>OW285242.1:62635729-65035729 GCA_935421215.2 Melolontha melolontha
GCTTTTACCATATGTGACCCTCCATATAAAACCCACCTAGTGTGTCAAAACAAGTTTTTGAGTAAAACGCAATTTAAGTTTCCCCCTCTGTGTTGCATTTTCATACTGTGCGCGTTCTCATTTCATTGTTGAATGTTCGTTTTGATTTGTTTGTTTTGATTGACTGCAATGTTTGTTTTATCATTTAGTGCTAGAACTCCGAGTTTGTTTTAATTATTGTGAAAATGTCTCGCGGGTGTGATGAATTTGATCAACTGTGCAATGTATTTGATATTGAACATTATGATTTATCGCCATCGCATTCACCGACACGAACTGCAGACGAGCCATACGATACAAATGATGAAACGGACAATTCAGACGACTGTACAGAAGAAATAAATGATTCCATTTTGAGAATTTCTTCAGCTCCTTCAACGAACGATAGTTTTTTGGAACATTCATCATTCGATTTACACTAGTATGAAGTAATCAAAGCTTTTTATGGGCCAGAAGCAAAATCTTGTTGTAAAAACAAATGTAATGAAATTATACCACGTGAGTTAACTTGTCATTGCCGCGATCAGTTCCGTGAGTTTTCAAAACACGAGCAAGATTATACTATCACACCTGAACTCTCATCGGCAAGATATTTCTCTTGAATCGTACTACAATAGTCAAACTCGTAAAAAGTATGGCTCCAGAATTTGCAATAAAACTCCTGCGGATACTATTTCTATGTTCCATGGAATTTCTATTTGTCGTACAATGTACCTCTTCATCTATGATGTTGGTATTGACAGATACAAAAATCTGGTATATCATTTTGATAAAAGTAAGTTACAGCCAAGAGTTCATGGACTGACAAATAAAATACCGAAATGTAAAAGTGGGTATACTAAAGAACTACGCGAATCAGTCGTACAATTCATAAAAAACTACGCCGATCATCATGCTATACCTCTTCCTGGAAGGCATCCTCAATTTAAAAACTTCAAAGTAATGAAACTCCCATCATCTGATACAAAAATATCCGTCTACCGCCGTTATATTGAAGCTTGCAATGATAAGAAAGAAAAACTGATTGGTGAACGATGTTTCTATTATTTATAGAATGAATGTTGTCCATTTATACAGACCATGAAATCCGCTGATGACTTATGCGATACTTGCAAAGAAAATACCAATCTAATTTCTGAAGCGAAAAACTCACTTGAAAACAGCTAAAGATCAGCGAGCGTTTTATACAAAATGCATTACTGATAATACAGATAATGCTATGGTTATTTCTTTTGATTACGCACAGAACGTAGCATATCCAGCATCTCCACAAACTACAGCCTATTTTAAAAGTGCTCGTAAATCCAGTCTTTTCGGAATATTAAATGAGAAGTCTAAAATTCAAACCAACTTTTTGGTGGATGAAAGCTGTTCTGTCGGAAAAGGACCAAATACGGTGATTAGCATGTTACATTATTACCTCGAAAAAAACCCAGCTGACCATATTATAGCGTTTGCAGACAATTGTGTCTCTCAAAATAAAAATAACGCTATGTTACGATATTTATCTTGGCGTGTTCGAACAAATTTGAATAAAACGATATCCTTGAACTTCTTGATTAGCGGCCATACAAAATTTGGTCCGGACCGGATGTTCGGACTCATTAAAATGAAGTACTCAAGAAGTAATGTCGACTGTTTTGATGATCTCGTTCGGGGCGTTGATGAATCATCTATTAAAGGACTGAATGTGAGCATTCGTGCCAAGGATATTGACTGGCGCGATTGGGATAATTTTCTCAAGGATTCTTATCGTACTTTACCAGGTAAGAATGAGACTTTGAGTAATAATTCACCTTTTTATTAATAATTGTCATCATTTCAGGAATTACAAAGTTTCACCATTTTACATTTGATCAAAAGGATAAGATAACATGCAAAAAATACGTGGATACTGAGGAAGAAGTTTTCTTTTTGCGGATCTGAGAAATATCACAAGATGCAACACCTGACGTGATCAAACCTCTTGGATTATCTATCGAAAGACAGTGGTATTTGTTTAATGAAATTCGTTCATTATACTCTGATCCTAAAGAAGCGAATAAATTAGCCCCAAAACCGATGCTACCAAAACCAAAAAGGGACAAGATAGCCCTATGTTCAAGATTTTATAATTATAAATTTTGTAATTTTAATAAATTGAAAATTGATATTTTGTCTAGTTATCAAAGGATATTGAAAAAACCGTAATTCCAAAGGAGACAAATGTAGGTTTTAAAAAACCTGTAATTTTGAAAAAATTGATGTGAAAAATTTTAATTTAATTTCTTTATTTGGGCAACAAAGAAAAAGAAACATGTTATTCCTTCCTGTTCTTCTGAATCCAAGAAGACAAATGTAAGTGTTGAAAACCTGTAATTTTGAATCCAACATAGACATGAAAAAATTCAATAAATTTCTTTACTTATAGGAAACGAAGTGTAGGAAACGTACTATTTCAACCTGTTCTTCTGAATCTAGCATTATGAAGCCGCAAGCCCACTCTACTCCGAAGAACATAATTAAAAAATTTAAAAAAAATTCTTCTTGTGATAATTAAAAAAAAAAAGAATAAATTGTTTTGCATATATCGTAGATTCTTTTGAGATAGAAATAATTATTTAATAATTTAATACATTAATAAAAACACCGAAAATTTGATAGAAAAAAAATTTCACACTAATGGGTTTTTACTGTTTTATATAATTGCATTTTTACATTACTTTCCGATGTTTTTGAGACTTGCGAGCGGTTTCATATGAAAATTGAAGCTTTTTTACATACAAATTCAAAAAAAGTGAATTCATGAAATTTGACACACTAGGTGGGTTTTCTTATGCAGGGTCACATATACGAAGCAGCATCAGTTACCAGTAATAAAACGTTTCCTACTGGTAATTTTTGCAGTACAAAGATACTAGTTAGCGTGTCATTAACGAACCTAGCGATGTTTAAATTATTCGTTTTAAATAAAAATGTTAACATTTTTATTTAAAATAAAAAGTTAACATCGTAACCGACTAAACCGGAAGTCTGATTCGAATATAAATATACTTATCGTCCCCGATTTGCATATAATTAATTGCGGAAAGCCTTGTTAAAATCTAAGTAGCCATATCAAAGATATTGGAATGGATCGATATATTTGCCACCCTGTATATCTATACAATATCTTTAAACAAATGTGTAACAAATAAGCCAACAGAGAGTTGAATGTTGAATTTGGGTAGTCGGATCAACCACAACCCTCACCCTAAATATCTGTGCGTAACCTTAGACCGGTCTCTGACATTCAAGCAGCACCTACATAAAACTAGCTTGTTAAACCAACATATATACTTTTAAAGATAAAATGTAACAAGAATTTCCAAGTGGATTTCCAAGTGGAGCCATCAGTCCAAAAAGCATGAATCAAATCACATAATACAAAAACAATTAACCGGTCAACATCGGCAACAGTGAGCATGAAATTTATTCAAGAGATCGGTGTAATCTTTTTATTGGGTGTAATATTTCGCTTCATAATCTGGACAAGAAATTGTTCCAAGATTTCTTAAAGAAACACTACTCTAAAGAAAATGCAAATGTGCCTCCATAATCTACTTTGAGAAAGAGGTATGTCGCCTGTAACCTTGAAGACGTGATAGAAGCTGTCCGAAGTGAAATTAAAAATAAATATGTATGGTTTTCTGTCAACGAAACTACAGATGTTCGCGGAAGGTATATTGCCAACTTTATCATTAGCGCTTCGAGCAAGGATAGCCAAGGAAAAGGATATTTAATTGGTATAAAGGTGTTAGAAAAAACGAATAATTTAAACATCGCTAGGTTCGTTAATGATACGCTAACTAGTATCTTTGTACTGCAAAAATTACCAGTAGGAAACGTTTTATTAATGGTAACTAATGCTGCTTCGTATATGGTAAAAGCAACAGAAAATTAGTATTTCTTTTTTCCTTAATTTAATACCTTGCACGTGTTTGGTCCATGGATTAATAGTAGCTGAAACTGTTAAATCAGAATTTCCTTTAGTTAATACTTTAGTAAGTAACGTGAAGAAAGTTTTGTTAAAGCTCAACTTCGAGTTCAGGTATATAAAGAAAAATATCCAGAATTTCCACTACCCCCAGAACCAATTGTTACTCGGTGGGGCACGTGGTTAAACGCCGCAAATTTTCTTGCCGAAAATTATAAAGAAATGTAGAATGTTATTTGCGATTTCGATCCAGATTGCTCGGCAACAATTAGAAAATGCGTTAGTTTATTTGAAAACACTTTTTAATTGCTAGTTAATTGTGTCTTATTAAAAGTAATTAGAAGGCAGAGAATTTTCATTTGACGAAAGAAAGAGTTTTACATTGGACAATCTAGAAAAGTTATTATTCAAGTAAGAATTAATTAATTATGAATAGAAAAATTGTAATGTTTAAAATTTAATATGCAAATTGTTAATAGAAAGGTACCATATTTTCTGTATATCATTTTTATTGTTCTTACACTGCCTAAAATAAATAATTTCATAAATAAATTGTTTTCACTTTTTTATAACCTTAAACACTCTAATTCTTATTATATTAGAGATTATTATTATTAATATAATAATTATTTTATTACTTATAAGGTTTAGTACAATAATTGCTTCTTTCAAAGCATAAACGCGTGTTTAATGGCATAATATAATAGTTTGTCTTGTATATTTGGGTTTTCTTTAACGTTTTTAGTGCATATTTTCCAAGCTCCACTCACTATATTATAAACAGTGCTGTAGCAGACACCAGTAACTTTGGCGTTCTTTCTATAATGGCCTTTTCTGTAACTTCTGCACTTTCTTCTTGTAAATTATTATATACATTTAAATAAACAGGAGAAATCTTAACACAAGAAGGGGAAGAATAAGATCTAACAGTATTTGCTTAGGTTGAACTACCAAATGAATCTTTTATATTGTCCGTCACCGAGTCTCAGTTATCGTTATTTATTGCATATTGGTCTTTGTCCCAAGGTCTCCACATTTTCTTATAATAAAATATACGCTTTCTCACTTTACAATTTATATTTTGCTACTAACGCAAATTTATATGGACTATATTACTTAAATCTAAGAAATGTTTAGCTGTAATGACATATTAATAATAATTAATTATACGATGTTAAGTGATATGACTATTAAATTTATTTCCCAGGATTAACATAAATAAACAAATCAAGTTCGCTTACCTAGGCACAATTTATTTAATTCTACTCTGGCTATTAAAGTAAGGAACAGCTCACATCTTAGATGTGTTTCCCTTTAATTAAGGTCTCGCCGAGGGGGGTGCTATAAAAGTACTCACCTGCCATTTAGTCAAATTAATATAAGTTAAAACGAACTGTCCCCTACCATTAGATCAAAATTACAATGGTTTAGTGATGTTTTGGCGCGATTTAGCGGCAGCCTATTATACTCAATCTAAGCTGGATTGGTATTCAGAAAATATTGAAGTTTTACACAAAATTGCCAATTCTCCAGTGTTCAAAATTAGGTGCCATCGAAAAATATTGGGCAATTATTAAACGCAAATTGAAGAAGGCAAAAAAGTGTGAGACAATTTTTTTTAAAACGAATGTGGAATTGCTGCTTGTGAAGCAAGCTCAATGAGATTATACAAATACTAATGCAAATTATCAAAAGAGGCTTAGTTTCTTTTACAGTATTATGTCTCTGGTTTAAAAGTTGCTTAATTGTGTACTTGTAAAAAGTAAAATAAAACTAAATTTAGTAATTAATTTCTTAATATTTTTGTTGACTACTTTTTTCATGGACATTCTGTACATTTTGCGTCAGACTTTCAAGTAATTAGATGTATGTATATTAAGAAAATATCGCAATGATTCATCAAGTAAAACTGAAACCTAAACTAAGGAATAATATTTCTCTATAGCTAAGATACAGTCGGGAGCATGGAATTCCAAACAACTAGTACATCATTTTTTTTCAAAATATTTACTATTGTAAACGTGTATTTTACTGTCACTAGTAGCTTTAATTTATGTATCATGTCAAGGCATTGAAGAAATTTAATTTTTAAATAAGTATACAATTGTATCAGTATTTTATTCAAGCACCATTATTATCTAATACCAATTGTAGTCGTCTCCTCATTGTTTGAATTAAGCTTCTTGTGTCATAATTTTCAGTAGCATCTTGCGAAGCACCTTCAACAGTTTGCCAAATATCGTTTCTGTTCATCGGGCTAAAATTATATCTATATAGATTTTTGACGATATATCCCGAACATTCTCAATTGGCTTCAAGTCTGGACTCTTCGCAGGCCACCACAAAATTTGAATATTTTGGGTAGCCAACCATTCCCTAACGGTTATGGCGGTATGACATGGACAATTATCATGTAGAAATGTAAAGTTCCCATCTAGAAAACTTTCCAAGACCGAAGGTAGCATTACATTTTCCAATAAATTTATATATACAAGTTCTGTTAACCGTTCTTCAATTTGATGGCAAATCTCTAATCTTTCAGAAGTTATCCATGCCCACACGATAACGGAGTATCTGCCGCTCAATCGATCTTGCTGAACATATCCTTCTTGATACCGAGAATTTGGAAGTCTGTAAACACGTAATTTCCCATTAGAGCTAGACCTAAAAAACTTTTCATCGCTGAAAACAACAGTACTCCAAAAATCTTCGTCACGATTTAAATAAAAATTAGCGAACTCTAAACGTGCCTCTTTAATCATGCCATTCAAGAAATAGTTTCTTGGTGGAAATCTTAATCTATATATATATATATATATATATATATATATATATATATATATATATATATATATATCTGTTATTAATACCTTATTTACCGTTAAGAGTTAAGGTTAAATACAAAAATCAAACAATTCCTTAAAGTTACAGTACATTAAATCAGTAAGTGCAGCCTATCAGAATCTATCAATATTATTTTATTCTAATATCGTTCCGTATATCATCCTTGCCCATTCTTTATTGTTGATTGCCATTCTTTTCGCCTCTCTCCCTGACATTCCCTTGGCTCTCAATATGTCTTCCACTTGGCTGTCCCACGAATTCCTAGGTCTACCTCTTGGTCTTCTCTGATATCTTCTTGCTTGCCATACTTTTCTTACTGTTCTCTCCTCTCCCATTCTTGTCAAGTATCCAAACCATCTTAATTGATTTCGTTGTATATCTTCCTTCAGCGTCCGTACTTTAAGTTCTTCCCTTGTTTTGCTATTTCTTACTCTGTCTCCCTTAGTAATTCCCATTATTCCTCTTAAAAACCTTATCTCCATTGCTTGTATTTTGTTTTCCATTCGTTTCGTCAATGTCCAACTTTCGCTTCCGTATATCAATACGGGCTTAAATATAGTTTTGTAAACTGAGGTCTTAGTTTTCCTTGACACTTCTCTTCTTCTCAGGAACGAATTGTTAAAGGAGTAATAAAGTGCTGATGCTGCATCTAACCTGTCATTCAGTTCTGCCTCCATGGTTCCTGTTTTGTGTATTTTCACCCCTAGGTATTTAAATGTTTCTACTTGTTCTATTTTAGTGTCGTCAAGTTTTATTTGTAATTCATCATCTTTTTTCCCTATTACCATAACTTTGGTTTTCTCTGCGTTTATTTTTAAATTCTTCTTTCGCAACGCCTCTGCCCATATATCTAGATTACGCTGAAGGTTGAGCTTATTTTTCGCATAAATCACCAAATCATCTGCAAATATGCTCTCTGCTATTTCTACCGGTTCCATGTTGTAGTATCCCACCTTCATTTTCTTAACTTTCATTTTCGCTTCTTTTGTTACATCATCCATTATTATATTAAATAATACTGGGCTAAGGTTGCCTCCTTGTCTTAATCCCTCCGTCGTTTCAAATTCTTCAGATTTTGTGTTCCTGGTTCTAACGTAATTTCTTTTGTTCTTATGTACAGCTTTAATACAGTTGATTAATTTTTGCCCGACTCCTCTCCTTCTTAGACTATTCCAAACTAGTTCCCTTGGCACGCTGTCAAAGGCTTTCTTGAGGTCTATAAAGGCCACATATATATTGTCATTGGTACATTTCTCTATTAATTGTTTCAGTGTGAATATGTGGTCCTGAACTCCTCTCCTCTTTCTGAAACCACTTTGTGAATCTTCTAAATGTCTTTCCACTGTTCTTTCTAGTCTTTTGGTCAGTAACCATTCATAGAGTTTGGCCAGCGTGCAAAGCAAAGTAATATCCCTGTAATTAGCGCAGTCCCGTTTATTCCCTTTCTTGAATATCGGTATCAATATTCCTATCTCCCAGTCATGTGGTACTTGTTCCTCTCTCCATACTTTGTTTAGTAGCTTTACCATTATTTCCACAGCTTTCGGTCCTAGGTTCATTATCATCTCCGTATATATTCCATCGTGCCCTGCCGCCTTGCCCCTTTTTAATCTTCTCACGGCTTCCGACACTTCTTCTATTGTTATCTCTACGTCTTGTTCGTTATTTTCGTTAATATTCTCTTGTTCTTCTTTAGTTCCTATGTCATTGTTCTTTTCTATCGTTAAGAGTTCTTCGAAATACTCCTTCCACCTCTTTATAATGTCCTCATCTTCATCTAGTATTTTCCCTTGTTTATTTTTAATAAGATTCGGCTTATGTGCTTCCGTGTCGAAGGGTTTTTAGAACTCTATAAAACAACTTTAGGTTTCCGGAATGGTCTCTCTCCATCTTGGCTCCAAATTCTTCCCATGATTCTTGTTTCGCTGCTTTTACCATGGTTTTAACTTTATTTCTCTGCTCTTTGTAACTGTCGTATTTTTCATTTGTTTTATCTTTCAAATATTGCATCCATTTCTCTTTCTTGGTTTTTATCTCAGCTTTTATTTCTTCGTTCCACCATCTGGTTTGGTTGCTGTTTTCTCTAATTTTTGTCATTCCGCAAACTCTCTTGGCTGCTTTAATTATTAGTTCTTTCATAAGAGTCCACAACTCTTCTACATTTAATTCATTTATAGTTTCTTTTATTTTGTCAATCTCTATTTCTACCCGTAATTTAAATTCCTTTGCTGTCTCTATATCTTTTAACTTGTACGTTTTAATTCTTTCTATATCTAAATTTATCTTTTCGTAGGTTCTGGGTGGTAGTTTTTGTTGTGTTTGTATCTTAATTTTAGTCACCACTAGATAATGGTCTGAGTAAATTTCTGGTCCTCTTTTTACCCTTGTATCTTTTACTTCCTTTCTGTGTTTTTTTATTTACTAATACGTAGTCAATTATGGACCTTTCATTTCTACTCTTTACTTCTCTTGTAAATTTGTGTATGTCTTTGTGCTCAAAAAAGGTGTTAGTTATCACTAGGTTATTCAGTATGCAAAAATCTATCAGTCTTGATCCATTGTTGTTTTTATAGTTTCCTCCATATTTTCCAATTGCTTCTCCTGATTCGTCCGCCTTTATACCTACTCTTGCATTTAAATCTCCTATCAATAACACCCTTCCCCTGTCACTTTCAATTGTTTCCGACATTAAATCCCAGAAATTCTCTTTCTTTTCAGCCCCCTCGTCCTCATTGCGTCCATATGCCACTATTATTGCTGTTTTGGTGTTTTTGTCCATATTCATTTAAATTTTTATAATTCTTTCTGATATTTTTGTCCATTTATGCAGGAATTTCACTTTCTCTTTCTTTATTGTACAGCCTACTCCCTCCTTCGCTCTTTGTTTCCTGTCTACTCCACTGTAGATTAGCAAATGCCCTCCTTCCATTTCCAATTCACCATCTCCCTTTCTTTTCGTTTCCGTTATCCCCAGTATATCCAGCCCTGCTTTATCGAATTCCTCTTCTAGTTCCTTTTCTATTCCTGTCAGACTCCTAATATTCCATGTACCTATTTTCCAGATTTCTCCTTTTTTATCTTCCTCCTTGCTTTTTCTCTCATTTCTATTCTTACTTTTATTTTTACTTTTATTAAGCTTCAATTCCTGTTTCGCTGCCAATTTCGTCATCAGATGTCCGTCCACCGTCTCTTTTAGTTTTCTGGGTCCTCCTTACCTTGATAGACTTTGTCTTCTGCTAGTTCTAGTAAGTATTTATCTCTATTCCATTTCCACACTTTCTTATCTATAATCAGTTTTTGATATCCGCTTTTCACTGCTTTACCTCTTTTCCTCTCCTCCTCGGCTTTCCTTCTAATTAGTTTCTGTATGTCTCTATCTTGTTTTGTCATGTCATTATTTATATATATCCTATCGCTCTTAATTTTTGCTAATTTCGTCTTGTTTTTCATTATTTCCATTTTTTCCTCGAAGCTCCCTACTTTTACTAGGAACGATTTTGGTCCTATTCTGTGGGTAGCTTTAATATTTGTCTCTACTTCAAGTTTTTCTTTCAGGAAGTTTTTTATCTCATCAATTAAGTCATCTTGGGTGTTTGAGTTAAGTGCTATCCCTTGTACTACTATATTTTCCCTTCTCTTCTCTTTCTCTAAATATTCTAATCTGTTATTCGTTTCGCGTAACTGTTTTTAATCTCTACATTATCTCTTATTATCCTCATGTTTTCATTCTTTATTAATTCGTTTTCTTTCTTTATTTCTCTTATTTCTTCTTTGTATTTACTCTGCTCTGTCTTTATTTGGTTTATGTCTACTGTTAACTGTTGTAGCATATCTAATATCTTATCTATTTTGTCATCCTTTTTTTGTTGTTGTTTTGATGGTGATCTACTTATTTTTTTACTATAAGCTATTTCCTCTTCGCTATCTTGATCCTCTCCTCGCTTCCTTTTCTCTCCCTCTGATGATTCATCCGTACTGTGCATTTTATTAGTATTTGTTGGCTCTCTCACTATTCTATTCTGCCCTAACCTATTTTTAAATTTGCGACGAAATTCTTGCGAAATATATATATAAAATGTTTTTACAACGTCCTTGAGCTCTGTTATTGTTTATCTCTCTCTGTTAATCACGTTTGTCGCCCGGGTCGACCCCTCGGAGGCTGGCATGCGCCGCACTACGTTGTGTATTATTCCTAACCTTACTAATCTTGTATGTGTTTATGCTTCTTATTACAATTACTGGGCCGCTACTGACCTTATTTTTACTGCTTCTCTTACCTTCTTCTGCTATGTAAACGTTCTGCAACTTTCACCAATATTTAACCATTAATTTCACTTAAAACCTCTTATTCACTTTGCTGTGTGACTAAGCCGATACGTCGGTACTTCGTCGACCTTAATCTATGCTCCTTTGTTCTTCTCCAAGCAGTTCACTTAGATTTAGTAAAGTGTGTTATGGATTTCAACAGCTGTTTGAAAAGGATGTTCTCTCATATGGTTAATTAAAAGGACGTCTTCGTTTACATTAGTAACACGTCGACCAGGCGCGGCTCGTGATGATGTATTTGGGAGTGCATGTACAATGATGCGAGTGCCTCGTGTGTTTTCGGTGTTTACTAAGAAAACGCTACAGTTAGTACATGAGAAAACACGAAACACTCGCATCATTGTACATGCACTCCCAAATACGTCATCTTGAGCCGCGCCTGACGTCGACCACCAGAACCTGGAACTCTGAACCGTGTGGTAATTCTCCTAGCGTTCTTTTATGTGTTCTATACAAGAGTTACTCATATTGAGGTGAGCGGCAACAGCCCTTAAAGACCATCCTTCCTCAAGTTTTGTTATTGCTCTTGATTTTTGCGCTTCATTAAGTTAAACTCTAGGCATATTTTTAAATGTCAATGAAACATTAATAAATGTCTAATGTCTATAAAACTCTATATAAAAGGCATATTTACAGTAGTCAATTATTTGTGTCTGGAATTCCATGTTCATAGCTGTACTCTGACTTGCAATAAAATCCCGTACAACTAGTTTTGGCTGTATTAAATTTACCTATCTGGTGACATTTCTAACTTGACATTAGTCAATTTAAATTAATCAAAATTTAAACTATTAGTATGATAAAAATTAGAAGAAGGATACTCCATACGAAATGTTAAAGGGAAAGAAGGTTCAGGGCGGCCGAGAATTTGAAATCAGCAACAAGATGAATTTTTATTAAATTATTTACGAGAAAATCAATTCACAACAGCAAGTAATGCTGTATTTCACACAAATTTTCCAGGATCTTGGTCAACAGCATGCTGTAGAATTAACACTTCTGAATTTAAAAAATATACAAGGGCTAAAGAACAGTTATTATCTGTAGAAAATAAACAATCCAGTCTTATTTTCATTAAATTATATACATCGCGAACAAAATTAATGGGAAAGTGTAGTATTTTCGGAAGAAAAAATATTCCAGTCAAGCCACGATGGTCATGTGAATGTGTACCAACCAAGAAAAACAAGATGTGATGAAAGATATGTGCCTCCGTCCAATAGATCTGGCAGATTTTCTGTTAACGTCTGGGAATGAATGTGTACACAGTGTGCGGAAGTTGCATGGCAAATCGAAGGCTGCTTAAACTCACAATCATATCTAGATATTTTAGAGAATGTAATGCTTTCGTCAGTATTAGAAACATATCCTAATTATACTTTCATTTTTCAACAAGATAACAATCCTGTGCACACTGCCAGAGTTATCACACAGTGGATTACCAATCGGAATGTTGACATATTAACTTGGCCATCACGCAGGTCTGATTTAAATCCGATCGAAAACGTTTGGGGTGTAATGGTGAAACGAATGAATGAAATTTAAGATTCCGTAATAAGAAAGAATTATGGACGGCAATTGAGAATGCTTGGGGTGAATTAAGCGAGCATTGGGATATTTGGAGAAACCTCATTCTGTCAATACCAACAAGACTTGCACATGTTTTAGAAGCTAATGGGGCAATAATTAAGTACTGATTCTTATAATGATACCTACTTCTAAATTCGTATATTTAGGATTATTATTGACAATATATATATATATATATATATATATATATATATATATATATATATATATATATAATCAGTAACCTTTTTACCCTAAGGTGTAAGGAGTATACTATACAAAAATTTTACAAATCACTTAGGTGCACAAACTTTGTCCATTCTTTCTTGTTTTTCGTAATTACTACAGCTTCTGTCCAGGGCTTATTTCTTTCCTTGAGAATTGTTGCAAGCTCTTCATTCCACGTCTTTCTTGGTCTTCCCCTTCCTCTTCCATTCTGAACTCATGCTTCCCATACCCGTTTTACCTGCCTATTCCCAGCCATGCGGTTAAGGTGGCCAAACCACTTTAATTGGTTTTTCTTGATCATGTTGAGGACTGGTTCAATATTCAATTCTTCTCTAAAAAATTGGTTTCTTATCCTGTCCCTCCGTGTTATACCTTTGACTGCTCTTAGATATTTCATATCTATTGCTTGTATTTTACTTTTTTGGGATTGGTTCAATACCCAGCTCTCACTTCCGTAATTTAACGTAGGCCTAAAAATGGTTTTATACACTGTTACTTTGGTTTTCTCACTTATTTCTCTTTTCCTTATTAAAGGTTTGTTTAGACTATGATATATTTTCGACGCGCTACTTATTCTCTCTTTTACTTCATTGTCCATATTACCGTCTCTCTCCAGCACTGTTCCTAAGTACTTAAACTCGTCTACTTGCTCTATCTTTTCTTCGTTCAATTCTATATTAATTTTCTTATTTTCATTACCTATCATCATCACTTTTGTTTTGTTTATGTTAACTTTCAAGTTCTTTTTCATTAGTTCTTCTTGCCATATCTTTATATCTTTTTGTAGGTGCTTTTCCGTTGGTGCACAGATCATTACGTCATCAGCGAAGGCACACCCGGATAGGCGGACCGGCATCATCCCGAGATACCCCACATGTACACCGCAGCTCCTTCGTGCCACTGCCTTTATAACATCATCCATAACCAAAACAAATAGTGTTGGGCTCATGACCCCTCCTTGTCTCAGACCGTCGTTTATATTAAATATCTCCGATTGCATGTTATCTTTCCTGACGTAATTTTGGTTGTTGTGGTATAAACTTTGTATTGCCTTTATTAGTTTCCGGTTTACTTTTCTTCGTTCTAGACTTTCCCATATAGCCTTTTGTGATAATGTGTCAAATGCCTTTTCCATGTCTAGGAATGCCGCATATAAATCTGTATTTTTTATTCTTGTTTTCTCTATTAACTGCTCTATCGTAAAAATATGGTCCTGTGCGCTTCTACCCTTCCTAAATCCACTTTGTGCTTCTGCCATTTGGCTTTCTGTTATTACCTTTAGCCTTTTCTCCAGGATAATCTCGTATATTTTGGACATAATACTTAGGAGCGTAATACCTCTGTAATTGGCACAGTCTTTGTTATCCCCTTTTTTAAATATGGGTATTACTATTCGCACTTTCCAATCTTTGGGGACCCTACCTTCAACCCTACCTTTAACAAATTTTGTATTTGATTTTATACTAAATATTGCACTGTCAAACAGACTGCATATGTTGATGATTACATCACATTTGCTTAATATCTTATATGTCAAATCTAAAGTCAGCTTACATTAGTAAATAATCTTAAAGAATAATCTAACTTGACATTAAAGTGTACGGGATTTTATTGCAAGCCGGTGTACAGTAAAACTTAAAAGAATTATTTACAAAGGTATTTTTAATAATATAAAATATTATTAAAAATCTGGTGTGAAGAACACAAATACAGGTTCACTATTAATATTTTTTGTGAATGTGTCCGAACATATCCCTCCCCAGAGACGTAGATACGTATTTCGCCTTTCTACAGGCTCATCGGTACGCCCCTGCTGGAGAAAGGATATCTTCAGACACATTCACAAAATTATTTACCGTCAATTCTATGTCTGAAGCGGTTTCATTTTTCATGCTGTTATTAGTTGCGGTATTATTTTCCCTTATCTGTCTTAAGCCAATAGCTATACCTACAGTAAAATTGTCTCTTTGGCCACATGTAATTATGAGAGCCGAAGCACAAAAGATAGCCAAAATACATCTTTGCGAGAGTTTGCCTTGAAAATTTAAATATGTTGAATATCTTTTAGCGAAAAATAAATTTATAGTAGCACTTACGCCTTTGAACATTACACCGCGGCCTACATTTCATACCTGTGAAACGATATTTGAGTATATTTTTTGAATAAATATTGTAATAACGAATGCAATTTCAAAACAACGTCGCGTTTATGTAAATGTCAAATAGACGCAATACTAAAGTAACTACTAAACGTAGAATGAATACTACCGAAATATGTGAATATCGTGTCTTGAGTGTCGTAGCATCGAATTGAACTAAAACACAAAAAAATGTGACCGAAATGACCTGAATTTTGACTTTATTCGTTAGATAAATAAATTCGTTAGATAAATAATTCGTTAGATTATGTTATTTAGTATTTAAATATTATTTCGAGCATATGAGCGCATCGACTAGCCCGAATACAGCGCAGTCTGAAGGTCCAATTTTCGACCACGTTTTCGGGCATCTGGTTAATAATACGGCGAACTGTGCCTTCCAAATCATCTAGCGGTGCTGGCTTTTCGGCATAATAGCCTAATGACTTGATGTAGCATGCCCTCAATTAAATTTTCATTTAAAGTAGCCTATGCCTTCAATATAAATTTGGGAACACTGTGAAATGGTAATATTTTTCGAAAGTCAAATTTTGACAACTGTCATATGACAGATTGTGTTACAACATAATCTTATTTCTTGTGAAGTGTTTTAAATAAAAGACATTTATTTACAGAAATGCGTTTATTGTAAAAATACTCCGTTAAAGAAGATGCTCGAAATGTTGCCCTCTTGCCTTGATGCACACACGAACTCTGCGTTTCATATTTTCAAATGCGTTTGACAAATAGTAAGGGATTATATTATCACAAATTTCTTTAACACTATTGCAATGTTCTTCAATTGTATGTTGTGCCGTTCTAAAAATCGTGTTCTTCATGTGCGGAAAAATGAAGTAATTCAGAATTGTGAGATCTGGAGACATTGGAGAAAAATTCACTCTATTCGATTTTCAAAGAACACTTCCAAACGAGCACGTGCTCGTAGAGGCGTATGTAATGGAGCACCGTCCTGTTGGAAAAATTCTTCTGGAATTTAATCGTCATGTAAACTGATTAATAAAGGGTTCTAATAAGTCATTTCGGTATCTTTCAACATTTATTGTTTCATTAAAAAATGTTCGTCCAATGATTCGCCTCCTTGAGACTGCCAGCTAAACACAAATTTTATGCGTATGTAATGGTGATTCCACAAATTCGTAAGGATTTTCTATCGACTATATTCTAATATTTTGTTTGTTTAAACATCTCGAAAGATGAAACCAGGCCTCATCAGTAAAGAAACATTTATTAAGAGCGTCATCGCTATTCAAGTTATTCAAGAACTATTAGCAGTACTCCGCTCGTCTATCGTAATCAACTGGACCGAGTTCATGAACAGCCTGAATTTTATATAGATATAATTTTAAATCTTTTTTAAGGATACTGTGGCATATTCCAACTGATAACTGAAATTCTTGCGATAGTTTCGCAATGGATTTCTTTGGTGAGTATTTTATTCGATGTCGAACATCTTTAATGCACTCAGCAGTTCTTTCTTTTTAGGTGTTACGCTCCCGGATTTACGAAATACTGTCCCCGTTACATGAAATCTGTCAGCACAACCATGAATTTGATTAGCCAGTTGTTCATATGTGATTTCAAGATTAGAATACTGTTGTTATTTACTAATCTACGAGTTATAAAATAACTTTCAACAATAAAAACTTTGTGTTGTATTTCAACATGATATGAAATAATCTAATTGATAAAACAACTTTTCAATAAATTGACTTAATTTTGCCGGTTGCCAAAATTTGACTTTCGAAACACCTTACTGTTCCACAGTGTTTCCAAATTTGTATTGAAATCATAGGCTAATCTATTTAATTGAAGGCATGGTATTCCCAAATAAAATAATCCAGAGGCATTAAATCATACAATCTTAGTGGCCTAGTTGGCAAGTCTATTTCGCGAAATGATGTGTTCCGTAAACGTTCCTCTCAGTAGTTTGATTATGTCACACGCAGTGTAACACATAGCGTCATCCTGTTGAAACCATCTCTGCCCAACATATATGCCACATATTCGGACAACGACATAGTATGCTATTACGACTTCATTTTTGGCTTCTTCATCCCATAGATTACTCCCAACAGAAAATTAGTCTCAACAGAAAATGCTAGAATACTAAATTAATTAATATATGACGGTGTTTCACTGTATCAACCACCTTCACTTCCTTTATAATTTATGAGCGCAAAATATTTACATTAAATACTTTTTACATTCATGCGTACACCTATAACTAGCAGTCATTAACCATTACTTAAAGCAATATTTTTAAATAAAGAACGACATGCTTTATGTCTGTATGTATGTGATTAGATCATACATAAATCAATAGTTTTTGTCTATAGACATCAGTGATTTATTTTACTCGATTTATACATATTTAGCTAATGATAAAATTAAAATCAAAGTCGTTTTAATTTGAATGGGCACGCTGAGTGCGTTTTCTCGCGTAAGAATATTATTGGTGGAGAGTGACGAGGCAATCCTATACATTTAAGTAACCTTGGTCGTCGTTTTTATTTCTTGCATGAGTTGGATCTTGTAATGTAGGCCAAGATATTTCCGTCAAATTTTCCAAAAAATAGAACACTATTAGTCCAAATTCTGCTCACAGCGCCGTATCGACTCATTCGGGTCTTTGTCAACGTTATTTTCAAAAACGGCTATATTTTTTCCGTGCGCAATGTTTATAGCTCGTGCGGTTAAGTGTCATCAACTAGCGTGTAGAAAGATCCAATTTATCTATTGTTCGGTAAAGAATCCACCGAGATGTCGACCACAGAATGCGCGATCTTTGGGTTTGGAACTACGATTGCCGTAATAAAATTGTACATTTTCCATGCATTGGAAATGCATTTTTTTCCATTGAAATGGTGAGTTTTACTGAGTATAAATGACAATTGAGTTGTCAGATTTGATTGACTTCTTGACGTCTAACTACGCTATTCTAAAATAGAATCTGATATATGATTTGAACCGTGGAAACAAAATGAAAAATGAAGCAATTATCCAATTTAACCATTCATATTCGATTACGAGGGGGTATTGATATCTAATTTGCCTAGGCCCTCTTCCTTGAACAAAACAAAATCTTCTTATAATGCCAAGAAATAATGACATTTTAAAAGTGTTACTGTAAAATCCTACGTCAAGAAGTTGAAGTATTGGGGTGCGGTAAATTTTGAAAGAAAGCATGTCGAATGCAAATGTGAAAATCAATAAATTGGAGTTCGAGGCATCATCAAATACTTGTATTTGAAGAGGTTAAGTGGTAAGGAAGTTTACAAAAATATGCTTAACACACTTGGCGGTCAATGCTCATCATGTTCATATGCGACTGTCAAAAATTCGATTGCGTCATTCAAAAGAGGAAACCTTTCCGTTGAAGCTGAGGAGCGATCAGGAAGACTTATTTCGGTGTCCACCCCCAAAAATATTGATGCAGTTCATGACATGATATTATCCGACCATCGAATTGGGCTGAAACATATATCTGAGGCACTAAAGACTTCATATGAACGCGTCCATTATAGAACGTGTGTTCATTTGAAATGTCAATCTAGGTTACTTTGAAATTTAGATAGAATAAGACGCAAATATACTGTCGTGAGCAAAAAAAACGGGACAGTGTTTCTGCGGGGATTTAAATTGTGACTGCTTAAGTGGCTATCTTTACTCATAATAGTAAGTCAGGAATTGTCAAAAATGTGTATCTTATTGACATTTATTAAACATTTTTAAAATAAATGTAAATAAAAATTACTAAAAACGATAGAGAAAGATTATTTATTAAATTAAAATAATTATTACATTAAAATAATTAGTATTTCGTCATTCCACCGTTATTATTAACTGCATCTAATCTTGTAGACATTGAATTCTTCCTAGGTAGAAGCTCTATCTCATTAATCCCCATACATTTTCAATGGGATTTAAATAAGGACTGTAGGGCTCAAGTTTAAATTTCATTCTCTTGTAATCATTGTGTTACAAGATGAGACAGGAAATTGTGTTGTTCTTATAGCTTCCTTTAATATTTTGAAAGGGTTGTGGCGGCCTAATCTCAGTAACAAATGTTTCGTCTTCCTGCGTATTCGAAATCTTGTTACGTGCGGAAATTATTTTCCGATTTAAATTATCCTCTTCCCTCCATTTTTTTTATATAGTCTTGCGGCTGAACTTTTACTAATATTAAATTGAACCGATACACTTCTTAATGATTTCCAATTTTTCAAACTAGTAACAACTCTAGCTTTATCAGTTTTCGAAAGATGCGGCATTTTCAATTTTGAATTATCAACTATGATATATAATTGGACGTAGAGTTTGAAAGTTAATCACATGTTAAAACTACAACGCTAAAAAATAAAGGAAATTGACATAACGATTTTGACACTGTCTCGTTTTTTTTGCTCACGACAGTATTAGTATGTGTTTGTTGTTCCGTAAACGTAAATCCAAATGACATTTGATAATGTCAATCACAAATATCAGTTAGTGCATAAAATAATCGTGCGTCGATTCTGGTTTAAATAAATTGCTTCTCAGTTTTAAAATGGCTTTCACTTTAGAACATAAAATTTTTTTAGTCCAGGCTTATTTTCGAAGTGGTAATAAAATAGATGGTTTATGGGTTTATTCAGTTCAAGATTGCATGGTAGAATTTCAAGTTGAGTTTCCACATTTTGTAATAGATTATATACAATTTAAGAATATTTTGGATAGAACTTTAAAACTTTTTTCTGAAACTGGTAGTCTCTTAAGAAAATCAGTCTGCGGAGTAGTTAAGAAACGTACACCTCAAGTTGGAAATAGTGTTGAAGAAATTATGGAAAATGAACCACAAATATCTGTTCAACATTTAAGTCAACAAATATACCTTTCTGTTGGTACAACTCCACAAGTTATTAAAAAAAGATATGCAACTTTATCCATACCGTGTCACAGCAGTACAAGAATTGTTAGAAATTGATTACCCAGGTAGACTACAGTTTTGTAATTGGTTTGTAAATATGAACAATAATGGAGAACTTTCGCAAAGAGTCATATTTACTGATGAAGCATGGTTTTATAAAACGGGATACCTAAATTCACAAAATACAAGAATTTGGAGTAGTGAAAATCGATGTGTAATTAATGAAGAATCGCTACATCCAGAGAAAATTGGTGTTTGGGGAGCGATAAGCCAAAGGCGAATTATTGGACCAGTATTTTTTCAGGGAACGTTAACTGCTCAAAGATATTGTACGGAAATTTTACAACCATTTGTCAATCAGTTGCATGATTGATGAACTACAAAATGCATATTTCCAACAAGATGGAGCACCTTGCCACTGTACTGCAGAATCTTTGGATTATTTAAGAGAATTTTTTGAAGAGCGTATAATTAGTCGAAATACTGAAATTGCCTGGCCCACACGTTAATGCGATTTAGCACCTTGCGACTTCTTTTTGTGGCCTTATCTAAAAAATAACATATTTCGAACACCTATATTGAATTTGAATGATATGCTACAGAGAATCGAACAGAAATGCATGGAAATTAATAACAATCCAATAATGTTTCAGAATATCATCAGAAATTTTGAACGGAGGATTTTAAAGTGCATTGATCTTGAAGGACAACATTTTAAACATTTGTTATAGTTTTCAATAAATACCTATTATTTGTTATTTATTTGTATGTATGAAACTGTCAAAATATACGACTTCGTAGGTTAAGTAGTAAATTTTAATATACGACATACTTCAAAATGTTCTCAGCTACTAGATTGACTTTTCAAATGAACACTTGTTAGTTCACGTCGATTTAGATATGCAAAAAATGTAGGAAAAATGGTTTGCTAAATGATTGAACGCCGAACAGTTGTTATTTTCATAGCCACAATAATTCTTGAGATGATCAACTTATTTTTGTTTTTCTAGAGCTTTTTATTTTTATTTTTGTTAATATTAATTTGAATATGTAGTTGGGGATTTACAATTTACATTTATTGCATTTCTTAATGGCATTATTTATTTATTATTATTAATTTTACTATTATTATTAATTTCTGTTTTGATTTATATTATGCTTCTAATTTGTATTCTGTTTGTTATTTTTCCAGTATTCCTTCTGAATTTGACTTTTCTTATATCTGTTTATAGGTCTTTCAGATTAATAAATTATTATTATTATTATTATTTTTATTATTACTTTTTACGTTACAAAGTTACGATCATTCTCACAAAGGAGCTCGTCAGACATATAACTAACTCATGGACATAGCTTTATATAAACATACCGTAACAAACACATGTTTTGAATAGTTGAAGGAATGGGTAGTCTTTATTACTTAAATGTCTATGAACAAAAACTTTCACAAAAATATTGATCTACGGCTTATACAATACAGTTCATACACTGATAAAGCTAAGGGTCTACATTATGTTAAAGAGAGGTCGAATAATAATAAAGTGCTGCTCTACCTCTCTTCAACATAATGTAGACTCTTAGTTTTATCACTTTATGAACTGTATTGTATAAACCGTAGTGCAATATTTTTGTGAAAGTTTCTGTTCTTAGATGTTTAAGTAATAATTCCTTCAACTATCCAAAACATGTGTTTTTTACGGTATATTTATGTAAAGATATATATGTTCATAAGTTAGTTATATGTCTAACGAAGCTCCAGTGTGAGTGAAACGATCGAAACTTTGTAAAGTAAAAAGTAGTGAAATTTATTGAAATTTCTTATATTTGATTCTGATAATATTTATATTATATATATATATGTATATATATATATATATATATATATATATATATATATATATAATTGAAAAGAAATTATCGACCGTGATATATTATCAAAAATTAATTAAAATTCGGGTAAGCGGTTAATTAAAAAACTCCTTTATTAAATTACCCTATATTTCGCGACAGACTTTGTCGCTTCTTCTGGGGTAACTACAAGATTAATGAGAAAAATAACAAAAAATAAATAAGAGTATAAAACAGTAGTAAAAATACTTACAAAATGTAGAGTAAAAAATAATAAGATTTACGTACAAAATATAAAAATGATTAGATATAAAAAATAAAGTAACTATAGAAACAAGCCTTAAGAACTTTTAAAAAACATATATATGAAAAGGTAAAACATGAAAAATAAAAAATATAAGGCAATATAAATTAAAACAACATATGGAACAAATAACAAAACGAATTAAAATCGTCAACTAACATCGTGACCATACTTTCAATTTTGTTGACGTTAAAATCTTACACGTTGAAAATAACCATAAAAAAAGAACTTTTTTAGAAATGGTCCACATCAACAGGGACACAAATAACATAAATTATAGATCTGATACTAATGGTCTTAGTATAATTTATTTTAATATACTGGGTTTGACTGTTAGTTGACGATCTTAAATCGTTTTGTTATTTGTTCCATATGTTGTTTTAATTTATATTGCATTATATTTTTTATTTTTCATGTTTTAACTTTTCATATATATGTTTTTTAAAAGTTCTTAAGGCTTGTTTCTATAGTTACTTTATTTTTTATATCTAATCATTTTTATATTTTGTACGTCAATTTTATTATTTTTTAACTCTACATTTTGTAAGTATTTTTACTACTGTTATATATATATATATATATATATATATATATATATATATATATATATATATATATATATATATATATATATATATATATATATTAAAATAATAGACTTTTTTATTGGTTTAGCGACCTTTAATGAATTTTAATGTTTTTCTCTACGACGTTTCGACTCTTTTTATTATTGAGTCTTTTTCAAGTGACTAGAAACAAAAAATTAATATAACGAAAAGTAAGAAAATATGTTTACATTTGTATATTTTCTTACCTTTCGTTATATTAATTTTTTGTTTCTAGTCACTTGAAAAAGACTCAATAATAAAAAGAGTCGAAACGTCGTAGAGAAAAACATTAAAATTCATTAAAGGTCGCTAAACAAATAAAAAAGTCTATTATTTTAATATTAAGACACGGCCAATAAAATAAATAAGAAATTTAATTCTTAATAACAATAAATATATATATATATATATATATATATATCCTTTCATAATCCAGCTTTATTGCGTCTAGCAGAAAAAGTACGAATAGTAGAACACTACTACAGATATATCATTTATCATGGCATTCTCACCGTGAAAATGACGTCGATATTGCTATATATTTATTATGATATATACACTTTTAGTTTTATTTCACATATGATGCTGATTCTTTTCATATCGCGTATGATATTGCATCAGACGTATATTTTTCTATCATTTAACGTACTTTACAAGCTCCTGTATATACTTTAGTGCGTCCAGCAACGTTGCCACATCGTATATATCTGTCGTTTGTAAGAATACATGTACTGCAATGAAGCTTCAAGAAATCTGAATTGAATGTCTTACACTAAAACCGAGAAGAATTTTTATTTTTCTATTCTTCACTCCTTTCGCCCTAAATGATTATTTATTATATAACATTATATTAAAAATATTACATAGTAATATACTCATAAATGATAATACTTGGTCGGTAAAAATCAAAATGGATATAGAAATTATTATTGTGTGTAAAATTCTATATGACGGCGCAAAAATTGTATTTGATGAAAATTTATAAGGAACACAAAAGTATTAGTTAATTTTAATGTAAAGAATTTTTTATATTTCGGTCAGGTAGCATCACTCTAGTCTTATCTTAACAGTTTTTTTGTGAATATTTATTAAATTATGCAGTCTGAACAGGATAAATGAGTTCTAATGTTTTGAAAAACTTACATACTTTTTCGACATAAGACTGTACGTAAATTAATTTTTTGTTGTATAGGATATTTAATTAGCAGAAAATTTCTTCATAACTCATTCATTACTACCTACTGACTAAAAAAAACTGAGTTTGTACAAACGTGGTATAATCCAAAAATATTATTATATTCAGGGAGTTTTGTAACAGTCGTACAACCACTCTCAACCAATTAGTATAGTATACTCACATCTTGATATGTTTTAGAGGTGGATTTTAATACATATACCGGATGATCGTTATTGAAACTAATTTCATTTAACTTTAATAGAACATATCTGCAAATTTCTTATACAGCCTTTATCTATTGAAATTATGGCATTTATATCAAAAAGTATTTGCTTAATCATAAAAATAAAAGACAGGTATACCAAATATAAAAAATATTTTATTAATTCCTCAAAACAGAATATTCATATATAACATTTTGATACTCGTATTTTAACTAAAATTAAAAATGTTTTGGATGATAATTTATTTATTAGGAAAATATAAGGAAACATAAAAATATTAATCATCATCCTCAGACACAGATTTCTTTCTATATTGATTTTGAATAAAAACTTTAATTTTTAACCAATCTTTATTATTGAGTAGCTCAGGATGTTTTAGTTTCAACTCTTCACATTCATTCCGTTTCGGTGGCTTTTTGTTTTTAATATTATTCTGGAAATATGTTTTAACAATTGTTTTCTGTTTGTTGGTCCAGGGAACAAGTTTTCTTTTTTTCCCCTGTTTTACAGTAAATTTTGATGAGGAGGGTGGTAGATTATCATCACGTGCAGTGGTAGGAATTACGGTAGATTCAATTATTTTTCTATCATCTATTTCTTCATCATGTTCATCACGGCTGTTTGATACCGTCAGCAAATCTTCTTCCATATCAAGGTGTATATCATCTAATGATTTTCCTTTAAATCGACTGGCTAGTCCTTGTTCCATTAATAATAGTAATTTTGATATCTTCGCTGTCTGGTAAATGTCATCAGGCAATCTGTAGGAGCTCTTATGAACTCCGGGTGTGTGACCCATAAAGGTAGCCAATTGCTCTATTTCATTTTCATTGAGTGTAAATAATTGTGAAAGGGTAGCCAAGTGTTTCCTAAGCCGTGTCGTTGTTATGGCTGAGGGATTTTTGGCACCGCACATCTTTGTGTATTTACTTAAAATTTTGTATCCACTTATTGGAGTTACAAGATTGGGTTTGCCGAATAAATAGGTATTTTCTTTCGGTACGAAATTTGGTCTTATTTTTATTAACACTTTTATGTGTTCTTGTACGTCGGAACTAAACAGTACTGGAACACCTCTCCCTCTCTTACCTCGTATAACTACTCTTTTAAGTTTCTTTAGTAAAATCTGTTCAGTAAACGATATTGCACTATTAAATTCCTCATAACTATTTTTTTCTGAATTAGAATTTACGTAGGTATGCAACAACATTCTTTCAAGTTCACCTGGACGTTTACGATTCAGCAAAATAACTCTACAATAAGCAGATTCCATTAGAGTATTATAAGCTGACACATCTTTTGCGTTTCGAGCAAGCTTCTGCAATGCACCGTCAGCTATATTTATTAAATATTGCCTTAGTAGTTTCAGGTCACTGGCTAATGGAATAATTGTTACTTTGTTCCACTTAAGTTTAAATTGTTGGCAGCCTGACTTGATACTTCAAATTTCCAGTTAGATCTAAATAAGTGGATCATAGTCTTTAGATTTGCTTCTGCGTCGGCTGATGCAACAGTTGCATATTGCTTTTTAAGGACCAAAGTTATGGCGATTTCACAACATTGTTTTAGAGAAGTTGAAATGTTCATCGCAAATGTAGGCGCTTCATAAACATTTTGCTCTATATCGTATTTAGACACTACCTTCGTAGCTTCTACGAGAAGATCAAAATACTGTGGTTGTAATGCTTCAAACATATTTAATATTGACGGTTCATGCTTTTTGACTTCTAATAATATTTTTGCAAGTTCGCGCATTTTTCGTGATGTCACATTTATAAAGTGTTTATCTCTATGTGTTTTTAAATACCTAGCGCCAAACGCACAAATTAATTTGTCTTTTTTAGCTTCCAAAGACACCTTATCAGCACGCATATGAGGAAATACTTCTCGTTTCAATTGTTCGTCCACTTTCAAATGAGCTACAAGTTTGTTTTGCCCGGAAATTTGAGCGCTATTGTCAATATTAGCCCCACAATGTTTTCTATGTTTATATAAAAGTTTAGATGAGAAGAATCCAAGACAATTATCACAAGGTAATACAGTTGTACTTTTTAAATATGACTGTCGAACTGGTTTGAAACATTCGTGTGAATTTCTCAAATAATTACCCTTATTTCTAAGCTTGGCTAGTAACTTTTTACGCTCCTTGCTTTTAACAGATTTTGAAAGTATTTCCGACACTTCAATATTAGCTGTATGATTTCTTGTCATGTGCCGAGCAAAATTTAAGATTTCCGTTTCACAAAAATAACAAAAATCAGGTTTTCTTTTATACGTTTGTTTCAATGAGCTTTTTTGAGTTCCGGAATTATTAAAGTTTTCAAAACGCTGTTTATTATTGTCAGGTATTACCGATTGTGAAGGGTTGCCATTCGTAGAAACAACTGCTGCATTTTGAATAATTAAATTATTATCATTATTTTTCAAAACTTCTACAAAATCTGTATGACTTAATTTTATGTTGCACTTAACACTTTTATCGTGTATTTTCGAATATGCAGTTCCAGTTGACTGAGGAACAGAATATCTTTTGTGACTTCCTAATCTCGTGGTAACTTTAGAAAAAGCTGTATCAGTTTGAGGCGCTCTCACCTAAAAATTAATTATATAACCAATTTATTATTAAAAATATCACAGACTTCATCATCGCTTGGGACGTATAGCGAATCTTCATCATCAGAGGCATGAAATGGATCCTCTTCGTTTTCTGATAAACTTGTATTCTAAAATAAAACTAATTTTGGATCAAACTAATCATAATTGTGAAGACTTACGTAGGAAGCAATACTCTTGTCTGCAGAATTTTCTAAAAATAAATTAGACAAAGGGTCCTTCTTTTGAGCCGGTGATAATGGTTTGTTACAAAACCATCTTTGTTTCTTTCTTGTGTTATAATTGTGAGTGGTACATGCATACTAAAAATAAATCAAATTTTTATTTTTGCAAACTCATTTATTGATTTTAGTAGTAAATGATTAATTATTTAATTCATATAAAATAAGTTCTGAAACACGCTATTTTTTATCATAAAATGTATTTTACAAAATTTCATATCTTCTCATGTTTCTTGATTCAGCATTATAAAGTTGTTTTGAAAGATATTAAAGATAATCTATATAAATCAACCAAGACGGTTATAGAATGTTATAGAATATGTGTGCTTTTTCTAAAAGAAGAAAACTACTTAACAAAAATTGGTGTTTACATTGGCAATAATTTTTTCCCTTACATATTGATCCCACTCTATAAAACTTGAATAGAAAATCTCTATCAAAATAAACATAACTTGTTTTATAATAATTATAAAAATGTGAACATTTATTTAACTTCAATAAAAAATAAATAATTATATTTCAATTCAATTTCATTTCAATGATGTATAGAATACAAAACAACCTTCATTTTTTTCTTGTCTTAAAATTAGAATTATATAGCTATACTGAAAATTGATCAAATTATTAATTATAATTAAAATTTAATTTCTTAATTTTAGTAGCAAATTATTTAATTAAATTATATATGAAACTTCAATTGAAAATTTATATCAAAGTTATTTTTAATAACTGACAATTTATTCAACTTCTAAAAAAATTTATTTCAATTCAACTCAATTTTCAGTTGTGTATCGAATTAGTTAGATAAAATATTTCTAAAACTTACATATTCCGGAGGAAAGAGACGATCCATTATTTATTTGAAATATTTGTCGTGAAATTATAACCTTAAAATATAAATAGCTGGTAATATTATGGAAAACATTACATACCTACATTCTAATCAAAAATACTTACATATTTTTACTTACCGTATTTTTCTTCAGATTTTCAGCGGATGAACAAACATGCGTAACTAAGCATCAACTCGAATATTCACAACTTCTACATTTATGTAAGTGAATACATAGTTGCCAAATTGTGGAATCAATAAAATGCGCAAATTATCAGAATTATATACAAATATGTATATTGCAAAATCCACCTCTAGCGGAATTTCTTTGAACTAAAAGTATTCTTTTCGTACAAATTACAACCAATATTACGTCCACAGAATGTTTACGGTTTTGCCACCAGCAATTTAATACCTATAAGAACAGTGATGTATGAAATACTATTCGAAGTAATTGCTATAGTGACACGTTTGATGGGAAATTTGAAATGAAGAGTACCATGATACCTTAGAAAATGAACAGTGACAATACTGCGTCCGATATACGGACGTAGTAATGCTATGGACGCAATAACAAATGTAAATTGCCTACTATAGGATGCAACAATAATAGCAGGATGTATATATATATATATATATATATATATATATATATATATATATATAATTATTTATATATATAATGGAATTTCATCATGTAAAGGCTGAAACAGTCCTATATCATATATTTTATTCAGCTGACATCATTCTCACTTTTCTTATCCCTGAAGGATCCTATTTGTTCATTTTATTTATTTCTAGTTGATTGTTCTGTCCTAGAACACAGATGATATTTAAGTATTCCCTGAAGTTTCTTCTATAAATAATATTCATAAATTTCAATAAAGCCGGATGTATTGGATCGAAAAATTTAAACTCGAAATTAATGAAGTGTTGCAGTCTCTTGCACTCGTTGTCTCTCACGTTATGCTTCATGTATTTTATTTATGAGAATCAAATAGTAGAGAGGGTGGAATTTAAGGATCTGGGAATAACGTTCTAATCCAGCTTTACTTTTAAATATCCTATCGCCAACATTCATTTTCCCCGAGGTGTTTATGTTGACTTTATCATGAGAATTTATAGGTATTTAAAAAGTTGCCGATTCCTCAAATTCATCTCGATTACCATTGATTGGAGGTTATATGCAGATAATCATTCCTCACGCTGAATTATTATCTCGCCAACACATGTTGTCCAATTAATGAATAACAATAACGAGATTGATTGTTCCTTCCTTTTGGATAGAATGTGTTTTTATGTACCTAGAATCAACTTCAGGTATTCCAGTATATTTATGGTTCCATTTGCGAGATCCAAGGTGATGAAACAAACACCAGCACTCACTCTAGGATTGGAAATAAATTTCTGAATGTACTTCGTTAATTACAATATTACCGTTCATTTTGCTTAATATGAACAACATGATTAGTAATTTTTCTAATGATTGCATCTCTTTTGTTTCATTTAATTTAATTATTAATTATTCTATTTCTTTCCGTTGTTAATTTTGAGACACGAGAAGATTCCGCTCATCAACATCTTAAATTTAATCTGAAAACTACCAAAATTGCATTGGGAAATTTTATTTTTAGTTTTTCAAATTATAAACTCAAAAATTCAAAGAAAATAATACATACCAGCACATTCTTCTAATATTAGAGAGGAAAAATTTGATAATTTTGAAATACTGTAATGTATTGTAATAAAAAATAAAAAATTCAAAAAGTCAAAATTAATATTTTGTATTTATCCACACTAATAAAACAAGAGTTACACATATTTTTAACCTTGTAGGTGCTGTAATTTGTCTGCTCTTCTAGCAGCCTCTCTATCTTCTTTTATATGTTGTTTTTGTTCCTTCTTGTCGTGTTTTTCTTCGATTTTGTGTTGTTTTTCTTCGACTCTGTGTTGCTTTCTCTCAGCCCTCATAGCAGCCTCTTCCTCTTCGTGATGTTTGTATTCATCCAGTTCATTAAGCGGAACATCCCACATTGACCTTTTGCCTTGTGCCATGAACAAGTAGTACGTCGTAAAAACGAAACCCAAAATGAATATTACCCACATTACTAGCTTCCATTCTTCCAGTTTATTATTTGGAGCTAAGTAAGAAACAATAACTGGCGACAGAAAACCTCCAGTGCATCCGGCAGTATTAATTATAGACATCACGACTCCATTAAAATTCACAGTTATGTCCATATGATTCACTTTGAATCCGGCAAAATGTGGTCCTTTGAAGAAGGCCGCGAGGGTAAAACATACTGCTGCCGAAACTACCTCACATTCCCTGTAGACCATCAGACACAAGAATGAGTTGGGTAAGACAAAAGCTGAAATTAGATTTTTTTTTAGTTGACATTATTTAGTTTGTTTAATCGAGAAAGATTTGAATAAAGACGATAGAAAAAATGAATATGCTACAATAAAAATTTTTGAATTACGCTAAACAAAAAAATACTTTTCGTTTGGCCAGCACGTAAAGCTTATAGTGAGTTGTGCTAATTCATCCTAACATGTCAATAATTTTTTCTCCATTACCCTCCAAATGAATAGGAAAATGTTAAAAAGATTTTCCCCAAAGTTTTTACATTTCTTCTAAAGAACAAATATAAAAGTTTCATGTATAAAATGGGTAAAATAAACATGAGCAAGACAATATCATTCTTTTTGAGACATTAAATGAGGAAACAATTGCATAACACTAAAAATGTTCTGAAATTATTTCCTCATTATTATTAAATAGTTGTCTTCTTATAGGACGAAACTTGCTTGATCTATGCGGGCTATTTCAGTAAATTTAAATACAGATACAAACTAGTTGTTTATAACAGGTTTGTATTAATTTGTATACATTGCTTCACTAGCTTAACTGAGGACGCCTAGATGGCAGAAACATATGTATTAAGCAGAAGTAAATGCTGAAAATACGAGGTGTATTGTCCATGTGCATAGTTACAGATATGTAAATTATTTACATGTTTGTTTCATATTGTACAAACGCTTTATACGTGCTTAACGTATTGTCATACTTAAACAAAACCTTTTTGTATATTTACCGCCATCTGGCTGGTTTTTAATGGACTACATCTACATACGTATTTTATCGTTTCCCGTAGCAGCTTAGCTGTTCGAACGATAGGTAGCCCTCCAGACAAAGTCTCTTTCGCCCGTAAGATGTCAATTATTAAATAGTTGTCTTCTTATAGGACGTAACTTACTTGATCTATGCGGGCTATTTCAGTAAATTTAAATACAGATACAAACCAGTTGTTTATAACAGGTTTGTATTAATTTGTATACATTTCTTCACTAGCTTAACTGAGGACGCCTAGATGGCAGAAACATATGTATTAAGCCGAAGTAAATGCTGAAAATAACGAGGTGTATTGTCCACGTTCATAGTTACAGATATGTTTGTTTCATATTGTATGTTATATTGTATGTTAGTTTTTGTAGCCAATGAGATATGTTAATTTATGATGGCTTTGTAGTCCAAAATTTATGTTTTACTGTATGGTATATTAGTTCACGTTAAGTATTAAATATTCTTAAATAATTGTAAAAGTAAATTGAGAAATATCTACAATTCCTTATATTTTTCATTTGGTGGATGCTGCGTAAATTACATACGTATTTTCTTTTTTATTATTATTTTGTTTGATCATCTCTTCTTAGAGAATTTCATTTAAAAGTTTATAGACGTTCTCTTATTGACTAAATTTATTTAATTTAATTACCTAATAGTTTTCTGGGCACACTGTATGTATGAAAATAAACAGAATAAAGTTTAGTAGCTTCCTTTAAACCATCTTGCTTTCATTATCACCTGGTGGGTTTTTATATCCTCTACGAGTTCCGTGTGGCGTAGATAACTGCATATAAGCTAACAAAATTGTACAATACGCGGTGGTGCTCTTTTATTCATTTTTGAGCTAGATTAATTTAGTCAACGTTTCGGAACCGCACCAACACCTTCAGTCGAAACTAGTCTGGATCTAGCTCGTTGGTTTTGTATTTGGCTACAACATCTCGAGTCCCAGGAGCGTTAGAAAGTTTTGTAAATTTCAAGAACCAGTTTCGTTTGGTTAAATAAAATTACGATTTTGCGTAGCACTCCTTTTGCGTCTCAGAAAATGGTGACCATGGAATTCTTTTGAATGTTAGTACACGTTGAGAATTAGGGGATGATATTCTATTAACTGCTGCACGTTGCGGGGTCATAATGATAAACCCAAGATTTAACCTCTGTGGTGATGTTTATGAAAAAATCATCTGCTTCACGACATCCAGAAAAATTAGTGACAAATGGGTCTCATGATACTTCATGAGACGCATCTGTGACTAATTTTTCTGTAATTCAACGTCTGAATAATATACTGAACTCTTTCTTGACTAATGCGTGATTTTGTTATTGAAAGACGTATAATGGGACGCCTATCATACACCAAACAATTTAGTTCAAAATATTAGAAGTTTTTAACACCTTTGAAATGCATGGAAAAATTTTTGAGGCTACGAGAGATTAATGTGAACTATTTGTACGTCATGTAAACTTTCCAAAACCTTATAGAAAATTTTTAAATTTCAGTACCATGTGATTCAGATGAGAAAGTGTATATCTATGACTTTAACCAAAAAAATGTAATCATGAACACGGGTTATGAAAAGCAGCATACCACTACGATACTATGTAATAACTGCATATAGCAAAAAATTACCACGACATTTAATTTAAAATCGCAAAACAAATAACAAAATGAGATTTTTCTGTAAGACGCCGTTGTTCGTGCACAAAAAAAAAATCGTGAATAACAGTCGTCATTCACGATTTTTTTTATTCAAATTTTGGACAAAAGTTGTTTGGAATAGACGCCCAGAAGGGAATCTTCGTAACCCACCTAGTATTTTAGTTATTTATACTTTTCGTGGTATTTAAACTTAAAGGAAAAAGGCTAATCTGACTCAATAGAACACTGACGTGATGATTATTCCTGATGCTACGACTAGCAAATTGTATCCAAATTAACAAATAATTTAGAATTATTTAATGAGGGAGTGTGAGGTCTGGTTGTGGATACTCGTAGATAACCATACTTGTTATCTGTCCACAACCAGAAAAATCAAAACTTTCAGACTGGGTATTTGCTGCTGGGGAAAGGATTCAGCTTTAGCAGTGGAGTACTCGTTTAAAAAATGCTGTATCACTAATGCCCTTGATGGCAAAGAAAAACAATATTGCGCATGAAAATGCAATCAACGTTTCAAAAAATAAGTGCAATCAATATACAGTACACATCAAGATATATAGTACTGGAGCAATATATACATTACTTATTACGTATAAATTTTTATTTCGGTAGTATACATGTTGTTGAAGCCACTGTCTTTCTATCTGGAGGTTCTTTCCACGACAAAACCTTCTGATATTCTGATGAACACCATGTTCCTATAACGTTCTTGGGTAACAGTAACTGCGCTGCTTGGTATCGCTTTATGAAATTGTTCGTAATATTGTTCTGCCACGAACTTCAAACTCGGCCCACCCCGGTATCCGTTTCCGTACGAACAGATAATGCTCCACAATAAACGCTTTTTCCTCCGTCGTGAGACCCATTTTCACAGCACAATGTTCTTTGCACTTCTATGAATACATAACGCTGATACAATAATACGCCGATAAGCAGACATGCGCCTAAGAACGGCGCGAAATGCAATACTCTATATTTTGGCGCCTACCATATATGCAATACATCTTTCATTTAAGCACTAAAATTTATTTTCAATTTTTCAAACAAAATATTGTTACACTTCGCATATATTAAGGATGTTTATAGTACCATTTTTAAATTATATTATTCACAAATATACATATCGAAGTGAAAATATGAAGGACTAATTATTCATATTGTGCCATATATAATTCGCATTTTCGAGAGAAAACCTTGCTTTTGTATGGCACTGGTCACATAAACAAACTTCGAGAATCTGCTTACCTGCGACCTAACGGCTAACTTCAGCATTCGATATTCTGAATCCTTCGTTTCGACTTTCTATTAAATCATTTTAATTTAATTTCTTAATTAGTAATTGTATTTATTATTGAGCTATTTTTTCTACTTGTCAAAATTATACCTACTCCGTATTATTATTGACTTAATTTCAACAACTACATTTAAATTACGATTGTAAACTTTATCTAAACCATATCATATGTGGTATCATCCTAAAGTATTTTTCGCATGGAATATTGTAATGATATTAATTCCATTGACGTCAAAACCCTTTAGCTCGCGTGTTTAATTAATTCTTAATTCTTAAGACATCGCTATTTACAATATGATTGGTTACCCTCAAACTAGATTATAAAACGGCTCTTTCCAACCATTTGTTTTCTCGTACACAAAAGTCTCTCCTTGGTCTGCAACCCTTATGCACTACAAGTGCTGGTTCAAGCATACACACTGAAGCTATGCCGGTGTTTCTTTTGTTTTCGACCATATTTTCGATCACGACATTATTCAAAGGTGACCTTTGTATTGTTCGATACAGATATTATTTTAATTACATGGACTAAGCTATTAATTTACGTAACTTCTTTTCAGATTGTAAATACTTATTCGTCCATACCTGTATGTACAGCTTTCATTTGATTATTTTAATATTTTTTAACCCTAATCTTTCAAATATCCGGAAAAATAAGTAGCTCACGAAAAAATTTCGAGATGTAAAGTTCAATCATTGAATGGAGGAAATACATTAGTGCTCGTTAGTTCCTCTCTTTCCCTCCATATAGGTGGGTGATAACTTTGGTGGTGATAACTTTGAAATCTTAAATAGGGATCCGTATATTTTATTACAGATTTGAACTCTACTGGAAAAAATATATAATACTTGTCTGAAACATTTTTTTAATTCATTATAGATGGCGCTGTAATCAATTAAATTCAATTTTATTCAATTTCTCGCACTGAGAACCTATGCATACGCTTATGCAATTCGTTTTTAATAAAGAGAATACCACAAAAAACGACTTATCAAGAAAGTACTATTATCATAACCCAAGAACGGGCGCCCTTCTTCACATAGTTGGTCAACGCGATTTTCTTCGCTTATGACTTATCGGAGTGTTTTCAAATAAAGAAAAATTGTATTTTTCTTTTAATACCATTTCTTATGTTGAAAACAATTTTTATAAAAATGTTTTTGTATGTACAGTGTATGTATTTAACGTTTGTGTTACTTCTTTCATTTGTGTTTGTTTCTAGTTTCAAAAACACAAAAAAAAAGAAATAAATTTAAGAAACAACTTATTTTACTAGCCTGTTTCTGTTACGCTGTTAATACCTACTACAAAATGGAGTATTTAACTGTACAAGAGAAAATTGAAATGTTTCTGGTGTATGGAAAAGCTGACAGAAGTCTTGATAATGCTGTCAATCTCTACGCTCAGCGTTCTCCGGATAGGATTCAGGATTCTGTCACGTGCTTCATTTTACCGTACTATCAAACAATTTGCTACTGATGGAAGTGTTTAACCGAAAAAGGACCCGTCGAGCAACACTGACCGGAGAAAATAGTGAAGTCGCTTGTTATACGTAAATTTTGACCCTTGTATACTTTAGTATCTGCTAGATTTAATTACTACTTTATCATACTACTTCAATTTCTTAAATTTAAATTACCTTATTTTGCAGTTTGTTGGTTATTATTGAACCGCAGGGTATATATACTAGGTTTCTACTATATTTAATTACTGCCTTATCGTACTCAGCAATTCTTAAATTTAGATTACCTTATATTGCATTTTAGTTGTTAGTTATTTTTATATAACTATGTACATATTAAAAGTTCACTAATTTTATTCCTTTCCTTTCGAGTTGCACGTAACGGCGAATCTACATATAGATATTCTATAATTCCTATTATATTAGAGGGTTATTTAGATGTCATTTATAAATACCTTAGTCAATTGGGGCTTTCTTCTGCGTGATTTTTAGTTTATTTGGATTCATTTTCCGATTGTTTGTTTACAAACATCAGGTTAAGTATATTTTTTATACTGTCAAGTCATTTGCGCATGCGATTTAGATTCACATGGACATAGAGTTTGGAATTGTGTACGTTTACTTATTTCTGCAGTCATTTTGTTCCTATAAATTAATAAACGTTGCTTTAATTTAGTATTCCTAATTAAAATGAACCATAGGTATTTATGAGAATTTTTGAGGATGTCAGTTATGACTTTTAATTTGTATTTCGTATGGGATTTGAGCATTAGTACGCCATCTATTAGTATTTATTTGTGATATAGTACGAGTTGTTATTTAGTCAAATTTGCCTTTGTTTAGCGAAATTTAAAAAGAAAGCTATTGTAAATTAGTAGTATGTTGTCTTTGCAGTCGATTTCCTTTGTGAAAATAATTAAATATGGGCTATTGGAATATTCTTTTAAATATTGATTTTTTCTCGTACGACGTGCCTACAGCTCTAATAAAACTAAAAATGGAGTACGATTCTGCCTTATTTTGGCTTTTGTTAAGTCTGAGTGGTTTGTTCTATAGTTTCTTTGGCGAAAAATCATCTTAATTATTAGAATTTGATAAAACAGTGATTCTGTTCGTAATAGCGGGTTTTAAATTCTAATTAATCTGAAAAAAGTAAGGAGGTATTGTAATACCGTTATTTTATCGTGAATACGATACGAGTATACACGGATTAGGATAGATGTATCTTTCAGCCATGTAGGAATTCTCCATTTTGTGACTAAAAACATTATCTTTGAACAAGGTGAGTGCTTTCGAGAATATCTTGTGAAAGCCATTCTTATTTTAATGAGGATTGGTTTCATTAAATAGAGTATTTCATTTTTGTTGTATTTTTTTCTCTATTTCTTATCTAAGAGAGCAAAACTTCGTAAGGGCGTTAACACCCCCATAGAATTGAACATAACGGGTGTAATCAGCTTTCGCACGATATTGAAAGACCGGTGTGCTGAGAATGTTCCTGAAAATTAAAGTATTGTGGACGACGAGGTTGCCGTGTCATTTTTTTTCTTCCTGCAGAAGTATTATATAAGGTAATAGGTATTATAAGTATATTTCGGGAGATTACGTTATAATTAATCGTCAGCGCCACATGAAAAAAGACTACTGCTCGTGGGGGCATATAGCACGCTCTATTAGCTGCAATGGCTGTTAATCCAAGCGAAATAGCTCGCGATTCTGTATTGTCCCACACCAGTGCTTGGAAAATTTTAAAACGTCATAAATATTATCTATATCATGTGTTTTTACATCAAGATCTTCATGGCGTTGATTTCCAAAATCGGGTAACTTTTTGTGAGTGAGCATGTGAACAATTCCAACAAAACCGAAGTGTGAAAATCGGCACCGGCTTCGCCAAGTTGAAATCAGCGCCCTTGGCTACCAGCATGTGGTGTGGAATAATTGGGAACAAAGCTATCGGCCGCAACATTTTTGAAGGCCTTTTGAATGGTGAAATACACCGACACGTTTTGGAGAATGAACTGCTACCACTACTTTAATAAGGTAGTTAGCGCAGAAGTGTTTCAAACAAATCTTACGTACTTTTTCCAGTAGAATTCTGATCTGTAATAAAATATACGGGTTCCTATTTAAGATTTCAAAGTTACCTCCGCCTAGAGAATACAATCCCGGGAATGTTTTTCAATCCCGGGATTACGGGATTTTTGAAGCGTAATCTCGGAATTAGACTGTGGTTTCTAATTGGGCTCAAATGAAAAAAAAACTTGTAATTTCTTAAAAATTATTTATTAATATTGTTGCACAACACAATTCACAATATACTAAAATAAGGAACAAAAAAGACAATACAAAAAACTATTTAGAATTTCGAACAGGCTCATTTCGTGTCTAATACTATTTACCAACCCCGATTAATTTTGTACTTCAGGATCTGGGGACTCCATGTTTTTATTAATTTCCAGCTGTAACTTTTCCTTTAATGTCAATTGGGATTGGGAGGTTTGTTGCCTTGGCTCATCATCTGTTTGTGATCCTGACCTTTCTTCCTCTTCCGTGTCATCTCGACTATTTAGTCTTTTAACAATACTCTTTAGTTGCAACCTCACTCAAGCCTAGGTAGAAACTGGAAGTAAGTCAAGCCATTCGAAATCCGATAATAACTTTTATGGATTTTGTAAATAATTCAACACACCAGCTAAATATTAATTTCGTCGTCGCTTTATACGTTCCACTAAGGATGTTTTCATTTTATTGGCGAGTGGTGAGTTTTTGCTAGACAATTGTTTTATAAGAAATTTCAAAGCGGCATCAGCTGTGCATAAATTAGCATCTCGTCGACAGATTGCTTCTACTGTTAATTTAATTGGGGTCAGCACATCAACAATTTTATTTACCAAGTCAAAATCAGCATCTTCTAAACGGATTGGATGATTGCGATCTATAAGAGCTTTTTGAATGCAGGTTTTTAAAAGGAAAAATCGTTCCAGCATGGTTAAAAGACTATTCCACCTGGTTTTATAGTCCAAAAGAAGTAACAGCTCTTTTTCATGTTCAATCTTCACATATTTTTCAAGTACAGTTTCATTTTTCAATGGTGATCTTTTGAAATACACTACAACTTTGCGGATTTTCTTAAGCAGCTCATTAATGTTTTCATCTTTCTTCAACTCTGGTATGTGTTCTCGCGCAAGTTCATTTTGTGACACCAAGATTAAACCTGATTCAGGACAGTCTAAGTCTCCTAAATTGTCATCATCATCGCTATCGTTCATATAATCAGCACTCACAGCATTTATAATATCATCTGAGTCTGAGGTAGGGTTATCTTGCCTGTCTTGAAAATAATTCTTTAATTTATAAAACACATCGCAGACGTCCAAATTGATACCATGTGCGAGACACAGTTGTTGTTCAGTGCAAACAAGCTGTCCCACCTTTATCATAACGTTTGGTCCACCGGTTACAGCAGCCACGATATCAGTTTCCTGGGAAATATAAAATTTATTTAGATGCTCTTTCAATATATTCGTATATTGACAATTTTCGCCGTCATACTTCTATGAATACGAACGAGTCCTAAGCTCCAAATTTTTTTATATGAATAAACGTTGACAGCCATGTATCGTTTATTGGACGAATAAAGATTCCACTCGTCGAAAGATAGACTGAATCTTTCACCTGCACTTTTCAAATGTTTTAATTCTTCAGTTACTTGCTTTCTGACTTTTTCACTGTAATTCATAACACGCTTTCGCACTATTCCCGTCTTTCGCAACTAAGAAATAACTCCACGCTGACGACGTATCACTATTTTTTTATGTTGAACAAAGTCTCCCACGATTTAAAATAGCTTTTTCAGATAATTGAATTTTAAATTTAAATGACGTAACCTGCGTAACCTTGTCGCTGATAGAATAATAAATGAAAAAATAAATCCTAATAGGCGTATTTATACTTTTGTACAGGGAATCCCCAACGGGGAATCCCCCGCAACAATATTATGATATACCATATGAGGTGATCGGGTGATTCCCCTGTCGCCCCCTTGGGGAATTACTTTAACAGTATTGAAATATGCCCGGTGGGGAAGTCCCTTCTAAGTTACATATTATTTGGGCTGTACCTGTGTAGTTCTTTTATCGTACGGCGTACCTAAGGTTGATTTTTTGTCTTTATGTAATAAGTGCCCTTAATATAATCTAGGTAAGGTCATTGTCAAGGCGCAACGGATTACGGAATGCAAACTGGCAATCCCGAAAATCCCGAGATTAGCCAAGTACAGTCCCGTGATTTACGGGATTAAAACCCGGCCGGGATCCCGAGATCTCGGGATTCGGGATCCCGGGATTGTATTCTCTACCTCCGCCCACCCACATGGAGGGAGAGAAAGGGACTAATTCCAGCACTGATGAATTTCCTCAAATGAATTATTAAATTTTAAATCGGAACATTTTTTCGTGAACTGCTTATTTTTCGATATATTTGAAGGTTTCAGATTAAAAGATACACCCGGTATAAGGTTATTCTAGAGTAAGTTTCCAGTTTGAAATTGCCACAAGTTTGGCAAATTTTGAATATGTACGAAAATAATAGCACTAATTTATTCATAGAGAAACTGGCTTTAAGTAAAACAAGAAGTGATAGGAAAAAGTTAAGTATGACCACCAATTTCAATAAATACACAGGCCTAAAGTGATTTCGATGTTTGAAAGCTGTTTGCTAATTTGTATATGTTTGGGGGCCCTTATTCCAAAAAACGCCATATTTTTGCTCTATCACGTAAATATCAAGTAAATTTTTTTTATAGCGCTCTATATCTTAAAAATGTTAATTTAATAATATACATACCTATGACAAGAATATGTTTGTTCCATGTTAGGCATGATTTTTAAATGAATTGATTTTTATGAAATTAAATGTGATTTGGCAACATTGGTTAATATTAGATTTCTCAGCAAAGCAACAGAGTCGGCGCAGAAGCGTCAATACATCGTTGAAACCTGCTTATGTGCAGTTTGGTTGTGTTAGTCGTCGTGCTACTGTGTCAGCGCGCTTGTTGTTTTCGTTGTTGCGTATTTTAAGTGTTCTGGAACGTATAAATATGGAAAGAAGACATTGTGTGAACAATCCGAATAACTTTTGTTATATCTGTGGTAGTTATGTCGTAGAAAAGCAGAGGCAAACTATAACTTCGTTTGCAAAAAATGTATACCACGCTTATTTTGGTGTAAAAATTGGCGATCAAGACAAGTCCTGGGCTCCTCATACTGTTTGTACCGTTTGCGTTGAAGCATTAAGAAACTGGCAAAAAGGTAGGAAGAAATGTTTAAGCTTTGATGTTCCTATGGTATGGCGAGAGCCTAGAAATTACAGTGATGATTGTTATTTTTGTTCGTGTAATGTTCAAGGATTCAACAGAAAAAATAAGAAAGAAATTGTGTATCCCAATCTTGACTCTGCTATTCGACCAGTTCCTCATGGACCAGATGTACCGATACCTACCGCCCCAAAAGCACTAGAAAACGTCATATCGTCAGAATTAGAGGAATCTAATTGCGACACAGATGACTCAGATTTCACAACAGATTTCAGAGAGTCCGAAGTGTTTAACCAGAGCGAACTAAATGATTTAATTAGAGATTTGCACCTTCCAAAAGATGCATCCGAATTGTTAGCCTCCCGACTTTGTGAGAAACATTTACTGGCACCTGGCGTCACATCAAGCTTTTACCGGGATCGCGAAAAAGAGTTATGTCAATATTTTACTCAAGACGGACCGCTAGTGTATTGCACCAATATTCCTGACTTAATTTCAAAATTAGGAAATGTGCCGTATGTAAAAGAAGAATGGCGCCTGTTTATTGACTCAAGTAAGCGTAGTTTAAAAGGCGTTTTATTGCACAATGGTAACGAACTTGCCTCGGCTCCGTTGCCCATTCGGTACATTTAATGGAAACGTATGAAAATTTTGAACATATTTTAAAGAAAATAAACTACCAAGAACATCAGTGGATGCTTTGTGATGACCTTAAAGTGCTGTGCATGCTACTAGGACAACAAGGAGGTTATACAAAATTTCCATGCTTTATTTGTGAGTGGGATAGTCGAGCAAGGGATAGACATTGGACTCAAATAGAATGGCCCTCTAGAACAAGCCTTACACCTGGTAGCAAAAATGTATTAAGAGATAGCTTGGTTGACCCCAAAGAAGTTTTACTGCCTCCTCTCCATATCAAACTTGGCTTGATGAAGCAGTTTGTTAAAGCCCTAGACAAAAATGGACAGTGTTTTAAATATTTGTGCGAGACATTTCCAGCCTTATCCGATGCCAAGTTAAAAGAAGGTATTTTTGTTGGGCCGCAGATAAGAACATTATGCAAAGACAAGGATTTTCAAAACACAATGACCAATGTCGAGAAAAACGCCTGGGTTTCATTTAAAGAAGTAATTGATAAGTTTCTTGGGAACTCTAAGGACGAAAACTACGAAAATATTGTTCAAAATATGTTACAACACTTTCATCGTCTAGGTTGTAATATGAGTTTGAAAGTGCATTTCCTGTTTTCACACTTGAACTATTTTCCTGAAAATCTTGGAGCAGTTAGCGAAGAACAGGGAGAGAGGTTTCACCAAGACATTAAGGAAATGGAACGGCGATACCAAGGCAGATGGAGCATAACGATGATGGCGGACTACTGCTGGATGTTAAAACGGGATATGCCCTTAAAAACATACAACCGAATGTCCGGACAACGCAACTTTCTGGCAAAAAGACAAAGATTTCACTTAAAAAAGACTGAGTAAGGTATTTTTTTGCGCTTTTTTAACTTGTATTCCACCATTTTACTCAATAAACAAATAATTTTTTTTAGAAATATCTTTTTTTTCATTTAATATTTGCAAAAAAAACCTTTTGAAATCAGTATACCAAAATTATATAAAATCAGTTTTCAAAATAAAAACATCTGTCAAAAAGTTTAATTTTGTAGACCTGTGATATTAGTCTTATAGTATAAACGATATTAATAGCCAATTCATTCCTTGTTTTCTATGTTTTCAATGACATCTGATATCGATTGCTTAAGTTCTTTACGAGTAGTAGGTCTACTAAAAAATACCCCTTCTTTAAGGTAACTTCATAACCAGTAGTCAGTCGGATTTATGTCTGCTGACCTAGCAGGCCAACTGTTTGGAAAATGCCTACTAATTACTCGATCGCCAAATGTGTTAATAGTGTTTTTACGGTATTGTGTATGTGAGGTTGAGCTCCGTCTTGCATATTAATAATAATACTACGGGTGGTAAAATACATGGTAACAGTATTTATTTGCTTATTTCTATTTCTAGCATAAAAAATAAGCGTGCATTTTACGAGGGCAAGTCAGTAAATAAGTCACAAAAGATAAGAAAAAAATAATTTATCATGATAATCACTTGGTAACAATTTTATTTTTGAACATAATCTCCACCAATGTTGATGCACTTATCCCATCGTTTTCAGCTGCATAAAATTGTTTAGATTGCTGTCTCATCCCGGACTTAGCGTTGAACGCCGTTGTCATCTACAAAGCGTTTGCCTCCAAGGACCAAACAGATGAAAATTGCTGGGGCTAAGTCTGGTCTGTAAGAAGGATGCTGTAGCACTGATATGAGGTCTAGCGTTATCATGATGAAGCAGCACACCTCTGCGTAATAGGCCTGGACGTTTTCTCCGATGCAGTCCGAAGTTTGAAAAGAACATCAGAGTGTGACTGAACATTCACAGCTTCAACTTTTTTGTAAACTCAGCAAGTACCACTTCTTCTTTTCAATCCCAAGACAATGTAAGCATAGCCTTACCAGCTAATAGTGTAACCTTGAATTTTTTCCTGGTGGGTGCGGAAGGATGGTTCCAATGCATTGACGCACGTTTTGATTCAGGTTGGTAGGGAAGTACCTAAGATTCATTCACTGATTATTCGTCAAGTATATTCGATTTCTTTTATGTTCCGCGGCCAGTTGTCAGAGAATCCAACGTGCACACATTTTCCGGAAATACAAACGATCAAGCATTATGCTGTATGCCATACTTTACATTATGCCACACTTATGACTTAATTACTGACTTTACCTTGTATGATGGTTGACGTCAATGTAATACAGAATTTCAGAGATTACTTGGAGGTCATTGACTAAATAAATCAACTGAGAACCCGCCACTGATTTTACATATTTAACATAAATTCATGCAAAACCTAACTAGGGATCATGAGAGATATATAAGAGCATCTTTAGGCAGGAACATCTTTGCAAACTACAATATTCAGAGCCAACAAACACGTAATATAAATATCTAAAAATCTCTAAGAGTGTGTGGTTAACTTTTATTTTCTTACGTACCTACATATGTTGAAACAGATCTAGACCATTTGACATTCCAATCTTTTTCTTTGATGCCATGGTCAATAATTCTGCCGCAGAGAATACTGCAAATCCACAAAGATATGAAAGGCAAAGATGTTATCATAGTAATATTCCGAATGGTCATGTGCAGCACATCGCTAAAATATTTCGGCATATTAGTTATCATTAAAAATAGGGTGAAATCATGCCCGATTTGTCCGATGATCAATGCCCAAACGCCCTTATCTTTCAAGAGAGGCTTCCACGGTACTTTCAACTTGACATAATGCGGCATGTTTTTTAGCAGGTAGGCTTTCTCCTTATCCGTTATATGCGGGTGGTTTTCGGGCGTATCATATATCCAAATCGTCAAAAAACCACACCATACAAATCCCATTACCGCCCAAAAATAGAAGGTAGTAGGCCAATAACGCGTGTAATCAATAAGAATGCCAGTGAAGAAGTTTCCGAAAACGGTACCCAGAGAATTCGATGAAAAAGCTAATGCTCCTAATGTAGCCCTTTCGGAAGCAGGTATCCAGTGAGCTATCAATACGCTCATTGAAGGATAGACTGCACCCTGTTAAAAAAATTAGTAAAGATTTAAAATATGAAAAAGTCGTCAAAGATAATTTTAAATGAATGAACACTCTTCAATCATTAAAATATGAGCAATTTAGTTTTGACATATTGGGTATCCCATTAAGACCGATTTTATTGTAATAGAAAGTGCAGATTTGAAGGTTATGTATGGAACACAATATCCAATAAATGGCCGCCTCGTGACTGATGGCACTCGTTGGTCCTTTTAACGAAATTTTCGATGATATTTTGGCATAGTGCTGGCTAAATTCCATCAATGGCGCGTCGAATCTCGTCTTTCAGTTCAGGAATTGCTCTTGGATTATTGATATACACCTTTCCTTCCAACGGTGTCAAATCGCTAGATATTGGTGGCCAATTTACATCGCCGCAGCGCGAGATAATTCTCCCTTAAAATTTCGTCTTCAACAATTCCATTGTTTCGTTCGCCGTGTGGCAGGTTGTTTATCGTCTCACTGTCTTGAACTCCTATTATATCTCCCAGTTTCTCTATATCTGCGCATCAGTTTCGAAATTTTCGGACACCTAACCTTCTACCGACGTATCTTTCACTCCTATCATCGTTAATTAACGAAATTGCTTGAACAATTTCTTTGTGACCTAATTTACATGCATTTTTACTAAACCAGGAAGTAGGGTTATACAGGGATATACAGGGATATACATGTGATAAATTACAATATGAAACAGACATGTAAATAATTTACATATCTGTAACTGTACACATGGACTATATATATGTGATAAATGTTAAAAAAACTGTATTTTAAGCTTACAAATTTCTGAAAGAAATGAGAAGATGTAAAGCACTTAAAGCTCACGAAAAAAAATTAATTTCAACTCAGTGCGTGACAATGTCATAAAACCAAAGCAAACAAGCACTATTGAAACTATTTACTTTGCATAGATAAGGTGATTCCATAATTGATTATATACCTATACGCGAAGTATAGAAGTGGAAATCATGTCTGTTTGTAGGATACTGTGTGTTGACGAGCTCCAATAAAAGCGAAATCCATCCACACATTCCGGGATAGATGACTTTTCATGAATTTTTCATTATTCCAACAACCAGGAAGGTGACGTCGCGACGTGTAGCATTCTGCATACTCGTATAGACTTGTCGAAATATAGAAATTAACGTAACACATTAGGCGACATTTACATGTAAAGTGGGATTTAATACTAATTAGCTCTCATTTGCATTGAGTTCAATATATTTCAGGAGAAGTCACTGTAATTGAAGGCCCCAAATCATCATATTCTGTCCTCATATGACCACTTTTGAAGGCAGATTTATCATAATAGTTATGTAACTTTTTTTCAGCTTCTTCAACAGTATTTCTCGTGAAAAATCATCTTTAATTAACACACAAAGTTATTTTTTCTTCATGTTAATATAAGTACAGCAAATAGTTTACTTTAAACGATATTTCTGACAGACTTGAAAGAAAGTGTTACCAGATTTGAAAAGCGCTCTCCAGTCAACTCGCCCTCGTATACAATAAGTAATTAACGAAATCGTTGAAATAATTTGATATCTTTTTTTGTTGTGTATGTAGAGCGGCACGATGTTATAATCTGAAAACTTCTCAAAACCACAAGATCGCTTAGACTGGGTGGTGTGTGTAAAGCGTTCCATGACTTTACTACTACACCTCCTCACCGTAAGAGAATTGAAGTTGTTGATTTAACTGCCACTTCCTCAACCTTCAAGGGCGTCACTGTACTGAAGCAAAATACAGTGGAACCTGCATATAGTGACCGCACTTATGACCAAGAAAATAGTCACTACAGAACGAGAGTCATTATTAAGGACCGGACACGAGAGGCCGAAATTACGATGGACCATATAAATAGTTTATAACATCGCTAAGTACAACACGTAGTTATTGAACAGCACTATTTATTCTGTTAACCGCACATTTGTTTTTTGTCGTTGAATTGTAACGCAATTACTTCAATTTTTCGGTTAAATTCCTTTTTTCATGGGCGTAGATTGAAGCGTGAGGAGTTTTTATGTGTTTTATTTATTAGCTTATATTTCGTAATATAAAGTACGGTAAGTTAGTTTCTTTTTTCATTGTTTTAACTGTTAATTACATCATTCGTAATTTTATTTCTGTGTGTGTTTGCGATGCTAAGTGACGTTTTACGTACGATTTCTTGAAATTTTTTAACGATATTTTACAGGCTTTGCAATAAATTTCGGAATCACTGGCAATGGACATACAATCAGTTTGACCCTTAATCCAACATGCCATGTTTCACGATGCCATTCTCGACCTTGTTCCATATCATATCTAAAAAAGTAATCTAAACAATGTTCTATATCTAAAGAAATGAAAATTAAAAATGTATGCGTAAGTTATTTAAACTTAACGAAATTCACTGGATATTTAAAGTTAAAACAATGAAAAAAACTCCCCGTACTTTATTTATCTTAGGAAATATAAACTAATAAACAAAATAAATTATAAAAACTCCTCACGCTTCTATCTACGGCCACGAAGATAGTAATTTTGCTATAATATTGAAGTAATTGCGTCACAATTCAACGACAACAAACAGATGTGAGGTTAACCGAATAAATAGTGCTATTCAATAACTGCGTGTTGTACTTAGCGATGTTATAGACTATTTATATGGTCCATCCTAATTTCGGCCCGATGCGTCCAGTCATTAAACAGAGGATTTCCTCGTAATATGGTCATTATGTGGAAAACAATATTCATTAAAAGGCATTGGGTTAGTTTTGTTCTTCCTAAAATAGTCACTATAGACAGGTAGTCACAATATAGAGGGCCTCACAGGCCTACAAGTTCCACTGTATTCTTAACTGTTACATACCGCTATTAAATTATTGTTAAAATTCATGACATTTAGATATTCCTTGTAATTTTTTTCCTGTGCTTTTATACATTATAAAAAGTAATGGGTAATTTACTTCGTGGCTTCAAGACAGTACAGTTGTCATTTAACAGCTGTCAAATATTTATGTCAACCGAAGCATCAAATTTTTAGTTGCACGTTTGCTATTTACGAAAATTTATCAAATAATAACAGAAGAACTCATTAAAATTGCTAAAGCCTACCACAAAAGTTGATATTCAAACGTAGCCACGTTTTGCGCAGTTAGGAACGATTTTGTCATAATCATTCTACTGTGCAAGCAATTGGCAAGATATTGCAAAAATTCGAAGAAACGGGGACATTGTTAGATATTCAGAGGCACGTGCATCATCGTAATGTACGCTCTGCTGAAAATATTGCCACCGTGAGTGAAAGTATCACCGAACAGTCGAATTTATCGACTCCACGGTGTTCTCAGCAATTGGGTCTTACAGCTCATTATGACGAATTTTGCATCTGGATTTACACCTACATTCATACAAAGTCCAGCTCACGCAACAATTAAAGCCTGCTGACCATCAACAACGCAGGAGATACGTCAAATGGGTCCTTGAGCAACAGCACATAACTTATTATTTTTCGAACAAAATTCTCTTCAGCGATGAGGCACATTTTTCACTCGGTGTGAACCTAAATAAGCGAAATTGACACATTTAGGGCTCTTAAAATCCTCAAATAATTGAAGAGAGGTCGATACAACCAGAAAAACTGACTTTATTGATCGCATTATGGTCTGGAGGCGTCACAGAGCCATATTTTTTCGAAGATGACGAGGGAAGAGCGGTTACTGTCAATTCGGAGCAGTATGGTTGAATGATTTCGGCTCTAGTGCATGAGAAGTTTGATTGCCGTCTTTTGGCGACGTCAATTGGCCATCGAGATCATACGATTTGACGCCGTCAGACTTTTTTTACGGGGTTACGCAAAGGATCGTGTTTATACGACCAATTGTCTAACTTCAGAGCATATAAAAGACATCATTCGTCAACTGATGGTCGAAATACCGGCCGAAATGTGCCGAAAAGGGGTCTAAATTACTTCAAAAGGTTCAAGTGTTGCCACAAATTCCAAGGCGGCCATTTGAATGATATTGTATTTCACACATAATGGCAAGGTCCAAACTTCATAATAAGAAAATTTCATCAAAAATTAAATTTTATGTTTTTTACGTTTTTCTTAACCTAAAAATGGATAACCGGATACTATAACACCTAATTATTATGTGCCTAAATACGAGTTTTACTAACCTGAAACAAACCCGTTACTATTCTGCTTACATACACCCAGTACCATTCTAGATGATTTATTATCACTGGAGTTCCCAATGTTATTATACTAGATATCGCTATACCCATGAAATATGTCCATTTACCACCTATATAATCAGCGCTAATTCCACAAGGCACGTGGCCGACAAAGTACCCTAGGTAGAATGCGTGCAGAATATTCCCTTGTATGTGTTCCGACCAATCGTGCTGGCCGCCCTGTCAAATAATCCACCATATTATCATACATGAAAATCGACTATTTTCCTGCAGACTATTAAATAACTGTACTTGTATTCCTTCTCCCATTAGGGTTTCGTTTGTCGAAGGGCAATCTTGCGACATGTTCCTTATCTGTGCTGATACAATTCTGGTAATGGAAACATTGATAGTGGCCCTTTGGCCATAGCTCACGATGACGCCCAATGTGCAGAATATGGCTACGATGAATCTTTGAGGAGTTCTACCTTGAAAAAGAAAATGTATAACAGGAAACATTCCTATGAATAAATCGGAGACTGGCTTATTTTTGTAAAAGTTAAAAAAAATCTTTTACCAAAATATAGTTTGGAATCTTAGATTCAACAACTAAATTGTCATTACACACTCGGAGCTCTAGTATCTGCTTTATACGAGAGAAGCACATCAGTATATAAACAACCGGTTATACTTAACGATTGAACGACGCAAGCGATAAGAGCGTCGGATAACGGAAGTGGCAATCCCGTTGGTCGTGGTTTCGAATCTCGGGGCCGTCATCTGAGAGGTGAGTTCCTTTCGGGATCGATATCCTCTTTAGCTACCGTTAAATGTTAAGAAAATGAAAGTGAAATGAAAATTTCTAGGCTCTTACGGGGAAGAGGTGTTGTAGCAAAGTTATGGAACAATTTAGACACCGTGTATATCGCGTACAAAATACACAAAACATGTCTCGTTAATACTAGTATAACAGTACTTATAGTTAAAGGAGGTTTTATCGAAATAGATATCAAATCTGGAACATTACTAGTCCAGACAGACGATTTCTTTATTACTAAATCTATTTCACACAATATTAGTTAATAGAAGTAATAACGATTTGAATTATCAGAATGATATTATAAATTTTAGCTTTCAAACTCAAATATAGTACGAATCAGAATTAATGGGAATATCAATGAAATGCCCAAATGGATTTTATAGTTAGAGAAATCATATATAATAGTATGTACAGGTAAAACTCCTTTGAATATAACCTTCGTTATCTATGCAACATCCTATTTTGGAAGCCATTCACTTCGGTGAAGCTAAAATAATATTCGCATAATCAAAAATATCAATTCATTAAACAAGTTTGCCACGTTTATTCTCACATTCCTCATTCGAATATACTATTTGTTTTTGATTCGACAGTAAAAGAAAAAATTCATGATTGTTAAATCAGCATATCTTGGCGGCCACAAAATGTGAGTAGCATTGGCTATCCATTTTTCTTAAAATTAATCATTCAGCCATTCATAAACTATCAAAACCGAGTGAGCAGTATATCCATCGTGTTGAGAATATGTAAAAACCTTGTTTCGTATGGCAGTTCGTCCATAAACCAATTCAAAATATTTAAATATGGCTTCCCTAAATTTGGTGAAATTACACCACAACGATAGGAAATTGCACACCAGACGCCAAGCTTTTTAAAATATTGACCCTTAGAATTTATTACATAATCGAGATTATGTGCAGACCAATATCGACAATACTGTGAGGAAAGTACACCATTGGTAATACAAATCTATTCATCTGACAAAATATTTTTATCAAAATTTCGATCCTCCAGAATTTTCTCTCCCAAAGTAAGATAAAACCAACCTTCGTGCTTAATCCCCATCTTCTACGTGTGACAAAATCTGACTTCATATGGTTTGACCTCCCTTGCTGTATAATCTCAAATCGCTTCTTTAGTGAAATTTAGGTTGTTCGCGTTCTGAATCTATTACTAAAACAGTACTTATGTCATATTCAACAAAGTTCTTCCTTGTTTTGGTATATTATGTACATCGCCAGTAGTCCGAAATTTTTCTACCTGGCTGGATGCTGTAGACTGGATCAATACTGTGTTTGGAAAATTCTCATTAAATAGTCTATTAACCGCTGGAATAGATAATTCTCCTATACCATAATACCGAATTAGGTGATCCGCTCTGGTAGAGGGGCATAACTTTTCCAATATTTCGCAGTATTTTATATCAATTTTAGACCACATAAAACACTACGTCAATTTAGAATTAACTATTTTTGACGAGTGTTAAAACGTTATTTAATTTTTATCTTCTTATATCTATAACACACTATGCGTTTTAGAAAATAAGGCAACGCAAACGTTTCCAAAACATATTTCATCTTTTAAATTAAACAGATACACATTACACACATCTGTATCTGTATACATGAACATACACCTTGAATTTTCCAATATTTACTTCTGCCAAAGACATGTGTTTCTGTCACTATACGTGACATCTGACGGACAAAAAGACTATGCCGAAGATAGCGATTTTCTGGCACAGCGTAATGCGTGCTTGACGTATTGATGTACTCAAATATCTTCGATATTTCATGTCCTTTAAATTTTGCAAATTTGCATAATTTATCAATCTGATCAACTTTTCTTAATAATATTTTGTGGTGTCTTATAGAAAAATCCAAGACTTGAAGAACAGAAGGTTCATCTTAGTCAAAGTCACTACAATAGGCTATCCCAAAGATATAATTGGTTCTTTTCCAATAAATCTCCGTAGTTTTATTAGGTTTCTCATGAATTTAAAACATATCTTATGTTCTATCGATTTATAATATTCTTTCTTGGTTATTTTCCAAATAGCTTCCTTATATTATTAACGCCAATAGGTATCTCTACGGGTTTATAATTACTTTTTCATTCCTTCTTTGTACATATTTACTTGTTTATGCTATCTGATTTTTAAGTTCTGTAAATTGTCCATTGTTTTCTTTAATAGATCATTTATATTTAATAATTAACTTAATAATTAATTTAAAGTGAACTGCGAAATAACATTACACGTCTATCCCCCTTTTATTTTTGTTTGAGTAGTAGTTTAGTCTAGTACTTACATCCGCAAATACAGTAAAGGGGCTTACATCCTGCCATATTTTAATGTAGTGCACAAGAAATGATATTTAACATACTTGAAATGGTATGTCAAAATGACAACCTGTAAGTAGATAACCAAATAACATGGGAGCAAAATGAATTGAGGTAGTAGGAGGCTGCGGTTCGCTGATCGTATTTCGTGAATTATAAAGTAAATAAATCTTACTGACAGCACTTAAATGTCTCCTTGATACAAATTTAATTACAACTTAAAATATTTATAAAATGTCATACAAATGTCATGTTTTATATTTTATTGAAAAGTTTACAATAATTGTTGAAACTGTTGTCCCTCGGCATTCAAACATAAGTTTACGCGCCGCTTCATGTTTTCAAAAACCTTTTGTAAAATAAATCCGTCTACTAACTCGCACTGTCGCACGATATTGTTCCGTAAATCGTCTATTGTATGCACTGGATTTTTAAAAATAGAGTTTTTTAAGTATGGAAATAAAAAGTAATCCAGAGGAGTTAAGTCACACGATCTTGGCGGGAAACGGTCAACACTAATAATTCTTTCATCAAAAAATTCACGTAAATAATTTATTGTTTCACGGGCAGTGTGTGCTCGTGCGGAATCTTGCTGAAAGAAACCTAACTGTAACTCGTCATCATGCAGTTGATTTATGAATGTTTCCAGTATATTATTGCGATATCTTTCACCATTTATAGTTCCTTCGAAAAAGACCGGACCAATAAGCCTTCTACGTGACATGGCACACCAAACCCCTATTTTTACAGGATGCAACGTTGTTTCCCTATAATAATGCGGATTGTCTGTTGCCCACATACGCATATTCTGAGCGTTTATGTAGCCGTTCAGGTGAAACCACGCTTCGTCGGTGAAAAACGTTTTATCCAAAACATCGTCGACGTTAAGATTTGCATTAAAGAAACGACAATAGGCAACTCTTCGAACGTAATTTGGCGGCAATAGTTCTTGATACAATTGAACCTTGTAAGGATGCATACCAATATTGCGTTTAAGAATACTGCGGCAGGTTCCATAACTTATATCCAACTGTTGTGCCAGTCTTCTGACAGATGTTGTAGGTTGTTCTCTAATTGCGTTTCTTGCATTATTAACAACATTTTGGGTCCTAACTCGAGAAGATCTTCCCCCTTTCCATTGTCTTTTTACAGACCCAGTTGTTCGAAAGTTATTTATAATTCTCAATAGGTCACGAGAAAAGTTCTTATTTACTAAAACAACTTCAGGAAAACGTTGTTGGAATTCTTCCTTGCACATTTCTATTGAATAATACCATTCGCCGTTTGGCAAACGTCGACCGTTACGAAAGTTACATTCTAAAATGAACACATTTATTCTTGAGTAAACATTCTGAATGTGATTATACTGTTTTTTTTTTTTTTAAATTGTATTGAAAGAATTAATAATTCACACTGACAGTCTGTCATTAAATGTTTGACAGAAAAATATTGTGAATATAATTCACGAAATACGATCTACGAACCGCAGCCTCCTACTACCTCAATTCATTTTGCTCTCATGTTATAATATACCATATGAGCAAAAATTATTTAGATAAGGGATGGCCATAGTTGTGAGGATCACTGTATTTGATAAGTTCAGTTTGTTGTTGCCGATTAAATGTCAGTTTTGATTTGAAGTAGCTGTAATTATATTGGTTATGTTAGTTAAAAGAACTGACACTTAAATCATGTCGAATAAAACATCAAATCGAAACTGACATTTAATTCATGTCAAATAAAAGTTCAAATCGAAACTGACATCCAACCAACATGTATAGAAGCAACAACAGACTGAACCTATCAAAGAAAGTGATCCTTCCAACCATGGCCAACTCTTCTAAATAATTTTTGCTCATATGGTATATCGGTATTAGGCCTATATAATATATAATTCATCTACAGACGAGTACAAATTCAATGACCTAGGTGTTAACTGAGGCTATAAATTGAGGCCAAATAACTGAGGCTATAAATTATTCGAGCCGATATGTGCCGATATGAGCCGGTATGTCGACCAAATGTTGTTTTATAACGGCTGTTTATAAACACCGGACATCTCGTTTGGATTATAAAGGATACTTTACTTAATACGAATCAATTAAATTCAGCAAACGTCAAAAAAATTTTGGTTAGTTAACGTCAGTAATCAAAATATACAATTTTTGAAGTCGACATAATCACACATCAGTAATAAATGTAGATGTGTAACTTAATAGTAAAATGGATTCCTATGTTCAGCTAGTGGACTGGGCACCGTGCGGGGAAAAGGAATAATTATCTATGCAACCAACATAGCTGTAGTTAAAGTACTTTTAGGGTTATTCAAATTTTATGTATGAAGGAAAATGATATTTCATTATATTAACTTCTGCATTGAAATCAATATATGTTATTTAGAACCCATTACATAAACTTCTCAGAATTATTCAATGCAGAATTTAGTCGAACAAAACATTTTTTTTCTCCATACTCTAATTCTTTTCCACTTTCTTGAATATCTTCAAAATATATCCTAAAATGTAAATTCAAATGAAAATTACAAACAAACGTAATTCGTATATTTAGGATCTATACCAACTCTTATGCCAATAAAAAATGCAGTAGTACTTTGAAAAATGTTATAGTTTGACATTTCATAATACGACAATATCAAGTTTAATATTAATCTAATAAATCTATATGCCTTTGACAAAGGCATCATTGCCGAAACATGTAGGGTTGTTTTAAATATATATACTTTGAAGTAATAAACCAGACCTTTAATCGCCGATTTATTAAGTTTACTATATATATATATATATATATATATATATATAAGGTAAACTTAATTATTCGGCGATTAAAGGTCTGGTTATTACTTCAAAGTGTATATATTTAAAATAATCCTACATGTTTCGGCAATGATGCCTTTGTCAAGGATATAAAAAATATAAATGACAGAATATAAATGTCAAGTAATTGAGTTGCTATGGTTTAAATTATTCAAAGATACATTCAAATAGTAATAATAAATCATGCCTTAGTATTCCAAAAAATAGATAGCAAGGTGAGAACAGATGTGTTGTTCGCTGCTAGCAGCTTGTGTCTTTTTCTGGGTATGAATTTGTGTGTTGGTTGCTGCTGGCAGCTTGCGTGTCTTTGGGTGTGTGATTTTGTGTTTGTGTAAGAGCGTAAGTATAGGGTTTTGTATGATGGTGCGCTCGTGCGTGTGTTAAGTGACCGGTCACGTAAATTAGAGAAATCGGATAACCAGCCGGTGCGTAGGGCCGCCAACCCTTTCCCGACAACTTCTTTACTTTTCCGTGCAGTACTTCGACGGCCCGACCCCCGCCTCAACGAGGCAAGGCGCAGACCAGCGAAGCGCACCCTGCACGGGGTCGCTCATCGCAACCGAGGGAACACTCTTAGTGGCTACCTCGGTGAACGACGGTCACACAATGTGCCATCTTAACGTTTACCGCAAAAGCGGGGGCAATGCACACACGTCGAACGTGTGTGTGCTGTTAATGGCAGCCTAGCCAGGTTGCCGCCCAGGACCGGTCCTAGTGGTGTGTGCAATGCACGGCGCCGAGGTTTGCGCCGCGTAGCTTGGTTCCTCACTCATGCTGGAAAGGCGGAATTGCACCTGACCGCCCATCGGGCAGACCCCCCTAGACCCCCTTTCCAGCATGAGTGAGGAACCAAGCTACGCGGCGCAAACCTCGGCGCCGTGCATTGCACACACCACTAGGACCGGTCCTGGGCGGCAACCTGGCTAGGCTGCCGTTAACAGCACACACACGTTCGACGTGTGTGCATTGCCCCCGCTTTTGCGGTAAACGTTAAGATGGCACATTGTGTGACCGTCGTTCACCGAGGTAGCCACTAAGAGTGTTCCCTCTCGGTTGCGATGAGCGACCCCGTGCAGGGTGCGCTTCGCTGGTCTGCGCCTTGCCTCGTTGAGGCGGGGGTCGGGCCGTCGAAGTACTGCACGGAAAAGTAAAGAAGTTGTCGGGAAAGGGTTGGCGGCCCTACGCACCGGCTGGTTATCCGATCTCTCTAATTTACGTGACCGGTCACTTAACACACGCACGAGCGCACCATCATACAAAACCCTATACTTACGCTCTTACACAAACACAAAATCACACACTCAAAGACACGCAAGCTGCCAGCAACAACCAACACACAAATTCATACCCAGAAAAAGACACAAGCTGCTAGCAGCGAACAACACATCTGTTCTCACCTTGCTATCTATTTTTTGGAATACTAAGGCATGATTTATTATTACTATTTGAATGTATCTTTGAATAATTTAAACCATAGCAACTCAATTACTTGACATTTATATTCTGTCATTTATATTTTTTATATCCTTGACAAAGGCATCATTGCCGAAACATGTAGGATTATTTTAAATATATACACTTTGAACTAATAACCAGACCTTTAATCGCCGACTAATTAAGTTTACCTTATCATACCAAGGTCACGAAAATACTATATATATATATATATATATATATATATATATATATATATATGTATGTATATATATATATATATATATATATAGATAAAATAAATTAAAATCGGGTAAGCGGTCTGTCAATTAAAAAACTCCTTTATTAAATAACCCTATATTTCGCAACAAATTTGTTGCTTCTTCTGGGGATACTACAAGATTAATGAAAAAAATAACATAAAATAAATAAGAGTATAAAGCAGTAGTAAAAATACTTACAAAAACAAAATGTAGAGTTGAAAAATAATAAAATTGACGAACGATAAAAGATGAAAATGATTAGATTTAAAACTTAAAGTAACTATAGAAACAAGCCTTTAAAACCTTTAAAAAAACATGTATATGTAAAAGTTAAAACATAAAAAATAAAAAATATAATGCAATATAAATTTAACAATATCTGGACCAAATAACAAAACAATTTTAAGATGGTCAACTAACCGTCAAACCGAGAATATTAAAATAAATTATTAGTCCATTAGTATCAGATCTATAATTTATATTATTTGTGTCTCTGTTAATGTGTTCGTATATGAAATAACATAACTGAACTTCGTGAAAGCGTGGTTCACGAATGTCGAGCTATTTCAAGGCATATTTTACATAAAGTTGTTAAATCTACCATTTGTGGATCCTACTTATGTTTGGAAAATAATGGTCCACTGTTTGAACATTTTTTATAATTTGTTATTATATTTTTTTTAAAATAATATCTAAGTATTTTTTGGGCTGCCTATGTTTTTAATTTAATATATAATTGTTTCATAATAAAGTTTTTTCTCCCTTTCTTTGTTTGCAAAACCTTCTATTGTCAAATGCCACAACCGCTCTAACCTGCTAATGTAACAATATGTTGTTTTTTTAATTTTTGAAATTAGTTTTGGTATCAGGTATAACAAATTATACATTTTTGAAAAGGGCAAGAAAAATTGTTTTCGATGGTGTCATAGCCAACTATGACCCCCATAAGAAAAATTAAACTTGACCATTGTAGCTCAACTACTATAGCATTATTCAAAAATATAAATACACCACCAGATTCTTATTAGAAAAGTACCTTAAGGAAGTGCAAACTAAATTTGTCTTACTTTAAAAATAAATGAGTTATTAAAGAAAATCGAAAAAACAAAAATTCACTTTTTTTGCAATAGCGCCCGAAGTACGTTAAATATTCAAAGCTAGTGTATAGGGTTTGGTACAACTTTACCTCTGGAGTATTTGATCTCATTTAACCAAATCTCTATCTATCATAATAAGCGAGATCCCCATGTTGAGAATGAATCTGTGGACAACTGTATATTATTGTTGTGATACGTACAGCTTGGTTATTTCAGCTAACTGTAAATGAGAAGGTAGAAATTAATATAATTGAAGCATTCTATTGAATAATTGCATTCTTGCAAAATTAGTGTCGAAATTAATATCACGACAACTTTGTAAAAAGCGTTCAAATAAGCTTTGCCTCTAGTAGGCCATTCCTTTAAAAACGTATGATTATTAATAATTTAAATTTGCATTAGTTGTCAATTAGACAGATGCATAGTTGACAAAAATTGCTTTGTAATTTAAAATTGATTTAACATGGTTTTTACTATACAACACAAATCATTCATGCTAGAATCTTATTTTCGAAACGGACGTAAGATTGACGGACAATGGCAGTATTCTCTTCAAGATTGTTTAGAAGAATTTAGAAATGAGTTCCCTAACGTCATCTTTGATTATGACAGTTTTCGGCACACAGTGACACATTCCGTTATGGTTTTCAGAGAAACAGGGAGTGTTAAACAGAAAGAAGGCGCAGGTCGGGCGAAAAAGCGTACAGAAGAGCTAGTTAATAATGTAAGAGAAATTATAATTAATGCACCAAGAACTTCCGTACGAGCATTATCACAACAAGTGGGTGTGTCAATTGGCACATGTCATACAATTTTGAAAAAGGACTTACATTTATTTCCAATGAAAGGTATCGACAAGAAATTATTATGCCATTTATCGAACAGCTTGACGACGAAGAAATAACACAGGGTTACTTTCAACAAGACGGAGCTAGAGCACACACAGCAGGTGAAACAATTAATATTCTGCAGCAATTCTTTCAAAATCGGTTGATAAGTTTAAACACTGAACATGAATTTCCAACAAGATCTTGTGACATTACCCCATGTGATTTCTTTTTATGGCCATTCTTAAAGAACTCAATTTATCAAGTACAGATACCTGATCTTGCAGGCCTTCAAATCAGAATTGCTGAAAGAATTAATTGAATTGATAATGCGATACTACAAAACACTTTTTCCTCCATTAGAAGAAGATGTGAGAAATGTTTCGAACAAGGTGGTGGACTCTTTGAACTTTGAACAATTTTTATAAAATTTTGCTTGTTTGTTGGAAATAAACATATTTCATTCACTTAAAAATGTTCGTTTTATTATTTTGACATTTGTCATTTCAATCAAATATCTCATCTCATAACCAACAAAATTCCTATTAAAATTAGTAACAAGCTAAGACATAATCATAATTTCCAAGGGCTACTTTGAGGTAAAATTTATTTGAATTCTTTGTATATTTCAGATTAAATCATATTTATTTCAAAATTTACTTTTTATATTTTTAATTTTCATTTTTGTCATTCAAGTCAATCACGCGAAATTAAAAAAGATATTTAATTGATTTATATTTGAATTCTATATCGATACTAATTGAACACGCCCACTTTTCAAACATAGAAAAACCGGAACAGGTTATATTTCTATTCAAACTTGTAACTTAACCTAACATTTAAAAGCAATTCATATATGCCTGTAAATTCAAATATTAATTTTATCTTTCTATCAAAATCATGATTACATTTATAATTTAATTAAAATAACTGGTTTCAAAAAGTATAAATCAAGATAATTTTTGCTTTCTAATAGGGCTTTGGTAAAAATAAATGAAGGTTAGCGTCAGTATTAGAATTTGCATAGCGTTCAATCGAAAATATAGTTCTCCGTTTTTAAAATTTGTTAAATACAGAAATATTAGTGAATTTTACCCTATAAAAGACGGTCACCTGCAAGAAAACTTCGATAGCATCTTTTGATGTGAGACACCGAACATTGAAGCTACTAAACGCAATAAAATCTTACGTACCTGCATTACTCCATTGTACCGTATCCAACATCGTACCTATACAGAAATACCTGAACCATTCAAGAATATCTTTTCCGTTCCTGTTTGGCCGAATACCCTAATTTGCTGCAGTCATCCCGGCATATTGCTGCCTTTTCTACAAATCACAGGTTCATTTATTATCTTGTAAAAGCATAGCAACAAATTTAAATTTTGATCAATTCAAAATTTACTTAAAATATCTCGATTTTGCTTTGAAAGAATAACTATCTTGATTAATTTAACGTAAAGAATATTTTCTAGTGAGATTCCTATAATACTTACCATTTAACATTGTTAACGTATTTATATTATAATAGTCTTTACTTATAAAACAACAACTGGTAAACATAACCACAATTATTCACATATGTTATTACAAACATAAATTGATAATACCTTACTTTGCCGTTTAGCTAAGTTGCACATTAAAGTGTATAGATATCTTGTGTTGAATAAATATTTTATAGTTACATGTTATTTTAAAGAAGTTTTTTATTTATTTATGCGTAGCTAAAAATATCTCAATTATATTGTTAATTTATTATTTATTGGCTTTATAAGAGGGTAATTAGTAATTACTTGCGACGATCCAGAGATGCGAGTCTAATAAATTCAGTATCTTTGTCATGCGCTAACGACATTTATTCGTAAACGAAGATACTGCGGGGAAAAAATATTTAAAAGTTCAAATAAAGGCGCCCAATATAATCTATCAGTTGAAGTACTATTATTTACTATTACTTATTATTATTTCATAGCTTCTCAGTATCGTTTCTATATATATATATATATATATATATATATATATATATATATATATATATATATAAGGTAAACTTAATAAGTCGGCGATTAAAGGTCTGGTTCATTACTTCAAAGTATATATATTTAAAACAACCCCACATGTTTCGGCAATGATGCCTTTGTCAAGGGAATAAAAAATATAAATGACAGAATATAAATGTCAAATAATTGAGTTGCTATGGTTTAAATTATTCAAAGATACATTCCAATAATAATAATAAGTCATGCCTTAGTATTCCAAAAAATAGATAGCAAGGTGTGAACATATGTGTTGTTCGCTGCCAGCAGCTTGTGTCTCTTTCTGGGTATGAACCTGTGTGTTGGTTGCTGCTGGCAGCTTGCGTCTCTCCTGGGTGTGTGATTTTGTATTTGTGTGACCGCGTAAGTGTAGGGTTTTGTATGTTAGTGCGCTCGTGCGTGTGTTTAGCGACCGGTCCCGTAAATTTAGAGAGATCGGATAACCAGCCGTTGCGTAGGGCCGCCAACCCTTTCCCGGCAACTTCTTTACTTTTCCGAGCAGTACTTCGACGGCCCGACCCCCGCCTCAACGAGGCAAGGCGCAGACCAGCGAAGCGCACCCTGCACGGGGTTGCTCATCGCCAACCGAGGGAACACTCTTAGTGGCTACCTCAGTCGACGACGGTCACACTTTGTGCCATCTTAACGATTTCCGCAAACGCGGGGGCAATGCACACACGTCGAACGTGTGTGTGCTGTTAACAGCAGCCTAGCCAGGTTGCCGCCCAGGACCGGTCCTAGTGGTGTGTGCATTGCGCGACGCCGTGATTTGCGCCGCGTAGCTTGGTTCCTCACTCCTGCTGGAAAGGCGGAATGGCACCTGACTGCCAATTGGGCAGACCCCCCCCCCCCTAGAGTTTGGTAGCGCATATGCTAGGCTACAACCGAGTAGAGGACCACATCAGCACAAAACAGAAAAGCAGGGAAAAGCAAGACATGAGTTATTATTACGTATGCGCCCGTGGAGCGACTTAAGATGCAAAGTTGTCGGCATTCGCTCAAAACGAGAAGGAAAACCACGAAAACCTGCTCGGACAACTAGACAGGAATCAAAATACGGAACAGTCAGCATGATAAGCAAAAGTATATGATATTTAAATGTAATTGATATTTAAATAACATAAGGTATATAACAAAAATAGTATATTACATTACTAGGAGTAGAAAGCTGTCATTTTTGTGTCGAGCCCAGAAGTTTGCTGTCGAGGCGATAGCCGAGACAGTGCAAACTGGGCGAGACACAAAAAGCTTTCTACTCCGTGTGATGTATACTATTTTTCTTCAAATAATTTTTACCGTTCTTGTGAGCTACACATTTAAATATATCATGCATTATAGTCGCTTAAATATAGGTTTTATATATCTGTCAAACAACTGTAAAAGTGTTTTGTGTAAACTTTTATTTATTTAAGTAATATTAAAAGTACAATTATGAACAGAATAATTTTGTATATTGAAATCACTATTGCCTATTTCGATGTCGGTGTTGATAGAAGTAGTTGACATTCTGACATTTCCCATTTTGATATTTAATAAAAAATCTGGTCAAGTTTGTGGCCTTTAGACGAGGAGCGGCAACTCTCTGTACATATTCATGTAAAAGTCTCAGATTATAATAAAAGAACGTTATATTGCGCACTGACACTTATACGTACCTCAGCAACTAAATATTCTCCGTTCGGTGCATTAACTAAAAAATTGTCAATTTCACCTTTACACAATACCTTAGATTTTTTTGGTTTATAACCTTCGCCTTGACGCTTTAAAAATGCTGTCAATTTGTTATATTTTCCAATATTTACATTATGTGTTAAGTTTAGTTAAGCTTAAATGATTGAATATTGTGCCCATAATATGGAGCTTTGAAAATTTTTCGATAAACTTGCAAAATATGCCAACAAAACGTTTTCGGTGTAGTTGTTGTGTTCTCTAGTCCACTTCAGAAATTTTCCATACGTATTTTCACACACTTTACGAGATTTGGTTGGGATTAAAGTTGCAGCAGCTTGATTGGCGATTTTTATTAATTCTGATGGCGTACATTCAAATTCTTCATCCCTCATTTTGTAAATATTTGACAGTTATCAAATAATTGTGCAGTCACTTTAAGGAGTTATGATTGGTCGGTTACATTTTTTTACTAGTAAAGAAATGAGCCCATTTTTTTACTAGTAAAAAAATGTATTACTTCTAAGGTATGTATTCAGTATTAAAATGATCATATTTTAGATCGTTTGAAGAAAAAATATATTATGATGGTAAATTGTAGATCGTTACAAAATTAAGTTATAGTATATACTGCTTAAATTTTTCATATCATTTCTGTTGTTAATTGAATTTTTTTCCTGTTTAATACTAATCATTTCTTTAATTTGTCTTTTCATTGTGTGTTGTTCTTTATCAATTACCTGTGTGTTCTCAAAATCGAAGTGGTGATCTCGTTGTAGTTTGTGTGTAGACAAAGCAGTTTTGTCTCAGAATAATTGAAACATACATGAGTAGGTAAACCCCACCAGTTTTGTATAATACAAAGGTATTTTTAATAATATAAAATATTATTAAAAATCTGGTGTGAAGAACACAAATGCAGGTTCACTATTAATATTTTCTGTGAACGTGTCCGAATATATCCTATCCCCAGAGACGTAGATACGTATTTCACCTTTCTACAGGCTCATCGGTACGCCCCTGCTGGAGAAAGGATATTCCCAGACACATCTTTTCTGTGAATGTGTCTGGGAATATCCTTTCTCTAGCAGGGGCGTACCGATGAGCCTGTAGAAAGGTGAAATACGTATCTACGTCTCTGGGGATAGGATATATTCGGACACGTTCACAGAAAATATTAAAAGTGAACCTGCATTTGTGTTCTTCACACCAGATTTTTAATAAGCAGTTTTGTCCGTTCTAGAGTATTTGTGGGCTTGTATTCTTTTGTATAAATATTGTTTCGTTTGGCCCATGTAGTAACTATCGCAATCGCGACATGGTATATATATATGACATGTGTTTCTCGATTTCTTTCTATTTTAGGTTTAAGTTTTGAAAATAAATGTTTATTAGTATTACTAAGTTTATATGTTGTAGCTATATCATATTTTTTTAAAGTGTATTTAATTTTTTCCGATAGTTGTGGAACATATGGAATCGTGATATATGTTGTGTCATTGTTCAAATTTTTATTGGTATCTGCAGTGTTGTATATTTGGTGTACTCTTTTTTTAATAGTTTGGTCTATAAGTTGTGGTGGATAATTATTATCAGTTAAGATTGTTTTAATTTTTTTGATGTTATCTTTTCTGTATTGAGTATGTGATAGTTTTACTGCCCTATCAGTCAGATTATTTATAATCATTTTATTGAATACTGTAGGAGCATTTGAGTTGTAATTCATATATCGAAAAGAAGCTGTGGGTTTATTATACCAATTTGTATAAATAGTACCCTGTCTATCATAGCTCAAAGAAATATCAAGAAAATTAATACTGTTATTAAATTCTTCTTCAATAGTGAATTTTAATTTGTTGTGAAAATTGTTGAATTTATTTAAGAGATAGTTTATTTTGTTGGTCGGAATACATGTTATGATATCATCAACATATCTTTTGAAAAAAATGGGGTGGAAGTCTAATGAATTGATAACGTTTTGTTCTAAATGTTTCATTACTAGATTTGCAATAGGAGCAGCTAAAGCTATATATATATATATATATGTGTGTGATTTGTGGACATAATGCTTATGCTGAAACAATAGGCATTTGTGGTGGAGTATGGCAATATTCTTGTGTACAATTGCGTACAATGCGTACAAAGGACAGTTTCGAATTTTCGGCAAACTGAATTCACTCACAGAAGACAAAAACGTAGAAGACCACGAGTTCACTCTGAAAATAATATAAATAGAGTAAGAAGTGCAATTCGAGAGCGACCTACCTTAGAAGGCTTTCCCAACAATTAAATTTCAGTATTTTAACAATGTACATTTAAAGAATGAGATAGGTATGCATCCATACAAGGTAGAAATGTATCGGGAATTCCTACCTCTGGATTATAATAAAAAATACTATATGATAACGATGTACTTTCAGTATTTTCATCTCTTGTAAAATATACTATTTCTTCAGGCGTATAATAATTTCAATATTATACTGTTCACAACATTATATTGAAGGAGTTCATTTTTGTCCGGCGGCGGTTTTCTCGTTATTATTGTACTTCAGAGTTGAAAAATACATTTAAATAGCATGGGAAGGGTGTCAATATGCCTGCGTCTAGATTTGATGGTTTTATTATAGAATTGATCAGAAGAAACAAAATAGACAAATGATGAATATTTTTACTCGAGTACAAAACTGTTTATTATATAACACAAACAAGAAATAAGTTATTAATAGGCAAATTTAATGCATTGTTATTGCTCCATTTGTAGCAATGCACCATCTCAAATCACTAATATAATTATTTGATGACCAAGTCGGGACCACATTGACAGTATGAATTGGAGTGTTATCGTGTTGAAAAGTGAAGTCTCGATATATTTGTTGTACTGATGGTAGCAGTATTTTCTCGAAAATTTAAACGTAAACTGTTGCAGTTAATCGCTTCCCAGTATCACAACAAGTTCCAGGAGCCATGGAACTGATCCACGTCCACATATTGACTCACGTATCTCTCATGATCGTTTATCACTGATCGATAAACTCTAACACGACCACTATGACAAGACTGAAACGCTTTTCGTTAATAAACACGACATTATTCCAAAATGCGGCATTTCTATTAATAAATTCGTTTGCAAATTCCAACCTCTGTTACTTATTCTGCTCTGTTAAGATCGATTTGTTTGCAGCTGTATAATTTCTTAGTTCACTAGCTTTCCATCTTTTTTGTGCAGTTCTAACGCTACCAAAAAAAATCACTGCCTCTACTGCACTGCTTGCGAACTCGAATGGATTGTTTCTTATAAAATTTTTCTACTACCTGTTCCTAATTGTCTACTTAATCTATGGTGGTGTCTTCATTTTTGTAGTATTCTATGTACAGTATTTTTGACTACGTTAAACTCCATGGCTAGTTGTCGTGTAGATTATCCATCTTCAAGTCCCTGAAGTATTCTTGGCTTCGTTATTTCATTAGCATGATGTGCCATGATAAATTCTAAGAAACTGATACTGAGTAACATACACTTAATTCTGACATATAATACTATAAATATACTAAAAACCATAACAGTATACGTCCTGTTTATACAATAGAAAATGCACCCAATGATGTTATACTACTTGCCCCGATTTGTAGGACGCTGACTATACATCATGCACATCATTAGTAATGTACTAAACTTGGTGGGTTTTTGATATTAATGAGAGTTAGTCTCCCCACCGAAGCGGCAAACATGTAACAGTCCAGAAAAATTTTCGCATAGGAAGCAGGGGGTCCACTTCAATTGAGAAACTTCTCCTTAAATTTTATTGGTTAAAAATGGAACGAGGACATTTAGTTCACAAGCGCAAATGTTGACTATTTCGTAAGCAAATCTAAGAATTTTTGATAATTTTTTATAGTTTTTTTTAGTTCAGTTTAAACTGCTAGTAATGGAAGGTATACAATTTTTATACTTAATTTTTAAGTTAGATTTTCCTTTGCTTATTCGATTGTTGAATTCACCATTAACATCCTTATAAATATGCAGTTGCATTTGCAGTTGAGTACGGTCTCTATAAGTTGGTCTCTATAAAACCGTACGAACAGTATTCCCAGAAGAAAAGCACACTTTAATGGGTCTATGACGATTGGTAATATTTTCATTGAATTTACCCAGACTTGAAACCTTTACAGTCGCATCGCTAACTTATATCGCAGAACAAAGATCATTTACCTTACCAACATCTAAAATAATCTGCTCGATATTGTTATTGCAAACTGTCTCTGTAGACAGTTATATGACAAATATGACAACATTATTCTTACGTTAATCATGATCAGATATTTATTTTATACGTTCAGTATCAAGTAGAGAATGAGTATTAGAAGAATTCGATTCCGATAGCGATTGCTTTAAAATCTTTATATCTTCCTGAAGAAATACGACGACAGACTTCAGTCCATTGAGATTGTTACCGAACTGTAAACAGTTCTTGCAGGTCCATAAGATACCCGATTTAGTATGAATTTTGAAAGCTTCCGCAGATGAAACTTCAACGTAGTAAATCTTGAAAACTTTGTCGCAAATACAATTAAACTTCTGCGGCTCATCAACAGCATTATCGCAAACAAAAGAAGGCATTCTCTATAATCACACAACTACAATTTAAACAAATCTATAGGGATCAAACAGAGACAAAAATTTCACGTCTGCGACGACTAACAAAAAAAACAATACAATGGAAAAAATAGGCAACGGTTGGGTACTGGGGCAGCAACATAGGTTAAAATAGTAAAGATGTGCTATATTTATATAGCAAACAATACAAGAAATTTAAAAAATGTGTAAAAAGAATGAGCAAAAAGTGCAGTCGAAAAAGCAAGTAAAGTGACACACAATAAATTACCATACAAATATCTTTTCTAGTAGTTTTCTGTCGAAAGATAATAACCTCTTTGGATCAGACGACCATACTAACTTACCTTTAACTATACCCAGAATTGAATAGGATCAGGTCTTGAGACATAAAAAAAACGAGAAATTGTACTACTTTTGGACATGATCCTAAACCTAATTTTATTCTAAAGGATTGTGCGTCGTTCTTAGAGTATTATATAAACTGTTAACTTTATCTTTACAAACATCCATTTTCCAGATGCTTGGAAAATTGCTAGCGTTCGTCCTCTACACAACTGTGCTGTCTTGCCTTAGGCTGATATATATATATATATATATATATATATATATATATATATATATATATATATAACAATTGATAAATTATTGGAATTTTTCGGCTATTATATGAAATATTTTACAAATATCAAATTAGTATGTATGTAATTGCAAAGTAAGTAGTGATGTAAACATTGCTGTCTACAAATTACAAAGCAAATCATACAAAATTTTTAATTGAAAAATATTGTCTACGTTGGGACTTGAACCCAAGTCTACAGTTTGCCGGACTGTCGCTTTTACCACTTAAGCCACGATGTTTTCTATACCATTCACTTTTACCTCCTTGTCGATTCCTTCCCTCAAAGTTCTTCTAGGTCTCCCTCTCCTGCGCTTTCCTTGTGGGGTCCATTCCATCACTAGCTTGGGTAGCCGTTCACCTGTCATCCGTTGCACGTGTCCATACTATTGAAGTTTTTTCGTTTTGATGTCGTCTACTATGCTTGACTCACAATTTCTCTTATTCTCTCATTTCGTACTCTGTTCCTTCTAGATCTACCTGCAGCTCTTCTCCAGAAGTCAATTTCTGGTACCAGCAAAGCTTTTACTGCTTTATTTTTAATAAGTGGCCAGACTTAAGAGCTATAAGTTGCTATGGTCTTAACAATAGTATTGTATATTAGGATCTTATTATTTTTTTAGCCATTTGTGTGGCCAGTAAAAGTAGATTCCCTTTATCCAATCGTATAGTGGCAAAAGGCAGAATATCGAGCTCCTTGCCGAAGAAAAATTTTCTTGTTGCGACTGACGTCTCATCTCTAGATCTATCTTTATAATAATTGGGAATCTCTAATTATGGTGGGGATATCTTGAAACTATAATTAATATATTCAAAATTTTAAAAATATTTTCCGCATTATAAAATAATACTTAATAGATTACTTATACAGACATATATTTAACATATTGGAATTTACAAATTTGAGTACAATAATTTTCATTTCATATTCGTTTTTTATGTTGCTTCTGGTTTGTTACTTTTCCCTGCCTTATCCTCTTTATCTGCTTTATTCGCTTCCTTTTTATCCTTCTTAGCTTTCTTGGCTGCTTTCTTATCGGCTTTTTCCTTATCCAATTCCTGTTTGAATGTTTCCCACTCTTCTGGAGTCATATCCCATTTGGATCGGCGTGCCTTGCCCCAGATGATATAAATTATATTGGTAATGGAGGCTCCTGCAAACATTATCCACATAACAATCTTCCATTCGTAGAGGCTATTCTGAAAATTTATTGCCTTAGCATGTACTAAATTATTACGGCTCGAATTAAATTATCAGTAATTTGACATAAAGCCGGAGGATGAAACAATACCTGCATGATTTAATGTTAAAGATATGTACGTCTACAGACTGATCGAATCCTTAAGTGTACAAGATTTCGATCATAGAGTATAAGTTTATCTTCACGATCTATGCTATGCAATTTTTAGAAATATAAATTATTTAATATCTTTTTAAGTAGTTTGTCTGCATCTGCAGTCATGTATACCTTTAGAATTTGTATATGCCTACAAACTCCGAGCTTGAGGGTATATGCAGTCACGCTTTGCTAAGGTGTTAACGGTGATACGAGGAATGTACAGCATTTATTGGCCCTAACACTTCATAAAGTTATCACTTCAGAAGCGAATTTGGTGTTGTTTAAGAGTGATCCGAAATGTTTTCTGGCTCGCTTTGTTACGGTTGATGAAACGTGGTACATCACTTCGATCCCAAGTCTAAAACCCAAAGTAAAGAATGGCGACAGAGAGGATCTCTACCACTTCGCAAAATTAGGGTTCAACTTTCAGCGGGCAAAATTATTGCTACAGTTTTTTAATATGCTGAGGGAATGCTATTAATGGACAACTTGGAACGTGATCACACAATCACAGATTAGTATTATACAAACTTAGTAAATAAACTTCGTGACTTCATTAATGAAGAAGAAGAGAAAAGTTGTTTCGTAAAATTTTCTTTTATCAGAATAACGCCCCGGTCCATAAAAAACTTGTTTCCTTGTAAGCAATTCAAGATGCTGGTTTCGAACTGATAACTAAAGCTGGGATTATATGAAAATGCATATTTTTTATTTATGAAATGTTTACCAAAATTCTTGCAGATCACAAAAAGAAAGCATTCGCGACTACTTTTGTTTTGCATATCTTGCATATAAATACTGCTTTGAGCATATTTCATATAAAACTACATATTTGTTCATATTTTATAATATATTTGTAAAGGGCACCGTAAAAAATATATAAAAAGATTTATACATAATATATCAAAATTACACAAATATTCATGCGGACTGTGTCCGCATGAATATTTCTGTACAGCGGGAATTCCCAGATTTGTGTTTATTAGGTCGGCGAAGTCATATAGGCCAGTTATATTGTCAGTTGTATTTAGTTAGTTCTCAAAAGTATATGTACACGTAATTTTGCCTTGTTATTTTTGATATGTCGAAATCATATTCACATGTGTCGATTTGGATAAAAAATTATCCTGAATTTTGTGTAGAAAATGGCAGTGTTTTGTAAGTATTGTAGAAAATTTGTAAGTTTATATTTGTTTACATTTAATTTAATATTTTACTACCTGTAATTAATTATACTAGATTCGATGCGCCAAAAAATTTCAATTAACGAAGCATGTAGGAACTGATTTGCATAAAAGAAATATCACAAGATATAAAAATGTACCAAAAGCTACTCTGAATCAATCATTTACTTCAACAGTAAAAATAGAGAACAGAATAGACTTTTGTAACGCCTTCTTAAGTGCAAACATTCCACTTTCAAAGTTGTATAATTTAACAATTAAACATATCTTAGAGAAGCATACGAAACTCTGATTCTGGTCGCTCAACTACAAGGAAAAAGTATATTAATCTATTTTTGAAGGAAATTATGATGAAAATTAAGGAAACAATAGGTGAAAATTGTAGCCAATGAGACAACAGACAGTTGTGTATGCTATATTGCCAACTTATTTATTGGCATTTTAAATGAAAATTGCGCCGGTTAATCCTTTTTAATTGGTACGGAAGAATTGGATAAAACAAATAACTTAACTATAACAAAATTTATAAAAGATGCTTTAACGAGGTTTTATTTGCCGAATATCGTTTCAAGTGACAAGGTATCGCTGTTGCTATAGGATGCTGCAACATTTATGGTGAGGCCAGCATAGAATTTGAAGGCTTTTTACTCGAATCTGATGCACGTAAAATGTTGTTAACAGAGTAACAGAAGAAATACGTTACACATTTCCAGATATTAATTCATTAATCAATTGTGCAAGCGTACAAAGATAAGTTACCTGGGCTGGCACTGCCACCACAACCAAAAATAACAAGATGGGGCACGTGACTTGACGCTGCTGTGATTTACCTAAATACGTTTGAACAGATTAGAGAATTCATTCTTTCTTTTTCAAACAACGCCATAGCAATTACAAATTGCAAAGATATTCTAAATGAACCGCAAATTCGACAAAAGTTAGCTTTTATAAAAGCAAACTCTGGTTTTATTAGTGAAACACTGCGAAAACTTGAAACTCAAGGTGTTAAACTGATAGAATTGATTCAAAGTTTCGAAAATTACAATTTATAATGTGAGAGATATCATAGGAGAGCCGTTCAAAATTAAATTAACCCAAGTTCTATAAAAAAACGAGAGCTTTAATCAGCTTAGTAGAATATCCAGTGTGTTGGAAGGAAACTACGATGGAACGATTGAGAGGAGTCCATCAATTATCTGCAAATATAAGTATGAGCCAATTACATAAGTTGACGTTGAGCGAAGGTTTTCAGCGTACAAGATATTATTGACGGACTGCAGATCATTTTTAGTAGAGAATTCAAAAAAGCATTTAATTTTAAATGTTTATAATACTATAGAAAGGTAAATATAAATACAAAGAATTACATTGTTTAGTTTGCTTATTCTTATTATTATTATAGATGTATTTTATAAAATTTCGAATAAAATATTGATATAGTATATATTTGTGGTAGCTTTAAATTTATATTGATATTAGTAGTATACAACGTGTTCACACTTAAACCCGCACCATTGGTAACTCCGTTATTATTGGAGCTAGGAAGTCGTACAAATTAGCAAACTAGTAGGATTCTTCCTGGCGGTTACGACGATGAAAACAAGAAAACTATTGAGCGTCGCGTTTTTCAGATATTTGACAAAATGTATTTTTTAAAACGGAACACCCTATTTATTTTTATGCGGTTGAATAAAGAATTTAGTTCTGAATAAAAATGTTTCAATACATTATCTCAAAAAAATTGAAAATAAAAAAGTTATCACGTGATTTCTTTATCATTGCATTTTGTTTAAAAAAATTGATGAAAGACGTAGCATGTTTCACATGTTTATCCAATTGAAGTCATCTTCAGATATTAAATAAAATAATATCATAAGCATCCTTAAAATTTGCTTACTTTATAACTAAAACGTAAGTTTTCAAATGAGATACCGTGCATATTTAGGGATTTAGGATTTGTTTTTAGGGATGCCTAACGAAATTTGTAATTAATTAATATGTACCGATTATTGTAGACTATTCTCTTGTTGAACGGATGAAAAAAATTTTTGTATAGGTCCGAGAAGGTTTGTTCATAATATTCCTAAATGAATTCAAACGAAACGTTGTGTTTTAACGAAATTTATTTTGATTTCGTCCACGAAACTTAAGAATAACAAATAAAAGAATAATGAACACTATCAATCAACATACATAACTAAAATAATTGTTCGAAGGTACCACCTTCTTGGTCCAGACACTTGCGGGCTCTTTTCTGAGTGCAGCGCGTGGCGTTGAGAAGGGTCCTTCCATCAATATTCCGAATAATGGCCGTAATGCTATTTTGAAGTTCTTCCACATTTTGGTAACGATGTTTGTAAACTTCATTTTTCACTCGGCCCCATAAAAAAAAATCTAGCGGAGTTAGATCTGGTGAGCGTGGGGGCACAGAACTGGTCGATGAGTTCCAATCCAACGGGGTCCAAACAGTCTCTCCAGTAATGCGTTAACGATATTGTGGTTATGAGCCGGTGCACCGTCTTGTTGGAAGTATATCTGCGGCCTATCCATCAAGTTCACGTTGTCCACGAAATCTTCCAATACATGAGACATAAAGTCCTCATATCTCTCTCCCGTAAATGAGCCGCGGTAAAAAAAAGGACCCACAATTTCAGATCCAATCATACCACCCCAAACATTAAGGCTGAACCGATGTTGTGGATTAGTGGGATTAGCCAAAAAAGGATTTTCCCGACTCCAAAAATGATAGTTTTTTCGATTAAACATTCCCTTATTAGAGAAGTTACTCTCATCCGACCATAAAACATATCGAGGAAAATTTGGATCTTCTTCACATTTATGTAGGAAATATTCACAAAATTCCATTCTTTTTATATCATCATTAAGATGTAAAGTTTGTACTGGCCGATATTTGTATGGCTCAAAATTATATTTTTTCAAAATTTTATGAATCGTTCCCAATGCCAATTCTCTAATTGAATTGTTAGGATGCGCCTCAAAATATCCCAGTACATTTATCTCTACCTCCTCACTAACCACAAATTGCTTCTTCGTTCTATTCTTCTTGAAAATCTCTTCGTTTAGCCGAAATTGTCTGTATAAGTCCAAGAAATATCTTCTTTGAGGAATCGCGCGCTCGGGAAACATTGCACTATAATGTTAGCGAGCTCTAATAGTGTTTTTTCTCTGAAATATGTAAGCTTCCATAATATCACATTTTTCCTCATGTGTGAAAACCATTTTTATTAGAAGAAAACACGAAGAAAAAAGCAAAATAACAATGCGAATTTTAAAACACTGACAGATTAATTTGACGGATTGTTATTGAATATTTTTTTTTTTTATTGGTGCCTACTTGATCTAAATTGTAACAACTATTGTAATGTAGGCTAATTTCATTTTCTCTTTTCCCTTTTTTCTGAGTGGAGTTTTAAATTATACTGTGTCAATTTTAAAATGGGTACTTTTCTGATTATCTCGGGAATATGCCCCTTTAAAGAAATCACGTGATAACTTTTTATTTTCAATTTTTTTGAGATAATGTATTGACACATTTTTGTTCATAACTAAATTCTTTATTCAACCGCATAAAAATATACAGGATGTTCCATTTTAAAAATTACATTTTGTCAAATATCTGAAAAACGCGACTCTCAATTGTTTTTTGTTTTTATCATCGTAACCGCCAGGAAAAATCCTACTAGTTTGCTAATTTGGACGACTTCGTAGCTCCAATAATAACGGAGTTACCAATGGTGCGGGTTTAAGTGTGAAGACCCTGTATAGACATTCAGTTGTGTAATTACCACTTAAACTTTACATATTTTTGCATATTTTAATCAAAGTTCTGCATACTTTCATCGAATTTTGGAAACATATATGCGCATAGAATACAGTTTCCGTGTACATATAATTTCCAGCTTTACTGATAACATATCCACCATATTCACCTGAAGTCTTGTACACACTTCAGCCGCAACGTGCAATGCAACCTGTAGTACAACATGTAACACAACGTGGACCGCTTGAAATAGGCACCGCAACGTTAAGAACCTACTTTCAACGCGTTTATAGTTACTTCCACCAGTGGTTCGCGAACACTATAGAAACATGGAGTGTTCCTTTTCGTTAAAATTATTATTATCATCATCTAGCCGTAGCGTGCGAAGCTTATATGTTAATACATGAATTAACCACTGACAGGAATCCACGAAGATAGTGGAGAACCAATTTATTTTGGCTTTTTCGAGCCTAAAAGATGATGACGAGACTAATCATTTTATTTTTACAATTCTCTCCCGTCGTACCCATGCGTTGGCCGATCATTCCACGCATCCGCTTTTAGGTTCCTTTTTTTATCATTTATATTTGAGAGATTCCATAAAAGTTTCTTCTGCTTATATAATTAAATGAGCAAGAGGGATTTTTCTTTATCCCATGATTCTCTTAATGAGTTTTCTGTTGATATTGACATTTTTAATAACGTATATCTAGACAAATTTATACAAATTCGATATTGCACATGTGCGCAATAAGTACACACTCACCAATTATTTATATGCTAGTCCAAACTGCAACCGAGAATCCCTTTGTGTTCGAACGAAAAACCGACAACCGACGGATCAGATGCGCTCAATATCTGCAACGCATGTCCACACACGTTCCATTATTTGTTGCTTTACACGTTGCTCTGCACGTTGCGGCTGCAGTGTGTACAAGACTTGACATAGCACCTAATGATTTTTAGATTTCGAGAGCGATGATGACGTTATGACGGCACTTAGAGAATTCTTCTGTGACAAAGACCTGGTCCTTTTGAAAAAGGTGTCTATGCTAGAACCTAGGTGGAATAATTTTCTTCAAGAGCAGGGTGATTATACAGAAAAATATCCGTGTTTTATATGCTAGGGACAATAAATACTGTACATCCATCGTAGCATTAATATCGAAATAGAAGATTCTTATATAATCTCAAACAGCAAAAGTATATCTATGATAACTATGACTCCCAACGACACTACACTACACTTTACAAAAACATTGTTAGAAATCGAGTGAGGAGAACACAATACATATTTATGTGAAAATTGCTACACATGTTTCGTCCTGCTGGAATAGACAACTTTGTCAACAACAACTCCCTGACTGCATACAGTCAAATGATAAATGACAGTATGGAAGAAAACTCGGTATTCATTGTCTAATGTCAACATTACTAACATCAATCCAACCAGCGCAGTTCGCATGACAAGTGTAAGACTTAGCAAATAGTTTCTGTCAGACGATCACAGTCGTAACAAACGGGAAACGATATTAACCCAGATACGCCTATTGTCCTTTGTCAAGTGCATATGCATGATATTTAAAACTTTCCCGCTAAGTTTGCTCTAAATATTGACACGCAGATGGCGCCACATATAAATTGCGTACGAAAAGTCTAGAAAGCAATAGTATTTACACGTTTAGTTTACAACTGATTGTGAATATGTGAGCACGCAGAAAAGATCGATAAACAAAAAAATCCCCGCTCCGATGGATTTCAGATTAGTTTGGTGAGTATTAAAATTGTGATAATATATTGATAGTTTTTATTTTTAGAGAATTGATCTTCTTATACTTCTAATTAGTTGATTAGGTTAGATTCTCGCTTTGATAGACTGGATAACCTCGTAAGTCAACAGGACATACAAACTCGGCACAGAATGTGTCATATGAATATGAAAACAATTTGTGTTAAGTGTTAAGCTGCATTACATATTCATTGTTGTATTCCCTACCATACTCACTAAGAATACTTACTAAATTATTTTAGCTAAAAATATGTTCGTAGTAAGATTATTCGCAGATATTTCTATTGTCCTTTTAAAAGGACACCATAAATAAACTACTATAAAACTGCAAATCATTAAAATTGTTATTTGTTTACCAAAGTGAAGTAACTTTGAAGATAATTACCTAAGAAAATATCAAATATTAAAAAAATAATAATTCAGGCATATCTGGGTTAACGTATCTTCATATCTGTTACAACTGTTATCGTCCGATGGAAACCACTTGCTATGTTTTACACTTGTCATAAGGATGCGCTGGTTGGTTTGGCGTTTGTGGTGTTGACAATAGTCAATGAGTGGCGCTAAGTTTTCTTCTATACTGTCTTTTATGACTTAGCTATAGATATGCAATAAGAATGTTAATGTTGTGACCCAGCATCGTGTACTGACAAGTCTATAGCAGGACGAAGTACGGTCTACATGTCTGAATAGCAATTTTTACAAACATATGAACTTAGTATTTTGTTTTCCATAACCAATTTTGAGTTATATTTTTGATATTATATATTAAAAATATTTTTGTTTTATGCAAATGGTGAGGTTTTAGCCGCAAAACTATATTTAAAATTTTTTTTGTTACTACTTTTTACTACAAATACGGGTTACTACAACAAACATGAGAGTATCAAATTTAAACGAGACTTTTTTTGTCATTTTTGTCCAAATGAACATGACAATACCATACATGCGGGTACTTTCATGCATGGCGAAGGATGTGCATAAAAATAACCTCTTTTGGAATATTTATTCCAAGGAATGGATAAGCTTTTCAATGCCACTACTTCATTGTTACCATTAAACTATTGATATAGATGGTTATCGCTAAGATCACCTCGAAACTATAAGAGGCAAGGTTCAATATAGTCCAATACATTTGCTTAAGTCGGACTCGAGTCACGAAACGATTGTCTTGAATAGAAATACATTTCTGAGATTGGCACTGCAGCATTTCGAGAAATACGAGGGTAGTCTTTTATATTTTGCATATAAATCTGGAATAAAACAATAGAGAGATTTTAAAGACTTTCTTTTGTTTTCCCAAGTATTCTCCACTAAGAACCACCTCTGGAGAAGTTATTCCACAAGTTTGTTGGTGTAGTCAAAATTGCGTTTTTTGAAGGCATCGACTGCTCTTTCTGGCAACTGGAACCTTTGACCGCTGTACGTTCTTGATTTTCGGAAGGATAAAGAAATCGTTGAGATATAGGTTAAGACAGTATGGAGGATAGTCTAACAATTTGAGGTTTTGTTGCGTTAAAAATTCAATTGCTTTGCGAGCTGTGGGCGTACTTGCATTGTATTGGTAGAGGATGATTCGTAATTGTGGATTGGTTTCTCGTAGCTCAGTGATGACTTGCGGCAAACAAATAGTTGTATACAATAAATGTTCTTTGGCCTTGTAGAGAAATTGGTGCTACATGATCTGCTTTCGAGACAAATGTCGCGACTATCATTTTCCGTGACACTTCACAAACGGAGTTTTGTCGGTTTTTCTTCGCCTTGGAACACCCAAACAGACGACTGGCGTTTATTTTCTGGCTCGCTTGAGTAAATCAAAGATTCATCACCACTCACGATGTTATACACGTTTTGAGAGTTTCCTGCGTTGAAGAGGTATAGAGTTTTTTGACACCAATTCACCCTAGCTGTGCTCTCTTCTTCGGTCAACACATGCGATATACAACGGGAAATTAATTTTTTATACAGAGAATTCTTCATTTAAAATTTTTTGAATTGAGGTCTTTGAAATCCCCAATGATGCCTCAAATTCACGATATGTCACATGCCGATCTTCGTTAATGAGCTTGTGCACAGCATCGACGTTTTTCTGAGTGACTGCCGTTTTTTGTACACCTGCTTTTGGATCGTCGCTAAGACTAATTTAAATTCTATATATTAAGTCTGTTAGCCTTTTATTCAACACTAAGGAGGTGGCGAATTCATCTTTAGAAATATCAACATGCTCTTTATTAGTAACTAAACACTGGCATGTCTAACATCCATTTGATGCATATTTCGTCAATTATCACCAAGCGATTGCCCTTAATAATGTCACAAATTCATTAGCGTTCACTTCGCGAAAACTGTTGCAATCGTGAAGTACAATGCGTTAAATTTTTAACTTTGTTCAGACTAATGCCTTACACTGTTTAAACACTTAACGTATCATTGCGAAAAACGTAGTCTGAATGCCTTAAACATTGTCGCCTTTTAAAAACTATGTTATACTATATTATAAGGGATTGTGCAACGGAACTAGTTGCCAGCTATACAAATATTACGATTACTACTGACAAAACGACACGATAAAAGAACTCTACCCTGACCTCGTATTATTGCTAAATCGGGAGTAAGACAAAAAATCTTGTTTAAATTTGACTTACCCTCGTGCGTTATGCTTACATTTGGCGCAACAAGTGCTATAATATAAGGACTGACGAAGCCCGAAATAGCTCCAAGACCATTCACGAAAGCCATCACGATACCGGAATAATTAACTGTCAAGTCTATTATGTTCACCTTCAGACCGCAATAAAAAGGTCCCATAGTAAATATGGCTAAACAAAGTAATACTGTGACCCAAACGTAATCACATTCAAAATATGGCATAAGTAGTAGACAAATGCTAGGAAAAACAGAAGCTGAAAAAATAAAAGGCGTTAGTTTCATGAAGCGTAACAATTGAAAGTTAGCAAACCAGGTAAGACAATTTTCATATCTAGCATGGGAAAGTTTCCAACCAAAAATTTAAGAAAAAATGAATACTTCGTGGGTGTGTAATCGATCGTAGAACATGCTTATAACTAGAGTAGGCAAAGAGGATCAAGTTTCAATGCAGTGCGGAGAACAACGTGGAGGCACCTAGCAGCCGAATCAAGGCGAGCGTTCAGTAACGTTTACGTACTCGCATCATTTATGTTGTGTGAGCATAGGCGATGCGGGCGCATGAATGTTTACAGATAAAATAATGGTAAAAAATATATTATATAATGCGCTAAAACACCTACTGTTTTAAAAAGCTTCCATGAAATCACGAACTGGGTGGCATGTATTAAATATTTGAGTCATTAAATATGTTTCCACACTTGTTTTGGTCAAATGAGTACGGGGTGCGGAATAAATATTTTTCAATGATGAAAACGACCGTTCCACATTGAGTGATGTTATATTTGCAAATTTAAAGTAATCCTTCTGACAACTTAATGGATCTTTCGACGCACCTTCACAAGTTTGTCTTAGTATTAGAAAATCTGAATCCTTGTCAAAAACACTTTAAAATTTTCGTATTATACACTCATTTTATTCGCCTTCTGCCTCACATAAGTGTGAGTGAACATCACCCACAAATTCAACAGAATCCACAAACGACTGCGAATCATTTTGTAATTTTTCAATTCCCTCCGCTAGTCCATAGTAGTTCTTGCGAATAGTGTCTAAATCACTTTTTACCTGACTATCTTGAAACATTTTCTGGCTTTTCTTGATAGCTTCGGCGTGTCTCGGATTGAATTGTAAGACTACCTTCTTTACATCATCAAAATGTTCGCAGTAGTAAAACGCAGCATCTAATCATGTTCCCAACGCATAGTAATCGGCTGAGGAGTTTTTGGCACTTTGGGACACAATTCATGAAACTTTTTGGCTATTAAAGCATTTACTTGTGGATAACATTTAGGTATCAATTGCGTCACAAGGTTTAAAGCATGAATTTTACATGTTATATGTAACAGATTGCCACTCTCTTCTTTAAGAGATCGACCTAAGGAAAGCATGTTAGCGGCACCTTCACTCACAAACATTAAACATTGTTTTATTTAAACTTGAAATTTGTTCAATGCACTCAACACCACTTTTAAAATTTCATTGCTAGTACATTTTGCAACTCTTTTGGAAGCAAGTAAGGTAGAGGATGACGGTTCAAATTCTTCCATTGTACGTACACACGTCCAAACATAACCACAATTTTTTATCTTTCAATTCTGCTTTAATTCTTCTTTCAACATAGGCATAACGTTTCTTAACGATGTCTGACTTGGTAATGTACAATCCGAATACTTGCTCCAGAAGGAGACAAATGCTTTTTGGTTTACCAAAGTGAACGGTAGATTATATATAATAAAACAACCACCTATATCAAATGTTAATTGTTCGCTGTATCGCTTGCCACGGATTGCAGAACAGTGTTTTATACTTTTTAGGTGGCGTTCACACTTTCACCTGCTGGTACACGTCAAATAGTCGTGGCACCTAACACATTTAATTCTATCGCCTTCGTAGTCTAAATCCGGCATACTCGCTATTCCGTTTTCTAGTTTCTTAGAAATACGCCGTTTTCGAAACGTACCTAAATGCGACATTTTCTTAAGTATCTGTGTACTGACATGCACTCACAACGACCAGTGGAATAATACTAAACAAGTGTGCTTTGATACGGACGCTTGAGTTTCCATGCCGCGCGCTTCTCCCTTCTACGTTGCTCTCGGCTCTGCACTGGAAATTGCCCCTCTTTGCCGAGTCTACTCATAACTACTTTTTGTGGCGAAGCACAATTTATAGGCGCAAAACACTTAAAAGTTAGAAGATTTTGGGTTTTAGTATGTATCTCAGTAATAAAAATACATCAAATATTCCTGTTATGCATCAAAGTAAATTCCTTTTTTGTTGCTTCGTGGCATATGTGAAACTTAGCCTACAATTTAAAAATAAAATATTTACCCTCACTCTGCCCCACTCAAAATAAATTTTGATTATACGAGGGATGTCCGGTTCCAAAGGTACGTTTGCGCGACACACCGCTCCGATCAGGTTGAAACTCCACGCATTTTAGATAGGCATATGTACTGCATAGATGGCTATTGTCACTGCTTTAGTTTAAGTACAGCGTGTGCAATGACAGCCGCACAAAGTCAGTTCCGATCAAAACACACTCCAAATTTTAAGTGCGAGAGGTCATTCGTTTTTTGCATGCAAATAATGAAACACCTACCGAAATTCATTAAAAAATACTGAAGACTTACGGAGAAGGCGTTATGAGTCGGAAGCAAGTTAGTGTTTGGTGTAAATAGTTCAAAAGTGGACGCACAGCTCTGAATGATGATCCCGAAGGTGTCCAAAAAAAAAACATCAACAACGAAAACGGATGAGAATCAATTAAAAGTCGATACGCTGATTCGAGAAAATCGTAGGTTGAAAATACGGGAAATTGCATTTCTAAAAGCTCTGTTCATGAAATCGTATCTGAATTACGCTATCGAAAAATGTCCGCGAGATGGTTGCCAAAACTGTTTACCGCCCAACACAAAATGCAACGAATGGCGACGTCAATGGAACTTTTAGCGCGCTATTGTCAGGAAACCAGATTCCTAGAATTTATAGTTGCAGGAGACGAAACGTGGGTATACCACCATCCCCCGAATCAAAAAAAAACTCGATAACGTGGAAGCATCCGAGTTCACCAGTACCGAAAAAATTCAAAGTTCAGCGGTCTGCACAAAAGACAATGGCAACTGTGTTTTGGGATATTCAAGGCATTTTGCTCATGGAGTTTTTACCACCGAAAACTACAACTAGCAGCGATATTTATTGATAAACTCTCGAAAAACTACACTAAGCCATTCGACAGAAACGAAGAGAAAGGTTTACGAAAGAGGTCAGGTTGTTGCATGACAATGTAAGACCGCACACCTCAAATCAAACGAAGGACTGGCTTCAGAAACACAATTGGGAAGTTATTGTCCATACGCCCCATAGTTCAGACCTGGCTCCTTCTGATTTTCATTTGTTTAGGCAGTTGAAAGCTCATTTCGCGGGTAAAAGGTTTGAAGACGACGACGAACTTCAAGATTGAAGTATGACAGTATTTTAGAAATTTGGATCGCACCTATTACGAAGAGGGTAACAGAAGCTTGTGCCTCGCTGGGATAAGTGCCTTAACATTGGCGGCGATTATGTTGAAAAGTAACTAACAGTTCACACTTTTACTTAGGGTATGTTTGATTTCTATAAATAAAGTAGGCTGCTTTCAATTCACAAATGTACCTTAGTAACCGGACATCCCTCGTATAATATGAAGGAGCGTTTAAAATGGGCAAAACACATTAATTGTACATACTTATGCGATGGCATTTCAAATTTGACTTGCATTTTATTTCTTTATGAACATAACTGAATAGATACTGCAAAGTGGTTTTATATTAACCGAAGTAGGCGTGTTAGCTAACGCAGTAAACAACTACAAATTTATTGTGTCAATACTGTCAGTTGTATTAACAATGTTGTGGAATAAGTGTCAAATTCGATTGCACGAAGTATAATTATTAAGTTTCTTTTCAATGAAGGTATAAACGCGACTGATATTCACCAAAAATATCACAAACCCTTAAAAAAGAGTTTTTATCACTTAGAACAGTCTATGAGTGGTGTAAATCCTTTCAGGATGATGTTGAACGTGTATCAGCATTACAGACTATTCGTTCAGCGTGTGCCATAAATCTTGGAAGCATTTCAAAAGTTGACCAGCTGATCCGGAGCGATAGACGAATATCTGTCGAAGCAATAGCTAGGATTGTAAGCGCTAGAGTGTTGGTAGTGGTAACGCTATTGTGCAGGATAGGCCTAAATTTAGTAAAGTTAAGGCCAGGTGGATTCCAAAACAACTTTTCGCGGAACAACAGCAGAAACGACTCCAGGCTTGCTACGAGTATGAAGACGATTATTTCTTGTCACGTGTTATAATAATTGATGACACCAGGTGCCCCATTATATCCCAGAAAGCAAGAATGTTGGCATGGAATGGCGTCACTTAACCTCGCCTCCACCAAAAAAAATTCAAAACACAAGTATCGACTAGCAAAGTGATGGCGACTGTATTTTGGAACGCTATTGGGCCATTTATGTCGAATATTTTGGAAGAAAAATGATTAATTCAGCTAATTTAGGTCAGCTTCTTAGAAATTAAGCTGGCCGTACGAACAATAAAACGTATTCTCTTGAGCAAAAGCGCTGTTACCCTACACGATAACGTTCGACTATATACAGTCCTTCTAGCGAATATTGGCTAAATTTGGTTGGGAAGTACTACCCCACCAACCTCTAAAGAAATTAAACACACATACATAGTCTCAGATTTAGCATCCAGTGACTATTTTATGTTTCCGAATATTAAAAAAATACTTAGGGGAACAAAATTTAAGGACGATAACGAACTTATAGGAGCTGTAGTAGAGAACGATTTTGAACAGAAAGAAAAAGAATTTGTTTTTACGTTGGAATAAAAATGACATTTTAAACGAAACGGTGTAATACTTGTATTTAAGACCAAGAAGACAATACTGAAAAATAATTTTTTGTTGATGCTTCAAACTGAACTATATTTTCGACGAACAAAAAGTTCGGTTGATGTATAATCCCGAAACCAAACCACAGTCATCATAATGGAAATCTCTAGTTTTACCTCGGCCAAGGCAAGTCTGTCAAGCCAAAAGCAACATCAAGTCCTCATTGATCAGCTTTTTCAATATTGAGAGATTATCCAAGAAAACGTCCAGAGAAATGACGTAGGACCAACTGTGTTTCCCACCATCGTAACGGGAGCCATATCACGCTTTCATGATACAGTATTTTTTGGCAAAAAGCATAACAGTTTTTCTTTATGCAGCGTATTTATCTGATTTGGCAACTCTTTTCTCTTTCCATGGATTAAAATCAAGTTGAAGTTGCAAATATTTAACACGATAAAAGAAATTGGAACTGAGTCGTAGAAAATACTGAGCTCATTAGCAAAATATGACTTTCAGGATGCACTCCATTCGTAACAGAGACGCCAAGAAGGTACTTGTACTCCCAAAAGAACTACTTTGAGGTAGAATACAATTCATTTTCTGCAATTTTTATTTATTGCTACATTGAAAAACCTTTTTAACTCTACTTCATAATTAAGTTGATATTCTCGTGCCGTTTGAAATGTTTTAAAATGTCACGAGACTTCTATTTTACACTGCCTTCAGTTCTACTATCATATACCTATTGTTGTATAGGATTTCCTTATAAAAGAAACGCCGTATCCTTTCTTTTTAATCATCCAATCTCCACATTTACCACTGAGTACACTGGAAACCCACTGAAGCAGATATGGTACCGATGAAACGAGTGTGTTCTTTTTTATATCAAAATGAAGTACGTCTCTAAAATATTTCGGCATGTTTGTCGCTAAGAAAAATATCATCCAACCGTGTCCGTATTGTCCGGCGATCAATGCCCATACCGCTGGATCTGACAACATGGTAAACCACTTCAATTTCATTTTAGCTTCTCTCTTCACTATACTCGCCTCCAACATGTCTTTTTCTTTTGGCGTTATATGAGGATGCGTCTGAGGTTCTGAATAGACAAACAACATCATAAACACATACCATATCAAGCCCAACAATCCCCAAAAGTAAAAGACGGCCTCCCACGAATTAAACAATATCTTTACCACTCCTGAAAATAAAGATCCGCAAATGATTCCAAGAGAGTTAGCGGCAAATATAACACCGCCAACCGTTGCTCGTTCGTGCTTGGGAATCCAACGCGCCATTAACGTTGTGATTGGAGGAAATGTGGGTGCCTGAAAGAAGAGAAGGTCGATATTGACATGATCAAATTTGTTTTGACACTTACCTGAGCAATGCCAATACCAAAACGGACTGCAACAAATACCCAGTAATGGGTATAAATTACAGCGGGGGGTGATATAATCGTCAGTATGCTAGAAGCAAGCACGGAGGTTGAGTATACCAACCTAGAACCATATCTATCTGCCATATATCCACCGGGTACGTGAAACAAGAAGTATCCGATAAAAAAAATTCCGAGAAGTATCTGCTGCTGGAATTCCGTCCATTGATATTGTTCTGACTATATATATGTAAAATAAAACATGTACTATATTTTTTGTTACAATAAGTGTAAAATATATAAATGAGGCATTAATAGGCAAATCAATAATTTCTAATATTTATAAATAGAGACAATAGAATATAATAATTATATTGGCCAACAACTTTTTTTCTGCTGACTATGATCTGACACTTGCTTTTAATTAATATTGGCACGCTAATGCCAAATGTGAAACCTATTTGTCCCTATCACGTCAAGTTTTCTTTCAACAGCTCTTATTGTTTGCCAATTTCAAAATTCCTGAAAATCGTCAAGAAAATGCAGCAAATTTTCAATTATTCAAAGAATTGAAAGACATTCCAAATACATTTATCTCATTAGCACAATGTACACTTGTACCTCGTAATATTTAAGACCTTAACGAAATAATTAAGTAATAAATAATTATAACGAATTGCAAGTCTATTAAGCTAATCCTATTCCTTAAGTTAACATATTAAGATTTATGAGATTTTATAAGAAAGTATTGATCACTTAGGACTAATTAGAAGTAAGCAAGGGTGATAATAAAACGTTAGTTCCATATTAGTTGTTAGGGAAGAAACTACATCATGTCTACTACTGTGTCTACTACACACCTCCGGTTATAATAAGAAAAACAAGCATAAAATTGTATATAATAATATCGTCTCCGCCATTCAACCAGTACTTCATTCCAATGAAATACCAGTGCCAGTTTATGAAAAGCTTCCGTCAATTGAGTACACGTATGGAAGACATGGCAGAAGCTATTAGGGAGCAAGATTTAGATGTAGATTGTGTCTATGCAGATATAATTTCTAATGATGGACCACAACGTTTTACTCAAGCAGAATTGAATGATTTAGTATGGAGTTTGTGCCTATTAAAGGAATCATCGCAACTGCTAGCTTCAACATTAAATGAAAATAACTTACTCGAACATAGTACGAAGATAACTTTCTATCGTAGCAGGGAAAGTGATAATATTTTAAAGAAGAGTATGAATTTGTTTATTGTGACAATGTGCTAGGTTTGCTAACTAAAATAGGCGTACAATATGACCCAAGTGAGTGGCGTTTGTTTATCAATAGTTCCAGCAGAAGCCTATAGTGTGTCTTACTACACAACGGGAATATTTTCGGTTCAATTTCTATTGGATATTCCGTTCAATTAAAGAAAACATATGACGACATTGAGAAAGCTATGAAGTTACTAAAATATACAGACCATAACTGGGGCTTCTGTGTATATCTCAAAATGGTAAACTTTTTACTTGGCTTTCAAAGAGGATATACAAAATTTCTGTGCCTTTTGAGCCTCTGGGATAGTCGAGCTAGAACCCAACTCTGGATTCAGAAATATTGGCATCCCAGAGCATCTTTAAATGTTAGAGAAAAGCATATTATAAGTCAACCTTTAGTCGACAGAGAAGAAGTAAGGTTTCCACCTCTTCACATTAAATTGGGTCTTATGAAGCAATATGTTAAAGCTCTAAATTTGCAAGGTAACTGCTTCCAGTACCTATGTAAAAAGTTTCCACGACTAAATTACGAAAAAATTAAATCTGGGGTATTTGATAGACCTCATATTAGAACTTTAATGAGAGATCCGAATTTCATCAACTCTATGAACGAAGCTGAGAAAGAAGCCTGGACTTCATTTACGATGGCCGAGAACAATTTTCTTGGAAAGAAAAAGCCTGCAATTATAAAGATCTAGTGCAATCAATACTTAACTTCATCGCCTAGGTTGTAACATGAGCATAAAGCTTCATTTCCTTCATAGTCATCTTGACAGGTTTTGTCGAAAGTTTAGGTGCTGTAAGCGATGAACGAAGCGCGAGATTTCATCAAGATTTAAGAGTCATGTAAACTCTGTACCTCATCTGATGGCCGACTACTGATGGAGTGTTCAAAGGGATTGTCAAACCAAAATACACAGCAGGAAGTGCTACAAACGAAAATGTATTCCCTGATTGTTGTTTTTCCTTTTACAAATACTCTTGTAATTTTTTAATCATTACGTGTAAATACTTACATTATACTCCTGACTAATATTGTATTGAAATAAATAAATGGATTAATAAATTTTATACTTTCTATATATCGTAACAGGTCTTATGTAAGTAACTACTTATAACTACTTAGCCGCATTAGTGATTCTTCAAAGAGCAGAGTATAATATACAGTTTAATTTTGACGTGATACGCAAAAACTAATATGACTTTCGGATTCAGCGCACCCGAATTAGTAAAAACCGTGTCTCACTTAAAAGTCGTTGAAGTAGAAGTGTTGGCCAGTGTTATCATCTAAATCTAGTTCATTGTAAATCAATCAAATTTGTCTATTATAAATGTTATAAATTTTTATACTAGTATGTTCTACATCTGCATGATAATTAATAGGGGATATTTAGACAGTATACATCAGCAGCCGTCGAAGCTGGTTCAGGCTAGTCATGGACATTCCCAGCATTTATCGGGCATCTTGTAAAATATACTAAGTTTGTAATGCCGGTTAGCGGGTGCGGATGCTTATCTGTCTAGAATGAGAGCATCGAGATGCTTTTGGACAAGAAAAGATTCATTGAGAAAGAAATTTGTTATTATTGAAGAACTCAGCACCTTAATCCTAGCCTAAATACATGATACGAACTTCGGGATCTATTTAGAATGACTGGTACGACGTTCGAAATAAGATTCTTGCTTTAAATTAATTATAATATAATTAACTTCATTAATCTTTCATTAACGGGGTTCACGGGAATGCCGAAAGATGGGGTTGATATGGTTTATTCTTAAGGTATCAGAATAATTGAAACATACATGAGTAGGTAAACCCCACCAGTTTTGTATAATACAAAGGTATTTTTAATAATATAAAATATTACAAAAAATCTGGTGTGAAGAACACAAATGCAGGTTCACTATTAATATTTTCTGTGAACGTGTCCGAATATATCCTATCCCCAGAGACGTAGATACGTATTTCGCTTTTCTACAAGCTCATCGTTACGCCCCTGCTGGAGAAAGGATATTATATATACTTAAGGTATCAGGTGAACTTGTCCACGTGCAGGTGTGTCCATGGATGTTTGAAATAAAAAAGTAAGTACTTTTTAAATAACCCAATTTTATTAATAACTAATGTTCAGTATTTTAATAAAAGTAAGTAAATATTATACAATGAAAAACATAAATTATATTCGTAGCAAAATAATATAATTCTAAACGCAGTTATATGTTAGACATAAGACATTCGAAAAGAAATGCGCAAAAAGCAAATGAAAAGAACCTTGAAAATAGCATGCATTTTAAATATAAATAAAATAGTCCTAAACAAAAGAAAAATATGTCGGTATTTTGTAATAATCATAACCAGAGAGCGGACTCGGGCGATTGATGATTCGTAGCCCATAGGCTCATAGCCATAGGCCTTGTATACGCAATAGATTTTTTTCTGTAAGCGAACCGTGAGTTTCGAACAATTTGATACGTGTGGTCACTGCATAAGTGACACATACCTACATATGAAGTTAATATGTATCTGTCAATGCACAACAGAGCGAATGTAATAAACGGTTTGGTAACCGGCAGCAACTACTGCTGAAACAAAAGTAATGCTGACAAACGAATTGCTTATCGAATTTTGAATAAAAATAATTTATAAAGAACAAAACTCAAAACTATTTTTATGTATTTTCTGTGAAACATTGAAAGTGTAAAACAGTCCAACGAAAATTTGTACAAGTTGTTCCTGTGTTAAATTAGTTTTCCGTCTTACACGCTATCGATAACGACGCAAAAACATCATCTGCTCGACGAATGCAATCGAGTAAACAAATAGTGGGGCTGTATAACATATACAGGGTCCGGCAACGAAGCGGGGACGGAAGATTACACGCATATTTGAAAGTTAGTCAAATATTTAGTCATCGGATATCCTTCCGTACCATTAAGCGCACGTTTTAAAAATATTTTGTTTTATACAGGGTGTTCCAGAAGGAAATGCCAGACTAAAGTTGCATTTTTTTAAATAGAACAGCCTGTATATTAATAGATAAAATGATCCGCGCTTGAAAGCTGGTTACATCGATATAATGTTGTATGGGTCTAAAGTTGATAGTTTCTGTGTAAATAATTATTTTACTTGATAAATTGATACATTTCAGTAGGCTATTCTGCATAAGGAGAATCAAAAGATCCGAAACCAATAGAATGAAATATTTTCTACTAGTATGCACTTTCGTTGCTACGTGAAATAAATTCTGCAACTGCTCGCATTATACAGGGTGTTCACAATTTCGCAAAATCGAAGAAATCTCGTAATTTTTAACTGGAACACCCTGTATATTTTTAGCTCATTGAAAAGCCCTTTTACTACGCTTTCTATTGATACCTCATTTGATGCACCTAGGATGGATCATGTGCTAATTATTTCTTTTTAGAGTTGAATTAATGAAAAATGCTTGTATTTTTAGTAGCTAATTTGGGCTTTTAAACCTTCTGTAAGATAGGATATTCAACGAATTATCCATAAATGGTCTATAACAAGAAGAAACCCCATTAAGTACGAGAAACAGGTGATTTTCACTCAGCGGTGAAAGCAAACATTAAATTAATAACGAGCGTTCAACTAAATTTTACCTCGAAGTTGCCCATGGAAATTATACGTATATCTTAGCTTTTTACTTAAGTTCTTAATATGAATTTTGTTGGTTATGAACTATTTGAATGACATGATAAATGTCAAAATAATAAAATTAAAATATTTAACTAAATGAGATACGTTTATTTGCAACAAACAAGTAACATTTTATAAAAATTGTTGAAAGTGGCCACCACCTTGTTCGAGACATTTCTAACATCTTCTTCTAATGAAGGAGAAAACGTTTTGTAGTAGCATATCGTCGATTTCGTTAATTATTTCAGCAATTCTGATCTGAAGGTCTGCAAGATCAGGTATCTGTACCCAAAAAATTGAGTTCTTTAAAAAGGCCACAGAAAAAAATCACAGGGGTTAACATCACAAGATCTTGTTGGAAATTCATGTTCGATGTTTAAACTTATCAACCGATTTTGATAAATTTCCGTATCATATTAATTGTTTCACAAGCTGTGTGCACTCTAGCTCCGTATTGTTGAAAGTAACCCTGATTTATTTCTTCTTCATTAAGCTGTTCAATAAATGTCATAATAATTTCTTGTCGATACCTTTCTCCTTTAAAGAAAATACGGCCAATGATTTTCCTTCGACTAATCGCACACCATACACCAATTTTCTGTGGATGAACAACATAACAGTCATGCGGTTTCTTAGTATTCCACATCCTTATATTTTGTGAGTTAACATATCCATTCAAATAAAACCATGATTCATCTGAGAAAAATTTTGTCAAGAATGTCATTATCAAAATTATTTAAGAACCACTGACAAAATGTTGTTCTTCTAGGATAGTCAATTTCTTTGATTTCTTGATAATAGGCCATGCGATATGGAAATAAATGTAAGTCTTTTTTCAAAATTGTATGACAAGTGCCAATTGAAACACCCACTCGTGGAGAGAATACTCGTATGGATGTTCCTGGTGTATCATTCATAATTTGCGTTACATCGTCAACTAGCTCTTCCGTACATTTTTTCGGACGGCCACTGTCTTTTTTCCGTATAACACTCTCTGTTTCTCTGAAAACCTTAGTGCAATATTTAACTGTGTACCAAAAACTATCAAAATCAAAGACGAAGTTTGGAAACATATTTCTAAATTCCTCTAAGCATTCTTCAAGAAAATAGTGCCATTGTCCGTTAATATTACGTCCGTTCCAAAAATAAGATTCAACCATGAATGATTTGTGTTGAACAGTGAAAACCATTTTAAATCAATTTTAAATTACAAAGCAATTTCAAAAAGCTCCAACTAAGTATACATCAGAATAAATAGTCTGTCAAATTGACAACTGATGCAAATGTAAATAGTACAAGTTACGACAAACATTTTTATTGTCATGGACTACTAGAGGTAAAATTTATTTGAACGCTTTTTATAAAGTAATATAGCATTTTCAATAGATTCACTGCCGATTAAGTTATCTGGTGTCAGTTTTAACCTTGTATACTTAATAACCAAGTTGTCAAAAATTTCGTTCCATCTTACACAGTATTTCGTTCAATCTTTAAAAGAAATTGCTATAATGACTAATTTTAGTATTCAAGAAATGGTGAATATGATATTTATTCTTGGGGAGTGTACAAGAAATTGTCTCCTAGCAAGTAGAGTATATGCAGAGAGATTTCCAAACCTTGAAAGAAAGCCAAGACCGGAAGCATTTGAAAGGTTATTAGAGAGATTTACAGAAACTGGTAGTGTAACCTGCAAGAAGAGAGAAATAAATAAGCCGGTAATCAATGAAAAAAACGAATTGGCCGTATTATTAACAATACAGGAAAATCCACATATAAGTATAGACGGTATTTCAAAGGTAACAGCTATTGAAGATAGGAGCGTACGAAGAATTTTAAGAAGTCATAAGTATCATCCGTACCATATGGAATTAAATCAGGAATTGCATGGTGATGATTTCATTAAAAGAACAGACTTTTGTGGGTGGTTGTTAAATAAAATGCGAGAAATGCCAAATATTTTAACAAAGATTTTGTTTAGCGATGAGGCTACTTTCAACAGTAATGGGGCGGTAAATAAACATAACATGCATTATTATGCAACAGAAAACCAGCATTGGATACGTCATGTAGACAATCAGAATAGATGGTCTCTTAACGTCTGGGGAGGTATACTTGGTCCATATATCATTGGGCCGTACTTTTTCGATGGAACCGTTACAAGCGATACGTATTTGGCATTTTTGCAGAACGAACTGCCTAGTTTACTTGGGCATGTGGATGCTGACACCCGACAAATTTTCTGGTTGCAACACGATGGTGCACCTACTCATTAGAGCCTTAACGTTAGGGAGTTTCTAGGGCGATGGAAGGAAGACAAATGGATAGGACGAGGTGGTCCAATCGCTTGGCCTCCACGAAGTTCAGATCTTACTGTCTTGGACTTCTACTTTTGGGGATATGTCAAGGCTCTAGTTTATGTGGAAGTTCCTTCAACAAGGGAAAATATGATGGAACGCATAAGAGAGGCATTTAGAAATGTTCGCCAAGAAACATTACAGCATGTTCAACAGAATTTCACCAGGCGGCTTCATTTATGTATTGAGAGACATGGAAGGACATTTGAAAGTTTTCTTTGATTTATTTGCATTTACTATTTACATTTACTTTATTTTGATTTACTGTGCTACTACTTTTGTTAATTAAATTTGATGTTGTGGTTAATAATTAGTATTTATTTAAAATAGTGAAAACTTTTAATACTACTCGTACTTGATTCTTTCCTACATGATTTCAATTTATGTTAAGCTAATTAGGTATGTATTGTTTCATATTAGGTATTCGTGAAACAGTTGGTTTTAAAAAATTCTTTAAAATACAAATTAATTAGTGCAAATTTTTTATTAAACTAACACCAGATAACTTAATCGGCAGTGAATCTATTGAAAATGCTATATTACTTTATATTAATTTAATGTTTGCTTTCACCGCTGAGTGAAAATCACCTGTTTCTCGTACTTAATGGGGTTTCTTCTTGTTATAGACCATTTATGGATAATTTGTTGAATATCCGATCTTACAGAAGGTTTAAAACCACAAATTAGCTACTAAAAATACAAGCATTTTTCATTAATTCAACTCTAAAAAGAAATAATTAGCAAATTATCCATCCTAGGTGCATCAAATGAGGTATCAATAGAAAGCGTAGTAAAAGGGCTTTTCAATGAGCTAAAAATATACAGGGTGTTCCATTTAAAAATTACGAGATTTCTTCGATTTTGCGAAATTGTGAACACCCTGTATAACGCGAGCAGTTTCAGAATTTATTTCACGTAGCAACGAAAGTGCATACTAGTAGAAAATATTCTATTCTATTGGTTTCGGTTCTTTTGATTTTCCTTATGCAGAATAGCCTACTGAAATGTATCAATTTATCAAGTAAAATAATTATTTACACAGAAACTATCAACTTTAGACCCATACAACATTATATCGATGTAACCAGCTTTCAAGCTCGGATCATTTTATCTATTAATATACAGGGTGTTCTATTTAAAAAAATGCAACTTTAGTCTGGCATTTCCATCTGGAACAGCCTGTATAAAACAAAATATTTTTAAAACGTGCGCTTAATGGTACGGAAGGATATCCGATGACTAAATATTTGACTAACTTTCAAATACGCGTGTAATCTTCCGTCCCCGCTTCGTTGCCGGACCCTGTATACTATACCTGAGACCGCCGACGTTTTATCGGGGCAATTGGTCATTCAATCGCTCTCTGATTATAACCCTTAAATTTAAATATATACAAATAAAAGAATATCCACAAACAAATTATTTATATGCAATCTTGACCTGCTTTTATTTTACATTTATTTTACAATAATATTTTGCGGCTATGTGCGTTCGTTTAAAATCGCTTTTTACTTAACTTGATTGTGAAATCGGACAAGTGATTTAAGTGCGAATCATTTTTACAATTAGACAATTTCATATACACAAAGTAACGAAATATTTATTATATTTATCTTGAGGAATAAATCATATCTTGTATTAATTTAATCATAAAATTTCCAGCAATTAAGGCATTAAACATGAATTAAATTTTTTAATAGGTATGGAAGAAGAAAAAAAATAGGAAAAAAAACAATAAGGCGAATCGATGACATGTCTGCCGATGTTCGTGATCAGATAATTTAGCAAGTGAGTTCAAGTGAATTTTTTAGTATTCAATTTGATGATTCAACAGATGTAGGAAACATGTCCCAGTTCTTATGTTTTGTGAGGTATAAATGTTATAAGAACAAATCAATCACATAAAATATGCTCTTTTACAAAACAGTATCGGGGTCATTACAGGACAATGTCTTTTTGATGTTTTTTATGAAGCTACAAGAAACTATATTAACATAGGTAGTAACAAAATGTATTGACGTATGTAGTGCTGATGCAAAAGTGATAATAGAAAAGAATGGTGGATTAATGAAAAAATTAAAAGATTATGTTATACCAAGAACGGAATGGACGCACTGCATCCTTCACAGACATGCTCTTGTCGCAAAAAATATGGCGGAAAATCTCAATCAAATTCTTTGTGAAGCTGTAAAACTGATTAATTTTATTAAAAGCCGACCGTTACAGAACAGGCTATTTGCTAAACTATTCGATGAAATGGGCGGAAATAAAAAATCTTTTCTTTTCCATGCAGAAGTTAGATGATTATCGGGAGAGAAAGTGTTAACCCAGATATTCGAATTGCGAGATGAATTAATAATATTTTTCCAGGATAAACAAACGCCATTCTCATTGTTTTTACAGAATAATGAGTGTATGTTGTTGTTAGCTTGCATAGCTGATGTATTTTCCTATTTAAACGACGTGAGTGTTAATTTACAAGAATGTGAAAAAAAATTTATTAATGACATATAAAGTTCTTGCTATCATTAGGAAGTTTGACATCTGGATTATTCGCCTTCAAAGCAAAAATTTGGATATGTTCCCACTCACTTCGGGGTATATTGGGAAAAAATTGAGTGGACAAGACAATATTATACACCACAGTTTGGATTACATGAAGATGCATTTGCGTGAGCTAAAAACTCAATTGAGGTATATCTCGGAAGATAAAAACGATTTCTTGAAGAGATGGGTACTTAATCCGTTTAGTGAAAACGTTGTTGCCGCTGCTAAGTTACCAGTTGACGTTCACGACCAGCTCAGTTGCAAATTGTAGTTCTAGCAACGAAACGCTGCAACTGCAATTTACACCTGAAGTTTTAAGTACGTTTTAGCTTGCTCGTCGAAATGAATATGGAAATTTAGTCACAGAAGCATTGAAAATATTAATTACTTTCGGCCACGTCCTATCTTTGTGAAAAGGATTTTTCGTCAATGGTTGCGCTAAAAACTAAATAGGAAAAAAATAGGAATCGTTTCTTATCACTCAAAAACAGTTTGCTTTTAGATGTTTCTAACGTAGATCCTCGTATGGAGAAACTTTTACAATGAAAAACAAATGCAACCATCACATTAATTTCTTTTCTTTACATGTGTATAGCAAACGCCAATTAAGTTGGCGCGAGGAGGGGTAAGTTCGCGCAGGATTAGAAGTAGTGGGGAGATTTATATTTGGTTTTACATCAAATGGCAGATAATTCTAACCTCTGAGCGTGTATCACTTTATAATCCCCTAGCAAAAACATTATGTTCCGTCAAACGTCAATGACAAATGTATTTTGACAATTAGTTGAGTAGTAGGGGAGGACGTTTTTAAAAACGGCTTCCGCGCTCCCCCTCCTCGCGCCAACTTAATTGGCGATTGCTATACTTATTGTAAGTAGAATATTAATAATAAATGATTTTTCTCATAAAATGATTTTTCATTATTATTAGGCTACTTCGCAACCCCCTTTTAGTATTACCGCGACCCCAGATTGAAAAACGATGGGCCAGAACAAGATAAGAATTATATCATTTATATTAATTTTAGCGCTTAAAAATTACCATTATTATGTATAAAGTGGATCACTCTTCAAGATAAGAATCCGGCAATTAACTATTATTTTCTATAGGTCTTCAATCTATTAATTTACAAATATTTACTTACAAAAGCATTTTAGTAATTTGATATTTTTCGTGTAATATTTTTAAATCGAGTTACTTCACCTGAGATGGTGGTTCCACAGTAGCGTTTTCAGGGGCACATTCCTCTGAAGTGGTTCTATTACCTCTTTTTACCATAACAGTTATGATCAAGCTCAAATTTACTCTCTGGCCAAAGGCGATTATGCAACCGAGAGCGGCCAGAAGGACCATCACGAAGCGTTGGGGAAACACACATTCTATAAATATAAAAATCAAAATTTTGTTTGACTTTAATATTTTGAAAGGCTATGTGTAGCAAATTTCGAGAAATGAGGGTTAACCCTCATGAAGTATGAAGGTTAACCCTCAAGAGGAGTATGAGGGTTAACCTTCCCTACTTATTTAAAATTGTCTAATAGGATTTTTTATGTAGATATATGTAATCAGTACTATTAAAAATTTGTATTTCTAAAGAGTTCTTAATTTTATTTATATAATTGGAAAACAAACGGGTGGTGATCTATAAAATACGAAATACATTTTTATTTGGTCATTTTGTAGTTCAAGATGAATAAAAAAGTATTAATATTAACTAGCAATACTTTCTCAAAGTTCTTTTCTGTAAAATTTGTTCTCTTTAAATAAAATACATCCCTATTGATAGAAAATGTCCTTTCTACATCGCAACTGGTTATAGGTGCATATTTAGCAAAAAGATTTTGAGGCATTGTCGCCATACACATTTGCCCCAGTGCTATTAAATCTGGTTTTCTATTAAAAACTGTGTACAACTTTTGCCGAAGGCCACATCCGAAGTCATTTGGAATATTTTTCAAATTATTAATTGCCACCTCTAATGTGGTTAAACCATCATTTAATTCGAAATTTTGATTTTCAAACTAAGTAATTAGTTTTGGCAAATTTCCAACGTGTTCGTGAGTGAAAGTACAACTAACTTTTTACATTTGGAATATGTATTAGTTCCTTGTACTCAGAAATACGTTGAGCATCGTCATTTAAACATGTAACGAAATTTGATAAACTATCGAAATTCTCTGCATGAAAACTAGTAGCTTCCAACCATGTTTCCCATCTAGTTATTACTGGAGAGGGTGAAAGTTTTCCCTGTAAAGAGCTATCCTCAATGGTGCTTTTCCGAAAACTTTTTTAAAAGCGGATACAAGTCCATCAACTTCCGGAAAGGTGTCTGATATGTGCACAGATTCTGTGAAAAGCATGTACTACACGAGTAATATGCAGCATATTAGGATATGTTTCCTCTAATAGTCTGCCGATTTTTAACATATAGGCAGCACTGTCACTGACAAACAAAATATTTTTTCTTTGTACCTGTCGTCCGAATGAAGCATTTGGTGCATATTTTCGTAAATGGTTCTAGGTACTGTTACCGCATCGACTGAATTTATAACTTTTGTTGCTATTACACATGCGTTATATGGAATAGTAGGATGTAGTACACTAGCTACAACATTTACCACACAGCGTCCTAATATATCGACAGTTTCATCGACACTTATCCATAGGTACTGATTTGAAATATAGCTTCTAATGCGTTTTACTGCTCCCGTGTAGCACTTAGAAACATATATTTTGGTAAGGTGGATGCGTAAGGCATATTTTTGGAGAAATGTTTTGGCTGTGGGATTGTTAAATTTATTTAATTGAATATTTGCCGCCATTAAAGTTTCAAAGAGTTCTTCGTTAAAATTGTCAGATTCCAACGTGTCTAATTTCTGTGTATGTGTTTGCGATGCTAAGTGATGTTTTATGAATTTTTTTAACGATATTTTACAGACTGCGATAAATTTCGGAATAACCGGATATGCATAAATTTGACGCTTAATCCAACTCGCCATTGTTTCACGATGATATTCTCGACGTTGTTACATATCATATCTGAAAAAGTAACTTAATCTAAATAAATAAAAATTAAAAATATATTCGTAAGTTATTGAAACGTAACGAAATTCACTGGACACTTACGTCAAAATAATTTGGAGAAGTAGATTTGATGAAACGATATTAAACAGGATCTATTACAAAAATTACAAAGTATGTACTTAACAGTTAAAACAATGAAAAAAAAAGGAACTAACTCACTGTACTTTATTTATTTTTCTTATGAATTATAAACTAATGAATAAAATAAATTATAAAAACTCCCCACGCTTCTATCTGCGCCAATGAAGAAAGGAATTTCACTGCAATAATGAAGTAATTGCGTCATAATTCAACCACAAAAAACAGGTGTGCGGTTAACCGAATGAATAGTGCTATTTAATAACTGCGTATTTTACGATTTGAATAACAAAGAGGAAGAGAAGAAAATTGCTATATTTTTCAGTCTAATTGGTGAAGATGGCCTTGAATTATATAATTCATTCGCATTAACTGTAACACAAAGAGGAAATTTGAAAAGTATAATTGGAAAATTTGATGAACATTGTGGACCTAAGAAAAACATATTTTTGAGCGGTTTAAATTCAACTCCATAAGTCAAAGAGAAGGACAAAGTTTCGATACTTTTTTAACAGAATTAAGAAAAGCAGTGAAGACAACTGAGTATCAGGACACAGAGGACATGGTGAGGGATCGCATTGTTATGGGAATTTTGGACAAGGCAGCTCAGGAAAAATTGATGAGAGAATCAAGTCTGACCTTAGACAAAGCAATAGAGTATTGTCGTGCTGTTGAAGCAAGCAAGCTGCAATCTAAACCTCTGCAAAATGAAGCAACAGTAAACATTGTAAGAAAGTGGGAGAAACAAGGCAAAGAAAAAATGAGTGATGAAAAATGTTCTCAACAATGTGGATATTGTGGTTACAAATATGAAAAAGAAGATGTCCAGCATATGGGAAAAGCTGTGATGAATGTAACATGAAGAATCATTTTGCATCAATGTGCAGAAGAAAGAATAAGGTAACAAGATAGATAATGTAAAAAATGGTACGAGAAAGAAAAAGTGAACTAAACGAGTCAATGAGGTGTCTACAGAAGAAGGATTGGAGGAGAGCGATGAAGAAGTCAGTTTTTCATAAGTTCAGTGGTGAAAAACATGAATGCAATCGATGGAACAAATGATACTTTGTGGACAAAAACAGTGAGCGTAGAAGGGTATAATATAAATTTTGAGTTAGACACTGGAGCCAAGGTTAGTGTATTACCATTGTCATTTGTAGATAGAATTACACATAATAAGAGCATAATGCCTTCAAATGTTACTTTAGTTTCTTATGGTAGTCCTAGTTTTAAGATCAAGCCTGTAGGCTACATTATATTAAAATGTACTGTTAATAAGCATGTGGCTGATTTGCCTTTTGTAATAGTTCAGAATGTTGATCAAATGCCTCTTCTAGGCTTATCTGCTTGTATAAGTCTAAATTTAATAAGGAGAGTAGACAGTATTCAAATGTATTTTAAAACATTAAATGATGTTATTGCTTCATATCCTAATGAATTTGTTGGTTTGGGTCAATTTCCCAAGGTACATAAGATTACTTTAAAAGAAAACTATACACCACATGTTACAAACTTAAGCCGTATCCCACAAGCATTACATGTAGCGTCTGTGCCTCCACGATTACAGCGAATGTTGCTTAAAATATTGCATTATAATTTAAAAGTAAAGTATAAACCTGGTAAATACCTTTACATAGCAGATGTGTTATCACGAACATTTCTAAGTGACAGTATACATGATGATCCTGAAATGGCTTATGCGGTTCACACTGTAGTAAAATATCTACCAATGTCTAATTAAAAAAAAACGTGAATTTAAAGAAGCTACTGCAAGCGATTTAGAACTACAAACAATTATTAAATTGATAGACTCTGAATGGCCAGCAAACAAAACTATCCCCATTTTTGCAAGACACTATTATAAATTAAGGGATTATCTGTATGTCTCTAACGGTTTGTTATTTTACAATAATAAATTAATTATACCACATAAACTACGAAATGAAATGTTAATCAAATTACATGAAGGTCATATGGGAATGGAAAAAATTAAATCTCGAGCTAGGCAGATTTTCTACTGGCCTTTATTAAATCAAGACATTGAAAATTTTGTTAGAAAGTGCAAAACTTGTGAACGTTTCTGTCGAAAGAACTCCAAAGAAACTCTGCTAGCTTACACAATTCCAGAGAGACCATGGGAAAGAATAGCGGCAGATATATTTTCTTATGCAGATCGATCGTATCTTGTGGTTATGGATTCATATTCAAATTGGTTTGAACTTGTATTGCTACAGAATAAGTCTGCTAACGAAACTATTCAAAAATTAAAATCAATTTTTTCTAAGTGAGGTTGTCCAGATATACTTGTCTGTGATAATATCACATTTGGTAGTTTTTCATTTAAAGAATTTGCTCAGGAATGGAATTTCTATATTACAACACGCAGCCCCAATTATCCTAGGTCAAACGGATTGGCTGAAAAAGCTGTTGGTATTGCCAAGACTTTACTAAAAAAATCTTTGGAAGAAGGCAAGAAGGTGTTCGAGGCGTTACTGCAATATCGAAATTCCCCATTAAAATATATTGATTACTCTCCAGCACAATTACTTATGGGCCGTATTTGTAAAATTAAAATTCCTATCTGTGCAGATCTATTGAAACCTGCTTTATGTGAAAATGTATTGCAAAGACTAAAATATAGACTAAGTCAGTATAAGTGTTATTATAATAGAACTGCATCTGATCTTAAGATTTTAAAGCCTGAACAAAATGTCACTGTTAATAATCATACCGAGAAAGTTTGTGAACCTGGTAAAGTTTTAGAACTTGATAAAACACTTAGGTCGTATAAGGTTGTAAAAGAGTCTGCTAATATTGTAAGAAGAAACAGAGCAGATCTGAGGGAATCTCCAAATCAATTTAAGTTAGATTGCAATCTCGATTGTGATAAATTTGCATCTACAAATGATCCTCTACAAAACGATCATAGTCAAGTCGTGTCAGGTAATAATACCTCTGAATTGGAGAAGTGTACTCGATCTACTCTGGAGACTAATGCAACCTCCACTCATACATCTAGATATGGGCGATTAGTTAAGAAACCACAGAGGCTGAATTTGTATGAGGGGAGATGTGTTATGTAGGTTGGTATTGCATGTCACGCGTGAACAGATTTAGTCATGTGACACGCGGGAGTTGATGTTATGAGTTATGATGTTAGTTATAATGGATTGTAGACTTTAATGTAATGGCTTGTAATAATAAATAATACATACCCATTATATATTTTGTTATTATTGAATTATTAATATGTCAATACTATTTTATTCTTTTTGGTTTTAAAACTCTTTTTTTTCCTTTCGGTAGGTTTTAAGCGCGTTGTTCGCTAATAAGGAAAAGTATAGAAATATCGTGGCCCAATATTTCTCCCTTATTATCTTTCTAGCGAATATTTCTAGATTTCGATAGATCTGTAATATGCTTTTTGTCCAGATTGTATCATTTAATCTATCTCCTCTTTTCTATAATTTCTTTTATTTACTGTTGGCCCCAGATAATTAAAAGTTTCCTATACTTTTAAATAAAATAAATAAATAAAAGTTTTCTATACTTCCAATTTCTATATCACTCTTCATATTTCGTCCATCTCTTCTGATTATTTGCATATGCTTAGATTTTTCCTGATTTATTTATAATCCTCTTTTTCGAACTCTTTTAATAATAATCTCTACTGTCTCTTCTAAACTTTTTCCGTCTTTACCAATTATTACAATGTCGTTCGCATAAGATAATTCTTGAATAAGCTTGTCCATTAATGCGCCTTTTAGTTTCTTTTTACTTTATTTATTGTTATGATTCCTTCCATTAATATACTAAAAAGTAACATCGATAAACCGTCTCCATGTTGTAGTCCTGTATTTATTTATATTTCCCTTATTAGCCTCTGTATGTGTGTGTGTTTGAAACTTTCGAGCTATCGAAGTCATTTCAGTCATCCTTATAAGTTTTTCAGGTATACCGATGCTTCTGGCATCTTTTATAGTTCTATTTCTTCTTAGGTATAAAATGCCTTCTTGAAACTTAAAACACTATTTCCATTTCTATATTTTGTTCGTATTATTCTACTAGCATTTGTTTCATAACGTGTATTGCATCTGTTCTGTTTGATGGTCTGGTACTCTACGATGCTTCTTGTGGGTCCTCCTGGATATCCTAGGTGAAGAATATCCTTTTATATTTATTGAACTTGATTATGGCTTGTATTTATATCAAATTTTGGAACGGCTAAATGGTGTCCCTCGACAAGAAAATAATATAATAAACTATGACTGCTCACAAAGTATGTTAACACATATAACTTGCTGCTAAAGGAGTATAACAACCTTTTAGAAGATGTTCTTTGTGGATCCGTCCATGTAATAGAAGATATACTTCAAAATCAGTATTATCTATGGATTATAATTTTGATATAATTATATATGTTTCTGGACAAGTGTAAGTAGATTTTGAATATATTATCTTGTATATTTCTTGATTTATTGGCTTTTCAAATCTTACGATCACCAATTCGATCTGTTTTTTACAGAGAACAAAACAAATCTTTTTTTATCAACAACCAAAACCATAGCGATGCTAACATGAATATACTAACAAAAAATATCAGTATGCCTTTTAATATACATAATTTTCATTCATAATTTAACTTTTTAGTTTAATCCTAATATGATATTACAATTGAAACAGACATGTAATATACATATCTGTAACTGTACACATGGACAATACACCTCGTATTTTCAGCATTTACTTCTGCTTAAGGCAAGTGTTTCTGCCATTACTATTAGGCGTCATCTGTTAAGCTAGTGATGCAATGTAATACAAATGATACAAATCTATTCATAAAAATTTGTATCATTTGTATTACATTGCTTCACTAGCTTAACTGATGACGCCTAATAGTAATGGCAGAAACACGTGTCTTAAGCAGAAGTAAAAGCTGAAAATACGAGGTGTATTGTCCATGTGTACAGTTACAGATATGTATATTACATGTCTGTTTCAATTGTAACAAAAGCGTTATACGTGCATAAACGTATAGATATACTTAAAACCTTTTTGTATACTAATATATGTTTAATTTCAAAATAAATGTCAAATGTCTTAATTGTTACTGGCATCATTTCCTTTACAATGATAACATAATATATTTTAATATTAATGTATAAAACAATTCTAAAGTGTCTATCCAGTTTTGACTGACTTATACAAAAATACAAATACTATTAAAAAACAAGTCATACCTATCTATCAACATACTTGGCAATAGTAAATAAAATAACTTTTTTTAAATTTCAAAATAAGTAATTCATATAATGGTAATAGTACCATTATAATATATATAGTAGATTCAATTAGTTGGTGATTTAAGGTGTGGTTTTGCTTCAAGATGTATATATTTAAAACAATCTTACATGTTTCGGCATATGATGCCGTTTTCAAAGAATTTTAAATATAATTGACAGTATACTAATGTCATACTTATACGTTTATAGTTGTCATGGATAAAATTATTCAAAGATACAGATAATAACTATCCACCACAACCTATAGACCAAACAATTAAAAAATAATCCACAAAATATACAACACTGCAGACAATAACAATTTAAACAATGAAACAACATATATCACGATTCCATATGTCCCACAATTATCAGAAAAATTTAAATACACTTTAAAAATATGGTATAGCTACAACATATAAACTTAGTAATACTAATAAACATCTATTTTCCAAACTAAAATCTAAATTAGAAAAAAATCGAGAAACACATGTCATCTATAAAATACCATGTCGCGATTGCGATAGTTACTACATAGGCCAAACTACACAATATTTATACAAAAGAATACAAACCCACAAATACTCTAAAACAGACAAAACTGCTTTGTTTGCACACAAACTACAACGCGATCACCATTTCGATTTTGAAAGCACACAGATAATTGATAAAGAACAACACATAATGAAAAGGGAAATTAAAGAAATGATTAGTATTAAACGAGAAAAAAATTCAATTAACAACAGAAGTGATTTAAAAAATATAAGCAGTATATACTATAACCTAATTATGTAACGATCTGCAATTTACCATCATGATACCTGTTGCTGTTATATAAATATATGCCTTATGTTATTTAAATATATGTACATTTGCTTATTATGCTGACAGTTCCGTGCTTATATCCCTGACTGGCTGTCCGAGTAGGTTTTCGTGGTTTTCCTTCCCGTTTAAGGCGAATGCCGACAGCTTAACATACGGGCGCATAGATAATAATAACTCATACATTGCCTTTTCCCGTTTTTGTTGTCTCACCATATTTAGAATACTAAGCCATGATTATTATTATTAAGTTGTAATGTATCTTTGAATAATTTTACCCATGACAACTACAAATGTATAATTATGACATTAATATACTGTTATTTATATTTTAAATTCTTTGAAAAAGGCATCATATGCCAAAACATGTAAGATTGTTTTAAATATATACATTTTGAAGTAAAACCAGACCATAAATCGCGAACTAATTGAATCTATCTTAACATTCAAAGGTCACGAAATAGTTACGCATGGCTTGCCATTCCCCGTTTTTGTTGTCTAAGTATTTTTAGAATGCTATGGCATGATTTATTATTGTTAAACTGGCATGTATCTTTGAATAAGTTTATCTATGACCACTAGAAATGTATAAGTATGACATTAATATACTGTCATTTATATTTTAAATTCTTTGAAAGAGGCCGAAACATGTAAGATCGTTTTAAATATATACATTTTGAAGTAAAACCAGACCTTAAATCGCCAACTAATTGAATCTACTATATTTATATATATAGTAATGAAATTGGTAAATATTACCTTTATCAAAGAATGATAAATGATCATTTTGATATTTACATGGACAACTGTTTCTTGAAATACGAAAGCTAAATTAGTTGTAGTAGACCTTCGCGACATGAACCCATGTTGCGCATAGGAAAATATAGTCATGTTTATAAATCGACATTTCAAAAACTTTCGTAAAAGTCGAAATAACGGCAATTGGTCTATAATTTCGAATATCGGAACTATCATCTTAAAAATTGATGAAATTCTATCAATTTTTCAGGAATCAAGAAACACAGACGTTCGAACAGCTAAATTGAAAATCTTGCATAAAATGTAGGCGCAATCTTTCACTAAAAAAACAAGGAATACCATCATTGCTAGTAGTCAACGTGTTTTTTCAGACCGTTAATAGTAAGAATAATCTCGGCCGATGATACATAGCAAGTTAAGTCAGTCAGTGCAGAATCTGGAGATTTTGGAAAGAAACCATTAGAAAAGGTTGTACCAAAAGCATTGAAAATGCAAGCTAGATCATTGTGCAATCACGAGCATGGAAAACGGGCCATGTCTTAATACCAAAATACCGGAATTTTAACTATGTGCAGTCATCGTTGAAATTTGATTATTGGATGTTCTGTCATCACACTCTCGCACCTTCAAAATACCACATATCACCTTATCGGACCGAATTAAAATTTTGGAAAGAATTGCAATGAATTGGAATCGGGAAGGTACAATTGAGAAAAAAAGGGTACTGATCCAAAAATTATGTAGTACAAGATTCGATATTAATTCAAGAAGTAATCGAACATCCTTTTATGTCGGCTATTAAAGCAGTTGAGGTAACAAGCTTTCCCGGCTCGATTCACACTGGAAGACGTCTATTGAACCAAAGTGGTTTAAGAAATTGGATGGCTGCTCAAAAAAAAAATTATTAAATGATCGACATAAAGAAGAACGCGTAGGATTTTCTCTTGAATTTATTGCCAGAGATCAACATTTTTGGAATAACGTTGTTTTCGGACGAAAAGGTATTTCAATTTACTCACAGTGGCAGGATTAGAGTTTATAGGTCCATTAATACTGGATATGAGGAAAAATACGCAAATAAACAAAACAAGGGAGGATGTTTTTCTGTTAATATTTGGGGATGGATATCTAGAGGCGGGCTTGGTGTCTTATGGCTAGAGAACGGGTGCAATTTCCATAAAACGCAATCGGCAATTGGAATTGTGTATAACGTCGCTCAGTACATCCCGGCGTAATTCAATGAAGTATTTGTTTGATTTACTCGGCCACCTGGTCTCGCAGCGATAACAATGGACAACCCAGCTATTATATACGGAGAATATAGTGTTTTCAGTGGTGTCGTGTACGTAGATAAAATAAATAAGTTTATCGTATTTCGTAAGAGAAATAGCACGTACATTCCTTTTCTTTTCATTTAGGCAACATCTTCCAATTATTTTCACGTAAGTGTGCATAAAATTTCGTTATTTAATTTCCTTTATTTGGATCTAGAATATTCTTACTTTTTCAGACAATGGAAGAGCGTCGAGAATGGCACCGTGAAACAATGGCGAGTTGGATTGCGGGCCATACTGATTGTATGTACATTGCCAGTGATTCCGAAATTTATTGTGAAGTGTGTGAAACGTTATTGAAAAATTGCAATAAATCAACCGTAAAACGTAGGATCGTTAAAGCACGAAAAAAAATTGAACCCGTTGGAATCTGACAATTTTAACGAATAACTCTGTGAAACTTTTATGGCAGCTAATATTCCATTATTTAAATAGAACAATCCAATTTTGAAGACATTTCTGAAAAAATATACTGGTCGAAATGTTCCTGATGAATCAACTATACGCAAATATTATGTTTCTAGGTGCGATACGAGAACAGTAGAACGCATTAGAAGCCATCTTTTAAATCAATACATATGGATAAGCGCCGACGAAACGGTGAATATGTTAGGACGCTGTGTGGTAAATGTTGTAGCTGGTGTACTACATCCAACTATTCCCTATAACTCATATGTAATAGCAACAAGTGTTATAAATAGAGTTGATGCGGAAACAGTTGCTGAAACCATTAAGAAGAATATGCAAAAAATGCTTCATTCGGACGCCACGTACAAAGAAAAAATACTTTTATTTGTCAGTGATAGTGCTGCGTATATGTTAAAAACAGGCAGACTATTGAAGAAAACATATCCTAATATGCTGCATATTACTTGTATAGCACATGCTCGCCACAGAATCTGTGAATGTATCAGAGACACTTTTCCGGAAGTTGATAGACTTGTATCAGCTTTTAAAAAAGTTTTCAGAAAAGCAACATTGAGAGTAGCTCTTTTCAGGGAAAAATTTCCATCTCTGTCACTGCCTCCCACTCCAGTAATAACTAGATGGGGAACATGGCTGGAAGCTACTAGTTATTATGCTGAGAATTTCGATAGTCTAAAACATTTCGTAACTCTGCTAAAGGAGGATGCTAGAAGTATTGGTGAGTGCAAGGAGCTCACACAAATCCCAAATTTAAAAAATCAGTTGTACTTTCTTCACGAACACTTTGGAAAATTGCCAAAACTAATCACTTATTTTGAAAATCGAAATCTCAAATTAAATGACGGATTAACCACATTAAATGTGGCTGATTGCAGCAATTATGTATGGAGACAATTCGACAAAATCTAACGGCTAAATATGAAGAAATAAAAGAACATTTCCAGTGTGCACCTATAACCAGTTGCGATGTAGAAAGGACGTTTTCTATTTATAAGGATGTACTTAATTCAAAGAGAACAAAATTGACAGAAGAAAACCTTGAGAAACTTGCTAGTCAGTATTAATACTCCTTTACTCAATTTGAACGACAAAATGAACAAATAAAAATGTTCCAATTATAGAAATAAAATTGGAAACTTTAAAAATACAACTTTTCAACAAATACATATGTATTTCGTAATTTTATAGATCACCACCCGTTTGTTTTCCAATTATATAAATAAAATTAATTAATAAATATGTATTTCGTAATTTTAGATAGATAGATCACCACCCGTATGTTTTCCAATTATATAAATAAAATTAAAAACTTTATAAATACAACTTTTCAACAAATAAGTATGTATTTCGTAATTTTATAGATCACCACCCGTTCGTTTTCCAATTATATAAATAAAATTAAATATTTTAGAAATACAGCCTTTCGCCAGTACTGCACTGGGCTTTGTGTCATGTGGTAAGCGTGTCCGTTCTCTACTTATAACATATAGAAGACAGATTTATTAGTGCTGAATGTATGAATTTACTGCAGGATGCTATGCTTCCCTCTTTTGTCCTGTGCATAATTCTCGCATAGTAACTGATTGGCTCGCTGAAAATAATATTCATGTTTTCAACTGACCGGGTAATAGCCTGAATTTAAACATTATAGAGAATGTATGGGGTTTGCTAATGAAGAACATTCAAAAACAGTACGTTCAACCTCCAAATAAAAGCGAACTATTGGAAATCGTGAACATAGCGTGGGAAAAAATATCACGTATACATATTTTGATGGCTCTATGAATCAGTTATTGCTGAACATAGAGTTATAACGAAATAATAATATAAAATGAAAGTTCGTGTACGTAATTATAAATATTTCCGTTGTAGTAATGTTATTAACCTTTTTATAAAATATTTAGTAACGTTATAATAAGTATGTAGGAAGTTTTGATTAGAATGCAATAATCTAAACTCAAACACAAAACTTTAGAACTGCCATTGACTATCATTTAAAAATAGATACTATCTAAATAAAATAAGTGTACCGTTTTCCGGGCTCGTAACTGTACTTATTGTACTCACTTATTATGTAGAATGACTAAAAGTGTAGGATGGTTTAATGTATTGAAAGGTCTAAAAAATAATCGAGAAAAATCAACACTCTAATCAATTTGATTTGAACCGTCCTAAAAATATCATGGATTATATTAAACAAAGCAGTAGCGCAGCAACACATAACTCGAAAAACTCACTGATTACTCAGCAAAATGACATTTATATCCAAGTAATTACAAATCTGAGTATCAATAATCTTCGACAAAGCTTAACATATTGTCTTAAGATTGCATATTTCAACAAAATTTCTACATATTGGCACCTATACACAAACTCGATTCTTCAATACAGAAGCAATATATTTTTCAGAATTGCGTAAGAATTAAAATTATATTAAATTGAAGAAAAATAACTTAATTATACATACTTCCACAAACGCAGCCTAAACAGTCACAGGCCATTTTAATTTTCGATAATCCAAATTAAACCAAATAAAATCCTACGAAGAATTAACCAAACGACATCTTTCCCATTTCGTAATTTCTTTTTGTGACATCTGTCACTTGACATTTTCAGTTCTGATTGGCAATAACCTTAATCGTTAATTTTCGTTTCCATTAAAAACATGAAAAGATATAATTAAATTGTCAAAATTCCTCCGCGAGTAAAGGGTAAACATCTATTCTTGAAAATTTGCCTTCATTAAGGATGTTCCTCTTTTAGACATTTAGAGCAAATTAAATTAAATGAGTTGCAGTATTTTAAAATGTACTTGTGGCAAAAGTATGTATCATCACCTCTTTCCACAAAAAATTTTTGGTTTTTTTATGACTTATAGAACGCTATTTTCCACAAAGATATATCATGGCAATTATGAGTCTAACAGGAATTTTGGTTGGTTATGGACAGCGGGTCTCTCTAAATATTGCTATAACGGTGATGACCAACAAAACTGCATCTATTTCTTCTTCTTGTCCTCCGAGAAATTCCAGTTTTGGAGAACCTGATCATCGTATAACGGTACGAGGAAGAAAATACACTTTTATTTTCTCCAAAGCCATTCTTCAAGCATACTTAATTCAAGGGTGGTGTTATACCTTGGTCGAACGAAGAACAAAACATGGTATTAAGTTCATTTTATCCGGGCTACGTGATTGGTCATATACCTGCTGGAATTTGGAGTGATAAATATGGCGCAAGAAACATATTGGGTGCGGGTATGGCCCTATCGACGATAATGACTTTAATTACTCCAATAATTGTTATATACACTCCATATTACGTCACTATGGTATTAAGAAATTTAATGGGATTGGGCCAAGTAAGTTAAACAATATTTAGTGCTCTCAAAATAAATCTATTGTTGATGTAATTGCAGGCCGTGGTATTTCCTGCTATCAGTTGTCTTTATGCTCATTGGGTGCCGAAAGAGGAAAGATCTACTTTAGGTAGCTTTTCCTTCGCAGCTAGTTCCCTAGGAAGCATATGTGGAAATTTATTCACGGGGTGGATTATAAAATTGTTTGGAAACTGGCCAATCGGTTTCTATTTTTGGGGTTTACAAGGCGTCGCCTGGTGTTTCATTTTTATGGTTTACATCTATTCCACCCCCGCTTCTTCTCCACGAATAACAGATAGAGAAAAACAATTCCTGCAAGAGAAGATACGTAAGAATTTTTTTGCACCGCAGCGATATGATATATTGCTTTGTGTGTAGATTTTGAATTAGAAAGTCATTTTAGTCATCTCAATAGGTTTTCGATAGGGGCTATTTTCTTCTTATTTATATTTATTTTAATTAGACCAACAGAACAAAATATGCAAAATAGGTCAAACAAATATCAGCTACTAATCTAATCTAACATAATCAAATAGAAACTAAACTGAGCTAATATACAAATCTAAGGTAAGCCAAACTAACGAAAACAAAATAAAAACAAAGTTACATAATCTAGGTATTGATATTAATTGAATGAACTGAATGGGTCTTCGTTCACAAGAAGTGAATAGAATCCCCTCGACACTCGAATAATAGGGGAGTTGAAACCATAAACCGTACCGTGGAGCGGTAATGCGAATAACTCCTCCTTTGGAGATTCGAACTTTGGCACACGAATCCGAAACAGAGCTAAAAGAATAAATCAATCATGGAAATTGTTCAAACTTAAAACATAACTTGAAATAACTTATCTTACGACCTGAAGGTAATTGAAAATTAACCAAATTTAAATGCTCTGAGTAAAGTGCAGCAACATCTATCAATAATTAAGTTGAATAATATGTAGAGACCGGACACATCAGGTCGAAATTACGATGGACCATATAAATGAATGATTCGAAACTCCGCATGAAGTCGGGTAAAAGGATTAAATGTACACGAATCTCCGCACATCCCAAAATTTTGTTTAAAAAGTGGTTTAAAAGTCCCCACAAGTAAGTGTTTTATTTAATATAAATAAAGGTAAATTATTCAAATAAAAATCTTTATTTATACACAAATAGGTATTTACATTGATCACATTATCACCTTATTAAATTTTGTGAGAATAATAATGAGAAGGTAGTTTAACAAAATTCTAGAGTGCTAATATTGCCACTCAGGTAATTCAAAATGTACTGTTACGTTTTTTTGAAACAGCATTCTGGTATTTGTAGGGAGCATTGACATTGTTTATTTTAATATAAACCTGCATCTGAATTTTTAATAAAGTATAAACAAATACAAATACTGACGGATGAGCGTAATATAAAGAATTATTGAAATGTGAGTGAAACGACTAGCAGGCATTGGTCGTACGATTTAAAGCTGCACTGTTTTCGGCCCATATCTCGGAATCTTCTAATATGTAGTTATCGATTAAGTAGTCTGCAAATTTTTGTAGTTTCGCATGTACTAGGTACTAAGAGAATTAACAAGAATAACCTACTGCACGTCATTACATAATAACTGCATTTTGCCTTCGTGGAGTTTCGTATACGGATTAGCCAATACTTTCACAACCCCCTGTTGTTTAGGTTTTGTGCGGTGTTTCCTACTGCCCATATAAATAGTCTACATCATCGCTAAGTACTGCACGCAGTTATTGAACAGCACTATTCATTCGGTTAATCGCACATCCACTTCTTGTAGTTGAATTGTAACGAAATTACTCCAATTTTACAGTTAAATTCCTTTTTTCATTAGAAATTAGACCCGTTGGAAACTGATAATTTTAACGAAGAACTCTGTGAAACTTTAATGGCAGTAAATGTTCCATAAAATAAACTTAACAATCCCACCTTCAAAACTTTTCTTTAAAAATATACTGGTAGAAATGTTCCTGATGAATCCACCTTACGCAAATATTATGTTTCTAAGTGCTACACGAAATCTGTAGAACGCATTAGAAGCCATCTTTCAAATCAGTTCCTATGGATAAGTGTCGACGAAACTGTCGATATATTAGGACGCTGTGTGATAAATGTTGTAGCTGGTGTACTACATCCAACTACTCCAGAAATAGCAACAAAAGTTATTGCGGAAACAGTAGCTAAAACCATTTAGGAGACAAAGTACACAGAAAAATTATTTTTATTGTTAGTGACAGTGCTGCATATATGTTAAAAACAGGCAGACTATTAAAGGAAACATATCCTAATATGCTGCATATGTGTAGCACATGCTCTCCACTGAATCTGTGAATATATCAGAAACACCTTTCCGGAAGTTGAAAGACTTGTATCCGCTTTTAAAAAAGTTTTTAGAGAAGCACCATTGAGAGTAGCTCTTTCCAGGGAAAAACTTCCATCTTTGTCACTGCCTCCTTCTCCAGTAATAACTAGATGGGGAATATGGTTGGAAGCTACTAGTTTTTATGCAGAGAATTTCCATAGTTTAGAAAATTGCGTTACGTATTTAAATGACGATGCTCGAAGTATTTCTGAGTGCAACGAACTAATACAAATTCCAAATTTAAAAAATCAGTTGTACCTTCTTCAGGAACACTTTGCAAATTTGCCAAAACTAATGACTTATTTTGAAAATCAAAATCTCAAATTAAATGATGGATTAACCACATTAAATATGGCTATTAATAATTTGAAAAATATCCCAAGTGACTTTAGATGTGGCCTGCTCAAAATCCAACTGCTAAATACGCTGAAATAAATGAATATTTTTAGTAAGCACCTATAACCAGTTGCGATGTAGAGAAGACGTTTTCTATCTACAAGGATGTATTTCATTCAAAGAGAACAAATTTTACAGAACAGAACCTTGAGAAAGTATTGCTAGTTAATATTAATACTCAACTTAAGCTACAAAATGTACAAATAAAAATGTATTTCGTATTTTGTAGATCACCACCGGTTTATTTTCCAATTATATAAATAAAAGTAAGAAATCTTTAAAAATACAAATTTTCAATAGTACGCCCGTAGGCGATGAGCCATGGGCCTTTCGTGTCCGGTCCCTAGTAATAACTGTTTGAAATTTCAGTTGAATTCTCTCGATACGATCCCAATAAAATTCGGTATATGAATTCTAGATCGTGCGGCAATAGCAAACTGTTCTATAATTAAGTAATCTCGTAGGTAAAATATTCAACAAATCTTAAGTTTGACGCTAAATAAGATCATATTGGTTTCGCAGATAAGATCATCGATATGAGAGAGGAAAAATCACTCAAATCTTATCATATCCACCCAATCCAACTGTTTGTTATAGATAGAATATAAATATTCTATATAATCTTTCTCCTATTCTGAAAAGGAAATGGTTTTGCATTTATTTATGTTAAGGGTTATGTTGTTATCTTTACACTAAATGGGAACTGCATTTAGATCTGACCGCAGTTGGGCCAGACTAACTAGAACCTATAAGCACGACCTGAACACGATCCTAGAAATAGGATCTTAACCACGACTATCGTTCACCAATAATCCCATGAGCCTCGAGTTTCGATAGTAATAGATCCTGATCAATTTGAAGGCCTTACTGAAATATATGCACACAAAATCAACTTGTACCATTTTCTAAGGACTAAAAGGACTCATAAAATATTGATATACGGGTAGATTGGTTTCGGTGCTCTGTCTCCGCACAAATCAATACTGCTCTGGGATGACTATAGAAAAGTATGTGGATAGAATTTTCTTAGATACTATTGAATCCAGTATTTTACTTATAGTTGGTAAACCACTAATAGCTCGTTAATTGCAAATACTTAAGCGATCACCTAGCCTGGACAGAGATAATGCAAAGGCAGTCTTCCATCGATTAGGAAAAATGCTGAGAGAAATGAACTAAATAAATGATATGAATTGAAAATGTACGGTCGTGTAGAAAAATCGCGTACACGTATTTTTCGATATAGTAAGTTCGATAGTAAGTTGGTTTAAACTGGTTTTGACTTATTATTTGTCACTGTCAAACAACTAAAATGCCAAAATTAAGGGAAAAGGAGAAAGCTTTAATACTTTCTAAATTAGAAGAAAGATGGTCGATAAGAAAGGTAGCATATCATTATGGTATTTATAAAAGTACAGTCATGAGTAGAGCTGAGGATGTTTGCGGTATAACCATGGTTATATCATGTAACCATAGTAAATTACTATGGTTACATGATATAACCATGGTTATACCGCAAACATCCTCAGCTCTAGTCATGAGAGTGAAGAAAGGATGGGAACATGAAGGAAGTGTAAGAAGAAAAGAAGGTTCGGGACGTAGAAAAAAATCGATCCAGATGAAGTTGTCTTAAATTATTTAAGGGAAAATCCATTTGAAACGGCGAGGGGTGCAATAATTGCAACAAACTCTCCGGCATCTCAGTCAACAGTATGACGAATTGTTAAAAGTCCCAATTTGAAAAACTCGACAAGTGCTAGGAAAATTATATTGACGGAGAGTCAGAAGCAATTACGTATCCTATTTTATTTAAATTATGTTTATCGCCCTCTTCAATTTTGGAACAACGTCATTTTTTCTGACGAGAAAGTTTTCCAGTCTACTCAAGGCGGCCGTATCCGTGTACACTGTCCACCCTCGATACAATGAAAGATATGTGTTTTCACCGAACAGATCTGGACGATTTGCCGTTAATGTTTGGACGTTTGGATGTGTGCGTATGGTTCGGGTATAGCGTAGCGTGTTGGTTGTCGCTTGAAGGAACAACTTTATCTGGATATACTGGAAAACGTTATGCTATCCCCAAGTAACCAAATATTTCCCAATAATAATTCATCTCCAATAAGATAACTGCCGCGTTCATACAGCTAAGATGATAATGCAGTGGCTTGAGATGAATAATATCGAATTATTGCCTTGGCCTTCATGCAGTCTTGATCTGAACCCGATAGAGTAGAGAATGTCTGAGGTTTATTAGTCAAAAAACGTTATAAACGAAATATCCGACCTCAAAACGGCAAAGAATTGTGAATAGCTATCGAAAACACTTGGGGGGAATTGAGTCTGGATAGAAATTATTGGAGGGACCTTATTTCATCAATGCCTGCAAGGTTAAATCATGTTTCGGAAGCTAATGGAGCAATGACAAAATATTAATCGTTATCCACATTTCTTTATAAAATATATTAAATCAAAATTGTTCATTGTTGTATTTTATTTTTTGAATGAACTTAAAAGAGGGCAAAAATATTCAGTATAATAATATCAGCATATTCAGTTGAGGCATCATTACAGCATAATCCTAAAATTATATTTCAGTGCCTACACAACAAGAAAGGCTCTACCAGAATAATCAATACCCTGATTCATAATGATATAGCGTTGGATAATCCGCGTAGCATTGTCAACTTTTGTCGATCGTTTTGTTTCTATTTACGATATTATCTCACCTTTTCCTCCAAACTTTTGTCAAAACAATTGTGTTCCCTTTTCCTTATCGTGCATCTCAGAAGATGATTTGATCTCATTAATGTCTAAGTCTTCAAATACGTCGTGTGTTGGGAATCACATGAGCTATGAACAGCACGGAAACCGCCTCCATGGAGGCGGTTTCATGAGCCTCCCTCCGCTAGAACTATTTGTAAAGGAGGAGGCAATGGCTGCAATCCTGAGGCTGAAGGCCAATGACGTATGGTGTCCTAATAAGGTTGTAGGGGGCCATACCGTTATCACAGGAACTATACTGGAAGAGTCGTTATTTCAAATGCCGGCGGACAGTATGGCACCTGAGATTATGTTTACAGCTAAGCTGAACATATTTATACCGACCATGGAACAAGCAAAAAGTCGCTCAAGCGATTGTGGTGGCGGCACCTGGTACGCTGATGGATCACAATCTAGTCAGGGGGCAGGTGTAGGCATATGCAAAATGTGCCCTAGAAGGAAGATATCGATTTGTCTGGCGAAACATACGACAATTTTCCAGGCCGAATGGTTTGCAGTCGCAGCCTGATTGATGACTGATAATCAGGCAGCTATTAAAGCCGTTATGAATCCATCTACCAGATCTAAGCTGGTGAAATATTGTAAACAGGTCCTCAATAAACTGGCACAAGACAATACTGTGTCGCTAATATGAGTGTCAGGACATGAGGGAATTAAAGGCATTGAGCCGACAAACTGGCCAAAGAAGGTACTAATATTAACTTCATAGAACCAGAACCTGTACGTGGAATCATTAAGGATTCCGCTGAATGGGAGATCTGGTTATGGCTAGAGAGAGAACATAAAAAGCAATGGAGGTTAACGGAAGGTCAACCCCATACCAAAACACTGTTCAGGGAGCAGGACGGAAAGTTTACAGCGAACATAATTCGCAGTAACAAAAAATAAATTAAAATAATAACCGGCTTAATAACCGGACATTGTCTTTTAAGGAAGCATCTGTACAGCATGGGTTTGGTTAGCGAGCCCTGGGTGTAGGAGATGTGAAAAACAGGAGAAAACTAGCCTTCATATAATATGCACGTGTGAGGAACTAAAGGAACTCAGACAGAAATATTTCGGGAGAGATCTGTATCAAACTAATTTTGGTTTTCCATATTCGGACCATTTGTAATCGATTAATGTTAATGACCGGATCATTTAAAATTCGATTAATGTTTAGGTCATTACAGAAAGTCTGGCGCCTAATTTACCTACAGTTAACATGCAGTTAAAGGGATTATTCTTGCGCCCAGTTTACCTACGTCCGAGTGTAAATATTTTATTTTAACACCAGGTATCAAGATTACGTGCCACAAATCTTCAAAAGTGTCCTAAGGCGTTAACCCACTTCTAACTTCTAACGAACGTGTTACGTGAAAATTCCTGTATATAACTCAAAGACGATTTAGTAGAAAAATGAAATGTTCTTTGTACCAACAATAATTGTTCATTTAAAAGTTAATACTAACAGAAATAAATTTTTGTTAATGAACCACCATAAAAGAAAAATTAAAGCAACTAACTATACGTTTATTGATTCGATCCTAATTTATAAATAAGAACAAGAAGAAATACTATTATTGCGTAATTGTATTAGAAAAGTTCTTCTATTATGGAAGTACATGTACCTTTTTTGCAAACCGTAATTCATTTTTAGCAACTGATAGCAAATTATTAAATTACAAGAGGTTATTGATCGTCCAATTTAATTGTCTAATGACCTGTTAAGGTAACTGAACTTATTGATTATTGTCATTGCTTTTTTTTGTAGATCAAACGAAGAAAAGACCTAAAATTCCTTGGAAACGCTTACTTTCAGATGCACCAGTTTTGGTACTCATTTTGATCTCCACAGGACATACTTTCGCTCTGTTTACCCTAGTCAATAGCTTCCCCAAATATTTGAGTGATGTACAACGTTTCAACTTAGGCGATAATTCCTTAGCAACATCGTTTCCCTACGCTTCTCAATGGATTACAGGACTCATAACAGGCCGAGTTATAGATTACTTGACTAAGAAAAAGGGCGTTTCCTTAGCTTTTTGTCGAAAGATAACTTCAACAATAGGTAGAAACACAATTATTGTGGATCGGTCTCTCTTAACATTACTTTAATGATTTCAGGTACAAGTGTGTCTGCTTGCTTCCTGGTGGCTGCCGGTTACATGGGATGTAACGGTGAAATGGTTATCGTATTCTTCTGTTTAACGCTATTAGCCAAAGGAGCAGTGTACAGCGGTCTCAGAATTAATCACTTGGATTTGACAATTAATTTCGCTGGCGTTTTAATGGCCTTAATTAATGGTATCAGTGCTATAAGCGGGTGGATAAGTCCAAACGTCATAAATTTGGTAGCCAAACATGTAAGTTACAAACGTTTTCAAACTTCGAATCGCATCATAATGAAGATCGTTTTCATATGCATCAGAATACGCTAGAAGAATGGAAAATAATGTTTTGGATAGTTTGGATAGTATCATTAGCCCCCAACGTTTCCTATATCTTCTGTTCAGCGGCTTCTAGAAGGAAATGGGATTACGAAGAAGATGAATTAGAAGATTATTATAAGGAAGTAGAAGAAAATGAAGCTAAGAAACGAAATGCGAAAGAAAAGAAAATGAAGAAGAAAGAGGAAAAGAAAGAAAAGCAAAACAAGAAGGCCGAAGAAATCAATGAACCTGGAAAGAGTACATGAATGGGTACATAAATTTTCGAAATATTTCGATGCGTTTCGTGCAGATTTCTGCTGTCAACATAGTCATAAAATATTCAATATCTTACTGTTTTACGTGGATTAGCTTTATATCTCAGCTGCAAAATCTACATTTTCTTCAATTATTTGTTTTAATAAAACTTTATATATATATATATATTATTGAAATCAAATCTCTTGACAAGGATCTCTTGATATATATTTTATATATGTTTCCGTATAACATATATTGTATATATTATACTAGTATTTATTGTGGTGTAGAAAACAATATATATACTTTTTACTATAATAATTAGTTTTTATTAAGTTAAAATACATTATTTGAACCTGTAAAGGTTAGAAGGCTATTGCCATTAAGATACCATCGCTACAAAAGATTCTTTTCATATACACACCAAGGCATAACTACAGCTCTCACATTAAGTTAAGCCTATACTGAAAATTCTAAATGATAAATTTTAAAACAAATAAATATCCCGAGAAAGTTCGTTATATTTTAATTTCCAATATATTTTTGAAGACATTTTAACATTATAGTGTTTCATCGGAGACTAGAGCTAAGTAAAAAACTTTAAAATGTGTAAAACCCTTACCACATTAATATTCGTATCCTAAATATTTCAACATTTTTGAAAAACATTATTTTATATTGAATTAATAATTTTTGATGCCAGTGTATATTTTTGTGAAATTATCTATGAATACTGATTTTATTTTGATTTATTATATTTTTATTTGACTTGCGTTGTTATAGTACGTCGATTTTCCGGATATTTCCGTTAGACACTTCATGTGATCAGAGTTGTGAAGACGTATTTTGTAAAATATAATTCTATATTTTATAAGTTTCTTAGTAGCTTCGTGTATTGTATTAAATTGTGGATGGTGATTGATTTCATTTACCGTGATATTTACGAGTGTGTTATTCTCGTAATTTTGTGATTTCTGTACGTTCTTCTGACTCTGGTGTCTCGTAAAAAAATAAAAACACATTTTATTTACGTAAGTAAAAGAAAGATATTACTTATTATCATTATTTTAATTTGTGAATTTAATATTGTATTTTCATTTGTGAATTTTGATATATATATATAGTTTAATTGTAGTTAATATAGATGACAAAGAAAGTTTTTTAAAGTTTCTCGTAAAAAATTTCTTTAACTTTCAAAATTTTGTTCGCTTGGTGTTCAAGGGCAGTTTTTTATTACTTGCGATTGCACATGTTTTAGAGATTTGTTTCGGATCTGTCAGTATTTGTTGTTTACTTTTTGAAGTTGTTTATCTGGGGTGAAATTAAAGGACTTCTTTGAAATTTATTAATTTTAACTTTGCTCGGGATTCATATAAGGAAGTTTAATTATACGCAACGGTCAATATTCGTATAATAATTTTACCTTAATAATTTTGTTTAATGATGCAAAATTAGTCTTTATACTTTATAAAGACATTTTTTTTAAATTTTTTTTATTACTCCTGTATTAAAGTTTCGTTTAAATTCATTGTGTTTTTGAATTCTACCTTTTTTCTTTTGTGTTTTTGAATAACTGAAAGACTTTATTAAATATTTTCTCAAACAAGTTTTGAGTGGCGTCCAATATAATAATAGTTAACTAACATTATTGTGTTTTCCACGTTTTCCATTGGAAACACGGAGAGGAAAGCAGTCTCATTAAAAGAAAAGTAACCGACTGAGTATCTAAGCTGGACAGAGTTGGTGTGAATAGTGGTACATCCAATTTCTAACTCACTATTCATAGCAATATGTATTTCAGCAACTAAGTTATCACCCTTAGAAGTAAAAAATAACAGTACATGGGGTACAGTAAAGCTAACACGCAAAAATCGCCGAAACACTTCATGTTCACTCTGAATTTTAAGAAACTTAAATTAGGGTCACTTACCTTCTTCAAAGCATAACACTGTCCACTTATGGCTTCTCCTTGTATATTTTCTAGAAAGTTATACAAGCAGGTATGCAGAATTGGAACATTATCTGCACTGTACACGTTATTTTTGTTAGACGTCTAATAAAGTTTTCGCAATTTTTGTTTACTGAGCCCAATGTTCAACACTGTAATTTCTTCGTCTTGAAGATGACAACTAGTTGTCGAAATACATATTTAGGATACGAATATTAATGTGGTAAGGCCTTTTATACATTTTTAAAAACATTTAATGGTGTTATACTGTAATCTAAATATATTAAATCATATTTCTGAATTTATTTTAACTGCTATCTTTAGAATTTAATTATTAATATTTTGCTTTAACAGTATACTTAGTTTTTTAATGAATCAGTTACCCCAACACTAACTCGTAATACTAAGGAAATGGATAACCTCGACATTTCACAGTATCCACTTCCATATTCCGATCAAAGTCTCTATTTCCAATGTACCAAGGAGGATCTTAATATCCTTTAGGATTTTTCTGGAGTACTTGTAACGCCTAGATGTTATCCTAACTAATGCAGCCCTGTAACTGAATGACATAGATACTGGCATTAGAGCACAGATCAGTTATAATATCGATGTGTAAGTAAATAGCAAAATATATCCCCATGTATAGCTTGGGGACTAGGCACCTTGCGGGGAAAAGGGATAATTGTGTATGAAACCAACATAGCTGTAGTTAAATTACTATTGGGGTTATTAGAATTTTATGTATAAAGGAAAAATAATATTTCATTCCATTAACTTCTGTATTGAAATCAATATATGTAATTTAAAACCCATTACATAAACTTCTTAGACATATCCAATGCAGAATTTAATCGAACGATACATTTCTCTATACTCTATTTAATTATTCTCCACTTTCTTGAATATCTTCAAAATATATCATAAAATGTAAATTCAAATAGAATCTATACCAACACTTATGCCAGATGAATTTAAAGAAATACATTAGTATTTTCAAAAATTGTATATTTTGGCGTTTCAGAATACGAAACTATCCAGTTAATATTAATCTAAAAAATCTACAACTAATAATCACAAAAAAATTGAAATACTATACCTACACTATTATCCTTAAATGCAACGAAAATTTATAACTTTATAACATAACACGGGCACCCGATTACAAAATTTAAATACAGCGAATACAAATCGACCAAGATAGCCAACATTAAATTTTTCGTTAACATAGAAATCACAAAAATTCCTACAATAAATTTGAAATTTTTACACCAGAACAAATGCAACACCATTGTGATGTTTAAGTTGCATAACTAATTTCCTTTCCCTCACGTAGTTCGGACAACTTACCCCGTAAAATTATACAAGCATCACCTATCAAGCTACACATCTATATACCGCGTTTTTCTTTTATCATTACACATGTATAATGCATTGATTTTTCTTCTTTTGGCTTTACATATAGGGATAAATCTATTGTGGCGTGGTAGGCAACCAGTTATACACCGGTGACGTATTTGGACGTGTTTTTCCAATTGTCAAATATTTCGGACTTTTCATTCATATTTAAATCTTAAATCAAATACATTTTATTGGAAAATACACAATTTATTTAAAACTGTTAATTATCCCAACATGCTTATACCTTGTGCGAAGACAATTTTAAATATTTTTAACAAATTCAAAGAAGATGGATAGTATTTCTTTAAGGTTGAAATATATCTAAGATAGTAAAATTAGTGCATCAAAAAAAGGTAGAAAATATGATAGCGTTGATAAAAAAAATACAATTAGATTTTACCATTTTATGAGACTGAGTAGCATTGTAGAAGGTTCTCACATTACACATTACATACATCATACTTCTAACGTAACCCACGTATAAGTTTTCAGTTCGTACTGCCCAAGTGTGAACCGCAAATTGTACTTTATCTCTTTCTAACACACATGAATACTACACACGTTTGTCATTTTAAGTTAAGACGTTCGTCTTTGAAATATTATATTAAATAAAAAGGACAAGTTGTCCAGGAGATAGTCTTATGATATTCGGCTTGTTGTCAAATTATTTCAATACTGTTTTTTATTGACTTTGTTGCCGATATTTCGAACTTCTAGGTTAAGCATTCTTCTAATTTGATTAGTTTGTCATCAAAATCTACAAAATCTGTTCTTTTGAGAACAATACTGGTAATAAATAGTAATATCAATTAGTGGCAATAAGTACAAAATTGTTTAATTATCACTTAGACATTTCTAACCTATTTATTTTGCAGAATATTTCTTAGATGCCTTGTAAAAACCTCTTGGTACTCAAGCTCAACAGCTTGTATTAAATCTTACAGCCAATTTTGATCGGGAAAAAGAGAATGGTGGATCATTTATGTCCATCGATCGTGCTCATGAGGTAATTCACATAATCAGTTAGATAAGGCGGTGTTATAAAGTAAGTTTTAGTTTCGAGGGTAGCAGAAGCACTTAATATTTCTAGTAGAATGGTCTACACTATTAAACATCGTGGCATACAGATGCATAATATAAGAAAGGATGTAGCAGGAGAGAGCTCACAGGGAAATTAAATATAGTGTGCATGAGAAATGTGTTTTTAAGGGAATATATGAATAGCTTCAAATCAACTTCACATCAGGTCGTCAGGGAATAGAATGAAATCATGGAAAGATGATAACGTAAAAAGTGTTAGAAAACCCGAAGGCTCTTGACTACTATGACTTCAACATAATTAAAATGATTTGGGCTATGGTTAAAAATTATTATAATTCAAATATTGGAAGAAATGGTTATTCAGATGAGAGTTAGAGAAATTGGAAACAGTGTGATGAAATTACTTGGTATAATTATGTTAGGCATACAGAACATTTAATTAAAAAATGGCATGAGCGAGAGCAATTTAGTTCTGAGTCAGAAACTGACCAGTTTTCATTTATTTTTGTAATATATACTCCATTCACATTAAAAATAACATATTGCGAATAACACAAGTAATATTTTTTAGGTTTCACTTGGTTGAAACAGGCAAGTTTACTAATCATTAATAACCAGGTAACTATCTTATTTTGACAAAATATTTTTGTATTTGTATTTTGTAGAAGTTTAATATGGTAACATTAATACTGTCATAAAAATCATCAATGTGCATCATTTTTTCACTGGCTCAAAGAAACATTACTTGATAAAGATCTCGTGGCAACGTTTTATTAGAATGAAGTTTGTTTGTCTTATTGGGGTGCACTAGCTTGCAAAATTATCAAATGTAGTTATCAGTTATGTATTTGTTAAATGTGATCTTCATCTAATAAAGGATAATATGGATTCGGATTGTATTATCTGCAAGACGAATTATTATACCATTATTTTCTTAAGAAACAATACAATATTAAATGTAGATTATATAAATGTTTTCTTTTATGTATAATTTTAAATATAATTTGAAAACATATATTGACAACTCTCAAAAGGTTTTAATTCTATTTCAAGGAGTTACAAGCATAACTTTTACATTCTTTTCTAAAACATTAAAACTTATTTAAAATATAAGCAATATATATATATATATATATATATATATATATATATATATATATATATATATTGTAGTGGGTCAAGCCTACACATAAGGATGCCTAGAACAAAAATATAGAGTTAAGATTTAAATTGTTAATTTTTAGAATAAGTCATAGTTAGAACTGCATTTTTCTCGTGCCATATCAATAAAGTTAATACCGCGTTTTTAATTTATCAAATTTGTATCACACATTTATTGCATTTCTAGTAATCATTCACTTTAGTCATTTTCATTTACATATTTATGTCACCGAAGATATTTAACTTAATTGATTGGAACTATATGTCACATATTATGGGCATGGCTGTACTTAATTTTGAATCAGATAAGGCGGGAATTATCCCAAATGTAAATAGGTATTGTGCGGAGATTTAACATTCAAAATACATTTTTATCAATTGTAAAATTAAATTAAAAATTTATGTGAAATGTCAAAACGATTGGGAATAGTAATTTGTTTCATTTTGATTAAATAATTAACGAGATTAAATAAATATAAATAAACATTTCAAAATAAGATGCCTGGAGAATCAACAAGAAACAATAGAGGGTTGGCTTGGGTGAATAAAAATTGTACAACGCGTCGAATTTATATAAAAATAGTGTAGCAGTAATTAAGTGAAAAAATTTAAAATAAACTAGTGAATTCTCACCAAAACATATCCCACAAGTTTCCTATCCACCAGAGATAGTTTTACGAAGTTTAACCAACCCTGGACCTGCCTGATCGCTTTTAAAGAATATCCAGCTTCGAGGGGACGCCAAACCCGCCTAGAACGATACCAGCCTTTCTCCTACACCTGAGCCCGTTTTTCCTGTATATAAAGACTCGAATTCCCATTGACCATCCAGAAAATACAACCAACATCAACTTGAGTATTTGTTTATCTATCTCCTAAAACATAAAACCATTAATTTTTACATGTTGAAAATAATCGTTAATATTTCATATAGATACCAAAATTGTTAGCATTTAGTCCGTTTACAGTTAAAATCGAAAAATACAGTTCTTTTTAAGTTGAATTACAGTAACATAGAGTATATTTGAGTTTTTGCTATTTTATAAAAAATATTTAACCTTACTTTAATAATAATATCAGATCACGTGACTTTTCATGCTTATGTTATTCTGCAATATTATATTTAAACTTACCTTTTCCTTAGAGATTCTGATTAAACCCGTGATATTTACAATTTATCCTCTTGTTTTATTATTGTTATTGACATCGGAAAGTCTTTCACTTCGAATAACTTGTTTTGAAAACTTATGCTTATATTCAATCAACGTACCGAACCTACCTACTACATACACGTTTATTGTAACACCATAAAGACTGAGCTAGCCAACATTTTGATTAAAATACCAATAAAGTATTTAGTAATAAGTTTAACACGCCAAGGAGGCCAGTAAAAGTTAAGTATAAATTGTTTATATTATTGTATTCATGTTCGAATATATTACACCTGTGTCAACTGTATAAATACAACTTAACGCCATCTATATATCACATTTATAACTCCTTACGTGCATATTCAAATATATTATATAATATTGGACTAATTAATTAATTACTTTTATATTTATTGTTCGTATTAACTTAAAGCCCTTTTCGATTTATATTAATATATATATATATATATATATATATATATATATATATATATATATATATATATATATATATATATATATATATATATTAATATGCTACTAGGAGGGACGTTTTTGATTATTTAATAATGAATAATATGTTATGTTGACAATGTAGAATTTTCAAATATTGGGCGCCAGCGATTAAATTAATCACAATAATAACTACGTTCTCTGTGTACATACCATAACACTAACAGGAGTCGGTGAGCATGGTTGTTAAATAGATTTCATATAAAATACCTCAAGGTTCTTAGTCGGTCTGTGAATTACCTCCCTAATTGTAGTTTGGTGTCTATGTAATGTGTTTAACTCAACAACTAAATGCTAACAAATAAAAAACAGATTAAAGAGATAAAAATAAAATATATTGAAATAAAAATTAGAAAACTGTAACAATTATATTACGCAGACAAGTGTCTATAAAGAGAATCACGATCTTAACATGTGTAAATCTAATAGTACTAAATATAGTGTTGGTGAACAAAGAAAACTAAGTTAAAGAGTATGTAGTATTGTTTAAACAAATTCGGTAAGTACTATGGTATTATATATTTATTAAATTATGCTTATAATTATTAAGCTAGGATTGACGATGTGTAGATAATAAATATAGAAGTTTTATTAATGTTTAACTAGGTTATGATCATCTTGATTATTGAAATATAAATTTTATAGGCGATGAAAGAATAAATTGGTCATTCAAGAACCTGTGTTCCAAGATTTTACGTGTAGGATCAAGCTGGAAGCGTTGTGGTTGTGCAGCACCAAGTACGGCGTTAGGATTCTTGATATCGGCTTGGCGTCGTTCTATCGTCAGAGTTGCCCACGCTTTGCAGTTTGGATTCTTGCAATGATGCTATCCTCAATATCTGGCGTATTTTTGATGATGCCGGGCTTGTTGTTACTTCAAAAGGTTGGCCAATATTCTGCGTTTCTTTTATATATATTTTCGACGAGATATATTAAGTTTGATTATGGTAATTTAATTTTTAACTTGGATAATTACAAAGACGCGGCCATATGTTGTAAAATTATTTTTCGGCTTCTGTTCGTTCATTTATTTTTCAAGGCCTATTTTTATATTGACAAATAGCCTCGAAACTTTATTATCATAACATCGCTTTGTGCTTTGAATTTAATTGATATTACATTTTTAAATAAATTATAAAATTTTTAAAATAATTTACAAATACAATTTGTTTACTTTTGAATGTAGGTTATGTCATTATCATGTGTTCAAAGTTGCATTCTTACGAGTTCATGCTAAATTTAAAAAGAGGGCGTGTCCAATCAGTATCAATACAATATTTCAATGTAGATAAATTAGATACCGTTAGTATCGCGCGAATTATTTGAATTAAGAAATTTAAAATAGAAATATAAAAGTAAGTTATAAAAATAAAAATAAGTAAATTTGAATTACTGTTCTCGTTGTATTAATTTATATACATGTTGATACTAATTTTACAAACGAAATTCGCCAATTTCACCCTTTTTATAATTGTGTTATATGCATTGTTCTATCTGTTTTTCCGTTTCAGATGCAGATATATGGGTGCAGTTTGAACCATAACATTATATATATATATATATATATATATATATATATATATATAAAATTAGAATGTATGTAATTGCAGAGTAAGTGGGGATGTAAACATTGCTGTCTACAAATTACAAAGCAAATCATACGAAATTTTTTATTTGACCATATTTTTCAAATAAAAAATTTCGTACGATTTGCTTTGTAATTTGTAGACAGCAATATATATATATATATATATATATATATATATATATATATATGGTAAACTTAATAAGTCGGCGATTAAAGGCCTGGTTTATTACTTCAAAGTATATATATTTAAAACCCTACATGTTTCGGCAATGATTTTAAGACAAACCGCTTTAATTAAAACAAACCTAGAAATTGCCCACATCTCTAGCTTACTTAATAAAAACGACTTAATATTAAAATTCACCTTATCTCTTAAGAAATTTAACCATAAACTGAATCTCACCAGTCTTTGTCAAGGATATAAAAAATATTTATATATATTTATATTTTTTATATCCTTGACAAAGGCATCATTGCCGAAACATGTAGGGTTTTAAATATATATACTTTGAAGTAATAAACCAGACCTTTAATCGCCGACTTATTAAGTTTACCATATCATACCAAGGTCACGAAAATATTATATATATATATATATATATATATATTGATAAAATGCTGACGTGGTATAAGAAAATAAGAAAATATATTAATGATAAATATAAATAAATTTAGAAAGAATACCCTGTATTATGCTAGCTCAAATGTAATAAATAAAAGATAATCTGAGATGAATACTGCTTATCTCTGGGTCAAAGGTAGGTTCCGGACGTGCAGACAGCTACACAAGAATACATAAAATAAAACGATTATGTCTATAATGATAATAATATATTTTAGAAATTAACTGATATCCCTTTTCAATTATAAAACAAGATATATTAAAATGGTTGATCAAAGAATCTAATACAAATGTAAGATCAGAATGATATGATATTTTGAAATGTCGTGAGTAATTTTAAATATTTGATATTTGATCTCGAGAAAAGTTATATCTTTAATATAATTAAGGTAATAGTATATTCTTCAACGAGCGTATAATGACGGCTATTATTAACGAGGGTGAAGATTACAAGATCACCCGAGTTAATAATAGCCTATTATACGCGAGTTAAAGACTATACTTTCTCTACGGCTACAGGATTAAATAAAAAAGAGAATCCGTAGGTACATAACAGTTTAATTTATTTGTTTGCAAATGTTAATTTAAAATTAGAACAATTACTAATATTTATTACTGATAGATGTTGCTTTTGCAATGGCTACAATATCTGGGGGTGTACACATTTCATCACTATCGCTTTCATTAGCGACAAAGCTCATTTTTTAGGAACAAAATATGCGAGCAACGTAAGATACTTGACTTGTTTAGCGGTTGCTAGGTAACGCATACTTTATACTGCATCAATGTTGTACTGCCCGTTGAATAATGAAAATACGAGTGATGTGATTCGTCAACAGGCCGTGTATAATGATTCATTACACACAGGGTGAAGAATTGATGCCATTATACAATTGAATAAGTATGCAGAATGAATATATTATTCAAGGGAATAAAAAATATTTTTTATTCCCTTGACAAAGGCATCATTGCCGAAACATGTAGGGTTGTTTTAAATATATATACTTTGAAGTAATGAACCAGACCTTTAATCGCCGACTTATTAAGCTTACCTTATCATACCAAGGTCACGAAAATATTATATTTATATATATATATATATATATATATATATATATATATATATATAAATTAAGTAGATATATAAATTATAGATCGAATTCATACATTCCCAATCTTCTTAGCCCAGATATAGTGCAAGAAAATTATTTCGATAGGTATGTGATTCTTAATAATGCAAACATTTTTTTTAATACTAAATATCTTTTTCAATGTCTGTGCATTTCACTATTGATATCTGACTTGAAATATTTCTTTTTAAATAAATTTTTGACGGAATATTCTCGTGAGTTTATAATTATAAATAACATTTAAAATCATTTGTTTGAATATTAAAGTAATAATTTCCGCGTAGTTTTCTTGGATAGAATATATTTATACAAAACAAGAAAAGAACTATTCATGTTCCTACTTTACTCATTATTATTATTTTGACATGTTATGTATACTAAAGTTTTAACAATATTACGAAACATGTATATATTTCTATATTTTATGATGACAAACGCTTATTTCCGCGATTGAATATTGACTTCATCTGACTCTGCAGTACTGATTTGAATCACATGCCTTGAATTTGGCCTTGAACTGAAAACTTATACTTTATGAACTATATTTCATCATCTACCTATTTCAGACCTGAATAAGTTGATTTTTAATATGTTCTAAAATATTTTTAGCAGATTGTTTTGAAACTCGAACAAATTTTTCTGCATCATCAAATTTATTAAAATTGTCTTCTGTTTGATATGGATTACGTGTTTGATAAGGTTTTCTCTCTCTATTCACTAGATTAATAATATTGGCAAAATCATTGTCTGAAATATCGTCAGTGTCTTCAAATAAATCCATTCTACTTGTCAATAACTGAATTTTCTATTACATAACAGTTCATAAACAAGACGATTGTAGTCTTACTTGACACTTTATAGGGTAGATAAGCAAGTAAATTTTCTGTAAGTAAGTTATTATTTATTTATTTAGCGTATAGCTAACATGGATTATACATCTAAGAGTTAAATTAAAAAATCGAGGCCATTGATACAGTTTAACGCAGAGACAGTTGCTTAAAAGAAGTCACTCATCTCACCTCCATATGCTGTAAGGGGGCACTCAGCTGTAATATGGTGAATAGTCTGGCGAGGTTTTCCGCATTCGCAAGTTGGTGTATCAGTCAGTCCCCATATGGCATATAGAATGGGACACGACAAATTCGATGGGACGTTCTTATTCTATTGAGTGTCTTCCACTCATGGCGAGGCAGCTCCATTCCTGGTAGAGGTAAGGCAGGATCAATGATATGAGCCGCTTGAGCGGGTTTCAACGCTGCCCAATACTCTCTCCATATATCATTTGGGTTGCAATCTTCTGCTATAAGTCGTTCTGCTAGCAGTAGTTGAGGAGATCTCGACTTCAGTCTCGACAGGCCAGCATACGGCAAATCATTGTGTAATGGAAGATGAGGCATCGATATTATTTTATTATATACTCTTACCAGGCTTTCCTGTTTCCGGATGGTGGGAGATGTAATATGGCTTAGAACCGGGAGCCAGGGTAGAGGTGTACTTTTCAAACAACCGCTAATTATTCTCATGGTCTCGTTGAGTTTGATATCGATCTTCTTTACGTGACAGCTGTTTAACCAGACTGGGGAGCAGTATTCAGCTACGGAGTAAACAAGGCTAAGAGCTGAAGTTCTAAGGGTGGATGCGTTCGCACCCCAAGCAGTAACCCAGAGCTGGTGGATTATGTTATTTCTGGTGTTTATTTTAGCTGCGGTATTTTTTATATGAGAGTTTACGATCCATTGTTACTCCCAGATATTTTGGGTAAGGATTATAACGTAGTTAGTTGTTATTGAAATACACTTGTGGCTCTAGACGTGCTTGTTTATTATTGAGGTGAAAACACGACATTTCTGTTTTATTCATATTCGGGATTAGTCTCCAATCGTCGAAGTATTTTTCCAGCACGGATAGGTCCTCTGAATGTATACTATTAGTTCCCTCTATGGTTTTACTCCTGCATGCAAGAGCCAGGTCAAGTAAGTAATTTTACTTAATGGTTAAATTTTACTTAACTGTGAATAAACACTTAATCTTTCAAATAAGGCTTTATTTTAGAACAAGCGTTACTCAATACTTTACTGGAATGTGAATAAATTAAAATTTGTCAAAAATTTGACAAAAAAAATGTCAAACAAGTGATTCTAACCATATGCCATACATATTTGTTCAAAATATTCTAACCCAAAAAGCTAAATTTATAGTGAATGATCAGCCAAGCCAATTTCCAACTTGCCAAATTAAATCATTTATAGTCACTTGGTACACTATCTCCATTTTATGATTTCATTTTTTGACGTTTGTTACGTGACGTTATATTTGAATTCATGGTACATAATATGAACATTTACAGATAATTACTGTAAAAGAAGTATGAGGAACCATAGATGAGATAATGCACACTTTTTTGCAGCAACTACGCACTTACCCTTCCTATAAGACATATCCACATCCACGGTTTTTTCCTTCAAAAACATTGAAAGGAATTTAGCAAAATGGGTTGTAATATTTTAAAATGTGCTTGCGGCAAAAGTATGTATAAACACCACTACCAAATTTCGACACAAAATCTTTATTATTTACGATACAATTTGTAGAACATTATCTTCCACAAAGATATATTATGGCTATTATGAGCTTAACAGCAATTTTAGTTGGTTATGGACAAAGAATTTCTTTAAATATTGCAATAACAGTGATGACTAATAAAACAGCATCTGTCTCATCATCTTGTCCACCCCGAAACTCAACTTTATCAAAATCTGAATACAATATATCGGTATGTCGCCAATATGTCGCCATAATGTCGCCAAATACACTTTTAGTTTCTATCTAGCGTTATTTTACACATACTTAATTTAAGGGTGGCGTTATAGCTTGGTCGAATGAAGAGCAAAACAAGGTGTTAAGTTCATTTTACCCCGGATATGTGATTGGCCACATACCTGCTGGAGTTATAAGTGACAAATATGGCGCGAGATATGTACTAGGTCTTGGCATGATTTTATCAACAGTAACGACTTTATTGACTCCAATAATTGTTGCGAATACCGCATATTACATCACTATTATATTAAGGTGTGCCATGGGGTTAGGACAAGTAAGTTAAACAATATCAAGAACTTTGAAAATTGTTTCGTTTCCTTTCTAAATGTTTGTTATAATTACAGGCGGTACTATTTCCTGCTATCAGCTGTCTTTACGCCCACTGGGTCCCAAAAGAGGAAAGATCTACGTTGGGTAGTTTTTCCTTCGCAGCTAGTGCCCTCGGAAGTATTTGCGGAAACTTATTTACTGGATGGATTATAAGATTGGCAAAAAACTGGCCTGTGGCCTTCTATTTCTGGGGATTACAAGGCATTGTTTGGTGTGCAATCTTTATGATTTATGTATATTCCTCCCCTGCATCGTCTCCGCGAATAACGGCCAAGGAAAAGCAGTTTATAGAAGAAAACATACGTAAATTGGAAATTATATGCTGCTTCTCACAATACTGCAGAATAGTCTCTTATCTCTCTCATTGAATATTAAATTAGGAAAACATCTTTGATATTTGCTTCTTTTTTTAAGCTTTGTAATTACGCTAGACCACAAAAAGAAACTTCGACTTTGCTAAAACATAAAAATAGCTGAATACTGCAAACTGAGTTGTACTAGTTCCAAGCTTGTGAACAGTTCTTCTTCTTCGGCCTCCAACTTTGTCAAATTTTGACAGATACGAGGGGCACACTGAAAATTTCGGGAAAATAAATGGCTAAATAAAATAAAATGTTAACAGATTAAAATACCTTATTGTTTTTCGAAATAATCATCCTTAAGTTCTATACACTATTCCATTCGTATAAGCCAATTAGTAAAGCATTTTTCCCACTCAGAAGATTGGCTGCTTGAAATGTGTGTTTCATAAGCCTCAATTGCCTCTTCGGGTGATAAAAGTCTTTGTCCACCCATTTTACTTTTAATTTTAGTGAACGTAAAGAAGTCATTGACGGATAGGTCGGGGCTGTAGGGACAATGGCTGAGTAATTCAACGTTGTTGCTGGTCAAATAGTCGAGTGTTAGTTTTTGGTGTGCGAACTTGCATTGACATGGTGAAGAGGTTGCTATGATTCTGATTGCTGTTTCAAAACTCTCAAATACTTTGCGGCAAAGAAATGGGAATATAATATTCTGCATTTACAGCTCTACGATTCTCTAAAGGAATTGTGCTCAAACATTTTCTTCGATTTTGCTTCATTTTGAAACACCCATACAGCAGATTGGTTTTTTCTTTCAGGTTCATATGAGTAGATCCATGTTTCATCACCACTGACGATATTATACACAAGTTTTGATGAACCTGAGTGGAAGCGTTTCAGTGTTTCTTTACCCCACTTCACAAGCGTCTTCACGAGCTTCTTTTTGGTCTGCTGACAGATTATGTGCGATCCACCGCGCACACAATTTTCTTACATTTAAATGATCGTGCACAATTGTTTGTATTGCAGTCATGACAATATCTAAGGATGCACGAATTTCAGCATATGTCACAGGTCGATCAAACTTAATCATTTTATTAACGGCATCGACATTTTGCGCAACAAAAACTTTTGAAGGTCGACCTTCACGCAGTTCATCACTGTGACTTTCACGTCTAAGTTTGAAATCTTGAAACCAGCGATATATCGTAGCCATTGATAGTGCTTCACTACCTAACGCAAAATTCATTCGCTGGACACATTCTTGTTGACTTAAACCACTTCGAAAATCATAATAAATCATCGCACGATAGTGTTCTCTTGTTAAATTCATTTTCTTACTGTGTCGCTAAATTCTAACTGTCACCGTAAAAAAAACTATTTGACATTTCTTGGTTCTGTCACTTGTTTTTACTCACATAAATGTGAAGTTGGTCGAATTTGTATAAATTATAGGTCAGATACCAACTATAATGCTGGTTCCCGAAATTTTCAGTGTGGTCCTCGTATTAACCCATTAGCGCTCAGAATTAAAAATGTTTTGTAACTTATTTTTTTAAACGAAATAGTTTTCAGATAATTAGAAATTCTGAGGAAAATATTTAACCTTTAACTACAGGCGTTCTAACCTGAACCATAAGTACAGGCGCAGTGTACTCTATACACCAGCTTGAAATAGCTAAGGAAACCAAGATTTTTAAAAAAATAAATAAGACTATTATATTGCACAAATTGTAAACAATTTGTTGTACACAACAAAATATCAAGCTAATAAAATACTCGTAAACTAGGGAGAAAAATAATTAAAACATAATTTTCTTTAAGGTTGTAATGCTCTTTACAAACCATAACTTTATTTTTGCGCCTTCCGCAACAATAGCACCTTCCTCGTATTTTTGCTTGTGGTTCCTCTTCTTCATGTTCTACTGCAACAGCTTTGTAGCTCTTCAGGAACAGTTTCACATCTAAGAGTAAGATCTGTATTTCAGCCCTTTCTAAAAAGGTAGGGTGTCTCATAAAAAACAAAGATAACTCCTTTAGAAAAATCCTTCTGTATTTTTGAGGAATGTTGATGTTTGCAGCATTGTACAGAATTTTACTGTTAATTTCTACGATGTTTATGAGCTGAAATAATATTACGATAATCTATCTATCTACTATGTTGACTCCTCATTTGTGACAATTATAATCCAAAATTATATTTGGTTTTCTTGCTTCATCTACTACAGAATTTTTATGTATGGTTGGTAACAAAGTCACTTCTTTATTTTTTTAGGGGCATACGACACTATAGTAAACTCTTTTTTTGAAGTCCGTATAGGGCGATTCAACTTCTCTTTCTTCATGAGGTTTGAACTCCAACGGCAGCTCCCATTTATTTTTCTTTAGTGTGCCAACCATTGTTATTTGGTCTTTCAAAATATCATTAGCCAACAGATAACTTGTGTACCAATTGTCACATGTCAAATTTCGGTTTTTACCTTACCAGTCTTGCTAGTGGTAGTTTAAGATTTAGACACTTTTCTGCGTACAGTTCTTTTCCGAAGTGGTATTTTTAAAAATATCTTTTTCATGTTTGATATAAATTTATTTACAATGGAATATTCATTTCTCACCACTCCTACGACAAAATTTAACTCATGTGCAAGACAAGTAACGTGCAGCCAATCTGGATAGAACATCATTAAATTGTTAGCAGCTTTTAACATGTAGGCAACTCCATCCGTGTAAAGAATTTTAACTTTTTGTTTATACGCAACTTACGCAACAAATTATTAACAAATCTTGTTATGGTTTTAGAATTAGTTCCCTCTAAAACTTTTGATGTAAGAAGATATGGTTTGCAAAATTGACCTGCCTTAAGAGTTCCAACAATTAAATTTGCTACAGCATTTCCCCGTGCGTCAGTTGTTTCGTCAACTGAAATTCAAATGTCACTTGTAACAATATCGTTCCGGATCTTTTGTATTTGCAGAAAAAGGAAAATTATAATACCGGTATACTGCTTCAACTTAATGAAACTTACTAAATCATAGCATTTGTTTAAATAACTTTTACGTAACGTAGACTCATATGGAATTTTCCGATTACAATATTTTTCCAAAAACGAATTAAATTTAGGATTTTCTATTTTCGTCCACGATATATTCGCTGCCAAAAATGCATCACACATCTCAAAAGCACAATCTTCTTGGACTTGTTGTTGACTTTGACCTAAAAATAATTGTCTTAAAGGCATCTTCTGCTTTTTTGCATTTTTTTATACGAATTTGTGTTTAGGTGCTGGTCGACAAGATATTTTTTTTCTCTTGATACCTTAAAAAATTCTCAAAAATAATAATTTAATATCTAATCTAATCCTACAACAGATATTGAATTACTTAATTAACTTACGTGTTTGGGATAGATTTGGCTAAAAATAGCTTTCCCGTCAGTAGTAAGATGTTCCGATTTTGATATCCATTCACGGACTTTTGCACATTTTTACTTTAGACATATTTAGAATAACATATTTCACTGCACTAATAGATAAAAATTGTACCACTGGAAAGTAGATACGTAGCTGTTGACCCTACAAAAGACACTAATATTGTGAAAAAAAAACTATAATATTTAGAGTGCCGTTATTGTTGTTGCATGCCAATGCATAAATTATATTTTTTTATTGGTTTGATCGGTAACTTAGACTTCGAAGCGACCAGACCAGATATGCGGTTTCAGGAACCCAACAGCCGTACTACTATTGAAATTTAAAAAATGACGAAATGTACTCAATTATGGAAACTATATGCATATAACGCTAAGAAATAAGTAATTAAACTTCTAGTTTCAAAAATCCTTTTATTGTAAATACCACTACAATATTGTTTCGCCATACAATGGCTTCATCAGGTGGATGAATACTGTATTCAGTATTCATCTACCTGATGAAGCCATTGTATCTCCTTCGTCAATTAACTATTTATATGCATATATTGATAAATATATGCATATAAATGATTCAAATTAAGTGCGCACTATTGCTATCTCTGTTATTATTGATTATAGAAAGTAGACTAAATTAGCAAAGTATTAGTGTTTTTAATATTGATTCATGGAAAAAAATTGAATAACGCATTTTAGAGAAATTTTGAAATTTATAATTTTTTTAAATGGAACAGCCTGTATATTTTTTTAAATTCTGAATGCTAATGTTCTTTGTAATATAAAAGTTTCAATACACTATTGTCCTAAAACGAATAATAAAATATTTACGGTGGAATTTCGTTGATGTCAAAGATACTCTTTCATTCTGTAAAATCAGTAGTAGGCTTCTTTCACTTTAAACAGAACAAATAGTATGTATGCCCTTTGTAAATGTCAATAACGTACTGAATATAAATCTTTCGTACGTTAAAAATTTTTTTTTTTTAATTTTGTATTGTGTTCATTAGTTCTCTATTTATTTTTCTAAACATTTTGGTTTTACTTTCGTTGCTTAGTGTTTGACAATATTTCACAATGGTATTTCCTCATTTGGAGAAATGCGATATGTTGTAAGCATACATTTTATGTCATAAAAATTCAATAAGGACTAGCGAATATTATGCTGAACACTATCCTTTACGACAGCAGCCAGATCGACGTTACTTTCGAAAACTTTACAATCAGTTTAGACTGCATGATTGCTTGTTTAGAAAGAAAAGAACAAAGAAAAATATCGTCGTCAAGGAAGAAGTAGAAATTACAGTGTTAACATATTTTGGAGCTCATCGCGAATTTTCCATTAGGGATGCTACTAAAGAATTGGCATTAAGTTATTCATCAGTTCAAAGAATTTTGAAAAAGCATAAGTATATCCCCTTTAAGTTCAGAATCTCTCAAACATTACAGCCAGGAGATTCCGCCAGTAGCCTTCTGTCATTGGTTTGTTAGTTTTTGTGAGGAAAATTTGAATGGAGCACAATGTATTTTATAGAGTGACGAAACAAATTTTTCAAATAGAGGCATGTTTAATCAGAACAATAGTCACTACTGGACTCAAGAAAATTTATTAATAGTTCGTCCACATGCTGCACAAGTTCGATTTAGTTTTAATGTTTGGTGCGGATTAATTGGTTCGGTAGTCGTTGGTCCACTGTTCTACAATGGTACGTTGACAGGAAACATATATTTGTCTAAAACACTTTCAAATTTTTCTATCACAAACTTATTTCGTTCGCCTTCTACAGCGCATAGCTGTGCAAAATTTGAACAGAATCCACGAAAGACAGTCCGTCGGCTAGTCCGAAGTAATTCTCGTGTATAGTTTGTAAATCTTTCTTAACCTGAGGATCGTTAAATAATTCCTGGCTTTTCTTGATACTTGCAGCTTCTGGATTGAATTTTAGAACTACCTTCTTTACATGATCAAAATATTGATGATGTAAAACGCAGCCTTCACCCATGTTGTCCACCGCATAATTATTGGCTCTGATGATGGATAACATTCACAAATCGTTTGTGCCACAAGATTCAAAGCGTGGATTTCGCACGTTACCTGTGAGAGGTTGGTAGTGTGTTCTTTAAGAGATCGACCTAACCTCAGCATGATTGCAGCATCGTCACTCACAAATATTAATATTTGCTTTGGTGAAATTTCAACTTTGTCCAGTGACTTCGACACCACCTTCAAAATCTCATTAGTGGTACACTTTTCATCTTTCAATTCCGATTCCTTTTTTCAATATCTTTACGAGCAGAAGATAGAAAATTTGTAACGTTGTAACTTGGCAATTTTCATCTCTGAATATCTCCTCCAAAAGGAGATAAATGCATAGCGGTCCAGTACAGCAGGGTATATTACATGCAATACGTGTTAAACATAAATAAAAATAAAATCTTCCTGTTTTTTTTTCTGATTTTCTGGCACACCCCTTTTTTGTTGGCATGGGTTATGCTATTTACGTGTATTTCGTAATCTCTTCTCCTACGACACATCAGAAATCTATTACACATTGTACATTTTATTCTACATCCATCGTATTTTAGATACTGTAAATTGTCAATAAATTTACGCATTGTATTCCACATTGGACAGTTAAGCAAGCTCACCGATCGTGACATATTTATACACAACACGAGTGCATACTAATTTTCAATTCAATATTCCTTTAATTCGCACGGCTAGTCGCCGATATCAAACCCGATAACGACCACAATTTCTCCGGTTATGTATGTGGTATCAATATGCCATCTCTAATTATTATTATTATTAATTGAAGAATTCGAAGAAACATTAGATGAGTAAAGAGATAACGAGACTTCCTATTTGCTTAAAATGTATAGAGATTACATAAGTACGTCATTTTCTTATTCAGTGTCTCATGAATAAGTCAATATACATACCCGCTTTGCATATGCACTTAATACTTTAAAAAATGTGCACATTTTGGTGAAAATATTTGTATACATTTTCCTGTAAAATTAGAGAATTATACAGAGTAACTATTGACATGTTTGAAATTATTACAAATCAAGGTAATCAGCTACTTTTATGCCCCGGTAATGCAAACAGTTTTTGGTTATCTAGTGTTAAATTTATATTTTCAGATCAAACAAAGAAGAACCTTAAAATTCCTTGGAAATCTTTTGCAATGGATGGATCACTGTGGGTTCTTCTTTTCATCTCGATGGGTCATGATTTCACATTGTTCACTCTAGCAAATAATTTCCCAAAATATTTGAGTGATGTTCAACGTTTCGAATTATCAGAGAACGCTATAGCAACATCATTCCCATACGCTACTCAATGGGTCTCTGGCGTTGTATCAGGTCGTATTGTAGATTTCTTGGTCAAGAAAAAGGGCGCTTCTTTAATTTGGTGTCGAAGGATAACATCGACAATTGGTAGAAATAAAGCTGTTACTGATCGATCTCCATTAATATTGTCTTAATAATTGTAGGTACAACTATATCTTCATGTTTTGTGGTAGCTGCTGGATACATGGGATGTAATGGCGATATGGTAGTCGTGTTCTTCTGTTTAACGCTGTTAGCTAAAGGATGTGTATATACTGGTTTCAGAATTAATCATTTAGATATGTCGATTAATTTTGCTGGAATTATAATGGCACTCACTAATGGTATTGGTGCCATAACGGGCTGGATAAGTCCTAACATCATAAATTTGGTAGCTCGAAATGTAAGTTATACTCATCTAGACGCGTCGGTTTGTATCGTAATGAAAATCTGTGTCACATACATTAGAATACTATAAAGGAATGGCAACTCATGTTTTGGATAGTTTGGATAGTTTCTTTTGTCACCAACATAAGCTATATCTTCTGTTCAGTTGCTACTAGAAGAAAATGGGATTACGAAGAAGATGAATTGGAAGATTATTACAAAGAAAAGGAAGAACAGAACGCGAAGAAATTGAAAGCAAAAGAAGCTAAACAGAAGAAAAGGGAAGAAAAAAAACAGAAAAAAGCGGATAAAAAAGATGAAGCAGGAACGAGTATATGAAGGGCACATAAATTTACCAAGTATTTTAACACACCCTCTCAATCCCATATTCTCAACAATGTAAATTTTTAAAGCCATACTAGATCATACAGAACCCCATTATTTGATACTCAAATAGAAATATCTTCCCCAGATTCAATAGAATGTATTTTTTTATTTATTGTATACCAACAACTTTGAATAGTTATTTACTTGTGTATCAAACCATGGAAGCGAGATAACTAAACGCCGGTACAGCGCATATACAGTTCCTCATCAATGTATATACTTCTTTCACGTTTTATTAATAGGGCCCGGACACGAGAGGTCGATGACTCATCCCCCACGGGCGTACTATTAAAAATTTGTATTTTTAAAGAGTTTTTAGTTTCATTTATATATGTAATTGGAAAACATTGGTGATCAACAAAATACGAAATACATTTTTATTTGTTCATTTTGTAGTTCAAGTTGAGTAAAGGAGTATTAATATTAACTAGCAGTACTTTCTCAAGGTTCTCTTCAGTAAAATTTGTTCTCTTTGAATGAAATACATCCTTGTAAATAGAAAACGTCCTTTCTACATTGCAACTGGTTATAGGTGCATTGTAGAAATATTCTTTTATTTCAGGGTATTTAGCAGTTAAATTTTGAGGCATTGTCTCCATACACAATTGCCGCAATGTTATTAAATCTGGATATCCATTAAAAACTGCGTCTAACTTTTGCCGAAAGTTTTTGGACTATTTTTCAAATTATTAATAGCCACATATAATGTGGTTAATCCATCATTTAATCTGAGATTTTGATTTTCAAAAAAAAGTGATTAGTTTTGAAAAATTCCAAAGTGTTCCTGAAGAAAGTACAACTGATTTTTTAAATTTGGAAGTTGTATTAGCTATCGAAATTCTCTGCATAACAACTAGTAGCTTCCAACCATGTTCCTCATCTAGTTATTACTGAACAGGGAAGCAGTAACAAGGACGGAAGTTTTTTCCTGTAAAGAGCTACTCTCAATGGTGCTTTTCTGAAAACTTTTTTAAAAGCGAATACAAGTCTATCAACTTCCGAAAGATGTCTGATATATTCACAGATTCTGTGGAGAGCATATGGTACACAAGTAATATGTAGCACATTAGGGTATGTTTCCTTTAATAGTCTGCCTGTTTTTAATATGTATGCAGCACTGTCACTGACAAATAAAAGTATTTTTTCTTTGTAATTGTCGTCCGAATGAAACATTTGGTGCATATTCTCGTAAATGGTTTTAGCTACTGTTTCCGCATCAACTGTATTTATAACTTTTGTTGTTATTACATATGCGTTATATGGAATACTTGTATGTACTACACCAGCTACAACATTTACCACCACACAGCGTCCTAATATATCGACAATTTCATCGGCACTTATCCATAGGTACTGATTTGAAAGATGGCTTTTAATGCGTTTTACTGCTTTCGTGTAGCACTTAGAAAAATAATATTTGCGTAAGGTGGATTCATCAGGAACATTTCGACCAGTATATTTTTGGAGAAATATTTTTAAAGTGGCATTGTTAAGTTTATTTAATGGACTATTAGCCTCCATAAAAGTTTTACATAGTTCTTCGTTAAAATTGTCAGATTCCAACAGTTCCAATTTCTGTGCATGTGTTTGCGATGCTAAGTGACGTTGTACGTGCGATTTCATGGAATTTTTTAACGATATTTTACAGATTTTGCAATAAATTTCGGAATTACTGACAATGGACATACAATCAGTATGACCGTCAATCCAACTTTCCATTGTTTTACGTTGCCGTCCTCGACGTTCTTCCATATTATATCTGAAAAAGTAACTTAAACTATGCTCTAGATCTAAATAAATGAAAACTAAAAATTTATGCGTAAGTTATTGAAACTGAACGAAATTCAATGCACACTTACTTCAAAATAATTGGGAGGAGTAGATTCAATCAAACGATATTAAACAGGATCTATCACAAAAATTACGATATAATTATCAGTTAAAACTATGAAAACAAGAAACTAACTCACAGCACATTATTTATCTTATGAAATACAATCTAAATAGACTAAATTATTAAAACTCCATCAGCTTCTATCTACGTCCATGAAAACAAAAATTTAACTGTAAATATCCAACAAAAAACAAAAACAGCTGTGCGCGCTAGCCAGATCAATAGTGCATTCAATAACTGCGTGATGTATTTACAGATGTTGTAGACTATTTATATCGTCCGTCGTAATGACGACGTCATTTCAACCCGATGTGCCCGGTCTCTAGTTATAATTTATAAATAAACAATAAAAACAGGTGAAAACTTTATACACTAAGACATTTGTATTACATCAGTATATATGTTGAAAGAAAAGAAAGGTGCCAGGTATAATAAACCAACAACAACTTAAAAATAAGTGACACATTAATCTGAAAATAAATCATCGTTATTCTTAGAGTCTTCGCTAAGATTGACAATAAATTCGTCATCGCATAAAATATGCAATGGTACGGTGGCAGACGGAAAAATATGTGGCTATCCTCATGGGCCAGATTATCAATTTCATAGACCGGGGCAGATCTATTTCTAAAGAGAATTATAACCACAAATATGAAAAACACAATGCCTCAAATATAGTACGTACGCTGTTCTTGAATCATCCTTTTTATAATGGTACCTAATGTTCCGCAACACTTTCCATAAAAATGTTTTACTACCCATAAAAATATCCCTTTCAACAACTATAGTATTTAAAGATGTTAGGAAGATGTAATATGTTGTTATATAATTATACCACAATTATATTATAATACACTCAATTTTTTCAAAAATATTATTTCTATATATCTCGTAGATAACATTCCTTCCTTATAGCACCTTCAGCAAAGTAATCAATCTCACTATAGGTTTCTTTAAGTCATGTTTCCGTTTGGAGCAGAAAATTGTGTGTCCTTTTTGTATTTACGAGGAAAATCTGCTGAACATTTACTCCTAAAACTTTTGCAATATGCAATATGAAATTATAGCAAAATACAAATACGATTTTACTTCTCCCACAGCTGATAAAGGTAGCAACGGTCCATCATTATGGCGTTCTGCTTCACAGTTTGCAATTGTGGATGTAACAAGTCGCTTATATTGGAAGAAAAACGCTTTCGGCATTTCAAACCAAGTGTAAACAAACACACGTAAAATATGACGGAACGATATGTGTCATCACTGGACATTCGCACCAACATAAATATGCATTCGCAAGGATGTTGATATATAAAAATTATAGTTCGTTTATTGTTTTTGTGATGGTGATTCCGAAAATACTGTTGATGACGTGCACGTTTTCGAATCGTGAACGACGTATATTATACTTCGTTTATTGTTTTTGTGATGGTAATTCTGAAAATACTGTTGATGACGTGCATGTCTTCGAATCGCAAACGGCGATACATTTGGTTGACAAAAAACAAACTGGTAATTGCATAACTTTCTCTGTAAACACACCGCTACTTGATGCAATGTGGGCCATAATCCTATTTCCAACATAATCACATTCTAAAAAAATATAGAAACGATAATTTTGAGTACTAGAATTAAACAAAAAATATATGATTTACATAGAATACTGGTACCACACAAACCTGATATTTTCAGAAATTTGGTAGATGATTGTCTTTTCCGAGGAGATTTTATTATTTTATTACTTTATCACTATCATCAGCGTATAATAGTCATTTACTAAATAAAACACTTGGTATATTTGTTTCACAAAATGTATTTAAAATATATCTGACATATGTTTCGACTTATACAGTCATTCTCAAAGAGTCATGTAAACTAAGTGAAAAGAATACTCCTGCCAATATTTATGGCTTATTTTTTGAAAGTTTTATTACAGCATCGATTGTGGGGGTATTTGAAAAATCCAATTGCGTGTTTGTGACCTGTCTGTTGAGATTTATGGCTTTTTTTATTTCTAAAATTTCCAAGAAGTCGAGCCTTTTACCCTTATTACAAGAGTGTAAAAGTTTGAAATTATTAGCATTGAACAGATGAGAATTTTGAATACAGTGTTCCGCGAATCCCGTGGTCATATTGCCATGTAGAATAGAACTTCTGTCCTCTTTGATACGTTCTTTTATAGAGCGTCCTGATTGGCCAATGTATACCGCGTCACAATCACTGCAAGTTAATTCATACACCCCTGACTTATCACGCATGGTGTATGAATTAACTTGCAGTGATTGTGACGCGGTATACATTGGCCAATCAGGACGCTCTATAAAAGAACGTATCAAAGAGCACAGAAGTTCTATTCTACATGGCAATATGACCACGGGATTCGCGGAACACTGTATTCAAAATTCTCATCTGTTCAATGCTAATGATTTCAATCTTTTACACTCTTGTAATAAGGGTAAAAGGCTCGACTTCTTGGAAATTTTAGAAATAAAGAAAGCCATAAATCTCAACAGACAGGTCAGAAACACGCAATTGGATTTTTCAAATACCCCCACAATCGATGCTGTAATAAAACTTTCAAAAAATAAGCCATAAATATTGGCAGGAGTATTCTTTTCACTTAGTTTACATGACTCTTTGAGAATGACTGTATAAGTCGAAACATATGTCAGATATATTTTAAATACATTTTGTGAAACAAATATACCAAGTGTTTTATTTAGTAAATTATTAATCATATTTCCCCAAGAGCCAACCGTGAATTCTATACATTATAGTATAATAGTCCCCAAAATTCCTTTATTGGCGAATCATCACTGGTAACTCATGCTCTCTCTACACATTAACCAGTCAACTGGTACCTCAATTGGGTCTATAAAGAACATTGTTTTGCAAGCAAATATTTTTATTATTTATATTATTACCTGGAAAATTTAATATTATTTTAGACAAGCTCCAGGTACCAGCATAATATGAAGGACATCGCCACTTTCAAAATGGGGAGACCAAATTCTAAATAAAATTTGCTACCTTTTTAACTTCATTTTCTGAGAGATTCATTTCCAGTAAGAGAAACCCAATTTATAAATCGCTCAACATCATTCACTGGATTTGGGAACAGAAATGAGACGTAACCCACACGATTACAATTTAATACAGCACAATACGAATATTTAGACATATTTGAAAGAATTACATAATTATTCCCTGCAATTTATACTATAACAATGTTTTAAACCTACCTTGCAATTTGCGTGCCTAGAGAACTTATTGATATATGTAAAGTTTTGCACTATGTGTAATATATAAAGAATAATACAAAGGTATTTTTAATAATATAAATATTATTAAAAATCTGTGTTGTCAAAATGTTTAAATAAGTTTTAATGTATGTATTAGAAAAGAATGTAAAAGTTAAGCTTGTAACTCCTTGAAAAGAATTAAACCTGTTGAGAGTTGTCAATATATGTTTTCAAATTACATTTAAAATTATATATAAAAGAAAATATTTATATAATCTACATTTAATACCTATTGTATTGTTTCTTAAGAAAATAATGGTGTAATAATTCGTCTTGGAGATAATACAATCCAAATCCATATTATCCTTTATTAGATTAAGATCATATTTAACAAATACATAACTGATAACTATATTTGATAATTTTGCAAGCTAGTGCACTCCAATAAGGCAAACAAACTTCATTCTAATAAAACGTTGCCTCGAGATCTTTATCAAGTAATGTTTCTTTGAACCAGTGGCAGTAATTTCTTCGCTGCTCCATATGATGTGCATGCAAATGGTGCACATTGATGATTTTTATGGCAATATTAATGTTACCATATTAAACTTCTACAAAATATAAATACAAAAATATTTTGTCATACATGTCATACAGTATTTCGAACTTCCATTTAAGATGCTTCTGGTAAGTCCTTAGTTTTTGGCTTCTTACAAGACTTTTTTGCCAGGAGATGATAATACTGAATTTTGAATGATACGATGTTTAATAGTGTAGACCGTTCTACTAGAAATATTAAGGGCTTCTGCTACCCTCGAATATAAAACTTATTTTAGAATACTGCCTTATCTAACTGTTTATGTGAATTACCTCATAAACGCAATCGATGGACATAAATGGTACACCATTCTCTTTTTCAGTTCAAAAGAGGCTGTGAGATTTAATACAAGCTGTTGAGCTTGAGAACCAAGAGATTTACCAGCCATCTAAAGCCCGTTTTACATCTGTCAATTTATTGATCAATTTCGAGAACTTGGGCTTTTGGTTGTCAAGTTGGGATTTTACATCTATCAATTCCTAGTTCAATTTTATGTTCAATTTCTAGTTCAAGTTGTCTTCAATTTTCAGCTTCAAGCTCACCACTTTACATTTATCAATAAATTGATCAAGTTCTAGAACTTGGTCAAGTTCTAGAAATTGACCAAGACCAACATGTTCTATTTTTCCCTCAATTTTCTAGAAATTTATTTGGTGATTTAGTTTATTGTATGTGGAGTGTATGTTTGTGTTTAATTTCTATCTAAATTCATTCAGCGTTCGTTGTTTATGCAATGTTGAGTCGATAAATGCTTACGGCAAAATGAATGAAATAAATGTTTCTTTTCATTTACATATATGTCGCCAAATTTCCCTAATACGAAAACGTTGAAAAAATAAATTCACTTTCATTTCAACTTTCCCCAGCAATTTATTGTCAGATGTAAAGCAGGAAGAAGTTCTTATTTTAGAACTAGAACTTGTTCAAGAACTAGATCTTGAAATGTAAGGCAAATTTATTGACAAGTGTAATACGACAACAAGTTTCAAGTTAAGAACTAGAACTTGATCTATTTCTAGATCTAGAAATTGATCAATATCTTGACAGATGTAAAACGGGTAAGAAACATTCTGTAAAATAGATAGGTTAGAAATATCTAAGTGATAATCAAACAATTTCGTATTTATTGCCACTAATTGATATTACTATTTATTTTGAGTATTTGTATTGTTGTCAAAAGAACAGATTTTGCAATTTTTGATGACAAACTAAATATTCAAATTAGGAGAATGCTTAATCTAGAAGTCAAAGTACCGGAAACAAAGCCAATAAACAACAATATTGAAATAATTTGAAATCAAGCCGAATATCATATGACTATCTCCTGGAAAATTTACCCTTTTTATTTAATATAATATTTCAAAGACGTATCTTAACTTAAAATGACAAACGTGTGCAGTATTACACATTATAAATATATATATATATATATATATATATATATATATATATATACATATATGTATATATATTAATCTATTTCTTAACCGCACAATTAATATATATCATTTGATACATCTTGGAAATTTGGCTACATTAAATATTTAATTAGAATGTTTTTCGCGAAGTAATGTGAAAATGTAAATATTGCTATCTACAAATTACAACGCTTATTAGCGAAAGAAGATTGATCAAATGATATATATTAATTGTACGCCTAAGAAATAGATTATTATCAAATAGCTAATGGATGAAAAATTTAGCAAAATTCCATCGACGACAGAATATTAGTATCTGTTTCTTAATAAGTAACTTAAGGCATTTCTAACAATACTCGAACGCAAGGGCCTTGGTAGCGCATTCGATAGAGCGTTAATATAGAGAACTAAAGGTCGTGGGTTCGAGCCCCAACTAAGGACGAAATTTTTCAAAAAATGTTGTTAATTAGCGTTGTAATTTGTAGATAGCAATATTTACATTTTCACATTACTTCAAGAAATAACATCCTAATTAAATATTTAATATAGCCGAATTTCCAAGATTTATCAAATGATATATATATATCATATATATATATATATATATATATATATATATATATATATATATATATGTATATATATATATATATATATATTTCAGAAAGTATGTGATGCTCTTCATATGTAACGCTCAACAGTTTATGCAATTAAACAGCGGAAGGCCCAAAACCCCATTCTCACCTCTCCAGATAAAAAAAGACCTCGACCTGAACCGAAAACTAGAGAGTCTGTTAGGATGAAAGTAAAGAATACTCTTTACAACATGTATAAATAAAGTAAATATTAGAGGAAAGGCACCAAATATGGAATACCATTTTCATTTTGGACTATACTCGACACAAATTCTACTTTACAAAGAGAACAAACTAATATAGCCGATTAGCAATGTATTTAGAAGACTTGCTTCACAGTTTTGGACATCAATTTTAATGCAATTTTTAAAAACAATAAAAAATTCAATAAGCTGTGCTTCTGCTATCATACAAAATAGGACGCCTAATTTGGAATACCTATATACCTAATATGGAATAGGGAAAATGCGTATTACATTAAATGTATTGCGGTTATTTATTTTAAACTTAATTGATTACAAAACTAACTTTAATATTTATTTACAAAAATCGCAAACAAAAACGTTGCTATCTGCTCCAAAGCAGGCTTCATTAGCCCATTTTTTGCACAAAACGCACAAAATCCACACTTCACCAGCCCTATCTTCTGAGAATCGAAATTCACAGAACATACATACTGCATCTTCTTCGGGATTTTGTATTCCTTTCTCACAGAATGACTCATCTTCTGAAGAATCTTGCAGAGTTAACAATTCATCATCTTCTGATGAAGTAGACATTTTCCTTTTCCTCTGTTTAGAGGTCACTGTTCCGCTTGTACTAGGTCTGTTGGATTCAATGCTTTCCTTTTGCTTATTTTTAGCAGCACTCAATATATTTCTTGTAGCCGTCTTCTGTTTTTCCTTAGAATAGTTTAAGCTACTTTCCAGTTCTTTAAGGTAAGGAGATGATGTTATTATATTAGCTTTTCCAGGTGTTCTACCCCTAGTTCCAGTTTTCTTTCTTAAAGTTGAAATGGGCTCGATGTCTTGTGTCTCACCAGGACAATTGTTTGATGAACGATTTTCGGAAACATTTTCAGCCTGGTCTTCATTATTTTCTTGTGTAGATGCCAAAAAGTCCGATTCTTGAAAAATATTTCGTCGAACAGGATATAACCCGGTAGCTTCAAAACCTTTAACTGCATTAGATCCACACTGTATCTTCAAGTATGCTCTACCGAATAATTCAGCAATATCAAATTGAGTAACTGCGCGTTTGTTAGTTCGCAGAAATACTCGAATTTCCTCGTTATAATGCAATTTTAAAGCACCCATAATTGTTTTGTCTAGAGGCTGTAATTTATGCGTGCTATGAGGCGGAAGACATACAATGGTTACTGAGTGTTCTTTAGCTAGTTTAAGGAGCTCTATATTTCTTGTGTGCGTATTATGCCCATCTAATCAATAGCACTGGATCATCTTTTGATGGCTTTACTTTGCTGATAAAATGTTCAAACCATTTAGTAAATAATGCTGTCTGAATCCATCCAGATGGATGACATGCGAATATACTACCAGTTGGTGCACCTTTTTCAAGCTGTGTGCTCATGTTTTTCCTTGGGTATATCAACATTGGAGGTATAAACGTACCACCAGCACTCATACATAATATAGCTGTTATTAAAGAACCACGCTCTGCTGATGTAATGGACCCCACCTGCCGCTTACCTTTAAGTGAAATAACTTCACTACATTTGGATTGCACTACAGTTAGGCCAGTTTCATCAACGTTAAACACTCTATCCGCAGGGTAGTTGTGTTTATCCATTGCGACCTCAAGAATATCAAAGAAGTGGTTAACACTGTCCCTACTAAAGCCTAGGGCTCTAGCAGCAGAAGTTCCTGTGGGTTTTCTTACGGTCAAATGTGGATGCCTCTTCAGGAAGCCTTTTAACCATTTTTTTCCAGCTGTTTGAAGATGAGTGGAAAAACTATGCTCAATTTTATTAGAAACAGCTAGCTGGTAGGCCATTCGACGAACGTCTGACCTTGTTAAACCAAAAAAACGAGTATCCATATCTAATGAGTATTTGGCTAACTCTTCCTCTATATGAAAGGGTAAAGCTGATTTTCTTCCTAATTTTGTATGGCATACTTGATTTGTTTGGCCATTTTTCTTGCTAAGTCGAAACAATGTTGTGCGCGGTACCCCAAACTCTTTAGCGGCTTTTAAATACCCCATCCGTCCCTCTCTAACAGCTGCTATAGCCTCAGCCATCCTTTTTATATCCCAATTTTTTCTTTCTCCTTTTGGTCTCGGCATCTCTAAAATAAAATGCATGAAATTGTAATATCCAAGATATGTTTCATAATTTTTTGTTGCATTTGCTATTAGTTAGGTATCAATCATAACATCTAATTTATTTTTAAACAATTCTAATACACAAAAAAGGGATATTTATCAATACGTTTTTGCCGTATTACGCAGTTGTTATATAATGAAACAGATATGCAAGATACATATCCGTCACTGTAAACATGTAAACATGTCCATGTTTACAGTGACGGATATGTATTTTGCATATCTGTTTCATTATATAATTCTAATACAGTAACATTACCAAAATAGAAGGATAGGTACTCTTAATATGGAATACTATTCCATATTAGGAACTGTTTGCTATTCCATATTAAGCAACTGATGCATGTTTAACTTGAAATAAATTTATCAATGTAAACTATTGCTTTACGTAGCGTTAATACTAGTATTATAGTAAGCTATCTTCACACTTACCAGGAAATAAATTACTAGTGTATTAAAAGTAACTAACACTTTATAAAGCAAACTGCACGCGCTCTCTAGAATAATTCCCGAAATGCGAAAGTTGGGTTCTCATCATTTATACAATTATTTAGATATCTACTTTTCCATTCGTCCTTGCAGTACATATAAAGTGCATTACGACGTTAGTATACGCACATACATACTAGATGTCATCACAAACTTAAAAAATAAACCTGTATTCCATATTTAGAAGCTATTCCATATTAGGCTACTTTACTTTACTAAAATATATTGTTTATTAGTGATTATTTTAGAGAAAGACGTTCTTTAATTGCATTAAAAAACTGTAGGAAAGAAATCATTGTTTTATGTTCAGCATCATTGAGTACTTTGTTACATGACATCAACTTTAAATTGAAAAAATAAAACAACAGACGAGCGCTATATGGACAATTTCATGTAAAATTTACCAAAGCCAGTTGTATTTCTCGATAAAACTTAGATTTATTCCAAGTGTGTTAGGGGAAAATCTTGTCAAGACGAGTCTACAAAAAGTGTACGAAAGCCTGAAGGTTATGATGCCAAACGTTATGCTGGTAGTGACAAGGGCTTCATAACTGGTGCTACCTTAATATTTTCATCAAAAACGAAAACTGCATTAATAGCAAAAAAATTGATAAATGGGTTATAGCTCAACTTATGCCAAACATACCAAAAAATTCAATTATTATAATGGATAAGACCCCATGTCATAGTGTTGATATTAATAAAGTCCCTAACACTTCATCAAGAAAGCAATATATGTATTGGTTAACAAACAATAAGATAATGCTTCCAAATAATTTGATGAATTTAGTTAAAAGGAATAAGCCTCATAAAAATATGCTATTGATGAAATATTACAGAACGAGGGCTTTTACGTGTTAAGAGTACCTCCATACCATTATGATTATAATGCAATTGAACTAATTTTGGCCTTAAAAAATGGGTATTTCAATAAAAATATTGTGCGAGATGGTTATGGGAATGAAAAAGTGTTAGCTATGTGGGGTGAATCGTTAGAACAGTGTGATCGAGTTCAGTGGAAGAATCGGATAACTAAGCTTCATTTAGCAGTGATACTCATATTGAAATTAACATATACCTGTTTATTTATTGTCAAATACTATGTTTTTGAATATTAAATATATTAAAAAGTTCTAGATATTTATTTGTCTGATACTGTGTTCTTTATTAGTAACTTTGCAAAATATTCGAATGCTTACTGGTAAATGGTATGTTCTTTTTAAATAAATATATAAAATATCATGTTTGTGTTTTATTCTATCATACAGTGACTTAGTCATGTCGTAAACTCTACAAACTACTACGTATATCAAATAAATTAGACAATTAATTCTTTCTCTATCCGATGATATATTTTATATATAACATTTCCATTATTCACAAAAATTGTAGTTAGGTGTATAAAAACAACAAAAAGTAGATTGTCTAAAGAAAAGAAACATTTCCATGATAGACCAATCCCTTAGGAATAATTTAGTTCACTACCTAAAATGTATGCTGTATGGGTACTTATTAATTTTCTTCTTATGTAGAATACAATCTGAAATTTTAATAAAATGCACAAGTATTATTCTGGTATTATTAATAGTTATTACTAGAGAACGGACGCAATTTCCATAAAACGCAATCGGCAATTGGAATTGTGTATAACGTCGCTGAGTACATCCCGGATCACGGCGTAATTCAATGAAGTATTTGTTTGACTTACTCGGACACCTGGGCTCGCAGCGATAACAATGGACAAGCCAGCTATTGTATTAGGAGAATATAGTGCTTTTTAAAGTGTTTTCATGAGCGTAGATAGAAGCGGGGTTTTTATAATGTATTTTATTTATTAGTTTATATTTCGTAAGATAAATAAAGTGCTGTGAGTTAGTTTCTTGTTTTCGTAGTTCTAACTGTTATTTACATCGTCATTTTTGTGATAGATACCTGTTTAATATCGTTTGATTGAATCTATTTCAACCAATTATTTCGACGTAAGAGTGTGCATTGAATTTCGTTCAGTTTCAATAACTTACGCACACATTTTTAGTTTTCATTTATTTAGATCTAGAGCATTGTTTAAGTTACTTTTTCAGATATGATATGAAAGAACGTCGAGAACGAGATCGTAAAACAATGGCTAGTTGGATAGATTGTATGTCCATTGTCAGTGATTCCGAAATTTATTACAAAATCCGTTAAATATCGTCAAAAATTCATCACTTAGGATCGCAAACACATCTGAACTCTGTAAAACTTTTATGACGGCTAATATTCCATTAAATAAACTTAGCAATCCCACTTTAAAAATATTTCTTCAAAAATATACTCGTCGAAATGTTCCTGATGAATCAACTTTACGCAAATATTATATTTCTAGGTGCTATACGAGAATAGTAGAACGCATTAGAAGCCATCTTTTAAATCAATACATATGGATAAGCGCCGACGAAACGGTGGATATGTTAGGACGCTGTGTGGTAAATGTTGTAGCTGGTGTACTACATCCAACTATTCCCTATAACTCATATGTAATAGCAACAAGTGTTATAAATAGAGTTGATGCGGAAACAGTTGCTGAAACCATTAAGGAGAATATGCAAAAATGCTTCATTCGGACGCCACGTACAAAGAAAAAATACTTTTATTTGTCAGTGATAGTGCTGCGTATATGTTAAAAACAGGCAGACTATTGAAGAAAACATATCCTAATATGCTGCATATTACTTGTGTAGCACATGCTCTCCACAGAATCTGTGAATATATCAGAGACACTTTTCCGGAAGTTGATAGACTTGTATCAGCTTTTAAAAAAGTTTTCAGAAAAGCACCATTGAGAGTAGCTCTTTTCAGGGAAAAATTTCCATCTCTGTCACTCCCTCCCACTCCAGTAATAACTAGATGGGGAACATGGCTGGAAGCTACTAGTTATTATGCTGAGAATTTCGATAGTCTAAAACATTTCGTAACACTGCTAAAGGAGGATGCTAAAGTATTGGTGAGTGCAAGGAGCTCACACAAATCCCAAATTTAAAAAATCAGTTGTACTTTCTTCACGAACACTTTGGAAAATTGCCAAAACTAATCACTTATTTTGAAAATCGAAATCTCAAATTAAATGACGGATTAACCACATTAGATGTGGCTGTTAATAATTTGAAAAGTACCTATTCCAAGTGACTTCGGATGTGGCCTTCGGTAAAAGTTTGAAGCAATTCTTAATAGAAATTCAGATTTAATTACATTGCAGCAATTATGTATGGAGACAATTCCACAAAATCTAACGGCTAAATATGAAGAAATAAAAGAATATTTCCAGTATGCACCTATAACCAGTTGCGATGTCGAAAGGACGTTTTCTATTTATAAGGATGTACTTAATTCAAAGAGAACAAAATTGACAGAAGAAAACCTTGAGAAACTATTGCTAGTCAATATTAATACTCCTTTACTCAACTTGAACGACAAAATGAACAAATAAAAATGTTCCAATATAGAAATAAAATTAAAAACTGTAAAAATACAACTTTTCAACAAATACATATGTATTTCGTAATTTTATAGATCACCACCCGTTCGTTTTCCAATTATATAAATAAAATTAAAAACTTTATAAATACAACTTTTCAACAAATAAATATGTATTTCGTAATTTTATAGATCACCACCCGTTCGTTTTCCAATTATATAAATCAAATTAAATATTTTAGAAATACAGCCTATCGCCAGTACTGCACTGAGTGGTAAGCGTGTCCGTTCTCTAGTTATTACATAACTTCAAAATATTACAATTTGACAAGTACATAATCTACCTCGCTATAATTGTGACTATCTATCTACAGCGCAGTTTTTGTATCTGAAATTTATTTAAATTGTTTCCATAATTAAACACATTTAAATTTTACCGCAAAAATAATATATTAAGTACGCTTATTCCATATGTATCCCTTTCACAGTATTTGACTTAAGCAAGAAGTATTGATTTGCTTCAGACGGATAACAATTGATGACGTTTGTTTTAAGATCCTTTAAACAGATTTTAAGTTTGTAATACAAAACAAAAAAATAAACCAAGCAACTCTACTGACCAACTATTAAAAAAATTACCGAAAATTCCTAGATTGGACGACAAAATAGTGAATATTATGAACGATATTTGAATTAGCGGCGCCCTCGAACATCTGCTTCTTAGCCAATAAAATTTAAGGAGATGTTTCTCAATTGAAATGGAACCCTCTCTGGTGCTAACCACATGTCATATATATTTCTACAAAATATTGTTAACTCAAAAAGATAAATATACAGCAAATAATCAGGCAAGCTAATTTCCAAGTAGCCAAATTAAATAATTTATAGTCACTTGGTATACTATCCCCACATCATGATTTGATTTTTGACGTTTGTTACGTGACATTTTATTTGAATTCATGGTACCTTATTTAAACATTTATAGATAATTACTGTAGAAGAAATATGAGGAAGCGTAGATGAGATAATGCACAATTTTTTGCAGCAATTGCGCACTTACCCTTCCCACAAGACATAATATCCACACTCACGATTTTTTCCTTCAAAAACATTGAAAGGAATTAAGTAAAATGGGTTGTAATATTTTAAAATGCACTTGCGGCAAAAGTATGTATAAATACAATTTTCCGATTTCAGAACGAAATCTTAAGTATTTACGGTATAATTTCTAGAACATTATCTTCCCCAAAGATATATTATGGCTATTATGAGCTTAACAGCAATTTTAGTTGGTTATGGACAACGCATTTCTTTAAGCATTGCAATAACAGTGATGACTAATAAAACAGCATCCGTCTCATCATCTTGTCCACCTCGAAACTCAACTTTATTATCATCTGATTATAATATATCGGTATGTCAAACATAATATCGCCAAACACTTTTATTTTCTACCTAGCGTTCTTTGACACACGTACTTAATTTAAGGGTGGCGTTATAGCTTGGTCGAATAAAGAGCAAAACAGGGTGTTAAGTTCATTTTACCCCGGTTATGTGATTGGTCATTTGCCTGCTGGAATTATAAGTGATAAATATGGGGCGAGATATGTACTTGGTCTTGGCATGTTTTTATCAACAATATCGACTTTATTAACTCCAATAGTGGTTGCGAATACCAAATATTACATGACTGTTATATTAAGATGCGGCATGGGGTTAGGACAAGTAAGTTAAACAATATCAAGAACTTTGAAAATTGTTTAGTTTTTTTTCTAAATGTTTATTATAATTACAGGCCGTGCTATATCCTGCTATTAGCTGTCTTTACGCCCACTGGGTACCAAAAGATGAAAGATCTACTTTGGGTAGTTTTTCATTTGCAGCTAGTGCCCTAGGAAGTATTTTTGGTAACTTATTTACTGGATGGATTATAAGATTGCTCGAAAACTGGCCAGTGGCCTTTTATTTCTGGGGAGTACAAGGCATTGTTTGGTGTGTAATCTTTATGACTTATGTTTATTCCACTCCTGCATCGTCTCCTCGAATAACAGCCAAAGAAAAGCAGTTTATAGAAGAAAACATACGTAAATAGGAAATTTTATATATCCGACAATATTGCAGAATTTTAAATTAGGAAAAAATGTTTTGATATTTTATTTCTTTTTAAGTTTTGTAATTACCTAGACCGCATAAGAAAACTTTGTCTTTGCTAAACCATAAAATAGCTGGATACTGTGAATTGAGTTGTACTAATTCCAAACTTGTGAATAGCAAAGGATTTTTACAAAAATTTATTTTTAATAAATACCCGCCACTACGGTCTACCTAGCGCTTTAATACATCTAGATAATGCGCAAACACTTGTACCCCTTAGAACGATTTGATTGTGAATAATCCCTTTGAAATCGTAATCATCAATGATCATTGTTTTGGATTTTCGCTTTCTCAATATGTCTGATTTACTCCACCTGGAGAATAACACTCAGCACTTTGAATTTGGTTTCTGGATCGTATTGAAAACGCCTTGTCGTCGGTTGCAATCGCTTTTAAGCAGGATTCAGCTCTTGAAACTTCTCCAACGGAGTTTTTGCAATGTCCAATTTTTGGATTTTGTCTATCCAACAATCATGCACTGGCAAATCTATAGCACGTGTCTGCATGCCTGGATAGGAGTTTTCACATAAATATGAACTCCTATTGTGTTCTCCACATCTGATTTTTAATACTATTTTGATTTCATTGAAAATCTTTATCTACACAGGCAGGCTTCTTCTTTTATCATTACACATATTGATTTTTCTTCTTTTAGATTTACATATCGGGATAAATGTATGGTGGCATTATGTACACCAGTGACGTATTAGAACGTATTTTTCCAATTGTCAAATATTTCTGATTTTGCATTCATACTTAAATCATAAATTAAATACATTTTATTGAAAAATACATAATTTATTTAAAACAATTAATTATCCCAACAGGCGTATACCTTGTACGAAACCAATTTTAAATATCTTAACAAATTCAAAGAAGATGGTTGTTTTCTAAATTCACACAAAAATAATTAAATTAAATTAATCACGTGATAACAGATCACATGAAGCTGAATAATCCGATGTTATGTAGAAGAACGGTTTGTAGAATCACTTTTACATGTAGTTAGGCATTTTGAAGTATCGTACAGTTCGGTGTTCAAAACCCTAAAAGAATTCAAATATAAGCCATACAAGATATCAAGGCATCAAGAACTTTTCGAGGAAGACAAAGTAAAACGAACTGATTTTTCTGATATTATGTTTAATTTGTTAAATGAAAATGAAGAAATTTTAAATAAAATAATTTTTAATACAAAGGTATTTTTAATAATATAAAATATTATTAAAAACCTGGTGTGAAGAACACAAATACAGGTTCACTATTAATATTTTTGTGAACGTGTCCGAAAATATCTCTTCCCAGAGACGTAGATACGTATTTCACCTTTCTACAGGCTCATCGGTACGCCCCTGCTGGAGAAAGAATATTTCCAGACACATTCACAAAAAAGAACCACATCACCACATCACCGTAATTATCCAGACCGGGCGTAGAAGTAAATTCAGCGCTGCCTGTTGTCAGACAACCGAAGTACCTCGCCCCGTCCACTTGAATTTACTTCTACGCCCGGTCTGGATAATTACGGTGATGTAGTGATGTGGTTCTTTTTTGTGAATGTGTCTGGAAATATTCTTTCTCCAGCAGGGGCGTACCGATGAGCCTGTAGGAAGGTGAAATACGTACCTACGTCTCTGGGGAGAGATATTTTCGGACACGTTCGCAAAAATATTGATAGTGAACCTGTATTTGTGTTCTTCACACCAGGTTTTTAATAATATTTTATATTATTAAAAATACCTTTGTATTATTCAAAACTGGTGGGGTTTACCTACTCATGTATGTTTCAATTATTCTGATAAAATAATTTTTGCTGATAAAGCAAACAGTTCCGTAATAGATTTAAAGAATTTCATGTACATTCTGTACGACAAATCATAGTTAGCAAGCATGGTAAGAAGAAACCCATTGAGTTATTTCTTTAGCTAATAGGAAAAGATTGGGTGTTATTTTAATAAAATAAATGCTTAGGTTACGTATTAATATTTTTAAATTTTTTATTTAAGCATAATATCATATTAACATTTTTCGGTTTTAGTCTTGCATGCCTTTATTCTACTATTAAACAAGCTGTAATAAACACTTGTTCACTTTCTGCTGAAATCGCTGGAATACAGAGGTATTTCCTAGTACATTGTTTTAAGGGTTTGAGCTCCATTCCTGTTACTCAAAAGAAAATTCCAATAAAAAATGCAATTACCCTTTTTTTTAAACTTACCTTCCAAAATAAAAGAGAATCCACGTTTTGATTTGAATTTGGCCTTTCGAGGAATTGCCTTTTAGTTTTTATTTCATCAGCTGTAATTGATTTTACTTTCTCTTATTCTTTCTTTCAAAAATCCAAATAATGTTTTGATGTGAACTAATGTCTGTTTCGATTACAGGCATTTGTTCTTTATTTTCAGGATCTATTGTCTTCATAATATTAAATATTTCTTGTTCTAGAAAAGAAGTAGCCCCGGTGGAATTTTCATTACTACGAAAACCTTCTCTTTTAAATCGAGAGTGTAAAACAGTTACTACTCTAGTAAGTGATCCTCCTTCATATGAACATAGCCTTACTTTAATAGACTCCAAAAGTTTGTTGCATAATGTCTTCCCTACCCCAATCTTTATTTCCAGTTGTGATGCTGTCAGATAATTGTACAGTCCAAAAGCTATTGGGATTATTAAAGAAATAGTAACATATTTATTACCTACAAGAATTTCCCACTACTGCTTTTTAAGATCAATTTCTCCATTTTATAAAACTACTAATTCGTAAGATACTACGAGATGTTATTTGTTTTTAAATAAATAGCTGAATTTTTGAAAGAAAGAAAAAAGACATTATTATTGATTGTCAAGGTATACGATATGAACAAAATCATTCTAAACGGAATCGCAAGTAAAACAGTGAGATATAAATCCATTGATTCCATGATGAACCAAAATAATGTAGTGAATTTTCCAAAGGAATTTTCTCGATGGTCCCAGATTACCGTCACATATTCTGATTTTGAAAAATGGAGTGCCACTTATATTATTCTGGAACATCAATCAGCCAAATTTATGCAATGGCACACGATTAGTAATTAAAAAGTTGATAAACAATCCAATTGAAGCAACAATTCTGATTGGACCTCATAAAGGTGAAGATGCACTACTTCCACGAATACCACTCACTTCGACCGGCATGGCAATTAATTTCAAACAACTTCAATTACCAATACGCTTTGCGTTCGCTATGACTATCAATAAAACGCAAGGGCAATCTTTGCAAGTCTACGGTTTGAATTTAGAAAACGATTGCTTCTCTTATGGGCAATTATATGCCGCATGCTGTAGAGTCGGTAAACAGTCTGATCTTTAGGTGTTTGCAGAAAACAGACGAATAAAAAATGTAGTCAATGCATTAGCTTTCCAATTTCCTTCCATTCCACATAGCCACAGCAACACAAGGCAGAGTATTGAATTGAATTATGTATTTTCCCGGTGAATCTATATTAGCTATAATACTTTTATTTACATTCCCATTCATTTCATATCAGACTGAGCGACAGCAAAGCGTGTTCAGGTTTAGCTAGTTTAAGATACTAATTAATATTTAATTTTCTTCTTTCAGTGGATTCATTCATGTTTACTTACAGCTAATTTTCTGTACTTAGGCGTATAACCAGTTGTGAAAAAATATTATTATTATTAGTATTAATTGATGAATTCGAAAAACATTAGGTTTACAGTTCGTAAACGAGATTGCTCATTTGCTTAAAATACACGAGTGTATCATTTTCTTATTTCCTATCTTAAGAAGTCAATATTTAGACCCGTTTTCTATATGGACGGATTGTCTCACTAAGTTGGAACCATATGGAAAACTTTATTATTATTAATTTTAGGAAAAAAAGTTATTCTTCATAAAAAGTTCTGCATGTTCCAAAATCTAAAATACAATAATCAGATCTTAAATTTTTTCAGTCGTATACGCGGTTTGTCGAAAAATATGAATTTTACTCAAGAGTAAAGTACCTTTATATTTGACAATATCGAAAATTATTATAAAGAAAAGTTGATCAGAACTAAAAACTAGGTCCAAATATGCAATTACATTTAAAAATTAGGTTTTGTTATTTTTTTACTAATCTTTTTATTTTCAATGAACATTTATCTCTTGTGATTAATGAAACACATGATAAGTAAGAATACTATTTAGATCTTTTGCGTCGTTTACGTGACACAATTCGTAAAAAACTAGCACAATTATAGCGAAACAATTTATGGTTTTTGCATTATGATAATGCACCATCACGCACTGCCAACATTATTTGTCAGTTTTTCATTAAAAATAAAGTAGATGTCTTCTTCAATCACCATATTCACCAGATGTGGCTCCAGGTGACTTTTGTTATTTCCTCGGTTGAAATTACCACTTCGTGGACATCGTTTTGAATAAACAGAAACCATCCTAGAGAATTCGCAGTCCGCTTTGGAGACTATACCGGGAGCTGGGTAGAATAAATGTTTCGAAGACTGGATGAAACGTTGGAATAGGTGTATTTTTTCAAACTGCGTATTCTCATCGGCAGCCAGCTTTTGGCGTTTTCCAGTAAAATTATTTTTAATACTTCCAGTACTCTTAAATTTATTTACTATTGAATGTATGATTGTATTTTAGAACATGCAGAACTTTTTATGAAGAATAACTTTTTTTCCTAAAATTAATAATAATAAAGTTTTCCATTTGGTTACAACTTAGTGAGACAATCTGTATATACTTCATATTACTCCTTAACAAGAAATATATGAAGTATCGTTTTTTTATTATTCTGTAAAATTAAGGAATAACAATGAGAGGAACTATTTACATGTTTGAAATTAATACGACTCACCATAATCAGCTATTTTTATGGTCCGGTAATACAAATAATCTTTTGGTTGTCTAGTGTTATAATCACCGTTTCAGATCAAGCAAAAAAGAACCTTAAAATTCCTTGGAAAGGTTTCGTAAAGGATGGACCACTGTGGATTCTTCTCTTCGCCGCAATGGGTCATGATTTCACATTATTTACTCTAGTAAATAATTTCCCCAAATATCTGAGCGATGTTCAACGCTTCGAATTAGCAGAAAACGCTCTAGCAACATCATTCCCGTACGGTGCTCAATGGGTTTCCGGCGTTATATCAGGCCGAATTGTAGATTACTTGGTCAAGAAAAAGGGCGCTTCCTTAGTTTGGTGTCGAAGGATTACATCGACAATTGGTATAGATGAAGCTATTATTATTGATCAATCTCCATTAATATTGCCTCACTCATTATAGGTTCAGCTGTATGTGCATGTTTTCTGGTAGCTGCAGGATACATGGGATGTAACGGCAATATGGTGGTCGTATTCTTCTGCCTAACACTGCTAGCTAAGGGATGCGTATATTCTGGTTTCAGAATTAATCATTTAGATCTGTCGATTAATTTTGCTGGAATCCTAATGGCACTCGTTAATGGTATCGGTGCCATAACGGGTTGGATAAGTCCAAACATCATAAATTTGGTAGCCACAAATGTAAGTTATACACACCTACAAAAGTCGATTTGTATCGTAATGAAAATCTATACATTAGAATACTATAGAGGAATGGCAACTCATGTTTTGGATAGTTTGGATAGTTTCTGTTGTCACCAATGTAAGCTACATCTTCTGTTCAGTCGCTACTAGAAGAAAATGGGATTACGAAGAAGACGAATTAGAAGATTATTACAAAGAAAAGGAGGAACGAAAAGCAAAGAAACTTAAAGTAAAAGAAGCTAAACAGAAGAAAAAGGAAGAGAAAAAACAGAAGAAGGCGGGTAAAAAAGACGAACCAGGAACGAGTATTTGAAGGGACAGATAAACTTACTAAATATTTTAAAGTACTTTGTCAATGCTATGATCTTAAGAATGTAAAATTTTAAAGCCACATCAGACATCGTTATTTTTATATTCAAATAGAAATATATAATTTGCGAGATTAAGTAATCGATGCACGTCATTAATGATGATGATATAACGTGTCATAGCCATTAGAGCAATGCGAATTTGATATTGAAATACACAACTTTTAACATAAAATTAACAGAAATAGTATGCGTCCTTTTATGTTTAGATAAATTTAAGCATTTGAGATAAGCATTCATCAAAAAGGAATAATGAATGACATACTTTAGAAAAACAAAAAAGTAAATTTAGTTTTCGTATGTTGCATGGAAAGGTTACCAAAGTGCGATGTTGTCCTATCATTCCTGACATTTAATTAGTTTAATTTTGATACCTGTTAAATTTGCCCTCCTATATCTTAATTGATTTCATACTTTTGCAGTTTTTGCTAAATTTTCTAATCATTTACTTTAAGAACTTTTGATATTGTTTTTAGATTGGTGATATTTATATAATATGCCAAAAGCTTTTTGCAAACAAAGCAAGATGCTAGTTACATCTCTAATTAATTATTTTACATAAGAACGAGATAATAAATGTCCATTGTTTTCCATACATACTATAACAGAGGTAATTAAATCTATTTTTTATGTTTTCAAATTACTAATTTCATTTTAAATATTTCAGTATGTTGCTTAAGCTCTTTCTATTAGTGTTGTAACTGTAAATAAAATCAATACAGCTGTTAGATCTGAGGGATAGGTTAATAGTCATAAGGAAGTTAAATCAAGAAAGAAACCTGTAACAGAAATCTCGAGAACAACAGAATTTGATATTCGTGATACTATTAAAACATAAGAATATCTATTCTGGTAGCTCATTTTCTCCCCGTATGATTTTACAAAGCTGTAGGAAAAACAATCCTAGAATATGACTTACGGAATTACTTAATGTTGTTTTTAAATTTACTTTTTTGGAATGCTATGTAAAATATTAAATCAGTACTTGGCATATTTAGATGAAACATGGATATTCCAAAATGGAACAGTATCTGAATAATGGCAAGATGGCACTAAACATAGTGTTCGTAATATAAAACCAGAGGGCTCACGTTATACTATAAAACAGGCAGACTTCAGAAGTGTTTCATTTCAGAAGCTTCGAAAATATTTAAATCTAAAACTAAAGATGAAGGTTATCATGGGGAAATTAATGAAAATAGTTTTGTGTACGACAGCATTATAGACGCTTTATGATACTGCTTTGCGGCTGTAAAGCGATACTTTATTTTACTAGTAAAATAATATAATGCAAAAAATACTCTACTGTCAGTGTCAAAATAATAGTTTATTTTTTCAAAACAATTTGGGATATACCGCCTAATTCTGAGCAAACGCAACGATACGAATGTATGAATATTTCTCCCGCTTCGAATACAAATCCCCTGAACGCGTTTAGCCAATCACAAAACAGTCTGTCGCGCAACGATTTGACAATGTCACAAATTAGTGTCACCACTGTCACCCTATACGGAGTCTCTTAAGCGTTTGAATAGTGATAATGCCGCGTTATACACTAGAAGAGAAAGCCGAAATGATGAAATGGTACCTCGCTGATAATTCTTATCAAAGAATATGTGACTTATTTGCCGGAGTTCCTAATGATACGTTCATTTTAGTATGCGCTGCAATAGAACTAAATTCAAATTTGACACATAGCGATATTTCCAACGATTTAGGCATTTTCTGCTCTTCCGTTAACCGCATACTAAAATTAAATGGTTTTCGTAATTATAAATATTCCAAACATCATCAATTATTTTACGGTGATGAGTTTAAACGGATGAATTTCCGTTATTATATAATTAATTTCTCATTATGAACAATTTATTTTATTATCTGTAAGAGTAAATTTTTCTTTACATTACTAGAATTTAAGTTAGTTTTTATTTTTTTCTGAAGTTTATTTAGTTTACTATGAATAGTTTTTGTTACCTTTATTATTAAAATTTAATTTATTAAATCTCTTGATGCCTTATTTGCAATTTTCTTAACCGCTTATCAATAATTTTATTACGCTTTGTGTGACCATCGTCAGTATAACGTATTGCAATTTATTTATTATAAAATCATTACAATAACACAGGACTAAACAATTTATAGTCCTTTAATAGTAATTTGGTAATCAGATAATTTTTCTTACGCGGCTCCATAATATGTAAGTATGTATGACATATGACATCGATGTTGACACGCCTACAGCATTCAGGGGAATTCTATTTGGAGCGGGAGAAATATTCATACATTCGCATCGTTGCGTTTGCTTAGAATTAGGCGGTATACTACATGTCTTTTCTTATAAGTGTTTAGACTTATTTGGTAAAAGTAATTGTTTAACATTCAACGCTATTTTAAATATATCGGCAGAAATTATTTCTTCGAACTCCGTCATTTTAAATTTATTTTTTCCAAATGTCTTCTTCTTCAGGTGCCATCTCCTCTCAGAAGGTTGGCTATCATCACGGCTATTCTCATTTTTGATGTTGCGGCTCTGAATAGTTCAATGGAGCTGCATTTATACCACTGTCTCAAATTATTTAACCAGGAAATACGTCTTCTTCCTATATTTCTTCTTCCCTGTATCTTACCCTGAATAATTATCTGTAGCAGAGCATATCTTTCCCCTCTCAACACGTGGCCCAGATATTGTAGTTTTCTTATCTTTATTGTGTTCAATATTTCCTTCTCTTTCCTAATTCTTTGAAGTACTTCACTATTCGAAACCCTATCTATCCATCCTATCTTCAGGATCCTCCTATATGCCCACATTTCAAATGCCTCTAGACGCTTGTTAGTGTCTTGCTTTAGCGTCCAGGCTTCCATCCCGTACAGCAGCACCGGGAACACGTAACATTTCAATACCCTGATCTTGAGACGCAGACAAAGGTCATTGCCACACAATACTTTCCTCATCTTGTTGAATATATTCCTGGCTTGGCCGATTCTCGTTCGAATTTCTTCTGTATATTCATTTGTGTCGGTAACAGTTGTTCCCAAATATTTGTATTTCTTTACTCTCTCTATTGGCTGTTCTCCAATCCATAAGCCTTCTTGATGTCGGTTAGACTTTGTAATAATCATGAATTTAGTTTTTCTAACATTTAGTGTGAGGCCACTTTCTTCGCCATTTATTACAACCTGGTCCATTAATCTTTGTAAGTCTTCCAGTGATTCTGCGATAATAATGGTGTCATCCGCATATCTAATGTTATTAATAATTCTTCCGTTAACTTTTATTCCTATTGTTGTTTCTGCTAACGCTTTCTGAATGATGTTCTCAGAGTATAAATTGAACAACAACGGGGACAACACACATCCTTGTCTCACACCGCGCTTTATCCTTATATCTTCCGATACCTCTTCACCCAGCCTGACATTCGCTGTCTGGTTTCCAAATGTAAAAACTATTAAACTTAACATTAATATGAGTAACTAATAGCAATACCAAAAATCATTAAGCGACGCTGTAATTTTCAAAAAATTACTATCTGCTTTTAAGCATTCAAAGCAGTCGAACATAAAACTATATATGCAACTCGTAAATAATGGACTTTATTGACTCTCCTTTTTTTAGAAGCCTCGCAAATAAAGTCCTACATTATGTACTTGTTACATAAATAGCTATTTTATCATGATTTCAAAAAAACTTATACCAAGTTTAAAAGAACATTCTATAATCCTAATGGACAATGCAAGTTATCACTCTTCTTTGGAATATAAATTACCAAATAATTCTTGTAATAAGGGACAAATCAAAGAGTGGTTAAAAAGACAAAATATCCCTTTTTAAGAAGAATTTGGTCATATGATATTGCTGCTGCCACATTACCATTGTATTTTTAACCTGATAGAAAATACTTGGGCTATAACAAAAACTTATTATAACAAACATATTGGTAGGGATAGATGGGGAACTGAAAAATGCACTGCAATGTGGAAAGAAGAATTAAGTACCAGTTAAGTAGGTTTCGATCGAGATAACATTCCAGAAGTAATAATTTTTTTAGAGGGCAGTAGGGAAGATGAAGATATTGAATAACTTTTTTAGGAACAATATATTAATTCTATAATATATTTCATAATTATGCTGAGACATTCATTTTTTTTGTAAATGATGTTTATAATTTTGTATATTATATATAGCAAACGCCAATTAAGTTGGCGCGAGGAGGGGGTGCGCAGAAGCCGTTTTTAAAAAAGTCCACCCCCACTACTCAAGTAATTGCCAAAATACATTTGTCATTGGCGATTGACGGAACATAATATCTTTGCTAGGGGATCATAAAGTGATACACGCTCAAACGCGAGAAGTAGTTTTTAATATTTACAATTATTTTTATAAACATAAAAGTACAAAGAGGAGTACGATTTACGAACCCTACAACTGCAGCATTTACACCATTTTATTTATTTACACCATTTGGTTAAAAATTTTACCCTAAAACACTCAGTGGGCAGCAACTGCGAAAAAGTGATAAGTTGTATTGTGTTTTGTCGCCCAACGTGGGGTGCCAAATTGTTAAAAGAACGCTATTTGGGGTTGTTGTATCTGTATTTTTATTTCGCCACGTGGGAGCGTCGAATTATTAAAAGATGGACGCTTGTGACTCGTGTTGGTTCTTTCCGGTCTAGCTGGAGCATCCTAACAGTAAATGTTTAAATAATAAATGGTGGTAAAGTTGCATCAAAGGTCCAGGACGTGTGTAAATATATTAACACAACTTATTAAGTTCTTCTTATTAGTTGTTCTTAAAGTTTTTATTTAATGTTTACATAAGAAATTGAACAATTTAAAATGCGTTGGAATAATTAAATAAAAGTAATATAAATGGTCTTTCATTAAGAATGATACTTTTTAAAATTTTAATTTCCAGTTTCTAATATATTTTTTTGTGTGCTGCCAGGTGTGAAAATATCCAGTACAATTTGCAGTTTCATCATGCAGCGACTCACGATTCCTGAACGTTTACCAATCATTAAAAAAAATTACCAAAGTGGAAACTTTTCTGTTCTGGGTGCTCATCGTTTCTTCACCAGAAGACGTGGTCGCCATCACCGTTTCTATATTCCGGTTATACGCCGCACTGTGGCCAAATTTGAGCGGGATTTCACTCTACACGATCAGAAGCCACCAAGAAGACAACGCAAAGCGCGAAGTGAAGAAAATATCGCTGTAGTAGCGACCAGTATTTTAGAAGACGCGAATTTGTCAGTTTCAAGACGATCTCAATGGTTGCGACTATCTGAGACATTAACTTGGCGAATCTTGCGAAAGGATTTGGCCTTGCATCTGTACAAAGTTCTATTGACCCAAGAATTGAAGCTAAACGATCACAGATTGCGTCTTGAGTTCGCTGATTGGGCCGTATAGCAGTTGGAAGCTGATCCTGATTTCATTGGAAAAATATCTTCTCAGACGAGGCGCATTTTTGTCTTAGTGGCTTCGTCAATACGCAAAATTGTCATTATTGGAGCAAGAAGAACCCACAAGTGTTCCATGAGGTGCCATTGCATTCAGAAACACTCACTGTGTGGTGCGGTTTATGGCGCGGCGGCGTCACTGGACCTTATTTCTGTCGAAATTATGAGAGAAGAACCGTTACCGTCAACGGTAACCGCTACAGGTCCATGCTACGCGAATTTCTGTGGCCAGAACTTGAGACAATAGATATTGAAAACATGTGGTTCCAGCAGGATTGCACTACGTGCCACACAGCTGATGCTATTCTCGATTTGCTCAGGAAGAAGTTTGGCAACCGGATCATCTCAAGACGTGGATTTGTGAATTGGCCGCCGCGATCGTGTAATTTGACACCCATGGATTTTTTCTTAGGGGCTACATGAAAACTCAGCTCTATGCTGACAACCCACAAACTTTGGAACATTTAGAGGCGAACATTCGTCAGGTTATCGCAGATATAACGCAACTAGTGTTGGACAAGGTGATTAACAATTAGAGCCATCGTGTGCGTCAGTGTGTTAAAGCCGTGGTGGACATTTGAACGATATTTTATTCAGAACATAACTGTAATGTCTAAGCTTCAAAATAGAGTACAATTTACTTTGATACGTCGAGTCGTTTTTTTTTCTTCAAATTTTAGAGAAATGAAAGACTGTTTATATCAGTACAAGTAACTAAAAATTAATATAAAGAAATGTGGACTGGAAATAAAGTTAAATTATTCAATAAATTAAATGTGAATTAAGTAAAAATAATATCTATTTGAACAATTCAGATTACTTTGGTGTTGCGAGCATGTCGCGATCAGACATGTGGAAAGCAAGGCCGAACGACGCACGTGTCGAGTATGTGCGATGCGTATCTTACCAGAGTTGGAAAATGGAAAGGATGAGTTCGGTGTAAGAGAATACTACTAAAATTAAATTAAAACATTCTTAATATACGAAATGTAACAAGAGCCACTACTGGATTTCTCGGGAGGTCGTGGATCAGATCCTGATGAGGAATCACCAGAAAACACGACGTTGGCGAAGTTTATAGGCGTAATCAGCACCTGTAATTCTTGGTAATGAGGAACCTACTGTCCTTTTGCTTTTTGAATACTCTTCGGTTTTAGTGATACAGAAGTTTCAATCACTTACATAATCAGTGGGTTCTCTTGTGATGCCTAAAGCCAGGTATAAATAATTTCAATAATCCCATTATATAAGGGACAATCAGGTAGTAGGCCATTTCTGAGAAAAGATATTTTAATAACTACCTAAATGAAACACAAGAAGAGCATTTTTATTAATGTTGCAAAAATCAAATGGATAAACTGGTCAACAAATTTTCATTTTTTTAATGTTATATTCAATTTTCGTTTCTTTTCTAGTTCTAACAATAACAACAGTAATAAGAACAAATTTATTCTGGCATGGCAGGTTTTGGAAAAAAATATATTAATAAATAAATAAAATATTATTATTTAGATACGTAAACTGGCGCACAAAAAAACACAGATCTTATTGACATTTAATAACATATCAAGTATATTTACATGGTGTGAATTAGGTTTTCGAATTTGGAGGTTATACCAATTTCATTTAAGTAGACCATCGTAGTAATATTATGACTTATTACATGACACATTATGACAGCTCTAATAATTATTATTTTGACATATTCACTGTTAAACTTGTCTTGATAACGTTCAATAACAGAAATGTCTTGCTGAAACCTTTCGCCGTGTTCATCACTAACTTCGCCAATGTTCGGTGGAAAGAAATCCAGATACTAGTGCAAAAAAAATATTTTAAGACTGATGTGATGGCCCACTTTATGGTAACTTCTAAGGAGTTCATTAACAAGTGCTATATAATTGCCAGATTTTGTGTTTTCTAGAAAATTGTGGGACACATTTTTAAAAGCATTCCAGCACCAAGTCACCTAAGATTTTTTCAAATTTTTTATCTTGCTGTAGAGGTTCAATTTGGGATCCGACAAGAATTCCCTCTTTAAATTTTGCATCTGAAATTTTGGGAAATTTTTGTTTAAGGTATTGGAATCAACTGCCATCTTTATCCATTGTTTCACAAAATTTTTCATCAAACCTAATTTTATGTGCAATGACGTCAGAAGTATTATATGAATTTCAACTAGCGACTTACGAAGTATACTCTTTTGATCAGAAAAATACTGAGGCCTGACTCGCCAGTCTTTAACATTGTAGTGGGAATTTCTTGATCTGTTCCACTTACAAAGAAAACAGCAATTATTTGTATACCCTAATTGCAAACCAAGTAGAATTGTTACAACGTTGAGGTTTGCTTTGATATACCATTTGTACATTTTGTAATTAATTCTACCTAGAATAAAAGTCATATTTTCGTACGTTTCTTTTAAGTGGGTTGCGTGACCAACGGGGATATATTGATAAATGTTTCCTATGTAAAGAAAGACAGCTACTAAACTCAATTTCGAGGCATCGATAAAAAGACCCCATTCTTCGGAATGATTTTGGTGACCCAATTTCAATATCAAATCGTCGACATTATTGCAGTATGAAAGATCCTTGTCGGTTGAAAAATATAGTGAGAGTTCTTTCTAATGATTACGATACACAGAAATATATATGCCTGGAGCTAACACTTTCGATTCTTGGAGTCTAGATTGTAGTACTTCTGCTTTAGTTTTTAACAAATTTAGATCTCGAATAAGATCATTTAATTCTGATTTATTAGATGTGGTCCGTCCTCTTCAGATGGCAAGTATTCATCATCGCTAGTCGATAGCTTGACACTTGCATCTTTTAGCTTTGTAAGATCATATTCTTCACGCCAAACATATATGAGTCTTGGTACTAGCAAGGCTTCCAAATGAGTTACTGGACGCATAGGCGGACGCAGAGTAGCATAACTAATATTTTTCCTATTTTTGTTGGAAAACCCGAAACTTTTTGTCCACCAAAAGTAGCAATTAATCGAATGATCCATTTGTTCCCGCCAAATCATAGGTATTGCAAATAACATAGCGCTTTTCTTACCGTTTGATAAGCCCCTCAGAGTAACAGCACAGTGTGTGCAGCAAATGCTGGGAGCCCATGGCTTGTCTTGATAGTTGTCTTCAATAGTTAAGTTAAAATAGTGAAAATATAGCTTTTCTATTAAAGGCGTAATATTCCGCTTTTGCTGGTGAGTAGTCAATTCTGCACGTACATAACAGAAACTGTTTATTATTTATACACATACGCGACATTATGAAATAAAAAGACGTTCAGCTATCACAAACCTACTTACATTAAACCGAAAGAGCCGTGTGTGGGTCTTTGTATACCCACATTGCCAGATATCTCCCAATCCTCAATTTTATTGGTTTCAGAGCAAAAATGCACGTAGTTTAAATACTCTGACAGGAAAAATGTTCAGACTTGTCTACAGAACAATATTTTTAGTAGTATCTTTCTTAAACTACACGTTGCATACTGCATAGGTGTATAAGAAAGCCAAACTATGTTAAAGTAGTGTTATTTCCAAAATTGGTTAGAATGCCGTGTCTATTGAGAACCTCGATTATTTTACATAGTATTCAACTATACGTATTAGGGCAAAAATAGTCAGGAACGTTATGCCATGTATTTTCAATTACGTTTATCAGTTCTTTAACATTTCGAGGTCTAACGTTCATGTTTATAATTCTCTTATATTAGCAAACCCCACACATTTTTAATAATGTTTGGATGAGTAGTATTATTAGTAGCGCCACTGAATATGTTCAGGATCACATCCCATTTTAACGATTTTTTTTAGAAATCGTACTAATATAATTAGTGAGCGATTATTACAATAATTTTCGTTCGCATGGTATTAATAGAAATGTCACATTTAGCATTATTGGTTAATAGATGACATACTTCAACCTACGTCTACGTGAATATGACAAATTAGCGATTATGCTATGGCTGTAGATTAATAAAAATTGCAGTAAACTTTAGGAATTTCTAGATAAAATGAGATGGGGTGCCATATGCTTAGATGCACTTGCGGTAAACGTACGTAGAATGGTGCATCTACTTCGATAAATTATTATAACAAGATTCCTTTTCTCACGTTTCATAGATTATTTTCTTCCGCAAAGATATATCGTAGCAATTATGAGCTTAGCCGGAATTTTAGTTGGTTACGGACAGCGAGTATCTTTGAATCTAGCTATTACTCAAATGGCTGATAGAAACGCATCTGTTTCGCTGTCTTGTGCATACAATGCTAGCACCGTTCCCCAAAAGAAAAAAAAAATATCTGTAAGTAATAATCCATCTGTTTGGACTACTAATTTTTAACTGTTGATTAATCGATTGAAGTATATTACGAAAAATATTACGCATGTAATAAATTAATATTATTTAAGGGTGGAGTTATACCATGGTCAAATCACGAGCAAAATTTAGTGATAAGTTCCTTCTATCCGGGTTATCTCTTTGGTCATGTTCCAGTAGGAATTTGGAGCGATAAATACGGTCCAAGATATGTTTTTAGTACCGGTATGGCGATATCTACTATTACAACGTTGCTAACTCCGGTGGTTGTCGTTAATACACCGTATTATGCTACCATAATATTAAGGGCTGTAATGGGTTTAGGACAGGTAGGTTTTATTAAAAATTTAAATTTCGTTGTAAGTAATATATACCCGAGACAGATAAAGTTCTAATGCACATCATTTACGATAAGAACACTAAGCAAGAAAAATAAAGTTTACTTTGCAGAACATAAAAATAACAGATTAACCCATTTGTTCCCACGAATTTTTTTTAATAATAATAATAATAATATTAAATACAATTTTATTAAACTTTTATTAAACAAGTTAACAAAATTAAACAAACTAAACTATTTTTTACAATAAAATTATTAATATTTTTATTGTTACTTCAATGTCTTTGCGGAATCGCAACTGCTTTTCGATTTCCGCCCCCATCATGTATAATGCTTTTTGGGACAGTTTGTCGTGAATGTTCTGCTTTATCACAATCTCGAAAATAATGTGATGTTATATTTCTTACAAACTTAAGTAAATCATCATTTCTTTCTGCCCATGAATATAATCTCCACGCGTTCACAACTGTAAGATTCAACATGGGAGTCCAGAGGCCCACCACCACTTCTTACCCTGTACAGATATACGGTAATGTTTGACGTTTTGGTCAAGCAAATCAGCGCCTCCCATTTCTACATTATAACTCGCAAAAAGATGTGCTTGTGGGAGGTCCGTTTTACAATTTTTCTCCTTAGACCAACGTTTCACTTTTGATAGTGGAAGTACATTATCAAATTTAGTCATCATGGTTACAATGTTATTATCTCGCTACCTAACTATGAATAATAAATTCACTTCGTCGTACTTGTAGTTGAAGCTACCACGATCTAGTTTTTTTATATGTTTTTTATCTGGTAAAGGACACTTTTTTTTTCGGTTATCCCTAACTGTTCCTGTTGCTCTGTAACCTAATTCTCGAAGAGTTCCCATCAAATTATAACTTGTAAAAAAGTTATCAAAATGGACTATGTGCTCTTGCGGATATGTTACTGCTTCTAATAAATCCAAAACAACTCGGAATCCCAGAGGTATATTTTCCTCAAAAACTTTATTTTGTTTTGTGCAGCAATAAGCATTGAACTTGTAACAGTATACTGCAGAGTATCCAATCGTCATACCAGAACCGTATGCGTTTTGCTCTAATAAATTGTTTAGATGAATGGTAGCCAAAATATTGTAAAATACTTGTCTTTCAGGGTTCGTTTAAATAAAACTAACGGTAATTAAAACACAATATATTAATATAAGAACACACTAAATAACACTTAATACTACTAACTAATAATAACGGCAATTATTTTAATATTTATTATTTTACTGTATTTATTTATATATCAGTATTTATTTATATCACAGTACTCGTTGCCGGTTGCTGGTCGTCTATATCTCTATACGCATTCGAAAATAATTCCGGACTCTTCCTCGGAGGTCCGGGAAACTCGATGATGTATTCCGAGGGTGATGTCATCGCCAAATCATCGCTCGCCTGAAGAATCATCATTTTACCATCAGAATGTCTGATTCTGATTCATCCTATGAAGATTCTTGAGAAAATATTTATATTGCTGCTGGAACATCATTTGGAAGTTTATCTCCTTCAATGCTATCCTCATTCATTTCATCCTCGTCTGTTTGATAATCTTCACCCGGTGGAATAACAACAATATCAACATCTTGGTCCTATTCATCTAAATCACGTATAGCAGATTGTAAATTTTTATAGGATCTTCCATAAAATGTGTTTGATTCTTTTGATTTGTACTTCTCTCGAACAAAAATATGTAATGTATAATACATCTTCCCAGTGTACTCACATGAGTACACCAAAAATAAGTGTGTAATAACATTCTATGTACAGTGCGATTCTAAATGATTGAGGATAGTTTGCATTTAGCGCCAATATTTTTTTCTTATGTTGGTCACACTTAGTATCTGCTTAAAATTTGCTTCCATTATTTTTCTTCAGTGGCGTTTCGTATTAGAGGGTTGACTATTAAATAAGAAATTAATTTGTGTTTTAAATATTGCTATTACTACTAAATTCATTCAAAATTAATAATATTCTCACTATAGATAATAATATTAAGTTAGATAGTAAGTATTATTAACAATTAATGCATTACATTATTCAAACAGATCAATGTACATCACATTAATAATTAAGGTAAATATAATCAAAAACACAATTTGTAACATAAAATATATTAAGTTAGTTCCAGAGATACAATATATCTATTACATTTATTTGACAAGTAAGTTAAAAAGAAAATATAAATATAAAATTATCTACGAGTCATTTACAGAAAACCATACAATAGCATTTTTCAGTAATCTTGTGAAGTTTGAGAATTGTGGCTTAATAGTATTGTTATATTATAAATGGTTAACCTAACTCAGAAAGAACTAAAGCACTACAATAAATGTTCAAAATGTCCACCATTAGCATCCAGGCATAAATTAATTCTCTTCTTAACATTTGAGAATATGAGGTGGAGTCCTTGTTCATCTATATTGTCAACTTCATTAACAATTGCTGCTTGCAGTTCTTCTATAGAATGAGGTCTATTTTCAAAAACTTTTGTTTTCAAATAACCAAACAGATAAAAATCTAAAGGTGTTGGGTCAGGTCTAATCTATCAACGAAATACTGTTGTAGAAATTCTAATGTATCATGAGCTACATGAGGTGGAGCTCCATCTTGCTGAAAATATCTTGTTTGCAATTCATCATCGTGTAATTGATTTATAAAAGTTTGCAGTATTTCTGTACGATATCGCTCAGCATTAATAGTGTCATTAAAAAATATCGGGCCAATGACTCGTCGTCTTGACATGGCTATCCAAACACCTATTTTCAATGGATGCAAGCTGGTTTCTACATAATTATGTGGATTTTCAGTTGCCCACGTTCTATAATTTTGGCTATGGATATATCCTGATAAATGAAACCAACCCTCGTCTGACATAAATGTCACATTTAAAATATCATCAAAAAATCAAACATTTTACCTGCCGCTAATATCTATCAGCATACCCATGACGTATGGCATTAGACAGAAATCGTTAGCGCTGTCACGGCTTCAACAGCAAAAGTTTTATGGCGAATTATTTATAGAAAATAATGGAGGAAGATTTTCAGTGCAAGCCGGCTGAAATTCTGAAAAGGTCGTTAGAGACATCTTTCGAAATTCTACCACAAAAATTAGTAAAAAAATACAATTTCCAGTATGTCATATTTATGGAGTGGTGCATCGAAAGAGTATTCTCCTTCTTCGGCGTGGTCCTATTCATGGTGAAAGCAACTCTATTAGCAAAAAATGACGTTGATATTAGTAAATATAAAAAACTTACGGATTTTTTAAAACAAAAAGGAAAAAATCATACTCCAGAAAAGTCCAAAACTCTTTCACAAGAAGAAATACTTTTTCCATACTTTTGGAAGTGTACCAAGCTAAATTTCCAACTATCAACATTTGCCAGAGCCATGACTTTATACGGGACATTGTTTTCGTCGAACGTCCGCCACTCTCTTTGCCAACGCAGGCGGTAGTAGGGAAAACTTAAAACACCATAGAAGATGTAAAAGCGACACGATTGCAGAGTCCCATGTTAAGGAATCTGTGCTAAATAAAATGAAAATTGCAAAGACGATTTTAGGTGAAAGTCAAACTAACAGCCTTCCACTGCAGGAATTAATTTTTATAATGCATCAGGTTGTTCGTTTACTTTTAATATATCAAGTAATAAGTAGATTTGTTTTTATTCGCTGTTATTTTTCTGTGCTTAATTTGTCATAATAAAATGTGCTAAGTTATATGTCCATTTTTTTTTAATATAATTTTTTTACAGTTGGCGATAAAATATTGTATGCACCACGTCAGTAAAGTGACTTTATCGAACTCGACTGTTACTCGCCTCGGCCCATAATCTCAAGCTCGTTCAATAAAGTATCACTTTACTGACTTGGTATATAAATAACTATTACATAAACAAATTAAATAATCATAATATAATAACTCTATCCGTCGTTTCTGTTGATGTAGTGGGACAAGTCGGAATGATTTCGTTATAAAACTCCTTTTAAGGGTTCTCGACAAACTCTATACACTTTTTGATCCTATTCATCTTTTTCTGTTTAAGTGGCACTTTCCCCACGGTGTTTTTTTGGTAAAAGGACAGTCTTATTTTCACTCTGCTTAAGGTTAAAAGTATGTTCCACCAGACCTTTGATAAACTCCAAAATCTTAATACATCTAGGATGCTCAGAGTCATACACAAAATAATGAAACTTACTGATGTTAAAGTGCATTTTTTGAGATCTTTCGTGATTTAGAGTTTCCATTAAAACTGCATTCTTCTTAAAATATCTCGGCCACCACGACTTGAAATCTGTTATCTCAGCTGTATTAATTTCCTTCACATCAAACTTATGCATTCTGGAGGCTTTAGCAATGATTTCAGTGAACAATGTAAATTTAATCACTTTTTTTAGTGCCCTTTTTATCATAGAAAATGCCCTCTTATCGAAAAATATTGTACTTCTTTGGAAAATCTTTTAGTGTCAGTCAGTGCAAGGAGCATTCTTATGAAAGCATGGTTTTTATTTTGTCCCCAACAATTATTACTATAAAGATGAAGTTCAGTCACGCCTTGGGAATTGTTGGAAATGTAATCGAATAAGAACGAGTAAACTTCATTGGCCGTCGGTTTTGGTATATCTTCATGGTAAATATATAAAGAAGCTTTATTTTTCTTTGCACTGTGTATACAAAATACGTTAGCAGTTAGTTCATTGTAATAAAAAACTTCCCTTCCTAGTATAACTTTTAACCTCTGTCGTGCTTGATAGTTCAGAATAAAATCTTTTTGTTCTTCTTTTATGTACAATATACTCAGCAACAGCTACTCTTTTTGTTGTTTCATTTATACTTCGTTTCGTTTCGTTTTTATTTTTTGGAGATTTCACAGGTACTACAAACATCCAACTAGTGGTCTTCCAAACGAGAGCTTGAAATTTTCCACAAAAAACTTGTAGTATGATGCATAAGATACGTTGATACGTGGGGTATCGCATTTTGAACAGGTTGTGCATTTTTTCTATATTAAGGTTAGATACTGTCTAAATAATACACTTCTCGACCAGAGTAATGGCTCTCTGTTTTAGGAAAAGATTCGATGTGTTTCCTCATACATAACCTGGCTTCTTCAGGAAATTTATTTCCGCTAATATTTCTACCCTTCATATCTCTTGGACTCTTTCCTAGTACAACTAATTTCCTAATTCTCAAAAGTCTCCTTACCGTAACCGATAAAATGGACAAAAATATTTTCAAATAAACTTCACACTTGACATTTTTGCGAAATATTTAAAAGAGTATGACCATTCTTTGGGATTGTCTTTTCTCGGTCGATGCTTATGAATATCAGTAAATCTCGATCAGCTCTTGATTGAAAATATCTTTAGATTTTAAATCGTAAAAACGAGGGAACATGTTAAGTCGTTCTTCTTCAGATACTTTACCAAAACAGTTTCTTTTACAACTAAAAACATTAGCCATTACAGTCCCTAAACTTAAAATTATAACCTCAAATTTTACCTGCAAAGTTCTGTAAAGTTTTTTGGCTACAACTAAACTACCTTTGTAATTAACATACTCTGCACCACTTCATATAGCTTTTTTATCTTATCTCTTTGAAAATTTTCAGGTTTTTCCCATGTTTTTCTTGGTTTATCACTCATTTTTATTTCGGAATAATAACGGAAAACAAAAACATCAGCTGTGATACTAACACTAACCAACAGGTCCTAAAATGTTGACGGGACAGGCGCGCGAATCGCTCTTTCAAATACTCCGATCAGAGAAATTTTATGTGCTACATAAGGCGCGCGCAGGCGCGGCGATGGGGTCTAGAGATGGTCAAAATCAAAACGAAATCGATAGTCATATCGCACAATAGTTATGGTGTATGCCCTTAGTCAGTAGAGACAGCGTGGTTGATTAAATTAAAAGATGGTAGGTAGCGTCACTCAGTTTTACTTGCGCAAGCTCAAATCTGAAAACAGAGAAAAGGGATTGCGCGATCTTAGGCGCATGCGCATACAGACTACAAAAATACAAACACTAAATACCGTGCAAGCGGTAGGGTTCTAAATGAAGGATACGTCTGCAAGTGCTATAAGAAGGATCTAATTCTTGGTGTAAATTCCGCACAGAAACCTGAGGACGTTCTTCTACCAATTGCCTGACCGCTTCAACATTTTCCTCATTTTTAACTGTTGGCCTACCATTGCCCATTTTGCGATCCACGCTTCCTGTTTCCCTGAATAATTGTACAAAACGGCGAATGCATTTGGAAAACTGATCATATGGGATAGCAATATCTGGAAATTCTTCTAAAAGATCCTGATATGGATCCCTGATAGAATAAACCCATTCACCATTAATTTTATTACCATTTCTAAAACAAATTTCAACCATGTGCCGTTTCTGTTGTCGGTTAAATACAAAAGCCATTATTAAATAGCTAATAAATTGCAAAGACACATATGTCTATCTCAATCGTTCATGGCCTACCTAGGATACAAATTTTTGTGGCTCGCTTGATAGATTCAATAAGTTACCCACGTCTGCATCTATTGGCATTTTAATAACTCTACTAACCGAGTTATTTCTTATTTGAATTGTTATTTTTACTCTAATTAGCTTATGGATTATCATTTAGTTCTTGACACTGCACTTTATTATTGTATTGTCCTCTTAATGGAAAGATCTGTTGAACAATAAAGACAATTATTATTATGATTATTTTGTTTCTACTCTTGGAAAACAAATCATTATTATTATTAGTTAGGTATGTAAATTATTAATTGTTATATAAGTAAGTGTGTGGTAGATGATTTACTCTCGTTATGATTTTCTAATGACGTGGATTAGAGCATTTTATAGATATATTGGTTTTTGAGAAAAGAAAACTTAAAAAAATCGTACTTTTACTAAATTTTAATAACTAATTTAATATAATTGTAGGCTGTGATGTACCCTTCGATAAGTGTCCTCTACGCCAGATGGGTACCAGCTGAGGAAAGAGCTACGTTGGGGGCATTTTCTTTCGCTGCGAATTCTCTTGGTTTAATATGTGGAAATCTATTCACGGGAATGATAATATCCGTACTTAGAAATTGGCCTATTGGGTTTTATTTTTGGGGAGTTCTGGGCACCGCTTGGTGTATAATCTTCATGATTTACGTCTACTCAGAACCAGCCACATCTCCTAGCATAACTGAAAGGGAAAGAGTTTTCTTGGCAGAAAAAATACGTAATATTTAACCGATTATCCCAGGTAGTTACAGAATTTATTTAAAATTCATTAATTTATCAGATAAGAGGAATAAAAAGCTTAAAATACCTTGGAAAGGTTTCTTTTCGGATATGGGCATATGGGCGATTCTTATATGCGAAATAGGTCATGACTTTACAATATTCACCTTAAACAATAATTTTCCTAAATACTTTAGCGATGTTATTCATCTCGGCCTTAAAGCGAATTCTCTAGCATCATCCATACCTTATTTAGGACAATGGATAGGTGGACTGATAACTGGAGAAATTTTAGATCATTTGATTAAAAAGAAAGGAAGTAGTCTGCTTTGGTGCCGACGAATATCAACTTCAATAGGTAAGCAATTAACATATTTCTATTGTAACTTGGAATTTGACCCCGATGCCCTTAGTATCATCCAAATATAATATAAAAAACACTTGTTCAACAACGGCAATTTGACAAAATTAATTTCAACGTTTGGTATATGAGAGATATATTGACACTCTTCATTTGGTCCAAAATCCTAACTTTAAAACCGACTGGCTTAACTTAAAGCCGTAATCGACTCATGTAATATGTCAATTATTTAAATACCCATTCTCAACGCAGGGTTGCCTGATCTAAGGAGGTGCAAATTGCATTTATCTGCAGAGACATTTAATTTTTAATATTTTGAAGAAGAAAAAAGTATACGTAAGTAAAGAGAAGTAAATTTATTCCAGAAAAAAAAAACTAATAACAATACACACTACATTTAGTATTTTTTTTAAATATTAATTTCTTCATCTTCCCCAAACAATATTCAGTGCGAAGTAACAAACAGTGTCCAAATTTCTCACACAAGAAGTACACCGATTCTGTCGCCAGTAAAGCTAAAGGAATGGCACCAACTGGGCCGCTGCTCATATAAAAAATACACACAACTTCTTATTTAAGAGAAAAGAAAATATAAAATAAATTCCTGGACAAAATTAACGCGTTACCTGATACTTTTACCATTACTTGTAATTTTCAGTTTTAATTCGTGAAATATAGTATCTAGGTAGCTTAGGATGTCGTCTGTTATTATTGAAAAAAAATTTTAGTTGCATAAAAAGCTGTTATACAAAAATTGGTCAGTTTAATTTTGTTGATCATTAGTTTGATTTTAATTTCTTTAAAATAATAAAACACACTGTCTAATATAGCTAGAGTTGAACATACGAGTCGTCATTGCAATTTAAGTGAACTTGAAGCATCGCAAGCAATAGCTCTTGTTAATGATGGTCGTAGCCAGCGTTATGTGGCTAATTTGTTAGGCGTTAGACAGTCAACAATAAGTCGGACAGTTAAACGTTTTAATGAACTTGAGACTTTCTCCAGAGCAAGAGGACAAGGTCGTAAAAGATCTACAAATGAAGTAGATGATCAATTTCTTAGACAACTTGTCTTAAGAACGAGACGATCGACCAATTCCGAGTTACGTAGAATTCTAGCAGAAGTCCGAAACGTAAATATTTCTGGAGGGACAGCCAGTAGAAAGCTTAATAAAACAGGATTAAAAAGTAGAAAACCAAACCATCAATTGCACCACAGCTTACCAGACAACATAGAGTTTCTAGATTGTGTTTTGCTAGAGCTAGAGCTCATGCAAACTGGTCAGCCTGAAGTCACCTGATGGACGTGTGCGTGTTTTGAGAAGACCACATGAGAGTTTTGCTGGCTGCAATATCTCTCCAAGAGTTCCATTTAGTGGTAGGTCAGTAATGTTCTGGGGATCAATTTGTTTTGACGCTCGCGTGGAGTTGGTGGTGGTGGTATTCACAGGAGATCAATGAATGCAAATTTTTATATCGAGAATATTGCCAACATCCTTTTGATTCAAGATAACGCTCGACCACAACTTGCTGTAGAAGTAATGTAACCTTCGAGACGTGAATATTCAGGTTATGAAGTGGCCACCTAAAAACCCGGACATAAATCACATAGAGCATCTTTGGGATGCACTTGAACGGGCAATTATACACCACATACCTGCTCCTACAACTCTTAGGGAACTTGAAAGAGCTGTGGTTGCTGAAAGGGAGAATATTCCTCAAGCCACCATCCGCAACTTAATTAGTAGTGTACCTAGACGAATGGAATCAGTTATAAGAGCAGGAGAAGGCAAAATCCGATATTAATTCTATAATTTTAAGGTTTTAAAGTTAAATTTAATTTTAGCAGAACTTTTATAATTTCTACATGTTCACTGTGCCTTCAAGTTTAGATATTACTGTAACATTTTTGTTAAATCAACATTGTATTACTTTGAAAATGTTGTTAAAAGTTAGTTAAAGTGTGTTTTGTTACAATTCATGCGTTATAATTTCAATAATAAAGGTTTTTGGAGAATGTTGGCACTTACTATAAGTGATGCGTTAATTTTGTCCAGGAGGTTATATTAATAAATACAAAAAGAAATAAAATAATAAAGAATACAAAAACAGAATGAAATAAAGGTCTTTTGGTTGGAAGTACTTACTAAATAAATACTTTAAAAAAGTTGTTATGCTCTGAATTTGACTGCTGTATTTTTTTAGGACAGCGTATAAATATTTTGAACTGTCTGGTATAAATTATATCTTTATACTAAATCTTTCTGTAATAATTGTTTTGCTTGTTATTTACTTTTAAATGTCCAGGTACCTATCGTGGGAGTCCCCGATATTATAATATTCTTTCCTAAATCTAGCGTCGTTTCTGCTTGCAATTATTTTCTACAAATTTATTAAGGACCTTTAATGCATAAGTACTTCCATTTTTTGCTATCTGTAACGTAAAAATGTCATCAAACAGTCATATTGTTTTTCCCTTTAATAATTTTAATACGTACTAGTTGTAGGCAGTTATTTACCATTGCACCTCGAGTATATTATTTAAACATCTTAGTTTTTGTTAGTTCGCTTCTAATTACGATTTTATTCTACAGAATTTACGTCTGGTTGTGTCATGTATATATTTGCTATTCATCTAGATAAGCATGTTGAATATTGGTTCTCTGAAAATGCTATCTTAATTAGAGTATTGGTTAGACATTTTGTAAAATGTGCCTTATATTTTCATCCTGTCTGGGTATGGTTTTTTTAGTTTATTTAAATCTTTTCTCTGTTTCTCTCTTGTTCTCTTGTTTTGATTGTCAACGACTCAGGTTAAGATACATGTTTATGACAGCTTGGTTGCGCATGGTCTTTAGGATAACGGTCAGCTGTGTCTTCACGTACATCTGTGTATGTGTGTGTATCTAATATGCACATAAAATGGCGGACTAAATATGTATTGTAGTTGGATATTTACTTAAATTAAAATACTATATTTTGAAGCAGTTTCTCATAACTAAATCTTTCTAGAATTTTTAGGTAGTAATATCTTTTTATTCCTTTTTGAAATTATCCTTAATCGTATTCGAATAACAGTGACATCTTTGAGTAAATTGTCCAGGACCATTTTTATTTTAATTAGAAATTGCTTATCGCCAGGTTTATAATTACAATTTCCTATCAATTGAGCTTTGTTTTATTTTTTTTTCTATCTTATTTAAGATGTAGCGAAATACTCTTCTAATTAGACTTTCATCTTTAACTTTACTGGATAGTGTCTATATCTGTCTGGGATTTTCGAAGGAACTAAGCAGCTTTTCCTATATAAGATCGAACCTGCTTATAATAGTCCCTTTTGTCTTGAGAAAGTTTTCGGGCCAAGAAATCATCTGAACAGTGCGTCACTTGGAAATTAAAATTACTAATGAATAAAGGATAGTGCTTCCGCAATATTGTTTAACGTTGGTAACGACGGATATAAAAAAAATTCCTTAAGTGATATATATCTGCACGTGACCGTTGATTTTGAGTACCCTTCGACCGTTTACCTGCATTAGGTGATCTTTGTTACACGATGTTCTTGTGTATAGGCATTGTTTCTTTCATAATCGTTTATTTCGTTACATTGTTTGTTTCTTTCTGGAAATTAACAGGAAGCAAGTAGAGGATACATTAGCCAGTAGAGGCTACGTTTTGTTAGCTCCTGTAGAGAATTCGTTGCCAGTAAAGGTTACCTTGCTAGTTCCTGTAGCGACAGTTTCGCTAGGACGTGGGACCAGATTAATTTGACTAGCACTTGTATATATTTCATGTCCTAGGTGGATAGAAAACTTGCTAAAGTAGGAACTTTATTGTTCTCAATTTGACCTGAAACCTGCAGGCAGTTCAAATCAACCCTTTATGACGAACTGGTTTATGTAAATTGTATATATTATCGTAGATTAGCTTCATTAATTTTTTTGTATATATATTTATTAGTAAATTTGAGAAAACGATACCGATACGTTTTCATATGTAGGGTTATCGAAATAGTCCATGTTATATTAGGGTCATACCCGAAATATTAGTCAGTCTCGTAAAAGTCATGTAACAATTTTTTCTTATAACTTCAGTATCATTTTATATAGAAAGGTATAGACCAGCGCATATCATAAAAATAATAGTATATTCGCATTATTCTATTTTTCTTTATTAAAACTGAAACTATTTATTATTCAATTTTTAAAAATTTATGAGTATACTTTATGTACCAGAATCTCGATGTCAGATTTACCCAAGATCTGAGATAAATTACCTATCATATTATTTAAGTTATGCCTGCTATTTAAATATTTATTATTCAATCATTTAAATATTAAAATCCTATTATTATTTAAATCTTATTAACTATTGGATTTGTCTAAAATTCAATTATATTCTTTGCTTATTACTCAATTTAACGTCAGTAGTCAATTATTGCTCTTAAAGCATATTTTATTGTGCATGATTTAATAGTTTTCTTTATTTATTACCACTTACTATACTGGGTGAGTCCTTAACTCATGTTAACCCATGTTCAGTTATTACTTTTGAGTCAATTTTATTTATATACTTATTTTACCTTAAATTATCAAGCTGGTCATTGATATATTGATTTTTATTCATTCATTTGTGTGGCTTACAAGCCTTATGTAGATTTTTGCAAAATTTTGGTCTTGTGAATTTTGTTTAAATATTTCAGCATTGTTCTTATATGCTTACGACTTTTCTTGTTTTTTATTGTATTATTGTTAAAAAACTCTCCCTTGTTATTGTTATTATATTTGTTGTTTTATTGTTATGGTAACAACTGTCCAGGTATATACCTATGATTAAGTCAAGTTCCCGTCGGCAGTGTCTGTGTTCATTGTAACTGCGAGAATCGGGAATTTAAATACGGTGGCACCTATTATAAGAATCTTACTCGCTCCCCTCTTAATTGAGTTGGTCTCTCACCCGAAAATATCCGGGGTAATCGTGTAATTGGGGTAAGTTACTAAATCGTAACTAGGTATTATGTTGAGTACTGAGGCGCAGAAGTATTGCTCGTGAGCAATTGTTGGAGAATGTGGCTTAAATCTGAAACAGACAGAAACAAGAAAAACCGCTAACCACAAGAAAAATTAATAAAATCTGTATACGTATTTCGTTTTCATCTTCAGTAAAACAATCTGACAAAGAAAGATAGTTTAAGCGTCTTCGGCTAAGGTACAACCTTTGAAGATATGCCCTTCATCAAATCGCCAGTGGAATAACACTCTAGGTTATCCAAAGCTTAAGCGAAGACACTACGCTTAGCAATCTTTTTTGTAAGATTGCTCTACTAAATATGCCAACTTAGTTGCCGAAATACGTATTTAGGATTTATTAATTTATATTGTGGTAAGGAATTTTTCTGTCGGTTACTACTATTCATATCCTATGCACGCCTTTCAACAACTAAGTTGTTATCTTTAATAAGAAATAAAAATGTTGAACATTAGGTTAGAGTTAAGCTAACACACGAAGATCACCAAACACTATACTAAACATCCCCGTACACACCGAAGGTCATGTAAGCAGGGTATATGGAACTGGATCCTCATCTGCGTTATAAATGTTATTTTTATTTTTAACAATGTTTAAATTTACTCTGACTTTAAATAGACTCTGGTTTCGTAGGGTGGGGGGTCCAAGTGGTGTACCCAAGTTTCATCCCGAGTTACAATTCTATTTAAGTAGTCCTCATCTTGAGATGAAACACAATTCTACACAATTTTTGTTCAGGACTGAGCAGCCTGGGAATCCATCGTGCCTACACTTTGCTCATTCCCAAGTCTTCGGGCAGAATTTTAAATACACTCGTTTCTGAAATACCTATTTTTCTAGTAATAACTGTAACTCTTACTCGGCGATCAGTCAACATCAAATCTTCAACTTTGTTGATGATTTCTTCTGTTTGTGGTTCCAGAGATCGTCCGCACTTTGGATTATGAATGAATTCTCTGCACCATTTGAACTATTTACATTAATATTTACATGAAAATAGGCCGGGCGATTTTCTCCATACACTACCACCATTCCCTCATGAATATTCTTCGGGCTACGGCCTTCGTTTGATAAAAATTTCGATACTTCTGTGTTCAAGTTTCAAATCACTCATTTTGTCTTCTTTAAATGAATGTGAAACTAATAAATGTTAAGCGATTCGAACCAAACTTGGAGATGTCACTGAAAAATATCACAGAAACTTGACGTAAGTATTGTTTTCATAGCTAGATAGATAACATAAGAACTCCCCTCCTATATTGAAAAAAAAGTGTTCAAATAGAAAATGACTTAAGGAAAGTTCCATTATTTAATCCCAAAGAATATATGGTTAACGGATTAACCTACATTTTTGTAACACACTGTATATAGTATCTAAAAATTAAAAGAAATAACAACCTGGAAAATATCTCTATATGTGAATGTTACATAATACCTATTTTGTAATTTTTTGGAGCCAATGAAAAAAATTATAAAATTGTCTATATAGAGGTTTATTCACGCTATACGGCACGGAATATTGTGGCCAAAATACTTTACTTTCAAAAAGTTTCACATTTGGGATATATGGGGTCTATTATGGTTACTTTTTAAAATTATTTTCAGATTATACAGGGTGTTCCAAAAACCCTAAAAGTATCAAAGTTGTGTTTTTTTTTAAATGGAACCTCTGCATTTCTGGATTCTTCGATCAAAATAAGTGCCTTTTTTAATTTAGTTTATAATACCTGAACCTTAAGGTTTTTTAAATAATTTGAATTTTTGTCAAAATCTAACCTAATTTTCATATTTAAAATAATTAAGAAGTATTTAAGTTATGTAAGCGAAATTTACAGTAAAGTGTAACAATAAATATTTTATATCCAAATTATAATAAACTTGTCATCTTATACAAGGTGTACAAAAATTAAAACTAATCAAATAAGAACTTTAAGCGGTTATAACTTGATTAATTTAAATAGAACGCCATATTTTTTAACTTACCAACAAATGCACTTTTTAATTACCTATCGAATGGTATTTATAGGTCAAGCTTTAAGTCTTCGCGTTTTTACAGAATACATACGCCTAATAGTTTCTCGCACCATTTGATGTTTTTTAAATAAAAGTTCTAATGTATCTAGTTGCCTATTATATTTAGAAACGTCAGATAATTTACAATTATTATTATTAACATAAAATAGAAGCAAGATATTTAAAACATATGTTCGAAGTGTGAACCGTTCATTTCCAGACACTTGTATATTCTTTTTTGAAAACCACCGTTGACTCTGGACGTATTGTAGCCTTTTTTTTAATTTATCCCCATAAAAAGAAATCTGGCGGAGTTAAGTTTGCGGCTCTGAGGGGTCAATTTTGAAATCCATTTCTTGCAATGGCTCTGATTTAAAAGTTGGTATTAAAAATTGCTGAACCTCATGATGATAATGAACTCCATCCAATTGAAACCATATGTTTGTTGTGATGTTTAAAGGGAGTTTTTTCTAATAACACTGGAAGCTGGTGAAAAAGGAAATCGAGAAATATCATACCATTCAAAGGTCCTTCAAAAAAAATAGAGTCCAATTAAATATGGGCCCAGTATTCCACCCCATACATTAATGGACCACCTATTCTGATTTTTCATGACTGTGTATTAGGCTGGGTCAAAAATTTTTTTTCTTCATTTCTTGAGAGGCTCAATGATAAAAAGGTGCTAAATGGTACAGCTAATCTGCATATAAAATTTTATTGCATTATTTAAAGTTTTACTGCCTCCGGATAGCGATAAAAATTTCAGAAAAAGTAGATTTTTGACATCACTTTAATAATACTTTTTAAGTTACATATCTATACAAGTTTTATGCAAAATAATTCGGTATCGGTATATAGAGGTAATCCCGATATAAAACTGTACTTTTACAATGTGGATTCACACTGTTAAATTTCCCCAGAACACGCATTTACATATCGCTACCTTAATATAGAAAGTCCCTAACTCAATTTTTTATAAATCCAGTTTTTTTTTTTTTGATATTTCGATATATTAGAAGATCATCTATCGAAACATGACAAAAACCTCGATTTAAAAAAATGTGTTAGGGCATTTCTATATTAAGGTAGCGATATACAGCACTGATTCAGTCTAAAGGTTCAATTAGACGTGCCACAGCCGTAACCATATAAAACCAATCGTATGTGCTACAATGTTTTCGATTTTGGTAACATGCCGTAACGCCATAGCCGTAACCGTAGATATTAATTGAATTTTGGTTACGGCTATTGCACGTCTAATTGAACCTAAACACGGACAAATAATTCATTAAAAGGAACAATAATATAAAATTCTGCTTTTTTATATATTACAAAAACTAAAAAACGTGCAGCTTTTGTATATGTTATCTAAACGGTTCAAGGCAAAAACAAAATAGGGAAATCTCCGTACAATCTTTATTTCTTACAACACGAAGTTAGATGAGGCAAGTGTGCCGCGATCGTTAAAATAATTAGTGTTGCGTTGTAAAGTGCTGTCGACACCTTTTTAAACTAATTAAACTAAGCAGATATTTACCAACAACTTTGAAAGCCGTTGTTGACCCAGTAATTCAAAGAAACAGTTATTTTGCACACCCTGAAAACTTATTACTTGCAATGTTGACAGATCCCCAGCAACACATTCGTGAATTAGCTGTCCATCGAATTTTGAAAGTAGATCAGCAACATCAAAGCAATTACGACTTTTTCAGATACCAACGATAAACTTTAATGCATCATCATATTTTGACCTTTTGAATTGGGGAGAAACTATCACTGAACCACCTATATTAAAATCTGTAAATGAAGAAAATCTTCGACTGTTTATTTAAGAAGAAAACAATGGAGGAATTGAGCTATTACACCTTCCCTCTCACACCCAAGCGGTAGAAAGAGCAGTCAAAGCTGTGAGTGAACCATCATCAACTTTGTGCAACAAAACAACAAGGGGAGTGTTGATCAAAACGCAGATAGAATCAAGAAAATTAATACCGAAATTCGATACCAAAAAGGATTTTGTCACAAAATAAACTCATTATATTCATTATTTTTATGATTATCCTTTCTTGCACTTTTGTAAAAAAAAAATTTGTCATGCTTTTTTTCTCTAAATAAATATAATTACAATTGATTTCTAACTTTTCCAAATAAATAAACTTAATTAGAGTAATTTTATATATCATGCTTTAAGTTCTTTTTTAAGTACATTTTTGAAAGATTCAACATTAAACCGGAGGCAGAAGATTAACTCCGATTGCTACCAAACTTCGTAACCTAATAACACTTATAATTTGGTATCTTTTTGTCACCGTGCCCATAAAAAAAATATTTTTTTTTTTCTCCATACATATGTGACCCAGCCTACTGTGTATTCATGCGGATTCGAATGATAATAGTAATGGAAGTTGTGTCTATTCACGACACCATTGCTATGAAATTTACGTTCATCACTAAATAACACATTATTAAAAAAGTTTTCATTTTCTGCCACCTTATCTAACACCCACATGCACAGTTAAATTCGATCGTCAAAATCATTTTCATAAGGTTCCTGACAAAGCTGGATTTTATGGGGATGAAATCTGTGTTTTTTAAGAATTCTTAAAATACTTGCTTGACTAATGTTAGTATTTTTGGATATTGATTTTGACTAATAGTTGAATTTTCGATAACTGAACCAACTACAGTAAAAAAGTTTTCTTCATCTTCAACGACAAATTTCCCTGTAATGGGTTTTTTTTATAACTGACTCTTCCACTTTCCTTAAACTGGTTTAATAGTCTCTCAAAAATGGCTGGCTTAATCTTAATCTTAATCTTCATTTTGACCAAGCAATACAACAAAAATATTCAAATATTATTAAACTTCCTCAATTATAGAAAATAATACCGCTATAGCAAAAACAGTCTTTGTAGACAAAAATGTCAGGCTAAATCAATTCTCTGACATTTCTAAACACAATAGGCAACTAGTAACATTAGAATTTTTATTTAAGAAACACCAAATGGTGCGGAAAACGATTATTACGCGTATTCTATAAAAAACGCGAAGACTGAACGCTTGACATTTAAATACCATTCGAAAGGTAATTAAAGTGCATTTGCTGGTATGTTAAAAAATAAGGCGTTCTATTTACATTAATCAAGTTATAACCACTTAAAGTTCTTATTTGATTAGTTTTAATTTTTGTACACTCTGTATAAGATGACAATTTTATTACAATTTGGATATAAATTATGATCTATTGTTACACTTCACTATAAATTTCGCTTACATAACTTAAATATTCCTTAATTATTTGAAACATAAAAATTAGGTTAGATTTTAACAAAATTCAAATTATTTAAAAAACTTTAAGGTTTAGGTATTATAAACCTAATTAAAACGGACATTTATTTTAATCGAAGAATCCAGAAATGCAATAATATGCAGAGGGTTCCGTTTGAAAAAACATAACTTTGATAATTTTCGAGCTTTTGGAACAGCCTGTATAATATGAAAATAATTTTAGAAAGTAACCATAATAGACCCCCATATATCCCAAAACCGTATAGCGTGAATAACCCTGTATAAAACTTTGGATTCACATTTTCAGGAATGCTTATGCCAGCCATATTTGTCGTCCTGGTCGGATATATGGAATGCAATGCTACCCTAGTTATCGCAATGTTCTCTCTTAATCTCTTTTTCAAGGGACCTTTATATTGTGGTATGAAAATCAATCACTTAGATATGTCCTATAATTTCGCTGGTATCTTGATGGCGTTAACCAATGGTATTGGAGCAATAGCAGGTTGGGTAAGCCCACAAGTAATTAATTTGCTGGCTCCAGATGTAAGTGAAGATACCTCTTGTCTAAATTTACCTAATGTGCCTTCTCTTTCTCCAGAACAATTTAGAAGAGTGGCTGTTGGTATTTTGGGTACTTTTGATTGTGGCCTTTGCTACCAACACATTCTATGTGATCTTTTGCAAAGCCACTCGAAGAAAATGGGATGTACCAGAGGACGAAATGGACGAGTTTAAACACGATGCAGACGAATTAAAGGAAAAGAAAGAAAAACATGACGAGGAAAAGCATAGAAAAAAAGATGAGAAGCAGGCGCAAAAAAATAAAAAAGAAGGGGAAGGACCTAGCCAAACTTAGAAAAATTCTGCGTTAGTAAATAAACTAAGCTAGTGTTTAAAAACAATAAAAAAGTAAATTGCAAGGTGTTTTAATTATTATAAGATAATTTTTTTTTTTTAAATGCTTAAGGAATATCTAGCATTCGTTTAATTAAATGTGATATTTAGCCCTACCCACCTAAAATACTAACACCAATAGCATGAGTAATATTTATTCTACTGGTGTTTCACCAGAAAATCTACTTAGACCTTTATTGTCTATTATTTTTTAAATGATATAATCGAAATTATGCCTTTTGTTTATGCTAGCGACTTCAAATTATAAGTAATAATTTCTTCTAGGAAACTATGTTGAAATTCAGATAGATCAAAATTCCTCAGGTTCGTTTTCATTACTAACATAATCCTCTTCCGAATTTCACGGTGTTGTTGTTTTGGTCATGAACATTTCATTGTTCCTACTATCAGCTTCTACAGGATCTTCTATTAGAGTAATTCTTTTTGTTATATTTTTTTATATAAAGTCTAGCCATAAATATTGTCGATCAGAAAATTTCATAACAGCATGAACGCATCTTTCGGCAGTTTCAGCTGTGTACACACATGAACACGGTGCTGTTTTTGTTCAAAACTGAGAACTTGGGACAAACTTCGCAGCAATACGCCGCATATTGAATTCGCCGGAGAGAATACGCTGACAAACGTCATGGATTGTTTTTCTTCGATCTTGCAGGACAACATCATTTTTACCACATTTTTGGCGTGTTTTACGAAGAGATATAGGGTAGGGAGAATACGCTTCGACGAGTACATCCAAAAATAATGGAACACTACAAGCGCTGCCATTTTGGACATACTTGCGTCACGGTTGCCTATTTTTGGCATATTCTAAAATTAGCTGATTTCTATTTGTATATTTTAAACATTGTTTTAAGAGTTCTTGAGCCGTTCTTTTTCGTTGTAATTGTTAGTATTTACATCAATTTATGGAAATACATGTCTTATCCAATGCAAGGTTCTAAAAATAGAAGAAGGTTTCAACGAGAAGGAATTTCTTTTCACCGGTAAGTATCCATTAAAGTATTATATTGTACAGTGACTTATCAAATAAAAAATATTGTTGAATATGGTTGAATATTGTAAATAAGATATTAAGACATCGACTTGGTCTACAAACAAATTTGTTTGTTCTCTTCATTTTAAAGCGGAAGATTATGAAGTTAGATATAGTAAAAGATTTCTTAAAGCAGCAGCAATGCCATTTTGTGTCGATTTATATAATACGATGTTGGAAGAGGTGATTACAGCTCCCGCACCGTCAACTTCTAAAAATGTAGTAGGAGACATGCTACAGGCCAATATATTATCTACAAGTTCTTTAAGTTCTTAAATTAAATTAAAAATTAAATTAAATTTATAAAAAGACACCACAAATATTGAAAAGAAAGTTAAGGTACAAAATTGAAAAATATGTACACACAGGCAAATATGTCAACATTTCTTAAGTAAACAATATTTGAATAGTGCATTGCTTAGAATTTTATTTTAGCTGCAATTCTTTCGTAATCATTTAACATATTTTTTTAATATTCAATGTTTTATATTCTACCACACATATTTGTAAGTATTGATAAAACAACTGTCATTACATTATAAACATATTGATATTTTTCACTAATAAAACAATGTATGTTGTACAAAAGCTATATTTTTGTTTAAAAAATCAGTTGTCTCATTTTTAAATTAGATTTAATTACAAGTTAAAGGGTTCTGGAATTCTAATCATTTGCTATAGATACGTAAAATTTCAGAAAAGAGAATCATATACAACCTTTCATTTTAATGTAGCAACAAATTTATATGTTGAAGTATTGTTTTCTGAAGAATTGTTTGCCTAAATTCGCAAATCCATAGCTATTTCTTGTATCTGTAGTAAGTTAATACCGTTACTGCTACCGGAAACTGAACAAATAGTGATAGCAGCACCAAACGGAAACGAATGCAGTATGTAAAGGTTTTCCATAATTATGTGTAAGTATCCTTTGTAGTTTAAAGAGCAGTTTCAAAAATATATTTGTATATTGATTATCTCCTGGTGAAGGGAAGAAATCCTATGTTCGATTGATCAATTACTTATGATGATCATAGTTACATTCTAGAAATCATGAATGCATATACCAGAATTCGATTTTTTAATTTAGTGAAACGATATACGTTAAAAATTCAAGGAGCTCCAGTTCGTATACAATCATCAAAACTAATATTATTCAACCACTAATGAAATACTTTTCCATGGTAAAATTGGAGCTTATTGTATTTCGTAAAGTTAGTTGTAATAAATAATCGCTTTTACTATTTGTTTTCTTAGCCGTTATTTTTATTTTATTTTTGAATATCCTGCCATGGAGGATATATTTAACAATTAGGCATGTTATATTTACAGTGTCGAAACGTCGATGTAAATTTATCATAGTTATGCCAAATATAGCTGCTACACCAGGACAATAAATATTTTTTTATTACAAAAAATCTCAACATAATTTTACAGTGCTTTTGTACAGTTGGTGTAGTTCGATATTACACTTTTTGAGTAAACAAATGAACATAATATTTGCGATAACATAATTATTTTTATATTATATACGAAATACTTTCACGACGTATGGATTTATAATTTGTTTTTAAATATACTAAACAAGTATATTATTATTAAAAAAGATATTGAAAACCAGAAATATATAATATATACTCATATATATTTCTCGTTTTAAATAAAATCAAAGCAAAGAAAATAACCATCATTGAAACAAAATATTGCCCTTTTTATATCAAAAATAGAATTAACGTTGCACTAATTGTACCAAGTTTTTGAATTCGCGGTTAAATTCCCACTTTATTTCCCTGATGAGTAGAGCTGAGGATGTTTGCGGTACGGCAGGACCGTATGTAGTGCATCCCCACATTTAACTATTTATCTAAATATTCTCTGAAATGATTTGCCGGATCTCATAAATTAATAGAGTGATATTTTAGTATGCACTGGATATTGTTATTATACAAAATCATAATAGCCATTTGTATTTATGGATCATAAATAATAATACGCATGTATTTGTATTTGGTTGTGAATTCAATTTAAACTTAAAACGAATCGTAATATTTTAACGACAAGCCGTCCTTACAATACATGCATTCGAGACAAAGTGTGCAACTCTACGAATAACTTCCATAATTGATCGAAAATGGACATTTTGGAGCTGAAGTAAAGCCCCTATTCTTAGAAAATTTTATTACGTCGTTAAGAACTATTATTATAAACAACAAAGGCCTTTTATTAGTGTTGAAGTTTTAGTTTCATTGAATTTCCATGTTGTAAGTAGTCAATTGTAAAATGTTCATTCACAATATTCTAAAACAAGGTGTAAATTTAACTAAAATCCAGAAAAACACATTCTGATAATATATTACTAGATTAGAAGCTGTGTTTATTACTATTTATTATATTATTTTTATAACCAAATGCAATAAAAGCTACGAAAACAAAAGAAACCTCGATTTATTAAAATCTTGTCACACAGCCTTTCAAAGCCTGGCAGCACATATTTTGCATATATTTTATATATACTACCTACTTGAACTAGGTGAATGAAGTTAGAAGTTATAAGTTATAACTTCTAACTTCTAACTAGAAGTTATAAGTTATAACTTCTAACTTCATTCACCTAGTTCAAGTAGGTAGTATATATAAAATATATGCAAAATATGTGCTGCCAGGCTTTGAAAGGCTGTGTGACAAGATTTTAATAAATCGAGGTTTCTTTTGTTTTCGTAGCTTTTATTGCATTTGGTTATAAAAATAATATAATAAATAGTAATAAACACAGCTTCTAATCTAGTAATATATTATCAGAATGTGTTTTTCTGGATTTTAGTTAAATTTACACCTTGTTTTAGAATATTGTGAATGAACACTTTACAATTGACTACTTACAACATGGAAATTCAATGAAACTAAAACTTCAACACTAATAAAAGGCCTTTGTTGTTTATAATAATAGTTCTTAACGACAGTAATAAAATTTGCTAAGAATAGGGGCTTTACTTCAGCTCCAAAATGTCCATTTTCGATCAATTATGGAAGTTATTCGTAGAGTTGCACACTTTGTCTCGAATGCATGTATTGTAAGGACGGCTTGTCATTAAAATATTACGATTCGTTTTAAGTTTAAATTGAATTCACAACCAAATACAAATACATGCGTATTATTATTTATGATCCATAAATACAAATGGCTATTATGATTTTGTATAATAACAATATCCAGTGCATACTAAAATATCACTCTATTAATTTATGAGATCCGGCAAATCATTTCAGAGAATATTTAGATAAATAGTTAAATGTGGGGATGCACTACATACGGTCCTGCCGTACCGCAAACATCCTCAGCTCTACTGATGAGTGTTCAAAATGGCGCCATTCAATTTTATACTACTCGCGCATGAGACAAGCGCATTCTCCCTATTCTATATCTCTGGTCTTACGTCGATTATCAACCAACACACGTTCATTTTTAGAACAGTTGTACCACTCAAAGTTTTAAAACATCCACACCAAATGCTTCTTTAAGCGTTTTCAGAGTTTACAATACAGTTTTACCAAGTTTGATTTAGAAGTAGAATTTAATGCACGTTCTTTGCTCTTTCACGTCAGAGATTGTAATGTCAACAAATATAAATACAAAAACTGTATATCACCACACAGCAAAATACCGTTTGACAGACTCACTTAGTATACGCAGCTCACACCAACTAAGGCTATAGAGGTACTATCATCCCTTTGCGTGCCACATTAAATTTTCGGGAATTTCTGAGTAGCACATCGTATAACAATAACGTGCCCTCTAAATTTTTTCTCATTAGAGACGGCTATGCTATTTTTAATGGTTGGTGACAGAGCACGTAATCTGTCACAAACACATAATTTTGATAGTTTGGTTATGTCATGTAAATGTGTGTAATAATTAGTAATTTAGTTTTTAGAAAAATATTTATTACGATAGTCAAAATTAAAAGAAAATAATACTAAAGCAGATGTTGAAAATGTTGACCTTTATTTTGAAGACAAAGTTAAACTCTACGCTTCATGCTTTCAAAGCCATTTATTCTGATTTTTTGGGATACATCAGAACAAGAATTCACAATAGCATTACGAAGCTCTTCGATTGTGTGTTGTCTGGTCTTGAAAATAGTATTCTTTAAATATTAAAAAATAAAATAGTCTAAAATTGTCAAATCTGAAGATCTTGGAGGAGAATTAATAATTCTTGTATCGAAAAATTCTTGCAAAAAAGCTATTGTTTCTCGAGATTTGTGCGCAGGTACATTATCTTGCTGGAAATATCCTTCCGTAAGTTCATCATCATGAAGTTCATTAATAAACGGCTCTAATAATTCATTTCGATATCTTTCAGCAGTTAAGGTTTTATTACAAAATTTAGGCCTAATATTTCATCTTCTTGAAACTGCTAGTCGAACGCCTATTTTTTGTAGATGTAGCGTGGTTTCCACAAATTCATGATGGTTTTCTGTTCTTAAAGTTCTCATATTTTACATGATTAAATATCTTGAAAGATGGAGCCAACCCTCGTCCGAAAAGAAACATATATCGAGAATGTCATTATTATTTATGTTATTCAAAAACCATAGACAATAATGTGTTCTCGTAACAAAATATAACTGTTTGAGTTCCGAAACTGCTGGAATTTTATATGGGAACAACTTTAAGTCCTTTTTAAAAATAGTATTGATGTACCCACTGACAAATGAACTTGCTGTGATAGTTTTGCGATTGATTTTTTGGGTGAGTTGTCCATTCGACGTCGAATATCTTTTATGCAATATGCTGTTCGTTTTCTAGGTGCTCTACCGCCAGGTTTACGAGTTATTGCACCTGTTTCGCCAAATTTAATAACACACGCTCGAATATGTTTTTGCAGTTGTGCGTAAGTAACCGGCAGGTTAGGATACTGTTGCCGGAAATCCTATCAGCACTGATTAGTTAAATAAACCCAATTTCCATTTTCCAATTTCTGGCCAGTTCTATAGTAAATTTGAATAGTAAATATTTTATGTTGTAACTCTAACATTATAATAAAATAATTTAAAAAATATAAGCGTTTATAATTTTAATTTATATATGACAACGGTTAGAATTAATTAAAGAATTAAATAATTAATTAAATAAATTAAAGAATAAATAAAGAATTAAACCTTCGCACGCGCAACAATCTTTAATCACTTAATTACTAAAAAACAGTTTACTATTATGAGGAAACTTTCTGAAGGCACGTTACATATCGTCATATTTAGTCGATATGTAGAGGCTTCTTCCGTTCAATACAACAATATATTTTAGTTTTATTATTATAGTATACTATTTTTTTAAATAACAAGATAACTATCCAGTATTACATTTCCTCATTTATGAATAAACCTCAAGTTCATTCCTCACATGTTTGTATCCCTTCAATGGTTAAATCTTATGAATCATCCCCTTCTTCAATTAATTATTACAAATTTTAATTGGTTTAGTGCTATCTGTTATCTTGCTTGATTCGAAATTGTTATCAAAGTTATTAATTGCTCCATCCAAAGGCACATTTTTTGTATTAATTTCTCTAAATGTTTTTCTACGCTTTTCAAATTTGATCATTATTCATATTTTTTTTTTAATTTCTGTTAGAAATATGAATTTCTCATACATATTGCTGTCTTCCACTTTTTATATAGCTTTTATATGTTCATTATTTGTTTTATTGCCAATATATTCTCAGATCTTTATTATACATTTATTGTAAACGTATCGACCCACATTAGTATATAACATTACTAGCATGGTAAAAGGGTTTCTACTGGCGAGCAAAAGGATATGACTGGCGAGCCGTTAAACGAGCCTGTCACCTTCTGAAACCAGCGAAAGCCGGCAAACGCCAATTAAGTTGGCGCTAGGAGGGGTAAGTTCTTCGAAAAAAAACATAATTAAGCAGATTAAAAAAACATAAAACACAAAATTTGATATAAATAATGACGTTGGAATGTATAAACAGGTTTTTAAAAATATTTTTATAAGTATTGTAACAAAATTTGTAAGCCTCGTACGTCAGGAAAATACAAAATGCAATTCTGAAGTCGCGCGTAGCTTACGATTTCCTATAAACTCTAAGGATGTATAGTAATGAATCGTACAATGAATCCTTTTGAATTATCTGAAATACACTTCAAGCAGTTCTTTTGTTTAGACAAAAGATCTGCTACCAATTTAATTAATACTTTGGGAGCAGTTATGGAGTTGCGTGGACATATTCCACTGCATCTGAAGGTAATTATTAATGTATTTATAATTTTAGAAATGTGTTGTATATATATATATATGTCTTTAATTGTAGCTTTTAACATTACATTTTACAAACACAGGATCCTTTCAAAATCCAGTAGGTTGTCATTCTTGGATAGCACTAAGCCAAATATCAGTATGTCGAATATTAAATGAAATTTGTTCTGTGATAGCTGAACATTTGTTTCCTAATTATTTGCAGCTCCCAACAACAGCAGATATGAAAAATAAGATAAAAAGATGTTAAAAAATTAGTTGACCATATAATGTTTTATGAAATATATCTCTATTGTAGTTTCTATGAAAAATGGGGTACTCGCGAGGTTGTGAGTGTAATTGACGGAACTCATGTTGAGATACTTGCTCCCCCTGTAAATGATGTGTATCACCCACTGTATGTTTATATTAACAGAAAAAGAAGATATTCTATAAACGTAATGCTTGTAAGTAAACATTATGTATATAAACTTATATTGATATAGTGAAGAGTAAAATATCACATTAAGGGCTAATTCTAAATATATTTCATTTTTAGATTACAGATTCCAATTGCAAGAGAATTGGATGTAGTGCATGAAATCCAGGATCAGTGCATGATGCTGCTATATGGCAAATTACTACGTAATATTAGAAATTACTTAAGAGAGCAATACGAACATGGGGATACCTTAACACATTTAATAGGTAAACAGTTACATATATGCACATATACTGAACTGTGTATTTATTTTCAATTCCAAACAGTGGATAGTGGTTATTCTCTGAAGCCGTGGCTTTTCACACCGTTTACTAATGTACAAGAAGGCACAATCGAAGCAAATTTCAATAAACACTTAAACAAAACCAGAAACGTTATAGAGAGAATAAATGGTGTGCTATAGGGCAGATTTAGGTGTTTATCTAGACATAGGGTTTTGTTATACCATCCAACTAGAGCAGCAAGCAGCAAAAATTATTCATGCATGTTGTGTACTTCATAGTATTGCAATAAATGCTGGAATATCAATACAAGGTCACGAAATTGAATACAGAGAAAATGATGTTAATAATGGTAAGTCCATTGTAGGTAAAGGAAAAAAATCACTGTATGCAGTAACAATGAATGTAACTAATGTTTTACTTCTTTGCAGATGTTGCTGCTATTAATAATGTGTTACTAGTAGGACAAGCTGCACGAAATGCATACATTGAAAATAATTTACTTTAATTATGTATAGGCACTCATTTATGTACAGACAAATATACACTCATTAATCTTATATACATGGTAATTTTATTTTATCTCTGTATTATAGTACAATGTAAATATTAACAATTACAACATTATGGTTTTCTTGGAATTCAAAAGTAGGATTTTGGATCAAACACTTAGCTATTTCACATTTTAATAATTTGATTCGATTTGTATTGGTGATTGCTTTCAAATAGCCATCTCCTACTTCTTTCAGTATAGTTTGTATATTCGCATAATTTATCTCAGCTTTCTTGCTCAGATTTCTTCAGCTAATGCTGTCAAAGGTTTTGTTCTATTGCTAGTGGTATAGATAACCTTAATAGAAAGGACATATAATGTTAAATTTCGAGAATAGATTAGAGCCATCTGAGCATTTGGCGGATAACTATATTTAAAAGGCATATATAGGGTATTTATTTAAATTTTTAAATGATGTATTAGACTTTTATCACTTTAACTTTAAATACAACTTAAACTGCACAATCACTATAATTTAATTTGTATTTAATGCTATAGTGAAAGAATTACAAGTCAACCTAATTACAAATTTTTTCTATGTTTTTTCAACTTCTTTGAAATATATTTCTTAAAAAAATATTACATATTCATGTTCTTAGAAAATATATTCTTTTTTAAATTCTAACATTAGATTTATTTGTAATTATTAAATATCCTATTGTTTGTCTCATTTATATTTCACTTATCCTTGCCTAATAAAATTCTGTTTATATGTCTGATGTAATTAAAAATTAATACTTCCACAAATTTTCTAATGATATATTGTATAGTGTCTGCCATGTGAATACAATATTTAAATTTAAAATTAATATTTTTTTTGAAATGTTCAAAACCTTATGTTTAAAAACCTTGTTTATATATTATTTCTGGCAATAAAGATTTTGTCTGACTATATATTTGTATTATCGAGGTGAATAAATTAGCATTAATATAGTTCAACAGTTTTGTTGCACTGTACTCTTTCATTGTCGTAAATTTTAAATGACTGTCATCTGTATTTCCCCTGTATATGTTTTCTATGCAGACATCACACTGCTTGATCATTTTATTTATTATTTTTGTGACAAAACCAGCCCCGTAAGCAGCAATATTTTCTTCTAATTTTGTGGTAGAGGGATTCGTAGGTGATGGTGATATTTGGATCTTTTTTGTTTCCTTCACATCTTCGCTAACTGCCTTTAAACAATAAAATTATTATTATTTACATGTAATCAAAATATCATGAAAAAGAACTCATTATTATTGTTATAAGATATTAACCTACTTGAACAAATTTTTCCAGAGTTAAGAAAATAACAGTGTTATCATTTTCGCAGTTGCTGTCCACTGAGGGTTTTAAGGTAAAATTTTTAACCAAAAGGTGTAAATAAATAAAATGGTGTAAATGCTGCAGCTGTAGGGTTCGTAAATCGTACTCCTCTGTGTACTTTTATGTTTATAAAAATAATTGTAAACATTAAAAACTACTTCTCGCGCTTGAGCGTGTATCACTTTATGATCCCCTAGCAAAGACATTATGTTCTATCAAACATCAATGACAAATGTATTCTGACAATTACTTGAGTAGTGGGGGTGGACGTATTTAAATCGGTTTCTGCGCACCCCCTCCTCGCGCCAACTTAATTGGCGCTTGCTATATTTTATTTATTATTCATTTGTAAATAAAGGAAAATATATTAGAAACGTTATCAAATTTCGATTACAAAAAATCCTCAATAGTTTGTCGTGTTGTTTATTTCACTGTTTATTTATTTTGATGAAAATAAATTTGCCCGAAGCAATTATTAAGGAATCCACCAGTGTATCTTCTGATTTATTGCCTTCAAGGAACGAACGTGAATATAGCAACTATAAAAACTAGGAGAGAAAAAAAACACATTATGGGTAAAATGGTCTATGCTAAAAAGTTGCTTAGAAATCAAATATTCAAATTCTCATGTTTCTTTCTTATTAAATGAATAAATATGACGTTTATTTGACATTTGTACATTTCAAAAGGTAATTGCATTTCCCAAACGTAAGAATGCGTGTAATATTTCAAAAAAGGCGAAAGTTTTAAAATACGTTTTTTGTTGAAAGCTCCTGATGGCTATAGGTTGCTTGCAAAAATTATAACCATATTCGGAATTTTTGGTTGTTATCGATCGTGATGAACGTCTTTGTCTGACTATCAATGACATAGAAGATATGGGGAAAATACGTTATTGTGACACTGTGATAAACAGAAAAGCTCGAGGGAATAATAGTCAGCGAGTTAGTATATACAACTTTATCTGCGACTAACTTACAATTACTAAAGGAAAAACAAACATTATGTTATAATATCGATATGGCGCCTGACATTTTGAAGTTTATCGTATCGACGACACGTTTGACAATTAGAACATCTGGGCTATGTTTTATTCGTGGAATGCAGGGAATAATGAGACCTAGCGTTATCATTATTCCCTGCATTGCGCCAATAAGAGCGGTCGCATTTCATTATTCCTTGTGGGAATTAGAAGTCCCAATATTAACTAATAATCACTAATATAATCCCTACTTTATTGTTTAATCGTAGATAATAGTTATCTATTATCTACGATTATATTAGTGATTATTAGTTAATATTGGGACTTCTAATTGTACTTCTAACTGTACTTACGAACCTAGGTACATAAATAATTATGTACCTAGGTTCGTAAGTACAGTTTTATGGTCGAGAATACGATTGCAAACCGAGACCCGTAGGGTCGAGGTTTGCATGTATTCGAGACCATGAAAGTGTACTGTACGAACCGTGGTGCATATGAGATTTTTCGTCATACCTACGTTTTTTTTTAAATAGACGAATTTGAATGATTTTCCACTTTACTTTTACTATATGTATACACATTGACATTAGTAACATCAAGTCAGGAATATTTGTCGTATCTATGGTAACCATGTTTGTGTCGATATAAATTTGTATTTTTGATAAATGTGAAAGTATATGCAATATATTTTCAAAAGTTTTTCTTTCTAAATAAAATTTATAAACATGAATCAAATAGAGATGGATGCTATTATAGCTTGTACTGAGATTTTGCCGGAGAAATCTAAAAACAGATACAATGAAACCTATAAAATGTTCAAGGATTGGTGTCACCAGAGGTATGTGGAGAGTATTTCAGAAAGTGTAATGCTGGCATATTTTCGTGATAGATCTATGAAGTTAAAATCACCAAACAGTTTATGGTGTGAATACTCCATGTTAAAAACTACCATATTTATTAACGAAAATGAAGATATTTCAAAATATCCTAAATTGAAAGGATTTTTGAAGCGGAAAAATGATGGTTTTAAGACTAAAAAGTCTAGTATCTTTACAAGAAAGGAAATGAATAAATTTCTTATTGAAGCTTCCAACGATACATATTTGTTGATGAAGGTAAGTTTACAGAATGATTCTTTTTAATTCGTGTTCATTCTATACTAATTTTTTGCAGGTTGTTATGATTATGGGAATTGCTGGAGCTTGTAGGAAAGATGAACTAGTTAAAATGAAAATTCAAGATGTGGAAAATAAAAATGATGTAATAATAATTAAAATACCGGATACTAAAAATGGATTAAAACGTTCTTTTACAATTATTGCGAAGGAAGAATATCCAATTAATTTTATGCTAATTATTAAAAAATACATAGGTCTGAGATTAGAAAATATTACCAATGATAGATTTTTCTTAAAGTACAGTTTTGGTAAATGTCGAAATCAGCCTGTGGGAGAAAACACTCTCGCAAAAATTCCTAGCCAAATAGCAAAATACTTGTCGTTGGAGAACCCCACTACCTACACCGGACATTCCTTTCGAAGGACCTCGGCAACATTATTAGCCGATTGAGGAATTGATGTTCTTGGTCTGAAAAGACACGGCGGATGGAAATCTTCTACCGTGGCAGAAAGCTATGTTTCCGATTCAATGATAAATAAAGTACAGATAGCTGACCGAATTTTATATAAACAAAATATTACAGAGGCTGTTTGCTCAACTGTGATACAGAAAAATGAGAAGAAAGTTGATGATTCCATTAGGAATCCAACCATTAATAATGTTGACATTATTGAAAATATAAACTTGCCTAGTAAGAAAGAAGACTCTATTGTTCAGATAGCTATTTGTTCTAATTGTTCGTTTACATTTAATATTACAAAATCATAAGTTTTTGTACAAGATTCTATTTTTGCTAGTTATGTTAATTAATCATGTTTGAAATTTTTTTGTCATAAATTTTCTAATATTGCTATTATTTCCCTAGGGTCGTAATAAATATTACAGCCCGCTACCATAGCAACTGTCAATACGGTATGTAAAGTGTCACTTACATTTCAAAAAAAGGTGTCATAATTGTTTACTTACGCAGTAGGTGTGACGAAAAATATTTTTTCTACTCATGACATTGAAATCACTAATTCACTAATTTTGAAATTGATTACGATGGTTGAAATTGCATTTCAACCACTAGATTTGAAATTATCGGACTACCGGGATTTCGTATTTCGAATTGTTTGACATTCAATTTCTGACAAACGTCACTTCATGTATAATTTTTTCTGAAGTGCATTAATTTGTTAAAATGAGTGATGTAGAGCCAGAATAAATTATAAAAGCGGCTTATAATGCATTTTCTAATTTAATCCCTCCCAAGTCAAAACACATTTACGAGTTCACTTATAGAAAGTTTATGGACATCGATGAATATATGCAAGAAACGATATAGCATAGAAGTTATTTACAGATAAACAATCAACAAGCTCAAGTTCAGTTATTCCTGATGGGTCCTGCGAAATGAATACAAATCCTTCCGGTAAATGTATAAATACAATTGGCGCTAATCACACAAATTGTTCTGTTATAGTTAATGTACGGTTGCGGCCAATATTATCTGGGCAGCAGTTTTTCCCACTGTAAATGGATTTTAATTGTTACATTAAAAAAGTCGCCTGGAAAACTATACTGTCATATTGATTGATGAAAAACGTCAATTATAAAAATGCCACATTTATCTTTGGCCGAGAAATTAAGGGTTGTGACGTTACTGGGAGAGGGGTGGTCGGAACGACGAGTCGCATTAATATTCCAATTATCAAAGAGTACTGTGCATAACATTAAGAGAATATGGGATGAGAGACAAACGTTTGAAAGAGGATTGGGTAGTGGTAGGCCCAGAGTTTCAACGGAGGTGGATGATGGTAATTTGGTTAATTTTATTCGCGAAAATCCCTTCCAGTGTGCGGTAGACGCACAGGCTGAAACAAACTTTCCTGGGTCCGTTCAAACGGCAAGGCGTCGTATCAAAAATGGATCTGATCTACGTAATCGTTCTGCAGCGAAAAAACCTTTTTTAACTCCGCAAAATAAGGAACAGAGAGTAGGTTTTGCTTTGGAATACTCCTTAGAAGCGTTAAATTTCTGGCAGAATGTTGTTTTTACAGATGAGAAGGTATTTAAATCGCGTTATGACGGACACGTTAGAGTTTATAGACCTCCGAACTCTCGCTTTGATGAACGTTATACCCAAAAATCACACATAAGCGGTCGTTTTTCTGTCAATGTCTGGGCCTGGATGAGCGCCCAAGGACCCGGAGTTATAACACATATAAGAGGTAGATGCAATGCAGAGGTCTATGTTGGAATATTGGAAAATATCATGCTGCCCTCAGTAAATGCAGTCTTTCCCCAAAATAATTTTATATATCAACAAGACAATTGCCCCATTCATACAGCCAGAGTGACCTCAAACTGGATGCAGCAACAGAACATACAAGTTCTACCATGGCCTTCACGTAGCCCGGACCTGAACCCCATTGAAAATATGTGGGGTTTGATGGGAAAAAAAATTAATAGAGGTAATAATTTTCGCCCACAAAATGTAGAACAGTTATGGGAAAGAATTCAAGAAGCATGGATCGAATTAACTCCAAATTATACTGCAGAATTAGTAGCATCAATGCCCAGAAGGTTAAATAATGTTATTGAAAAAAATGGAGCTGCTACAAAATATTAATTTTTTATATCATTTGTTTATGTTTTTCGTTTCTTAAATAAACATCAAACCTTTTAATTTAATTTAAGATCAATAATATGGTTGGTCAAAACCAAACTAATTTCAGTTTAAAGACATCCCTCTTTAAGGTAATGACTATTGATTATTGAGTAACGTAGATTGTAGCAAAGCCTGATTTACCAAATTTCATGAAAAAGTCATAAAATGTCAAATCACTGCCCAGATTATATTGGCCGCAACCGTACATCAAAAATAATAAAAAATGGTTTATTAACGTTTATTTTAAAAATTCGTAGAAAAAATAGTATATGCAACTCGTGGCTGATAAAATTTCAACGTCTCAACGTCGAAATTTTATTTCAACCATTCGTCCCACAATATACTATTATCTACGACTTTATTAAAGGTTGTAATTCTAACCCAATAAATATGACTAATTGTAGCCATTTTAATATTTATGTAAATAAAAACTAATTTTCTATTATAAAATCGTTAAATTATTTTAATTGTTTTTTAATCCTCTGATCCAAGCGCAGCAATTTACTAACTCTCAAAACGTCAATAGCCATATCGATATTGTAATATAATGTTTGTTTTTCTTTTAGTAATTTTCAGTTTGTCGTAGATAAAGTAGTGTATACTAACTCGCAATAATGACTATTATTCCCTCGAGCTGACTTACTCTCTCGTCGCTTCGCGGCTCGGTTCGTAAATTCAGCTCTCGTGAATAATAACCGTCATTATTGACTCGTTGTATAAACTACTATTATTCTTTCTGTTTGTAGTAAAAGGGGTTATACATGTAAACAAGATTATCATGATTTAAAATGATAACAACGCGTGATGACGATGACGATGACGTGAATCAACTGATAAATAAATTTCACCATATCGCACTCTATCAGATACGACTTCAAATTTCCATGGATTACTTTGACGCCGAATTTTTCTGGACGCCTAATAATTTTGCAATGAAAATTACAGTTTATTTAAGGCAAAATGCAGTGATAAGCAAATGTGTCGATCCATGTAAATATCCATTAAATGAGAAAAAGATATTGTAATAAAATTTTAGTGGCGGAAATTAGGAATAAAGAGCTATCATTTAAAGTATTTTTTAAACATACAAACCGTTCAAAAAAGGTAATGTACTAAAGTTATACTTTATTTTTGGTACAAAAAGTAGAATATTAAAGTCCTAGTAGTTTAAAGTAAAATATGAAATTTCTAGTTCTTTAAAATTATACGTCAGTTGTTGACAGGAATTATTCAAATTTATTCGTATTGATTTTGTGACTTATGTGGCATCAAATTCTTCTTCACGCGAACAACTTCATCCAGAATATCGTGCGAAATCTCATTTGTATCCATTTTAAAACAAGTAATCGAATAAAACACAGAAAATTGACGCGGCTTTTGTATTTTTATTTGTAACGAACTTCCATCGCTATGGAAATATTCATTACCACTTACTTAATTTTTACGAATAATTTCTGCGAGATTTAAATGTCATTTTTTACATCCATGTGAAATAAATTAATTTCTTGTTATTTAAAGTTAATTAAACTTACAGTATGAAATAAACTGTTGTATTCACCACCAACGAAAAATGTTTTTAAAGGATCCTCGCAAGTAATTCCGTCCCCGGCTGACGCCTCGGCCGTAAATAACTTTCTCGTCCTATAAAATGTCACTTCTTGATAAATAAAATACTATTCTTCTTTTGTTGCGGCGATCAAAAAAGTTGCTTTTTGTTGTCGAACATAAAGTTAAGGTGAATATTACAATCTTTAAATTTGATCACAAGATCTAGTAGTTTGTGGCATTTAAAAGTATCATTAATTAATTGTTGTTTGTCAAAAATGGTTGAATTAAATGAAAGAGAAAGAATACAAATATTAATGATGATTAATTTTAGTTTCAGTAACCGAAGATTATGGAGGAATTTTGTTCATAATTTAGATTAGAAATGTACTTACCCAACACCCTTTAGGGTAAAAGTGTTTTTGATATATATATATATATATATATATATATATATATATATATATATATATATGGTAAACCTAATCAGTAGGCGATTAAAGGTCTGTATATTACTTCAAAATATATGTATTTAAAAAACTCTACATGTTTCGGCTGTATACGCCTTTTTCAAGAGAATACAAAATATGAATATTTTGTATTCTCTTGAAAAAGGCGTATACAGCCGAAACATGTAGAGTTTTTTAAATACATATATTTTGAAGTAATATACAGACCTTTAATCGCCTACTGATTAGGTTTACCATATCATACCAAGGTCACGAAGTTATTATATATATATATATATATATATATATATATATATATATTGATGTAGGTCAAGCCTACACATAAGAATGCCTTAGTTAGCAAGAGACAGAATTTTAATGTGTATATGTAATCATTAGAATAATAAAAAAATATTGAAACTGAATTCTTCTTATGTAATATCAATAAAGTTGATTTCGCGTTTCTAATTGTTTAAAATTAATTCTCATATTTATTTATTTTTATCTTTTCATTTACTTTTGTCATTTCATTCCGAGATCTTGTATTTCCAAGCATATTTCAACTTAATTGATCAATAATAAATGACGCCAATTATTTAGGCGAGACTGTACTAATTTAAAATAACTACAGCGGGAATTATCCCAACGATAAAATTAGCATTATGTACAATTATCAACATTCACACATCAACTATTTATTTACTAAAATAAACTATGGAATTTATATTATGTATATTTTGAATGATTAAATTGTCATTTTCATTATAAAAAACAACGAGATTATAGAAATACATACAGATTGGACGAATAAGAAGCCAAGATTCAGAACAAATGAGAGTTGGCGTCACTAGGTAAAAATCCCCATTAAACACCTCGACGTATTTAAGTGCCTCTCTGCAAATTAAAAGAAAAATCATTAATAAAATTAGAAAACCTATACATCGAACCTAGTCAAACCTTACCTGTATATCCAGTTCCTGTTTGACGCATTTTGCGAGTCCAGACGATAAGCAGTGTCCAAGAAAGCGAAAATTCAATTTCACCGGGAAAGCCTGCCGTTAGATCGAAAACCAAGCGGGGACGCCATCCAATTGCCGTTCAAACTTGTATCCTGCATTTACGGATCTACCAGCCAAGTCCAGAATAACCAATTCCTGTCTATGTCCACATAAGTATTCTTTAAACCTCCTACGAATTTTTTTGAAAATGATAAATTAATTCACTTCAACAAATAAAACCATAATCAAATTATTTTTAATAGTTATAACTTATGTTGCATTTTAATATTAACATAATTTAAGTTAAGTCTAGAAGAATACAGTTTCCTGTTTAATATAGATAAATTTAATAATAGAATTATTTATGAATTTAGCCAATTTCGCGTTCTGTTGTTGCCCAAACTTTAAGAAGGTACAACTTAAATGGTGGCCTTCGAAATTTACAAAGAATTGATTGTACAAATTCTGCTACAAATGATGTTAAAGCGCAGGATATTGCCATATCAATAGAGGAACATCCCCATTTATCTACAAACAAGCTGATGCGAAAGCATGATATTTGGCGTCGTTCAATAGGAAAGATTCTTAAAAAAGAAAAATACCATCCTTATAAAATGCCTCGTTCACAAAGTCTCTTATGGTGTTTTCACAGAAGGCAAGAGTTTTGTGAATCAATTATGAATATTTCTAATCTTAATAACAATTTTGCAAATAATGTAGTATTTTCGGAGGCAACCTTTTATTTGAACGATACTATTCATAGATATAACTGAAGGCATTGGGCACAGAGCAATCCCCACTGGATACAAGAGGCACATACGCAACAACATAGAAAGCTTAACGTTTGGGCTGGTATTTGTAGAAACATAATAATAGGGCCTATTTTTATAGAAGAAGCTGTAAATGGTCAAAGATATTTAGAACTTTTAAATAAGCAGATGATACCTGCATTGGAGGAAAATAGCCAACTTCAACAAAGCATTTGGATTCAGTAGCGTGGGCCACCCCTCACTATTCATTATTATTATCGGTCGAGATCGATTAGATTCAACTTTTGCCCACAGATGGATTGGAACGACAGGCAAAGTTGAATGGCCCGCACGTTTACCCGATTTCAATCCACTGGATTACTTCTTTTGGGGCTATCTAAAACAGAAACTATATCTTACCCGACCTAGAAATTTGTAAGATTTGTAAAATTTGTTTATATTACCAGTTTATTTTCTTTTCTTACCAATTAATAAATAAGAAATACTTTAGACCCAAAGTGTTATAGTTCGTTGAAATCGTCTGATCGAGGAGAACTCAAAGTATAAATAAATACAATCAATTAATAAAAGATAACTTTTGTATGTTACTTCCTCTCTAAAATTTTATTACAATATCTTTTTTAATTTAACAGATACACACAGTCAGAAAATTCGCGTAATGAAAAAAAAAATTGATAGATTTTTTCAATTTTTCTATAGTGTGAACATGTTTTATTAAAAATATTCAAATATGTTGAGAATATGTCAGTTTAAAAGTAAATAGGTGAAATTTTGACAAATTATATTTTAGAAATAGTAACAAGCTAAACTACTTAATACTTAATCATATTTCTTTTTTATGAGGGATGTTAATCGTTTAGGCATAATGCTCTTGTGTTAAGTTTTGCCATTCAAGATTCATGACATTTATAGGCTCTTGCCTGTTTTGGGGGCGAAAACATGTCAGGTGCATCCTATTTACCATTAAGCCCCATTCATTTTCTATGTGGTCAATATCGGGACTTCTGGAAGGCCACTGGATAATATTAATATTATTTCCTCTCTACCAGTTTTGTGCAAGTCCTGAAGTCTGTATTCGACAATCGTTCTGTTGGAATATACAATTATTATGTGGAACGATAAGAACAACTGATGGTAAGATAACATCTTGAAGAATGTAAACATAAACGTTTACATTAAGCCTTTCTTCTACAATACATACTACCCCCCGGACCTAGCGCACTAAACCAACCCCACATATTAACTGAAAAACGTTTATACTTACACTGTTAAGTATAGTTTTCTTCAAAACATGTGTTTCTGGATCTATAGACTTTTACTCTACCGTCTTTATTTGATTTGAAATTTTTTTCATTTGAAAATACTACCATATTCCAGAAATTTTCTCTTTCAAGGAATTCTAAAGCAAATCCTACCCTGTGTTCTTTAGGCAAATCGGTAAGGAGTGATTTCTTGGCTGCATAATAATTGTCAAATTCAGAAGAACGAATTCGTGGACGTGCAGTGCTTTGTGATTCTGTAAAATTGGTTAGGTTGATTGCCTCTACAGCATTGGCCATAGACCTTTCTCCTCAAAAAATTAACTAATTCCTCATCTTCTTATTCATTTCTAGTTTTAGGTCGACCCAGACCTACCTTTCGTTTTACAGTCATCTTGTTTTCCCATTTTTTTTTAAATTCACCAGATACTACTTTTTCCCAATCCAAAATCTGCCGCTAAATTCATAATTGTCCTACCATTTTCCAGGTGAGAGACGATTCTGGTTTTATCTAATATAAGATCAAAAAGTCTTTGGATCGCGATAGCCATGAAGTGTAAAAACGATCTATAGAATTATTTACTTCTGTACTTTGAAGTATACATAAGTCACAAATAAAATAGATTTTAAGTTATGGTAATTAGTTGCATTTTATGTATATTTTATAACCAGCTGTCTTGAAAGTTGTCAAATAAATGTCAAAACTAATTGAAATAAATAATTTCATAGATATCTGATAAATTCCACGGCAATAGCGATCCAAAGAGTTTTTGATCATACGATACTTCGCTTAAATGAGGCATTGCACAAGTTGGTATAAATTTAATGACATTGATTTAAATATTTTTGATAGCTGTTGTCAAGTAGACAATTGACAAATAGAACCGAATTTAAAATAGGAAAATTTCACTTCCATTTTTTAAAATTTCAACTGTATTTACATGGTTTCATACATTTGTCCAACACTGTATACTCATATAACGACAAATATAAAAAAATTGACATAACTATGACAAATCTTATACACTGTCAAATAGTAATATTCTAAATTTTACCTATATATTTACGTATATTTTTTTTATATAAAATCACAAAAAGTGCATACTACCGAACGCCATGAAAAGAATTTTGGGCTGTGCCTGTGGAAGTTAGTATATCATCGAAAAACCTACATTTCGACTTATATAATAACTTATACAATTTACAGAAAAATATTTTCCACAAAGATATATTCTTGCCGTGACTTGTTTACTAGGAGTAATAGTATCTTATGGACAAAGGGTATCTCTAAATTTAGCTATCACTGCGATGACGAATAAGAGTGTGAGTACTTCTACTTCATGCCCTCCAAGAAACGAGTCATTCATCAAGACTTTGGAAGTAAATATAAGTGTAAGTGTGCATGCAACATTTTGTTCCTAAAAAGTAATATTATCAATGACAAAATTTTATTTTTTAGGGAGGCGTTATAGATTGGTCAAACAAACAACAAAATGCAATCTTAGGAGCATTCTACGCGGGCTACTTTATTGGACACTTGCCTGCCGGCTTAATATGTGATTTGTACGGTGCACGATATGTATTTTTGGCCGGAACTTTGTTGTCAACGCTTACAGCTTTACTTACACCCATCGTTGTCGTCAGCTTTCCTTGGTATGCTACAATTATATTGAGGAATTTAATGGGATTAGGCCAGGTATAAAAGACATTGTAGGTTTGTTTTGTTTCGCAATTCTGAATAGTTCTAAAAGTACTGCGCAATCGTACTCGCTGTTGGTATCTTGGTTACATATGAACAAGTTCTGAATTTTTGATTATATGTTTTTGTTATTGCAAGAAATAATCTGGAATGATTCTACAATCGTTCTAGCAGTTCTTATTCCTTAGCCAGTACCGGTTTAGAATTAATAGTTCGAGCTTATGCGCTTTGTTTATCTTTTTCGGCATTTTTGAATGTTGGATAGCCGTTAGTCTCTAAGTTGCTCTCTAAGTCCCTGATAAACATAATCTTAATAAAAAATATAGAAAATTTGTACTTAAATATTTGAGTCCATTAATTTAATTTACTTTTGCCTCAAAGCATGGCAAAGGCAAATAAATTATAGGTAACGAGATTAAAAAAGTTTTCGTACTTATTTAAATTGCCACTAGATGGCACATTAGTAAAGTTTCAATGTGTTTTGGTTTTCTTGAGCTCACTCAAATTTAGATAAATTCTGGAATTAACAAAGTTGTGTGCATCAGTTCTACGCAGTTCTATTACTGTTCAGAATTGCGTACCAAAACAAACAATATATAAACTTTTATTGAGCAGTAACTTCAATGTGAAGACTTTTTAACAGAAAAGTTCCTCAACGACTCGCTCATAGAGCCCAATAAATAAAGAGGGTCATTTTAGTAACATGACACCGGGGGCTTGTCCTCGCGCGTATATACCGGGTATATTAATAATTCAATGGAGGAAATACATTTGTTAGAATTAGTCCCTCTGGTTCCCTCCATGTGTATGTGGGGGTAACTTTGAAATCCTAAATGGAAACTCGTATATTTTATTTACAGATTCGAATTCTACTGGAAACAGTACGTAAGATTTGTCTGAACATTTTTTTTATTCATGGTAGATGGCGCTGTAATCGATTAAATTCAATTTTTTTCAATTTCTAGCACTGAGGACCTATGCATACGATCCTGCAATACGTATGCAATAAAAAATATGTTTTCTTTGTAAATAATCAAAATTAGTCATAAGTAAAAATACAAGAGCTTTTTTTATCGGATAAATTTCTTTTCGTAACGAAATTACTTTGCCAATCAGAGATTTGACGAGAAAAACTTACATGAGAAAATCGCGAGACCGAAGGTAGAGCGATTTTGTCTAATGTAAGTTTTTCGAACAAAATTACTGATTGGAAAAATTTTGAGTCAAAAACAAATTTATCCGTGAAAGAAAAGCTCAAGTATTATTTGGCAAGATATATTAACGACATGAATAAAACTCTTTAAATTGTCTCCATATTGACGATCTTGCATTTCTTGTGGATTGCGGTATTGATCTTTTAATATTTGTTGAAATTTCCCTAAACCGACTCATACAATTCACGTTCAACGATACTTAATAGTTATTATGCAAGCTGCCAAAATAAATTAAGTGATGCGGGGTACTAGATATGTAATCCAATTTTGAGGAAGAAGCATTTTTATCGGTGATAAAAAGCTATGTAGCTTTTTATCGCTGTCAAAGTGACAAAAATGTCACCATCAAATGGGCATTTTTATATAGGAATTAATTTATCTTTATGCATTTCGAATAACTGACAAATGTCGCCTGTGAAATTGTAAATTGCTGGTGAATATATTCCCTTTAGCCTAAGCCAAGAACAACGACTTGTACAAAGTACCACCTTGGGGTATTTAATTAACCTGAGTTTCCTCGAATCTCACCTATCAGGGTGCTTCATTTATGTAAATCCCATCGTCTCTCACTTATCAGAGTGCTAGATTTCCCCTCGCCTCATCATCTTTCAATTAAAGTAAGCACTCGAAATGATGACCTTCGACCTTAATGCACTTATTGATTCGTATTTCAAATGAGTGTAGACAACCGAGAAGTGCATTTTATTTGAATTTCAGCACAAGCAATTCTACTTCGCTCAATCATATGTTCACGCGTTGTTGGTACTTGATTGTATACTTTGCATTTGAAATAACCCCATAAAAAGAAATCTATCGAAGGAAGATCTGATGAGTTAGCAGGGCAATTTACTGAACCAGCTCTACCAATCCAGCGACCATTGAAATTAGGATAAAGTACTTCACGTGCTATCACCGAATAGTGTGCTTGACAACCATCATGTTGGAACCACATGTTTTGTCGCACTTCTAAGCTAACGTCGGCCCATTTCACTATTCAAGAGGCCTTCAATAATGTGGAGGCCGATCACTTTGTTCCCAATTATTCCACCCCACACGTTGACAGTGCAAGGGCGCTGGCATTCAACTTGGCGAAGCCAGTGCGGATTTTCAACACTCCAGTAATGTGTATAGCGTGTATTAACCGTTCCGTGGTTTGTGAAAGACGCCTCGTCGGAGAACAACACATAACGAAAAAAATTGGGTTTTGGTTGTCATTGTACACATTCCCACTGACAACAAGTTACCCGATTTTGTAAATTAACGCCATGAAGATCTTGATCTAAAAACACATGATATAGATGATATTTTTGACGCTTTCAAATTTTCCAAACACTGGTGTGGGGCAATCCAGAATCGCGAGCTATTTCTCTTGTACATATTAGGATTAACAGCCACTGCAGCTAATAGAGCGACTTCATTATTTTCTCCGGTGACTATTGCTCGAGGTCCTTTTCGTCGGTTGAACACTTCCATCAGTAGTGAATTGTTTGATTGTACGGTAAAATGAAGCACGTGACCGAATCCTATCCGGAAAACGCTGAGCGTTTGACGATATTCATTGCGACGATTGTAATTTGAAATATATAGGTCAAACGAAACGAACACATATTACATATTAAATTTAATAGACCAGAAAAATCGAGCGTGGCAAACAATGCCATTGGATACGGATCATAACGTCTGAGTAAACGGGCTAAAACTTGTCAAAAACATCAACAACTCTAGAGATCTCGACGCATACGAAAGCATTCATATCGTTAAAAACAAATTTAATACGTTTAACTCGGACAACGGTCCTATCTCAAACAGTTACCCTTTTTCATTCTTAGAAAATAGGTAGAAAAGGATGAGGGCGTGAGAATACAAACATGGTGTTGTCGTTTTCTTAAGAGGGGTAAGTTGATGTAATTTTAGTTTGTGTATTTATTTTAAAGTCAGTGTATATGTAGACATCGTGTAAAGTTGTGCGCGTTTCTGTGTGTTAGATTTGCTGTTTCCCATGTTCGACAAATTGATTAGTAGTTTTACCTACTGATGACGACAACTTAGTTGTCGAAATACATATTTAGGATACTATTATTAATTGTGGTAAGAGGTTTATACCTTTTTGAGTTTATACCTTATTATTTATTTATATAGGTTTCAGTGCGCTTCGGTTTTTAACAGTAATAATTGATTACTCTAAACCAGTGTTTTTCAACCTTGGGTCGCGACCCCCTGGGGGTCGCGAAGCCTCTATAGGGGGGTCGCGAGAGGTCGAGAGAACTCAGTAAAAAAATCAATAATTTTTAAAAAGGTAAATATATTAAAAAAAGTTAAGAAAATGATACTCGATTGTTTCTAATCAATTGTGAAGATATGGGGGCACTACACCGCAATTTGCTTTACCATACAGAAGTTAGGTGGTTATCAAAAGGCAAAGTACTGACCAGAGTTATGGAACTTCGCGCTGAACTATTAGTATATTTACAACAAGCCAAGTCACATTACTCTGAATTCATTTCTGACCCGGAATTCCTTTTGAAATTGGCTTTTCTTTCTGACTTATTTGAGCATTTAAATAACTTTAATAAAAGTCTTCAAGGGCGGGATGAAAATGTCATTACAGCAAAAGACAAACTCCATGGCTTTATAAAAAAAATTGAATTGTGGTCATCATCTATAAATCAAAACAACTTTGATTAATTTTCGTCGACACAGTCTTTCATTGAAGAAGTTGGAAGCGAGATAAACATCAACTCATATATATCTGGTATGAAAATGGTGTTAGATAATAAATAATAAACACTTTTCCTTTAATAGAATTTACAATGTTAATAATAATATTTAGAACTTGACTGTATTCTTGTTGCAAAGTTTTCGCTGCAAGAGCTTGGCGATGGAGAAAGCAATGCATCCAACAAGCGTTTGGCATCTGTTCTTTCAGTCTAGCAATAAATCCACTCTTCGCACCAGTCATGGCTTTTGCTCCGTCACTACAAATAGCAATGCATTTTTGTGCCCAATCGATATTCGTATCTTGCGTAGCTTCAAGGAACGTGTCATGCAAGCACTGACCTGTAGTATTTTTGGGTAGTGCCTTGCAAAATAGTATTTCTTCCATTAATATTTCATTGGATTCAAAACGCACAAAAGCTACAAACTGCGCACAACCCCGCAATATCCGTTGATTCATCAAATTGCAAGGACACAAAAGAACTTTTCTTAACTTTTTCTATGACTTGATCATGAACGTCAGTCGCCATATTGCTTATCCTGCGTTGAATGGCATTGTCAGAGAGAGGTATGCTTTTGAGCATTTCGACCTCTTACTTGCCAAACATAATCTCTGCTATATCTAAAGCCGCTGGTAAAATCTAATTTTCGGCAATACTGTGAGGTTTTCCTGCTTTAGCCACACGAAAAGCTACTCGATAACTAGCGAGCAACGCTTTCTCATTTAGGTTGAACATTTGTCCTATAGCAGTTTTTTTTATGTTCAAGAGCTTTTAATTTTCGCTCAAAAAATTCCACGGGTTTATTTTTTTCATTAGGATGTTTTCTGTTTAGGTGGCGTACCAACTTCGATGGCTTCATGCTTTCTCTTGACAAAGTTTCAAAACAAATTACGCACTGCGGTTTATTCTCAATCACAGTAAACCCAAATTTCAAATAATTGTCGTCATAAAGACGTTTTTTCTTTATTCCACTACTGCCGCTAGACTTAGACGTTGATGGTTCTGATTATCTTTTCAGGAATTTATCCATTTTCAATTATAACAAACAACTCAAATAAATACGTAAAACAAGTGATTCGCGCTCTTCAAACAACTAAACAGCAGACGACACGACCACTTGCTTCGCGGTCATGCACTCAACTGCCGTGGCCGCGGTCGACCGCCCCATTTATAGGCCAGTGCATTCTAGCGAGAATCATCTCGAAGCGTAACGAAACGTCTCGAAACTTGTGGACCTTTAGCGCGGGCCGTGAAGCGCGCAGGGGACTACGAGCGCCATCCGTTGGTAACACTCGGAACCTGTACTAGTTCCGAGTGTTACCAACAGATGGCGCTGGGAGTCTCGGCCCTAACAATATGTTTGTATTTGTTTGTTAGTTATCAATTGGCCACGTATTCGATTTAAAATTATATGTTTTACGTACTTAATTGTATATTTATATCCGAATCCTAATAACGCAAACGCCTAAAATTTTTATATGGATTAAATATTTTTAACATACATGAAAAAAATGGGTCGGGAAATATTTTTTGATACTAGGGAGGTCATGTCATGAAAAGGGTTGAAAAACACTGCTCTAAACGATCGAAGCGGTCCCAACGTTGTCCGGCGGCGACTAACAAAATATGTATACATGTCAGGACAAGCCACCCGTATGATGTTACTCGAGTTGAATCTCTCTGCTAATAAACTTTGACAATTATGCAGCCCTTATGTAACGTGTAACAATAAATAAATATAAATAAATTTATTTCTTAACCTTTGACATGCCTAAGTTTTAAATTCAAATTCGTCAAAAATTCGCCAAACCGAAAGTAAAACAAGCAAATAAACGAAACAACTTGTTTTTCCTTTCAAAATCGTCTTTACTGTCAAGTAAAGACACATGTAATTGTCGCTTAATTTATTGCGTTGGTTCTACAATCTGGCAAGATTACTCCTGCCGAAGAATGTAGACGTAAGTTGTCGCGATGTCAACCATCTAGGTTGTGCGGATAATGAAAAATGCATGTGAGAGATAATGAAATTGCATGTGAGATGACATTTTAATAATTATCAATTCTCGCATGCAATTAGTTCAATGTAATTCGTATATATACACGAAGTATACAAACGAAAATTATTTCTGTGTCCGAATATCGTGTACTGATAATCTGTAACAACAGTGAAATATGGGTATCTGCACATGTCGGGACAGATGTGGTTTTCATTTATTTTTCATTATCCACACAACCTCGATAGATGACGTCGTGACGTGTTGCATCTACATTCTTCACCATGAATAATCTTGCCAGATTGAAGAATCTACGTAACAAATTAAATGACAATTGCATGTGAGATGAGATTTGAATAATTATCAATTCTCACATGTAATAAGTTCAATGTAATTCATATACAGTGTGGTCATAAAGTTTGGAACCAAGCTTATAACCGCATTATTTTACATTTTTAGGAAAAACGCTCGGACAGGTAAATTTTCTTTTTTAAAACGCCATCTTTTGACATACAATTTTTTTCTATGACATCATTGGTTTTCGAGTGATGACGTTATCAACACTTTCTTTAAATGGCAACCATATTATTTTTTTCTCGTTTTTGGTAGATCTTTATATCCACCAAATAGTGATATAAAACAATTGGTATGTTGCATCACAATTTTTTTGAAAAAATGATATAAATTTAGAAAAAAATACGAAAATTTTATTTTTGCACAAAATTAAAATTAAATTAAAAAAAAATCTGAACTTAAATTTATTGTAACAGTTAACGTAAGTTTTCAAAATGGACCCCACCAACCAACTGACACTGTCCCAGCCGAGTGTAAATGCTTTGCGATCAATAGTAATCTGCGTTATTCGCTCCAGGTCAAAATAAATTCGTCTTCCCAATCGGCCAATTACTTATTAAAAAATCTTATTTAACATTAAATAGTTCCACAAAAAAGGGCCAAAGAAGTTTAATTTATATAAAAAATTGACATGATGTGGCAGACCATTTCTTAATTAAAATTATCGCCCAAAAATTGAAGATTTCAAAAACTAATTAAGCTTACAAAATTTACTGAAATATGTAAGTAAGTTTTTTTCACACTTCTGTCGTGTGTGAGGACTTAAATATTCTTCTTGAACAAACCGGATCGTCAAAAGCACATGTACTCATGTTACTATGCAAAAAATTTACAAAAACAAAAACACGCACTTTTTTGCAAGATATTTCTTTATGACATTCTTGCTTCTTTTTATACAATTTATGTACAAAAATTTTAGTTTGAAATTGTTTCTATGGCGACAACATTGTTGAATTATTTACTTCTATTTTTGACGTTAAATTTTTGAGATATTGCGTAAAAATTGTTCATTTTCGCTAATATAAAAAATGGCACATTTATCTGAGCGAGAAAGAATCGAAATTTTAATTATGGTTGGGTATGGGGACAGACAAAGAACGCATGCAGAAGCATGCGATTTGTTTAACCATGAACACCCTGATAGACCTCCAATTACCAGGTCTACGGTGAAAAAACTAGTTGGAAAGTTTACCGAAACTAGATCCGTAAAAGATCGACCACGGCAAGGTAGACCTCAAGTAGGAGAAGATGTGAAATAAAATGTGCTTCTAGAAGCAGAAGAAAGGCATCATGTTTCCACCAGACAACTTGCGTTAGCCAATTAGGTGGCTCACTCATTTGTAGTCAACTTATTTAAAAAAGAACACTATCGTCCTTACAAAGTTCAACTTGTACAGGAATTACATGAAGATGACGAAGATCGTCGACTGCAGTTCTGTGAAGACGTAATGTTACTTTGTGACCAAAATCCAAATTTCTTGGAAAACATCGTCCTCTCAGATGAAGCTACGTTCTGCCTAAATGGATCTGTTCACCGCCATAATTGCAGATATTGGTCGTAGAACAATCCGCATTGGACTCAAGCGTGTCATACTCAACGCAGAGGAAAAGTTAACGTATGGGTTGGAATGATTGGACGACGCATTTTAGGACCATATTTTTTTAAGGAAATTTAACTGCTGTGCAATATTTAGAATTTTTAAGATTTGAACTGGTTCCAGCGCTCGCTGTTATTTTCCCAAATCACGAGGATGCTGAGGTACCCCATCCAAATATTTGGTTTCAACAAGATGGGGCGCCTCCCCATTATGGTGTAGAGGTTCGCCACTATCTTGACGAAATATTTCCCAATAAATGGATTGGACGGAGAGGCGCCATAGAATGGCCATCTCGTTCTCCTGACCTGACTCCGTTACACTTTTTTTTGTGGGGTTATTTGAAATCGAAAGTGTATTTTAACAAACCGAACAATTTAGAAGATTTAAAAGAACGAATTCGCGTAGAACTTACACAAATATCCCTAGACATAATTGAGGCGAGTATACGAAGTGTTTACACTCGGCTGGGACAGTGTCAGTTGGTTGGTGGGGTCCATTTTGAAAATTTACGTTAACTGTTACAATAAATTTAAGTTCAGATGTATTTTTTTAATTTAATTTTAATTTTGTACAAAAATAAAATTTTCGTATTTTTTTCTAAATTTATATCATTTTTTCAAAAAAATTGTGATGCAACATACCAATTGTTTTATATCACTATTTGGTGGATATAAAGATCTACCAAAAACGAGAAAAAAATAATATGGTTGCCATTTAAAGAAAGTGTTGATAACGTCAACACTCGAAAACCAATGACGTCATAGAAAAAAATTGTATGTCAAAAGATGGCGCTTTAAAAAAGAAAATTTACCTGTCCCAGCGTTTTCCCTAAAAATGTAAAATAATGCGGTTATAAGCTTGGTTCCAAACTTTATGACCACACTGTATACACGAAAGTATACAAATGAAAATCATGTCTTTGCGCGAATGTCGTGTATTGATGATCTATAACGACAGTGAAATATCGATATATGCACGTTTCGGGACAGAGTGGTTTTCCTACATTTTTTAAAATTCTAATCATATATCATTCATATTTATACAACATATTCTAACACAAAAAGATAAATATAAAGCTAATGAGAAACCAAGACAATTTCTCGAGGTTATCTGATTGAAATAATCAAACTTAATACGTAAATTCCTCTATAAAATCACTTGCAGAATAATCCCATTCACTATGTCTGCTATATTTTTCTCGTTCAATTCTGAACAAACACAAAAATTGTGGCTCAGTCGTTATAGACCAGAGCTACTAGAAAATTTCTACAATCTAGTAATTTAAGTGAAATATCATATTCGTAAAGTTACATACGAGGGCGGGTTAATTAATTTGCGCGATCGTACAGAAACAAATTAATGATTTAAATAAACAAACTTCATTTTTCTACTTAATCTCCGCTTAATTCCATACATTTGGTCCATCTGTATTCTTTTAATTTAGGGAATAGATAAACGTCAGATGGAGCTAGGTCAGGCGAATATGGGGGGGGCGGGGGGTGCGGTACTAATTCGAATCTTAATTTTTTTTTTTTGCAGCAACCCTACTGGAATTTTCTTAGTAATTCCTAGACGCTTTTCAGTGATAGTTGTCTTCGAACGATCTAGAAGATTTGCAATATATTCACCGGTCTTGCCCTTTTGAAGATAGTCTATCAACAATATTCCTTGCGGATCCCAAAATACCGATGCTATCACCTTCCCCACAGATAAATCTGTCTTAGTCTTCTTTGGAGTTGGTTTTCCACGTTTGGCCACATCTTCGACTGTTGTTTAGATTCGGGTGTATAATAATGAACCAATGTTTCGTCATAAGTAACAAATCGGGGTAACAAATATATTGTGCTGCGTTTAAAAATTTCTAATTATTCATTGATATTTGACAGCGAGCACGTCTTTGTTCCGTCGTCAGTAAACGTGGCACCTATCTTGCAGAAAGCTTTCTCATATCAAGTTCTTCGTGCAAAATATAAAGCACCCATTCCTTTCAAATGCCCACGGCATCTGCTATTTATAACACTTTCAATCGTCGATCACTTAGCAACAAATCATGGACTTTATTCGCCATTTCTGGACTTGTAGCCGTTTTCGGCCGTCACCCTATGTATCTCGCATATAATCATGAATTTCGGTAATGAACATGCCTTTCTTTAAAAGATACTTAATCGCTGCACGATAACAGGATAGTAACAGGATAAAATTTAAAAAATCACCTACAAAACACACTTGGTCACAAATTTGTCAAACATTAAGAGTAAACTGACAAGGCATCGACTGTCAAAATATATCAACCCGCTCTTGTACCCGACCTGCTAGAATCTTTCTAGAAGTTTAAGTGAAATATTTTATTCCTAAAATTTCATATTTCTAACCTATAATTCAATTAACAGTTTGTGCACATAAATTTAATAAAAGCAGTGTTCGGAATCTGTCAACAGCTGCTTTAAACGACAAAAATCGCCCCCCATACTTTTTATTTCTGATATATAGCAACACACGGTGATTAACCTATTCACTGCCAACTTTAATTTGTGAAGGAAGCCAGGTGCCGTATGCATATCTTTTATTTACAAAAATGTATACAAGAAACAATTCATGCTTCTGCACTTAGAATTTCTATTCAAATACGTTAGTGCTGTCAAAAATATAAATTTATAATAAACGCGCGTGGCGCATTCGCATTGAGGGCACATGTCGAGTGGATGACAAGTAATGCCCACAACGCGCCTTTCTAAAATAAATTTCAACCATGTGTCGTTTCTATTGTCGGTTAAATATAAAATTCAGTATTAAATAGTTAATAAATGGCAACTATATCTTCCAATTTGTCAATTTGACTTATAATTACATATTTACAAATGACACTTCCTCAATTATCTAAGCTTAGACGTGATTTATATGTCTATCTCAGTCGTTCATGGCCTATCTAGGATTCAAATTTTGTGGCTCGCTTGATATTTTGGGATAATAAAGGGCTTTTGTTAGTGGAGTTTATGCCGAGAGGCGCAACAATCCATTGTGAGAGGTTGAGAAAATCCAGCGTGGCGTACAAAACAAGCGGCGTCGCCTACTGTCTTCCAATGTGATCTTGCTCCATGACAATGCAAGGCCATATGTTTCTGTCCGAATACAAGTTCTAATCCAGTCTTTTGAATGGGAACAACTGGAACATCCACCTTACAGTCTAGACCTTGTACCCGGTGATTTTCACTTGTTTCGGTACTTAAAGGACTTCTTTGGTGGTCAACGGTTCGACGACGACGAAAAAGTAAAAACTGCAGCCATGAATTGGACTTCCTCACAGGCGGCAGATTTCTTTGACATTGGAATTAAAAAACTTGTTGAACGGTGTGATAAATGTTTGATCAGAAATGGAAATTATGTAGAATAAAAGATGAAAGTTTGTAGAATGTGAAAATAAATATATTTTAATGATATTTACAGTATTTTTCCTCTTGTTCAAAAACATACTTCATTTTAAAAAATTTCGTTGTATTTAAAGTAATTTTACTAAGATTGTTTTAACTTACCAACAATATTTTAAAAGAGAATATTTTTATAGCTAAATATTACTATTTTAGGCACCTCTCTATCCATCAATGAGTAGTTTATACGCAAAATGGGTACCCTTGGATGAGAGATCTCTAATAGGAGCATTTTCTTTCGCTGCTAATGCTCTTGGAATAATTTTTGGTGGATTCTTTACGGGAGCTATAATACAGCTAGTACAACATTGGCACAGTGCATTTTACTTGTGGGGAGGTCTGGGATGTATTTGGTGCGCTTGGTTTACGTTGTACATATATTCAGAACCCAGCAAACATCCCTTCATAACTGACAAAGAGAAAGCGTACCTAGAAGAAAAGATATGTAAGTAAGTAAAAGCCCGTATGTTGAAACTTTAAATAGAAAGCAAGTACAAATAAAATGGCATTTTAACCTAGAACGTATACCTATTGTATACATTCATAGATATATACCTGGGGTTGTTGACTACCCCATTAATGAATGTAGCAAAAATAAAGTGAATTTGTAAATAATAGTTTATTTAACAAGAAATTGTAATGTATTACATAGTTGTTTTTCTTACAATTTAAGCAAATATCAAATCGATGATCATTACATACATTTCTTGAGCACATACATGTGGTCTTACATTTTCTGTCGCGCGATCCAGGACATATATAACATCGAGAATATTTTGCTTGTTTCACAACAGACTTTGTTAAATCCTCTTGTGTAGACTTATTCAAACAGGTATCTAAACCTAGGACTTCTCGAATATCACTTTTCAGTTTAGAGGGAACGTTTTTCGTGTTTTCTCCACATATGGTCGCGCCAATTGCATTCCAAGTGCATGAATGAAAGGACTTCTTGGGAGCTTTTCCAAGTTTTCGGTTGTTTTATATAGAAGATAGGCATTAATTCCTGCTTGACCAAGCACCGCATAGAAAAACCGCAATGGCCATCTTCTTGTTTCTTGTGTTCCCGTATAGTTATGCGTCATTTGGTCGAAGGTGTCTACACTGCCTTTGGTGGAATCATAGAATTTAATTATCTCGGGCTGTACCGTATGTTCGTCGATAGTTTTAGCAGAATGCATTGTTAATAAAAGAATAACTGATTTGAATTTCTTTGGTGTAAAAGATTCCAAAGTTAAATTTTCTGGGAAAGCAAACTGAAAGCGGAGAACTTCTTTCTTTTTATTAGCCAGAAATGAAGGCGGCAATTCTCTTTTATTGTGGCTGGTGACACAGAAGTAAATCAATTTGTCCATGATTATGTTTGTTTTAGATCCAAAAATTGATTTGGATAATCTTAACCCCGTATTTGTCAGGTTTGATTGTATTATTACAAACGGCGCCTTCGCTGGGTATTGGGTTGTAGTTGCCGTGCTAATAGTAATGAAATTATTCAAAGATAAATAAAATAATTAGTGGTGCTGGTGAAGTTTCATCAAAGTTCCAAGACGTGTGTGATGGTAAATTAAAATAAATATACTACAACTTACTTACTAAATAAAGCACAGTAGCGTTGTCCTTAAAGTTTGTATTTATATTTATACAAGAAAAAAATTGAATTTGGTATATTTAAAAGTAATTAAAACAAAAGTAATATATACACGAGGAGCGGTAAATAAGTAATTGAAAATTAACACAAAATACCCTGAAAACTAACTTTAACTTGAGTAGTAAATTAAATGTTAATTAATTAGGATTAATATAAAATAATTTCTGTATTAAACAATACAGAGTTACCTTTGATTTGCGGCGATGGTCACGTGGCCTTCGAAGATATACCTTGGTCAAGTATATGTAGAGCGATGTTTGGCCGGAGGAATAAGATATTAATTAGTTAAATTAATATGGATTCGCTTAAAAGAATAATATATATTGAGCAATAAACAATTACCTTTTAATTGCGCTGAGATGCAGGGGCACGTGGATCATGCCACCGGTACTTGACCAGTACGGCGGTTGATGTTGCTCTTTCGAGGGTTCTAACGAAAAGATGTCTGATAGTTTGTCGATAGAACACTGGTATTTGAAAACGGTCTGTTTTATGACCTGAGTCGAAGAGAGGGTCGATATCTTGAATAATAATTAATAAGAAGCGCGACCTGAAGAGATTTTCTGTCAATGGCATAAATATTATTAGAATAACGCTTGTGACTTAAGCTTTCTAATGATATGAAACACAACATATAAAGGAAGATGTATGTAATTCAATTAAAACAATATAAAATGAAATGTATATTGAAAGAAATTCCACAGTAACGTTAGGGTTGCTGACGGTCAGGTAGAAAACGAAGGGTCTCGTCGGTCAGGATATTACAAAAGAAATGCTTTCTCTTTATAACGAAACTGTACAGAAAAATGTCTAGGTTAAATCGAGATATTTAAAGAAGAAATATATTATTCAAAAATAAATTAAAATATTCTTATATGCTAAGCGTAACAATTCGCCCACCCTTTGAAAGGAATTTTTATGTCTATGAGTGTTTTGCATAAAAAATGTTAATTAATCGTTAATTGATTTTAAGGACAAAATATAAAAAAGCGCCCAGGAGCGGCTTGTGATACTGTACCTACACCATGTTACGTATGGCATACGGGGAAACCTGGAAACCCGTATTAGGCAAGTTTGCGTTTCTTAAAAATCAGAGGTACAGTCTGAATTAATTGACTTGAGTAATTAATCAGTGTTCGATTAATTAAATGCAGAAAGAAAAAAACTGATCTGATTAGTAAGTCGCTTAGATGTTAGTCGCGATACAATGCAGTATAAAATATGTAATATCGAAACGAAAAAAGGTGAATGGGCCCTAATCTATCATTACATATCTAACTAACTTGATTAAATTATTATTGCTAATATTTAATTGACATAACCGTTCGCGCACATTCACACTGTAGCGGCGATCTTCCTGTTGATATTTGGCGTCGGTTCTTGGGATTTCGATGGCGGCTCCTGTCCGTTGTCGGCCGGTTGCTGTTGACTGTCCCCGGTCTTGCAAATCGACGGCGGTCAAGAGAGGTATGTAACGGCGGCGTCGCTCGAACCGGACCGTTCCTACCTGCTCCGCGTCCCTTCGTTGATGCATTGGATTTCGAAGTCGATTCTGAGAATTTCTTCGCTGTAGCTGCGTTGACCTAGTTAACTTAGGCGATTTTAATTTCTGAAAAAAACAAACAGACTCGATTGCGCGTGTAGGTGGGATAGGGTTAATTGTAGGATTACATTTGGTTTCATGGTAAGATTCGGGAGCTGTAAAGAATTTAATTGTATTATGATTTTTCTTACCAAAATGTAAACAACGTCGTCCTATATTTAATACCGCATCTTTCTTTTCGAAGAATGGCATTCCCAATATTGGATTTTCTCGAAAATCCGCTGCAATTAGAACTTCTATTACTTGATTCTGGATGCGTGCACTTACGATTCCAGTTCCGGTAATAGTCATGTGTGAAAACTTGTGTCCTAATGATGCTGTACTGACCTTGTTTGATGTTGTGCGTTGAACGATTGCAGGCGTGGCAAAGTTATGCGTCGCTGCGGTGTCCAAGATGGCGTCGACAGAGCGTCCTGTGACTTTCACACATATACGAGGTGTTTTCGATGATGAATTATGCTGTATATAATTCAACGACGGTGTTTGTTTCTTTGTCAGAACTGGGAAGTTGCGATGCCAGTGATTATCAGAACGGTAATCGCATGGCGGTAAGCCTTTCGTCGTTAATTGCTTTATTTTATTGCCTGAAATTGAATTAGATGATAAAGACGATATCTTACTTGCGTAAATGTCTGCTGGATCGCCATTGATGTGGTTGCCTATTTCCATGCATGCTTCTCTTAGCGCTTTCGATGTTTCTAGAGGTTTCGGTCCTAACATCACTTTGTATTCGGATCGTAATTGCCTCTTGATTAACGCTGCGATCTTCGTATCATCCCAATTTGGATATAAACGATTGCATAATCGTTTTTTCTTCAAGAGAAAAGGAACTGCGCGTTCATTCTCTTTCTGAAAATGTCCATATAAAATTTCATGAAGTTTGTCCTTACGTTCGTTCGACTTGTAACGTTCGAGAAATAATTCGCTAAAACATTCAAAAGAATCAATTTGATTATCAAATTGCTCAAACCATAATGCTGCTTCTACGTGAATATATGTTGCGATTTCGTCTATCGTTCGTGCTGGGCCTAGCGTTTCTGCTTTCAGATGTGCTTCTAGTTGTTGGAGGAATACTTCAGGGTCCTGGAAAATATCTCCACTAAAAAAATCGTCTTGGAACACCCACACAGTAGATTGTTGCTTGGTTTCCGACTCACACGCATATATCCATGTTTCGTCACCTATGACGATGTTGTATACGGATTTTGCGGTTCCCACGTCAAATTTTTTGCGCATCTCTTTACGAGCTGCTTTCTGTGCTTCGGTCAAGTTATGTGAAATCCGTCTGGAACATATTTTTTTACAAATAAATGTTCATATAAAATCAAATGGATTGCAGTCTGCGATATACCAAGCTCAATGTAAGTCACATGTCGATCGTGTTCTATCATTTTCGCAGTAAACAAAATATTCCAAACTTCGTTTTATATCAGGATTTGTTTATTTTTAACGCTAGGTGTTTGTACAATAATATTTCTTTCAGCAGTTTTTGTTTGCGGTGTTTATCGCGTGATCCATTTAAAACTATTTTTACCGCTCAAAGTTTCATTGCATTGTGGACTCTGTTCTTCACTTGATTCATCTGTACATGAACATTCCTCTTCATGTCATGATTGTACTTCAACATTATCTTCTACTTCACTAAATGCATCATCATAATCATCATCACTCTCTATTTCATTGTACCAAGTCAACGCAGTTTCAGCAAAGTCGCAATCTGTTGGATTTACCTTATTTTTGACATATCGTAGCGATATATGGGAACTAAAAGTAGAAAAATGTTAGAAAAATATCTTACGTTAATATATACTGGGGTAATGAGCAACCGCAACGGACCTGTAGTTCAAATAACCAAAAAGTTTTCGTTATTTCACTGATTGAATTTACTCACCCATATAAGTTATGCTGTAGTTACAATGTTGTTGCCGCTTTAATGAAATTTTACGATATATTATATTCCATCTTAGCAACCGTCTCCATGGCAACCGCCTCCGTGGCAACCGCCTCCATGGCAACCGCCTCCATGCCAACCGTAGCCATGGCAACCATCGCCATGGCAACCATCGATATAGCAACCGTCGCCATGGCAACCGTCGCCATGGAAATCGTCGTCATGGCAACCGTCGCTTGGCACCCGTCGCCATGGAGACCGTCGCCAAGCCACCCGTCGCCATGGAAACCACCGCCATTGCAACCGTCTCCATGGCAACCATCTCCATGGCAACAATCACCTTAGTAACTGCCTCCATGGCAACCGTTGCCATAGAAACCGCCGCCATGGCAACTATCGCCATAGCAACCGTCGACATGGCAATCGTCGCCGTGGCAACCATTTCTATGGCAGCCGTCTCCATGGCTACGGTTGCTATGGCGATTGTTGCCATGGCGGCTGATTCTATGGCGACGGTTGCCATGGTGACGGTTGCAATGGAGTCGGTTGCTATGGCGATGGTTGCCATTGCGTCGGTTGCAATGGCAACCGTTTCCATGGCAACCATCACCATGGCAACCGTCTCCATGGCAACAGTCGCTATGACAATTGTCACCATGGCAACTGTCGCGATGGCAACCGTCGCCATGACAAACGTCGCGATGGCAACCATCGCCTTGGCAACCATCTACATGATGGCAACCGTCTCCATGGCAACCATCGCCATTGCATCCGTCTCCATGGCAATCGTCGCCATGGCAACCGTCGCCATGGCAACCGTCTCCATGGTAACCGTCGCCATAGAAACCGTAGCTATGGCGACGGTTGCTATGGCGACGGTTGCTATGGCGACGGTTGCTTTGGTGACGGTTGCAATCGTCACCATGGCTACCAGCGCAATAACAACAGTATCCATGGCTGCGGTTGCTATGGTGTTAGTTGACGGTTGCCATGGCGACGGTTGCCGTGGCGATGGTTGCCTTGGCGATTGTTGCCATGGCGACGGTTGCCATGGCGACGGTTGCCATAGCGACGGTTGCCATGGAGACGGTTGCCACGGCAATCGTCACCATGGCAACTGTCTCCATGGCTACGGTTGCTATAGCGATAGTTGTCATGGCGGCGGTGTCCATGGCGACGGTTACCATGGCTAAGGTTGCCGTGGAGACAGTTGTAATGGCGACGGTTGCCATGGAGACGGTTGCTATGGCGATGGCTGCCATGGAGACGGTTGCCATGGAGACGATTGCCATAGCGACGGTTGTCACGGCGACGGTTGTCACGGCGACGGTTGTCTTGGCGACGGTTGCCATGGCGATGGTTGCAACGGCTACGGATCCCATGGAGACGGTTGCCATGGAGACGGTTGCTATGGCGATGGTTGCCATGACAGCGGTTGCCATGGCAACCGGTTCCATAGCAACCGTCACCATGGCAACAGTCGCCGTGACAATAGTCCCCATGGCAACCGTCGCCATGGCAATCATCTCCATGGCAACCATCTCCATGGCAACAATTTACATGGTGGCAACCGTCTCCATGGCAACCGTCCCCATGGCAACCATCTCCATAGCAACCGTCGCCATGCAGTCGGTTGATATGGCGATGGTTGCCATTGCGACGGTTGCCATGGTGCCGGTTTCCATGGAGACAGTTGCCATTGTGACGGTTGCCATGGCGTCGGTTGCCATGGAGACGGTTGCCATCGCGACGTTTGCTATGGTGCCGGCTGCTATGGCGGCAGTTGCCATGGCAAACGTCGCCATGGAAACCGACGCAATGGCAACCGTCGCCATGGAAACCATAAATATTTACAAATATCAAGTTAGTATGTATGTAATTGCAAAGTAAGTGGTGATGTAAACATTGCTATCTACAAATTACAAAGCAAATCATACGAAATTTTTCATTGAAAAATATTGTCTATGTTGGGACTTGAACCCAAGTCTACAGTTTGCCGGACTGTCGCTTTTACCACTCAGCCACAATAGACCTTGGTTCAAGCGATTTAGAAATGCATTATAAAGTAACAGTGTAAATGAATCAGATGTCAGTTATTGAATGTAGATGTCAAGTTGAAAGCATAAGTCAGTTTTGAAAGCTGATGTCAGTTTTGAAAGCAGATGTCAGTTAGTGAAAGCAAAATGTGATGTTCAACTTAATGTAAACAGAGATTAGCTGTGATGTCAGCGCCATCAATACAGCAGTTAAAATTCTAACGGCAAATTTAAAAGCTCTTGGGGTTGTACGCAACTCCGGTATACGTTCTAGGGTTAAAATATAGTCGCGAATTTAGTTTCTCGCCATCTATGAGTATCAGGAGCACAGGACAACTTTTCGAAGGTTGCCAACACTTTCGCTAGGGTGGTTATGTTGCTGACTTCCGCCATGGTTTTGATGTCTACTGTCAAAATTTCAAACAAACCTGATAGATAAGTTGTGTTTTATAGTCATTCGAAAAAAAAAGCTTTTTTCACTGTTGTGCAAATATGGAAAAAAATAAATTCCATGTGTCGATTTTTTACGTGGTAAAACAATTAAAGAAACCGAGGAAAAGTTTCGTAAATACTATCCTGAATGTGCTCCGCCCTATGGAATGATTTGTAAGTGGTTTTCTGTTTTTTTTGAGTCCCTAGTTGTGCTAATATCTGGTTGAATTGAACGTAATGCATTTCACATATTAGGGATGTGCTAGGTGAACTACTGTCATGCAGTATTTAATTATCAAAATGCTGACACTTACACCAAAAGTTAATGCGGTCAATGTTTTGGGTACAGGCGAAGCACCAGCAAGATACGCAATTGAAAAATTTCTCAATAAGCATCCGTATGATATTCACTACAAAACCAATCTCAGACTGGTGAGATGATTCGAAAAAACTGTCATTCTTAAAAAGAAATCGAAAATGAACTATTATAATGAAGAAAAAGGTACTCTTTTAGCTTTGGATTCGGTTAGACAAAATCCTAGACAATCTTTAAGAAAACGAGCGGCCAATCTACATAGCAAACAAGATAAAAACGCATAAAACACATTTTTGGCGAACCTGGCGATGATGCTAAGCAGTTAGACTTTTGTCTATGGGTAGGCTATGAAATTGCAAGTCATCAAAATTTTCATAAAAACATTGTATTCTCTGATGAGTGTATATTTAGTACACAGACATGTGTCGTTTCAAAATTCTCGGCATTGGAGTGACAAATCAAATTTTATTATTAGCCGTAATTAAGAATATTATAGAAAAGTAAATATGTGCGGTACTATACGACAGAATTATTGCCCCGTATTTTTTTTGCAACTACTGTCAACAAACGTACTTTGCTAAATTTGCTAAATAACTTATTTTTAGAAGAACTTGAAACACTTCCACTTAATATCCACAGGCAATTATATTTTCAACATAATTTAAACATTAAATGGAATTAAAAGGATTACGATTAAAAAATTATTTATAGGAATGTATTTTACTTATTTCTGTATTAAGCAAAAACTTTAATAAAGAATAATCTTTTTCAGAAATTCATAATAAAAAATTTTTCCTTTTTGTGAAAGTATTTTGACAATTAAATACTGCATGACAGCAGTTCAAGTAGTTGACCGAACACATGCCTTACACAATGTGAAATGAATTACATTCAATGCAACTAGATATTAGCACAACTAAGGACTTAGAAAAATGTTAGACAAAATTTTGCAGAAAACAACTATTTTACGCATTAATATGAAATTTATTTTAAAAGTCCAGTGTCATTTGTGTATCTTCAATCAAGCAAAAACTTTAATAAAGAATGTTTTTCTTCATAAATCTACAATAAAAATGTTTTTCCTGTTAGGACACCTATCCGGCAAACTGTATACAAATGAAGTGGATGCATACATATTAGTTGATGCATTTATTGTTTATACTATTGTTTATTCATCAGATATAACCTTTGTGTTTAATAAATAAAACTTAATTTTTCAACGATTTTATTAAATAGAAGCAGATGGAATTTATTTATACACAAATAATACAATATGGAATACATTTCATCAATATAATAGTAAACAAACGCAGAGAAGGATATTAATGATCAAATTAACAAAGATAAAAACACATCAGTCTGATGAACTTCATCGTCACTTTATTTCCAACATTAATAAAAAATTCAGGAGGTTCATCGCGATCTATACCCACTTCCCTATCCCACCATTCTTGTACTAGTTTCTCCGTATGATGAATGCTGGTTTACCAAGTTTCAGATGAAATTGTATTCAATGCCTTTTCTCATGTTATTTTGAATTATCAATGGAACGTTCAGTTTTGCCTACATGTCGAGTATAGTATGTTTTCACAATACCCCAGATCAGTTCTATTGGATTGAACACACAGTAATAAGGTGGAAGCCGAAGTACCATACGGCCATATTCTTGTGCCTTTTGATTCACGTCATATACAGGTTCAGATTTATTTCTACACAATATCATAAATGTTACTTATAAAAGAATATTAATTTTTAATGTACTTATTTGCGAACTAATTCAAGTAATTATATTTTTAATAAATTGGCATCCTGTGCAATATTATTTTTCCTCAGCCATCCTTTGGTAGAGGCTGCTGTTGGTGGTTTATTTAATACAGTGCTACGGTAGCTTGCGTTGTCTATAACTATCACAGAGGGTTGTTTTACATTGCAAAGTAATTGCTGCAAAAAGCCACTGCAAAAAGTTATTTTTATTCATTTCACCATAGTAATCACCAGTGTTGGTTGCTGATGGAAATACAAGTTCAGCACCATCAACAAACACATTTGTATTACCGGCATGCAATACAATAAGTCTAGAATATAAGAAGCACCAATAATAAAATAATTTAATATTCGTTACACTTTTCCACCAACTTTTGCTTTGCGAACACTTCTACGGCCATCATCTTGCAATTAACGTGTCACTGTGCTGTCTTGGAAGATCCAAGTTTCATCAACAAATACAAATTGATAAATACCAGATTTTTTCAGTCGTATATAGTTTAATAAAAACTTCACACGTTTTAATACGATGTGTGGTAACTCCACCAATGCCCTTTTAGGATCTTCTTTTTTGTAGTGAAATCCTATGTTCTGTAGTACTTTCCACAGTGATGTGCAGCCACCCATAAAAATTTTTGTTTCACAAAGTACTGCTCTCAAAGATTTTAGCGTAATACGTTGTTCTGTAATTACACAATAATTATATTATGCTAATGTATGTATATTTTGGAAAACTTACTGTTTCTGTACATATTGTGCACAGTATTCTTGATAACACACTCGGTAAAGTTGTCAATATGAACAACTACTTTCTTCCTGTCATGCTTCCGTTTAGGGCTGACCAATACATTGTCCTTTTCAACATCAGTAGATATTCTGCTAACAGTTGTAAGGCTTACACCTAATGCTGCAAATAGTTATAGTAGTGTATGAATAACAAATATAAATCACTTGCCGTTAAGGTAAGTTCAATAAATGACGTGCACCTCTTCGTATCTATAAAGTCCATGCCCTTGTAAGTAACAATAATCAAGTACGTGAAGCAAGCATTTCAACCGCACCGAAGGGTCGGCTGAAAAGTAATGCACATATGCTTGTACAGCTCGAACAAAAACAAATATCAAGATCGGGCAAAAAGTACATTCAAGTAGAATTCTTTAACTTCAAAATCATATATTTATTTTTCTACATGGTCACCGTTAAGGCTAACACATTTCGCACAACGTGTAACAAGTTTTTTCATTCTGTCGCTGAAAAATTCTTCCGACTTTTCTCGAATCCAGGACTTGACTGTTGCCTTCACCTCATCGTCGGAGGTGTAATGATTACCCTCGAAGTCTCTCTTGAATAGAGATGTTTGTTATTGTCTGTGAGACGGCGTGGTACTCATCATGCACAGATTTTACGGTATCCCAATTGTTCAATAACGAAGGATATTCTTGGATATTCTTAGATATTCCAATATAGTTTGCGATACGCTTTTGAGTGATTCGCCGATAATTTTGAATTAAATCGTCAACGAGATTGCGATGTTTATCGTCTGTGGCAGTGATCAGACGTCCGCTGCGTGTTTTATCAACAATTTTGACTTTTCCAGGCTCGCAATCACGCAATTTTATTACCCATCGGTTTACAGTAGACCTATCAGCATTGCCACCCTAAATATTCTTTAAACCACGATGAATCTCACTAGAAGTCACTTTTTCAGCAGTCAAAAATAACAGCACGCTGTTTACCTCTTATTTACATAGCTCCAGAACATGTCTCCATACTTCCGCTTCTCAAAATAGATTGGATGAATTCAACGACCTCAAACCTATGCATATTGATTGGAATGTCACTTCCACATTCCACGCGACGTGCTTTTGAAGGTCATTTCAGTCTATCCTCGTAGATATGAAAAAGCTATCCGCGAGATGGATGTCGCCTATGTTTAAAATTAATCTCGCTCACATCCAAATATCAGAAGAAGGTTTGGCTATCTACAAACGTAATATAAGGGAATTCTTCCGTCGATATGTTACAGTAGATCAAACTTTAAGATATAATCATACTCCAGAAATGAAAATACAGTCGAAGCAATGGATTTCTTCCGTGAAATATGCCCCCAAGAAAGCAAACAATGGGCCGATAAGATCATGACCACAGTTTTTTTGGGATTCCAAATATGTTATCTTTATTGATGATATAAAAAAGGGAAAATCGATAACTGACCAATATTATGTTGATTTGCGGACACGTGTTGATACAGAACTGAAGACAAAAGGACCACATTTGCTGAAGACAAAAGTGTTGTTCAATCACCATAATGCAACTTCTCATTCATCCACTGTTGATACAACAAATTGCTTTACGAATTGCTGCCTCATCCATCATATTCGCCAGATCTGGCTCCCAGTGATTTGTTTTATTTTAAAATTAAAAAAAAATGTCTCGGTGAAAAGAGACTTCGGACAAATGAAGAGTTGATATCCGAGACAAATACATATTTTGCAGAGTTGCTGAAAGATTACTTTTTGGATGGTTTAAAAAATTCGGAACTTGCTGGGCTACGTGTGTAGACTTGCAAGGGGATTATGTCCAAAGCTAAAATATAGTTTTGAGTCTAAAATAAGTATTTCATTGTCTACCAGGTTTCTAACAGTTTCTTAAATTTCTGCATATTCATCCTACGAGGGTCATTTGAAGGAAGAGTAATTATTTGACGACACTTTTGTCGTGAGAAGTATATTGCTTCAACAATGTTCTAGAATCTATCAGATAGATAAGAAGAAGAAAAAACGTTTTTACATTGAAAAACAATCAAAGAAATTAATTAAAATAATATAAATATTATGATTAATCTGCATGGGCTATTTGTGGGTGGTTCATTGTTTTCAAAAGTGTTCATATAAGCACAACTAGTGTCTCGTTGATATTTAATGTGGCGATACCTGCCCGAGAGGGCCCATTCACCACAGCTACCAATGACAGCGGGGAACCTATCCAAATTCGTATCGACTATGCAGGTGAATACCACAGCAGATACGCTGCTCACCTGGTGAGTACAGACACCTCTAGCCCACTTGGGCTGTCAACCACAGAAGATGCTGAACGTGCGGGACCTTTCTTTTACAGTAACTTCTCCTGAAATGGTTAATAAAGTCAATACCATTCTAAAGAGTCACCGCCGAATAAAAATCGGTGAGATAGCTAATGCCGTAAATATTTCCACGAGTACAATATTTAACGAGTACACAATTTTTCCCGTCAACGTTTAAATGTGAAAAAACCAACCACAAGATGAGGGCTGTGTTTGCTTAGTGTTGAACAAATGCTCGCTCGTATTAAAATGTCAAATGACTGTAAGAAAAAGATCGAAAGAAATTCAAGAAAATTTTCATGAATATGTCACCGTAGATTAAATCTGGATACACCACTCCACTCCAGGGATGAACACAGTCAAAACAATTAATTTTGTCTAATAAACGAGCGCCGAAGAAGGAAAAAACCGCTTTTTCAGCCAATAAGATTATAACTGTATCGGTTCGGTTTTTACTTGATAAAGATTCATAATTTAAAATAAAAGTACAGGAAATACTTTGGCAACGAAAACTAGATGCAATTTCATAAAACAATGTTCATTTGAACGTAGGCTCTATCTTTCTTTGTTAAGAAGCTATAGGGTGAAAATTCAATTTATAGGGAGGGTGTGAAGTTAAGCAATATGTACATATATATTATATATTATATGTGTAAAATATGCAGATTTGATATATACTAATTGAATTTTATACAATTGTAAAAATTATTTATAGGTTGTGACTTTTTTCTATTGACGGCTGGATACTGACGAAGATGAATTTTACCGAAAAGAATTGGCATAGAGATGCAATATTAATATTACCTCTATTAAAGATTCGTTTAACTTTCTGCGACGTGGTGAAAATAGGTGCTTGAACTGGGAAAATGACTGCTCTACATCTAGTGAAGTAATATTTGCGAATTTAAAATATCTACTCCTCTTCATAGCTTTCACATTCGGGTGTGTCTTTTATACGTTGGCCTATAATTTGCATTTTCTTCAAATCGAGATTCTTATTTAAAACGGCAGTAAATTTCTCGGCTACGTGACGCCCTATATTATCCGTCGAATTGTCCAAGGAGGATTAATATTATCGATTATGTTAAGCGATTCCGATACAGAATATGCACGATTTTTCAATTGTTCAAGAGATTCTCCAACAAAGTACTTTTCAAAATCTCCGCTTTATCTTCTTCCACTTGATGGTCCCCGAGAACAATTCTTGTCTTCTTTTAATAGCTTTTGAATTCTGAAGTTTCAACGTGGAAATAAAAGATATGATACTCTGAAAATATTTATTTAATACGATACTGCTTCAAGCCAGGTACCCCATCTGGTTAATATAGGTTCAGGTGGTAGTAAAATTCCTGAACAAAAGTTCTCGTATTCTATTCGCAAATCCATTTATGGGAATTGAGAAGCACCTTCTTTGTGTTAGCTATGAGAAAGTCTACTTTTGAATGGCTGTGTCAAATGGTATCTGCCACAAGACGAAACACATATAGTAAACATGTTACGTGGAGGAGATGCGCATAATATGTCTTTAGTAATCTCCCAACTTTAACCATGGTGGCGGCTCCATCACTGACATGCATTCTTAATTAGCTTCATTGTATACCAAAAATTTGAATAGCATCTTTTATCGCCTGCACCATAGTTTTTGCCTTCGCATTTGGAACAAGTTTGCAGCACAAAAAAAAATGGTATCGTGCTTGGTAAATTACTAGAATCGATGCTATTGATTGACGCGATTCAGATTTCTATTATATCATTTAATCTATTTAAATAGGCATTAATTCAGTAGTACACTCCAATGAGCAAATTTATACCAAAGCTCCAAGCTCTAATACAAATTTAGCGAGCAATTTGTATCGCCCGGCGGCCGTATTATTGGCGGCTAGCAAAAAACGACCATGTCTACTAATGTGTAATCATATTTTAAGAAAACTTCCAACAAAAAGCAACGTTCAGACTACAGTAAATATTCAAAAATTAGTCCATTCTCCTGAATACACAACTGGCATCGACAAACGAATTTCGCCTACACACATAAGAAGTTCATATTATTTCTAAGTTACAGCATTTCAAATACTTTGGAATAATTGAAGACGATCATTTATTTCACCGGTATGAACAAGTTGTTTGAAGTGACGCCATAACTTAAAATCGCAAGGATTTAAGTCAAGTGATCTAGGTGACTATGGTATAGGACCTCTGTTACCAATCCATTTATTTGAAAAATGAATAAGCAGCCATTCGTTCACCTGATTTCCTCCTCCATTAGCGCTCAAAGAGATTATTATTTAAACCACCCTATAACTTCTTAATAAAGAAAGATAGAGCCTACATTCATATGAACGTTTCTTCTTGAAATAACACCTAGTTTTCATTACCAAAGTTTGTAAAGAGGCTAATAAATCACACTATATAACTAACAGTTTAAATCTTCACTTTATTAGTTTGTTTGGAGTTTGTAACTTGCTTGTAGTACACATATTAATAAAGTGAAGATTTTAACTACCTATTAGTTTATTTCAATGAGATTATGGCCACCAAATCGCCAGTGGAATAACACTGTCTTCTCCCACTAGCGATTTAGTGAAAAGTATGTCTTCAAAAGTGGCACCTTAACCAAAGATGCTACATTTAACGCAATTATCCTTTTTCAGATTTTTATACTGAATATGGCAACTTAGTTGTCGAAATACGTATTCAGAGTTAATTCATTTATATTGTAGGTAGGGATTTTGCTGGTTTTTGTGTCTGTTTCAGATTTCAAGCCAGAGTCTCCACTTCTCAGTGAGCTGGTCCCAGTAATGTATCCACATCTCTCCCTCGTTCCACTTTCCACTTAATTTATACATCGTCTTAAGTGGCTGGCAGGATCGCCATGTGATATCGGACGTGGGCAGGATCGCTATATGATATCAGACGTGGGCAGGATTGCCATGTGATGTCATCCTGGCAGGATCGCCATGTGATGTCACCTGGTCCCGGAGGTCACATCGTTGTTTTACACCGAAGGTTTACCAGTATAATAAATAATAGGCGGAACAACGATTAAATAACAACATATAATTTAATAAAGATAGTAACAACGTTAACAATAAAATAGACTACATTATACTTATGAGGCACTAGTCTAGCAGGGACTCTAACTCACTGTCTCAGACTGTGACTCTGTCTGTCGAGACCTCTGAGTGTCTCGTTATACAGTAAAAATCTCTTCCCTATGGTCACCTACAAACGTGTATTACGTATGTGTGCGTTCGAGAGCGAGGAGTGGGGACTGCACGGAGCAGCAGCCTGCAATGCATACATATGAATGTAAGCACATACAACATACACATACATAGTATAAACGTCGATGAATGTGGAACTAGCGGCAATAATAGGGACTTTATGTAATAATTAACACAAATAAGTGTGGACTTTTTGGAAGATTTTAATATTTTTAACGTTTAAAACAATGTCAGATATACCTATAACAATAACAATAAATAAAGCGGTAAATCATAATAACTTATATTTTCTATACATAATAAATAAAACCTTCGTATGTTTTAACGGATTTAAACAGCCATATTTTTCAAAATTTTTAATTATGTGTCTTATCGTTTCAAACGCAATGGTACGTTGAAAGTTAATTTGAAATACCCGTGAAATTTCTCTTATGCTGCGACCAAGATGATACTGTTTTACAATTTTTTTTTGTTCAAGGGTAAAAATATCCATCGTGAATACCGACACAAGTTAGCTTATACGTAATCAATAGCCTTAAATTTAATAAAACCAAGAAAACAAATACTGGAACTTTGATAGAATAAATAAACGTAACTGAAATCTATTCGCAACAGTTAACCAAACCATCCACCTTTGCAAGTAAACTGTAACTAATGCAGAACTAATGGGTATCTTTTCGAGAAAGGCGTGCATCGCTGCTCGTCTCCACGGTCCCCATCCCTACTTCTCATTTCACAAACACACACATACGTAATACACGTATGTGTGCATATTCTACTGACTATAGGGAAGAGATTTGTACTGTATACTAGAGTATGTCCCCTTAGCCTAGTTACCTGTTTATAAGATAAACATGATGTGGTGAAAGATCATAACTCACCGAGGCCGTGTTGTCGTAAGAGATGTAAATACATACATGACCTGGTTTAGTTACGGCACCACCGTGACCTTTTTCATATCCAACCAAACCTTTATGACTTTCGAATTTTCCGGACTTTTGTGTTAAATATTATAAGCAAGTGATGAAACAGCCGCGATAGCGAAAATGCCACGTTTTCATTGTGAAAACCAAGTAGAAACAATAAATGATTTTCTTCTTCTTGTTCGTATTCTAAGCTAAAACGCTTGTTACTTTTCTGGTCCGCTTGTTGTTCTTCTTGCAATATTGACTGCCAGTCGTCGCGCAGCTTTTGTGGGGTCGGCCAGGTAATCTTCCTCACATCGGCTTTCCGTTTCTTGCCTTTTTTTACCAATCTATCATCTGGCATTCGACTTATGTGTTTATTCAAATTTCTTCTTCGTTCTTTCGTGCATCGCACTATATCCTTAATCCCACACTACTCACTGCTATCTAAAAGCCGGACTATATGCAAAAAAAAATGAAAATATGCGCATAAATACACAAATGTTTTAGCCTAAATATGCACTTCTTTATGAAAAATATACAGGTAAAAAAATACGAGCAATGTTAGAAAATGTAATACTGTAGAAAAAAATATTCTATTATGTTTGCTACAAGTTTATTTAGAACATTTTACAATATAATTAACTATGAAAATAATTTACAATCACATATTTCTCAAAGTTTTCAACAGAAAAATTATGACACTTGTATTTATATATTTAAAAGGGTCGTTCTTCGTCGACGCTTGTTATAGGAGCATATTTCAAATTAGAAATATCATCTATTGTTAACTCAATATTTTCTACTGAATCAGCACACAAGATTTTAGCAATGTCCTTTAGCTTTTTAAAACCATAATTTTTCCTATTACACTTCAAATTTGTTTATTATTTCAACGCTCTTGATTAGCGACATAAATTGTTTTTCCAACTGTACTATAGAAGTGGAAATAAAACTGTAATTGGTTTTAATAAACGCCAACTGTTGAGGTATTTCTTCACTCGAATACATATTTTGGGCGTCTATCACAGATTGTGCATCCCTATCAAGAACCAGAATAATTATCTTTATTCCTTCATAATGATTTACATGAAAAATAGCAGCCTCCAACCACGTTCCCCATCGTGTGATTACTGGTTGAGGAGGAAGCGGAACACCGGGTAGATGTTGTTTGTAAAACTGAACTCGTAATGGGTCATTTAAAAATACTTTCTTAACACTACTAATTAAAGTATTTACTAAGGAAAATGGTTTCTGACTTCTTCTGCAACACGATTTAGTCCGTGCGCCACGCAAGTTTTGTGAATTAAATTTGGGTCTAAGATAAGTTGAAAGCTGCTTTCACCATGTATGGTGCAGCATCCGTCAAAAACAATAGAATTTTCTCTGTTGGAATCGATTTCGGTAAGAAGAAAGTTACCAGTTCTTCATGTATAAATCTTGTTATTATTAAATTATTTGCCTTTTCCAACTGTTTGGATGAAATTAAGGACACCAATCATTAAATGAACTATGTATCGGTCCACACTATCAGTAGTTTCATCTACGCATACATATATAAAGATAATTGTTTGCAACAACCTTCTTAATGCTATTTAATGTTTCTGCATAGATACAGTGAATATAGTTTTTTCTTAATGTGCTCTCGTCGGGAATGTTATATTTGCTGATGTACTTTGGCAAAAATAACTTGACATTTAAATTGTTTAATTTATGTAGTGGAATATCTGCCGACACAAACATTTGACACAAATCTTCATTAAATTGTTGTTGTTCCGATTTTTTTGAAGTTGATGGCAAACATTGCGGTACTGTTTGCTGACTTTTCTTCGCCAATTTCATCTTTGTTAGTTTTGTAGCATGAGATGAAGTTTTCATATGTTGGTCGACTAGGACCTTTCTCTCACCTGTAACCTGTAAAAAAAATATGACATCATCAGTTGTTTTCTTATAAAATAAATGTTAGTATAAGATAAAGGAATAATTAAAAACTTAACTAATTAATTATTAAGAGGAAATAAAGTTAAAATTTTACTCACAATCTTGCAGCATGCTACGCAACACACTTTTTCTCCATCCTTACGCCATTCTGAATAAGGTGCAATCTATCCAGGCACAGTCGCTATTTTCGGCATTTTTGCTATTATATATCACAACTTACAACTCACAAGTTTACACTTCGAAAAGCCAACGTAAAATGACGTTCAAAATAAGATTACTTTTGAATATAGGAATAAATTTCAGCGAATAGCAATCAAACACATATACTCCAAATTTTCTGGTAAAATGTATTTTTGTATTTATTTAGAACTTTTAAGATATTAGTCTTTCCTGGAATTTTGTCTCAGTCTGGATGTATGGGAAGAGCATTAATAAATTCTTGGAGACGCTTATCGGAAAAGTAACGGGAAGAGGCTCAATAAAATGCTATTTTTAATTTAAAGAGGGCTGTTTAATTTTTGTTTGTTTGTTACATCCACGACATATTTTTAGTAATGCCTGTAATAAATTTGATTTAGTAAATAAATAAAACTCGGATACTTAAAATATGCAAAAATGCTGAATTACTTGAAAATATGCAAACACAATACAAAATGCATATATTATGCAAGTATGCAAATTTATGCAAACTGCATTTACTGATATCCAAGTTGCGTTGCCTGTCAAGTAATTAATGACCAGTGATTGCTCTCAGAGCAGCCATTTCAGATATTCGTAGTAGCCGCTTCGTTGTTGCTGCTTCTGCTCGTGTCTCTGCCACATACGTCATAACAGGTTTGATACATGTCTTGTATATTTTTGTCCTGAACTCAGTTGCAAGGTATTTGTTCTTCCATATTGTATTTCTAAGGCATCCTGATATTTTGGATGCTTTTTTCCTATGTTGTTTTACATCCGTAGTCAAGTCGCCCCAGCTTGATACTCGTACTTCAAAGTAATTAAATGCCATTCTATGAGCCTATTCTATGGGTCTATTAGCAACTATCAGTTTGCACCGGAACGGCTCCTTAGTTATCGTCTTGCATTTGGTCTTATCGATGGAGATGTTCATATTGAACTTTTCCGCTTCCTTGCAGCATATGTTGGAAATCGTTCTTTGTGTCAGACACCAGGGTTACATCGTTTATTTTGATATTGTCATTCCGTAAATGATATTCTACTCCTTTGGTTTTGATAGCCTGTATTATTTTATATATAATTAAATTGAATAATAGGACGCCCATATTTACGTGTATTTTCCTTGTCAGCGTGTTCTTCACTTTTATTTTCGTTGGTCATGCCCTTATTAAGTTCTTCGATTATTTGTGTGTACGTCGTTTACAATCCTGCCTCCTCGTTATATCTGATACGTCGGATATTCTTACTCGGTCAAACGCCTTACTGGGGCCTATGAAGCACATGTAGACCGGAGCGTATTCTAATGCCTTTTCTGCAATCTGACGCACAACAAATATGGCTTCTATTGTTGATCTGTTCCGCCTGAAGCCCTGTTATTCTTCTTCATGGGTCATGATACCCTTCCTCCATTCTGGGGGGACTATTTTCTGTAGCACCATACTTAATTGGTTTGATACGTTGTCCTTGCCCGAAGTTTTTCGGTTTTTTAGTTTTTTGGTAGCCATTTCTATTTCTTCCAATGTTTTACTGTTCGTTTCTCGTTGTCTCTCGTTGCAGTTGTTGGTTTTTTGCCCTTGTTTGTCCTGGTCTTGTATGCGCTCAAAGTGTTCGACTCATTGTTCTTGATTTATATTGCTGACCCATACTATCTCGTTTAATTCTAGTTTCATGCTCCTTAGAATTTTCCAAACCCTCGTTTGTGTCCCACAGATGTATAAATTGTTCCCAGTATTCCCATTTTTATTTCCCTTATTCTGCTATTCACTTTATTCCTAATAGTGTTATAGGTTGCGTGTGCTTCTAGTGCTGGTGTATATCTGCAATATATTCCTTTACTTCTTGTGAGAACCACGGCTTTGTATTCGGTTTTACAATCAAGTTAACTCTGCGTATTCCTATAGCTTCTACAGTTGCTTTCTGTATATTTGTTTTGATCTTATCCCAACTTTGTTCAATGGTATTTTCGTTGGTGATAGGGATTTCCGATTTATGATTGTGTAATCTAGTTTTATAGAGGTTACGGGTGCTTTCACTTGTCAGCGATTCTAGATTGTATCTTTCACCCATTACTGAGGATACTTTATATGTTGGTGTCGGGTTTATTTTCATTTTGCAACGGACGAGGTTGCGATCGGATCCGATGATCACTGACGTGAGGCTTCTTACATCCATTATCTGGTCAGGGTGTACTGACATTTGTATTATGATATAGTCAACGATAGATGTGTTGTTCCCATTACCAACAAATGATATCTTGTGCTGCTCCTTGTGTGGGAAGAAAGTTATATTAATTCGGAGTTCGTTGTTTGCGCATATCCGAATCAGTATTTCTTCGCGTTCGTTAATGGTGGGGTCATTGTATTTATCTTTTAAACGATAACCACGAGAAACTTTAAACGCAATCAATACAAATACGTAATCGCCGTTTGTTTTTTCTAGCACATGGTAAAAAAATGAAAATTCCCTGGAAAAACATTTTGTCGTGTCTCGGTATTTGGGCGATCGTAGTTGGTGAAATCGGACACGACTTCACCATATACACACTAATGAACAACATGCCCAAATATCTCAGCGACATATTACATTACGACATTGCTGAAAATTCTCTGGCTTCATCTTTACCCTATTTAGGCCAGTGGTTTGGGGGCGTTATATCTGGTAAAATTACAGACTACCTGATCAAGAAGAAGAACGTCTCTATTGTTTGGTGTCGAAGAGTTTTAACATTTATAGGCAAGAATATACATACACAAGGCTATCTACCGAAATGACACAGTCAATGCTTAAAGTTCTAATAGTAATTTGAATATTTAAATGTATTTTTATTGTCATTAGGGTATTCACAACCGAATAAAACTACACATACAGGCACTCACATACAAAGCCTCTAATTAGAAGTGAAACCCACGTGATCTCTTTTGAATATGCCACTAATAGTACAAACTGGCCATATACTTATTTGACAAATCGTATTTTAACTGACTATTTTAGAATTATGTAAACCTAATATGCTTGGGAGCCATTGGCGCGCAGCCAAGTATAAGTTATTGGGCCGATAGCCTAGTTAATTACTTGCTTATCGTGTCGGATATCTCGATGTAGAGTACGGGGCTCTATATAATTCCTCCAATTACACATATAATTTTGTTACACCTAAACGTTTTGTATTATCTACCAGGCTTATACTGCATACTCCTTTAGCAAGATGAGACTAATCTTTAACAGCATAATTCTTTCGATATATTTAATAACTACGGTATTACGATTATATAATTTAAGATGATTACACTGGCCAACAATTATTTTTTCTGCTGACTATGATCTGACACTTGTTTTTAATTAATATTGGTTCTACCAAATATTAAAAATAAATAAATATCTACGGTACTTCTTGTTGGCCGATTTCAAAATTCTTGAAAATCGTTAAGTAAATTCAGCATATTCTTAATTGTTCAAAGAATTGAATGACATTCCAAATACATTTATCTCATTAGCATAATGGACTATAATACCTGATAATATTTAAGTACTTAATGAACTAATTAAGTACTAAACAATTATAAAGAAATGTAAGTCTATTAAGCTAATCATGTTCATTAAGTGAACATATTATGGTTCAATGAGATTTGATCAGGAAGTATTGATCACTAAGGATTATTTAAAAGTAAACAAGGATGATAATAAAACGTTAGTTACATGTTAGTTGTTAAGGAAGAAACTCAATCATGTCTACTACTCGAAGATGTGTAAATAGTGCCGATTCGTTCTACTAGGTGGCGCAAAATTAATCACCCTGTCGGAAGATGTTATAACTTTTGCAAATGGCGTCGTACATAAATCACATTTGACATTTGTGAACTAGACAGCTGCAGAATACAAACAGACAAACAGTGGAGTGCTATACTCCGCAAGAGCGTGGAATAATTGTTTGGTTTTTTTTAACCAATAATCGGTCGGTGGTGTTAGCGCAGCGTGAATTTCGTCGCGCCAACTGGACAAACATTACGCCGCTTAGCTGCTCGACGCGAACAGACTGGAACCACAAGAGATCTTCCAGGGCGTGGTCGCCACCGGACTGGTCGTTATGTCGAGAATATCGCGGCTGTGGCTGCTGATGTTGCTGAGAACGAAGAAACATCAACCAGACGACGTGCCACGCAATTGAGCGTCAGCAGACGGACCCTACAGCGAATTTTAGTGAAAGACTTACACATGTTCCCATACAAAGTGCAAACAGTGCATCAGTTAATGCCTGCTGACCTTCAGTCGCGTGTGAATTACTGTAGAGCCATCCTCAATCACAACAACGAAGTGAACGATTTTCAGTCGAAAATCATCATGAACGACGAGGCGCATTTTCATTTAAGCGGTTACGTCAATAAGCAAAATCTTCGTTTCTGGGGCACTGAAAATCGGCGTGTGATGAATGAAAAGCACATCCACTCAAGGCTACTGTGTGGTGCGATGTTCACGTGGGAGAAGTGATTGGACCGTACTTTTTTGAGTACGCCATCGGCAATACGGTTACTGTTAATGGCGAACGCTACAGGGCCATGATAAACGACTTCTTACTGCCAGAATTGAATGAGCGGGGCTTGGTGAACATGTGGTTTCAACAAGACGGTGCAACCGCACACACAGCAGGAGCCACAATGGATATTGTGAAGGAAGCATTTCCTAGTCGCGTAATCTCCCGTTTTGGCGATTTGGCATGGCCAGCAAGTTCGCCCGATTTAACCATCCCAGACTTCTTTCTTTGGGGCTTCTTGAAGTCGCGGGTTTATTTATGCCAACAAGCCTCAGACAATCGCAGCCCTTAAGGAGAATATTCGACAGGAATGCGAACAGTTATTACCAGAAATCGTGCGGAAAGTTATGGAAGATGCGATAAAACGGGCACAAATGTGTATCAATACTGGCGGCAGCCACTTGGCGGATATCATATTTTCCAATTAACAGAAAAAATTGTAAAGGTCCAAATAAAGATTTTCACCACTCAAAAATTTTTTTTTAATTTCCTAAAAAAGTTATTCAAAAACAAAATTGGATGATTAATTTTGCGCCACCTTGTACTACATTTGTGGCAGCTTCACTGTTCCCAGTCAAAGGGTAACTATTACTGCTTTCGTTAAGAAAATGTATTTAGCTTATTTTGACGTAAAACTTGCTGATCAGGACAAGTCACTAGCTCCACATAATGTGTGTAAACCATGTGTAGAAAATTTGCGTCAGTGAAGCAAGGGAAAACGCCAGAAATGAGCTTTTGACGTTCCAATGATATGGCGTGAACCGAAAAACTACGTAGATGATTGCTATTTTTGTTTAGTTCAGACCTCCGGTTATAATAAGAATAATACGAATAAAATTGTGGACCACAACGTTTTACTCAAGCAGAATTGAATGATTTAGTAAGGTATTTGGGCCTATTAAAGGAATCATCGGAACTACTAGCTTTAAGATTAAATGAAAAGAACTTGCTCGAGCAAAGTACGAAGATAACTTTTTATCGAAGCAGGGAAAGTGACCTTGTGCATTATTTTAAAGAATAGTTAAGAATTTGTTTATTGTAACAATGTGCCAGGTTTGCTAACTAAAATGGACGTTGTACAATATGACCCAAGTGAGTTTCAGCAGAAGCCTCAAGTGCGTCCTACTACACAACGGAAATGTTTTTGGTTCAATTCCTATTGGACATTCCATTCAATTAAAGGAAACATGTGACGACATTGAGAAGGTTATAAAGCTACTAAAATATACAGACCATAACTGGGTCATCTGCATGAATCTCAAAATGGTGAACCTTTTACTTAGCTTTCAAAGAGGATATACAAAATTTCCGTGTTCTTTGTGCCACTGGGAAAGTCGAAACCAGCACTGGATTCAGAAATATTGGCCTCCCAGAACATCCCTAAATTTTGGAGCAAAGAATATTATAAGTCAACATTTAGTCGACAGAGAAAAAGTAATTTTTCCATATCTCTATATCAAATTAGGTCCTATTAACATGATCCAAATTCCATCAACTCTATGAAGAAGCTGAGAAAGAAGTCTGGACTTCATTCACGATGGTCGCGCACAATTTTCTTGGAAACAAAAAAGCCTGCAATTTTAAAGATCTCATGCGATCAATGCTTAAAAAAACGCCTAGATTGTAACATGAACATAAAGATTCATTTCCTTCATAGTCACCTTGATAGGTTTCCCGAAAATTAAGGTGCTGTAAGCGGTGAACAAGGCGAGAGATTTCATCAAGATTTAAAAATCATGGAAGCTCAATACCAAGGAAGATGGGATCCTCATATGATGGCCGACTACTGTTGAAGTTTGCAAAGGGACTGCCGAACCAAAATACACAGCAGAAAGTGCTACAAGCGAAAATTAATTCCCTGATTGTTGCTTTTCCTTTTACAAATACTCTTGTGATTTCTTAATGATTATTATGTAAATACTTGCACTATAGTCGTGACTAATATTGTATTGAAATAAATAAATTAATTATTAAATTTTATATTTTCTTTATACCGTAACAGGTCTTATATAAGTAACTACTTAGCAGCATTAGTGATTCTTCAAAGAGCATGGTACATTTAATTTTGACGTGATACACAAAAACTACTCGTAATATGATTTTCGGATTCAGCACACCAAAATTAGTAAAAAACGAATCTCGCTTAGGAGTCAGCAAAAATCGTTTGGCCAGTATTATTCACGAACCAAGAATTTAAACGAATATATCCATTTTGACATATATTTCTGGAATACTTCCTAGAGATAAAAAGCAAAATATCATCGTGCATTAGTATGTCGTTAGCTTGAGAATCATTTACATAGATAATCATCAACAGAACGTATAAAAGCGTATTTATTCATTGACACGTTACGAACTAGCATGTTTGCCTCCCACCAAAAAAAAAAATGGGAAATAGACGTACACAGAAATTTGTGTTTTATGTTTTTTTAATATGTTTAATTATGGCCTTTTTCAAAGAGGTTAGAAATATCTGACATTGCCATCCGAATGATTAATCAAAGTAATTTAATTAGACGTGGTAAAATAATATGCGTCAAGAAAACAAAGGTCGTATTTTTTATTATTAACAGAAATATAATATTTTAGTATTTTGTTGCATTGCCATTACTTTCTATCACCAGATTGATCCTTCTAAGCATAGATCTAATTCGAGCTTCACAATATTGTGCAGTTAAACACTCGTTTATGCCATTAATCAACTCCTGTCTGTCTAAAATTATTACGACGCATTGTTTTTTCCACGTGCCCCATAAATTTTCAATTGGAATAAGATTCAGGCTCTTGGCATACTTAAAGCTAAAACCAATAGTAACGTTTGACCACCGTTTGTCACGAATAAAACTCATAAGCTGACAATTAATAGCACACGATCAAATTTTAGATATCTCATTTTTTTTTGGTTTTGACAGATTGACTGCATTTGTCAACGAGATTATTATTAATAAGCAGCAAACTGGTTTCAGAACGGAAAGGCACTGCTGTCACCAAATCTTGACGTTAACAACGCACCTTGAAACAGGTTTTCAGAAGGGCCTGAAATCATCCACTGCTTCTGTCAATCTCTTCAGTGCCTATGATATAGTTTATGGAGGAATGGAATAATTTTTAAATTGCAGAAAATCACGCCATGCGCTAAATTAAGCAAACTTATCCAGAATATGCTGAGCAATCGCAGTCTGGCTAATGAACTAATGATGGCAAAACCTTGAAGAATGGCCTTCGTCTAGCCTCGGTTCTGTCTTCTTTAATGTTCAACATTTAGACCAACGATCTTCCACCCACAAAATCACGAAAATTTATATATGCAGATGACCTGGCTTTATGAACCCAAACCAAGAATTTAGAAGATGGAGAATCACAATTTGCTGAAGATCTGCAAGCTTTAGACGAATATTATAAGAAATGGCGCTTACAACCAAACTCTTCAAAATTCGAATCATGTCCCTTTCATTTGTGTAACAAAGAAGCAAATAGAGACCTGAATGTTGAATTTAGTGACAGTCGGATCAACTACAACCCCCACCCTAACTGTCTGGGCATAACGTGAGACCGGTCTCTGACATTCAAGCAACACCTCCATGAAACTAGTCAAAAGATGAAGACCCGCAATAACATATTACAGTACAGCAATTCATGAGGAGCGAATGGGGAGACCTTGCGAATGGCAGCCATCACAGTGGCTAATTCCCCTGCTGAATACTGTGCTGTTGTCTGGTCTCGAAGCTCCCAAGCTTAGCTAGTAGATATTCAACTTAAGGATAATAATTCTTGGTATTCTTATTTCAGTAAATTAAATTAGTTTTGATAGGTATAGTAAAATCGAATGAATTAATTCAAAATTTATTAAGCGGTACGCTAATTACGTCGACCAGTGGAGTACTTAATAATATGTAATAATAATATTCCCCGCACTAGCCTTCTAGGCCTTTGGGGTAGTAATATGGTAGGCTTGTCACAACTAGAGCCGTTCGGTACACGTGGGTCCTTTACAGACCGACCACCATTATTACTCCAAAGTTTTACCTCCAGGTACGCACTTTTAGTCAGTCTGACTCGAGCTAGGACTGAAAAAACGCTATTGATATTATTGGTTAGACCAAGGTTTGAACCTGGTCCACACAGATTCATAGTTTAGTCCCCTTCAACTAGACCAACACGGTCCACTTTATAATATATAAAATAAAAACAAATTAAATGAATATTAATCGATCGTATACATATGCAGAAAGGTAGAAAAAGAATATAAATTTAACCTTCTTCTTCTTCTTCTTCTTTCTCTTTCCTTAAGACTTAGTCTTGTTTCTTCTACTATTTCAATTTTGTTCAGCCTCTTGGGAAGCAAATGTCCAGCTCTCGCACCATCTCTTGGGAGGTCGGCCTGGAGGTCTCCTTGAGTTCGGTTTTTCGTTCTTTGCCCATTTTGCCCATCGGTCTCCCGTCATTCGGTCGACGTGGTCTCGCCAGTATCTTCGTCTTTTTCTCGTAAATTGCACCACGTCTTGGATTTTAAGGTCTGCTCGTATATCCCTGCTTCTTACATGATCTCTCAAGCTTACTCCTCTGATATTCCTTAAGGTCCTCTTCTCCGTTGCTCTCATCATGCTCTTCGTTTTTGTTGTGTCCGCTCGGGTTTCCACTGCGTATGTAATCACCGGTCTCACGACTGTTTTATATATGCGGACTTTACTTTCGATGGACATGTATTTATTCCTCCATATGAGGTCCCTTAGGTAGCCAGAAATTCTTGAGGCTTTATTCATTTGTGTTCTGACTTCCTGTTGTAGGTTTTTGGAGCTTGTTATCTCGACTCCCAGGTACGTGCATCGCATACATTGTCGGATGGGTTTGTCATCTACAGCCAGTTTACATCTAGTCGGTTCTTTTGCTATGACCATTGATTCTGCCTTCTCCACTGATATCTGCATGTTAAGGTTCTTTGCTTTTGTTTGGAACCGATATAGCAGTCGCTGAAGGTCGTCCTCGTTATCCGCCATCAGGATTGCGTCGTCAGCGTAGCACAGTGTCCGCATCGATTCCTGTCCCATTCTATATCCTCCATCCACTTCTTTTACGCCGTTGATTATTTGATCCAGGATGAGGTTGAATAGTACTGGGCTCAGGCTATCCCCCTGGCGTACGCCCGTCAGTACTGGTACTTGTTCTGTGCGTCCCTTTGGTGTTTTGGCTTGGTTGTATTACCTTTACTGAGGTCTTTTATTATGTTAATGTACGACACGGGTGTCTTGTTTTGCTTGAGTATATCTATGATGTCGGCTATTTGTACTCTATCAAACGCTTTTTTGAGATCCACAAAGCAGAGAAACAGCGGCTTGTTGTATTCTAGAGATTTTTCGATCATTTGTCTAAGGATGAAGATTGCGTCAATTGTCGATCTATTTTGTCTGAAGCCTTGTTGTTCTTCGTTTATTGCTATTCTCTTCATTATCTTTGTTGCAATTATTTTTGTAAAGAGCTTGCTTATGCAGGTAGGAGAGATATCATTCTGTAATTTTCCGGGTCGTTCTTATTTCCTTTTTTGTGTATCGGTATTGTGATGTTATTTTTCCAATCATTAGGCACTTTTTTGGTCGAAATTATTTTTTGGAAGAATAATGTGATTGCTGTTTCCAATTCAGGCCCCCCGTACTTGAGCATTTCATTTACGATTTGGTCTGGGACGGGGGCCTTCCGGTTTTTCGATTTTATTAGTGCCTCATGTACATCTTCCCGTGTTATGTTGTCCTCTTCAAGGAGCTGTTCTGTGTAGGTGTTGTCTTCATTCTCTCCATTGTCGTCTGTCCGCGTTTCATACAAGCCTTTTACATACCTTTCCCATTCTCCTGGGGTAATGATGTTTATTTGTACTTCTTCGTTTACCGCTCTTTTCCTGTTCCTCAGTGTGTTCAAGATCCTTCTTTGTCCTCCGTATAGGTCATGTTCCATGTCGGTAGAAAACTTTTCCCAGTATGTCTTCTTTATTTCCTTTATGGCATCATTCACTCTGTTTCTGATCGTTTTGTATCTTTGGTATTCCTCTGCTGTTCTTCTGCTCCTATATTTGACGTGGGCTTCTTTCTTTTGCTCTGCCAGCGTTTTCACTTCGTCTGTAAACCATTGCTTTCTATTTTCTCTACCATTTATGTTTACCTTCCTCACTCCGAGTGCCTCTATGGCACCTCCCGTTATGTTAGCTTTTATCTTATATCACATTTGTTCGACATCCTCGTCCTCGGTCATTTGGTTCGTAGTCATTTTTTCCTTCAGTCTACTCTGATACAATGTTTTCGTTGAGGTGTTGTTTAGTGATTCCACTTTGAATTTCTGGATGTACAGTGGTGATTTTTTCTTTTGGAGGTTAGTTTTGAGGCGGTATTTACATAGGACTAAACCGTGCTCTGTCCCGACATTTTCCGAAGTGAGTGTCCTTACGTCTAGTATTTGACCCGGGTCTATTGCCCTGCTGGTGATAATGTAATCGATCATTGAGTTTTGGTCTCTTGTGTTGCCGAAGGTATATTTTTGTTGGTTTTTGTGTGCATAGAATGTATTATTAATTCGCAGTTCGTTTTGCGCGCATAGTGTTATTAGCATTTCTCCATTGTTATTGATGACGTTTTCATTAAATCTTTGCATTACACCCGGTAGTGGTGTATTGCCGATCCTGGAGTTGAAGTCTCCCATTATGAAGATCCTGGATTTTTCTGGTAGTTCGTTCAGATTTTGCTGAAGTTCCTCGAAAAAAGCGGCTCGTTCCTCTCTAGGCTTGTTTATATCTGGTGTATATATGCTTATGAAATACGTTTTTGTTGTTTCTGTTTTAAGAGAAATGTACATGATATTACTGTTTATGTATTTCACCTCATCGATGTAGTTCTCAAATCTTTCGTGTATCAGAACTCCCACTCCAGCTTGTGCTCGCCGATCCTTTTCCTTCCCACTATAGAATAGTATGTAGTTCTGGTATCTTCTATTTCCTTTGCCTTTGCTTTTTAATTCCGATAATGCGCATATATCGATATTGTGTTTTCCCATAAATATAACCAATACGGTAAATTAATGTAATTTTATGTGTAAATAAAAATAAGCAAGAACTAATTTAAACACCACTATAAATCTTGTCAAAAGTCTTACACATAATATAGATCGGCGACTTTAAAAGTGCATTGGTTTTCGCTCTGGGTAATCTAAAAGTACTGCATTTGCGAGTGTTAGAAGTGGGTACGTTGAGGTCAATATAGGCTAAGCGTTGGGCAATCGATTTCGCTTAATAAAAGATTTAGTAAGAATTTAGCAATATAGATCTCGCGACGACAAGATTGCATACTATAGGTCTCCAAATGGCTATTATAGTCCGTCCCTAGTTCAGGGTAAGTGCCATTCACTTTTAAAAAGGGGTATTTCAGGAACCTCTTCTGGATTTTCTCAACGAAAATTCGTTGATAAGTGTAATAAAGAAACCACACTAAAGAGGCACACTCCAACTTGCATCGTACTAAGGCATAATATAAATTCTTAATTGCAGCAATGTTGTTGAAGTTTCTATACGACCTAATAAGAAATACATATCCAAATCCGCGAAACAAGTTGAGAAAATGTGAATTTCGAGTCAAAAAGTATGCCCAGATCATGTACCTCAGACTTTCTAGTCACCAATAATCAAATATTTGAGGGCCAGAACATCGTGTACAATAAAGATCACAACACTTTGAAATATTCAAACAAATTTTATTATGGAGACACCATTCTTCAATTATAGAAAGATTAATTTTCAAATGGATGCAATCAGAGTTTGTGCAGAAGATGTATATTTTAATATCATCGGCATACCCCAGAAATTTACAGTTTAATTTATCTAAGAATCATTAATAAGGATGCTGAAAAGCGAAGGCCCAAAATTTGAGCCCTGATGTATTCCTGAAGTTTTAGATGAGAAAATAATGTCCATGCAAAAATAATTACACAAAAGCCAATACATCAGTATCGACGCTACTATCACGCTATTTATAGCTTGTCAAAACTCTTAGTGAAAAGTAATTGTAATTACTCGTACGTAACACGTTTATTTTACTTCTAAATAAAGGCTATATATAGGTTACAAATGAAACAGACATGCAATATACATATCTGTAACTGTACACATGGACAATACACCTCGTATTTTTCAGCACTTACTTCTGCTTAAGACACGTTTTCTGCAATCTATAGGCGTCATCAGTCAAGCTAGTGAAGCAATGTAATATACAAAATAATATAAATCTACTTAAAAACAGATTAGTATCTGTATATACATTTAAGCTTAAATCGCCCACAAGACATAGCAAATTTCGTCCTATCAGGTAACACCTATATAATAAGTGTCATCTGACGGACGAAAGAGACTATGCCGAAAAAGGCAACGCGAAATTTGCTATGTCTTGTGGGCGATTTAAGCTTAAATGTATATACAGATACAAATCTGTTTTTAAATAGATTTTTATTATTTTGTATATTACATTGCTTCACTAGCTTGACTGATGATGCCTATAGAGGGCAGAAACACGTATCTTAAGCAGAAGTAAGTGCTGTAAGATACGAGGTGTATTGTCTATGTGAACAGTTACAGATATGTATATTGCATGTCTGTTTCATTTGTAACAGATGCGTAATACGTGCATAACATATTGATATACTTAAACTTTTTTGTAGCTCTGTATAGGCACAAAGTTCTATTTTATGTAAAGTCTATTCAGGTCTGATAGATCAAGGATCATAATGATAATGTAAATATTTTAAGTAGATAGATTATATTTATATTTCACAGCTAACATGCCGTCTCGGTGAATGAGCCGGTTCAATATTTTTGAATTTTTCTTTACGACTTATGTAATTAAATCATCTAAATTTTAGGCAATGTTATTCCAACGTTATTTATTGTCGCGGCCGGATACATGGGATGCGACGGTACATCAGTCATTGTCATGTTCAGTTTAAATTTGTTCGCCAAGGGTCCATTCTATGCCGGACTGAAAGTTAATCATCTAGACATTTCGACAAATTTCGCTGGTATTATAATGGCCATATATAATGGGATAGGAGCCATTGCTGGTTGGATTAGCCCTTATGTCATCAATACTTTCGCACCAAACGTAAGCATTCCGTAAACTGCAGGATCATTCAATGTCGTAATCTATTTATTTTATTGCAGTTTATTTTATATCAATATGCATATGTAGTTTAAATGTTAAAGACTCTTCAGTTTATTTTCCTCTATAAATTTTATATTTTTAGAACACTTTAGATGAATGGAGGATAGTGTTTTGGATTGTATTACTTGTAGCTTCATCTACGACTATTTTCTATATGATCTTTACCACCAGTACAAGGCAAAAGTGGGACGTACCTGAAGAAGAGATGGAAGAGTTTCTTAAAAACCAAGAAGAGAGAAAAAATAAACAACGAGAAAAAAAGGAAGCGAAAAAGGAAGCGAAAAAGGCTAAGAAATCAAAAGCCGAAGAATAGTTATAGTGTGTCTATAATAAATGCAAAAAGATACATTTTTAGACTTATTTATTTTATAAAACAATTTCTTAATAAGTAGGCGTGTTTATTTTTAATAACTATGCATTATTGGTGCGGACGTTACAAGCGCCATTTTATTTGAGAAGGTCCTCATCACAGTAAGCAGTTTTTTAAGTAATTAAGTAATAAAGATTGGTGCACATGCGAAGCTTTAGAAAACTTCAAACAGTTGTCATATATAAATTCAAATTTTAACCGCTTATATTTTTAAATTATTTTCCCTGCTGCCGATCATGTAAATCAATGATACAACCTTAGCAACATAACTTATAACTCGACTATAACATTCGTTTGTAGTTTCGTCTTGACAACGGAACTTAATATTACAACCAAAACTCCTAGGATAATAATGAACAACTCATGGTTCCGGTTCATAAATTTAGTTGGAGTAAAAATTAGGAATACCAAAACTGAACGTTTTTATTATGAAATATATTAAATTACGATTTTTTACGGCTTTGTCTAGTTCATCAATCTCCATTTCGAATTGATTTCCAACGTTTCTTACAATTTTCAACAATCTTCTCGGTTTGCTTAAAATGTTAAATATTTGTATGACATGATACACACGTAACACGATTCAGGAAAAGAGTTTCATATCAAAATTAATTCTGACAGGTGACAAATCAAAAACCAGATTTTTTAAGAAATATAGATTAATTTCCGATGGCAGCAGCAAAACTATAATAAGTCACATGAAATGTATCGACTATTAACATTCTTGGCAGGCGACAAGCTTCGGCTGCACTTCAGCTTCTTTTGTCTACCTCGAATGTTAATACGTCCTTACATTTCTTGTGACTTAAATAGCTATTATTATAATGCTAGAGTTACAACATATTTATTATTCAAAGTTGCTATAGAACTGGGCAGAAATTAGAAAATGGCGTTTATTCCACTAATCAGTGCTTACAGGACTTCCAGCAACAGTATCCTAATCTGCCAGTCTCTTACACACAACTACAAAACATATTCAAGCTTGTGCTATTAAATTTGGTGAAACAGGGGCAATAACATGTAAACCTTGCGGTGAGGCACCTAGAAAACGGACAGCAAATTGCATAGAAGGTATTCGACGTCGAATGGACAATCCACCTAAAAAATCAATCGCAAAACTATCACAAGTTCATGTGTCAATGGGAACATGTCATACTATTTTTAAAAAGACTTGAAGTTGTTTCCATATAAAATTCAAGCAGTTTGAGAACTTAAACAGGTAGATTTTGTTATGAGAACATAGTATTGTCTATTAGTTTTTAATAACATAAATAATAATGACATTCTCAATAAATCCTTCTTTTCGGATGAAACTTAGTTCCATCTTTCAAGATATTTAAACAAATAAAATCTGAAAATTTGGTCCGCAGAAAATCCTCATGAATTTATGGAAACTACGCTACATCCACAAAAAATAGGTGTCTTGGTAGCAGTTTCAAGAAGACAAATTATTGGGTCCATATTTTTTAGTCAAACCATAACTGTTGAAAATTATCGAAATGAATTATTAGAGCCATTTATTAATGAACTTCATGATGATGAACTTACGAAAAGATATTTCCAGCAAGATGCAAGAATGCACCAGCGCACAAATCTCGACAAACAATAGCTTTTTGGCGAGAATTTTTCGAAACAAGAATTATTAATTTTCCTCCAAGATATCCAGATTTGACAATTTTAGACTATTTTATTTTTTAATATTTAGAGAATAACATTTTCAAGACCAGACATCAGACACTCGAAGAGCTTCGTAATGCTATTGTGAATTCTTGTGCTGGCATAACGCAAGAAATTCTAAAAGGCTTTGAAAGCATGAAGCATAGTTCAATTTTGTCATCAAAATAATAGTCAACATGTACACCATCTGCTTTAGTATTACTTTATTTTAATTTTGACTATTGTAATAAATATTGTTTCAAAAACTAATTATTACACACATTTATATGACATAACCAAACTATCAAAATTATACGTTCGTAATCTGTTACGAACGTGTACTGTCATCAACCATTAAAAAATAAAGCATGGCCGTCTCTAATGTGGAAAGTTTTTGAAGGCACGTTATAACGAGCCATCGAATAAATTCATAAGTTTCATAACTGGAGTAGACTGTGAAATTGGGTTGATACTTTAACCACTTCCACATAATGGCATTTATTATTTGACATTGAAACTATAAGTTTGTGTCAAATTTTTCAAAACTTATTAAGAAAATTGTTTATGTTTAGATGTAAATGGGCAACATTTTCAACAACTTCTGTAGATATATGTAAATTTTGATTATGATTTCGATATTAAATAAATTATTTGTTTTCTTTTTTGTTGTAGTATCATTTCAATGCCATAAACTTTTTTGACAATGAAACTGTCAAGCATCAAGTAATGTGTCATTATGTGGAAGTGGTTAAAGTACCAACCCAATTTCAAAGTCTACTCCAATTATGAATTTTTTCGATGGCTCGTTACTTCTACAAGAGACATTTTATATTGGTTTAAATTTGTTCTTTAATTTAATAAATAATAAAAAGTAAGTATAATCAGTACATAATATCCAATATATCAAGAAACCTTTTGCTGGTATGTGTTTATTAATTTGATTTAAATTTTATTTAACTTAATAATAACACTGATCGGCAGTCAGGGGTACATCAATTGTTTCGGTTGATTTATTACTTGAATTCCATTACGTAAATATCTTATGGATAGCAGTACGGCAGTCTCCACATCTATTTGAATCTAAGAGAATCGAAACAGCTAATGCAGAATGTACATCACGTAACATAACTTCGTGTTTGAAATCGCTATGGGGTTAAAAGCACGATATAAATATAGAAAAACTGTTATTATTTGAAACAGATAGAGCTGTAAATATGAAGACGGCTGGTCAGCTTGATGTTTCGCACATGCTCTTTATCGAGTATTAGAGGAAGTCAGAAAATGCTGCCCGAATGCAGATGAATTGATATCTTCTGCCAAGAAAGTTTTTGTGAAAACACCTGTATGCAAGAATTTATTTCGTGAAAAACTGACACACATGCCATTACCGCCAAAACCTGTTATAACTCGCTGGTACACATGGATAGAAGCAGCATTCTATTATCACATGCATTTTGCCGACGTTAAACAGCCACTGAATCCGAATGAGGCTGTTTCTATTTTTCACGCTCAGCAACTACTTATGGATCCAGCTATTCAGGTATATTTAGCCAATATTCATGAATATTATTCCAGAATACGTGTAGTCATCCCCCAGCTATAGGTTACTTCGACCAACCCACAATATTCTGTAACTAACGCCATGAATATTGTATGTGAACTTCGTCAATTCTTTTGTCAATTACATGGAGCTGCTGCTTATAATGTAAAAAAAGTTGAAGTAATTCTAAATAACAATCCAGGATTTGGTACTGTACGGCGAATTGTTGATTTGTTTGATGGTAAGTACGACGCTAATTATTCGAATTTTTACTGAAAAAATAATTCGAATAATTAGTGTCGTATATGTAGAAAGCATTTATTTCATTCACATCACTTCGCGAAAATGCAATTTATTTGCACAAAATTGCCTTATTAATGTAATTTAAGTACCAAAAGACATTGGTTCGAATCCTGCAAAAGGGCGTATTTTTTTCAGTAAAAAATTCGAATAATTAGCGTCGTATATGTCGAGAGCATTTATTTCATAGTAAGAGTATTATTTACAGTGAAAGTATCTCTCCAGAAACATGCACTGATGATTCTATAATTCTATAATAAGATGGAACACATGTCTGCATATCTGGAAAGATACTTTCATAAAAATATGAACTTGTATTGTGTTCTCTACATCAGATTTCAGGTTACTCTGTTAGAGAATTCGCCCGTATACCTTACCTCCCTGGTGTCACCGAGAAAATAGGAAGGATCCTAACTAAAAAGAATGTAAAATTATGTTTTAATACTACTACCGCTATCCGACACAGCTTTTCTGGGATCAAGGATAAATTACCACGAACTAAGGGAGAACAATTGGACAATCAGAGGTTGCAGAACATGTACACGAGAACGAACACAAAGTGAATTTTGAAGAAACAGACGCATTAGCTACAGCGAAGAATTACCATCGAAGAATTATTAGAAAAGCTATCGGAATAGAAAAACATTACTTCTGCTACTACTACAAACTTTAAACGTAAGAACGGCTATAGACTCAGCAACCCCTGGAAGAGGCTACTACGAGAATCCATCACGATCAATGGAACAAGACGATCACACACTAGTGGACTAAGGCCATATCTAAAGACGAACGACAACGAAGAGAATCAGTCTGCTATCAAATCCTGAAGAAGTTAACAGTATGGACACCGAAACATCGACTGAAATTACGACAACACCTTGAAGTCCGCAAGAAAATTGTACTACATTGTGTTACTATATTAGGTTCATCATTAAGAGAAAATATCTCTCAATCTGGAATATTGAATACTATTTTTTATTTTAAATCGAAAAGAAAGGAAATTAAAAATAAAATATTTTATTGTTAAAAAGTTTATTTAAAAGTAAATTATTTACATTTATAACATTAAATAAATAACTCCTTTATTTTCATTATCTGAAATGGTTTTGCTACGTAACATTCAAAAATTTGATTGCAATAAAGCAAAACGGATGCAACAGGAACAGAAAAATCACTATAATGATAGAGAAGGGCTCAATGATTTCATTGGCTTTCACACCTATCTATAATTAAACTTAGTTAAATGTTTAGCTCCCTAATTATATCAATCTCTCTTGAAATATTAAAGGCATATCTGCATAAGCATTTTCTGGATAATGAAGACAATAAACTATGTACATAAGACAAAAAAAATCTGTATCCAAAATATTTTCGAAGTTCTCAGTGGCATTGTTAACAAAACGTACAAGTTTTGCAGTATGTATCTAGATACTCGCTTATAAAATAAATTATTTTCCATTTAAGAAAATTATAAATTGATCAGAAGTCTGAATTTTTGAAAAAGGTTTATATTATACAGGGTATTACAAAATTCGCGGACACGGAATATGACGTTAATCATCAAAAACTGAAACGAATGTTCCCTTACCGTTTTTTTAATCGAAGTGATATTTTCTAGCGATTTTAAAACAGCCCACAAAAAGAAAACGCAAGGTGTCAGATCTGGCTGTCGAAGTGTCGACGGTCATGGAAAGTATTGCTCTGGTAATCCCGTACAATTCGTACAAAAAGGGGCCTGAACCGTCATGCAAAAAGAATCATATTCCGGAAATCGGTACGGAAAAATATGAATAAACTAAAAAGTCTTCTAGGCTTCGATTGTCATTAGCATTTGGCAAACGATGCCCAGACAATCGCAACGCATACAATCGCACTGCTTGACCTGTGTTATTATCGAAACCAAGAGCCATCAGCATATCGTAATACTCACAATTTGAGCAGTTCTGAGCCATGATTTCATACGCTAAAATTCAAAATGTCAACTAGTTACTTATTTATTACACACCTAATTTATATTTCGTATTATTGCAAAGCCTGCCTTGCTAATGTTTATTGCTTGCCGGAAAACAATTCGAACAAATGTTATAAATTGTTTCGAGTTATACTTAAATTTTTCATTTTTAAATTTGCTAAAATTCAGAAAATGTGAGTCAGATTAAGAAATGGTAAAGGAATATTTGTTTCAGTTTTTGATCATTTACGTCCTCCCATAGTCCATGTCCGCGAACACCCGGTATAGATTGTAAATAAATCATAGTATATTTCAAAAACGATACAAATATCTAGTTTATCAATAAAATAAAAGAAAAAAGAAATATACTGTTTAATATAAATTATCTATTCTTGAGAGAAAGAGATGGAGCTAGAGAAGAAAACGTTAATAACTAGAGTAATACTAAAAATGTAGTTGATTTCGCAAAAAGAACTCAGAACTCAAAAAGTGACAATGGTCTGAATATCTGCACGTAGAGTCAATTGTGATGACAAAAGAACCGATCAGTTAGCCCACCAAGAGTTACTAAGGACCTTCCATTCTGCAACATAGCAAATATCAATAAACGAACAAAAAGCAAGTGAAAGATGGCATATCGATGTTTAATTAACATCGAGTGCAAGTAAATACATTAATACAAAAATGTTATAACACATATTTGTATAAGTATTACATGGATATACACAATGCCTATATTAGGCATTGGTTTATTTCCACGTACAAACAGGTGTTTCGATCTTCTCTTAGATCATGTCAATGTAAATGGAGAAGAAGCATGTGACTTCCTAAACAAAGAACCCCCAAACAAGAACTTAACAGGCAAGGAAAACACATTATATTATATGTAAAATATATTGTTAAATTTAAGAAGAGATAAATGAGGTTAATTCTTAAACTACATACCAATTCCTCATTTCTTCCATGAATAACTATACTGTATAGACCTGAGAACAATATTCTGATGAGACAATTTAAATATTGATAACAAAAGGGACAAAGAAAACTGCACATCCTAGGCTTGAATGTTCAAAGTATACACACATAAAACATGCCAGGAAAAAACCTTTGTTCAAAATTCTTCATTTATTATACAAAGGCGGTTTGATATATAAGGTCTCCAATAACGCCATAATGTGAGTAGTGGGGATAAAAACAAGTTCTAGTCTGGAAACGGTAATTTCAAGTATCTCGTCTCAGTACGCACAGTTTCACTTTCCTGTGTACCGTCATTGAGTAACAGTGTCATTTATCATGAATTTGATTTCCGAGATGATCTGTGATACAATTTTAAATTTAACGCTCTAAGATTGCGGGCCCATTGAAATGATCATTATGAAGAAAATTCAAAATAGCTCCATCAGCACAGGGAGTCCATTCATACCGAATATATGTCGAAGGAGTCACGATTAATTTAATATTAATTAAGATACTGAAAAATTTTGCGATTACTAAAGAATTGTATCCGTAGAGTAAGACCGAAAAGAACGAATTTTTTCTTGTACCACGACAACCCGAACCACATCACAGTAACGAAATAACAAAGACAGTGGGCCTGAAATTCACGGTTATTTCGCACCCTGCGTACAGCCCTGATTTGACACGTTCAAATCTCTGGTTGTTACCAAAGTTGAACAAGGTTGTTACATTTAAAATTCATTTGAGGGTGAGGGGGGCCCAAATTCACTAACGGTAGCAGACTTTCTAGTAACTACTACGCACACCCTTTTGAAACCTTTTGACAGCGAAAATTATCATAAAAATTAAGGTATAGCGTGGCCTTTTACCTCGCTTTAAAGAAACAACTCTTCACCCTCGTACGTCTAACAGAAACCTCCGTAAAATCGCACTCGCCGAAGCGGCGTCAAAAATACAGTGCACACAATCCTATCTAGATATATTGAACAAAATTTAAAATATATCTTTATTTACAGGGTGTGAAAAATAAATGTAACAAGATATTGAAAGATCAACATTTTTCATCAGACTCTGACGCTCAGGCCGGTGTTCGCAGTTCGATTAACAGTAAACGAGAAAGATTTTTAATGGACGGAATGAAGACATGGATTCAGCGTTCAGACAAATGTGTTGAAATAAATGGTGATTATGTAGAAAAATAATTAGGTACCTTCATTAGTACAGTAGCACAATAAATTTACTTCATTTTGAGACTGGTTTCATTTTTTGTCTTTTCGTATTCTTATTTTATAGAGTTGAAAACTTGGAAACTATATATCAATTCACTTTCGTAACAAACTTATAGTTACCACAAAAAGCCTTTAAATTCAATTGACCAATTATTTATTCTTCGATTAATTAGTTATTAATTAATTAATTAATTACTAATTTATTTATTGTTATATTAACAATGGCCATAACAAAATAGGCAAGATAGACTGTACATTTCAGACTTACAAGATCAGGGACTAGTTCGGTTTTAATATATCCATGAAGTATGTCAGATTAAAAACTTTTTATTTAAATTATTAATTTACTATAATTAACTTCTAGTCGCAACGACTATTAATTTAATCAATTAATTAATTATTGCCAATAATCAGAGCGACTCGATTTTATCACGTTATATTTTTAATATAGTTTCATATACAAGGTGTAACAAAAATAAGGAACCACTTCATTAAAACTAAAATTCATAATTTTAAGAAAAACAATGAATAAATCGATTTCCATCTTAAAAAACACAAGACTTGAAATACTGTTTAACTTTTGCAAGTTGCCATTGTTTAAATTAAAGTGTAAAAGCAATTTTGTAGTCAGTTGTTCTCCAATTATTTTCTATGAAATATTTCGTAATTATTAATGAAGAAAATGTTGATAATTATTTAAAATAGTGCATTTTTTAAAATAAAAATGGATTAATTTAAGTATAGTATAACATAAATTACTTATAAAACATAAATACAATACAGCTACGTAAAGAAATTAATATAAATAGTTTAGCCATAAATACTATCGATGCTGCACAATTGCACGAAATTATTAGGCGGGGTATTTTAAAACAGTGAACAGCACTTATACTATGGAGTGGTCTGAATACCATAATCGCATCGCTATTATTACATTGCACAAAGTTGTAAGAGTACGCGATAGACTACAGCTCTTTACTGATCCTTAATATTAGCGAAATTTTCGTACATCCTAACATTGCTCGTTTCCGAGACACTGCTGATGTCGATGGGCTTCATAATAGTCGTACGCGCTCTGCACGTACATCAGACACTATAACTGCTGTTCATACAAAAATCCACTGCAGAAACAAACAATCTTATCCCATTGAATGAACATCACACCCAGAACAATCTCTAGCATATTTGGGAAGATTTAGGCGTAAAGTCTCTTAGAAGAAACGCAATCCTTTAACACTAGCCTTGAGGGCCATAAGAACTGAAAAAGCATAGTTGTTAAGTCGCTAAGGCAAGAAAAGATTATTACAAAATGTTATTGCCGGCCGGAAACACTTAATCGAGAGAATGACATGATGTATGCTCAAACTTTATGACACCATTCAGCGTGGCCACTATCAGGCCTCAGCAATGACTTGGTGGAGTGTCCTACGAGGTTGTACTTTTTATTCATATTTGCGAGGTTTGAGGAAATATTGACCCGAGCATATGTTCGAAACTGTGGTGAAATGTCTGGCAAACTCCTTGCTTATGAGAAAGAAATGTATGTTTCAGTAAGATTTGGCAACCGCTCTTAAAGCAAAAACAACCCAAAATATGACTGAAAAACAACGTTTTGAATGCAACTATGTTGGAAACTGTTGTGAAATGTCTGAAAAACTCCTTCCCTATGAGAAAGAAATGGGCGTTTCGATAAGATTTGGCAACCGCTTTCAAAGCAAAAACGATCCAAAACATGTCTGAAACACAACGTTCTTGAATTTATTAAGGCTTTCAATTAGTCTTTTACCAAATTTGGAGTCTCTGAAGCTAAGTACTCTTGCAGCTGTAACAAAATCAATAGAATTCAACAGATAGTTTGCAAATGTGTGGAGGCAAGGAACGAACACTCGAAACATTTATACATAAATTATACATTTATTATCTATATATAGGACCGTGTTGGTCTAGTGGGTAGGTCAATAGACTATGAATCTGATGAACCGGTTTCAAAGTGTAGTCAATAATATCAGTAGCATTTTTTCGGTCTCAGCTCGACTCAATGAGTACCTGGAGGTAAAACTCTGGGGTAATAAGAGGCGGTCTATGCGTAGCGCTAGCCACGTTACCACCTATTGTGCCGAACGGCTCAAGTTGTAACAAGCCTATAATATTACTACCCCAAGGGCCTGCAAGGCTAGTTACGGGGACTATTATTTTTATTATTCTCTGGATATGTATTTTAGTTTTCTTTATCAAAATACTGAGAACATTTATGGCTGGCCTATGTACAGTTCTGTTAAAATAAATCTGGGACAACTTTTTGGGTGTGTTGTATTTGGGGCTTTCAACATGTTAGCTGTAACTAGATTTCATTAAAGTTTTTGGCGATAGTTAACAAAAGGTAAAAATTATTATAATATTAAGGAATCATGATTTAACGAAACAATTCAAACACTTGGTCTGATTTAACAAGAGATAATTAATAATAAAAAAATTAATTAAAAATAAGGAATTTTATATTTTGTTTGGCCACCATTTTTTTCAATAACTTCTTCAAGTCTTTTTGGATTTTAGTTAATTATATAACGCCCTAAATCTTCGTTATTTGCCAGTTCTTCCCATGCTGCTTCAATTTATTACCACAGCTCTTCTACGCTTTGTGGTTGAGCATTTCGGTTGTCGATAATCTTAACCAAGAGCCCCCAAATATTATCGATCGGATTTAAGTCCGGACTGTTGGAAGGCCATTGCAAAACCTCGATGTTATAGTTATAAACGAGTCATTTATAATTTTAGCAATATGAACCGGGCAATTATCTTGCTGGAATATAAAATCAGGATTCGTATGCTGGGCAGTTGGAAGAATGATATATTCTAGAATATCTCTGTATACAATAGCGTTAAACCTCTCTTCAATCCGCCAGCATATTCCTAAACCTTGAGTGCTGATCCAAGCTCTAACATTAAATCTTCCAGAAGTTCTTCTGACACGAATATATTCCTCGTTGAAGCAAGTTTCCCGTCGTCTATTGACTCTAATTTTACCGCGATAAGTCACTAAAAATCCGATTCCAATATTAATTTCATTTAAAACAAATAACAAATCGTGATTGCTTTTGCTCATTCGTTAAGTACGGTTTCCTTAAAGTAACACGACACTTTAAATCAGATTTTAATATTCTTCTGCAAGCCATAGCTCTTGAGGCAGGAAAATTTATGTGTATCACAGCACTTCTTGCAGTTTCAAATGGGTGATCTCTGATATTATTTAAAAGATCCATATCTTCCCCAATAGTTGACTTTTAACAATCTTCCTTTCTAAAGATATTTCGTTTTCCTATCGTTTTTAAGTTGCAAACGTTTTTTATTCACGTTAACATGGCGCGAAATCATTCTTATCGACCAAGTATGAAAACCGTTAATTTATAAACCAAAACGACATTAGAAAATTTAAATTGCCCAGATTTATTTGAACAGTACTGTACAATATTTAATCTAGAATATTATTTACAAAATCTAACTGCTAATATGTACAAAAGATATACAACAAAACTATTTGTATCACTGAAATACTAATAGTTATAAATGGCTATAAAAACCTAGATTTATAAAATTATTACCGAAACTGCAGAGATATTCCTAATTCGAATATTTTGAGCTAATATTATCACCATTTCGTTCGCAATTTCGTAAAAATCACAAATCGAACATTTTAAGAAATTCAATCACACCATTGGCATCAGTTGTAAAGGTAACGAATTAACTACACATTTGCTTAAAACGTTCGACCAATATATACACAGCATTATTTTAATAGCAATAAATACATGCAAAATTATTTAATAAATTATTTATTCGGTTCTGGCTTCTCCTTGAGAGGATGATTGTTTCCATTTTCCACATTCTTCTTAAAGTCAGGATTTTCAATTCTGTTCCACCATTGTTCTTCCCCGCTACCAAATAGAACGTAAACAATATTGGTAACCACGAAGACGCCTAAGGAAATCCAGAACACTAATCTCCATTCAGTTAGAGTGTGCTATGAAAAAGAACGTATAATTGTAAGGATAAAAATATTTTCTGCTAAACACTTACATCTTCTGTTAGCGCTCCAACTAAATAAGGCGTAATAATCCCCGTAAATGCGCCAATACCATTTACTATAGCCATTAAAGTACCACTGAAATTTGGAGATAAATCTAGTGCATTAACTTTCATTCCACAGTAGAAAGTACCCATGAAGCCCATTGCTATTGTAAAGAGTGCAACTACTAATGCTCTATTGCAACCAGCATAAGAAGCGGCTATTATGAAAATACCTGGTCCAATTGATGCTGGAAATTAAATTGTTTCTGTTGTATTTTGTCAAAACATTTTTGGCTAAAATTTAATATCGAACACACGAACATAACCTTACCAATAGTAGTAAAAAATTTTCTGGCAAACGTGACATTCATATATTTCTTCTGTATTAACCAATCACATAACCACCCCGAACTCATAGAAACTATCCACATACAAATGTATGGTATAGAAGACCAGAGACCGTTTTGACCTACATTGAATTTTAAAACATCTGACATGTATTTAGGAAGATCCGTGACCATGGTATAGAAGCCCCAATCGTGACCAATTTGCGCAGCTACTAACGCCCACAATGGCACTGAAGACAATATTGCCTTCCACGGTATTACTTTCGCTTTTCCAGATGCAATTTCACCTGAAAGTTATACAACTTAGTAAAACCATAAATGTAGATCGTAGAACATACCTAATTCTTTTTGCAAAAATTGTTTTTCTTCATCAGAAATGAACGGATGAGATTCCGGATCTGAATAACATAGTAATGTCCAAAGTATAACCCACAAAATACCTAAAGCTCCAAAGACATAGAAAACTGCAGCCCAATCTCCGGTTATTTCTATAAGGTAGCCACTCAATAAATTTCCAACGACAGTGCCTGTTAATACAAATTACTTTAAATCTACGTATTTTTTTTTTCAATATGGATTACCTATTTGTCCACCAGCGTAGACCAAAGTGCCGATTTTTGCTCTTTCTGAAATTGGTACCCATTTTCCTAACATGGCGTTTAGAGCTGGATATGTAGTGCCCTGCAATACAAAGTAGAAAATTATTAAATTAAATTTATTAATTCAAAATGTTCTATTTAATTCCCTACGTCTAAATTAAATCATATCTGGAAATAATTACCTCGCCAAGGCCTTCTAAGACACGCAACCCAATCAACCATTTATAATCACCAAACCCGACCACCCAAGGTGTAAGTAATGTGAAAATGGCCGTAGACAGAATACCGAGACCGAGTGAATACTTGCCCCCGAATTTTTCTGCTATTATGCCACCTGGCAAATGGGTCACGACGTAACCCCAATAAAATGAACTTAAAATTATTCCTTGCGTCATTTCATCCCATTCGTACAGGTTATCTGGATTCTACAAAATAAAAATTTAAAAGTTTAGTGCTTATATTGTGAGATATATGAAATCTTAAATGTAACAAAGGCAGAGTCTGGCCCACTTAAATAATCCAATGTAGGTACACGTGCGTAGATTTTAGTCCATATTTTGTTAGTCAAAAGTACAAACAGTTACAAGACTGAAATTACAATCTTGTTCCGGATTATATTAATAAATATATTATGTTGTTTCGCCTATGCCGTTAAATACAATAACCGATAATAGATTAACTTCATGAGTAATGTTTCGTAGTTCGAGAGTTCTAGACGAGGGAAGGGGGAAGATTAATAAGTACGGGCAAAAATTAAGAAAATTGAATTTTCCATAGTAAAACTTTTTTATTTTTCTACATATTTTGTTACTCAAGAATTTTCGCATCATATCGCGACAAAGCAGTTAATTGTTTAAAAAATTCGAATTGGTGGAGATTGTGGTTTGAAATCTGAAACAGACAGAAAGAGAAAAATCCCTAACTACAATATAAATCAATAAACTCTAAATACGTATTTTGGCAACTAAGTCGCCATCTTCAGTAGAATAACCTTAAAAAAAGTGCTAAACGTCTTTGGTTAAGGTGCAACCTTTGAAGATATGCTCTGCACCAATCGCCGCAGTAGTACTAAGTTTGTCTTTTTAGTGTTATACTGGCGATTTGATGAAGAGCATATTTTCAATAGTTATACCTTAACCAAAGACGTTACGCTACGTTTAACACTATTTTTCTTCTAAAGAAGATGACAACTTACTTGCCGAAATAGATATTTCGAATTTACTAATTTATGGATTTTTCTTATTTCTACCTGTTTCATTTAAAAATTTACCGAAAATATTAAGAGATTACGACCAAAAAATATATATTTACTTTCTTAATTTTAGTAATGCATAATGAAAAAGACATAAATCAAGTAGTAGGCAAAAATACGACAGGAAGTTGACCGTCCAAGATAGCAAAATATTTGAATTTACTAGATCCTCTTTTTTATATTGACATACATTTATACGAAGTTCGACTGCTATATTCTGGTAAAAAAAGGTGTTAGTGGATTGGGCCTCAAAGGACATGGCGAATGACAGTCATCTTCGTTTGCTGGGAGATATATAAAACTCTTTGCAGAACAAAAATGAGTTTTCAAAGAAATTTTAAACTAAAGTGGATATTTTTAAATTTCCGATACTGTCAGAGCTTCAAGCACTCACACAATAACGACAGTATCCAAATTAATAAGTTCCATTAACCTTCAACAATTGTTTAAATTACATTTGCTGGCGGCAAATATTCCATTAAATAAACTTAACAATGCCACCTTCAAAACATTTCTCCTAAAATATACTGGTCGAAATGTTCCTGATAAATTCACTTTACGCAAATATTATGTTTCTAAGTCCTACACGAAAGCAGTAGAACGCATTAGAAGCCATCTATCAAATCAGTGCCTATGGATAAGTGTCGATGAAATTGTCGACGCTATATGGTAAATGTTGTAGCTGGTGCACTGCATCCAACTATTCCATTAAACTCATATGTAATAGCAACAAAAGTTATAATACAGTTGATGCAGAAACAGTAGCTAAAGCCATTTACGAGAATAAACACCAAATGGTTAATTCGGACGACAGGTACAAAGGAAAAATGCTATTATTTGTCAGTGACAGTACTGCATATATGTTAAAACAGACAGACTATTAAAGGAAACATATGCTGCATATTATTTGTGTAGCACATACTCTCCAAAGAATCTGTGAATATATCAGACACCTTTGCGGGGGTTGATAGACTTGTATCCGCTTTTAAAAAAGTTTTCAGAAAAGCACCATTAAGAGTAGCTATTTATAGGGAAAAACTTTAATCTTTGGCACTGCCTCCCTCTGTAATAACTAGATGGGGAACATGGTTGGAAGCTACTAGTTTTATGCAGAGAATTTAAATTGTTTACAAAATTTTGTTACATGTTTAAATGACGATGCTCGAAGTATTTCTGAGAGCAAGGAACTAATTCAAATTCCAAATTAAAAAATCAGTTGACCTTCTTCAAGAACACTGCAAATTTTCCAAAACTAATCACTTATTTTGGAAATCAAAACTCAAATTAACTGATGGATTAACCACATTAGATGTGGCTAGTAATAATTTGAAAAATATTCCAAGTGACTTTGTTTGTGGCCTTCAGATTCAGATTTAATAACATTGCGGCAATTTTGTATGGGGACAAAACCTCAAAATGTAACTGCTAAATACGCTGAAATAAAAGAATATTTGCAGTATGCACCTATAACCAGTTGCGATGTAGAAAGATATAGTTCATTCAAAGAGAACAAATTTTTCAGGAGAGAACATTGAGAAAGTATTGCTAGTTAATATTAATACCCCTTTACTCAATTTGTTTACTCAGTTGACCTTCTTCAATAACACTGCAAATTTTCCAAAACTAATCACTTATTTTGGAAATCAAAATCTCAAATTAAATGATGGATTAACCACATTAGATGTGGCTAGTAATAATTTGAAAAATATTCCAAGTGACTTTGTTTGTGGCCTTCGGCAAAAGGGAGACGCACTTTTTAATAGAAATTCAGATTTAATAACATTGCGGCAATTGTGTATGGGGACAATACCTCAAAAGGTAACTGCTAAATACGCTGAAATAAAAGAATATTTGCAGTATGCACCTATAACCAGTTGCGATGTAGAAAGATATAGTTCATTCAAAGAGAACAAATTTTTCAGGAGAGAACATTGAGAAAGTATTGCTAGTTAATATTAATACTCCTTTACTCAATTTTAACTACAAAATGAACAAATAAAAATGTATTTAGTGTTTATAGATCACTACCCGTTTGTTTTCCAATTATAAAAATAAAATATAAACTCTTTAAAAATACAAATTTTCAATAGTATGCCTGTGGGCGATGAGTCATCGGCCTCTCGTGTCCGGTCCCTAATCATAATGAATGTATGTGTCAGACTTTTTCGTTCCTATTGTTTTTTTTATTTTCAAAATCAAACGAAAAGAAAAGAGAAATAAGTACCGTTACTGAGCCTGTACTATTAGCATTATCATCGGTTGCTGGACACGATCCATTGTAATCCGAACTATTTGATGATACTACCATCTCTGTTATAGCCACTGATAAAGATATTCTCATCGTGTAAGCATTTACTATGGCAAGAAATCCCATGATACCCATAAGGTATCTTTGCGGTATAAGGAAAACTGAAAATAAAACAAATTCTCAATTAATGATTATATAATAATATTATTTATATATATATATATATATATATATATATATATATATATATATATACAGTGTGGTCATAAAGTTTGGAACCAAGCTTATAACCGCATTATTTTACATTTTTAGGAAAAACGCTCGGACAGGTAAATTTTCTTTTTTAAAACGCCATCTTTTGACATACAATTTTTTTCTATGACGTCATTGGTTTTCGAGTGATGACGTTATCAACACTTTCTTTAAATGGCAACCATATTATTTTTATCTCGTTTTTGGTAGATCTTTATATCCACCAAATAGTGATATAAAACAATTGGTATGTTGCATCACAATTTTTTTGAAAAAATGATATAAATTTAGAAAAAAATACGAAAATTTTATTTTTGTACAAAATTAAAATTAAATTAAAAAAAATACATCTGAACTTAAATTTATTGTAACAGTTAACGTAAATTTTCAAAATGGACCCCACCAATCAACTGACACTGTCAGTTTTAAGAGTTGAACTGGTTCCAGCGCTCGCTGTTATTTTCCCAAATCACGAGGATGGTGATGTACCCCATCCAAATATTTGGTTTCAACAAGATGGGGCGCCTCCCCATTATGGTGTAGAGGTTCGTCACTATCTTGACGAAATATTTCCCAATAAATGGATTGGACGGAGAGGCGCCATAGAATGGCCACCTCGTTCTCCTGACCTGACTCCGTTAGACTTTTTTTTGTGGGGTTATTTGAAATCGAAAGTGTATTTTAACAAACCGAACAATTTAAAAGATTTAAAAGAACGAATTCGCGTAGAACTTACACAAATATCCCCAGACATAATTGAGGCGAGTATACGAAGTGTTTACACTCGGCTGGGACAGTGTTAGTTGGTTGGTGGGGTCCATTTTGAAAATTTACGTTAACTGTTACAATCAATTTAAGTTCAGATGTATTTTTTTTTATTTAATTTTAATTTTGTACAAAAATAAAATTTTCGTATTTTTTTCTAAATTTACATCATTTTTTCAAAAAAATTGTGATGCAACATACCAATTGTTTTATATCACTGTTTGGTGGATATAAAGATCTACCAAAAACGAGAAAAAAATAATATGGTTGCCATTTAAAGAAAGTGTTGATAACGTCATCACTCGAAAACCAATGACGTCATAGAAAAAAATTGTATGTCAAAAGATGGCGTTTTAAAAAAGAAAATTTACCTGTCCGAGCGATTTTCCTAAAAATGTAAAATAATGCGGTTATAAGCTTGGTTCCAAACTTTATGACCACACTGTATATATATATATATATATATATATAATATAGACCATATTTTTCAAATAAAAAAAAATTTCGTATGATTTGCTTTGTAATTTGTAGACAGCAATGTTTACATCCCCACTTACTCTGCAATTCCATACATTCTAATTTGATATTTGTAAATATTTCATATAAAAGCCGAAAAACTCCAATAATTTATCAATTGTTATATTTAATAAACGGCTAAGAAATTATCTAAACACTCATATAGCTATGGAGTAATAATTAGCATTTCCAACATTCAAATCTGACATCTGCTCTCAAAATACTGACATCTGCTTTCAATAACTCACATCTACTTTCAAAATAGGCATCTGCTTTCTAATCTGACGTTTGCTTTCATAACTGACACCTGCTTTCAAATCAGTCATCTGCTTTCATTAACTGACATTTTCTTTCACTAACTGACATCTGCTATCAAAACTGACTTGAACTTTCAAAAACTGACTTCTGCTTTCAACTTGACATCTACATTCAATAACTGACATCTGATTCATTAACACTGTTACTTTATAATGCATTTCTAAATAGCTTGAACCTGGGTCTATTGTGGCTTAGTGGTAAAAGCGACAGCCCGGCAAGCTGTAGACTTGGGTTCGAGTCCCAACGTAGACAATGTTTTTCAAATAAAAAAAAATTTCGTATGATTTGCTTTGTAATTTGTAGACAGCAATGTTTACATCCCCACTTACTCTACAATTACATACATTCTAATTTGATATTTGTAAATATTTCATATAAAAGCGGAAAAACTCCAATAATTTATCAATTGTTATATATATATATATATATATATATATATATATATATATATAATATAGACTTATAGACCAAACAATTAAAAAAAGAATACACCAAATATACTACACTGCAGACACCAATAACAATTTAAACAATGACACAACATATATCACGATTCCATATGTTCCACAATTATCAGAAAAAATTAAATACACTTTAAAAAAATATGATATAGCTACAATATATAAACTTAGTAATACTAATAAACATTTATTTTCAAAACTTAAACCTAAAATAGAAAAAAATCGAGAAACACATGTCATCTATAAAATACCGCGAAATGTCGCGATTGCGATAGTTACTACATGGGCCAAACTAAACAATATTTATACAAAAGAATATAAGCCCACAAATACTCTAAAACAGAGAAAAAAACTGCTTTATCTACACACAAACTACAACGCGATCACCATTTCGATTTTGAAAACACACAGATAATTGTAATTGATAAAGAACAACACACAATGAAAATGGAAATGATTAGTATTAAACAGGAAAGAAATTCAATTAACAACAGAATTAATATAAAAAATTTAAGCAGTATATATTATAACTTAATTATGTAACGATCTGCAATTTACCATCATAGTATATGTTGCTGTTATATAATTATATATCTTAAGTGATTTAAATATCTATACATTTGCTTATCATGTTGACAGTTCCGTGTTTTGATTCCTGTATGGTTGTCCGAGTAGGCTTTCGTGGTTTTCCTTCTCGTTTAAGGCGAATGCCGACAGCTTAACATTTTAAGTCGCTCCACGGGCGCATACGTGATAGTAACTCATGTCTTGTGTTTCCCTGTTTTTGTTGTCTATCTATTTTAGAATACTAAGGCATGATTTATTATTATTCAATTAGAATGTATCTATGAATAATTTTATCCATAGCAGCTACAAATGTATGCCATTAATATACTGTCATTTATATTATATATATATATATATATATATATATATATATATATATAATATAACGGGTGTTCATTTGAAAAGTCAATCTAGTAGCATGTGATTTACTGAGAACATTTTGAAGTATGTCCTAAATTAAAATTTACTACTTAACCTACGAAGTCGTATATTTTGACAGTTTCATACATACAAATAAATAACAAATGTGATTGACATTATCAAATGTCATTTGGATTTACGTTTACGGAACAACAAACACATACTAATATATATGCGTCTTATTCTATCAAAATTTCAAAGTAACCTAGATTGACTTTTCAAATGAACACACGTTAGACTTATAGACCAAACAATTAAAAAAAGAATACACCAAATATACTACACTGCAGACACCAATAACAATTTAAACAATGACACAACATTATCACAATTATCAGAAAAAATTAAATACACTTTAAAAAAATATGATATAGCTACAACATATAAACTTAGTAATACTAATAAACATTTATTTTCAAATCTTAAACCTATAACAGAAAAAAACGAGAAACGCATGTCATCTATAAAATACCATGTCGCGATTGCAATAGTTACTACATAGGCCAAATTAAGCAATATTTATACAAAAGAATACAAGCCCACAAATACTCTAAAACAGACAAAACTGCGTTATCTACACACAAACTACAACGCGATCACCATTTCGATTTTGAAAACACACAGATAATTGATAAAGAACAACACAATGAAAAGGGAAATTAAAGAAATGATTAGTATTAAACAGGAAAAAAATTCAATAACATAAAGAATTTAAGCAGTATATACTATAACTTAATTATGTAACGATCTGCAATTTATCATCATAATATTTGTTGCTGTTATATAATTATATATCTTAAATGATTTAAATATCTATACATTTGCTTATCATGCTGACAGTTCCGTGTTTTGATTCCTGTCTGATTGTCCGAGTAGGTTTTCGTGGTTTTCCTTCTCGTTTAAGGCCGACAGCTTTACATCTTAAGGCGCTCCACGGGCGCATACATAATAAAAACTCATGTCTTGTGTTTCCCTGTTTTTGTTGTCTATCTATTTTAGAATACTAAGGCATGATTTATTATTATTCAATTAGAATGTATCTTTGAATAATTTTATCCATAGCAATTACAAATGTATGACATTAATATACTGTCATTTATATTTTATATCCCTTGAAAAGGGCATCATTTGCCGAAACATGTAAGACTGTTTTAAATATATATATTTTGAAGTAAAACCAGACCTTAAATCGCCAACAAATTGAATTTTCCATATATATATATATATATATAATATATAATATTTTCGTGATGATATGATAAACTTAATAAGTCGGCGATTAAAGGTCTGGTTTATTACTTCAAAGTATATATATTTAAAACAACCCTACATGTTTCGGCAATGATGCCTTTGTCAATGATATATATATATATATATATATATATATAAATAATTATTTCGTGACCTTAGTATGTTATGGTAAATTCAATATATTTTGTATTCCTTGAGAAAGGCATCATTAGCCGAAACATGTACATGTAGGATTGTTTTAAATATATAGTTTTTGAAGTAAAACCAGACCTTAAATCGCCTACAATTTGAATTTACTATATATATATATATATATATATACAAGGTGTGTATAAATTGGCGGACCCACTACACGTGGTGACATTCTTGGTCAAATTTTGAGTTAAAAGTCCTAATCCTAAAACGATGTATCAGGCTTCCTTTGTCTTCAGAATGAATTTGACAGTAGTAATGTATTTGACTAAACCAACATTAGGCTGCCTACTTATTGTTTTACAACGTTGTCAGATGTGTTTTTCGTCAAAATAAGTTAATAAACAAATATTAAAACAAACTTTAAAATCAAAAAGAAAACTTTAACGACAGGATAATAACAACAATTCTTCTTTCTTCTAAATTGTAGCTCTTTCTGTCAACAAATATCGTGTAATAATGCTTATTTCAAGACTGAAAGTCCGAACTTTAGGAACCTCGTGCAAAGATATGGAGCATGGTACAACATTTTCATATTAGGATTTTGGACTCCGAATTTAACAAAGAACGCCACCGCGTGTAGTTGGTCCGCCAATTTATACACACCTTGTATATATATATACAGTACAAATCTCTTCCCTATAGTCACCTACAAACGTGTATTACGTATGTGTGCGTTCGAAAAGCGAGGAGTGGGGACGCACATAGCATGTATGTATGTATGTATGTACTGTAGATCAGTTTGGATGTAAGCAGTAAGCACATACATAGTATAAACGTCGATGAATGTGGAACTACCGTCAATAATAGGGATTTTATGTAATATTAAACACAAATAAGTGTGGACTTTTGGAAGATTTTAATATTTTTAACGTTTAAAACAATGTCAGATACACCTATAACAATAACAATAAATAAAGCGGCAAATCATAATAACTTCTATATTCTATACATAATAAATAAAACTAGAATTAAAAAAATAAAAAGTAAACTATTTAATGTATTGTATGCTCAAAACGGTCTCCTAATGCAAACAAGCAATGTCCTAATCTGTCATAAAAGTTTCTCTGAACATTTAAAATCGTTTGCGGTTGAATATTTAGGATAGATTCAACTATTTTCGCCCGTAATTATCGTTTCAAACGCAATGGTACGTTGAAAGTTAATTTGAAATACCCGTGCAATTTCTCTTATGCTGCGACCAAGATGATACTGTTTTACGACATATTTTTTTTGTTCAAGGGTAAAAATATCCATCGTGAATACGGACTATTCGCAAAAGTTGAGCAAACCATCCAACTTCACAAGTAAACTGTAACTAATGGCATGTATGCAATATGCATCGCTTCGTGCGTCCCCACTCCTCGCTTCTTGAACGCACACATACGTAATACACGTTTGTAGGTGACTATAGATAAGAGATTTGTACTGTATATATATATATATATATATATATATATATATATATATAATTATATATATATATATAATTATATATATATATATAAGGTAAACTCAATAAGTCGGCGATTAAAGGTCTGGTTCATTACTTCAAAGTATATATATTTAAAACAACCCTACATGTTTCGGCAATGATGCCTTTGTCAAGGGAATACAAAATATAAATGACAGAATATAAATGTCAAATAATTAAGTTGCTATGGTTTAAATTATTCAAAGATACATTCCAATAATTATAATAAATCATGCCTTAGTATTCCAAAAAATAGATAGCAAGGTGTGAATATATGTGTTGTTCGCTGCCAGAAGCTTGTGTCTCTTTCTGGGTATGAACCTGTGTGTTGGTTGCTGCTGGCAGCTTGCGTCTCTCGAGAGACGCAAGCTGCCAGCAAAAATTATTTGATTCAAGTTATTCGGCTGGATTTTAGTAATTTGTTGTTCGTGTGTGTATATACAGGGTTAGGCAAATATATGGGTCCATTCGAATATCTTCGATGTGGCGGAAATGATAACTTTTTTATTTTAAATGTATATTTTCACGAGTTTCAATAGAGCTTTGCTTTGGGGGTTTAGCAATAATAATATTTGGCACAAAACTGTCAGAAACTGTGCTAAACTGTCACAATTATTAATTTTGTAGTCATCCAAATATGAATAATGGTTCAATTAATTGAAAAAGAACGTATTGAGTTTCTGAAGATGATAGCCTTTAGTGACCGTAATTTGCATCAACACCGGCGTGCAATATCACGAACTGTCGTTGGTAAAACTTTGAGAAGATATAACTTGACGAGAATGTTAAAAATGTACCGAAAAGCGGACGACCAAAAGAACTAACTAATAAAGTTATTGCTCAAGATATTGCTATAGCATTAGAAGAATTACCACAAACTTCTACTACATCTTTCGCACTAAACTATGATATAAGTTGCCGATCAGTAACCAGAATTTTTAAACACGAAAAATAGTGCCCGTATAAACAACATTTAGTGCAAGAATTATTGGACGGGGATTGTGATTGTAGAATTGAATTTTGCGAAAGAGTAATAGAGATTTGCAAAAATGACCAATATTTTACATACAATTTACTGTTTTCCGATGAGGCTACGTTTTGTTTGAATGGTGCCGTTAATCACCATAATTGTCGATATTGGTCCTCAATGGATGCTAGATACCGCATACATAACATCCGCAGAAATTAAACGTTTGGACTGGTATTTTCAGGAACCGTATTATTGGTACTTTTTTCATACATTGTACACTAACTGGACAGAGATATTTAGATATTTTACGTTATCAGGATGTTCCTAATATTGAAGAAGATGCAGAATTACCTGTAAGTGTTTGGTTCCAACAAGTTGGAGCAGCCCTCACTAGGCCTTTAACGTTATAAGTTTTTTAAATGAAACATTTTCAATTCGGTGGATTGGTCGTAGAGGATTCATTGAATGGTTTCCAAATTTAAATTTCTTAGATTTTTTCCTTTGGGGTCATTTAAAATCTGTGATTTATACTAAATGATTGCATAATCCGGACGAGTTACGGCGAAGAATAATTGTGGAAGTGCAATTAATTCGCAAGGAGGCTTTGGCAAATATTATTCCAGAATTTGTTCACAGACTTGCATGTTGCCAAGAAGTGAAAGGTCATAATTTCGAAACAGATATTGATTTTGTTTATATTTTTTGTGTTCATTTTTATTGTTCTCAATAAAATTTGCATTATTAGATTTAATTAAATATATCTGTCGTTTTTTAACAAAAGGGTGCCAATCCTTATTATTACTGAACTTCCAGAGCAGAGCTATATTGAAATTTGTAAAAATATATAGGACGTTTCATAAAATAAAAAATTTAAAAAAAGTTTAATTTGGATATAAATATACTCATCGAATCTCCGATTTGCATCTAATTAATAGTGGAAATTCTTATTAAAATCTAAGTGGCCATATCAAAGATATTCTAATGAATGTAATGAATCCATACATTTGCCTAACCCTGTACAACAACGAATGATTTTTTCTAGTTTTACCATGAGAGAATTTATTACTACCAATATAATACTCGGTAATGTCTGTATTTTTTATTTCCTATAACACCGCTCCTTTGTGTTCATTTAATATATGTAAATTCCTGACACTTTATCCAATATAGTCTGAATAACCATCTTTAGAATTTATGCTATATACTACTGATTTATCTAAGCTATTTTTAATCTTTACACAGAAAAACGATTCAATATATTAATCTGCATAAATATTATTTTTCACTACAAGAAGAAATTTTATAAAGTCTCTATTAGGTTGCATAACAAATTGTAATAGCATTACTGCATTTACATAATTCAAATTCAGATAAGATAAATAAATACGTTGAACCAATATCTAATGTGTAAAATATCCATTATACGAAATAATTAAGTCGTTGATTAGGAATTAAAAGAAGTTCGGCCACTAATTTAAGGTTATCAGCATTTAGACAATAGAATGTTTGTTGATGTTTGCTGTAGCAGTTTTAAATAAAGCTGTACTTGTATTATATTACATTTCTTGCACATAGAAGAATTAAAATTTAACTGCGATTTAATAAAAGAAATTAATAATTTTTTTCTTTATGGAAGTTATAAAGAAAAAGGGCCTTGAACTTTAGAAAAGTTTTCTTAAATAAATACAAATAACTAAAAACTAGCATATTTCTTATAATAATAATATTTATTCACACAACAAATCAAAAAATCTAATTTCAGGGTAAAAATTAGACTAAATAGAAACAAAACTAATGGTTAAAATCTTCACTTCAATCGTAAAACGACAATTGTTTCGCCAGCACAGTGGCTTCATCAGGTACTTATAGCTAAAGAGCACGTTACAAACTAAATTAAAAATATATAATATTATTTTACAACGTTTTTTTAAAAATCTACGAATTTGCACAAATATTGTAGGTAGTGAGAAAATGTGGCCCATGTGTTCGGCCCTAACTACCCCTACTATAGCGTACTAAACATGTTTTCGCATAAAATTTGGTTTAATAAACTAAATATACATTTATATTATCGTCTAAACAGTTTTTAAATTAATAGATTTAACAAATGTGAGTTATTTAAATCTAACTGGTCGTTAAGTAAATTTTGTCATTGTTTTAATTTATAGACTACAGATTTCTTATTTTTATCTATTCTATCTTCATTGTTTTTAATATGTTTTGAAAAATTATTATTAGTTTTGAAAACCGTGTTTATATTAATTTTTTTAAATACATTAATACATTACTAGGTTTCCCAGTGTACGTTTGTAATCTAAATTTTGAATTTTGATTATCCTTTATTGCAGGATATACCATAGAGATAACATTTTTGAAAAGTTTTTTTGTCTGCATAGTTTCAATTAGAGTATCTGTGTAGCCGTTATTGATTGCTATTTGTTTGACTAAATTTAGTTCTTTTTTGTAATTTTCTTTGGATAGTTAATTAATCTATGTAAAAAACTATGGAAACCTGATAATTTGTGTTGTATGGGATGTGTTGATGAATTATGTATAGTTATGTCTGTATGAGATTCTTGATTGTAAATGCCAAGCTCTAATTTATTGTTGATTTTTATAATAGTTAAATCCAAAAAATTAATGCCATTGTTTACTTCTTGTTCCATGGTAAATTCAATATTTTTATGAATAGAATTGACGAATTCCAGGAGCAAGTTTAATTCTCTTTGTGTTCCGGTGAAACAAAGTACAATATCCTCTACATATCTATGCCAAAAGAAAATATGCGTTCTTAGGGAATTATTAAAAATGATGTATTCTAAGTGGTTCAGACATAGAAAAAAATTACTAAATTAATTAAATAAAAACAAAAATTAAAAGGATAACTATTCTCTCCGGAATTTATCAGGAGACTATCAATTGACATTCTAGCACATATGCAGCAACGAATACATTCCAAAGGAGAATCTAGTTTACAGTTGATGAATTTTATCTGTAACTTGACGTTTGCTTCATCTCTTCTTTGGTTTAGGAAAATGAAGTCATACCTATTCAAAAACTTTCGTAGTTAGTGCTATGATGTGGATATACACCATCCAATTTATTGGATAAAAACCTTAAGAATCGCTTTCGTACACGTTTGACTAACAATTTTTGATTAATATAAGGAGGATACGAAATCACAAACGCATACTTTAGCTTAGTTCAAGCAAAAGAATATAACAAAATCGACAATGTTTAAAAATTCCCAAATGTACGACAAGACCGTGTGAGAAAACCTAGAGACCTTGGCGCGGACGAACAAGTGCTAGACATATCTAGACTAAAGGAAATATGTGGAGTAAAGAAAAATTAAAAAGGACCACAAGATCCCAAAACTGTTATACCCTAGATCAGCGATTTTCAACGTTCTTAGCTCAGCGATCCTCAAAATAATAAATGTAAATAAAATTAATAATTAATTAATTCTGCACATTGAAACTAAACATCCGGCTCATATAAACAAACCCTTGAACTTTTTTGAAAGAAAATATACCCTGAGAAATCAACAAAGTCAAGCCATACTGATATAAGTGTACTTGAAGTATCTTATCTCGTAGCATTCAAGAGTAGCTGTCCAAACCTCATATAATCGCTGAAAACCTCATACTACCTGTTACCTGCAATTAATATGGTCATCAAAAGATTCCTATTTCTAACGACACAATATCAAGGCGAATCGATGACATGGCTGCCGATGTTTGCGTCAGATAATTCAGCAAGTGAATTTTTTACTATTTAATTTGATGAGTCAATAGATGTAGCAAAAATGTCTCGGTTCTTATGTTTTGTGAGGTATGAGTGTGATAGGGACACATCAATCAAAGAAAATATGTTGTTTTGCAAAATAGTACCTGGTCATCGAACAGGACAATGTATTTTTGATGTTTTTTTATGAAGCTACTCGAAACTATACTAACATAGATCCGACAAAACGTATTGCAGTATGTAGTGATGGTGCAAATGCGGTAACAGAAAAGAACAGTGGATTAATGAAAATATTAAAAGATCGTCTTATACCAAGGTTAGAATGGACACACTTCTTCCTTCACAGATATTCTCTTGTCGCGCAGCAATGGATAATCATAAAAATATGGAATACCAAATGAGAGCTACGTATTCGAGCTTACAGCAAACACAAAACATAACGTTTTGAAAAAATCAACGTCATTAAAAGATCCAGTAAATCGTAAGACAAATCTTAACTTTTTAACTGCTGGAAGGCACATGCTTTGCTCGTGAGGATTGAGTTCAGCCAGTGAAGAAATATTATTCCAAAATCCCTCATAGAATTAACTTTCGAAAAGATATGGCCATTCATAGAATAGGAGGAAGAAAACGGGTTATTTTCTTAGTAAACGACATTTAAGAAAGAAACGGCAAGAAAGGACGTCTTAAAGTACAACTTTGAACACAAATCTTCAAAAGTTACAAGTTTGTTTCTAACAAGCATAGAAAAGCAAAAAAACATATAAAAGCAAATCACGGAATCTAATCGACATTATTATTTATCTTATCAACACATTACAATCAAGTACGATGTGTTAATCATCAATTAATATCGATCAACAAAACACCTTTTTGCGTAATTCATTGTCCGTTTCCCAACTCGTTAAAATTTATCTGGTAAACAAAAAAGTGATAGAAACGATATGTCAAGTGTCAAAAGTACGTAATGAGAATATATGAAATTAAACGACATCATTTTTACGCTTATTCATTGTCAGTATTCTTTACAATTTTAGAAAAGGGACATAATATTACTCAAAATAGAAAAGAACACATATTCAAAGCAATTTTAAAATCAATATCGATAATATTAAATTATGGCTTTAGCTTATACTTATTATGCTAAATATAAATTTTCTTTTGCCTAATTGAATGTCAATATTAAAAAAGCCGATTCTTTAGGGTATTTTAAGAAAAAAAAATATAGACATTAGTCCGTAAATACTTCCTTTCCAAGATACAGAGTGCTAAGCTTCAAAGAAAAAAATCGTAATGGCACGCCGCTGTTTTTTGAAATAAAAATTATTTTAAGAATGCACATTTATTTTGGAGCAAATTTAATTTCTGGACTTATTTTTGTACGACGTAAGATTTTCGCGTACGTGGTACGAAAACAAGTCAAACTATAAAAACCATTAGAAAGGTAATAACCAATTTTGATCTAATTAGTAAACTATTTTAATTGAATGTTTCCAAATTAATAAGAATTTTGTAAAACGAAAGATAGATTAGATGAATTGTTGAAAATGCCTCCACCTCCCAAGACACATGTTTTAGCTCTTCTTATCGTATTCGTGCGCACTCTTTGAAAAATTCCTTCAATATTCCTTATTTCATCACAGGAAACTCTCACGCGATTCTTAGATTCTTGTACAGTGTTAACTGGAGTGCTGTAAACCAGAGTTTTAAGATGCCCCCATAAGAAAACGTCCAAACTATTTAAATCTGGGGACCTCGGAGGCCATGGTTGAGATCCACCACGACTATGATGACATCGGCTATGAAATATACTATTTAAATATTCCCTTGCTTTGAACTCTTGATGGTTAGATTCAACAACTGCATGCGGGTTTTCTTCGGCCCAAACATACTTATTACGGAAATTTCTGAAAGCTTTTTTGAGAAGCTAGCTTCATCTGTGAACATTTATTTTACAGTCAAACTTGGGATTTTGCACAATATTCTCCAAAAGCCATTGACGGAAGTTGATACGCAAACGAAAATCTCGGGGAAGTAAGGCTTGGGAACCATTGAATATGATACGGGTATATGAGGGACACCTCCTATATTTTTACAATCGACCAGTAGATGGTGCTTTTGACATATGTAATCACTATATTCTTAAAGTTTGACATTTGTCAATGAAAAATTCGCGATAGCTTCGAAATTGAGTCAGTAGTTTATTGACAGTGACAGTTTTATGACAGTGAGTTTATAAAATAATGGAGATTACTCGTGAAGGTTTTCGTTGGATGATTTTTTACGATTACAAAAAAGGCCTAACTCCACAAGAATATATTATATCGCTTCGGTCAATTTTTGGTAATGAAGCACAATCAGAGAAGGCAGTTTACAATAGGTTTGCAGAATTTCGTCATGGTCGTGCCTCAGTGAGTGGTGAATCACATAAAGGTCGACCAAAAACTGTTGTGATTCTAAAAAACATCGATGCTATGCGGAAAATGATAGAACACGATCGACATGTAACTTACAGTGAGGGGTAGAGACAACTCTTGGCATATCGCAGACTGCAATTCATTCGATTTTACATTAACATTTATTTGTAAAAAAATTTGTTCCAGATGGATTCTACATAACTTGACCGAAGCACGGAAAGCAGCTCGTAAAGAGATACGCAAAAAATTCGACGTAGGAACCGCAAAATCTGTATACAATATTGTCACAGGTGACGAAACATGGATATATGCGTATAAGCCGGAAACCAAGCAACAATCTACTGTATGGGTGTTCCAAGACGAACCGAACCCCACAAAAGTTGTTCGTGCAAGAAGCACTTCCAAGAAAATGATCACTTGTTTCTTCGGCTGTACAGGATACATCGCAACAACTCCTTTAGAGGATCGAAAAACTGTTAACGCTGAATGGTATACAGTAATTTGTTTGACAAAAGTCCCATACAGCACGTCTAACAGTTGACTATTTGAAGGAGAAAAGTGTTGAAATAATATCTCATTGTCCATATTCACCTGACTTGTCACCGAATGATTTCTTTTTGTACCTAACTGTGAAACAAAAAAATTTTCTAGTGCTAAGTTCAGGATTTTCATCAATTGAATCTAAAACTGTTTCTTCAATTTCTGGAGTTCTTGTAGTACGATGGGTACCTTCTAATTGATCGTTTGGCCTAAAAATATCTGTTTCAGTTAACCGTCTATATACGTTTGAAAATGTCTATCTGGTGTAACTCTATCTTGAAAGACTCTTGATACAATCGTCTATCCTCCGCCGCGCTGTCATCAACCAAGCCATACATGTAATGGATGTCAGCCAATTCGAGATTAGTAAAATTAACCATTTTCTTTTTAAACACAGTACAGACATTTTAACCAGCAAATTAATTTGACTGGCAAAATTAATCAAACAACAAGCATAGACTATTATTAATATTCTGCTTTCAGTATAGGAACAATAATTGTTCTTAATTTCTTTATTGAAAAAGAGTTCAAGTTAAGAAAAAATGTCACGCTGTGACGCTGAATTTTGTTAAAAAATGAAGCACCATTAATAAAATAATTTTTATTTAAAGAAAAAGTGGTGACGTACAATTATTTTTTTTTACATATTCAGTCGAAATTTCGCGCGAACGCCACCGGCAGAAAAAAATTTTACATCGAAAATTCCCGAACCCGAAAGGAATTTTGTTCAGCATCAAAATGGAGCAAGGCGCCCTCCTTCGGCTGTTACCGACAAAAAACATTGCTGCTGTTAAAAAATAATCGAAGAGGACAATAGAGCCACTTATTTGGTAATAGAGCATCGACTCAAGATTGGATCCTCAGGTGTTAAAACAATCATACACGATCAACTGCATTTAAAAAAAGTGGTAAGTCGTTTCGTGCTGCATCACATTTCTGACTTCCAAAAAGAAGAGCATGTTTGAACTTGCCATGAAACTTTTAATTTCTTAAATAATGGCGGACACCAAATTGTTTTCTTATATTCCCTTTTTCGAGCTTCCTACCCGTCAGGAGAGTCGTGTATAGATTCACGAAGATGAGGAAACTCCTAAAATAACTAAGAAGCAGCGGGCTATAAAAAAGGTCGTGTATACGATATTCTTCAGAGTATAAGCTTAGTAAATGCGATTAAGCTAGATGGACAAAAGACAGGTACACTAAAAAATGTTTGCCTGAAGTGTTCAGTAGAGTTTCCGACAAGGGTATTATGGTCTACCATGATAATGCATCGTCCCATGCGACAGTTTTAACTCTCCAGTTTTTGGCTGAAAAAATTATAAAAGTAATAGAACATCCCCCGTATCCAGCTGATTTAGTAATGTATGACTTTTGGATATTTTTTTGGGCTTAAATGCAATTTGCGGGGTAGAAGGTTTTCGTCTGAAGGGTACCGCATTGGTACAGCAGTTCACGCTTATTTTGAAGGTATTCCGAAAGAAGATTGTTTGGAAGCTTTTAAACAGTGGAAAGAAAAAATGGTTATGTGTATCATTGCTGAAGGGAATTAGTTTAAGCATTTTAAAAATAAAATCCTAGAAAATATTAACCGTGTTTTTTATTCTCAATAATTACAGCTTGTCCTTCGTATTCATTTCATATTTTGAATTAGACTGCTGAAGGATAGGATTAATCGCTCTGTTGTTAACTAATCAGAATTGTATTGTAATATTTGTGGAAGCTGTAATATCGAATGCTTTCTAGATAAATAAGGGCCTGAGAGAAGGTGGCCCATTATTTACTAGTTTATTCAATTTAGTGCTGGAGAGTGCCTTCAGAGATTGTAACATAACGTCATAACACTATCTATGGAAGCGTAGGACACAATCGAAAACACTAACGATTAAATGGTAGTAAGATCGCTGCCAATTTAAAGAATTCGTAATTGCTAAGAATATAATTCTGTAGCAAAGCGAGAAATGTACTAAAATATTGAATTTATGTTTTATCATAAATGTACATACATAATAATATTTCTGTTTTATAAGTACAATTAGGTCACCTGTCGTAAAGTAATCTAGAGTAAGTAGTATATTTATTAATTTTAAGGTTATTTTACTTGATTTAAACGAAGTTCGAATCATAAAAAGATAATCGCAATTCGCAATAAAATAAAAACAAAATGTATATAAAACAACCGCATTACGAAGTAATTTGTTTAATTATGAAACACAAATAAACAAAAGTACTTGAAATTCACTAGAACTTTGTACAGGTTTTATTGGATCTTTATGGCGAGTGATGTTGCGTAAGAGAATCTTGTGCTAATTTCAAAGCCATACACGCTTTCTTCACAATCTGATATGAAAGTGTTTTTGTCGATCTTGTTTATTATTTATCCCATGTGTAATCCTTTTCTTTTGTAAAATTTATTAATAAGTGTTTCTGTATTGTATCGTAACGATTTTATGGAATGCGATCGGCACATAAAGCATCTAATAAGAATTATTAGATAAGAAAAACAACCGGTATCTTAATAGTGTTTCCAGATATGTAAAAGCGGCAATATCTACATATAAAATAAACACTGATATCTAATACTACTGCTTTCAGAAGAGTACAAAAGAAAATATGAAAGGAACAAAATATCAAAAACTAGGCAATAACATAGAGTTTCACAATATTGCAACATCACAATCACGAAAAAACTCCTGGACTGAATAATAGACTTTAGAGATTAGTAGGTCCCTAATACTGCATTCAAACAAATCTAGTGGTAGCTGTTTATATTTAAGTGGTAATTTATTGTACAAACTGATTGCCTGGTATTTAGGTTTTTTTCAGTAAATATTAACCTATGTTTGGAAATTTCCAATATATGACTATTATGTGTATGATAATGGTGAATGTAACGATATATACTAAAAGTAATCAAATCGAATGTAACGATATGTACCAGAAGTAATCAAATACGAATGTAACAATTTCATTTTCAAATAGGCAATCGTTACTTCGGGCACACGTGTAACGAATACAATGACCGAATAGTTACTTTTTCAATACATATCACTATTCTGCTGTCCGACGCTATCGGCCTTTCTATATTTTGCAAGTAATGACTAAAGACGGCAGACTATGTGCCCGAACAGTAGCGTGATGTGGAGGGATCGAGTAGAGGCGTACGACGATCAATTCAGTTGCCGTTGAGACGTTGTAAGCGATACATTGTTAACACAATCGTGTTGAAAATGTCGGGAGTGCGTAGAAACAATGCATCGACTCGGTTGCATGCTAACGTAGTATAGAAATTTTTACATCGGTTTCCCGATTTAATATATGACGGTACCGTAGTGAAATGTTTAGTTTGTGAAACAACTTTATTAACTTGGAAAGCAAGTCAGTGCCAAAGACATATAAATAATGACAAACATAAATCGAATAATAGTGGATGCAGATCATATAATAAATTTGTGTGTGATTTAACAATGATGTTAATTGTGACCAATATACCAATGCAGAAAGTGGAACACCCAATGTTTCGTCAGTTTTGGAAGAAATACAATCCTACGTGAAAATTACCAGCAAGAAGTACGCTACGGAATTACGTACCGTCAGTGCGTGAGAGAATTGTAAATTGTACGAAAAATACGGTAAAAAAAAATTCCTGTGGTTAACAATAGACGAAACTACAGATATTAAAAGGCGGTCCATCCTAGCCATTCTAGTACGGACGCTGACTCCGCAAGGACCTTCTCCTCCTTATTTACTAACCTGTAAACGAATGCAAGGGTGTACTGCCAGAGCGATATATGATGTATTAATAGAAACACTACACAAATTTAAGATTTTACCGAAGCAAGTGTAAATGTTAGTTACCGATGCTGCCAAGGTTATGTGTTCCACGGCAAACTTACTCAAAACGATTCCACCAAACCTGCTGCATGTCACATGTTTGTTTCACGCTTTACACCTTGTAACAAACACTATACGTACAACTTATCCTGATGTGGATCAACTGATAGGACAAACGAAAGCGGTTTTTCTTAAATCTCCGCAACGGATTCGGCTATTCGCTGTGTCCTGATATACCCGAGCCGCCGCAACCAATTCTTATACGATTGGGTACTTGGTTAGAAGCAGCATTTTATTATTATAAACATTTTGAAAAAATTAAATCAGTGATTTTACAACTAGATTCCAAAGAAGCAGCTGCAATACGGCTCAGCCAGGTTCAATTTAACAATCCTCAAGTTGCAGCAAATTTAAAAATTATTCACGACAGTTACGTTCCAATACTGGACGCAATAAAAAATTTACAGAACACTGCGCTGTCCTTATCGGACTCATTAGCAATTATTGACCACGTAAAACTAGTGCTGCATATCCTTGAAGATGAAAAAAGTGATTGTGTCCGTGAAAAATTTAACAGTGTATTAGATAAAAATGTAGATTTTACAAAATTAGGGCAACTTTTTACCAATACTGAAGATCCGTTGTACAGATACAAAGAGCGCTTTAACTATGCAAATATAACATCTCTCAACGTCGAACAATCCTTCTCTGTATATAAACATATATATATACGTCGCTACGTACGAACCTTTCCGAGACTAATACAGAAACATATATTATGGTGCAGTTTTTTCATCGCGCACATCCGCATTTTTTTGCATCGTAAACAATGCTCTCATTAGTGGAAAATAATAGAAAATTGTTAGAAAAGATTATGTATTATGAAATAAGTCAGCTGTTTTCTACAAAATTAATTTAAATATAACAGGAATATGTGTTTTCTTTTTTTTCCGTTAACATTTCAATAATTCTAGTTACAATATAATAATTTATTCCAAACATTTATAGTTGAGGATATACAGTGATGGGCATCTGTGTGAAACCATGTAGATATCCGTTGAATGAAAATTTTAGACACGAAAATGAAAGAGCCACCATTTAAAGTATTTTTTAAATATACAGTGTATTACAGAGTATACAGAGTATTAAAAAGAAATTCCTAAAATTATACTTTTTTAATATATTTTTTTACATTTTGGGATTCTCCTCGATAACATAATTTCAACAAACTATAACACTTGGAGTCTAAAGTATTGAACTTGAGATTTACATGCAAACGAAAATCATAATTTTAAATAAAAACGTTTACAATTCGAAATATAAGTATTACAATTTATTTTATTTCTTCCTTTGTTGTGGCGATTAATATGTTTTTTTTTTCGAACAAAAACTTAACGTGAATATAACAATATTTAAATTTTATCATAAAGTCCAGCAGTTTGTGGCATTTAAAAGTGTTATTAAATAATTGTTATTTGGCAATAATTGTTGAATTAAATTAAAGAGAGAGAATACAAATATTAATAATAATGGGTTTTGGTGACAGGACAAGAACTCATCCGGAAGTATGTAACCTTTTAATACTATACATCCTAAACGACAGCTAATTTTGCGTTCTGTTGTCACCAAAGCTTTTATAACATGCAACATAAATGACGGTGTTCGCAATTTGCAAGGAATTTGTTGTACAAATAAATTCTGCTGCAAATGATGTTGAAGCACAAGATATCAACATCAGTAGAGGAAAATCGTCATTTATCTACAAACGAGCTGGCACGAGGGCATCATATTAGTCGTCATTCAATAGGAAAAATTATTAAAAAAGAAAAATATCCTTACAAAATTCGCCTCTTTCAAAAACTTAGGCAACCTTTTATTTGAACGGTACTATTCATAGACATGATGTCACATAACTGTCGGTATTGGACACAGAGTAATCCTCACTGGATACAAGAGGCGCATATGCAACACCAGAGAAACCTTAACGTTTGGACTGGTATTTGAAGAAATAGAATAATAAGACCTTTTTCATAGAAGAAGCTATCGGTGATTCCAAACTTTGGCGATACCGTCCCCCAGTGGGCGCTAGAGTCTTTCATGAGAATCAAGTAATCAAGAGGGGCGACGGTTTTAGTTTAGTTTAGAATAGATATTGACGGTGGCAAGCGGGAAATATTCATTTATGTATGTTTTTTCAGCTACATTTATGAGTTCGCACACGAGCGCGTGAGTTTCAAACTTTGCCTTTTTGTTCTTGATCATCTGTGAAAAGAAGAAAAAATATAAGAAAAAAAAAAGTTCGTCCACGCTAGCGTCCATAGGCGTGCAATAGGAAATGTCTCGTTCATACGCGTACGAACAATTGAGACAATTTCTCTACCACACTTACGCGAGCGTTTATATTCTTTCTTCTCACACATGAAGAAAAACAAAAAGACCAAATTGAAACGCACGCGTTTGCGTGTATGTACGTCCCTGCAGTTGGTAGGAAATCACGCGGTTCACGCAATCAAACATGTTTCGATAAGAATGTGGGACCTTGAAATGACTTGTTTGCCCCGGCATCATATTATTTTGTGTTCCTGTTAATACGCGCACACAATTAAATCTATAAAAAGGATAGCTTTAGGAAAGTTTTATTATTTGTACGTGCTTCGCCATGATAAATAGTCGGGAGTGATAACTTATCACTCACGACGTGTAAAGACGGCAGACTATTTGCCCCAGCAGTGGCGTTGCGTGGAGAGTTTAGCAGAATAACAGTGCGCTTACTTAAAAATAAATATATCGAATCCCTATACAAAACGTTAAGAAAAATCATAAATAACTTACCCTACATGTTTACATTGTTGCAAAAAAATGCGGAAGTGCGCGATGAAAAAACTGCACCATAATATATGTTTCTGTATTAGTCTCGGAAAGGTTCGTACGTAGCGACGTATATATATGTTTATATACAGAGAAGGATTGTTCGACGTTGAGAGATGTTATATTTGCATAGTTAAAGCGCTCTTTGTATCTGTACAACGGATCTTCAGTAATGGTAAAAAGTTGCCCTAATTTTGTAAAATCTACATTTTTATCTAATACACTGTTAAATTTTTCACGGACACAATCACTTTTTTCATCTTCAAGGATATGCAGCAGTAGTTTCACGTGGTCAATAATTGCTAATGAGTCTGATAAGGACAGCGCAGTGTTCTGTAAATTTTTTATTGCGTCCAGTATTGGAACGTAACTGTCGTAAATAATTTTTAAATTTGCTGCAACTTGAGGATTGTTAAATTGAACCTGGCTGAGCCGTATTGCAGCTGCTTCTTTGGCATCTAGTTGTAAAATCACTGATTTAATTTTTTCAAAATGTTTATAATAACAAAATGCTGCTTCTAACCAAGTACCCCATCGTATAAGAATTGGTTGCGGCGGCTCGGGTATATCAGAACACAGCGAATGAAATAGCCGAATCCGTTTCGGAGATTTAAGAGAAACCGCTTTCGTTTGTCCTATCAGTTGATCCACATCAGGATAAGTTGTACGTATAGTGTTTGTTACAAGGTGTAAAGCGTGAAACAAACATGTGACATGCAGCAGGTTTGGTGGAATCGTTTTGAGTAAGTTTGCCGTGGAACACATAACCTTGGCAGCATCGGTAACTAACATTAACACTTGCTTCGGTAAAATCTCAAATTTGTGTAGTGTTTCTATTAATACATCATATATCGCTCTGGCAGTACACCCTTGCATTCGTTTACAGGTTAGTAAATAAGGAGGAGAAGGTCCTTGCGGAGTCAGCGTCCGTACTAGAATGGCTAGGATGGACTGTTTTTTAATATCTGTAGTTTCGTCTATTGTTAACCACAGGAATTTTTTTTTTACCGTAATTTTCGTACAATTTACAATTCTCTCACGCACTGACGGTACGTAATTCCGTAGCGTACTTCTTGCTGGTAATTTCCACGTAGGATTGTATTTCTTCCAAAACTGACGAAATATTGGGTGTTCCACTTTCTGCATTGGTATATTGATCGCAATTAACATCATTGTTAAATCACACACAAATTTATTATATGATCTGCGTCCACTATTATTCGATTTATGTTTGTCACTATTTATATGTCTTTGGCACTGACTTGCTTTCCAAGTTAATAAAGTTGTTTCACAAACTAAACATTTCACTACAGTACCGTCATATATTAAATCGGGAAACCGATGTAAAAATTTCTATACTACGTTAGCATGCAACCGAGTCGATGCATTGCTTCTACGCACTCCCGACATTTTCAACGCGATTGTGTTAACAATGTAACGCTTACAACGTCTCAACGGCAACTGAATTGATCGTCGTACGCCTCTACTCGATCTCTCCACATCACGCTACTGTTCGGGCACATAGTCTGCCGTCTTTAGTGATAAGTAAGAAAAGTCATTATAAACATTATTTTTAAAACTATCTCTATAAATCTGTTGAGAAGTTAATTATTGTTTGAAAATGTCTCAATCTACATCTAAAAAAAATGCCGGCCGTACAGTATTGAGTATTTGAAATATGGATTTACGTATTCTGCTACAAGCCAATAATTGTCTATGTGTTTAATTTGCCAAAAATGTTTCAAATGAAGTTATGAAACCTTTTAGGCTACAGAAACATTTAAATAAAATGCATGCTGATAAGAAGAACAAAGATTTATCGTATTTTCAAGGACTGGAAAAGTAATATTTAAAGCAGCCAACTGTATTAAACCTTTTTGCGTCGTCTTCGGAACAAGATGATAATAGACTATGAGCCTCATGTAACATTTCATTGTTAATTGCAAAAGCAGGAAAACCTCATACAATTAGCGAGGAATTAATGTTGCCGGCAGTCAAAGAGATAATAAAAACGATTCATCATAAGACACCGTCAAATATTATCAGAAAAGTTCCTCTCAGTAATAATTCGGTGCAAAAAAGAATAGATGAAATGGCAAAAGACGTTGAAATGCCATTATGTGATTACTTAAAAACTTGCAAATATTTCATTCAACTCGACAAATCAACTCTACCAAACAACGAGGTGCTACTCTTATCCTACGTACAACTTATAAAAGAAGAAAGAATTCATCAAGAGTTATTATTTGCTAAAAATTTGGAAACTGATACAAAGGGAGAATCTATATTTGAAACCATGCAAAAGATTTTTCAAGAGAAAGAAATTCCTATTTGCAATATTTTGTCAGCTGTTACTGATGGTGCTCCAGGAATGACTGGGCCTCATAAGTCATAAGGGATTCATAGCAATACCAACTGTACTTGCCGTACATTGTATTATTCATCGTCAAGATTTGGTTGCCAAAAATTGAAATAAACACCTGCATACGACGCTCCATTACGCTATTATCGCAATCAATAAGATTAGGAGCAATTCATGGAGTGACCGATTATTTGGTCAGCGTCGTAATGAAAATGATGGAGATTACAATCGCTTGCTACTGCACACAGAAGTATGTTGGCTCTAACTTTTTCAATCTATTTGATGCAGTACTTGATTTTCCTGAAGACAGAAACGAAAAATTGCGCGAAAACCTGATTCCACCAAGAAATAACATCGCTTATTTAACAGACCTGTTTAATATATTTCATGAACTTAATTTACAAGTGCAAGGTGATGAGTTGAATTTAGATAAAACAAAAAACGCTCCAGCTGCTTTTTCGGGAAAACTTCTTCTATTCAAACGAAATCTAGGTAGAGGTGAATACAAACACTTTCCCTTATTATTAGCAGTCTTTACAAAACAGCAAGATTTACTTACTGCCAACATTTGGACATTCGTCATGTCGATTTTACGGAGCGTTTCCAAAGTATTTTAAACATGAATATACTGAGTTGGGTTTTAGATCCTTTCGCAAATGCAAATGCTGAAGAATCATCAAATTTTGATGAGGAACTCTTAGGACTTACAACTAATAAAGAACTCAAAGCAAAATTCAAACATAGATACCCAGTGTGTTGGCTCCAAAAATCAATATCAGTTCTCTACCTTGAATTGTAGGCAATAGTACAGAAGTTTTTAGTCGCATTATCTTCGCACTATATAGCTGAGCGTAGATTCAGTGCAGTAGTTAATTTACTGTCAAAGAAGAGGAACAGACTACACATCACTAAACGTGGCGATCTGTGACTGATGTTAACGAAATTGGAACCCGACATTAATAAATTATTAAAACTCCACCAGTCCCAACCACCTCATTGTTTTTTTCAATTCTTATTGATGTGTTTATTTTTAAAATTTTAATAAAAAATCGAAGTGTACATTTGGTTGTCGTTTTATTAATTTCTACTTTATAATATTTAATAGAGATAAATAAACAGATAAATTATGTACAGATAATATGCAACAATATTTTAATATTTCATATAAAATTAAGTATTATAGACGTCAGGGGGGCGTTGGATTTTTTCTTCTTCTAAAGGTGGTACAGAAAAGGTCGGAAACCTCTGCTTTAAATAGTTAAAGATATTTAGAATTTTTTAATAACCAGATAATTCTTGCATTGGAGGAAAATGGCCAACTTCCACAAAACATCTGGTTTCGGCTTGATGGGGCATCACCTCACCATTAAGTTGTCGTTCGAGTTCGATTAGATCGAACTTTTGCCCAAAGATGGAGTGGAAGGAGCGGCCGATCTCAATCCACTAGATTACTTCTTGTGAGGCTATCTAAAACATAAAGTGTATCTTGCCTGACCTAGAAATTTGGAAAATTAGGCTGAAGGAATTAATGAAGAGATATGACGCACTTCAGCAGACATCATAGCGAGAGTTACAAGAGCATTTACAGACAGATTGGCTTACTGCCTGAAAGTTGAAAATCTCATAAATTAAGTTTAACTTTGCTTGTATGACCAGTTTATGTTCTTTTGCTAACCTATTAATAAATGAAAAATACTTTAGGGCAGAAGTGTTATAGTTTGTTGAAATTGCGATATCGAGGACATTCCCAAATTTTAAAAAAATTCAATATAAAAAAGTATAATTTCAGTACTTTACTTTTTTTAACATTATATATTTAAAAAACACTTCAAATGATGGGCTCTTCATCCCTAATTTTCGTGTCGAAAATTTTATTACAATATATCTTTTTTAATTTAACAGTAATTTCCATTTGCACGTCACTGTATAGTAAAGATTGTAATAATTAAATATTTTTTGAAACTGTATTTTTGTCGTTCAACATTAAAATTAAGACAAAATAGTTATTAAACAGCTAATTGAACACTTCTAAATAATTACGTAAGTCGTAAACAATACGCTCATTAGTAGAAAATAATAGGAAATTGTTAGAAAGCATTATCTATTATGAAATACATCAGCTGTTTTCTACAAAATTAATTAAAAAATGACAATAGAAAATGTGTTTTCTGTTAAATTTTAAATGATTATAGTTACAATAATTATTTATTACAAACATTTAGTGTTGTGGATAGATACTAATAATAAACATTTTCTGAAGCTATATTTTTGACATTCAAAATTAAAGTAAAAGTTTTGCTTTACTACCTTGATTAATAAAAGTAATAAAATAAAAGCATGCCTACAATAAATCTTGAGAACCATAGATTCAAACTCTATTCGAATATCACAGGACATACAAACAAACAAATTTCAGTAAATAGACCATACATCGTACTTCCAGATAAAGTGGAAGAAATCTCATACCTAATAGACAGCAGTACCAGCAAACAATAACATTAACAGTAAACGATATAACTATAAATTATTGGAAGCAATTACGTTGGTACACTTTAATATATTATTATCAATAAATGCATCTTGAGATGTTCCACATAAAATAATTATTGAACGGATAACTGATAACTTCTAAATAATTACGCAAGTTGTAAACAATAGGCTCATTAGTGGAAAATAATAGTAAGTTGTTACAAAGCATTATGTATTATGAAATATCAGCTGTTTTCTACAAAATTAATTAAAAAATAACAATGGAAAATGTGTTTTCTGTTTATCTGTTAAATTTTAAATTATTGTAGTTAAAATAATAATTTATTACAAACATTTAGTGTTGAGGATAGATACTAAATAATGCAATAATAAACATTTTCTGTTGCTATATTTTTGACGTTCAAAATTAAAAGGTTTACTACTTTGAATAATAAAAATAATAAATAAAAAACACGCCTACAATAAATCTTGAGAACCATAGATTCAAACTCTATTGGGATATCACAGTACATACAAACAAACAAATTTTAGTAAATAGACCATCATCGTACTTCGAGATAAGTGGAAGAAATCGCATATGTAATAGACATAGCAGTGCCAGCATTCAATAACATTAACAGTGAACAATATAACTAGAGCTGAGGATGTTTGCGGTACGGCAGGACCGTATGTAGTGCATCCCCACATTTAACTATTTATCTAAATATTCTCTGAAATGATTTGCCGGATCTCATAAATTAATAGAGTGATATTTTAGTATGCACTGGATATTGTTATTATACAAAATCATAATAGCTATTTGTATTTATGGATCATAAATAATAATACGCATGTATTTGTATTTGGTTGTGAATTCAATTTAAACTTAAAACGAAACGTAATATTTTAACGACAAGCCGTCCTTACAATACATGCATTCGAGACAAAGTGTGCAACTCTACGAATAACTTCCATAATTGATCGAAAATGGACATTTTGGAGCTGAAGTAAAGCCCCTATTGTTAGAAAATTTTATTACTGTCGTTAAGAACTATTATTATAAACAACAAAGGCCTTTTATTAGTGTTGAAGTTTTAGTTTCATTGAATTTCCATGTTGTAAGTAGTCAATTGTAAAGTGTTCATTCACAATATTCTAAAACAAGGTGTAAATTTAACTAAAATCCAGAAAAACACATTCTGATAATATATTACTAGATTAGAAGCTGTGTTTATTACTATTTATTATATTATTTTTATAACCAAATGCAATAAAAGCTACGAAAACAAAAGAAACCTCGATTTATTAAAATCTTGTCACACAGCCTTTCAAAGCCTGGCAGCACATATTTTGCATATATTTTATATATACTACCTACTAGTACTACCTACTACCTACTAGTATATATATAAAATATATGCAAAATATGTGCTGCCAGGCTTTGAAAGGCTGTGTGACAAGATTTTAATAAATCGAGGTTTCTTTTGTTTTCGTAGCTTTTATTGCATTTGGTTATAAAAATAATATAATAAATAGTAATAAACACAGCTTCTAATCTAGTAATATATTATCAGAATGTGTTTTTCTGGATTTTAGTTAAATTTACACCTTGTTTTAGAACTAGGCGAATGAAGTTAGAAGTTATAACTTCTAACTTCATTCACCTAGTTCAAGTAGGTAGTATATATAAAATATATACAAAATATGTGCTGCCAGGCTTTGAAAGGCTGTGTGACAAGATTTTAATAAATCGAGGTTTCTTTTGTTTTCGTAGCTTTTATTGCATTTGGTTATAAAAATAATATAATAAATAGTAATAAACACGGCTTCTAATCTAGTAATATATTATCAGAATGTGTTTTTCTGGATTTTAGTTAAATTTACACCTTGTTTTAGAATATTGTGAATGAACACTTTACAATTGACTACTTACAACATGGAAATTCAATGAAACTAAAACTTCAACACTAATAAAAGGCCTTTGTTGTTTATAATAATAGTTCTTAACGACAGTAATAAAATTTTCTAAGAATAGGGGCTTTGCTTCAGCTCCAAAATGTCCATTTTCGATCAATTATGGAAGTTATTCGTAGAGTTGCACACTTTGTCTCGAATGCATGTATTGTAAGGACGGCTTGTCGTTAAAATATTACGATTCGTTTTAAGTTTAAATTGAATTCACAACCAAATACAAATACATGCGTATTATTATTTATGATCCATAAATACAAATGGCTATTATGATTTTGTATAATAACAATATCCAGTGCATACTAAAATATCACTCTATTAATTTATGAGATCCGGCAAATCATTTCAGAGAATATTTAGATAAATAGTTAAATGTGGGGATGCACTACATCCGGTCCTGCCGTACCGCAAACATCCTCAGCTCTAAATATAACTATTGATTATTGGAAGCAATTACGTTGGTTAGGAAGTTAGGTTACACTTTAATATATTATTATCAGTAAATATTTGTTGAGCTTCAGTGCCCTCTAACAGATTTTTTGTTTTTATTCAGTAGACCCGTTGTATACTTGAGCAAATATTCTATAACGAACTGTTTTGTCTGTCTTTGACCGTTTCTTCCACATTTACCTAGATCTATTTTCAGTCCACTTTTTTATGGCTGTTTTGATAATTGAGCACGCCATCCCACAAGAAGACGCTGATCCTCTGAAGACTACAGACTGAATTCGTTGAACCAGTTCGTTCGTCACATCATTGAATCTATAGCCTTCATGTCCTAAGACCAAGGCTAATGTCACCACTAAGCTCGTTTAGGGTACACATGCAATCTCATACAAGTTTTTATTTAACATGGAGTAAAACTAATGCTTGTAACATTGCTTGGCTGTTAGAGAAAATGGACACTGTATAAGTCGTTCCACCTCGTCCATTAATTTCTCCAAGACTATGATGCAATGCGACACCTTCTTAGTTACTCTTTCTTTAAGCATTTATATTCCGACCCTAAGGCCTTGTTCTGTTTTACAGCCACCGGTCATTCTTCATTACATTAGCTAGCGGAATCACAGTCCATCAGTTCTCAAAGGGTCTCAAATTATTAGAATTGCCATCCAAAATCCACTAATTAAAACAGAGATCAATATCGTTCTATGATGACATCAACAGCACAACATCAATTGCGTACATAACTATCAGCAAGAAATATGACAGCAGACAGTATGTGCTATGCCACCTCCCTGCTGGCGTACAGTTTTGAAATTTTGGATGGACGAACACATAGCTTGATATACACACGCGAACCAGAATAGAAGCCAAAGAGTATAGAGCACATTATTCGTGTTCAATCGAGAGGTTTAACCTTTCAAGGAACAAGGATGGAAGAGAAGGAGCGGGTATACAGACTGTCCCGTAAAAAACGCCAACATTCATAATTCCGTTATTTATTGTCCGGTTTTATTTAAACAAAAAGTAAATTTAATAGCATCAAAAACACTATAAGATAGCAGTGTTTTATTTGTTTTCAATTGTTTTCATTAATGTCAAACGACAGTCAAGTTTTTTATTTTAAATGGCAACATATATATTTCTGGCTATATTCGGATTGGTTTTTTTTTTCTGAATTCAACGATGTATAACATGTTTATTTTTGATAAACGTTTATTGCAAAAAAAAACTTTATAAATTTCATCTTTGTCTTCCATTATTTATAAATATTCGAATGTGTCAAGAAACATTGGAAATGTAAGTATTATAAATATTATTATAAGAAACAAAACACTTTACAATAAATGTTGAAATTGCCCGCCACCTTGTTCAACACATATCGCACATCTCCTAATTACTCCAAAGGTCGCATTTAAAAGACAATCGGCAGGTACTTCTTGACAAGTGTTAATAATCCTTTGTCTTAAAATGTCATCATTTTCTGGAGTTGTTAAATAAACTCGATCTTGTAGATAAGCCCACAACCAAAAATCGAGGGGCGTAAGATCCGGTGAACGCGCAGGCCACTCGATAGGACCGGATGTTCCTATCCACCTATTTCCAAATTGGGTGTTCAACAAATCAGTATTTACTCTGGCGTTGTGCGCGGGAGCCCCATCTTGTTGAAAAAATATTCTATTTAAATTTGCCAAAGGTAATTCATCTAAAAAGTTTTGGAGATTTTCGTGTAATAAAGTGTAGTATTTTTCTTGATTTAAGCAACCATCTACGAAAAATGGCCCAATTAATTGATCACCTAAAATGCCACACCAAACATTTACGTTGAAACGTCTTTGAAAATTATTTTCAATTACAAATCTCGGATTGTCTGCACTCCACTGTCGATGTATGTTTCTATTAAAAATACCGTTGTTGCTAAAAGTGCATTCATCAGACCAAATTATCCTTCTGTAAAAATTCGGGTCTTGTTCTAATGCATTTAAATAAAAACGATAAAACTGGATTCTTCGGCCAGGATCATTTTGTTCTAATGCATGAACTTTTCGAGCTATGTACGGTTTAAGTTTGTGTTTTCTTAAAATACCATGAACTGTAGTTTTCGATACCCCAATATTATGTGCAATTTCGCGAATCGAAGTTCGTGAATTTTGCTGTACTGCAAGAAGAACATCTAATTCCTTATCTTCGGAGAATTTCCGTTTTTGTGTTTTTGGTTTGGTAAATGATCCATAATTTCTTAAATTCTTTTCAATTCTCTGAAATATTTTCGAACCTGGAACTTCTCTGTCCGGAAAACGAGCACTGTACCGACGAACTGCTTGAAGGCGATTTTTATTACATTCAAAGAACACTTGTAATATGTCCGTTAATTCATTGTTATTCATTTTTAACGAAAATACGCTTTTTGTTGCGGCAAAACGTTCAAACAGGATAATACAGAAAACTTAATAAAGTCAAACTGACACTTAAGGCACATTGACATAATGCTAGTAGACTGGGCCAAGTCTACTATAATGAAAGATGAAATTTATAAAGTTTTTTTTTATTTTTTATTATTAGGAGATATGTGTTAAACAAGGTGGCGGGCAATTTCAACATTTATTGTAAAGTGTTTTGTTTTTTATAATAATATTTATAATACTTACATTTCAAATGTTTCATGACACATTCGAATATTTATAAATAATGGAAGACAAAGATGAAATTTATAAAGTTTTTTTTTTGCAATAAACGTTTATCAAAAATAAACATGTTATACATCGTTGAATTCAGAAAAAAAAATCCAATCCGAATATAGCCAAAAATATATATGTTGCCATTTAAAATAAAAAACTTGACTGTCGTTTGACATTAATGAAAACAATTGAAAACAAATAAAACACTGCTATCTTATAGTGTTTTTGATGCTATTAAATTTACTTTTTGTTTAAATAAAACCGGACAATAAATAACGGAATTATGAATGTTGGCGTTTTTTACGGGACAGTATGTATATGTATACAATCTCGATCATTCAGTCACACAAGCTAACAGAAGATCAACACTGCTGGAGCAAGCAGTTAAGCAAAATGATCCTTCATCCAAAATTCTGAGCGCGTATAGTGAAATTAACCGGGGAAAAACATCTGCCCTAAAGAAAGTGTTTCCTACCACAAATATTCCTTACTACTATTGGCACTGTAAGCAGGCCTCGGTGTCAATAGCCAGGAAAAACAGAGACTTCAGAGAAGTTTCGAAGCTGGGAGTGTAATCATAGAAACATTGTATATTACAACATGAAAGACAACGCTGTAGTCTGTATCAATGTAGAGCATGTAAATAAAAAATGAATTTATTAATCGTTGATTTTATAACTATAGAAGAACTAATCATTCAATTCACTTACTTGATCTTGTACACGTCAACAAAGAGCTACTTAGAAAAGAATCTGCTAGAGTAGAAATAAGAAATATTGATATAATAGGAAGGTAAACACAAAGGAAACATAACTCGTTGTGATCTGAATTGGTGCAGACCATGTTATCCCACTGGCGATTTGGTGATCAACATATCTTGAAAGGTTGTACTTTACCCAAACGTGCTACGTTTAACACTATTTTTCCGTTTCAGGTAGTTCTACTGAAGATGGCAACTTTGTGTCAGAAATACGTACTTAGAGTACATAGAGTCCTGTTAGGACTCAAAAAAGGTATAAAATGCCTTACCACAATTAATAATCGTATCCTAAATACGTACTTCGGCAATAAAGTTGTAATCATCAGTAGATAAAACCACTAATCTGAACAAACCACCACCTAGGTAATACCAAAGATAAAGTTAATTGGAATTAGAAATCAGGTATATACGAAATTAATTGCGAAGATTGTAATTTGAAATATATAGATCAAACGAAACGTTTAATAGTAACCCGTTTTAAAGAACACATATCACATATTAAATTTAATAGACTATAAAAATCGAGTGTGGTATACCATGCATTAAACACGGATAATAACTTGTCGGTAAAAGGGTTAAAACTTATAAAAAATATCAACAACTCCAGAGATCTGGATGCATACGAAAGCATTCATATTGTTAAAAACAAAATTAATACGTTTAACTCAGACAACGGTCGTATCCCATACAGTTGTCTTTTTTTGTTCTTAGAAAAGTAGGTAGAAAAGTCGAGGGCGTGAGAATAAACACATGGTGTTGCCGTTTTCTTAAGAAGAGTAAGTCGACGTAATTTTAGTTTGTGTATTTATTTTATTTTAAAGTCACTGCATATATGGACGTCGTTGCAAAGTTGTGAGTGTTTCTATTTGTTAGCTTTACTAGGCCCCCTATTCAACACTTTGATTAGTGGTTTTACTACTGATGATGACAACTTAGTTGTCGAAATACGTATTTAGGATACGATTATTAATTGTGGTAAGGGGTTTTATACCTTTTTTGGAGTTTTTACTTAACCACGGTCTCCAAAGAAAGACTTTTATGGTTAGGGATTTTTCTTGTTTCTATCTGTTTCCTAACTCATTGTCATGAGAACACAGGCCGAGAAGGTAGACTTACTAATCGATAATTTTAAGCTGCAGCTATCTAAAAATATCAAATACCTGTGCTCAATTATTGAACAAAACAATTATTAATCATTAGAGAACTTGGGCTAATAGAATATTTAATATGCGCCTGAAACCATTATAAACAAGAAGGAAGCAAGTACAACAACCAAAATGAAGATCTATAAAACGAATCCTGATTTAGGGAATGAAATGTTGCAAATTAACATCAAGTTGAAAACGTGTATAAGGAAGTTTTTTACGAAATAACACTGGGGGCGGAATCGTTGTAACAAGTGATTGCAAGAAGCTGTATTTGTGAGCCATATGGCAAAAATATATCAAAAAAATAACGATACTTGCAAAAAAATATGGAAAGCGAAGGTGTTGAAAAGAGGACAGTAGAAATACCAAGATGATCATGGAATAAGGAGACGTTAGAGATGTTGAACAGTAATGATAGTGCGTGAAAAAAACGATAGAAGGGTCGAAAGACAGAACTTAATTAAAAAACTTTATTAACAAACATAATTAAAAACTCTCTACACTAGAATATAGAAAAAGGACTCAATAATTTAATATAATTTGCCATCTTAATTATAATTAACACACACAATGCAGTAGCTGTGTAGTTACGCGTATAGTCTACATCAGGCATGCTAACAATACAAAACATCTGTTGCATAAAGTCCGATATTTTGGGCATCATATGTTAACATATTAACATATTGTATGCAACTTTAAATTTTAATGGTTTTTAAATAATATTTATAAAAAGCAAAGATTTTGAAATATATATTACTTCATTACTGAACACTTGCCTATTGCGTGAGTCCCAAATTTTAAACGCCAAATTATAGTAGTATAACTAATGATATTTTAAAATATGCATAACAAATAATATACACAACTTCATATTTGTAATTCTCAAACACACTTTGAAACTTTCGAATAATATTTATAAAAAACAAGGATCTTTGAATATAAATATATAATATTACGATTAACTTTCAAATATTTCCTTATGCTCGTACAAAATCACATAGGTATATCCAATATTATTGTAACAATGCCTTTGTACATTACTTTTTTCTCCAATTCTTTTCCGAAATACTTCGCGATAGTCTGCAATGCAGCATCAAATACATACAAATACCTGACGTATTAACACCAATAAGACCCACTTTCTAAGCACACAAATATTGACTTAGAGCATTCTGCACTGCTTTGTTTTCTGTTTAGAGCACTTTAAACGATAATATATTTACATATACACTCACCGGCACAAAATTCGATCCATGTACTAATTTGGTTATTTTTTCTTAGTTTTTAAATTTCATTTGTTTTTTTTTGTTGGTTTAAACGGCAAAGCAAATAATCGTAATTAATTTAAACCAATTTAAAAAGTATATAACCGGAATACCAAAGATAATCTAAAAAATTGAATAGTGATTAAGTCAACAAAATGTATTTTTTTTGTAAATGATAAATAATAGGGATTAATAGCGTGTATTGCCTCCGTGTACTAGAATTACACTATCCATTCTTCTTGGCATTCCTTCAATAAAAAGTGGAATATCGTTTTGGTCAATGTTTTCTCATTCTTGGACTGTTGCCGCGCTTAGCTTAATAATTATGTTTCTTGGTGCTGAAATTCGAGTTCGAAGTCGCCTTCCGACAACGACCCACACATGTTCGATCGGATTTTTGTCTGGACTTCTTGCTGGCCAGATCCTACGATGGATTTTAACTTCTTCCAAATATTCATTAACAACTCGAGCAATGTGAGAGAGGCGTTATCATGCATTAGCATAAAATTGTCGCCAATAAATGGAGTAAATGGCACCATATATAATTCTTGGATATCCATAATGTATCTGTCTGCATTCAGAGCTCCCCCATCTACCACCAATAAATCCGAATGAACTTCCATATTACTTCTCCCTCAAACCATAACTGATTCACCGCTGAAACTAAGCTTTGGAACAATATTACATTGGGCAAACCTTTCACAAACTCTTCGCTATACTCTTCGACGTCCATCAGGAGAACTGAGATTAAACCTCGCCTCGTCTATAACATGGATATGACTCCAGTACTCATTAATCCAGTTCTAATGTTCACGACCAAAGCGCAACCGCCCTACGCGATGTTCTCTGGTCACCTGTGGGCCGTGTGCAGGTTTTCTAGCAGTCCAGATATATATAATATATATATATATATATATATATATTATAAAAAAGAGAGTTTAAGGAAAGTTCATATTACTTAGATTAAATAAATTTCAGATGATATGAGGAGTTGTCCTAATTGTTATCTATTTAAAAAGATGTTGAATAATATTTTCTTAAAATTAACTTCTACGGCACTAATGATTTCTTTCTTTAATTTAAACCCAATAACTTTAACTAGTGACAACATTAGATAAGGTAATCACTGGACATGGTCGTTTTTGTTAGCCACAAGCAGCGCGGCTAGTAATATTATATATATATATATATATATATATATATATATATATATAAAACGTAAAGTATAACAACGTAGCAAATGTAATTTTTCCTGGTACATCCGTGATAGTGATTTCCATAGGGATTTAGGAGTGGGAGATATTGCTAGTGGAATAAAAAGTTACGCAAAAAGCATGCCACAAGATTTTACCATCATTCCAAAGCTGAGCTTTTGAGACTTCTTATTAATCAACCAAAACTGAAGGTAGGTGATCGTTTCCATTAGTAATAAAATAAAATAAAACTATAACTTTGTTTTGCCACTTTATTCACATATAATCGTGACCGCGGTTTCGACATACAATGTCATTATCAAACTGCAAAAGTTACAGGCCTACATAGAACTTATGAATGACACAAAAATATATGGGGGTGGTTTATGATGTTATTTAAAATTACTACTATATACTTAACTATTATATACAACATTGGAAAAGAGGTGTATATATAAGACCCAACTGGTCGTTTAAAACGATATCTATTGTGTTCTTCTGGCTTTTGTAAATCTCTAGGGCCTCTAAAAGATTTAATTTACGACCTTTCCCGGCCAAGTGCAATATTTTACGGTGACCAAATGTATGCCTTTCTGTAATAAAATGGTTTGCGAATGTTGAATCTGTCTTCCTTAGTTTATATGACCTCCTGTGTTCTTTTTTCCATTTTTTTCCATTCGTGTTTACGAGAGAATAACGAAAGCAGAGTATTTTTTATATGGAAGTTGTGTACAGCAAATAAAGAAATCCGCTGGATACCATAAGCTGAACTCTAGTGTTAACTTTATATAGTAATTAAGAATTAGACGAAAGGTAATGGTTAGACCTGGAGACTAATTTTAATTGAACAATGTTATGCATCTTAATAAAAATCTATATGCAAAAGTAAACTTGAATTAAATTGCAGTAGTATTCAGAATCATTGAAATGCAATTAGAATAGCTACAAATAATAGAAAACTATTTTTACTTGAACATTACGATAGAAGCAAGTTTTGTTGATACATGCGTAATAATTTTTCCGGATACTAAATAAACTGACTCTGTTCTTGATTATAACAATAGCAATATTTTTTTATTTTTTTATTTTCATTGTTCGACATATATATATATATATATATATATATATATATCCCACTCCTAATATATATATATATATATATATATATATATATATATTGAATTTAATTGGAGTGAGAAATGAGAATTATTCAAATCTCATCTCACATGCAATTCGAATAATTCTCATTTCTCACTCCAATTAAATTCAATATAATTCGTATATATATACACGAAAGTATACAAATAAAAATCATGTCTTGTCTGAATATCGTGTACTGATGAGCTATAACGACAGCGAAATATCGATATCTGCACGTTTCTGGACGGATGTGGTTTTTTCCATATATATATATATATATATATATATATATATATATATATATATATATAAGTAATCCATATTTCTGCAAGCTTCTTCTTACTGTTGTTTCACTAACTGCTACACTAAGTATCTCTTCTAAATCGTTTCTGACACAAACTGCCCTAGGGTTCCTTTTTCTTAGAACTCTCAATAGAAGAACCAGAACCAACCAGAACCGACTCATCTAGAGTAGCCACTAGTTACACGGAACCGGTCTACTGCTCTTTGAACAGAACACCTAGGCCTCGAGCCACGTAATATTGTGTGATCGCCAATCTTGTATCAAAGCTATTGCTCTAGCAGTGTCTGTTAGATTTAAGACCATATTTAAATTTAAAAAACACTAAACGAACTTTATTGAACACGAATTTGAAAAAAAAGCAAAATGAACAATTATGAAATATCTCAAATTAAAAAAAAAAACAGTTTAAATTTAACTAAAATTAACTAATAACAAAATAAGCACCTTTTTAATGTAAAAAATAAGGTTTTAAACAGTTCCAAAAAATTTCATCAAGGCGCCGTTGACATAATATTTATGACAGATAATAATAACCTTAAAATTTATGGATGAAACGAAAAACAAAAAGAATAAACGAAAAAAAGTATATGAATCGAAGTTTATGCCGCTGAGTATATAATAATTTTACTATTATCACAAATATTCAAATTCATTTGATGTTAACCATTGTTTATTAGAAAGTAATTTATTATTTTATGTATTTTCTTCCTTTCTTTAAATCTACAATTTCTCAACCTTCTAAGCTCCGCGACCTCCCCCCCCCTCCCTCCCAAAAGTAAATGTAAATAAAATTAATATTTAGGCATCTAAAGATTTAAATACGTTTTGGCTTGCTCGTCGAAATAAATTTGGAAATTTAGTCAGAAGCATTGAAAATATTAATCCCTTTCGCCACCTCTTATCTCTGCGAAAAGTGTTTTTCATCTATGGTTGCCCTAAAAACTAAATGCTAGAATCGTCTCTTATCACTCGTAACCAGTTCGCTAATGAGTGCTTCTATCGTAGATCCATATGGAGAAACTTTTAAATGAAAAACAAATGCAACCATCACATTAATTTCTTTTCTTTACACGTGTACTTATTGTAAGTAAAATGGTTATAATAAATTATTTTTTCTCGTAAAATGATTTTTCATTATTGTTTAAGATATTTCGCGACCCCATGGTGGTTCGCTGCCCCCAGCTTGAGAAACGATGCTTTAGAAACTAGAATAATATAATAACTCCAGCCATATTCTCCTCTCGTAGTTGCATAAAATGCACACATGTAGGAGGGTATGTAGTAATTCGCAACAAACGAATTCAATACGGAAACATATGTACATATCGATCTTATGCAAAGAATCATTAAAAGAGGACAGAGGTAATAATCGCCAACATTTTAAAATTTTCTGGTATAAAATTACTACTATTATCGGGATAAAATAAAACAAATTTTAATGAATTTCACTACGTTTTACTTCACAAAGTTATGACCATTTCGCTCACACAGGCGCTTCGTCAGACATATTACTAACTTAAGAACCTAACATTCTTTGTTAAAGTTATGGTTTGCTAAATTAATATGAGACGCATATGAAGAGTCACTTTTATTATTTCTAAAGGTAGAAAAATGTTCCTTGCTGCGTATTTCAAACGATCGGCCTATCTATACGATATACGTGATAGAGCAACTACCACTTATACAAGTTAGCTTATAACAACTTATAGACTCCTGACTTTTTATTGTTATTATTTATTAAATCCTTGTTGTTTTTTATACATTTTGATAATTTTTTGTTAGTTAATTTAAACAGTTTAATAAGAGACTTGGGTCTTCCAAAGTATGGGGTCTATCTGGGATCTAGGCTCTTGGAGAAGAACTTAGTTGCTCCAAGTACATCATTTTCCTGGTACAGTGAAAGTGAGTTTCTAGAGTTTTTTTGCAAGAAGATCCTCTGGTATATTGCAATGATATCGCTGGTTTAATATATGCCTTAGGAGGCTCCATCGTATGTTCCTAGCGGATTGAAAGATCAGAGAGAGTTCATAGACTCGTATAAGACTAGTTTAAAGTTTGTTCTCTAATATAAAATAGCAATGGGCTCTGCGGCACAATCTTAAACCTGGGTTAATTAATATTTCACAGAAAAGTTTAGTGAAGCCAGATAAGATACTTTTGCCACCATTATATATAAAATTAGGTACAATGAAGCAATTTGTAAAAACATTGAATACGGAAGGAAACTGCTTCAAGTATTTTGTAGCAAATTTATAGATTTGTCTGACATAAAACTCATTGGTCTCCAGATTAAGGAATTGTTTTGGACAGTCATTTTAAAGCTACTATGACTGGCGTTGAAAGAGAAGCCTGGATTTTCGATAAATAGCAGGATTATGAGAAAGTTGTTCAAAATTTTCTGCAAGAGCTTGGCGTTTTAGGTTGCAATATGAGCATCAAACTTCCATTTTACATGCCCATCTTAACTTTTGCCCCGAAAATCTTGGACAAATGAGCAAGGACAAGGAGACAGGTTCCATTAAAACATAAAATAAATGGGGCACAGGTACCAAGAAAAGTGGAATACAAACAAGATGGTCGACTACTATTGCTGTTTAAAAGGAGACATCCCTGCGTCTGTGCATAAAAGAAAATCGATTAATCGGTCTTTTCGAACAAAGAGACAATAGTCTTGTTAATGAAAGTTTCAGAATTTCTATTAATATTATTTAGTGTTTACGCATTTTTTGATATATTAAAATGTAAGGGCTTCATTTTGTCAGTATTAAATACATACGTTCGTGAAAAGCATGCAAAATCTATCCAGATGTGATAGGAAAAAATCTAAATGAAAGTTTGGAATTGTAATAACATATTTACTCGATATCATCTATTAAAATTAAAACCACAACGAACAAATTAAATTTGAAAACTAGTGTTATTGCGTTCACTTTTTGGAATACGTGGCATTCAATTAATAGCTTACATTGTAGTGCTCGATTCAATAACTACATGTAAGCCCCGTATAACACGGCACTTCTATTGCACGGATTCACTCTAACACGGTTCGAGAATTTGGGAACATTCCCGTATAACACGGTACTTTCATAACATTGTTCGAAAATTGGATAAAACTCTCGTACAATACGAAATGTAATAAAAAAATTTTAAATCGAGCATTATCTAATTTGAAATTAGGGAAAATTACTTAAAACAGAAAAAGCTCCCAATACAACTGCTTTACTTCAATCGTTAGATCAGAGAATTATAACTACATTTAAAAATAATTATATAAGATCATTACAATGGGTTTTGAGTAAAGTTGATAATGAATCTATAGAAGTAAAGAAGGCGTGGAAACTTTTTACAATTTTGGACTACATTAATATAATAAACTCATCTATCAGAGACATAAAACTGACTACATCAAATGGCTGTGGAAAAAATATGACTGGAGTCAATTGAAAGTGAAAATCTGATCGAGCCAGCAGAAAATAGAATGAATACATTAGTAGAAGTTGCTAAGAAGGGAAAAGTTTTGATGGTATGACTGTTCAAGATATCCAAGAATTACTGGCGAAAGAAGAAGTTGATGAAGCAGGTATAAGGAAATGATATCTGGAATATACCACTATAACTTAGAAGACGATAGCATAGGTGAGGACGAGGAACTTAAACAGTTTACTCTGCAAAGCGTAAAGAAAGGCCTATGCTAACCGAATAGTTAGAGTCACATTTCTTAAATGAAAATCCTTCAAATGAAAGGAGCATAAAGTTTACAAGAAAATTTCAGAAGTGCTTAACCCTTAACCACCGTAGCGGCGTCTCTGAGACGCATCAGGTTCTTCATTGGTTAATAACTTACCCCCTCTTTGACTAACTATACTTAGCGTCTATGTACCTTCAAGTTAAACGTGTATCAGTATGTTTCCAGCATTTTGTGGCAATAGACGCATTTGTTTCCCTAATATAAATAATTAAAGTTTGTCCTGGATCTCTCAGACGCCGCTACGGCGTTTTCGTAAGTTTTACAAATTTTCGCGGTTTAGTTGAAAGTGCTTTATTGTAATGGATTGTTCTTCTGGATCTACAAAAGCAGTTCGCTATGGCGATCCTGACTTTGAGAATGTGATTCTACAGTGAATTGATGAAATTGATGGCGGTGAAAGTGACAATGATGATGTTTCTGTAGATCACCACGAAGTAAGTGATGATTCCGATTCGGAACTTGAAGCAGTGAGTGAAGAAGAGGCTGTAATAAACGATAACGATGAAAGTCTAAGTAGTGATGGTGAAGATAATAATAACATTACAAAAAAGGAGTATTATGGAAAAAATCGCTTCAAGTGGGTGTCAACAAACTTTGTCAAGCGCAGTAGAACACAAAACCACAATATAATTGTCCAATTACCGGGCCTGCGTCCTTCTGCTAAATTGGGTGCTAGAGCAGAAGTTGCTGCGGTATGGAGTTTACTGTTTTCGGAAGAAATGCTGCGTGTGGTTTTGAACTGGACTAATGTCAAAATACAAAAAGAAAAGCTCAAGTACAAAAATCCGAAGAGATCAGATCTGGGGGATTTGGATATGGAGGAATTAAGAGCTTTCATAGGATTGTTATATTATTCAGCAGTTTTTAATTCTAACCATGAGAAGATTGAACGTATTTTTACTATTGATGGTACGGGACGTGAAATCTTTCGTTGTGTTCTAAGTAAAAACAGATTCGCATTTTTACTTAGCTGTTTACGATTTGACAATCCTGATGACAGAAATCTCAGACGAGAGGAAGACCCAATGGCTCCCATTTCCGAACTTTTCAATGCGTTAATTGCTAATTCCCAGGCTATGTACTCCCCAGGTACAAATATGACCGTGGATGAAATGCTAGTTGCCTTCCGAGGACGATGTAAATATAAAATGTACATGCCAAACAAGCCATGTAAGTACGGGCTAAAGATAATGTGTATGACAGATGCTAGAAATCATTATTTGTATAATGCGTACGTGTACAGTGGGAAAAATTCCAATGGTATTGGTTTAAATGAAGACGAAAAAAAGTTCAGTAAACCCACTCAAGCTGTTGTGAGACTAACTAAGCCTATTGCTAATTCTAATAGAAACGTGACAGCGGATAATTGGTTCACGTCGATAGAATTGGTGGAAGTACTCAAGAAAGCAGGGCTAACGTATGTAGGTACCATGAAGAAGAATAAAAGGGAAATCCCCCAGCAATTTTTACCTAACAGAGTTAGAAAATGTGAAACTTCTTTATTTGATTTTACTCAAAATATGACTCTCGTATCCTACGTGCCAAAGAAGTGCAAGGCAGTTGTTTTAGTGTCATCGATGCACCACACCGAAACATACGATCCTGAAACTGAAAAGCCGGAAATTATTTCCTTTTATAATTTCACTAAATCGGGGGTCGATGTATTAGATGAAAAGTGTGCTAAACACACTACTAGTCGCCGTACTCAACGTTGGCCCATGGCAATATTTTTCAGACTGTTCGTGTTAATGCTCATGTGCTTCATCAAGCATACAAAGATAATGAAAAACTTGAAAAAGCAGACTTTATAAAGGTACTTGCCGACCAGTTGGTCCAACCACAGTTAGCTAGAAGGGCTCAAAACTTACAATTTATTTACGATTAACAATAAATCGAATTCTGGGAATCCCCGATGAACCACTTGTTTCAAACAATGTCGAAAAATTAGAAAAACGTAAAAATTGCCTCACCTGTCCCTCTAAACTGAGAAGACGGACAAGCTACATGTGTTTTGCTTGTCGTAAACCAACATGTTTAGAATGTTCATCTAAAATGTGTATAGACTGTAAGAAAAATTTCCAATAAATCAGGCCTTGTAATTTTTATCATATTTTCATTTTTCATTAAATTTTGTTCTTTTATTATAAAGAGGTATTCTTTTAGTTTCCAAACACCGATATTATTTTATATTATAGTGTTGTTTAAATCCTGTAAAATTATTAAGTTAAAGCATATGTAAAAAATGTTCAAAATTACACTTCTGCAAAGAAAATACAACTTTTTTTAAATAAATTTCTTTAAATTCATTATCTGTTGACTTTTTAATATTATATACCTTCTAGTAACATATCTAAGAGATATAACGAGAAAATTATTATCACATTTTATTAATAAAAACCAAAAACCAGCGACGTCTGTGTGACGCCGCTACGGTGACAATGCGACAACAATTGGACTACGGTGGTTAAGGGTTAAGCACTTCTTAAGCACTTAAGCAGAAAGGAAATTCATAAAGACCTTTTAACTAAAAGCAAGCAAACTAAAATAACAGATTTCTTGCAGAAGATACAACATGAATCAATATAAAAATAATCAGATAGTGAGGATATCTTGACAAAACAAAAACGCACTCGCTCAATGGTGATTAGTGATGAGTCATCACTAATCACTGATGATGAAGAAACGACTAAGAAATAGTTTAACGCATATTAATATGTATTACTCTTTAGGAAAATTGCTTGAAGATATTTACCTTAATTATGAAAATATAATAGCATTTTCTTTAATTTTTGGAATTTAACGTCCTTTTGCGTACTAGTTCTTTGTTTTGTATAACACGGATTCGCATAACACAGCAATTTTTTGGCACCCAACTCCCGTGTTACAGGGGGGAGGGGCTTACCAGTACATCTACAATACAGCACCTTAAAATGTCAATTGTCTCATCCGCCAAAACACATGTACAATTGTCTCCAATGTGCGATTTTATTTCACGCATTATGCTCGATTAACATTTACGTAAATGATATTTACGTAATGTTGACTCGTCCGGAACATAATTATTTGTGTACTTTGCTGAAAAGTATGTTAAAGCGGGATTCTAAATTTTGTATATAGACATATTTGCAGCAGCAAAATATGTAAAATGTAATTAAATTAAATTTAATTTTCTAAACATCAAAGATATTTAGATTGTTAGGATTGTTAGGGTCCGACAATGTGGAGCGGGGTTTACAGATTGTTTCGAAGTTATGTTTGAGAAGAGTTTTGCTGAAACAGTCGTTTGCGCCTTGTATCAAAAGTAAATAGACTTTAGAAATGGCAGAAGTGTGTTGAGACATAGAACTTGACTTAAGATGCTGGCTTGTTGTTGGATATCCTTGCGCGGAAGAGTTGTTGTCAATTAAGGTAATGATAACACAGTTAATTTCTTGAGAAAAGAAATTAGGTTCGGGCATGGAGAAGACTCTTAGGACTAAGGGGTTAATAACACTATGTTTTTATCCAGCATAATGGTAAGAAAGGGCGTTCACAGGTATATAGGTCTTAATTACTTGTTTTGTCTCTCTTATTTTTTGCGGATTCCATTTAGTATCGCTTTTGTAATTTTAATTTTGTTTTACGCTAGACTTGCGAAACGAATTGCTCCGTAGCCATCTTCTCCGACAACAAACCATTGTCAAAGCACTGGATTCAGTACAAGTTAAATCGACTTATATGGGATTATTTGTGCGCCCCAAACGAGCTCAGTGAATGCAAGAAATGGCAATAGCCTGACTTCCAGGACACGAAGGGAAGGAGTCTTCCCTTCGCATTGCAAAAACAATTATTAAAACTGTCATGAAAATGTGAACTGAAACTATTTTCAGAAAAGAGAACTGTTTTATCTGTCTTTGACCTAGGGAGCTCTTATATTTTCCTTTAGGTATAGACCTAAGAGAAATAGACTCCCCGTGTCAGAGACAGGAAAGATTCATCTAAGATTACAACGGACCTACTGAATACAGACAGAAAGTCTATTAGCATCATAGTAGGCCTATTAACGGAGCATTGTAAGCTAAACAAACACATCAAAACTAATTTATTGCAAAATGTCCAGATGAGACAGAAAAATGGTAGCTATACTTCATGTGTTTTGGACTTTAATCACATAAGAGTGGTGGACAATAAGCTGATAATAGTTGTGGATTTGAAAACCTAAGAAAAAATCATATAAAAGATCCTAAAAAATAATAAAACATACTTGATGGGCGTGATAGAAGAAACGCTATGGATATTCTGCCAAGAAGAAGAGTAAACCGCGTTTCACGTACTATGCCTTCTTCTTCTGGTTCTTTGAGTTGGACATCAGTAAATCCAGGCACTTGAGCACAGTCTTCCTTGTACCACCCCCAAAAGATCCCTTAGATCCAATATGTTGGTCTTGTGCTGTCGATAAAAGATATATCTGTCTGAGTCCCTTCAGTTCTTCACCATTGTATATTACATGAAGGCTAATTTCCTCCTGCTTTTCACATCTCCTACACCAGGGCTCGCTAACCAAGCCCATGCTGTACAGATGCTTCCTTAAAGGAAAATGTCCGGTTATTAATCCAGTAACTATTTTAATTTATTTTTTGTTACTACGAATTAGGTTGTCTGAAAGCCTAGCATATGTTACATAGAAGAACAAATTACACATTCGAATATTTTAGAAAAAATTGACAATATTGATATGGGTCTGTAGTTATCAACATGAGCATTATTACCTTTTTTGAATATTGGACATATCCTAGCACACTTCCAAATGGTCGGCAAAATAGCAGTTCGAATTTCCAAGTTAATAATAAAAGTCAGCGGTTTTACGAGTGCAAATCTTGCATCATGTAGGATAAAATTAGGGACTAAATCATCTCCTGCAATAGTTTTTTGGGAGAGTTTTACCAATATAGTTACTACTTGGTCTTCAGTTACTGATATTAATGTACAAGGAGTAAATGTAAGAACGATCACTACTTCTAGAGTGAACAGAAAATTTATTGGAAGATGCGTCACCAATACTTTAAGGAGAATCTAGGAGAATCATTATAAAAAAGTGTTTTGGGTATACGAGTCGTGCCCTATTCAGGATAAATGTATTGAAATATATTTTTTGGATCAATTTAGAGAGATTGTTCAACTTCTCTGAGATAGGTTGCGTAGGCGGTAGCTACGAGAATTGTTCGGAAACTATATGGCCTAACACAGAGGTAGCGCGAATTCGCAGGAATATTCTTTACCATTATGTAGAATCATTCTTTACAGTACATAGCGATTTGTCCATTAGTCTGTTTTTTGACAGTATGCCAAAGTGAACGTCTGGTGTGATTTTGTAATAATGGAAAAAACTGAGTTGAGAGCATCCTCCTCCTGTATGTATTAGTATGCATTTTACTGTCCGTTAGCCTCCATTTCTTTTTATATTCTCTTTCTAGTCATAATCAGATCTGCCTTCTAGCGGAATTCTTGACAATTTCGCATATAAGTTCGCATACAAGTTCTGGAATATTTTAATGATATTTATTTCATCGATATCGCAATTTTTAGCTCACGTCTTTTATTAGTTCTTAATTCTAGACATCGCCAGCTTCATCCATCTCTCAATTCTGGGTCAACAAACACGATCCTTTTCCAAACCAGTGTTCTCTTCTACACCAAACTCATCCTGTATTGTCTTAGCTGCCATGGTTTAAACATCGTCTTCTTCGTACTTGTCCAAGTACCACGTGTTGTCTGATCGTAACCCACGCTTTCACAAGTAAGCTCTGTATTGTTCGATACAGAGATTTATTTCAATCACATTTAATTCAGATTTAATTTAGGCCATAATTTAATTTTCTTTTCATTTTTTTTTCATCTTGATTTCTTTAATTACTTATTCATCGTATTTGTATATATTGCTTCTTCATTGTCGTGTTTCATTTTATGTGAAAAGTTGTAATTGTCCAGAAATCTGGACAACGTTGTTAATTAATAAGGTTTTTCGATTAAAATATTGAATTTTGTTTAGACAAGATTTCTTTATAATCTGAAATTTATACACTCTATTTAGAGGGATCACGACATTTCCCGTTATTAATATTTATGGCAGTGTCAAACATAATTTTATGACGTACTTTTACTTACTTTATCTAAGAAGTATTGTTCAAAACACGGCCTGCATTAACAGTTTATCTCAGAATTATGTTTTGGTTCATCCTTCCTGGAAATGTACTTTGAAGTACGTATTTATCATTTTTGTTTGCAGTTATTTTTTCAGGCTTTTTCTATTTGCATTAGTATAGCCGCTATGGTCACCAAATTTTTAGGCACGTCAGTTAAGCATTGTAATGTTTAAATAAAAGTCTTCCCGCCTATTATTATAAAACGTAGTTGCCCGTTAGGCCAAACGGATCTTCTACAATTCTCATTACGGTCACATTTTCGAAGGTCTTTTGTATAATAGTATTTCGGACACACAATTTAGCCAAAGTCAAGTCTGGGTAAATCCGTATGTACCTGACCCATCTAGTCATCTATTCCATAAAATGTAACGATGTCAAGTTTATACCTATTCCGTTTCGACGAATCATAAGAAATAGGCTGGAGTCTTATGACTACATTTTCTTTACCTCGATGATATTCTAGAATTCAAAATTTAAGTTTGCTAAGATCTATCGAATAGATAATACGTGCCATTTCGAGCTTCAACTTCAAGAGTTACTATATTAAGAAATGCAACCAAGTTTTATAATAATGCGGCTTATGTAACATTGTTTTCTCGTATTTAATAATTAAAGAATGATGCGCCTTTAACAAGTGTTGTTATTATTGCGAACCACTGAGCAAGTTTCTATTAACAACTTGAATCAATTACGATTCAACAGAACTAGTCATCGCGGATTTACGATCCATGATGAGAAAAAGTTTCAAATCCAATCACATACGCCTGAATAGTAATATATTTATTTCAGTATATTATACACGTCCTGGACCTTTAATGCATCACCAATACCACCAAAATTATTTAAACATTTACAGTATTATTAGGGCGCTCCAGCTAGCCCGGAAAGAATCAACAGAAGCCACAAGCATCCATCTTGTAACAATTTGGCCCTCCCACGTGGTCAAATACAGATACAACATAATCCCAACTACCCTTCTTGTACTATGCCCCTGCGAAGGTTCGTCAAGAGCGCGATTCCTACAAATGTAATATCAAAGCGAAACTATGTGTAAAACAACCGCTCTCGGAGCTGCTATGCTTAATTAAAAGAGCAGGACTAGAGGAAGTACTCTAACGAGGCGTGAGAGTCACAGTAGGTCTAGATAGCAGTGAAATAGACATTACAACCACCTCAAGTAATCAAATCCACTCTACCCCAGAATTGACCTTGCTCCGTTGAGAATGCAAAATAAGTTACTGTTATTATTATTAAAACCTGGTCAACCATCCTGTATACAATAGATTCGTAGATTATTTGTTATTATAACTTTTAAATTAAACAAAGATTTTTAGTTAAACTTATATATTCGCACCTATAATTTCAACGCATAATGTTACACAGTACTCGTCCGTGTCGCTTGAATATTCTGTTGGCCTCCCAATTATTTCTTTTACAGCTCATAAATAGAAAGAATTTATAGCGATTATGGTTAGACGACCATGACACTCTGTATGAAATTTACAATGCAAATTTTTTATATGTAACTAGATAGGTACTACTTTATATCGATAAGTTACAACATATAAAGCGGCTTATTAACGGACAAATAAGATAAATAAAACATATTAAGAATAATTATTGTAATAAGATTCAAGATAAATTCTAATGAAAATATTTCATTCTTTTTCAAAGAATTTTAAATTATAATTTAAAATTCTTTCAAAAAGGCATTAGTTGCCGAAACCTGTAAGAGTCTATTTTAAATATATGCATATTAAATTAAACAGGCCTTAAATCGCCGACTATTTAAATCTACTATATACAGGTGTCCCAAATGTCAACGTTATCCCTTGGGGGTCTGATAGGCCAGCTCATAACTAACCAGAATAACTAAATATGATATCAGAAAAAGTGTGTTAGTTTTCGAGATAATGGCCCTTTTATGAATTTCGAGAAAATCGACTGCTCACATGAGTTTTTCAAGTGCTACAGCTACAAAATTTTAACTCTGAATAACCCTGCTATTGGTGACGATCTAAAATTAAACTAGTAGTTCTTATATGTATGCAAAAAATTATTTTTCCCCAATGTAAAAAAATGTAGGGGCTAACATGACAAGTTATTTTAAAACATTGTTCATTTGCTGTAGTTTTAAAAATAGTATAATATTTGTCATGTGTTACTTTAGAAAAAAGGATATTGGTTTTTTACTGCAGAAGCAGTTCATTGTGAACTTATAATAATAAGGAATTTGAATAAAAACAGTTTTTAATAGTAAGGGTATTTATTTAAAACTAAATAAAACAAATAATAATTATTGAATGTCTTCAAATTGTGTGATAGTAAGTCGAATACAAACGCGACATCTTTTTATAAAAGATCTTTTTATTCGTCTTGCAGTCCCGGCAACATTTATTTGTTCTGCGCATTCATTAATACGTTGTCTGAGTTCATTGAAATCATTTATTGGTTTAGCATAAACCTTCTCTTTTATGCAATCCTTGTTAAATTCGGGATACAGTAAAGCTCCATATTGGAACCTGTAGAACCTCCTATTGAGATCAAAAACATTACTTCCTGAATATCAGTTTTCATTAGTAACATCATAAGCCATGAATTCATTTGTAAAATAGCTAATTTCCAAAAACAAGTCCCTTAATCTCGGGATTTTAAAAATTTATTTATTTTAGCAAAAGAAACAATGATTTGCTGACTGCAGAAGGTTTCACATGAATGGCTAAAAAACTATGGAACACGAAACTAAAGTAAACTCAGCAAGTGATTATTATTGAAAATGCCAATAGTTAACTAATAAACAATGGCTAATAAACAAATGGCTACGCCATTACAGGACAGAAAGAAGCACTTAAGACGTCAGTTCGTGAATCTACACTGACGATAGCACTAGATCCAAACGCATGTGTCTGCAGTTGAAGTGACTATTGATTAAATACGTTGTGTGTGTCCATGTGTACAGATGCATATATAAACATATTTGTATTAATTTGTATGCACCTGATGTGTTTCCATATCGATATGCTATTTTTAAGTAATAATTGTGCTACAGTTCTTATGTTTTCTAAACTAACAAAATTAAATTCACCTGAGATATTCTGGTAAGGATAAATATTGGCAGGAGATTGTAGTTTTTGTAATACGATATCTTCAAAAATATGCACCTTTTCCACTGCAGTTATAGTTATATTAAGAAAGACCACCACGCTACACAAGCATATTCAAGAATAACACTTAGATAATACTCAGTAATTTTTTCAAAAGCTCTACTGACTTAAAGAACTTCACGCTTTAGTTAAGAAACTATGCCTTCGTCGTTATGCTAGCCAAAATATAAAATATTATGCCTAGATCCTTGATGGGGCTCACTCTTTCATACACATCGCCATCAAATACATAATGTAGCCACAGTGAATGATAATGTTTGCATTTACATTTAAATATGTTATTTCCAAACTATTGTCTCTTCACTATGTAGGTACCGTATTCAAATTAGGCTGCTGATATAACTAATCGCTTAAACAACAAATTTTGGAAACATTAACATTGACGGGCACAAAATCGGGACTTGCAGTACACCACATGGATCTAGAAATTTTAGAATCCAATCAAAGGAAAAAAATTCTCGTTGACTTTAAATGCGGTATTGAAATTCGATTGTAAGTATTACAGTCTAAAGTTCTTGGTATCTAATATCAAGTACCATCAAAGTTGATCAATGTACGACTATATAATTGAAATACAAAAGTATTTTTATTAATATAAAATATTATTAAAAGCAGGGGCGTACCGACGATCCTGTAGAAAGGTGAAATACGTATCTCCGTCTCTGGAGAGGAGATACATTCACAAATATATAACTTGTATTGTGTTCTTCACACCCCATTTTTAATAATATTTTATATTATTAAAAATACTTTTGTATTATACAAATTGGTGTGGTTTTTACCCACTCATGTATGTTTCAAATTATTTTGTTATATAATTGAAAGCTTGAAGATTTCACTACCCCTATACTTCACAATGTTCAGGTATCTACGAACTACTAATATCTATTGTCTATATTTATTTATAAAAGATAGTGCAATGTTAAGTTTAACCTTGAAAATCAATCAGAACAATCGTAAAGAATTCAAACTTTTCTTGAGTTTGATTAAAAAGCAAAAAGTGTCAAAAATGAAACTTGAAACGCAAAATCAATATCTACAATGTTTAGTTCAATTAGAAGAAAAAATACTGGCTGATTTTAAATGACGAAACCTACGCTACCACCATTATGTTAGAAATTATAGAGACGAGCTTCTTTATAGTTTCGAAAACTTTTTTATTGAAATGATATAATCATCTCGGATGACAAACGATTTAAATTAAATTATTAAAAAGAATATTTCTAAACATAATGGTCAAAAAGAAATCTCCGGAAATATTTAACAAGTTTTGGAAAACGTCAGTAGCTTTTATTTTCAATGGAATATGTGAAAATAATTACAAAATAGTTGATTTTATAATATTCATAGCGCAATAGAATATTTATCTCGCGTACCGGTCAATGAAAGACCTTGCTTAATTTGAATGCTCATAAATTGTATTCACCTGGTCGTTCAATGATACACGAACATTATACAGCGCGTATACATTTTCTTCCTTCAAATTTACGTGTGTACGATATTAAATTAATGTTCTTTTGTAATTAAAAATATCAATTTAAAAAAATTAATAAATATAGAAGAATTTATTTTATTCGTTAACGTTTCATTGCTGCACGTGTATGGGCTAGACTTATTATTAGAAATATGTACATCGTTATTTTTAATTTAAAAAACAATTTTTATTAGAAATGATAATTTCTGTTATTCACATAAACATCATCGCTTGCAAATATTGCTATAGTTCGCTGCACAATTAAGGGATCAAACCTATAATGTTTTTTTTTACTTTTAATTACATCCTTCAATACTTATATGCAATTACCGATGTACTGATTATGCTTTTAATAGTTATTAGATAATAATTCTAAGAGTATTCTAAAGATTAGGCGTTAACAAAGAAAATTGCAAAGAAACAGAAACGTTTTTTAAAATCGATTAATCACCTCTTGCTGCGATACAAGCTGTTAGCCTGGAAGGCATGCCTTGGATTAGGGTTGCAACCTCTTCATCTTGAATTTGGTGCCATATTTGTTTTAATCGCTCCGAGAGCTCTGCTGGCGTCCTATGAGCTCGAACCTTTCAACACATATTATCACATAAATGCTCTATAGAATTTAGATCTGTACTTTGAGCTGCATTGATATTCGTAGCGATAAGCTCGTCCGTTACGATATGCGCTGTATGCAGATGAGGGTTATCGTGCATTAAAATGAACTCTAATCCGTGAAGAGCTGCGAAAGTTTGGACAATAGGGATGACAACCGCATCTCTAGACCGTAATGCTGTCCTAGTGTCTTGGATTACCACTACAAGATTCGTATGTTCATCCAAACTTATACCTCCCCATACCATAACAGACCTTCCACTAAATCTGTCGATTCCTCTGACAGCGCATTTCATGATTCGCTCCCCTGGCATTCTCCAAACTCTTTCCCGTTAGTCATTAATAAAAAGGCAAAACTTTAATTTGTCAGTGAATAACACATGTCTCCAGTCTTCAATAGTCCCATGTTGCCGGGCAAATTCTAGTCTATCTCGCTTGTGAACTTCAGTCAAAGTTGCACCCATGGTAAGTCTATAGAGCTTCAAACCTACGCCCTTTAATCTTCTTCTTACCGTATCAGCTCTAACTACATCACCAGTAGCTAGCTGAAGGTCTTGTTTTAATTCCCTTGCACTGCAAAACGTTTTTCTTTTAGCGGTTAAACATATAAAACGATTTTTTTTTGGGTTTGTTTTCCTTTTTCTGCCTTGTCCAGGTCTTCTAAAATAATCTTATGTCTCCTGATACCTAGTCCATGCCCTGCTCGTTATACTTTGTGACACATTAAATCTTGCAGCAACATCTCTTTGGCAATGGCCCTCTTCGACAAGAGTAACTAATTTAACAACGTTAGTTTTTAATAAATGATTATGATGCTAATGACTATTCATGTCACTTTTAGTTGACATTTGTAGTTTTCTTTTGTTGATTTATTATAAAAAAGAAAAGTCGAAAAATGTGCTATAGTACCTACTTAATTCGTACTTTCAATTATAATTAATACATTATTACGTATACTTGCAAATACAACAAGACATAATTTAAAAAGTTATTTCTTTGACAAAATATTGCTTATTTATAGAAATTTTGAAAAAAATTTATGATCTCTTAATTTTGCGGTGGAGTGTATATGCTTTCTAAAATGATGTTAAATCTAATCTGCATATAAGTCTTTATAATACGAGGGTAGATTGATACCCAATTCTATAAAATAAGGAAAGACAAAATAATGGAAGTCTCAAAATGTAGTAAATTTATTGTACTACTAACTATTTTTCCACATAATCACCATTTAGTGCAACATATTTGCCCAAGTGCTGAATCTCTTTCTTCATTCTGCCCATGAAAAAACTTTCATGTTTACTGTTGATTCAATTACGAACAGCACCCGAACTTCAGTGTCTGAAAATGTTGACCTTTCAATACCTCCTTCAACTTTGGGAACAAACAGAAATCTGACGAAGCATTCGTTAATTTTGAAATAATCACCGTCTTCATCGTTTCGTTGCTGCAATGCCGTCTGGCGTGTTCTAACGCAAGAAACAATTGTTTTTTACAATATTTTAGTGAATTAATCGTTGATCCTTTCGGCAGATATTCGGTACGAATCACTCCCATGACATCTCAGAGAATAGCGAACTTGATTTTATGTACTGACGGAACTCCTTTAAATTTTCGTACATGTGAAAAATCAGGTTGACGATATTCCATTGACTGCTGCTTGTTTTCGGAATCATAATTAGAGCTGACTGAAACCACCAACAGGCAGTAGTGTATGTTAGAAAATAAGTGGTGCGGCCGCGCTGATGATACAACCTTCAGTATTACTTCGACTCTTTACGAGATCTGCTGTCTATACATGTATGCTACTGTAAAGTTCGACATTTGTTTTAAAAATGTAGCAATTACATACTTCGCGAAAACGACCAATTTTATAGCAGAAATACCGGAGTTATGTTATGATGGCTCCAAAATTCAATGTATACTTTGTAATATCCTTTTACTGAATTGGTCCAAAAGGGATTGTGAACGTCACGTCAATAGCAAACACCTTTCTCAGATAAAAACTTGGCAAAATTTAATAGCTATTTATGTAACCAGTTATGAAAAGGGTTATTTTGTGTAACGAAATGGAATGTTTGCAGGACGAGCGAGCGTAGCGAGCGAGATCCTGCAAAATGACATGAGTTACACAAAATAACATTTCATAACGTGTTTCGTACAAGATTTTATCTAATTTTGACCAAAACATAGATTTATAATTTTCCAGTTGATCTGACATTAAACGTTATAAGTCGTATTAAATAATTAGTGACAGTTTTCATGCTATTGATAATAATTCATTTGACTTGACAGGTGTTTGTTAATTTAAGTATAAGTATTTACTTTTATTAGCTAAATATTTCGGTGCATTGTACGAGTAAAAATGTCGGATTCAGATTCAGGTGGACTACCAAGCGATATAGAAGAGGCTGCACAAAGTGCATTATCGACTGTGATTCCACAAAAGTCGAAAGCCAAGTACGATTTGGCTTATGAAAAATTTGGGAAGTGGCTTAAAGACAAAAAAATTAAATGTGTTAATGAGAAGGTTTTATTAGCCTATTTCGAGGGAAGAAAGAATCAAAAAGCTTCAACACTCTGGACTCTTTATTCCATGTTACGAAGTGAATTGTCTTTGAAGAAGAATATTGATATTGCAAAATATGCCAGTTTACATGCATTTCTAAAGAGGCAGTCAGAGGGATACCATGCAAAAAAGTCTAATATTTTGTCAAAGGAAAACGTCTCCCGGTTTATGACAGAAGCTGAGGATAAAACATATTTAATGACAAAGATCGCATTGATCGTTGGAATAGCTGGTGCTTGTCGAAAAAGTGAGCTAACTTTTCTACGTATGGGGTATATTTTAGAGGAGTTTTCTCATTTTGTAATAAAAATCCCTAATACAAAGACAAAAGTAACGCGCGAGTTTGTGATCACAGAAGGAAATATTGAAGGACAAAATTTTCTTGATCTTATTAGAAAATATATTTCTTTGCGTTCAGAAAACGTTAATCACGATAGATTTTTCGTCAAATATAATAATGGTAAATGCGGGGCACAGCCAGTTGGCATTAATACAATCGGTAATCTACCGAAAAGAATTGCTCAGTTTTTGAAACTACCAAATCCCTTCTTATTTACCGGACACTGCTTCAGAAGGTCATCGGCTACCTTTTTGGCAGATTCTGGTGCGGATATTTTTAAGGTTAAACGACATGGAGGCTGGAAGTCCAATACTGTAGCTGAGGGCTATGTAGAGAATTCTATAGAAAATAAGAAAAGGATTGCCAATGATATTCTTGGTGAATCAAGCTCAAATGGACATTGCGTTTTGCATCATAACATCAGAGTACCTGCCATGAATTCTACGTGTGCAGGAATTAACCTCACCAATTGTTCACATTGTGTCATAAATGTTTATAATGCATAAAATAGAAATTTAACCAGTTTGTGTCATTTAACGTTCCCCGTTATTAACCTGAGATGAAATGATTTTTTCAAAATATTTCGTAACTAGTGATGAAAAGAACTTTTCAACACTAGTTACGAAATATTTTACTTTTCGTAACTAGTTATGAAAAGTAAACCGTTTCCTAACGTCATACAGTTTTGAAAAGTGTCACTTTATGTGTCAAAATTAGATAAATTGAATATACGTGATAGTGTTTTGGCAAAGATTCCAATTTTCTCATATTAAGACAAATTTGTGAAGGTACTATCGAGTTCATGGAAAAGTAGGACAACAAATTGTTCTAGTTGTAGATAGCTTTTAATAATTTTGGCATTGTAACATTAATGTACGTACTTATGATCGTTTTTAAACGTCAAAGCAATAATACAAAATGACACATGCATATTTGGAACCTATTCTACATTCATGCAGCCTAATTTAATGCAATCAAAATATCGCTGTCTTAGTTTTCCATGAACGCGATAGTACGTCTAAAGATCTATTAAGTTGTTTCAAGAATTACTTTAAATATGCAATTATAACATTGCTAGAAGTAGAACGGACGTTTTCGACATTAAACAACATTTATTCCGCACGTCGCACTAGCTTGTCCCAAAGAAATGTGGAAACATATAATAAGTGTTTGGGCGCGTTTTATAATTAATTTTTTACCATTTATTTTATGTGTAAACTTTTATGCGGCCGTCAGTGGCTGTTGGTGCAAATTCGCCAGCCCTAGACTCATAATGTTGAATCCAATATTCGTCCCCGGTGATAATATTCATGAGAAAATGATCTGCTTCACGTCAATAGTAGTTAAGAAGTTATTGAAAAATATTTTTTTTGTCCTTTTATGACATCCCTTAATTGTCCACGGACCCATCTTGCTGAAACTTTTCTGTAATTCAACGTCCGAACAATGAGCTGGACTTTTTCTTGACTAATACCTAATTGTCAAGCAATTTGTTTTTACGTAATCCGACGATTTTCTTGAACCAATGCATTTACTTCTCTTTGATTGTTCTCATACGTCACTCATACTGGTCGACTTGGTCGCTTTTCGTCAAACAACTTTATTTCGCCTCTATGACAGAGTTTGCTCGTCGAATCCATACAATCGTTACCATAAACAGCATTCAAACGCCTGTAAATTCCGATGGGCGCGAACCCTCCAGCGTTCAAAATTTTATCACGGATCTTTGGTTGGTACACATCTTAGAAATCGACCTCATGATATGACACTGTTACTCAGCAACAGTACACAAAAAAATAAAACTACGTGCTAAGTCGAAATACGCAAAATTACCGTTTGAGGGTTAGAACTTATATCCTACTACTCACACAATGGTGTTGTTGGAGACATTATACCGGGCGTCCTTGAACTAAAAAGACGAAGTATGAAAAATGGAAAGATGTAATTATATAGAATATAAATCCAAAATATTTTCCAAAAATCCTCTCTCATACGCGAGAAAAAAAAATGACAAAGACATTAAGAATTATTGTCAGGCCACTGAGCGATCAACTATATTATAAAAGACGATATCTTAAAGTTGACCGACAATAACAAAACGAATAGTTTTGTTACTATCAATCTCATTCACCTTTTACGATTCATTTTGTACATTCTGAATATTTGGAATTTATAGGCGTCACGTAATAAAATTTTCGCATCGTAATTGATTCACAATATTTTAGATTTATATTCAATATAATTACATCTTTCCATTTATTATACGTTGTCTCTTTATTTCAAGGACTTCCTGTATATATCAAAATATTTGATTTCTAAAATTTCATTTTTAAATGAGGCTTTCTAATCATATTATCGATTAATTCTCATTTACATATCTATTCCTGCATATGTAGGTCCTTAAATGTGGGTGATTTTTAGAAATCAATCTACTAACATTTTATCACAATGACCATATTCATTTCAATTAATTATACACCTTAAACTAAAATTTACGATAGAATCTTTTCAGATACTATCTAAAGTCATTCAAAATATTCATCACGACAATTAATGCATTGTATTCCTCGTATATATATATATATATATATATATATATATATATATATATATATATCACATTTCACAATATTTTCAATACTTTAAGATACATTTTAACTCATGTATTAAACTGATAACACAGCATGATATAGCATTTGTTGATAAGAACATTCGACCATGTTCATCATTCATTCGCTTGAGTGTTTCGAATTTAAGTAAATCACTTATTCTTCTTTATGCCATGAAACATCTACATGCATATGTATGTAGAATTTCAATATTGTTTGTGAAATGTTAAATCATTACGAAATGATTCCATACCTTGGTATATTATTTAATAGAGAATTTTTATTGACGTATTCACGGTACCTTTTTATGAGCGTGTGTAAGACATGTATATAAAAAGCTCATTTTACAGGGTGGCCCAAAATTACCGAAGGGGTTTTAATTCCTTATAACTTTTTTATTATAATTTTTTTTTTTTTCAGTATTTTGTAAAGAAGACTTGGGGAATTTAAAATGGAACAGTACACAATTGAACAACGTGCCAAAATCGTTGAACTTTATTTCTCAAATCAACGATCCATTATTTTGACTCAGCGTGCATATCGTCGTTATTTTAATGTGCGGGTTGGACCCTCAGAGTCAACAATAAACTGTCTGGTTGCAAATTTTCAAGAACAAGGGCAGTAAGGAACCTTCCTGGTGCCGGCAGACGACGAACGGTGCACACGTATGACAATATTGAACGGGTACAGGAGAGTATTCGGGAAGATGGAGAAACATCAACCAGGAGACGTTTGACACAACTTGGCCTCTCAAGAGGGTCGCTGCAGAGAATTTTGAATACAATAAGAATGTTTCCATACAAAATTCAGCTTGTCCAACATCTGAAACCGACAGATTACCAGCAACGACTTGATTATGCAATTTATTTTCGTCAAAAAGCAGAAGAAAATCATGATTTTATTCATAATTTAATTATGAGCGACGAAGCCCATTTCCAATTAAATGGGTTCGTTAATAGGCAAAACTGCAAGATATGGGCTACGGAAAATCCAAGAGTAGTTCAACAGCGAGAATTACACCCACTTAAGTGTACCGTTTGGTGCGGTGTTTCGTCGGAAGGGATAATTGGCCCATATTTTTTTTTAAATGAACACGGTGTCGCCGTTTCCATCACTGGTGTTAGATATCGGACAATGTTGGAAAATTTTTTAAGGCCAGCCGTGGAAAACCATCCGCAAGTATGGTTCCAACAGGATGGAGCCACAGCGCACACTACGAGGGACACAATGGCTCTTTTACGCGACATCTTTGGTGAACGAATTATTTCCCGTACAAGCGATTTTAATTGGCCTCCGCGTTCACCGGATTTAACCGCTTCAGACTGTTTCCTTTGGAGTTATTTGAAAGGAAAAGTCTATATTAATAAGCCTCGAACCATACAGCAATTAAAAAATAATATACGCGACGAAATCAACAACATAACACCTGAAGTCTTGCGAAAGGTTATGGAAAATGTTTTGGAAAGAGCACGAATATGTGAAGCAGAAAATGGCCACCACTTGCGAGATATAATTTTTCATAATAAATTAAAAATACTCTCCATTAATATACTGTATTTAAAATTAAAAAAAAATGTAATAACTATGTCTTAAATAAGAAGTTATAATGAACTAAAACCCCTTCGGTCATTTTGGGTCACCCTGTATTATGTTTAAATTATTTTAAATATCTACTTTAATTCCAAACATTTGAGGTAATCTTATCCAATAGAAAAAATAATACTTTGAAAAACATTAAATATGTTGAGAGTAATATAGCTAAAAAGTAAATGGTGATTCAAATAGTTTCGCCCTTACCTAAAACGATATATAATATCCAGTATTGAAGATATAGCTAGATGATGCACCTGTAGTAAACAATATTACACCAAAGATGAGCAAATATATGACTTGGACAAGTAAAGAAACTTTAAGAAACATATTTAACCTAATTAACAAAATAATTTGAAACATACATGAGTAGGTAAAACCTCACCAATTTTGTATAATACAAAAGTATTTTTAATAATATAAAATATTATTAAAAATCGGATGTGAAGAACACAATACAAGTTCATATATTTGTGAATGTATCCTCTCCAGAGACGTAGATGCGTTTTCGTCTTTCTACAAGATCATCGTTACGCCCGTGCTGGAGAAGAGACACATTCAACAAAAAATAACTACTTTGCTATCTCACAGAAATTATTAAGACAGCTTGAAAGAATATTCAGCGCTGTCTACATAATAACCGCAGAACTAGCAAAGTGTTTCTGTAGACGGTAACAACCATATCTATAGAAACTGTATTATCGTGCGTTCACTACTTGTCGGACTAACCGAATGCGTATATAACAAAATAATTTGAAATATACAAGAGTAGGTAAAACCTCACCAATTTTGTATAATGCAAAAGTATTTTTAAAAATATTAAATATTATTACACATGTCTCTTCTCCAGCAGGGACGTACCGATTATCCCATAGAAAGGTGAAATACGTATCTACGTCTCTGGAGAGGATACATTCACAAATATATTAACTTGTATTGTGTTCTTCACACCCGATTTTTAATAATATTTTATATTATTTAAAATACTTTTGTATTTAACCTTATTGTTAAGCAAGAGAATATACCACCGTAAAAGAAAGGTGATAAGAAGAAATGTGTGAACTATATTAGTGAGCATACTTTCACAAATACTGGCTAAAGCAATGGAATAAAAAATAAGAAATAAAATAGAAGCAGCATAAGAAACCCAAGTACCGATTTAGGGAGAGAGTTGCAAACAAAACCCTATTTTTAGACCGCGCTAATCTACGGAGAAGGATGCTAGAACAAAATCTCAATAGTGACAAAGCAACAGTATCAGTATTGTAATATATAAGAAATATTTAAGAAGAACGTCTAATGAGGAATCATGACGATTCAAAATCTTGGAAGATTGAAAAAACGACTGTTTACTGAGTCCATTACTGTTTTCATGTGTAGTAGATTAGTCCATAAAGAAAGCAAAAAATTAAATATAATCATTACAGTAGAACACTGAAATTTAAAAGGAGCGATACTTATTGAACTGCTTCTTCTTCTTCTGATTCTTTGGGTTGGGCGCCAGTAAGTCCAGGCACTTGACTATACTGCTCTTCGTACGGCCCCAAAAGATCTCTCAGTTCGACTATAGTCTTGTGTCCTCGATAATAGCTACTATCCTCCTCAGGGGAAATTTGAGTACCCTCGTAAAATCCAATAGATCTCTTCTCAAATGCATATTGCATGAAGGCTAGTTTTCTCCTATTTTGTATATCTCCCACACCAAAGCTCGCTAACCAAGCCCATGATTCCTTAAACGACAGTGTCCTGTTATTAAGCCGGTAATAATATTAATTACTATTTTATTACTACGAGTTAGATTGGCTGAAAGCCTAGCGGCCAATTCCCCTAGTAGTGTCTTAGTGTAGAGTTGATCTTTCTAGCCATAACCAGATCCCCCTTCTAGCGGAATCTTTGTCAGGTTCTAGTCCCATGAAGTTTCTCTTTGAACCTTCCTCTAAGAGGAACTTCATAGGACCAGTACATCGGCTAATCTCATTGCATTTAATCTTCTCACGTCCTAGCACCCATATCAATGACACAGAATTGTCTTATGCAAATCTACTTAGGACCCGTTTGCAATGTTTCATTAGTTTAGACCTGGTGGATGGATTCATAATGGCTTTAGTAGTTGTTTAACTATCAGTCATTGTGTTGATTTGTTGTTTGCGCAGCCGGTTCACCTAATTTCCTTGGCGCATGCTGCGACTGCAAACAATTCAACCTGGAAAATCATCGTATATTTCTCCAGACTTTGTGATATCTTTCTTCTAGGGTACATTCAGCGCATTCCTGCACCTGTGCTCCGATTGGATTGTGATCCATCCGTGTACCAGATGCCGGCACCCCAATCGCTCCAGCCACTTTTTGCCTTATCTCTGGTCAGTATAAATATGTTCAGGTTAGCTGTAAACATAATCTCATGTGCCATACTGTTCGCCGGCATTTGCAATATCTACTATCGCAGTATAGTTCCTGTGGTATCTGTGCAGCGCCCTGAAATCTTAGTAGGACGTCACACGCCATTGGCTTTTAACTTCAGGATCGCACCCATAGCCTCCGCTTTCACAAATAGATCCAGCGGGGGAGACCCACGATGGACTCCCGTACTGCTCATAGCTCGCGTGATACCCAACAGTGCCTGTCGCTAGAAAGTCGTAAGGAACCCCACCGACGATGTCAGCTCCGCCTTCTTCCACCAGACAACTACCCCATAATCTTTGTACAACCAGTGTACCACATTTGGCTTCAGTTCCCAGGTCTTGCCAACATCCCTTTTACATCTCTAAAAGAGCTGCGTCGCCTGCCACTTTGATTAGGTGTCTACTCCAATTCAGTTTCGCATCGAGTGTTATGCCTAGATACTTAGCTTCAATGGTCAGTTTTAACTCTTGTCAGATTAGCCTTACACTGCCTAGATTATTTAGCTTTCTCATGTTGATAAAAGCTACCAACTTGTTTTTTTGGGGAATTGACACTTCCCTTCTCAAGGCACAATCTCTCCACAATTCGCATAGCATTTCGCATAATGCTCACGGTCCCCGAGAATTTTCCCTGGAGCACAATGATTATTCAACTCCTATTTGCAGAAATAATAGTCGAATTAGTGGGAACTAAAATAATTCTCAACACAATCTGAATATATGGAACGAATAACGGAAGAAATCAACATAAACATAGACATGGAAAAACAATAACTATGATAACAAAAATTAAAGCGAACAGTATCAACCCAAGAGGCTCATAATGTAGAGCATGTGGGAAGATGGAAACGATAATTGAAGCAAAGGGCAGACTGGACTCTAAAATAAATGAGAGACTGAGAAAAGTTGGTAAAATCATCAATACCTTGAACACAACTTTTACTAGGAAAGCAGGAAGAACCTAAGAGGCCATTAATGTAGAGCATGTGGGAAGATGGAAACCATAATTGAAGCAAAGAACAGACTGGACATTAAAATAGATGAGAAACTCAACAAAGTTGGGAAAATCATCAATACCCTGAACACAACTTATACTAGGAAAGCAGGAAGTAATAAAGGAGGTTGGAGTATAAGTGTTAAAAAAATAATGACGCCAAAAATGATTCACAGAGGTTAAACGTGGACACCTATAAAGAGAAATAGTAAGCGACTTAACAACGCGTCAAAAGTAAGATTTCCAAGAAGATTATAGGGAAAATAAGGAGAATTGGAAATTAGTCTTTAAAGGACAGCTGGGATGAAATCAGTCTCAAAGTGAAGGAGGGACAATTAGAATATTGCATGGCATAAATAGAATGTTTGAAACTAACCAAGAGAGTTTCTGAGGCAAGAATATAAGAAAATAATAAGAAGAAGTTCAAGGAAAGCTTGGTAAGAGGATGAAATGGACTTCAGAGAAGAAGGACATCTAGTGGAAGGAGATATAAAACTGGTCAAAGATAGAGAGAAATCGAGGAAAAAGACCAACTCAACTCGATAGCATTACACTTACAATTAGTGAGAGATACGCTTAGGAATAAATAACTAAGAAAAAATTACTTTATTTACGATTGAAATTTATTATCGAGACTTAATTTCCCTACCTCTGTATCTGTAATTCTCAGTTTAATATTCGTAATTGTTTGTAACTTCGATTATGAAACTAATAAATTTAATAATTGTCTAAGAATTCAAAGTGGTCTTTCTAACGAAAGGAATAGTATCATACAGTAATTCAGCTAAATTTAAAATATGTGTGTTTATTTTCAAGGAATCAATTGAAAATAATAACTTTCGAAAACTCGATCTAAAGATAGTTTAAAGACCATTTACAACAGCACTTAGATAAATTTAAGTTCGACAAGCCAAAACAAAAAAAAAACTACTAAGGATAACAATATTGTAATTACTCAGTCACGTAATCATTTACAATTGTATTGTTCTTTTATTCCAAAAACACTCTGTTTATCGAATTTCTAGAATTTCTCTAATCTCTAAGAGAGTGCGGAATGTAATATATCGCTTCGTTGTTTAAGGATATCCATTTTTTCCGAATCTGGACAACTTCTCTATAATAATAAAAGAAAAAAAACAAGTGGCGAAAGAAAACGCATCAGAATTTATGTCTAAGTTGTTGCGTTGAATAATTCATTTATCAAAACGTTTATCAGCATCATATTATATTTTCTTAATTTAGAACATACACATTTTTCCTGTAATGTTAATCAATAATCAATTGAGAAAAATGAGGACATTCTTTTAGTATGTACAAATTAATCGTTTCTTATTGAATTTTTAAATATTGCGTAATACTTCAAAACAAGTTTGCCTTATAAAGACTGGTCACGATCAAATAGATTAATCGTAATTCTAGTAATATAAATGAAGTAATGAATTTATATTTCGTAAAGAGGCATCTGTTACTTTGACAGATCCTTCTTTACGAAGTATAAATTCAGTTGGACTCAAACTGCCGCTGTAACTGAAATACCTAGAAGACATTTAAATATATAAAACGCCTTTAAATATATAAAACGCCTTGTAAAATCAATAGTTCGATAAATATTGGCAACTTATTAATTAAGTAGCAAGATTATATTCTCGGATTCTTAGAAATCTAGTTGAAGAAGACATGAAGATCAGCAAGCGGATGAACAAGCAGGATTCCGGACGATGATATCTACAACGGATAATTTTGTACTTAGAAAATATGATTAGAAATAGGAATTCAGCGAAATAGAGAAACACATATAGCTTTCATTGATCTTGAAAAAGCTTAGGACAGTGCCGCAGTATCCCAGTCCCAGTATGGAAAGCAGTATGAAACTGCTCGACATTAAACTAACATTAATTCGGGCCGTCCAACAATATTACAAACAAAATTATAATGTAATCAAAGTTGGAACATCATTGACTGAATCCTTTGACACAACAAAGGGACTAAGGCAAGTATGTTGCCTATCTCCAACCTTATCTAAAATATACATAGACCAATCACTAAAAGGCTGGACACCCAAATGTCCATGGGTCTCCGAGTAGGTGATGATACACTCTCTTTTTCGCAAATGATCAAGTAGTAACCGCCGAAGAGGAGTAAGATTTGAGTTATATGGTTATAAAGCTGAATGAAGGGTATACACTAGCGGGTCTTACAATAAATCTTAGTAAATGTGAATACCTCAGTCTTGGCAGCGATAAAAATAACCACCGTATACAGACATTAAAATTGATTCAATTTAATCAATTTTAATGTCTGTGTAGGACACTTCCATTTTTTGAACTCTACATTCTTATCTGCTAAAGAAACAACAACTCGTGAAATATAGAGATAATAAATAAATGAGTTTTAATTGACAGACCGCTTGCCCGTTTTTAATTTATTTTAACCAATATACTACGGTCGATAATTTCTTTTAATATAATATAGTAATAATATATATATATATATATATATATATATATATATATATAATTTTAGAAAATTTCTTGACAGTAAAAAAGTTAATATTACCTCGCATAGTTCATATTCATCAACTGGATCCAAAAAAAAAAATTAATGGTGGTTTGTTGGCTATTGCTATTCTGTCTAACGCCATTCAGGCATTCACTTTTTTGTTTATAATTTTTCATGCAGATCTAGATTTGTTTGTTAAATTCCTTTAATATTATTATTATAATACATAAGTTTTGTGTCCGTAATTACTTTTCTATAAATGATTTTAAACATTTTATAATCTCTTTTTATATCTTCACCACCATTAGAAGCTAAATAATATATATATATATATATATATATATATATATATATATATATAAAGATAATTATTTCCTGACCTTTGTATGTTATAGTAGATTCAATTAGTCGGCGATTTACGGTCTGTTTTACTTTAATATGATATATATTTATATATATATATATATATATATATATATATATATATATATATAAATATAATAACTTCGTGACCTTGGTATGATATGGTAAACCTAATCAGTAGGCGATTAAAGGTCTGTATATTACTTCAAAATATATGTATTTAAAAAACTCTACATGTTTCGGCAGTTCGCCTTTATCAAGAGAATACAAAATATAAATGACAGGATATAAATGTCAAGTAATTAAGTTGCTATGGCTTAAATTATTCAAAGATACATTCAAGTAATAATAATAAATCAAGGAATACTAAGGCATGATTTATTATTATTACTAGAATGTATCTTTGAATAATTTAAACCATAGCAACTTAATTACTTGACATTTATATCCTGTCATTTATATTTTGTATTCTCTTGATAAAGGCGAACTGCCGAAACATGTAGAGTTTTTTAAATACATATATTTTGAAGTAATATACAGACCTTTAATCGCCTACTGATTAGGTTCACCATATATATATATATATATATATATATATATATATATATATATATATATATACACGAGGCGTGATTTTAAAGTAAGTACCGTTTTAATATACAAAGAAAACTGGGGTACTTTTTAAAACAATTTTATTTTTACATGAAAGCCTGTACTTTAACGTACTTTTCCACGTAATTGCCGCCATTATTGAGGCATTTATCATATCGCATTAGACATTTGTATACCGTTGTCATAAAAGTCTGCCGCCTGATTTGGATTGCTCGACGCAGTGTTCTTAATGTCTCAGTAATTTTCAGAATTTATTGTTTCACCACGAGACAAAAAGTCGACAAGCAACACACCCTTCCGGTCTCAAAACACGGTACACATGATTTTCCTGACTGAAATTGTCTGTTTGAATTGCTCTTTCTTGGGTGATGTTGAATGCCACCATTCATGGATTGCTGCTTTGATTCCGGCGTAACGTAGGCCACTCACGTTTCGTCACCTGTGACAATTTGGTTTAGAAAATCATCACCTTCGGCAGCATAACGCTCAAGAAATTTTTTTTCAAGGTTTTGTGCTCCTCCGTAAACATTTTTGGTACCCATCTAGAGGACAGTTTCCGATAATGTAAGCATTCGGTCACAATTTCATACAGAAGACTTCTTCAAACTTTAGAAAATTTCTGAGATAACGAAGAGATCGTGAAGCGCCTGTTCTCTTCCACCTTTTCAACGTTTTGCATCAAATCGTCAGTAATGATAGAAGGTCGCCCAGTCCGTTCCTCGTCAAGAACATTGTTGCGCCCATCTTTAAAAGCTCCAACCCACTACCTTAACATTCCATCACTCATAATAATGTTTTCTCCAGACACTTCACTAATCTGACGATGAATTTCAGCTGCTTTCACGCCTTTAACTCTAAGGAAGCGGATAACAGCGCGTACTTCAGAGTAGGCGGGATTCTCAATCGGCGGAGGCATTTTAATTACGCACAAAACAGTGTAAACACAGTCGATTGTTGCCGTAATGGCGTTTGTGGCTTGTCAATAGATGAAGCAGCGGAATTTCAAAACGGTACTTAGTTTAAAAACACACCTCGTACATATATATATATATATATATATAGTAAACCTAATCAGTAGGCGATTAAAGGTCTGTATATTACTTCAAAATATATGTATTTAAAAAACTCTACATGTTTCGGCGGTACGCCTTTATCAAGAGTATACAAAATATAAATGACAGAATATAAATGTCAAGTAATTAAGTTGCTATGGTTTAAATAGTAATATAGTAATAATAATAAATCATGCCTTAGTATTCCAAAAAATAGATAGCAAGGTGTGAACATATGTGTTGTTCGCTGCTAGCAATTTGTGTCTCTTTCTAGGTATGAACTTGTGTGTTGGTTGCTGCTGGCAGCTTGCGTCTCTCTATGGGTGTGTGGTTTTGTGTGATAGCGTAAGTGTAGGGTTTTGTATGTTGGTGCGCTCGTGCGTGTGTTTAGTGACCGGTCGCGTGAATTTAGAGAGGTCGGATAACCAGCCGTTGCGTAGGGCCGCCAACCCTTTCCCGGCAACTTCTTTACAATTCCGTGCAGTACTTCGACGGTCTGACCCCCGCCCCAACGAGCTAAGGCGCAGACCAGCGAAGCGCGCCCTGTACGGGGTTGCTCATCGCTAACCAAGGGAACACTCTTAGTGGCTACCTCGGTCGACGATGGTCACACTTGTGCCATCTTAACGTTTTCCGCCGAAGCGGGGGCATAGCATACACGTCGAACGTGTGTGTGCTGTTAACGGCAGACTAGCCAGGTTGCCGCCCAGGACCGGTCCTAGTGGTGTGTGCATTGCGAGGAACCATGCTACGCGGCGCAAACACGGCGGCGCGCAATGCACACACCACTAGGACCGGTCCTGGGTGGCAACCTGGCTAGGCTGCCGTTAACAGCACACACACGTTCGACGTGTGTGCTATGCCCCCGCTTCGGCGGAAAACGTTAAGATGGCACAAGTGTGACCATCGTCGACCGAGGTAGCCGCTAAGAGTGTTCCCTTGGTTAGCGATGAGCAACCCCGTACAGGGTGCGCTTCGCTGGTCTGCGCCTTACCTCGTTGGGGCTGGGGTCAGACCGTCGAAGTACTGCACGGAATTGTAAAGAAGTTGCCGGGAAAGGGTTGGCGGCCCTACGCAACGGCTGGTTATCCGACCTCTCTAAATTCACGCGACCGGTCACTAAACACACGCACGAGCGCACCGACATACAAAACCCTACACTTACGCTATCACACAAAACCACACACCCATAGAGAGACGCAAGCTGCCAGCAGCAACCAACACACAAGTTCATACCCAGAAAGAGACACAAATTGCTAGCAGCGATCAACACATATGTTCACACCTTGCTATCTATTTTTTGGAATACTAAGGCATGATTTATTATTATTACTGGAATGTATCTTTGAATAATTTAAACCATAGCAACTTAATTACTTGACATTTATATTCTGTCATTTATGTTTTGTATACTCTTGATAAAGGCGTACCGCCTAAACATGTAGAGTTTTTAAATACATATATTTTGAAGTAATATACAGACCTTTAATCGTCTACTGATTAGGTTTACCATATCATTCCAAGGTCAGGAATTTATTATATATATATATATATATATATATATATATATGTACGAGATAAAAGTAATATTTTTTACGAGTAGCGGCCGGGTAATTAATACAATATTTAATTTGACGTTTCGGTACTATACATAGTACCTTTTTCAAAACTAAAAATTTATATAACGATATTATAATAAATCTACTTACATTAAATTTTTGTGGTATTAATATATTATGACGTATTTGTTACGCATACACAAACAAATACAGAAAAATCTAGACCATTTACATAATCAATTAGAAAATACAGTGGTCATGGAACCAATATCCACTATTGAAATGTCATTCCGAATGTTCTTCAACATAAAAACAAAAACAATAGCCAACAACAACTATATAATGATATTAATGCCACAAAAAAAAATTATAAAGAACAACCCTTAACTAATTATCACACAACCCGATAAAAACAATAAAATCTTAGGAATGGACAAAACAAATTATGAAACTAAAATGAACAATCTACGAAATGACCATAATAACTTTACCAAACTAACAAGCGATCCAACAAAAAAATCCAAAAATTAAATAATAGTATGGTGAAACAATGGGAAAATAATAACAGTATCTTAAAGGAAACCGCCCAAACCTAAAAATTAATAATTCACATTCCCAAAAATATACGGCTTATCAAAAATACATAAACCAAATACCCCACTTAAACCCATAGTATCCTGTGTGCAAAGCCAGTAATATAAATAAATTATCCAAATCAAAAACTATACCATAAATCAATTGCATCTGATCGTTTTCTGAATTTCGATTCATACCAATTAAAATCACATAAAAAGAATGTAGCAACGGGATTAATTAATGGAGCGATTAAACTAAAAAACCCATACTGCAGACCAGAAATCTTATCACAAACAAAAAATTCTCTACAAAAAATAATTATCTCATCCCATTCATTAACAAAATCTAAAACAAAAATTATATCAATACTGCAACACAAATAAAATAAATACCACAAAAGCCAAGGAAAACAACCACCAAATTCCTTATAAATATGTGCCAATACCATATATAAACAACCTGTCAGAAAAAAATAAACAAAATCTTAACACCATATAACAAAAGTAGCCCACAAAAATTCTAATAATCTCAACAACCTACACTCAAAATTAAAAGACAAAATGCCTACATTAAACACGTTATTTATGAAATTCCATGCACGACTGCGAAGGCGTATACATCGGCCAAACAACACAATATCTACAGGAGCGTTAAATGGACACAAATTTCCAAGCAATTGTATAGCCATTAAAAAAACATATCAAACAAACAAAACACACTTTCAATTTCCATAAAACCGCAAAAATTACATCTGAAGAAAACAACAAAGCAAGAAATATATTACAAAGCATCCACATACAAAACAACACAAATTCAATGAACGACCAAAACAGATTTAAATAATTTGTCAGCAATATAAACGTGCCCGTTACTATAAACACTACCTGCCCATTATTATGTCAATATAAACATACAAAAATAAAATAAAAAACACATGTCCGAGAACAGTTAACCCCCCTCCCCGCAAAGTGTTGACACAACCTACATTCTTTCCGACCGTCAAAATAAACACATGGCCGAAAACGGTCTACCTGCTAATGCAAAAAGCTTAGTTTTACTTAGAAATGCGTAACAAATACGTCACAATATATTAACACCACAAAAATTTAATGTAAGTAGATTTATTATAAAATCGTTCTCTTACCATTTTTAATATTTAAATAAATTTTAATTTTGAAAAAGATACTATGTTAGTACCGAAACGTCAAATTAAATATTATTTTAATTACCCGGCCGCTACTTCCAAAAAATATTACTTTTATCTCGTATTACAATTACGGCTAAGAAAATAAGAAATTCCTTCTAATATATATATTAGCTTTTGAGATGAAATATGCCTTGCGTGATCCATTGATTACCAGTTATTTTATTAAAAAATTATTATTATGCTAACCATAGGACAAGCCAGTTGAAAATTGTACATAACTTGGTTGATAAAGGCATCATATTGATCTAAGAAATTTTAAGCTAAATCAACATCTGACCAATTTCCTTACTCAACAACTCTTTAAATTTATTGATATTTTCACTGTTACTCATCTGTACTGAAGTCTCACGCGAAGTATTAAAAGAAAAGTTGAGTATTTTTGCCAAGGTTAGTCTCTTTTACGGTAATATATTTTTAGATTAAAAGTTGCTTAATTATGTATTTGTTGAAAATAAGATAAAACTATATTTAGTCTTTAGTTGCGTAATATTTTCACTATTTGTTCACCCCTTTTTGTCGTGGAAAGTCTTTTATGCATATATCATCCTTCCTTAAATAAACATTAAAAAAATCTACATTCATTCATTAATACTTTATTATATTTGAATTATTAAATTAACTATAATTCTTTACCATTCTTCTAATAGGTGTGTAACAGAGAAATAATTTTTATGAAATATTTATTTACATATACATATATAAAACACCTAAACGTAAGATAATATGTCGTTACTAAATTTAATTATTGGAACTTTCAAATACATTCTAGTAATTCCCCTCTGTTGCAATCTTAGTGATGAAGGTAAAAGCGAGTATAAAAATAATATCGAGGCATGCGTAAATATTAATTTATGTTAACTTATTACGCTAATTAATTAAAACTAACCAAATCTTTAATTTTATTGACAGAACTTACTAGTACTTACATTTTGAAAGAGTTAATCTCCATCCTGTCAGCATTTTTTACTAGTTTCCTTCTTAAAAGTAGAACGTTTCCACCAATCGTAAGTAAAAATTTATCTTTATTTAAATTTAATTTTTCACTAAATTTTATTTGTTTATACACTATTTTCTTTGGTTTTAAAGTCTTTATTATAAAATGTCTATATATCGTACGTTCTAATTTGTGTAGTCCTAACTATCATGAACTTATTAAATTATATATTTTTTTAATAAGATTACTAATATTGATTAATTATTTAATTAAATTAACATCACAGACCGTCCACTGTTTTAAAAGCAATTGCACTACTTTCAATACTACCAACTCCAATCATATACATGTGGCTTTTATAAAAAAAAAGGCAAGGTACGCGCATGCCACTGCATAACACACAATTATTAAAGTAATATTGTAATACTCTCTGTTTATTTATTATAAATGAAGTGGTTATGTATTTCTATAATTTTTCAGAAACTGGCGGCATAATTGGATAGATTTGATAAGTATGCCTTCATTATCGAGAGATAAAGTAATTGTAAAGTGAATAGAGATTTTTTTTCTACAATATTTAACCCAGACCCGATTAAATATAAAAACAATACCAGAATTGTCTCTTTATACAGAGCACAGTGTAGAAACGGGTACTTCTATATTTCAAATATCACTTCTACAAAAAAGAATGAAAGACATCAAGTTCAGTGTGCTATCTTCTTTTATTTCACTAACCACATTTAATTGTTTACCTGAATTTTCTTCTAGGAATACTCTCTAAGAAGAAGTGTTTACGCATTTAATTTGAAATTAATTTAAACTTATTCCTAACAAATGTTTTTTCTAGTAACTTTATCCAAATAACAACATAATTTGAAACATACTTGAGTAGGCAACACCTACCAATTTTGTATAATACAAAAGTACTTTTAATAATATATAATATTATTAAAAATGGGGTGTGAAGAACACAATACAAGTTCATATGTATTTTCGAATGTATCTTCTCCAAAGACGTAGATACGTATTTCACATTTCTACATGATTATCAATACGCCCCTGTTGGAGAAGAGACACATTCAACAAAACATAACTACCTTGCTATCTCGCAGATATTATTAAGACAGAGCGTGAAGGAATATTCAGCGCTGTCTATATAATAATCGCAGAACTAGCCGGGTGTTTTTTATAGTCGGTAACCACCGTATCTATCACAAACTGTATTATCGTGTCTTCACTACTTGTCGGCGTGAACCGAATACGTATATAACAACATAATTTGAAACATACTTGAGTAGGTAACACCTACCAATTTTATATAATACAAAAGTATTTTTAATAATATATAATATTATTAAAAATGGGGTGTGAAGAACACACTACAAGTTCATATGTATTTTTGAATGTATCTTCTCCAAAGACGTAGATACGTATTTCACATTTCTATATGATTATCAATACGCCCCTGTTGGAGAAGATACACATTCAATAAAACATAACTACCTTGCTATCTCGCAGATCTTCACGCTCTGTCTTAATAATATCTGCGAGATAGCAAGGTAGTTATGTTTTGTTGAATGTGTCTCTTCTCCAACAGGGGCGTATTGATAATCATGTAGAAATGTGAAATACGTATCTACGTCTTTGGAGAAGATACATTCAAAAATACATATGAACTTGTATTGTGTTCTTCACACCCCATTTTTAATAATATTATATATTATTAAAAATACTTTTGTATTATACAAAATTGGTAGGTTTTACCTACTCAAGTATGTTTCAAATTATGTTGTTATATACGTATTCGGTTCACGCCGACAAGTAGTGAAGACACGATAATACAGTTTGTTATAGATACGGTGGTTACCGACTATAAAAAACACCTGGCTAGTTCTGCGATTATTATATAGACAGCGCTGAATATTCCTTCACGCTCTGTCTTAATAATATCTGCGAGATAGCAAGGTAGTTATGTTTTGTTGAATGTGTCTCTTCTCCAACAGGGGCGTATTGATAATCATGTAGAAATGTGAAATACGTATCTACGTCTTTGGAGAAGATACATTCAAAAATACATATGAACTTGTATTGTGTTCTTCACACCCCATTTTTAATAATATTATATATTATTAAAAATACTTTTATCCAAATAAATTGACTTATTCGCGCGATCGATTAGAGTAGGCCGTGAAATAAAAAAAAAACATGACATTTTGACAACCCATGCTTTGTCAGTTTGTTATTGTTTGATAAATTTGTTATAAAGCGTATTTCGTAGTCATCTTTTTAAATTTTGCCTTGCTACCAATTAAGTGTAAATGGATCATTTTGAACATCGTGCAGTGGAACTATCCTTTAAAGAAAAGCATGTTCTTGTCCCGATAGCCACGAAGATATGCGAGATACACTGGGTAAGAGTTGTCTTGCATATACAACCGCCAGAAAATGGGGAAATGGATGTAGGCGTGGCAGGAACAGCTTAGAAGTTGATCCCCACAGTGAATGGCTGAAAACGGCTACAAGTCCAGAAATGGTGGATAATGTCCATGATTTGTTGGCAAGTGACCGACGCTTAAAAGCATTAGAAATAACAGAGACAATGGGCATTTCAAAGGAACGGATTCTTTCTATTTTGTTCTTTGTGAACTTGATATGAAAAAGCTTTCGGCAGGATAGATACCGCGTTTACTGACGAAGGAAGAAAGACATGTTCACTGTCAAATATAGATGAATAATTAAGAAATTTTTAAACGCAACACAACAGATTTTTACGCCTATTTATTACTTATGATGAAACATGGGTTCATTATTATACACCCGAATCTAAACAACAGTCGAAGATGTGGACCAAACGTGTAGAACCAACACCAAAGAAGGCCAAGATAGTTTTATCGGTGTAAAAAATAATGGCATCGGAATTTAGGGATGCAAAAAGGATATTGTTGACACACTATCTTCAAAAGGGCAAGACCGTAAACGGCGAATATTCCATAAATCTTCTAAATCATTTGAAGACAGCTATCGCTGAAAAGCGTTCAGGAATTACTTAGAAGAAAGTGCCCTTTCACCATGATAATGTACCTGTGCATTCCAGTGTGATTGCTGCAAAAGAAATTAAGGATTAATATTCGAATTAATACCCCCCCCCCCATATTCGCCAGGTCTAGCACCATGTGACTTTCATCTATTCCCTAAATTAAAAGATTTTCTCGGTGGCGAAAATGCTGCGCAAATGAAGAGCTAACATCAACAGTAGGCGATTAGTTTACAAGGTAAGAAGAAAATAACTTTGGAGACGATATAAAGAAGCTTGAATACAGATGGACCAAATGCATCGAATTAAGTGGGGATTATTTAGAAAAATAAAGTTTCTTCTTCTTCTTCGCTTCACGTATTAGGTTTTATTCCTTTTACGGTATCCATCTTCTACAAGATCTTCCTACATTTATTTTTCCATGGCATTTATAGTATTTTACTTTAAATGGAAGCCTCTCTCAATTCATTCTGTCTAGGTGTTCGTTTAATTTTCTTCGATTAGTCTTTATTTTGTAATTTAGGTTTAATATTGATAGGTCTTCTCTTATATCTTGATTTCTTACTCTAGCCAACCTTGTGCAACCCTTAACTTTTCTAAGGAATTTCATTTCTTGGCATTACATACGGCCTTCTTGCTTCTTTGTGGTAATCCAGATCCGGCTTCCATATAGAAGTGTTGGAACAGCGATTGTCTTGTAAAATTTAATTTGAATGTCCTTTCTTGTTTTATTTTTAGATGTTTATTTATAGTTCCGCATATATTACTAAATTTATTAAGCTTTTGTTCTATGTCTCTACTGTATCCAAAGGTTATGTCGTAAAGTGTCGTACTTGTTCTAGAATTGTAATCAACGACAGGAGTTGATTACAATTTTTTTCCTTATTTGTTTGTTTCCAATAGAAGCCATAGTTTTAGTCTTTTCAGTTGAGATAATCATTTCATATTTACAACTTATTCGTATTGCACGATGTAGATCAGTTTCATTGTCCGCCATAATTATGGCGTCATCCGCGTATAACTGGTTGTTAAGCAGAGTCTTTCTGTCGAGATAAATACCTTTAGGAAAAGTTTTTTTTCATTTTTGCATCATTATATATATGTTTTCTTTTAGGTTTACGCGGGTAGTAGTATGTGTTGTAACTGGATTCCGGGTTTTCTTTCGCGTTTCCACTGTTTGGTCTTCGTAAAGACCGCTGCTGGTTTCTGGATGACGTTTCGGCAAAATCACATTAGCAATTTTCAGGTCTGCGATAACTGTCTGCTTCTGCTTCTGGTTACTCGTAAACTGATACTGCACTGATAACTAGAGCTGAGGATGTTTGCGGTATAACCATGGTTATATCATGTAACCATAGTAAATTACTATGGTTACATGATATAACCATGGTTATACCGCAAACATCCTCAGCTCTACTGATAACTGATATATATATATATATATATATATATATATATATATATATATAAATATAATATTTTCGTGACCTTGGTATGATATGGTAAATTCAATCAGTTGGCGATTTGAGGTCTGGCTTTACTTCAAAGTATATATATATTTAAAACAACCCTACATGTTTCGGCAATCCCTGTTGGATAAGAGGGCTGTTGGATAACAGGGGCGTATTGAAAATCATGTAGAAATGTGAAATAGGTATCTATGTCTTTGGAGAAGATACATTCAAAAATACATATGAACTTGTATTGTGTTCTTCACACCCCATTTTTAATAATATTATATATTAGTAAAAATACTTTTGTATTATACAAAATTGGTAGGTGTTACCTACTCAAGTATGTTTCAAATTATGTTGTTATATACGTATTCGGTTCACGCCGACAAGTAGTGAAGACACGATAATACAGTTTTTTATAGATACGGTGGTTACCGACTATAAAAAAACACCCGGCTAGTTCTGCGATTATTATATAGATAGCGCTAATTATTCCTTCACGCTCTGTCTTAATAATATCTGCGAGATAGCTAGGTAGTTATGTTTTGTTGAATGTGTCTCTTCTCCAACAGGGGCGTATTGAAAATCATGTAGAAATATGAAATACGTATCTACGTCTTTGGAGAAGATACATTCAAAAATACATATGAACTTGTATTGTGTTCTTCACACCCCATTTTTAATAATATTATATATTATTAAAAATACTTTTGTATTATACAAAATTGGTAGGCGTTACCTACTCAAGTATGTTTCAAATTAAGTTTGATAAATATATACATTTTTAAGTAAGACCAGATCTTAAGTCGCCAACTAATTGAATCTACCATAACAGACAAAGGTAACGAAATAATTATATATATATATATATAAGGTAAACTTAATAAGTCGGCGATTAAAGGTCTGGTTTACTTCAAAGTATATATATTTAAAAGAACCCTACATGTTTCGGCAGTACACCTTTGTCAAGAGAATACAAAATATAAATGACAGAATATAAATGTCAAATAATTAAGTTACTATGGTTTAAATTATTCAAAGATACATTCCAATAATAATAATAAATCATGCCTTAGTATTCCAAAAAATAGTAAGGTGTGAAAATATGTGTTGTTCGCTGCCAGAAGCTTGTGTCTCTTTCTGGGTATGAACCTGTGTGTTGGTTGCTGCTGGCAGCTTGCGTCTCTCTCTGGGTGTGTGATTTTGTATTTGTGTGACCGCGTAAGTGTATGGTTTTGTATGTTAGTGCGTTTGTGTGTGTGTTTAGTGACCGGTCGCGTAAATTTAGAGAGATCGGATAACAAGCCTTGCGTAGGGCCACCAACCCTTTCCCGGCAACTTCTTTACTTTTCCGAGCAGTACTTCGACGGCCTCATCGCCAACCGAGGGAACACTCTTAGTGGCTACCTCAGTCGACGATGGTCACACTTTGTGCCATCTTTGCGCCTTGCCTCGTTGGGGCGGGGGTCGGGCCGTCGAAGTACTGCTCGGAAAAGTAAAGAAGTTGCCAGGAAAGGGTTGGTGGCCCTACGCAACGGCTGGTTATCCGATCTCTCTAAATTTACGAGACCGGTCACTAAACACACACACGAGCGCACTAACATACAAAACCATACACTTACGCGGTCACCCAAAAACAAAATCACACACCCAGAGAGAGACGCAAGCTGCCAGCAGCAACCAACACACAGGTTCATACCCAGAAAGAGACACAAGCTTCTGGCAGCGAACAACACATATTTTCACACCTTACTATCTATTTTTTGGAATACTAAGGCATGATTTATTATTATTAATGGAATGTATCTTTGAATAATATAAACCATAGTAATTTAATTATTTGACATTTATATTCTGTCATTTATATTTTGTATTCTCTTGACAAAGGCGTACTGCCGAAACATGTAGGGTTCTTTTAAATATATATACTTTGAAGTAAACCAGACCTTTAATCGCCGACTTATTAAGTTTACCTTATCATACCAAGGTCACGAAGATATTATATTTATATATATATATATATATATATATAAATATATATATATATATATATATATATATATATATATAAAACTAATTTATTCATTATCTCTATATTTCACAACGAATGGATGAGAGGGTGATGAGAATGATAATTAATGAATCGATCAGATGAAGTTGGCTTGCTTTCTATACCAATTCAAAATGATAGAATTATTATCGTCACGAATTACTAAAATTCTCATCATCCTCTCAATAAGAAGTATAACACCGTTATAGCTATGAGAAACAGAATAGCACATACATATATTCCACGAAACCTTCCTAAATGACAATCTTAAAGAACTTTTCAGCGTCTTCGTCAAAAATGCCTATCCTACGCATATACATACTTAATAAATTGATATATAGCTCAAACTTTTATGATGGCCCTACTAAGGACATTCCTGCAGACAGTGTGATTTACAAAAATCCCATACGTTGGTGGTCTTACTCATACAATTGTATCACATTTCAAAAAATTTAATAACATTAAATAGCTAAATACAACACCTATACTTTGAAGAAGTTGTATAGTAAGACCAAAGACATAACACCTTTCTTTTTAAATAGTCATGTTGTCTACAGGATACCATGTTCGGATTGTTGTGGTGTTATTATAAGTCAGACATCACAATGCTAAAACGGCGCATCACACAGGATAAAAGTGATGTCCGTATTGGAAAGATATATTATGCATTGGTGGACCATGCACTTGATCATGACCATACATTCAATCTTGTCGACGTTAAGATCTTAGACGTTAAAAATAACCATAAAATAAAACCTTTTTAGAAATTTTCCACATTAACAGAGACACAAATAACGTGTACAAATAAGTACAATTTATTTCAATATGCTCAGCTTGGCGGTTAGTTGACCATCTAAAAATTTTTTGTTAATTGGTGCTTGTATTGTTAAATTTATTTTTCATTTTCTTTCAGTTTTTTGGTTTTGATATTCTTGTGACTTTAGTTTTTTGCTATATGTTTCGTTTTATATTTTTTATATTTTATGTTTTAACTTTTACATATACATGATTTTTAAAGGTTGATGTGACACCTTATAACTATAGTTACATTAATGTTTCAAATTTAATCAATTTTGGTAACAATGGTAATGAAAAGAGAAATTAAAGAAATGATTAATATTAAACAGGAAAAAATTCAATTAACAACAGAAGTGATGTAAAAATCCAAGCAGTATATGTTATAACCTAATAATGTAACGATCTGCAATTTACCATCATAATATATGTTGCTATTATATAATACATATATAAAAATATACATCATGTGTTGTTTAAATATCTGTACATTTACTTATGCTGACAGTTCCGAGTTTAGATCCCTGACTGGCGGTCCGAGTAGGTTTTCGTTGCTTTCCTTCTTGTCCTAGGCTAATGCCGACAGATTTATATCTTAAGTTGCTCCACGGGCGCAAGTGTAATAATAACTCATGACTTACCATTCTCTTTATAATTGATATAAAACTTTTGTTATGTCATGAATTATTATTAATTGAATTGAATGTATTTATGAAATTGTATCTCTCGCTATGACTACATCACTTATATAACTTTTACATTAATATCTGTCATTTATAATTCTTTGATAAACGTAAAACTTACCGAAACATGTAACAGCTTATTTTAAATATATACATATTAATGTACAACAGACCTTCAATCGCCGAATATCTAAATCAATTATATTGTACAAAAGGTCAAGAAATAATTATCTGTCGCCAACAAATTGAATTTACTATATATATATATATATATATATATATATATATATATATATATATATTTATATATATATATATATATATATATATATATATATATATATATATATTTACATATATAGTAAATTCAATTTGTTGGCGATTTAAGATCTGGTTTTACTTCAAAATGTATATATTTAACAATCCTAAATGTTTCGGCAAATGATGCCTTTTTCAAGAAAATAAAATATATGTCACTTATATTTTATATTCCTTGAAAAAGGCATCATTTGCCGAAACATGTAGGATTGTTTTAAATATATACATTTTGAAGTAAAACCAGACCTTAAATCCCCAACAAATTGAATTTACCATAACATACAAAGGTCACGAAATAATTATCTATATATATATATATAATATTTTCGTTACCTTGGTATGACATGGTAAATTAAATCAGTTGGCGATTAAAGGTCTGTTTTACTTCAAAGTACATATATTTAAAAAAAACCCTACATGTTTCGGCAATGATGCCTTTATCAAGGATATAAAAAATATAAATGACAGAATATAAATGACATTTGTATTCTGTCATTTATATTTTTTATATCCTTGATAAAGGCATCATTGCCGAAACATGTAGGGTTTTTTTAAATATATGTACTTTGAAGTAAAACAGACCTTTAATCGCCTACTGATTTAATTTTCTATATATATATATATATATACATATATTGAATAGAGTTAGTGAAATGCTGCACCCTTGCCTAACTCCCTTATTTGTTGGTATGTTTTCAGAAATTCCCCGAATATGAAGAAAAGACACAATAAATTGTACTGCCGTCTTTGTTGAGACTAGAAATTGACGCACAACAAGTGACGTGTGGGTTGGTGCATTGTCGTGGTGTAGGATCCACGAATTGTTGCATCACTTGGTAGGCCGCTTGTGTCGAATGTTTTCTCTTAGTCGCCGTAGAACATCGCAATAAAATCGTCCATTAATTGTTTCATCTGGTGGGAGATATGTTTTGTGCACGATACCATCAGCGTCAAAGAAACAAATCAACATCGACTTGACGTTGCTTCGAACTTGCCATATTTTCTTATTTTTGCGTATTGACGAAGGGATCTGCGAACTCACAACGCAATCTGTGATCGTTTGGCTTGAACTCTTAGGTTAATGCAACTTTGTGTGGATGCAAGGCCAAATCCTTTCGCAAGATTCGCCAACTTGATATCTCAGATAGCCGCAATCGTTGAGATCGCCGTGAAACTGACAAATTCGGCTCTTCCACAATACTGGCCGCTACTGCATCTATATTTTCCTCACGTCGCACTTTACGTTGTCTTCTTGGTGGCTTCTGGTCGTATAGAGTGAAATCCTGCTCAAACTTAGCCACAGTGGAAACAAAGGATGAGCACCCAGAACTGAGCTGCCACTTTGGTAAAATTTTTTAATGATTGCTAAACGTTCAGGAATCGTGAGTCGTTGCATTATGAAACTGCAAATTGCACTGGATATTTTCCCACCTGGAAGCACACAAAGAAATATATTAGAAACTGGAAATTAAAATTTTAAAAGGTATCACTCTTAATGAAAAACCATTTATAATATTTCTTCTATTTGTTATTTCTGCTAAACTCCATAAAATACGAAAACAAAATATTGTAGATACGAGTGCGGGTTGATTAATTACCGTGATCGTACAGAAACGAAAGGATAATTTAAATAAAAAAACTTTATTTTTTTGTTTATTTAAATTATCCTTTCATTCCTGTACGATCTCGTGAATTAATCAACCCGTCTAGAGGAACTAACAGACGGCCTTGCCTCACTTAAAAACAGAAAAGCTACTGGAATAGACGTTATCAACACCGAATTATGGAAATCAGGCCGAATTAAGCATGTAAGACTTCTACACTTCTTTAACAGATGCTGAAAAACAACTGAAATCCCAAAAGATTGGAAGAAAGCAAAGGTGGTATCAATATTAAAAAAAGGAAAACAAAAACATATGTGATATATACAGAGGAATTAACCTCCTAGATTCAGCATACAAGACATGAAAAAATCCACACAAGACTGAAACACATCACAGAAGCACTATTAAACGAAAAAGAAATGAGTTTTAGGAAAGAATGAAGTACAATAGATGCAGTCTTCATTTTACAACAAATAATCCACTAACGCAGAGAATATAATAAAGAAACAAATGTTGCGTTCATTGACTTTAAAAAGTCTTTAATAACGTGAATAGGCAAAAACTATGGAACATTATGACAGAGCAAGAGTTTGCTCAACATCTGATAAATGCTATAAAGTGCTATTACCATAATATCACACTCACGTTCGACTTAAAAGGAAAACTAACAGAAAACATACCAACAAATAATGTCATTTATATTTTATATTCCTTGAAAAAGGTATCATTTGCCGAAACATGTAGGATTGTTTTAAATATATACATTTTGAAGTAAAACCAGATCCTAAATCGCCAAAAAATTGAATTTACCATAACATACATAGGTCACGAAATAATTATCTATATATCTATATATATATATATATATATATATATATACATGTCCATATACATATACATATATATGTCGAGCGTGAGTGTAATATGGTAAAAGCACTTTATAGCATTTATCAGATGTTGAGCAAACTCTTGCTCTGTCATAATGTTCCATAGTTTTGCCTATTCACGTTATCAAAGACTTTTTAGTCAATGAACACGCAACATTTGTTTCTTTATTATATTCTCTGCGTTCGTGGATTATTTGTTGTAAAATGAAACATCTATTGTACTTCATTCTTTCCTAAAACTCATTTCTTCTTCGTTTAATAGTGCTTCTGTGATGTGTTTCAGTCTTGTGGTTTTTTTCATGTCTTGTATGCTGAGTCTAGGAGGTTAATTCCTCTGTAATTATCACATATGTTTTTGTTTCCTTTTTTTAATATTGATACCACCTTTGCTTTCTTCCAATCTTTTGGGATTTCAGTTATTTTTCAGCATCTGTTAAAGAAGTGTAGAAGTCTTATATGCTTAATTCCGCCTGATTTCCATAATTCGCTGTTGATAACGTCTATTCCAGTAGCTTTTCTGTTTTTAAGTGAGGCAAGGCCGTCCGTTAGTTCCTCTAGACGGGTTGATTAATTCACGAGATCGTACCGGAATGAAAGGATAATTTAAATAAACAAAAAAATAAAGTTTTTTATTTAAATTATCCTTTCGTTTCTGTACGATCACGGTAATTAATCAACCCGCACTCGTATCTACAATATTTTGTTTTCGTATTTTATGGAGTTTAGCAGAAATAACAAATAGAAGAAATATTATAAGGGGTCTTTTATTAAGAGTGATACCTTTTAAAATTTTAATTTCCAGTTTCTAATATATTTTTTTGTGTGCTTCCAGGTGGGAAAATATCCAGTGCAATTTGCAGTTTCATCATGCAGCGACTCACGATTCCTGAACGTTTAGCAATCATTAAGAAATTTTACCAAAGTGGCAGCTCAGTTCTGGGTGCTCATCCTTCGTTTCCACTGTGGCTAAGTTTGAGCAGGATTTCACTCTACACGACCAGAACCCACCAAGAAGACAACGTAGAGTGCGACGTGAGGAAAATATAGCTGCAGTAGCGGCCAGTATTGTGGAAGAGCCGAATTTGTCAGTTTCACGGCGATCTCAACGATTGCGGCTATCTGAGATATCAAGTTGGCGAATCTTGCGAAAGGATTTGGCCTTGCATCCACACAAAGTTGCATTAACCTAAGAGTTCAAAAGCCAAACGATCACAGATTGCGTTGTGAGTTCGCAGATTGGGCCGTACAGCAGTTGGAAGCTGATCCTGATTTCAGTGGAAAAATCATCTTCCCAGACGAGGCGCATTTCTGTCTTAGTGGCTTCGTCAATACGCAAAAATAAGAAAATATGCAAGTTCGAAGCAACCTCAAATCGATGTTGATTTGTTTCTTTGACGCTGATGGTATCGTGCACAAAACATATCTCCCACCAGGTGAAACAATTAATGGACGATTTTATTGCGATGTTCTACGGCGACTAAGAGAAAACATTCGGGACAAGCGATCTACCAAGTGACGCAACAATTCGTAGATCCTACACCACGACAATGCACCAACCCACACGTCACTTGTTGTGCGTCAGTTTCTAGTCTCAACAAAGACGGCAGTACTACCTTACATTCTCTAGTCCCCAGATTATGCCCCTTGTGACTTCTTCCTGTTTCCGAAAATGAAACTAAAAGGTCAAGTGGCGCCGTTTTGACATAATTGAAAAGATCTAGACCGAATTACAGACAGTGTTGAACACGTTAACACGCGAAGACTTCCAGCACTACTTCCAGTCATGGACAAGTCGTATCCATGCAGAAGAAGAGTACTTTGAAAGGAATAGTAGTGGATAAGTTGTAAGAACAATTTATTGTGTATTTTTTTCACATTCGGAGAATTTCTGAGAAGCACCTCATATGTTATTATACGAATATTTCTAAGTATCCAGAATAACAAACGAAAACAAATATTTATTATTGAAAATAGTTCTATTCTTTCATAAAATATTCTCCGTAATAATCGTCGCACTTTTATATACGTTTGAATAAATTTCCACAACACTTTCTTTCATCCGATTGAGGTATCTAAAAACACGCATTTTGAAAATCGTTGACCACGTAGTTTATTCTTCACATACGGAAACGAAAAGAAATCACTGAGTGCCAATCAGGGCTGTACGATGGATGACCTGTCAATTCAATTTTTTGGCCGACCAAATAGTGAGTTGTTTCAGCTGACATGTGAGACCCCGCATTGTCATAATCGAAAATGATCCCATCTCTTGTTATTTTTTCTTATTTTTCCAAAGACTTCTGGCTAACAAATAGCTGTGTAACATTCAAAATTGACCATTCTAAGAACCTTTAGTGGCACTTGTGCCATATGTCCATTTTCACTAAAAAAACAAATTTTGTAGGGTTTGGTTCATTTTGGAACACACACGCTCTCGATTGTGGTTTGCTTTGAGGCTCATACGCATCGGTATATCAAAATATAACGAGATTGGTGTTATAACATCTTTCACAACTAGAATTTTATAACAAAAAGAATAGAATATGAAACCCCCATCCCTAAAGTGCTTATACTTAAGTAGTCTGTGATTTAAGTTTTTAAGTTTACGTTTATTACAAATTAACTACTGAATTATCATTGTTTGACGCACCCATCGAAAAAATGAGAATGGAGCAAGGATATGTATTAAAATTTTGTGTTCGGTTAGATAAAACTCCAACTGAAACTTTTGAAATGATTGAAACTGTATACCCAGATGATAGTTTATCACAGTATAGAATGTTTGAGTGGCATAAGAAATTCAAAGACGGTTGTGAATCAGTGTAAGATTAACCACGACGCGCGCGACCACCAACTACACGGATTGATTAAAAAATTGCAGAAATTAACGATTTGATCCAAAATGATCGTCGGATTGGCATATATCGAATTTCTGACAGTGTTAATTTGTCTTATGGTTCCAGTCACAAAATTATTCATGAATATTTAGGGTACCGAAAGTTCGCGGCAAAATGGATTCCAAAAGTGCTAACCGATGAATAAAAGTCAATCGAGTGACAATTTGTCGCTAGTAGAAAAGGCAACAGCAACATACTCCACAGTTTTTATACAATGTAACGAGATTTGGTTTTATCATTACGATCCTAAATTAAAGTCTCAAGGTATGCAATGGAAGCACAAAGGCAGTCCATGACCGCAGAAGGCGAAAGCTGTGAAAAGCGCAGGTAAAGTGATGCACTTAATTTTTTTGATAAATGGGGCGTTATTTATGATCACATTGTACCTAGAGAACACACAGTATCTGGAGAGTACTATTCTAATGTACTTCGAGGAATCCTAAAGGCAGAATTAAAGGAAAAACGGCTGCTTTATCAAGACTTCGGTTGGATCCTACATCACGACAATGCTCCGCCCAACAGATCAGCGATTTGTTCCTAACTCACCTGACATTGCTGCAAGTGACTTCAATTTATTTCCTGAAGTCCAAAAAGAATTGAGAGGTCGAAAAATAGAGTCATAGCTCATGTGATTGATATACTAACTAGACTCTCAAAAAGTGGTTTCTCAGATGTTTATGACAAGTGTGGAGAGTACTTTGAAGGATAGTTGTTGAAGTTTTCCAAATAAATATTTTATTTTTGTAGTACAGCGCCAGTTTCGTTATTTTCTGATATTTTCTCGTACAAGATTCGTCACCTATGTAGATGTTGTACAGGGTTTCTTTTTTGGGAATTTATTTGTACCAATCGACACGAGCATTTTTCGAGCGATTGTCAAATTATGCGGAATCCAACTTAAAAATGTTCATGCAATATCTAGTATATGCTTAGCATACTAATGCCCATGAATACCTCAATCTCACGATATGTCACATGACGACTTTGCATGATTAGTTCGTGCACACCATCGATGTTTTCTGCCACAACAACCAATTTGGGATGACCTTCTTTAAATTTATCCGTGAGTAAATGACGTCACAATTAAATTCACTAAACCAGTGATATGTAATGGTTTTAGATAGTCTTTCATAGCCAAATATCGAAGTGAGTTGATCGATGTACTGTTGTTGAGACAATCAACGTGGAAAATTGTGTTAAATCATCTTACGAGTTAATTATATTTTTCCAATTTTACTTATTAAAATGATCATTACATATATTGAATTTCATTATTAAAACAACATTTTAATCATAAAGGTGAATAAAATGAATCAAAACAATGAATAAAATGTTTCTATCAACACTTTATTCACACTGCTATTGACAACAGTAGCAGAACAGTATATCGACGAATCAATTGCTCAAAAAATGTCCACGTCAAAAAAAATTTTGACAGATGTAAATTCAAATGAAAGGCCTAGAACTTCCACTGCACTTGACCCTGACGAAAGTAGAGTCAACTTAGCTTGCAATGTACTTGACTCTGACGAAAATAGAGTCAACTTTCCTGGTTTAAGAATTCATCAAATTATTAATAGTACAATCAATATTCATGTAAATAAATTACCTAATCAATAAATTTTTTTAAAACTTTTGCAAAATTGGAAAAAATCTTGTATGATACACGTGAATAAGCAAATTTTATCCACTCAAAAACATTATCGCACTCGGCTTGCACCTCGTGCGCTAAACAATTTTTTCGTGGATAAAATTTGTCTTTATTCACTTATACCATAAATAGATATTTTTGATAGAGATAAAATTTTCAAATTACTGTAAACAACACAAGCGCCTGGGAACACTAGTGTTGCCAGTTTCGGATACATAAATAGCTACCCTCTGAGATTATATATCCTAGGGTTGAAAGAATGTCGGTTACAAGGATGAACAGAATAATATGAAAATATGTATATATATAAATGTAGATGTCAAAAACTAAAACAGCATTATGGCTTATAACGAGCGTTCAACTAAATTTTACCTCGAAGTTGCCCATGGAAATTATACGTATATCTTAGCTTTTTACTTAAGTTCTTAATATGAATTTTGTTGGTTATGAACTATTTGAATGACATGATAAATGTCAAAATAATAAAATTAAAATATTTAACTAAATGAGATACGTTTATTTGCAACAAATAAGTAACATTTTATAAAAATTGTTGAAAGTGGCCACAACCTTGTTCGAGACATTTCTCACTTCTCTTCTTCTGTCATCGATTTCGTTAATTCTTTCAGCAATTCTGATTTGAAGGTCTGCAAGATCAGGCATCTGTACCCGAAAAATTGTGTTCTTTAAAAAAGGCCACAGAAAAAAAACACAGAAAAAAGATCTTGGTGGAAATTCATGTTCGGTGTTTAAACTTATCAACCAATTTTGATAAATTTGCCGTATCATATTAATTGCTTCATCAGCTGTATGCGCTCTGGCTCCGTCTTGTTGAATGTCACCCTAATTTATTTCTTCTTCATTAAGCTGTTCAATAAATGGCATAATAATTTCTTGTCGATACCTTTCTCCTGTTAAGGTACCGTTAAAGAAAATAGGGTCAATGATTTTCCTTCGACTAGGCGCACACCATACACCAATTTTCTGTGGATGAAGTGAGGTTTCAACATAAAACTCATGTGGTTTCTCAGTATTCCACATCCTTATATTTTGTGAGTTAACATATCCATTCAGATAAAACCATGATTCATCAGAAAAATAAGTTTTATCAAGAACGTCAATATCTAAATTATTTAAGAACCACTGACAAAATGTTGCTCTTCTAGGATAGTCAATTTCTTTTATTTCTTGATAACAGGTCATGCGATATGGAAATAAATGTAAATATTTTTTCAAAATTGTATGACAAGTGCCAATTGATACACCCACTCGTTGAGATAATACTCGTATGGAAGTTCGTGGTGCATCATTCATAATTTGCGTTACATCGTCAACTAGCTCTTCCGTACATTTTTTCGGCCGGCCACTGCCTTCTTTCCGTATAACACTCCCTGTTTCTCTGAAAGCCTTAGTGCAACTGTGTACCGAAAACTATCAATATCAAAGGTGAAGTTTGGAAACATTTCTAAATTCGTCTAAGCATTCTTCAATAAAATAGTGCCATTGTCCGTTAATCTTACGTCCGTTTCGAAAATAAGATTCAACCATGAATGATTTGTGTTGAATAGTTTTAAATCAATTTTAAGTTACAAAGCAATTTAAAAAAAGTTCCAATTAAGTATACATCAGAATAGTCTGTCAAATTGACAGCTGATGCAAATGTAAATAGTACAAGTTACGACAAACATTTTTATTGTCATGGACTACTAGAGGTAAAATTTATTTGAACGCACATTAGATTTCAGACACGATTATGATACAATGAACATACTTAACCGTACTATCTGCACAGAGAGTATTTACAAAGTGCAGAGACATACTTACATGGATACAAGAAACACAATTCAAATATTTAGCGTATATTTTGCATTGGTAATTCTAAGAAATATTATAATTAAAAGGTAAAACGTGTAACAATCGCATTCTTTTTTTATAAATTTTGTGACATAATAGAGAATTACAAACAACTTTCGATTCCTTTTAGTACTACTGTGAGCACATTAAATTACTAAATATTTCATTGTACAGATTAGGCGATTAAAAAACTGCGTCAATAATAAAACACTCGACCGCCTGCCTTGATCGAGGAAAAAATTTACAATACGGTTAAGGCTGAATTAAATAAATATCAATACAATAACTTCTGATTTTTCTTTATCTAGCTCAGTAAAATACTAGTAGTAATAATAAATATAATAATAATAATGGTATTTATTTGTCCAGCAGAACATATTCGTTTACAGAACAAAATACAAAATATTTGTAAAAACTAACTAAATTAAGTTAGAGTATAAATCTATTTCGTCATAATTGTGCCACATAGTGTTGCTGTCTTGTTGTATCCCCACATTGGATTTTAAATAATACAGTAGTACCTTAGTATCATTGCTACTTGTTGGCTCACTAAAAATTTCTTTCCTTGCTATTTTAACAAGGACCTTATCCAATGACAATTGTGTTTGCCTTCTATTGAGGAGTTCGCGCAAATGTGATATTGCATTGCCGTTAAATAGATTCGCGGCTCGCACTGGTACAGACTTATTTGGATGATTCTTTTCAACAAAATGTTGCAGTTTTTTCCACATTTTTCATGTCAATCTAATCTCATTTGAGGTGAGGGAGTCCTTTGTCCCTTTCTTCCCTCATCCTCAGACAAGATCTCCTTCTCCATAGCCACTTGCTGGTGCTCATGATACAGATCCACAAGTTCATCAATGGTTCTTCTACTAGCTCTTGAATGTTGTCTTCATTCACCTACAGACCCATGGTCTTTTCTAAGGTCACAAACATGTCGAAGAACACAATCAGACCATAGCTTTCTCCAAGCAGAATTGAGGGTTCTATTTTTGACCCCATCCCAAGCTTTTTCGATGATCTTGTGGCGTTTTACATGTGAAAATGTTTTTTTTCAAAACTCTCGGAGGATAAGGTTTGTGCATTCAGTCACCTCAAAGCATCGCTGAAATAGTGCTTTAATGTATATTTTTTTGGAATACGATGTGACAGGTCAATCCGTGAGCTGAAGTAGTGAAGTGATGTTGGGAGGAAGGAATTCTACCTTAAGGAATTCAAATTTCTCTACTAAGTCATCTTCAAGGCCTAGAGAATGAGCAGGAGCATTATCCATAAACAGCAATTATTCAGTGGTAAAGTATTTCTATCGCTTCTCTAATAACACAGGCCTGTGATGGTAAAATTGTCTGGATTTTATACAGTGATTTCAATAGATTTTTTGGTGCTGAAAATGGGAAAATTATTAAAAAAATTCCATCACGTAAGGTTTTTTTACAATCTGGGGTTTTTTGACCTATCTGCATGTATTAGTCTTTTTGAAAAGGACAAATTTTTTAAACCGTTGTTTAAATAAACTATTATAATTTTTTTACTTATGATGATGCAAGAAGTTGATATTCTGAATAAACATACACTAGATTTATAATAAAGAAGTTACAAATAGAAATAATTGAGCATGTCGCAAGACATGACTCATCATCTTCCTGTTACTGCATGTCTACCTCCCCACCTCCACTACAAACATATTGCTATTCTAGACAAAACAGTTAGTTCATTCAATATCTTCTTTACAACTGTGGTGTGAATTTGTGTAATTAGTTGACATTTGTGATTAGTTGCTGAGTTAATTTAATTTTTATTTTACGAGTTTTTTAAAATTAAATTCCAATGGCATCAAGAGGCTGTGTCAATGTACCCAACTCCTTCTGCTATATTTGTGGAAAGTTTACAGTTAAAAAACAACAAAGAAACATTACAGATTTTGTAAAAAAAGTATATTTTGCATATTTTGGTGTGAAATTAGGAGACCAAGACAAACCTTGGGCTCCTCATAAGGTTTGTTCAGTGTGTGTTGAAGAGCTTCGCCAGTGGTCACAAGGAAAAAAACAGTCTTTTCGCTTTGGAGTGCCTATGGTTTGGAGAGAACCGATCAATCATAGCGATGATTGTTATTATTGTTCGTGTGTAGTACACGGATTCTATTTAAAAAACAAAAAGGACATCGTTTACCCAAACCTTCGATCCGCAACACGTCCTATACCTCATGGACCAGAAGTACCTGTTCCTTCACTACCAGATACATTAGATGATGTATCTGATGACGAAATGGTTTCACGTACATGCGCAAGTGAACTGGATGAGGGAAGTGATTACTATGATACTGGAAGTGATGAGCCAAAACTGTTTGACCAATCTGAATTAAATGATTTGGTGAGGGACTTAAACCTTCCTAAGGACTCAGCTGAGCTTTTAGGCTCAAGGTTGAGAAAAAAATTTGTTAGCACCTAGCACAACATTTTACTGGTTTAGGAACAGAGAAAAAGAGTTTGCTCGATATTATTCCGAAGAAGATGCACTAGTTTTCTGTAATGATGTACCCGGGCTCATGGAACAATTCCACGTAGAATATAATGTTTCTGCATGGAGACTCTTTATTGACTCTTCAAAAAGGAGCCTTAAGGCCGTTCTTCTACACAATGCAAGTAAATATGCTTCTGTACCAGTGGGACATTCAGTTCATTTAAAAGAGTGTTATGAAAATCTTGAGCTACTTTTAAGTAAAATTCGTTACAAGGATCAAGGCTGGACAATTTGTAGTGATTTGAAAGTTCTTTGTTTGTTACTTGGACAACAAAGCGGTTATACTAAATATCCTTGTTTTTTGTGTGAGTGGGATAGTCGTGATAGAAAGCAGCACTATTGTAAAAAGATGTGGCCACCAAGACAAACCTTACAACCTGGAATGAAAAACATTGAAAGAAAAAGTTTAGTAGACCCGAGCAAAGTTTTGCTTCCTCCATTACATATAAAACTAGGGTTAATGAAACAATTTGTGAAGACATTAAAAAAAGATGGAGAGTGCTTCAAGTATCTTCGCAGCCAGTTTCCTCGCTTGTCAGAAGCAAAGATAAAGGAGGGTGTTTTTGTTGGGCCGGATATAAGAAAGCTTATGAAAGATGAAAATTTTGAATCTAAAATGGAGGAAGCAGAAAAACAAGCATGGATAGCCTTCAAAAATGTGGTTACAAATTTTCTTGGCAACAAAAAACATGAAGATTATAAAAATCAAAATATGTTAGAAAAATTTAAAACCTTAGGCTGTAACATGAGTTTGAAGACGCATTTTCTAGATTCGCATCTCGACTACTTCCCTGAAAATCTTGGTGCAGTAAGTGAGGAGCAGGGGGAAAGGTTCCACCAAGACCTAAAAGAGATGGAGAGAAGATACCAAGGAAGATGGAATATAAGCATGATAGCTGATTATTGTTGGATGTTAAAAAGGGATGGTCCACTACGAGATTACAGAAGAAAAAGCACAAAAAGGAGTGTGGAAAGACAAAGAAAAAGATATTATAAGGACTTATAAAGACATAAATAGTATTTTACTGTTTCTTTTCATTAGATTTAATGATATTTGTAAGTAATTTTGTTTTTTATATCCTTTGTAAATAAATTCAAAATGTAACTAAAAATTATTTTTAATTTTAAAAAAATATAATTTGAAGCCTTTTTGAAAAATCCTTACGTGATCCTTACGTGATGGAGAAAAATAGAGTTCATATTTGGATTCAGCGCCCAAAAACACATAAGAATCAGCTATCAAATTTAAAACAATTTTTAGAAAGGTAAAAAACGCAGGCCTGTGTAATCGGCGTATTTCTGAATGTACTCCTCCTCAAATTGAAGAACGATGACCACAATCATTAATAGATAAATAATTACTCAGAAGTACGTTTTTTACTCATTGTTACTTTGTTTTCCATTAACTTTTCACAAATTCACAAAACGATCACAAACAAATTTATCGAAATTTGTAAAGTACAACGTTTGTCGGATTAGATAGTAATAAATAAAATTGCTAATTAAGAAATAATTAGAATGGAAATTTAGTGTAATTAATTAATAACTAAATTAAAATGAGGTAATATAAATTCGAAAAGAACATATGAAATGCCTGGGTTTACCATCCGGTAGATATTCTAGGAAGGTTGTCATTTATGACCAGTGCGAGACAACAAGAAGGTTTTCTCTTGAAAATACGATTTATATATGACGCAAAATAGCAAAGCAATTTTCAATATTTTAAATTTGGTATATTTGCGAATAATATAATTTAGAAATAGAATTAAAAGCATTCTTAGTATATATAGTGTAACAACACCAAATAATTTCAAAAACTTTAGTTTGACGAAGTTTAACAAGATAGTTATGGGCCGATAATTCACTATCTTGGATGGATCATCAAACTTCGAAATTGCTATAATTTTAGAAGTTTTTCAGATATTCGGAAAAATTGAAGACTCAAAAGCACAGTCAAAAATTTTAGTCAGAAGGCCAACTAGAGAACAAGTATTCATTCTCTAATTCCGAAGACGGATACTTGCTCACCACCAGCAATTTTTATGTTTTTTAATAACTAATAGTAATTCAGCCTCAGTATGGTCGTTGTCGTAAATGGAAGGGGTGCAATACACTACCAAAGTAAGCAGCAAAGATTGTACTTAAAATTTTATTTGTCGATCTTTGCTTGATATGCAAGAACAGTTTGTTCGACGAATTTTAAATTTTCTTAATTGGTATGTTCCTATTTTTCAATAGGAACATAACAATTGAGATATAGGATTGAAATTCATTCCATGTGTAGTACACATGTTAAATTTAAGTATGGAATTCGATATCGCTCATATGACTAACCCAAGTACGTTTGCAGCAATCGATTCTTTGGAGGCAATTTTCCATTACTATTCCACGCATGGCTGGAACGTTGACAATTTCGCCTTCGATATTGTTCCTCCTCTAACGTTGTTGGCTTGTTGGCATAAACCAACGACTTAACTTGATCCAAAAAAAAAGAAATCCAACGGTCTTAAATCGAATTAGCGGGGTGGCCATTCGACCGGACCATTTATCAAGATTGCACGATTACCAAACTTCTCCTTCAATAGATCAATTGTTTGACCGGTTGTGTCGCATGTGGCACCATCTGGTGGGAACCACATACCACCGATTTCATGTCCATCCAATTCTGGCCAGAAATAGTCTTCCAACATGGCAGAATAGCAGACTCCATTGACCGTAACTTGACGATAATTTTCATCGACGAAGATATACGATCCAATCACACCTCCAGCATGAAATCCACACCACGCGGTTACTTTTTGTGGATGCAGTCTGGGGGTTTGTTGCTGTTCAATAACACATATTTTGCTTATTGATAAAGCCATTAAGCTGAAGATGATTTTTCGATGAAATTCAGGATTTTCTTCAACCTTTTGCAGAACCCAATCGCGAGAAGTTTCGCCACATCAAATTATCAAGAGCCTTCACTTCTTGAGTTAATTTGATCTTATAAGTGTGTAAGCCAAGATCTTTACGTAAATCTCCAGAATCTCGTGAACGGCGTGAAATCGACTGACTTGGCTCATTTTGAACTGAAACACTTACGGTTGCGATATTTTCGGTACTTCGACCGATGCGTTGCGTCACTAGTACAGGAACATTCAATAGTGAATGTGTTGACTCCAATTTATCCACTACAACATGCACAGCCTGTCTGATAGGACAATTATTAGGACCGAAAATTGGAGCAAGCACTGTTAAAGTTCCGACACCGACTCAGAATTTTGGTAAGTAATTTTTAATAATTTCTAAGCGTTGCTAGTTCGTGAACTTCACCATGATAAAAATGTAAACCTTGAATGACGTTTCGACATTGACAGATCATAAAAAAACTAAGTTTTTTTTTAATTGTATTTAATACAAAATTGTTATGTTCCTTTTGAAAAACCCTTTCTATAAATTTCTAAAAATAATAATTATTATTCCATTCTATTTTTGGTTACAATATTTAAATTTTTAAATTAATTTCTAGAAGTCACTTGCGCGGGAAATTATTGCGGTTACATGTATTTTATACGCAAATAATCTGAATAAATTTCTCTCCCAAGGCGTGTCAATAGTATTTTTCAAGTCAGATATTTGAAATTAAATGTATTTTCTCTAAGTTCAATATAATTATACATTAATAAATGTACAGTAATTTTGCTTGCAATAGCATACGAAAAATCCAAGTACCTTACAATATTAAACTAGGACGTGATATTTACCTAATCCTTTGACAATTGAAAATATTAATTAACCTTTCGATACCGAAGCGTGTAAAAATGATTCGATTGGCGAATGGGGTAGATTATGTACCCCATATTGCAAGTAGGTAATTATACTCACAAAAATACTCATACAGCCGCTCATGAAAGTAAAGGGGAATAAATAAGGCAATATTTTATCTAAAAAAAAATAATTTATACAATAAACATATATTTATATGGCTCCTCTATTCTATTTGATGCAAATGGCATTTAGAACATGTTATTGCTTTTCAGTTGTTTGGTGTTCCGCACAAACAAACATGGTTTCCTACTTTTGCAATCTTTATTACGTGGAGATAAAACACACCGTCCCGAAGATTTCAGTTGATCTTGTGTGTTGCTAATTTCTGTATGTGGTGGGGGAACCAATTCGTATATGGCGTCCACAACACGCTTGTGGAATCTTCTTGGATTTTCCAGTCTACTAGCCACATATGGTCTAATAAGCTCTTGTCCTAAAGAAAGAAGAAACTACATCTGTGAGAAGCATCCTGGGATGAAACAGAATTTTTAGTTGTCCATATGACGTTAAAGTTGAGACAGGCGATATCTATAACGTTTTGAAATAAAACAAAGGACCAGCTGTTAGAAGCTCTCTTATAGCTATACTCGTTGACAATTTTGTCCATAGTGTCAACGGCGCCTTTGGTTGAATTATAATGAAAGATTATGTCTGACTTATAATCCTTATCTTCACCGCTAATTTTATCGTCATGGTGTTCGATGCTCAAAAGAATTACTGCTTTGTTTTTTTAGGAGTACACGAAACCAAAGTAATATCTTAGAAAAATGCAAACACTGTTGACTTTTCTTCTCTAGAAGGATGAGGTAGTAAAGAAGGAGGAATGTCTTGCTTATCTTACGAAGAGTTCCGCGTAATATCAGACCCCTATTTAGTAAACTTTTGCTAAAAATATCAATGATTATACCATAACCAGACCCGAGACAAGATATCAAATTAAGAGTTACTCGGTTACCTTGTTCTTTTTCAGGCTTGTTGCCTTCCTTACTAGTATAGATTTGAAGGTTGACAATGTATATACAGAATTTGCATCTACCAAAGCCCATATTTTGATGCCGTACGTCGCAGGTTTCGATTTCATGTACACATGGACTGTAAAACTTACAAGTTGCCTGTCAATTGTGAGGTGCGAACTCCGGTAAAAATTTTCTTTGCAGGACTTGTGGACTCCTCTACGTTCTATTCTAGTAGTTAGATCATCAAATCGCATAAAACTGATGATCTGTAAAAACTTGTCTCGCGACATGGCAACCTGAAAAATATTTCTACTATACAGAGGATTTTTACGCCAAAGAAAATGGACTGGTTACCTATTTGCGCCTGTTGTAATCAAAAAGCCAAAGACAGCGTACATCTGATGTGAATCTGTCTCTGCCCAAGTTGTTTGTTTGTCCGGATTCTGTATGTTCCATACTTCAACATATTTTTCAACGTTCTAATTTGTGTATTTCACAATTATTTGTACGATTTCATCGTTTATAAATAATTTGAAACATTCGACAATTGTTGAAACATTCCTAGATTTTAGAGTAAGCCCCGGTTTACTCGTTACTATATTTTGAGAACGAGCCCGAGATGCTGTTGGAGGACGATTGTTCCACACAGTTCCATTCTTGGAAATGGAAGCCAAATCTGATTGCAAAACCTCTTCTTCTTCCTCACTATTTTCTAGAGAAGAAATCTGTAACAGAAACCATTCAAAATTAAATTCTTTGTGGTTCTAAATTACAAAAAAAATGCCTGTTGTATCTCTGATTCGGATTCAGCTTCTTCTACATTATGCTCACTGATGCATCTGACAAATTATTCTCATCTTGAAGAAAATTTCGTCGCTTTCTTCTAACCACTGTGGGGCCACGACACTATCTGCTTCTCGAGACATATCTTGTTTGACGGTATATCTGCACAGAAACACACTTCAAAGCAAAGTGAAAATAAACACAATAACAATACACCCCCACTGCTTGGATTACACGCAGAAATTAAAGCAATACCGAGATTACTGGTTCACCTTGAAAGAATACTTGAAAGAATAATAAGGTGTTTTCGTCAAGTTGCACATATTACCAGAATTTTACTTGGAACATGGATGCCGGATGGGACTACAGTTATACCATATGCATAGTTTTATTCAATTTTGAGTAGACAGCGCATGAAATAACGACGCAATGCGCATATACTGTTGATACACATTACAAATAAAGAAAGGATTAGCTGAAATTACAACCCCAATTCACAAAAACAAAGAAAAATAACTACTTTGGGAACAGTTGTACCCCACTCAGGTAATGGTTTTTCTAAAATATTAAATATATTTCTAATTTTAAACATATGGATAATTTATTGCCGCAATGGCAAAATAAAGGTAAACTAAATGTAGTAGATATAAATAATTAAATAAAGTGTATATGCTTAGTATAATCCGAACGCAGGGTCAGCAAAAAAGAATCATACAACTTATTTCTGAATTTAAAAATTAAATTCCAACGCTATTACTTTTAACTTAGTCTTAATGAGTTGAATTTACTTCAAAAACATCAAATGTCTAACATTAACGGTTCTAAAAATGTAAACTTGGTCAGTTAAACAAAGAAATTTTTTCCGTCGAAAAATCTATTAAAATGAAATCATTTATTAATATGCGGCATCTTTTCGAATAAATTTAATATTTGCAATGCACCGACGGGTTCTACTATTTCAAGCTTGGATGCAAAACTTCAAAATAATGCGTAAGCGTCAAAACTGAATTAAATTTATAAGAAATCAGTATATGACGAATGCTTAAAAAAATTAAGCTTTGTTAGTCCTAATTGCCAACGAATCAATCAAGATGAACAAAATCAAATTTAATTTTTCCTCTTGTTCATGTATTATTTGAGCGCTAGTGTGAATAGACAAAACTGTCGCTACTGGGTAACTGAAAATCCATGAGAAATTCTTGGGCAGCCATTGCATTCATCATCAATGATAATTCCACCATTTTTTCTAAGAGAATAGACAATCAGACAATCATTTTCTTAGAAAAAATGGTGGAATTATCGTTGATGATGGATGCCCAAGAATTTCGCATAAATTTTCAGTTACCCAGTAGCGACAGTTTTGTCTATTCACACTACCGCTCAAATAGCTTCAAACATACTTCTTGCCACAAATCTAAGAAATGTGAAATTAATACTTTTTTCAGTAAGATAGATCAACTAGTCCTAGTGCTGGAATTTCAATGCAAGTCTTAACGGGGACATTTCCCTAATCATAAAGTTTCTCTAAATGGCAATTTGAATTGGCTCCCAAGGTAATTACTGTTCCGCATCTTAATGAACTATAGAGAAACAGAACAGAGATTGAAGCTACTCCCTGGGAGTTACTCAATCAAGTCAGGACCAATTTCGTTAAGCATCTAAATGAAGTTGTTCAATGATGGTGATCACTTATAGGACAATACTTCATGACTAAAACTCGGTTTCATGCACTTTAGTAAATAATTTTTATATAAGTAGTCACTTAAAATTCTTTTTCATTTTAATATTCAATGTCAAAGATTATCTTCATTCTTAATAATTTTATTCATTTCTATTTTCAATTTAGATTCCAATCTCAAAAATAATGAATTATTTTCTTCTTTTCAATGTTCTTTTGTTAACCAAGTGTCAAAGCGTGAATATTCCATTACTTATGTTCCCATTTGCTCCAGTCTTTCCGATCTCTGACTAATTTTTATTTTAGAAGATTATGAAAAATGTTTTTTAATTTAATTTTACGTTACGTGTATCACCCTGTATATTTTTATAATTCTGTATGTTACATAAACACTTGTGTTTAACAACCTACAATACCTATGAGTCAAATGATAAATGTTTTTTAATAGATTTGTTGAAAACGCGAAATTAGGAAAAAATGAAAAAAATATCTTTCTACAGATCTCCTTGTTGTATGTTATAGTTAGAAACCGGACACATAGGGTTGAAATGACGTCGTCATTACGACGAACGATATAAATAGTCTACAACATCTGTAAGTACATCACGCAGTTATTGAATGCACTATTGATCTGGCTAGCGCGCACATCTGTTTTCATCGACAATTGCGACGTTTTTTGTTGTATATTTACAGTTAAATTTCTGTATTCATGAGCGTAGATAGGAGCGGGGTTTTTATAACTTATTTTATTTATTATTGCTGTGAGTTACTTTCTTGTTTTCATAGTTTTAACTGTTAATTACATCGTAATTTTTGTGATAGATCCTGTTTAATATCGTTAGATTGAATCTACTTCTCCCAATTATTTCGACGCAAGTGTGCATTGAATTTCGTTCAGTTTCAATAACTTACGCATATATTTTTAGTTCATTTATTTAGATCTAGAGCATTGTTTAAGTTACTTTTTCAGATATGATATGGATGAACGTCGAGAACTGCATCGTAAAACAATGGCGAGTTGGATTGACGGTCATACTGATTGTATGTCCATTGTCAGTGATTCCGAAATTTATTGCAAAATCTGTAAAATATCGTTAAAAATTCCATGAAATCGCACGTACAACATCGCATCGCAATTAGCATCGCAAATGCATGCACAGAAATTGGAACCATTCGAATCTGACAATTTTAACGAAGAACTGTTTGATACTTTTATGGCGGCTAATATTCCATTAAATAAACCTAACAATCCCACTTCAAAAATATTTCTCCAAAAATATACTGCTCGAAATGTTCCTGATGAATCCACCTTACGCAAACATTATGTTTCTAAGTGCTCCACGAAAGCAGTAGAACGCATTAGAAGCCATCTTTCAAATCAGTACCTATGGATAAGTGCCGATGAAACTGTCGATATATTAGGACGCTGTGTGGTGGTAAATGTTGTAGCTGGTGTACTACATCCAACTATTCCATATAACGCATATGTAGTAGCAACAAATGTTATAAATGCAGTAGATGCGGAAACAGTAGCTAAAACCATTTACGAGAATATGCACCAAATGCTTCATTCGGACGACAGGTACAAAGAAAAAAATACTCTTATTTGTCAGTGACAGTGCTGCATATATATTAAAAACGGGCAGACTATTAAAGGAAACATATCCTAATATGCTGCATATTACTTGTGTAGCACATGTTCTCCACAGAATCTCTGAATATATCGGAGACACCTTTCCAGAAGTTGATAGACTTGTATCCGCTTTTAAAAAAGTTTTCAGAAAAGCACCATTGAGTAGTAGCTCTTTACAGGGAAAAACTACCATCTTTGTTACTGCATCCCTCTCCTGTAATCACTAGATGGAGACATGATTGGAAGCTACTAGTTTTTATGCAGGGAATTTCGATAGTTTACAAAATTTCGCTGCATGTTTAAATGACGATGCTCGGAGTATTTCTGAGTCCAAGGAACTAACACAAATTCCTCCTTTACTCAACTTGAACTACAAAATAAACAAATAAAAATGTATTTTGTATTTTAAAGCCCTATATTTACCCGTTTTATTATTATAAGTATAATTATATAAATCGAATTAAAAACTTTAAAAACACAAATGTTCAATAGTACGCTCGTGGGCGATGAGTCATCAACCTCTCGTGTCCGGTCTCTAGTTATAGTGTATTAAATGTTCAAAATGTTCTCCATTGACTTAAAACACGACAAAAACGTTTATCGCTATTTTTTTTCATAGATTTTTACACAGACACAAAAGCATTCTAGATAACTAAACTAATAAAGAGTCGTCAGTAAATAAGTACATCTCATTGTTGACAGTATAAGTTGTCTTTTCAAAACAAACTTTGTGATTAATGAACAATGCAATATTTAAAGGAAACTCATCACAAATTTTCAAGCGATACTTCAGCTTCTAAAAAAACACATTGGGCAAACCAAACACACACTTAATTTCAAATATACTACTATCATGAGAAAAATTAAAATTCCATAAACAATAGAACCCATATAAATAATATTTCAACAATATATTTCTGCATAATATAAACCCCCTTTCGGTGACACTGCAACCATAATCCTCCCTTGCGAAAATAAACACTTAAGCATTTGAGAGGAATATTCAGGACCATATATCTAAAATAATCCAGAGAAAAAAAAAATGCTGTCACCACATTAAGTTCAAAATGCTAAAAATAACAAGGCAAGAAATATATTAGAAAGCATCCATATACAAAAAACACGAATTCCACTAATGACATAACAAATAACCTGTCGACAATATACCTGCCCATTATATAAACACCCCTCGATTACTGACAATATTAATATTATAAAAATGAAATTAAAAAGTACGTGTCCGAAAACAGCTTTAACTAACATCCCGCATGAGGTGACACTACCCACACTCCACCCGCCAAAAACGAAAATAAACAGACGCTTCAAATACGGTCACCAAAAACTTTAGTTGTATTTTGAAATGAAACTGGACAATAAGTATAACGTAGTTAGTCATAGTGAAATGTATACAGTACAATATAATGTAAGTACATTTAATTTAACATTACTCTCACCATTCTAACACTTAAATAAATTATTACAGTTATTATATTACAGTTATGAAAAAGGCTCTATATATAGAATCGAAACGTAAATAAAAATTATATTTGATTTTAAATACCCGGCCGACATTCGCAAGAAACAGTTATTCTTTATCTGGTATATATACCAGACACCCCAATGCCCCCTGTAATTGGCGTCTAGCTGTTGAACAATGCTAAGGCACGAATTATTATTGTTAAACTTTAATGTATTTTTGAATAATGCAATTTAATCCATGGCAACTGCACATATATAAATGTCGCATTAATATACTGTTATTTATAATTTAAAATTCTTTGAAAATTGCAGTAATTTGCGAAACATGTAAGATTTGTATTATTTTAAATATACAGGCTGATTCATTTTCGGCCCTCACCATGGGGATCTCGCTTATTATTGGAGATAGAGTATAGGTTTAAATTTGGCAAAGTTGTTAATTTTTGTGTTTGTTATAAATCCATAAAGAAAATAGACCTGTGACAAATGACCTTCGTTATTTAAAAAAAAAAACGCGAAAACCCCATTTTCTTCTTTTACCTGTAGCACCGACATTTGGCCTTGTAGAGAAAAAATAAAAACACATCCTTGTGGCCATTTCTAAGCCTCTATCCAGCGGTGTACTCTAAATTTTATACGACGTTTCGTTTCTTTCTGGCCATCATCAACTATCTAATTTCTTATAGGCGCCATATTGGATTTAGACATCTTCAGAAAGAGTTTTTTTATGATTTCAACCATGTACCACATGCTGACTAAAGTTTTTGACATTAGGTTTTATTTGAAAGAATAAATTATAAGATTAAATAAGGTAGCCATGGAATTTCAATCTGTCAAATATTTCATTTATTGTGCATTAATAATACAAAAATGTCATACACTAACGAAGAAAAACCAGATATGATAAGTATTTTTTATTCTTCGAACCGAAATTCAACAGTAGCGAGTACAAGATATCTACAATTATATCCAGAACGACAACAGCCTCATCGTACCATTTTTCTAGATCTCAACAGAAATTTGGTCGAGAATGGATCGTTTACTAAGCCGCATAATGGTCAAGACAACAGGAATTTAAATGAAAATCGACAAGATATTTTACAAATGGTAAATTAAAAGCGTGTTTTCAAATTTCATTTTAATCTTGTATTTTTATAGATAAATAATAATCCATCAATTTCTACACGCGAAGCAGCGTCAGAATTAAATTTGTGCCAGTCCAGAGTTTGGAAAACTTTACATAAAAGTAGGTTTAAACCATACAGGATCCATGTTAGTCACTCATTACTGCCTGGAGATAATTTGAGAAGGCTAGAATATTGTAATTGGTTAATGGGAAGGATAGAAAATGACGAAAATTTTTTAAGCAAAATCATCTGGTCAGATGAAACAAAATTTACAAATTCTGGAATGTTCAACAGGAATACGGAGCACTATTGGGCAGTACAAAATCCCCGACAAAACAGGGCTACAAGATCACAACATCGTTTTGGAATAAACGTTTGGATGGGTATTTTGGCAAATCGTCTCTTAGGACCAGTTATGTATGAAGAACATTTAAATAGAGAAAGAACTTTAAACATTTTACGTACATACGTATCTGACTATCTTGACGGCCATATCCCATTAAATCAATTATAATATTTATGGTGGCAACAAGATGGCGCACCAGCACACAATGCAGCTGTTGTTAGAAATTTCTTAAATCAAAAGTTTGCAAACCGTTGGATTGGAAATAGGGGAGTTGTTTAATGGCCTGCGAGATCACCTGATTTAAGTCCGCTAGATTTTTTTTTATGGGGATATGTTAAAAATAATATTTATAAAGTAGATGCGCCACAAAACATTGAAGAATTACGAGACAGACTTCAGAATGCCTTCGATGCAGTTCCTAGAAGAACTATGCAAAGGGCAGTACAAAATGCCAGAAGGCGTGCCCAATTGTGCATTACCGAAGATGACCAGATAATTGAACATTTACTGTAATTGTTTCTTGTTTACTTTTCTATGTATTTTTATTAATGTTCTTGTTATCTTGTACTCGCTACTGTTGAATTTCGTTTCGAAGAATAAAAAATACTTATCATATCTCGTTTCTCTTCGTTAGTGTATGACATTTTTGTATTATTAATGAACAATAAATGAAATGTTTGACAGATTGAAATTCCAAAGGCTACCTTATTTAATCTTATAATTTATTCTTTCAAATAAAACCTAATGTCAAAAACTATAGTCAGCATGTGGTACATGGTTGAAATCAGAAAAAAAACTCTTTCTGAAGATGTCTAAATCCAATATGGCGCCTATAAGAAATTAGATAGTTGATGATGGCCAGAAAGAAACGAAACGTCGTATAAACATTTAGAGTACACCACTGGATAGAGGTTTAGAAATGGCCACAAGGATGTGTTTTTATTTTTTCTCTACAAGGCCAAATGTCGGTGCTACAGGTAAAAGAAGAAAATGGGGTTTTCGCGTTTTTTTTTTAAATAACGAAGGTCATTTGTCACAGGTCTATTTTCTTTACGGATTTATAACAAACACAAAATTTAATAACTTTGCCAAATTTAAACCTATACTCTATCTCCAATAATAAGAGAGATCCCCATGGTGAGGGCCGAAAATGAATCAGCCTGTATACTTATTAAAGTAAAACAAACTTTAAATCACCGACTAACTAAATCTACTATAATATACAAAAGTCAAAAGAGATAATTGTGTGTATATATATTGTAGTAGTTCCTGAAGGGAATGTGGAAGAAATAATTCCACAACAGGATAATGTCCCTCGTTTAGGCGGCCATAAGATGTAGTAAACTGTAGCTAATTCAAAAATACAGTTTTAAAGATGTGCGACTAATAAATGTATCCTGTAGAATGTGGAAATTTACTACATTCAGAAATTATATTGATAATATTGATGAGACTCTTATAAATTAATTATTTATCTCAGGCATGTGAAGTAGTTCGTTTAAAAGCTGCGGAAATAAACATATATTAAAAAAACCTTTATTGATTTGATCAATTTAAAGATCACTTAAGCCGTTTGTCATACATGCTGACATCTATCTCAGGGTAGAAAGAACTTACTGTATGAAATCAGCATGATCGTGATCTTCTTTAAAACATGTAGACCAAAAAAAAAACCTTCTAACATATACCTGAGGTATGTAATAATTAGAGTGGACCAATTCGGAGCGAAAGCAGAGGCGTGACTCTCAATAAACCTATTGACTAACTTTGATGATAGCGGTTTTTTTACTGTACGCTCCTTCAACATTATTAAATACACAGAATACACTTTCCTGCTGCTATTATACGTGTACACACGATGACCGTGAACAACATACTAAGTAATCGTATGTGCGATGGGGCACGCGGGAACCAATTCATTAGTCACGGCTCTGCTTTCGCTCCGGATTGGTCCACTCTAGTAATAATAATAACATTTCTTTTTCAAACAAAAAAATATAAAACATTTATTTTAAATCTAAGAATACTAAGAAGGTAACAAATACAGGAGTTGTATATGGAATACCTTAACAGGTCGGTATTTATTTTTAAAACTTTTACTAAAAATAATAATTATACAACAATAAACTAAGTGAATTTATTCTTGCAGGAAATGTAAAAGAAAAAAAAAACGTTTGATTGTTTACTTCACAGGAAATATAAATTTTAAAATCATTTAATGCATGATTCAAAACTTTATAATACAACGGTGTACTGATAACAGTAATAACCGAAGTGTTCGGAGAAAGAATAACCTTGACGAAATAATTCAAATCTAAATTGAACCAAATCAATGGAAGTTAGTTCTTGAATGAGCTGTAGACTTTTAATTAATATATAGAACAACACATTTGACATATAGGATAGCGTTTTCTGAATAGTTTACTTGAATCATACAGTTACGATTATTTGTCTAGGTATATCGATCTATTTTAAAACAATTAACAAATGATTTTTCTTTGATGAAAGTAATTTAAGATACATACCTTCTAAATCAGAATACGGAGTTAGGTCGGGAATAAGGGAAGGATCTCGGTGTACATCTTCTGAAATTTCTGGAAACTGGAAAAATTTCTCGTTTTTTCTTACATTCTGGTCCCGAATTACTTTAGAAGGTCTGGTATTCAAAGAATTGATGATTCTGGTACCAAAATAACCGTAATTTCTTAATTTAAAGCAATATTATATTCTCTAAATTTCCATTCAGTCAGCCAGTAAAATTTCTAATTTTAAAATGATGCTTAGGTTGATAATTTATGAAATACTTGATTTACGCCGTTCAAATGACTTTCAATTGATAAATTAAACTTTCCACTATCTTTTGGATATATTTATTATATTATGGATATACAAATAACGTCCCTTTGAAATCTACTCCACAACATCTCATAGTTTTGTTCAGAATCAACGGAAATGATGCGGAAATCTATAATTTTGAATTAATATTCAAATTTATATAAATTACATACTTACAACTAATTACATATTTAAAATTAGATATTAAAACTATTCAAAATACTGTTTTTATATTTCCTTTGATTTTCTTTTGATTATATTTAGTCTTAATTAAATATTTAATTACAATTTCTTTTATATTTCAAAATTTTATTTAGTTTTAAATTAACAAAATTCAAATATATTGTTTGAGGTAATTTGCCTCACAACAATATATATATATATACAGGCTGTTCCGCGACTCGACGACAAATTTATACCATATACTACTCTAGCGGTCATTCCGGTAAAAAAAGGTTATAAGACCTATAGGTGAATTCCTCTAATTTAGTAAGCCTTGACGTATTAACGTATTAACGTATGATTGACAAATTAATGACTTTTCTGCTGTAATATTAATTTAAGTCATTATGCCGCGTTTTACTAATGCAGAATATGCTGATATGGTTTTCTTATATGGTTTTTGCAAAGGAAGTGGACGTGCTGCAGCTGCAGAGTACATCAGGCGATACGCAGATCGCATTGTTCCTCACCACACAACATTTTCAAACGTTTTTCGCTGTTTAAGAGAGATAGTATCTTTGCCAAATCGTTGTGTAGAAAAAGATGGATTTGGAAACGCCGAAGTAGTTTTAAATAAAGTTGAGTATTCATTCAGTATTCATAGAATATCTCATACAACGGAAATTCCTCAAACCAACGTATGGAGAATTCTGCACCATAATGGACTTTATCCCAATCGTTTACAAAATGTCCAGCATTTACTTCCTGGAGATTTAGAAAATCGAGTACGGTATTGCCAGTGATTACAAAATCATTTGGAGGTTATTCCACACATACTTTTTACGGATGAGGCCCAATTTACAAGGAATGGTATAAGCAACACACGTAATTCTCATATCTGGGCGTATCAAAACCCACACGAAACAATCGTAGTTAACTATTAACATCGTTTTTGCGTCAACGTGTGGCGCGGCTTGTTAAATAATCATATAATTGGGCCTCATTTCATTGAAGAACGTCTTAATGCAGAAACTTACCTTCAGTTTTTGAAAGAAGAATTGCCGAGTTCCTTGGAAGATATTCCTTTGGAAGCTCGTCGTAGCATGTGGTTTCAACAAGATGGGGCACTACCACATTTTGGGAGACATGTGACGGTATTTCTTAATGAAAACTTTCTGGAAAGGTGGACAGGACGAGGTGGTTCTGTACATTGACCAGTTCGGTCACCTGATTTGTCGCCTTTTGACTTGTTTCGTGGGGTTGCCTTAAACCTTGTGTGTATAGTAATGGTAAACCAGATACACGCGAAGAGTTGACTGACCGTATAGTTGAAACTACTAATTCTCTAAAGAATGAATTGACATCAATTAACTGGCAACATTCCATGACACGAAGAATAGCTGCTTGTTTAGAAAATGGCGGTTTTAATTTTGAACAGTTACTGTAATTATATATCAATTTTCTTTTCTCATTTTTTTAAATTTAAATTCCATCGATATCTACGAAATAAAGAGGAATTCGCCTATAGGTCATATAGCATTTTTTGATCGTAATGACCGCCAGAGTATATGGTATAAATTTGTCATCGAGTCGCGGAACACCTGTATATATTATTACTAACTGTGGCTTGGCTAGGGCTAATAATAATAATTATTCTAAGATAAATACAATAATTAAATGGTGCTGATGAAGTTCCTTCAAAGGTCCAGGACGTGTTTGGTAATGCTTAATTAAAAAATAAAATAAATATACAAAAACTTAATAAATAAAATAAAACACAGCGGCGTCCTTAAATTGGTATATTTAAATAAAAGAAATTGATGTATTTAAAAGTAATTAAATCAGTAATATATACACAAGGGGCGATAAATTAGTAATCGAGAAATTAATATAAAATATCTGAAATAGAAAGGTGAAACAGTAATAAAACAAAGTACTATATACACGCGGAGCGGTGAATAAGTAGATTAAAATATTAATGCAAAATATCTGAAATAGAGTGTTAACTTGCGTAGTAAATTAAGGGTTAATTGAATACGATTAATATAAAGTTACCTCTGTATCGGACAATGCAGAGTTACCTGTGTGCGGCGATGATGGTCACGTGGTCTTAGAAGATATACCTTGGTCAAGTATATGCAGAGCGATGTTTTACCGGAGGAATAAGAAATGAGTTAAATTAATATGGATTCACTTAAAAGAATAATATGCATAGAACAATGCAGTTTACCTTAGAAGTTGAAGAACACCTGGACGGCGTGACATCGTTACTTGGACAGTACACGAGATGTGGGTGTAACCTTCGGAGGTACTAGCGAAAAAGCCCTGATCGTTGTTCGTATCGAAAGAAAAGTAAAGTTTTGAAAAGGGCTGTTTATGGCCTAAGTAGAGGGAGGGATCGATAACTCGAATAATAATTAATAAAAAGCGCGACCTGAAGGGGTGGTCTGTCAATGGCATAATTATTATTAAAATAACCCTTGTGACATGAGCTTCCTAACGATATCAAACATGACATATCAAAGAAGATGTAAATAATATTATATTAAAACAATTTTTAAAATATGGAATTTATCTAGAAGAAATTCTACATTACGGTTATCGGTTGACGGTCCAGGTAATAAGGGTCGTCGGCGGTCAAGAAGATGACAAAAGAAATGCTTTCTCTTTGTAACGAAAATGTACAGTTTGTACAAATGTAAAAAATGTCTTAAGTTTAATATATTATTAAAATGAGATATTCAAAGAAGAAATATATTTTAAAATAGATTAAAAAATTCCTATACGCTAAGCGTAACAATATATAAGATGCTAAGAAAAAAACGATATATATAGAAACAACATAGAGCACATCAAAATTATACACACATGAGAATGTAAATATCTGGCGATAACATAACATCGCCTTCATTTATTCTGAAAACTAGAAATATCGACCTTGTGTAATGTATAATAAACTGTATATCGAATATTGGTGTTTATAAATATTTTGAAAATAGCTATAAAAGCAAATAATTTCTAAAGTAATTCACTAACTATATGACGTAAAAAATTACAATCCTCTAGCATTCCTAAAATTGTAACACTACACGCTACCTCTATTTAACCTACACTTATTGTTAAAACGCTCAACAGAATAGGTTTTATTTTCTAACGACCTCATATATCTCATCAAATCCAAATAAAATCGAATAAAATTGGATACTACTTGCAAAACGGAAGAATGTCTAGTTTCTCGATCATTTCTAATATTTGTCTAACCTGCTTGCACTAACAATCTTTTAGTAATTAAGAACTCTTTTAATAAACAAATATTAGAACTGGTACTTACTCATATAACCTTTGTTTACATTGATTTAACACTATTGGAAAGGAATGCGAAAAATGCTCCCAATTCTTAATTAATGCTAATAATCTAAGCAAATATTTTCTATTTATTGTCAATTGTTAAACATGAGCAGTTAAACTTTATACAAAAACATATTTATTTATAAAGTCTTATGTTTAAATTACATCGTTAGTTTAAATTAAAATATTTCTTGTGAATGTCTTAAGATTCAAGGAGAAATAATGTTTTCAAAAAGTTACTACAATACACTACCTATTTCTAAAAATATTTATTATCCAAATCAATTCTTCAAGTTATGCATATTGTGTGAAGTAATGAAACGAGCACAAATTAATAGACTTTTCTCATCTTTCAAAATGCATATAGGAACTATGTATGTACAGTCGGTGCAACCCAAATATTAACGCTATTTGGTTATCATGGGATTTTTTACTGAAATTCATTACTGTAATTCTGGCTTTGGCCAGTGGTATTAGAAAGAGGAGGGATAATATTGAAAACATAAATATAATCTGATTTTATTAATGCCTTTTTGTCGAATCGGTATTATCTACATTAAATGTGCAATAAACTAATTGAAAGAATATAAAATTACAGTAACAGTATATTTTTTCCAAAATTAAATTAACATCTAAGCATATAATACTACGAAAACCATTTATTACAGTAAAATTGGAATAGTGTTATTAATATTTTATAGCAGAGCCATTGAGAATTATCCTGTAATAAAAATCAATTATTATAAACATTTAGTGTTTACTGTTTGCTTACATGTTGAAAGGTAAAATTGTCAGAATAAGTGTCTCTTACTGATAGTAACATCACGTTTTCTAAAATATTTATGTCATTTTCGGCTATCAATCGCCCATCAATTTGCCAACACATTCCAGGACCGTGAACGCTTATCCACGCCCAAACATTGACGGAAAAGCGGAAACTATTAATAGTACCGAACGTATAATTCTCCTTGAATCGTATTTATGTGTTACTGCTCACAATCGTCGCTTATGAAAAGTACTTCGATATTTGCCGCATCAAATTTAACGACAAGGACTAGAATTCAAAATATTTTCTTCATTTGGTGTTGAGACTGAGCGTGGATTAGAATGTTATTACAATTATTTTATCAACTATCCTCGTATATTCGTTATTGCTGTATGCTGCGATCTTATTCGACCAATGCGAGTAGCTCTGTGAGCGTGCGTGTTGGGATTTTGGTGGTGTAAGAACATTGAGATGGTGTCCTTGTGTGGCACTTAAGTTTGAGATCACGAACAGTCTGGTTGTGTGAAAGATTTAAAACCGTTTTGTATTTTGTGTTGTGGATCGCGCAATATTGCGATTGAAGTCACTGTTTTTGTGGTCGATTTTTAGTTCATCGACCAAGATCTCACTTGTATTCATCTTCTTAAAAAACAAGTACTAAATTGCACCACGAATTGCGATTTTATTCATTTTACAACTTTTACGAAACACAAACACTTTCTGCAAAGGCTGAAAGAACTTGCGATGTATCCTTAGGTTTTAATATACGTTTTAATGTTCACCAAGGTGACCATACCTGATACCGTACAAATAATCCAAGAAATTCTATCCTCTACCAGCCAGATGGGAGCTGACCTATTGGAAACTTGTTTAACCTTTACCTATTTTCAATCCAGTAACTGTTATTACGAGCAAACGTCTGGTGAAGACTTGGATTCCACGTTTCTCCCGCCAACACCAACATCTTTTTGGAGACGTTCAAACAACAAATCTTGTGTTCCTATGTCCAAAGACCAAAGTATTGGTCTAGATACTTTGATAACATCTTAGTTATGTGACCACATGGACGTGGTTTCTTAAATAAATTCATTAAGTTTCTTAATTCCAAACACAGTTCCACTTATTTCACTATGGAGGTTGAGGCGGAAGATTCCGTTCCTTTCTTGGATGTCTTAGGGAATTATAAGTCTGATGTCTCATTAGGACAATCCGTTTCTCGTACACCTACACATAGTGACAGATACCAAATGCCCTTTTTCGCCATCATCCTGCACAAGAACATAGCGTCATAAACTCCTTAGTACGAAGAGATTTTTTCTGTTTATATATTTATTTCGTATGAGAAGCGGTGTTAACAAAAAATTGGAAATTAGACATCAGTGTATAAATAACTTTCGTGGCATAAAAGTCACTAAAATTTTCAACTAGGCTCAACAGCTCGTGGATGTCACCAGGGAACTTCTTCTGGAGCAGTCGGTTACTATGTGGGCCATAGTTTGCTTCAGATTTACGCATTCGTAGAGGTCAGTATCTGCTAGTTTTCATTTATGCATGGTTGAGTTGTACCTTTCGTGGCCAGTGCTGAACGTATTTAATTGAGACCATTTCCTACGTGGGAGAATTACGCCCGGTAGAGATTTCGAAGGATTAGAAATTAAATCTCTATTCAGGGCTATCCAGTAATTACTAACACTGATAGGGTGCTCAAGTTCCGTTTCCAGCCAAATCGGTATCCTAGATTTCAGTCGGGTCCTGTAGGCGCTCTCCAAAACATCGTGTATAGGAATGTTAGAAAAAATTGGTAACCAGAGACTAGGAGTAGCTCTAACAATACCGGTGACTCATTATACCGTTAACTTGAATATCTATTAACATGGTGTGAGAACTTCGATACCAGACAACAGTACAGTATAAGCCAGTATAATGGCTGCCGTTCGCAAGGTCTCCCCATTCGTCCCCAATGAATTGGTAGTAAGTTTATGTAGTATAGTATTGCGCGTCTTCACATTTTGACTAGTTTTATAGAGACGCGGCTTGAATGTCACAAACCCATACAACGTTAGGCCTGCATATTTATAATGGGGGTTATGGCTGATCCGACCATTACTAAATTCAACATTCAGCTTTCTATGGTATTCTTTGTCACACAAATGAAAGGCACATAATTGAGATTTTGAAAGATTTAGTTGTAAGCGATATTTCTTCTAATATTCGTCTAAAGCCTGCATATCTTCAGCAAGTTGTAATTCTCCATCTTCTAAATTCTTGGTTTGGGTGCATAAAGTAAAGTATCTGCATATATAAGTTTTCGCGATTGTGGATGAGAGATCACTGGTGTACCTAAATGTAAACCATTAAAGAAACCCGAACCGAGCCTTGAGAAGGGCCATTTTTCAAGGTTTTGCCATCACTAGTTCAATTGTTTAAGCAGGCTGCGATTTGGCGATTACTCAGCATATTCTGCATAAGTTTGCTTAATTAAGCACACGGGATGTTTTTTTTTTAATTTAAAAACCATTCCATTTTTCCCGACTGTGTCATAAGCACTGGAGAGATCGACAAAAACAGCGAATATTTTCAGGTCCTTTTCCATATCTGAACTTAATTCCTTGCTCAACGAAATCAATCACATCACCAATATCTTAATCAATAACAAGTATTCCAAGCACGATACCCACGCACCATAAACCAACACCTTAACCTCAGATACTGAAATTTCTAAAACCTACTTACCTTATATACAAGTGCATAAGGCCACCCGACAGTATCAGCAAAATCCTTCTCTAACATAACATCAAAACCATCTTCAAACTCCACACTACATTATTGGCCCCGATTACTGTTAAAGACCGCAATCATCTAGAAACTACTGATGTTAGATTTGTAATAGGGCAGTGCGAGCGTTAGCTAAACACTTGACATCAAATTAAATTACAATCTACCAAGATTCTATCCAGCAGCCCTTATTACTTCAACCGTAAAATACGTAAATCCAGGAAGATCCTAAAGCGTCCCATAAATTTCGACCGTGATGACGGGATACCCTCCACACAACATCTAACAAACCCATGTCCCTTGTGATCAGGGTCAAGGACGCGGTTCCGCTCGGAATCCAAAGCCATCTTAATACATACTATGTACTTTATATTTGAGGAGAAGTAAGGCATCAAAGAGACTGGAATTTCAATAAGAAGATACTGACCCAAAACATGTAATACTTCCAATTTTATACTTGAAAGTGTTGAGACATTGGTCCAACATCCTACTTTAATGGATTCAAGTAAAAAATAACACGATTTAATCTAAAAATTCTATTCAGATATTTTTTAATATTTTTCAATAGAAACATAGTTATTTACTTTATCAAAAAATATTAATAGAGACCCATTCTTATCTTTACAATAGAATTATTATTCAGATTATTGTTAAAGCATTTTTTCAAGTATATCAGTAATGAATGTATTCCGTATCGGTACCTACCATCAATCATTGTTAATGTTAAGCAATAATTTTATCATCATTTAAAATCAATAATCGCTCATTTAATAACTGATATATGTATTCATATTTCCATGGAGTTACAAAAAAATAAACGGTCTATGGAAGATTCTTTTCATGTTTAATGGTATTATCAACTGCTATTAGTAAAAAGAATGATTTTTCTTCTTACTGTAGCATTATCATTTATTTATTATGCAAACAAATAAAAAGTAACGAGTGTATGTTATAATTCGATATATCTATTATCAGTGATAACAGTGTATATTCATGTAATACGATATGCGATAAAAAAACATTTATCAAAATTATTTAAAATAGATATAAAACTAAAGTTAAAATCTTCATTTAATTAATATTTGTTCGCTCAACGACAATTGTTTCGCCAACACGGTGGCATCGTCAAATAATTTCTAGAGTACGACGAACTACATTACAATCTTTGTATTTATAAATATCGATGTTAATTTGTAACGCGTTCTAGTAAGTACCTGACAAAGCACTGTGTTGGCGAAACAATTGTCGATTTACCAATAAATATTAATAAAATGAAGATTTTAACTGTTTTATTTCTATTTTAAATTATGGATCTTCATCAAGTAAAAGCCGAATTAATTAAATTATCAAAATTATATAAAAATTAAAGCTATTTAATGAAGGGAATACGGGTATAATCCCGAAACAAAGCAGCAGTCATCGCAGTGGAAGACGCTATCATCACCACGACTAAAGAAAGCACGGCAAGCTCGAAGCAACCTCAAGTCGATAATGATTTGTTTCTTTGGCGCTGATGGCATTACGCACAAAGAATTTCTGCTTCCTACTCAGTACTTCCCAGATTTTTCCTCTGTTTACGGTGTCGAATGCTTTCTATAAATCGACATAACATAGATACAAACTGTAATTATGCGCTAATTCTTTCTCGGTCAATTGTTTACTGTAAAGATTAAATCTGTTGTTCCCCTGCCTGATTTGGAGCCACATTGATTGTCATCAATTGCCGATTCCACTATTCTCATCAGTTTGTTTTCAAGTATTACTTCATATACCGCATGGAACTGGTGTTAAGGAACGGCGGGGAGGTAAACGATACCCCACCAGTATACTAGATAAGAGACAAGGGACGGTTATAGCACCAGGCGTTTTTTTTGTGCAGCATACTTCCCGAATTTTCTCGGCGCAAGCTGCGACTACAAACAAATCAGCCTGAAAAACTGTCGTGTATGTTCCCCAGACTTAATTATATCTTCTTTCTAGGGCACATTCCACATATACCTACACCTATGCCCCAATTTGATTGTAGTCCATCCGTGTACCAAGTGCTGGCACTTCAATTGCTGGAGAGACATTTTGCCTGTTCCCTGGTCGGTATAGATATATTCAGCTTAGCTGTAAACATAATCTCAGGTGCCGTACTGGCCGCCGGCATTTGTAATATTGACTCTCCCAGTATTGCTCCTGTGGTATCAGAAAAAAAAATAGTCTTGTGTCCTCAATAAGAGCCACTATCCTCCTCAGGAGAAGTTTGAGTACCCTCGTAGGATGTAATAGATCTCTTCCGAAATATTTTTGTCTGAGTCCTTTCAGTTCATCACAAGTGCATATTAGATGAAGGCTGGTTTCCTCCTGTTTTTCACATCTCCTACACCAGGGCCCACTAACCAAGCCCATGCTGTATTGATGTATTATACAGATGCGTTCTTAAAGGAATGTCCGGTTATTAACCCGGTAATAATTTTAATTTCTTTGTTGTTACTACGAATTGGGTTAGCTGTAAAACCCAGCTCCCTTAGTAGTGATTTAGTAAGGAGTCGACCTTCCGTTGGCCTGTATTTCTTTTTTTTTATGTTTTCTTTCTAGCCATAACCAGATCTCTCTTCTAGGGAAATCCTTAGCGATTCCACATACATTTTCTAGTCGTATGAATTTTCTTTTAGTACCTCCCTTGGCCAGTTCGTCGCCTAACTCATTGCCTTTAATTCCTTAATGTTCGTGCACTCATATTAGTGACACAGAAAAACACTTGTTCTACCAATCAAGCAGAGTAAATTTGAAATTGAATCAATTGTATGTAGATCACAAACACAATCAATGGGGATCAAAATTTTGTTCAAAATTAGTTCATACTTTAATTCGATTGACTTGAATTGACAAAAGAGTAGTATGATTTTTGATTGCATGAATATAAGACTTGTTGCTTAAAGTAACCATGTTGGCAATAATTGAACACAGCAACTAATCTGATATTTGATAAGCATAGCAGCTACCATAAACTTCTAAGTAGGTAAAGGTGAAAGCTATTTTTACCATATGAGTTACCATTTGATTAACCGTAGTAAATTAGAACTTATCGAATTATCACTACGCAACAAATTTTGACTTTTCCTTGCTTATTATAAAGATCTATTTTAATGTCATGAGCTAGTGGTCCAGAGCTAGTGATGCCTACAAAGCAAACCGTTTGTTTCTACGATGTCTAGTTCGGTGTAAATACTTTTTGAATTCAAAGCGATCTATTGAATATTACAGCTTCTTTATCTTCAAAATAATGTAATTGATATAAATCTACCCTAACAAAAATAAATTGTTGAAGTATTATTTGTTGTGAACGTTCATGAAATTCTATTTCAAACTTGGTAAAACGGCAGCAAAAACTCTAAAAATGCTTAAATGCAATCTTGGTGACGAATCATGGGTGTACGGGTATAATCCCGAAACAAAGCAGCAGTCATCGCAGTGGAAGATGCTATAATCACCACGACCAAAGAAAGCACGGCAAGTTCGAAGCAACCTCAAGTCAATAATGATTTGTTTCTTTGACGCTGAAGGCATTATGCACAAAGAATTTCTCCCACCAGTTGAAACAGTTAATGGACGATTTCATTGCGATTTTCTTCGACGACTAAGAAAAAACAATTGGCAACCTGCCAAGTGGTGCAACAATTCGTGGATCCTGAATCACGACAATGCACCAACCCACACGTTACTTAGTTTCTAAGCTCAACATAGACAGCAGAACTACGCCACCCTTCCTACTCCCCAGATCTTGCCCCCTATGCCCCCTTCCTGTTTCCGAAGTTGAAATTAAAGCTCAAGGAACGCCATTTTGGGACAATTGACGAGATCCAGACCGAATTGCAGTCACCGTTGAACACGTTAACTCGAAGAACTGGAGAACTCCAGCACTGCCTCCAGAGATGCACAAATCGGAATTTATTGTGTTTTCTTTTCACAGTCCGCGAATTTCCGGGTAGTATCTCGTATTTTGCGTGATTTATAGAAAATTCTAATGCTTGAAATGAATTTATCTTCCACTCCCATCCTACTCAGTACTTCCCTGATTTGCCCTCTGTTTACGGTGTCGAATGCTTTTTATAAATCGACATAACATAGATACAAACTGTAATTATGCGCTAATTCTTTCTCGGTTAATTGTTTACTGTAAAGATTAAATCTGTTGTTCCCCTGCCTGATTTGAAGGCACATTGATTGTCATCAATTGTCGATTCCACTATTCTCATCAGTGTGTTTTCAAGTATTATTTCATATACCGTATGGAACTGGAGTTAAAGAACGGCGGGGAGGTAAACGATACCCCACCAGTATACTATATAAGAGACAAGGGACGGTTATAGCACCAGGCGCTGGGCGTGTCGACGACTGTGCCCAGTCGTCGACGATAGATACGACAGAAATACGAGTACATACACAATACGTATGTATATACCGCACCTACTCCTGACGTATCATTACTTATCCAATCATACGTATGTGTATACCACACCCACTCCTGACGTATTATTGCTTATCCAATCATATGTATGTGTATACCACACCTACACCTGACCTATCCTTATGCTGACCTATGCTTATCCAATCAAATGTTACGCTATACATTCAATAAACATATGGGAGAAGTAAAGCGGCGGAAACGCGTCTTGCGCAGCAGTGTCGTTTTCTTACCTCGTTTACTTACGGTATATTATTAACTACACTGTAAGTACGAACACGACAACCGATTTTGGATTACCTTCTTTAAATTCATCCGTAAGCGAACGATGGCCACGATTGAATTGACTAGACCAGTTGTATACAGTAGTTTTAGATAGTCCTTCATAGCTAAATGTGTAAGTGAGTTGATCGATGCACTGTTGTTGAGATAATCCACGTTGGAAGTCACAGTAAATCATCGCACGAAAAATTGCTAAATCATGCACTGAGGAGTCTATAGCAAGACTAAACACGTATTTGCCTATCTGAATAGGAATTTTCTCACAAATATAAACTTGTATTTTGTTCTCCATACCCGATTTTTAATAATATTTTTTACATTATTAAAAATAGTTTTGTTTTACATAAAGAATCATTAAATACTAAATAAAAAATCATTAAATATCCTAACAAATGTGACGATAAGCATAATATCAGAAATCCTTTGAAATGAATAGCCTCCATTTAAATTATTTAAAAATTATTGGTGTTTTTACACTGCAGCAGATACAATCTAGTAAATTTGTTCCTCGCGCTAGATATTTGGTGGTATCAGATAAATCGACAATAAAATTTGAAGGAACACAAAAATAGAATTGGACGAAATATGAGAATAGACCAGCAGTTTCACTGCCAACAAAATTATTTAAAAAAAATTAATTTGTCGACTAAATAACATTTCGTTTATTCGACTTTACTAATTTCATCTAATCTAAAGGTAATCTTAGATTTAAATTAACATGCGAATTATATACAAACGAATATGTATTCATTTATGCAAATATAATTATTTACAACAGTCAGAGATAGCTTACATATAATCATAGCATATTTTTTAGATATCGAATACTTCAGTCTTTTAAATTTTATAACTTCGTCGTTGCAGTAACAACATTATCAAAATCTTCTTTTATATCATCAGGAGTTAGACAACTTATCTCCAAGTTTTTATAAAAGTTAGGATGATCCGGTCTGTTCCACCATTGCTCCTCACCACAGGCGAATAAAACATATATGATCGTCGTTACTACGAATACACCCATTGTAATCCAGAAGACTATACGCCACTGCGTCACAGTTTGCTATAAAAATAAGTAAGATACCATTAGAATCAATAAAAACATTTTCGTTCATCAAAATTATAACATCGAGTAGACATTGAAGATGAAAAAAATTATGTTTATGATTTTGATGTATAGTGGGTACTTTACAGAAGTTCATTTTCTTTCATTTCAAAAATCCAAACATCTACCGACGTATATAACAAAGTAGTTTGAAACATACTTAAGTAGATAAAACCTCTCCAAATTTTGTATAGAATAAAAACATTTTTAATAATATAAAAATGTTATTGAAATTCAAGTTCATACTTATGTGAAAGTATCTCTCCAGACATGCAGACAGAGTGGAAGTTAGCTTGGAGGTACGTTACAGTTTCTGCAAGTTGCGGTTGTATCCGTAAGATGGAAAACCCTTGCTAAGTCTTACACTTGTTATGAAGACAGCGATGGTTGTTTTGGCGTTTGTGATATTGACATTTGTCAAGGAACGACGCTGAATGTTCTTCTACGATCTGTTTTATTAACTGTTGTAATATGATAAGGGTGTTATTTATGGTGAAAGATCTCTTCAGCAGCATGTACTGATGATTCTGTAGTAAGATGAAACACGCGTCCGCATGTCTGGAAAGAATCTTTCACACAAGTATGTACTCGTATTGGGTTCTTCACGCCCGATTTTGAATAATACTTTTATAATATTAATGTTTTTGTTATCTACACACGGGATTTTCTTATTTAAAGTTATTTACAATCTATGTTAATTTTAGAAATTATATTTTGGAAAAATTCCAATACTGATCTTTAATTTGACGATAAAGAAGTTACAAAAAAATTCCTTTACGTTCGACTTGAATATGTTTCATTAAAAATAGTTATTGAAAACGGCTTCAGTCCAGTGGCTCTTATGCCATGTAAGCTGCTGTACGGATGAGACTGCTTCGAACAATTTCGGTAGCAGCTACTTGCTTTTCTGTATATACGACAGCTTAAAAGAAAAGTGCCATCCGTGCTCCAGCACGGATGTGACTGCTCTGTTAAACGACACACTAAAACGCAGAATTTACGACATGGTTCTGGATTAAAAGAATCAAGTAATTCAAAAACTAAAGAGCTCCTATTCTTTTCCTTGAAGTGTGATGAGACAACCGACATTTCAAAATACGCACAGTTATTGCTTTACTACAGATTTATTGAAGGAAAACAATTCTTTGAAGAAATATTATTTTCAAAATCTCTTGAAACGACAACTAAAGCTGTTGATATATTTTCTGCTTGCTACCTAGGGCGCACATGCGTGGTTCTGGCGAAATGAAAATGGTCGGTAAGCTGTTGAAATCGGTAGTCCTAACGCACTATTTAAAAGGGAGCCCCTATTATCGTGTATGCCCTTAGTCAGTGGAGACAGGTGTGAGCTGACTAAAACAGATGATAAGTAGTTAGTTTTACTTATGGAGGCTCGAGACTGAAAACTAAGAAAATAATTTGCGCGATCGTAGGTGCATGTGCTGACAGAATAATAAATTGTACCAAAACGACGAGCTAAACTAAAGGGGTACCTAAATACATAAAATAAAAGAATCGGAAATAGTTAATTCGTATATTGAGATAACAGGAAGAAAACAAGTAAATAACAAGTGATTATCAAGTGAATAACCAATGACTCAAGACCCAGATAATATTATATAAAAATTAAGTTATGAAAAATTGTCACAGGAATATGAACACCCGGTATATCAGATCATTAAATTATTGAATATATTATAAAAAAAAGAAACTACATGAGTTTATGCTGAATCAACTTAAAACACCAAAATCAGATAAATTAAATTAACCTGCAAAATGCATCAAAATAATGACAATTAATTAATTAATTAATTTGCCTTAACCTAAGATCAAAAATTCGTAGTTAGACGGCAGATGTGTTGTTAAACATTTCATTAGGTTTTACACACAGTATGTTGCAAGTAGAGTAACAAAATTTAATAGAAATATTATAGATATTTAATAGATAACGTAATGATCAAATTTAACAATTCAACCAACTGGACATCAACCATTCTTATTGACGATTTGCGATTTATTACGATATGAAAACACTCACGTCAACGCTAAAATTTGCTTTAGCTTGTGTGGTATTGAAAAACATGGATTTGAGCTGTAAAGTTATACGTAAAGTTGGTCGAAAAGTACTCTTGCCTTATTACGCAATACAATAAATAAATATAATAATACAATAAAATAGTTTTTCCTGAAAAAAATACCATCGCACTTCTTAATGGTAGTATTTCACTCCACATGTACTTACGTCTTCCGTTAAAGCTCCTATTAGATATGGAATGACTATACCACTTACAGCCCCAACGCCGTTCACGATTGCCATTAAAGTTGCAGCGTAATTTGGAGATAAATCCAATGCATTAACTTTCATACCACAAAAGAACGTGCCCATTGTACCCATAGCTAACGTAAACATGATTATTACTGCAGTTCTATCACAGCCAGCATATGAAGCACCCAGCATAAATAAACCAGGACCTATTGCAGCTGAAATAAAATTAATTCTTAAAATTACTTTATTATTACATTTGCTTCTCTAAACATTTTCAGCCAAAGTTTATGATGGGTTCATTAATATAATAGGTATATAGGGAAATGATCTTTAACGACCTTTACAATAATACTGTAAAGGATTTTATATAACCAGCGACAAAGAAAGTAATTTCGAGAAAACAAGAAATATATTTTTTAACACAGGGATTATTTACATCTACATTTTTAAATAACGTTATGCTTTCAATGAAAAGCCTTTTTTATAACACTACAAAATAAATATTGACTAGTGTTTCCTATGTTCATGTTTTCAATTTCAGAAATGGATAAAATCATTTTCTTCCATATAGCAACTTTAAAATTCCTAATTTTTTCTTTTATTAAATATTTCCATAATTGTAAATCCTTCACATACTGCTATGTGCCCCCATGAGCACTAGACTTGCGCCGACGAATATTCCCTTATCCTAAATCTACCCAACTTACCTTCAACTTTATGCTTGCCCCGGAGATCTTATGGCTAAAGGGCTAACTCAGTTATAGAGGCGAGTTGAGGGGAGGTTCTTACATAAAAATGGGCGCCACCATGTTTCCTTTAGCCAACAGAGAACACAGACTCTGTCGTAGTAAGTGGATAAATTTAGTAATACTCAATAAGTTGTCAATAATTAAAAAACCCAGAGTTCACAACAATAACCACTAGATTTATTGATTAAGAAACCTCATTAACAGGTTAGAACACAAACAAATACAATATAATATGCTATTGCAATTTCAGATTGTGATAACTCACTAATGACAGGTACAAGTAACGTACTATATGAATGAATCCCAGATTCACCCTGTATATATTCAATAGATAATTACTAAAATAAAACAAAAATTGACTTATAATAAGCACCTCTTACTAAAATTGTACACTGAGTGCTTAAGGTTGAAAACAAAAAAAAATATGCTATACCAGAGGGGTATATGTATGGAACAAAAAAATACTATTCCACAGTTGGAATACCATTGGTCAAAATAAATTATCGTACCTAAAACTATATGGTATTGCATCGGTAATTCATTAAAGCTTTAATCAACCTTACACAGGTTCGATACACACGTATATGCAATACGTACTTAGGTGGTACACACAAATAGAAATTAATAGTGCAATAAATAATTAACTGTCAATGTATTCATATAATTTGATACTCCAATCAGATAGTAATCAAAACAGGTTCAGCCTGTATATGCAAAAATGTGTTTAAGATATATAAAAAAAGAATTAACTAGAATGTTATTCTATAGTTGTGAATGATTACCAAATAAATGGAAAAGATATTTATTTAAACAAAATTTAGATATTAAAATTACATTGGAATCCGTTACTGATTCAAAAAAAAGTACTTATTTAATTTACTCAAATTTCTTTACTTTAAACAATCTGATATGCGAGATTGATACCATAAAAAAAAGATACTACTAAAATTTGAACTAGAAAGCTGATTAATGTATGAAAATGGAAATTTTACAATGAGGCATGAGAAAAAAAAATAAAATGGTGAAAGATGACCCTTAGATCCGATTACACTGATTTCCTGTGTCCGGGTGATTCGCTGACTGCTGATGAATCAACCTCCCGTCTAATTAGTAGATTACACCTACGGAACTCACAGCATAACCAGTCTAATGCAATTCCGCCTATATTGCCGTTATTAGCAGATACTAACAACCTTAAATAAATGAGAAAAAGAAAAAGAATAAGTGGAAGATTCCAGAGTAATATAACAAAATGGAGAACAATGTCGTTATATAATTACAGCCGTCCCCTTATCTCAGAACTCACCTGAAGCAAACACGTAGGTGGAAAACTTTTCAAATCCGAGGAACAATACCCTCGACTAAAATTGCACTACTACTAGTGAACTTATATGAAGCGAACCAATTTGTCGAATCCTGCCTTCAGCAGAACAGATAACACTGTATCAACTCAAATTGACTTCCCAGTTTTACACTCGTCGACCTACACCAAAGCGGGACTAATAAGAAGAGAGCGCCAAGAATGCTTGTCCTTTAATTTAAGCAGAGTAGACGGATACGTCATTATTAACAAAAAAAGGTACTACCACCCATACGGGATATTGAAATAAAAGATTGATAATTACTCGGATATCATGACATGATTAAAAAGCAAATGAGGAAGCCACAACCAAAAATTCATTAATTAATTCGGATTAATTAAGGGTTTTAGCAACGATTAAAATTATACCAAACGTTACAGCGATCTAGAGCTCGCCAAACAAACCAAAAATGTAAAGACTTAAATTAATTGAAAAATGATTATACGACAAGTTAAACGATCCTAATATGTTTACAAAATTCTAATAAAAAATATAACGATTTACCTAAAATTGGAACGATAATGAAATATAAATTCAAATGTACGAACGATAACGCGCATAATATTTCAAGATGTCTAACTTGCGCATAATCCAATGCTGCGGATTAAAAATAAACATATTAAATAAACGACTCCGGGGAAACGGTTATAGTGACATCCAAGATATTTTAACATACAAACGTTACATGAAGATATTAGCCTATGATGTTCGATAATTAGCAATTAAAGTAAATAAATTATGCTAAATGATAATATTGAGTTTTGAAATAGCCTATGATGACTTAGAATTAGCAATTAATTTAAATAAATTATTAAAAATGTCCAAACAGTGCAAGGATCATTTTTAAAGTATAACAATACGTTCAGCAGGCAAAGTGCCCCACATCCTGTGCTAAAAAAAAAATGCGCCAAAGCTAGACAGTTCAGTTATAAAAACAAATTATTCGCAAGTAGTATGGGATTTTTCTTCTATTTTGTCTCTCTATTGATTCACCTAATTGGTTGTCCTGTCAGCTATCATACTATGTTGAAATCTGCGGACTAGACTGCCTGTGGGTGGTGATCGATCTTTAAGTTTGACCAGCTACTTTATCAACACTCTCTTTCGATAGAGCAGAAGTAAGTTGCTTGGCGGGAAAGTTATTTCTTTCTTTGACATGTTTTTGAAATGTCGTCTTAGTATCAAAGATAATTCCAACTTATTTTTTCTAGGCTTTAGGGTCGCTGAAAAAACCGGTTATCTCACACAAAGACGTCGCCGTATCCAGTACGAAGCCTCCTTGTGAGTTAAAGCGCCTGGCACGTCCTCATTCACTTCAAACCTTGAGCGCGCCCTTAACCATTTGTACATTCTTATTCCCCAGAATATTGGACTCATTTGTAAATGATAAAAAACTCTGGACCAAAGACAGAACCCTGCAGGACGCCGGCCCCTAACAGTCTGATCATAGACTGCTTACATGTACGAAAGCCGAACTTTTCAGGACGGAAAACATCCAAGTATTTGATGTTACCCCACAGTTTTACCAAAATGACAGATTCAGCTATATTAGATAGATGTGAAAAAAATACTAATCGGGCGATAATACCGGAGTTCTCAGCATCTTAGTATGATTTCCAATTTAATTGGCACTTTTCTGGATTATTAAAATCCGACCCCCCCGTGCCCAGTGTACGGCCTCTTGTATCGTCTATAAATATCAATATTGTGCCCAAGACTACATCTCGTAACAAAGCCGCTTAATTTTCTTTGTAAACTCCGTCACCTACGCATCGACTGTGGAACTATTCTCTTACAGGAAATTCTAGATCAACTAATTTGTAAGCCGATTGTTAAATAATTACAGCTATGGTGTTCTGAAACTTTTCAAATCATTCAAACAAGCAGATCTTGAACCGGTCAAGATGAGACCGATGAGAGCGAGCATGATCATACAGTAGAAAGAATATTTACAGGCGCCATACACAGCTCTAATTAAAACTAAATTTCCATTGAACTGTGAAAAGTTGAATAAGGACACGAAAATTATCTTTGTATGTATTTTTTCTAATAAATGCAATTTTCCAAAACAACCATAGAAAGAAGCAAAGAACAAATATTTTTGTGTTAGACCTCACTAGTACAACAAAAATCAACATATGCAACTGAATGAAGTTGTCGTGGCGATGAAGTCATGACTAAGCAGTCTAAACGTTTTTCTATGGAACACTCCTAACACATCAACAGTTTTCTTATAGATACTCCTTCGTGCCAAATGCTCTGCGAATTGTGGAAATATAGTGGCTTGAGGAGGGATTGACTGTCTGTTCACAAAAAAACAAGTTGGTAGCTTTTACTAACATGAAAAAACTAAATGATTTTGGCAGCGTAAGGCTGTTCGAATAAGAGTTGGAACAAACCAATGAAGTGAACACCTGCTGCGAAACTGAATTGGAGAAGACACCTAGTCAAAGTGGTGGACAGGGCGGCGCAGCCATTCTGGCGATACAAAAGAGCTGTTGACAAAGCCTGGGGACTAAAATCAAGTGTGGTACACTGGTTGTACACAGTAGTACTAAGATCAACTTTTACCTATGGGGCAGTTGTCCGGTGGAGGATAACAGAGTTGACATCGTCGGTGGGGCTCCTTACGACACTCCATCGACAGGCTCTGTTAGGAATCGCGGGAGCTATCAACAGTACGGAAATCGCCTTCATGGAGGCCATCGTGGGTCTGCTCCGCTGGAACTAGTTTTGAAAGCCGAGGCCGTGGCTGCGACTCTGAGGCTGAAGGCCAATGGCTTATGGGGACCTAATAAGTTTTTAGAGGGGCATATGGATACCACAGGAACTATACTGGGAGAGTCGAAATTACAAAAGCGGGCGGACAGTATGGCACCATAGATTATGTTTACAACTAAGCTGAACAAATCTATACCGATGAGGTAACAGACAAAAAGTTGCCGTTGACGAGCCGGCACCTAGTACATGGATGGATAACAATCCAATCGGATCGCAGGTGCAGATATATGCGGAATATACCTGCTGAATATTCCCCAGAAGGAAGATATCATTCGGCCTGAAGAATCGTACTGCGGTTTTCCAGGCTGAATTGTTTACAGTCGCAGCATGCGCCGAAGAAATTCGGAAAGCCGGCTGCCCAAACAAAAAATCAGCATAATGATTGATAGTCACGCGGCTTTTAATGTCATTATGAATCCATCTACCAGGTGCAAACTGGTCAAACATTATAAACAGGTCCTCAATAGACTGGCACGAGACGACACTGTGTCACTGATGTGGGTGTGGGGAGATTAAAGGCAATGAGCCGGCGAACTGGGCAAGAAACGTTCTAAGAGGAACTTCACAGGACCAGAACCTGTATGTGGAATCGGCAAGGATTCCATTAGAAATGAGATCTGATTATGGCTAGAAAGAGAATATAATAAGAAATGGAGGCTAACGGAAGGTCAACTCCATACTAAGACGCTACTAGAGGAGTTGAACCCTAGGCTTTCAGCCAACCTAATTCATAGTATTAAAAAATAAATTAAAAGTAGTACCAGCTTGATAACCCCAACATTATCCTTTAAACAGCATGGGCTTGGTTAGCTAGCCCTAGTGTGGGAAATGTGAAAAGCAGGAGGAAACGATCCTTCATGTAATATGCACCTGTGAGGAACTGAAAGGACTCAGACAGAAACATTTTGGAAGAGATCTATTGGATCCAACGAGGATACTCAAATTTCCCCTAAAGAGGATAATGGCTTTTATCGAGGACACATGACTAACATAGTGGAACTGAGAGATCTATTAGGGGTGGTACGAAGAGCACAGTGCTCAAGTGCCTGGACTTACTGGGGTCCAATCCAAAGCACTAGAAGACGAATGAGAAGAAAAATAAGAACAGCCCTTCAAAACAATCATAATGCGTAGAAAAAAGCAAAGAAAATATATTATTGTCTGAGACCTCACTAGTCTCACAAAAATCAACATATACAATTGAATTAAGTTGCTATGGCGATGAAGTCGTGACTAAACAGTCTAAACGTGTTTCTATGGAACACTCCTAATACATCAACAGTTTTCTCATGGATACTCTTTTGATTATCTCGCTTTTTCAATAAAAACTATAATGTTACTACATTCAAATTATAAATATCTCAAATCACAATCATAAATATTAAGTAGATTGAGCCAAACTTAGAAGTTCATACGTCAGTATGTTGCATGGGTTGAATAGAATTTTACTGCTCTAGACAGATTACATAAAAGGTTTCCCTCCAATTTTTTCATAAAATTTTAATTAACCTACCAATACTGGTAAATAACTTCCTGGCATTTGTTACACCTATGTATTTTTTCTTGATCAACCAGTCACACATCCAACCAGAGAATAACGCCACTATCCACATTATGATATGTGGTAAAGATGACCAGAGACCACTTTCTCTTACATCAAATTTAAGTACGCCAGACATATACTTTGGTAGATCTGTAACCATGGCGAACAAACCCCAATCATGACCAATTTGTGCGACTACAAGTGCCCACAGTGGCACAGAAAGTAGTATTTGTCTCCAAGGTATATGTTTTTCATTGTTGGAGATGGTACCTGGAATTATAAACAAAATTACATAAGGGAGTTTCGCCATAGTAATAATAAGGAATTATAATTCAAGTATTTAGGTCTTGTTTGCCCAATGTCATCCTTATTCTATCTCAATATATTACATAAATATATTGAGATAGAATCAAATCCCATATCGTGTTTATATTTTCGAAAAATTACAATTTAAATTAATTAAAAATAATTATTAAAATTTTAAAATGAGAACCATAAATACCTAATTCTTTCTTAAGATATTCCTTTTCCTCGTCGGTTATAAACGGATGTGATTCTGGATCTGAGTAGCACAAGAGAGTAAAGAAAATAAACCATAAGATGCCCATGGCTCCAAAAAAGTAAAATACTGATGACCAATCATGCGTTGCATCAATCAAAATGCCGCTTATACCGTTAGCAGCGATCGTACCTAATTTTCAAAGAAAAAGTTAAAAATTCCTCACTGGTGTTTTCAGCCAAATACCTATTTGGGCACCTGAAAATGCTAGAGTACCAATTGTGCCTCTCTCATGAACCGGTACCCACTTGCCTAGCAGCGCATTTAACGCTGGAAATGTAGTGCCCTAAAGAAAAAGAAAATATTTGTTTGGATGTTTTATTTTTTTTTATAATTAATAAAAATTACCTCACCTAATCCGACACAAACTCGCAAGAATATTAACCATTCATAACCAAAATCAACGAAAAAAGGCGTTATCAATGTAAATATTGAGGTTGCAAGAATACCAAGGCCAAGTGAATATTTTCCGCCATATTTTTCAGCTAAAATTCCTCCAGGTATATGAGTCGCTAAGTAACCCCAATAAAAAGAACTCAATATTAAACCTTGAGTTGTTTCATCCCAATCATATAACTTATTTGGGTTCTGTTAATTTGAGAGAAAAATTACAAACTTATATTTATGTTTTGAATTTGGTTTCGTTTAGATAAAGTCTATGATTTTTCCATCTCATGTTTGGTAATATTTAAATATAAGAAATGGAGTAAATTGTACTACAGAAATATTTCTTGTAACTTATTTTTATATCGAGTTTCATTACAAAATTCCATCAATTATTGAAGGGAAAGCAAAATTTAAAATTAAAGCAAATTTAAACAAATCCATAACATGTAGAAATGAAAACTGAACATATTAGATATTGTTTGCGTTGTTAAATATTGGAACTGCTGGGAAATTTTCTAAAATCTAGTAGTTTAAGTTGTGCTCACATTTCTCAAATGTCGAAACGGTCTACCAAAAATTCTCAAACGTAACTTTCGTTTACATCCTATTGTCAGCACATTCAATAGTCTCGCCTATAGACTATCCAAATATGTAGCTTATTACGTTCCTAATGCGCCACATAGGATGAGGATGGGATAAAGGATTCACTAGTAGCAGTGAATCCTTTATGCCAAATTCCAAACATTTTTTACAAAGTTGAAAGAATTTGCTGTGAATCCTCAGGATTTACTGAAAAGTGTTTATGTCTAATACCTCTTTACCAAAGTACCCATTCTTAACAACATTCAAATAATCTGAAAAATCCTATCCTCTGATAATCAGCCCGACGGCGTAGCCAACCCAATGTAAACTTGTCTAACCTCTACCTATTTTCAATTTCGAGATTGTTACTAAGGACAAGTATCTAGTTCAGTCATGAGTGCTCTAATTGATGCTATCGTCGCCAACATCGTTATGAAGGCATTCGCATAAAAAATCATTTGTTCCTATACCCAAAGACTGATGTGTTGGTTTAGATACGTTGATGATATCGTTATCTGACCCCATAAACGTAATTCCTTAAATAAAGTCATTCTTCTTGTTCTTGTATTTAGGTCGAAACCTGTTTTTTTCACGTATCCATCATGGCGTTTCAATCCAAGTAGAGACTTAGCTTTCCTTCCATCTTTTTAACGGTCTCTCAAGGATCTCATTTTTCTTCTGTTTTTTATCTCTTGCTGTTTTTATCAACCTAGTCTCATCTGCCCATTGGACGTGTTCATTCCATGCCTTTCTCCTTTGACGAATCTAACGACTAACTTTATTGCTCCTTGTTTTTTCCACTATTGTTCTTAAAGTATTCATTTCGGTCGTTCGCATTAGTTGTTTGATTCTGCTTCTGTCGGCATGGGTTTCAGCTGCATACGCCATTATTGGTTTTACCATGGTTTTATAGGTTTTTACTTTGCTCTCTCTCTCTCGTGAGGTATTTATTTTTCCAGATGACATTCCTTATATATCCAGACACTTGTGCATCTTTCATGGTCTGTTGCCTGACATCTCTGTAGTTGTTCTGTTCATTCGATATTTCTACCGTTTTTTTTAATCGATGGAAAAGTAAATGAAGTCCTGAAGTTTTTGAATTTCCAACACAGTTACATATATTTAACTATGGATGTAAAGTCTGAAAATTCCTTTCCTTTTCTAGACGTGTTAATGAATCGTCATTCTGATGATTCATTAGAACATTCCGTTTGTCGCAAACCCACCCATAATACCGACAGATACCTAAACGCTTATTTCCGCCATCATCTGACAGAGAAATGTTGTGCCATAAACTTAGTCCAAAGAGCCTTCTCCATATCTGAACCCAATTCCTTATCCAAATAAATCAACTATGTTACCAACATCTTAATCAACAGCAACTATTACAAGCACAATATTCAGCGTCCTATAAACCAACACCCTACCCCTAGACCGTCCAGTTCCGTTTCTTAACTCACTTCAGCCATTTCTAAAGCCCATTTACCTTATATACGAGGTGCTATCAACCGTATCAGTAAAATCCTTATCAAATATTACATTAAAGCCATCGTTAAACCTCACGCATCATTATCGTACCCTTTTCTATTAAAGATCGCACCCATCCTGAAACCCCTAGTACTTACAGCTGTTAATGCTCGTGTAGTGTATACATCGGCGAGACAAAGTATTCGGTAAGAACTCGTATTCCAGTACTGAAGCATATTCCTATCCCTGGTTACCAAAGTATAAGTTTCAAAATAAGAAAAAGTATTTTGCAAGTTAGTTTGAATGTATTCAAAAATATATTCAAGACGAATACTTTGAAAAACGATACTCATACTCGTAACGTTTAAAATACAAGGTAAGGCAGAAAGTGCGGATGTTTTCGAAAAAGCTAGTACTCAGCACTACATAGGGAGACAGATATGCGGCAGACACTCGATTCGTGAGTTCTTAGCATTGTATGTAAACAACTGCCAGTTGAAGCCATGGCATCGTGGACGATCGAGCACCTCGTTTTGGCAGACGATAGTTTCGTAAAGAATAACAAGTCCATCATGACAGTTCAGCATGAGTTTCATCATCATTTCAACGTATACATAAATCGGACTGTTGTACTACTTGTAACACCATTCTACGCTGAGTTAAGGTACTTTGTACACGAGGTATTCTATTGCATTTAGACCAGCATTTACACCCCTACAAATTAGTCATTGTGCAAAAGTTGAAACTAGAAGATTACTTACAGCGATTGAACTTTTCACGATTCTTGAGGAAAATGACAACCCATATTGTTCATGAGTGGTGAAGCTCATTTTCATATCGTTGACATGGTCAATCAATAGAACTGTTGTTCTTGTAAGAAACCGCTGCATAGTCCCAAAGTAACAGTTTGGTGCGCTGTGAGAAAACTCGTATTTTTTCGAGAACTATAGTCCTTTCTGCCCAATCATGTACAATGTTCAATTGATTTAGAATTATTATAAATATCAAGTTCCACTATCTACCTTTTAATATTCCTAAAGCCCCAGTTCACAAGTATAAAAAAATAATAATAGAAATATTAAAATATTAACAACCTATTTCAGAAAAAAATGATTTAATTGCACGTTCCGAATTTTCTCGTTTATTCGACAATCGATGGGATTTGATCGAGTTGCGAAATTAAAGCAACGCAAAGTTTAATTTAATTCTGATTACCTTAGAGACTTTTTGCTATAAGATTTTTTATATAACTACTCAGTTGTTTAACTATTTTGAAAATAATACATGAAATAATTGATGATACAAAATTTAAACCAATTTGAACACTTACTGAGTGTAAACTCTTGTTACTGGAACCTGAATTGGCTATTGGACAAGCATCTGGATTCTCCGTAGAATTTGGTGCAGCCACCATCTCCGTTATAGCCACCGATATTGCAGTTCTTAGAGTATACGCATTCAGCACTGCGAATAAGCCCATGATACCCAATACATATCTTTGAGGTATAAAACAAACTGCAATTGAAAATATTTTTGGAATTAAGGGAAGGAATGTGAAAATATTTGAATAAATTCTGCACGGTAAATTATAAAATACGTTTTGAATAATACTTGGCCAATAAGAACCAAATTACTTATTTGGTGAACTTCAAAACACGAAGTAGATGAGGTATTTATAAATAACTACAAATTAACATCTTTAAATTTAACATGATACTTAATGTAATACAGCCGCAGTCCGGTATCCATACTATGTAATTTTTCCAAGGTATTAGAAATACTATTATTTAATCTATCAGAATTATTGAAACATACATGAGTAGGTAAACCCCACCAGTTTTGTATAATACAAAGGTATTTTTAATAATATAAAATATTATTAAATCTGGTGTGAAGAACACAAATACAGATTCACTATTAATATTAATAATATTTTATATTATTAAAAATACCTTTGTATTATTATTTAAGCCAATGTACTGTCGTGTGATTACTAAACTGTCTCCACCACAACACGAATTTATTAGAGGACGGTCGAGAGCTACATACTTTTGCAGATTTGTTCATCACATTTCTCGAAAGCCTTTGATCGGGTACAACACCAAATGATCTTGATTAAGCTTCTCTGGTTTGGGATCTCTAGTGACTTGATTGAACTCCTTGAAACGCGTACGAGCTATGTGGAATACCGTAGGTTTAGATCTCATTGTTACCGATCCGTCTCCGGGCTGCCTCAAGGATCTGTTGTGGGACCTTTGTTGTCTCTGATATTTATCGACAATGTTACGAGTGATGTTTGATCATCGGACTGCTTGCTATATGCGGATGATTTGAAAATTTATCGCCAAATAGACGACATGAATGATTGCGATATTGTGCAGAGTGATCTTGCATCGATTTGTGAATGGCGTGACGAGAATTATTTATCGCTGAATATTGCAAAATGCAGGTTTATGACCTTTACTAGGAAACAAAATATGATTTTATTCAGTTATAGTTTGCATGGAACTCCCATTGAGCGTTGTGAAAATTCTAAGAGTGCTGTTTGGTCCAAAACTAACGTTTAATGACCATGTGCTGGATATATGTGGGCAAGCATCTAAGACTCTTAGTTTTTTACTAGAAATACGAGACAGTTACGTAATAAGATCTTGGTCATAAAATATAATGCATTTGCCCGTTCCAAGTTGGAATACTGTTCAATTATATGGAATCCAGGCTACTTCTACTGTGGCAATATGGTTGAAAAGATCCAAAAGAAAATGTACAAGACAGTATATTATCGCGAACATAAAATATTATCATCTCCTGAGAGAGTATGGGTTTGTCTCTTTACATGATAGGAGTGGTGATACATTTGCTCCAGATTTATTGAGTCTCTTGGATTTTCATGTTCCCAGATTTAAAACCCGTAACAAGAAAATGTTTTACCTCTGTCAATGCAGTACCCGACACTATTCTTAGTCACCCGTACTATCGATGTGTGGGAGTGTTAATTCTTTTTGTAGTGATGTTGATCTATTTAATATAAAATTAATTTCACTTAAAAACTCACTGCTTGCAAAACTTGTTTTGAATTTTTGGTTTATATACTATAGTTAATAGTTTAAAATTTGTTTATATTTATAGTAATGTATTAAATGTTTATTCTGTGTGTAGCATTATCCTGTAAGAAGTAATGTATGTTGCTGTTGGATATTAATAATAAATAAATAAATTATGAATTATAGTTCAGTTCTCATAAAATTGCAGTATGCTTCTCCTCTTTGGTCACTTTATTATATTAATTTTCTATTTCGCATTGAAAAATATCACGTCTTTTTTTAAAGTATAAATTATTTAAAATTGATGACGTCTATCCAAAGCGTAATATTGGCTGTCATTAGCAAATAAGAAGTTTAGTAGCGACTTAAAAGAATATTTAAATTTATATTTTATTTATTAAACTATTATTATTATTGAAACAATTGTTAAATAAAACTTTTGCTTACGAATCCGAAAGTTTAGAAAATTTAATAATACTTAACATTATTAACTACTTTTAATTTAGTTATCCTATTATCTGTCCATACAGGTAAAAGATCAGATTCGCGGTTTAATACGTCACATTAAACTTTAAATTTATTAATATGGAATGTAGTATTTATGCATAAAAAAAAAGTTATATTCTATTAGATCATTTAGAAAACAAATCGCCAAGTAAATAATCTTGGCGATTTGTTTTCTAATTTTCATGGAAAATTTCTGAAGTGACTTAAACTAGATTTATTATTTATTCATTTGTAAATCAATCTATAATTCATGGATTGTTATTTCTAGAAAAACATCATTTAAAACAAAATATATTACGCTATAGAAAAAGACATATGTTCCCCGAGAACTTATATAACCATATCAAATCAAACAAGATCAGGTTTTCAATATTTCTCCAATCATCTAATTTACATTTTTTATTAAAATCCAACAATAACAAACGTATTTATATATAACGTCACATACTCTATTCCTTTAATTTTATATAATTTATAGATATTAAATACAAGTTTATTTTACTTAAAATTATTTCTGTTTAGTATCGATAAAATACACAAAATGAAAAAATTGTAATGTTAAATGCTTCTTTCTTTTGAGTGGTATTCCATTGACTACTCGCTTCAATGAGATCCCTCTCATCTTCTTCTGGAACGTAGTCAAATCGAAGGACACGCACTTAACAAGTAATAAAAAGCTTTACCAGTTGATTCTAGTACAAAATTATGTAACAATCTACTAAATTAAATGTAGGTGTAGATTTACGCGGTCGTTCTTTGATGTAGATCTCGGTTTCCGGGTTGGAACCGCGTCGAGTTAGGCGTAATTGCCAACATTTCGTCCACTGTTGGACAGTGGACGAAACGTTGGCAATTACGCCTAACTCGACGCGGTTCCAACCCGGAAACCGACAACTAAATCTACTAAATTGTTCCAAAAAATTGCATATCGATGTGTAAACACGTCGAGCGTACACGAATATCACAAATATGTATAAAACATATATGTGTCTGTACACATGGACATACACCACGTATTTAACTAGTAGTTACTTCAACTGCAGCCACATCCATTTCTGCTTCATGCTCATTGACTAATGACAATATTACGAACGCCAAATGAAACATTTTCTGACACTGACACTCCACTACACTATGTACAGTTAATTTCAGTAAAATCGAGTACACCTAATTTTGGATGGTTTAAGTCGTTCTTATTAATCACTTTTGTTTGTAAAATTATGTGAAAATGATGAAGTTATAATTCTCTCCAAATTAGAAGACGGTTGGTCGATACGGACAATAATAGCTCGGCATTATAATATTGCTAAAAGCACTGTGCAGAGGGTAAAAAAAGATGGAATCAAGAAGGAGCAATCACTAGAATGAAAGGATCGGGGCGTTCGAAAATATCCACTGCCGTATCTCTTTTGAACCATTTGAGACAAAACCCATTTAAGTTAGCGAGGCAAGCGGTTTTTTTAACAAATTTCCCTGGCTCATCGTCGACCATATGCCGAAGAATTAAAAATTTCGAATTAATAAACTCAGCTAGTACTAGAAAACCATTTTGTTCGAGCAAGTTTTATAATTTATTTCTTACTATTTATTTTATGTGTCAACTTTTAAACGTCTGCCTCTGGCGGTTGACGTAATTTTCCTACTCTATTTACTATCATTTGAAATCTGGATATAAGCAGTGATCAGTACTGATCAGTTAGGATGTGTGATATATAATGTAACCAAATATGCAAAGCGCATATTTTGCATATATTGCATATTAAATGCATTTTTTTGAATATTTATATATATCCTTAATAAATAGCATATTGTGCATAATTGAAAGAGTTTTCAATGATGTAGGTCTTTGGCAGGCGTTTCAAGAGTTCAAGATAAATAATTTTATAAATCTTCCATTCTGAAGTAATTTATTTTATTTTGCAGTTCTCAAGAAAAAATAAATTTATGAGTATGGATATTCCCAGTCTTAAATTCCGAGAATTCAAAATATGTCGTTTTAGACCGTTAACATGGGTTTTATTGTACATATATACACATAAGTAGGTAAATAATAAATCAATTTCTGAATTTTATTTCTGATTGTGCCTTTGAAGAGATAACAGCGATTCATGTCCTGTAGTGTTGTTGTATTTTATTTATTTTTATTATTAAAATGCCCAAAGTCAGTAGAGCGTCAGTTTGAGTTAAGCCATACAAAGAACTACGTATAGATACGGGAATTTTGAGATACAAAAATAAAAGTAAAAAGCAAGTTACATTCTTTTTGAAAGATATACACAATGAACATACAGAGAAATGTACAGGGCGTTTCAGTTTTGCCCTGTCAGTATTAACTTAATTTTTTATACGGAACCCTAGGTATATCGACCGATTTCGCACCATTTGGACACTCAGGGCGCTTTCGTTTAATATTTTGAACTTTTTTGTTAGGGATTTAGATCCAAGTATTAATATTATTGCTTTTCAATTTGATGTTTGAATATACAAAAAAGGTTTTAAATATATCTATACGTTAATATGCACGTATAACGCTTTTGTTTCATTATGAAACAGACATGTAAAAAATTTACATACTGTAACTGTATACTTGGACAAAACCTCGTATTTCCAGCATTTACTTCTGCTTAAGACATATGTTTCTGCCATCTATAGGCGTCGTCAGTTAAGCTAGTGAAGCAATGTATACAAATGATACAAATATTTATAAATAGATCTGTATCTGTATATGCCATTAAGCCGAAATACCTTTCTAGATAAAGCAAATTTCATCCTATAAGGTGGCACTTAAGTGACATCTGACGGACGAAAGAGACTTTGCCGAAAAAAGGGATCTTTCGTTTGATCAGCTATGCTGGTACAAAAAACGAAACAATACGGGTTGTCCATAAATAAGCCAGATGGCGGTAAATATACAAAAGAGGTTTTAAATATATCTATACGGGTAAGGGACTAGTAAGGGATTCCTGCTTTATGGCATATACAGATACAGATCTATTTATAAAGATTTGTATCATTTGTATACATTGCTTCACTAGCTTAACTGACGACGCCTATAGATGTCATCTGGCTTATTTATGGACAACCCGTATTCTTTCGTTTTTTGTACCAGCATAGCTGGTCAAACGAAAGATCCCTTTTTTCGGCAAAGTCTCTTTCGTCCATCAGATGTCACTTATTAAATAAGTGCCACCTTAGAGGATGAAATTTGCTTTATCTAGTAAGGGATTCCGGCTTAATGGCATATACAGATACAGATCTATTTATAAAGATTTGTATCATTTGTATACATTGCTTCACTATCTTAACTGACGACGCCTATAGATGGCAGAGGCAGAAACATATGTCTTAAGCAGAAATAAATGCTGGAAATACGAGGTTTTGTCCAAGTATACAGTTACAGATGTGTAAATTTTTTACGTGTCTGTTTCATAATGAAACAAAAGCGTTATACGTGCATATTAACGTATAGATATATTTAAAACCTTTTTTGTATATTTACCGCCATCTGGCTTATTTATGGACAACCCGTATTGCTTCGTTTTTTGTACCAACATAGCTGGTCAAAGAAAGACCCCTTTTTTCGGCAAAGTCTCTTTCGTCCGTCAGATGTCACTTATTAAATAAGTGCCACCTTATAGGATGAAATTTGCTTTATCTAGTAAGGGATTCCGGCTTAATGGCATATACAGATACAGATCTATTTATAAAGATTTGTATCATTTGTATACATTTCTTCACTAGCTTAACTGACGACGCCTATAGATGGCAGAAACATATGTCTTAAGCAGAAGTAAATGCTGGAAATACGAGGTTTTGTCCAAGTATACAGTTACAGATATGTAAATTTTTTACATGTCTGTTTCATAATGAAATAAAATTGATGTTTGAACTTTTATTTTTTTATAATTTCAGATACCATGCTGTAAAAAACCAGCACGTGAAAACTTCTGTTCGTATTACTAAATTGGATAAAATGAAATCTAGAGACGTATCGCAACCCACATTAACGCAATATTTCCAAAAAGCTAAACGAACAAAACATCTATGTCATGCAATGATGTCAAATAGTTCTTTGTCAAAACTACGCAATCAAAACTTTTCTCCGGAAGTATTTTCTTTTCTCCAGAAGTATTGAAAATAAATGTCTCAGGTGAAACAACACTACGAAGAAACGACGTAAGTTCCTTGTATTGGGAGATAATTGAGGAAATTAAAGCTAAAATTAAAAAAAATAAAAACATTTATACATATGATAGATGAAACTACGGATTCAAGAGGACATTATTATTATTATTCAAGAGGAATTATCAATATTTTTTCTTTCAACGCCTGTTCCAGGCGATAATTTTTTGCTCATCTTATCAGAGGCAGCACCGTTCATGATAGAGACCGGGCAAAATTTTATAATCTTTTATCCGAACTTGATACATGTAACATGTCTTGCTCATGCTTTAAATAGAGTTGCTGGAGAGATTAGAAAACATTTTCCTTTTGTAAATAGTTTAATTTTCAACATCAAAAAATCTTCCTTAAAGCGCCTATAACGGTTCAGTTCTATAAAGGAAAAGTACCAAACACGTCTCTTCCACCTCAACCTGTTGTAAGAAGATGGGCCACTTGGTTGGAAGCCGCTTTTTTTATAGCGAGTATTTCTGTCAACTAAAAGATCTAATTTCAGAATTGTCTGACGAATATTCCCAATCTCTCACTGATGTTAAGCAATTATTCGAAAACAAAGAAAATAAAACAATAACTTTCGTTTATAAAAACCAATTATAACTTTGTTTTTAAAACGGAGTAATCTTATTTGACATTAACACGAAGTGTAGAACTAGTAAAACAATCTGAGGCAGCTTTTCAAAATGTCGCAGGCAAAATGGGGGACAAAATTTTTCAAAAATTCAAAAATGTGATGGAACAAAAATTGTGGATTTCGCTTCCTTAGCTAAGTAGCTAATATTTTAAAGGGAGAATTTACTAAATCCATTGATTTGGATCCTGTAATATTAAGCAATTTTAAAAACGTCCCTATTGCATCGGAATGTATCTTCTCTCTTCTCCAACAGGGGCGTACCGACGAACATGTAGAAATGTGAAATACGTATCTACGTCTTTGGAGAAGATACATTCAAAAATACATAAATGAACTTGTATTGTGTTCTTCACACCCCATTTTTAATAATATTTTTTATATTATTAAAAATACTTTTGTATTATACAAATTTAGTGAGGTTTTACCCACTCAAGTATGTTTCAAATTATGTTGTCATATACACATTCGGCTCACGTCGACAAGTAGTGAAGACACGAGAATACAGTTTTTTATAGATACGGTGGTTACCGACTATTAAAAACACGTCTAGTTCGGCTGTTATTATGTAGACAGCGCTGAATATTCCTTCACGCTATGTCTGAATAATTTCGGATAGATATTAACGTAGTTATGTTTGTTTTGAATGTGTCTCTTCTCCAACAGGGGCGTACCGACGAACATGAAGAAATGTGAAATACGTATCTACATCTTTGGAGAAGATACATTCAAAAATACATAAATGAACTTGTATTGTGTTCTTCACACCCCATTTTTAATAATATTTTTTATATTATTAAAAATACTTTTGTATTATACAAATTTAGTGAGGTTTTATCCACTCAAGTATGTTTCAAATTATGTTGTCATATACACATTCGGCTCACGTCGACAAGTAGTGAAGACACGAGAATACAGTTTTTTATAGATACGGTGGTTACCGACTATAAAAAACACGTCTAGTTCTGCTGTTATTATGTAGACAGCGCTGAATATTACTTCACGCTCTGTCTGAATAATTTCGGCTAGATATTAACGTAGTTATGTTTGTTTTGAATGTGTCTCTTCTCCAACAGGGGCGTACCGACGAACATGTAGAAATGTGAAATACGTATCTACGTCTTTGGAGAAGATACATTCAAAAATACATAAATGAACTTGTATTGTGTTCTTCACACCCCATTTTTAATAATATTTTTTATATTATTAAAAATACTTTTGTATTAATAAATTTATATATTATGCGTATTTTTTATTTGCATATTTTCAACATTTTTATCCATATTTTGACTAAATGATTTACATATTTATGAGCATATTCTTGGGTTTTCCACTTGCATATTTGGGTTTCCTTAGAAATGTATTGTATAAACTCTGCAATATTCCTCCTGGAGAAGATGTATGTGTTCTTACTTGGTAAATATTTGTTTCTCTATACGTACTTTAATTCGCGTATGTTATCTAAATCGGAATCTATGATGTCCTCGCTCGTCCCTAGCACAAACGCCATGTACCCCTAACTGCCGACCCCTACTAATTATATAATCAATATCTAGTTTCTTGAATAAGTAATATCATTCTTTATTCCAATACTTTTCTATTTGCAGTTTCTATATTCTTTGCATTGATAGTAATAACTGTTTTGATTGTCTCTTTTATTTGTTTAGGATTATTTGGTTGTAGAAGAGTTATATTTGGTCCAGTATAAATTAAATTGTTCTTAATTATTTGTATGAAGTTTTTGATTTTATTAATTGTAATGTGTACATATTTTTAACAGTTTAATACATGTTCTTTGCGTTTTTGTTAGACAAGTTTTAAATTATTCTTTATTCTTATTGTGACAATATTTGTAGTGATCTTAGTATAAGTATAATATTTTTATTGTAATAGATGCTTATTAAATTTTATTCGTGGTCCCTGTTGATCATTGCTTTAGGGCCGGTATTATAAACAGCGAATAAATCTCTGAATAACAACTTGACGAATAAATTTATTCAACTTTGCAACTTTGTTTCGGGATCATACTCGTACACTCATAAGTCGTCGTCAGTAATTATTCTGGTGCTAAAGTTTGCATTCGTTTCGGCAGTTTCTTTCAACTCTGTGCACACATTAACGCGGTGCGGTTTTTGTTCAATGCTGAGTATCCTTCACACAAACTTCACAGCAATATGCCCGCATGGTATAAATGTCATGGATTATTGTCCTTCGGTTTTGCAGGATATCATCGCATACTCTTGCTACATTTTGTGGCGTCTTTTCCGTCGATGTGCGACTGGAACGCTCGTCTTCATCAACCGACATACGTTCATTTTTGAAACCGTTGTGCCACTCGTTTGTGTCTGACTTAAAAGCATCCTCACCAAACATTTTCAGTATTTCTGCTGCCGTGTTACCAAGTTTAAAGCCGAATTTGATGCACGTTCTTTGCTCTTTCACATCAGACATTGTAGTGTCGCAGAATAACTCAAACACAACTTAACAAATATAAACACAAAAGTGGTTTGTCACCACTAGTGATGGCAAATTCGACACACATTCCAGCGGCGTACGCATTCAATTTTACATTTAATTTAAATTATAAGAAAAAAGTTATAAACACTTACCGCATTATGAATCATCAGTGAATTCATTATCAAGATAAGATTTTTCAAATATTCCACTCATAAGATATGTCGACACAGTTGATCACTTAAATTAGTGCGACATGCGGTATAAACGTGTTTTAGTGCCGCAAAACGATCGTTATATTTACATATTCAAAATAATCTTGGAATGAACTTAATGGTTCTTTAGACGCACCTTCACAAATTAGTTTTAATATGTTAACAGTAGTAGTATTGCGAAAAAAGTTATAGACCAAAATCAAATTAGATTTAACACGGGGGTCTAATTTTGCATTATTATCCCCTCTACTACCCACCTCACATGACATCATCACGTGGCCATGCCCACAACCCACGCGAAAATCAAAAGCCAAGGAACGTAAGCGAGTTGTCATCATGGAGCTATTTACATGGGGACCTTGGGTTACGTCATGATACGGAATATTTCAAAGTTGTAAAAGTTGTAAATTAAATTTATTTTTATCAAGTTCCTTTTCAAGCTCAGAAGATGATGAAATAGTTTTACAAATAATATATTCAGCTGAGTTTTTAAAGCAACACCCTAAAAACGAATTGTATATTGTATTGACATAGTATTACTTAGGGAATATAAAAGAAAAATGAAAAATAAAAAAACCTATTATACGGGAATAAACCCAAAATATGATGATGTACTAAACAAATAACATATGCAAAAACTGGTACTCTAACAAGATCAAGTAAGGTTACTGATCTTTTCTTGAGTGATTTTAAATATTGTACAAAAGATGACGGTAGAATAAGTTTTTTTTGTGGTTAATTTATAAACCCTAAATAGTTCTTCGCGCATCTTGTCCTACGCAGTTCTAAAAAACCAAAACAAACCTTATATAAGTACAGAAAATCTCACTTTCCTATCTTTGTTAGTTTTCACGCCAAACTACGCCGACACACTAATGGCGCACCTGGCACTTATTATTTGGGAATCTACATAATACATATTTTTTTCATTCTTTATTATAAACATTTTATTTTGAAGAAATTACCGCACTATTTGAAATTTTGTATTCTTGTTGGGTACAAATAAATAAATACGTTTCACAACAATATATATCAGGCATAATTGCTTGAATATCTCAAAATAGAATTATGAAACGCAATTTTAGTATTTTCTGATTTTTATTTAAATATTATAACACAGGAATAAGTACTATTTAATTGAAAATAATTTATTTTTTCTAAAACTTACGTTTGGAAACTGTTTTTCTCCATCCTGTCAACATATTTATAAAAATAAGAATTACTAAGAAACACTAATTGCTTTATAAAATTCTATGGAATATTTAATGAACTCTATACATTTTCCTCGAATGAGTAAGAATATATGGATAGACACATATGCGTCGACTGATAATGAATAAAATTTTGCATCGGTACTATGGTTTCAATAAGCTAGCCCTTGTCCAATGGTATTGAATGTCATACTTGTGGACGTCTTATCAACTTGCTTTGATTTAGCATTAAGCAATGCAATAAATTGCTTACGCACATTGTTATTTCGTAGTAGATTGAATGCACATTAAATTCAATACATTCCAACAATTGTAATAAAAACCTAAAAATAGAATTGCAAAGAAATATTTTCAAAAATTAAGAAACTATTTAATGGTTTACTTATTTAATAGCCGATAAATTACATATATATATACTTTTCATTCTCTTCTTCTCTGCAATCTTCGTTGTTAAATATATCTCTTTTGAACTGCTTGTGTGTATGTGTGTATTTATCCAAGTTAAGTTTTCTGATTTAGCGCATAAATTACACCTATATATAATCACACAAAAGCCTACAATAACCATCCATTAAAACTGAAAGTACGTACATCTTTCTTGCTATATGCATTAACTGCATCAATTTTATACGAGGATGCTTTTTATATTTCGGGAAAAGGCGATTCTGCCGCTGCCATCTGACAATTGATGTCTCTATCGTAAAGTTCGACATTTTTGACAAAATACTTACTCAGAACGTTCAGACGTACGTACAGATGCTGTTTGTGTTGTTTATAGTGGCTTAAAAAATTCATGTCGGCCTGAAAATTAAATTAACTCATGAACATTTTCACGCGATTATTTGTTATAACTAGAGACCGGATACGAGAGGTTGATGACTCATCGCCCACGAGCGTACTATTGAACATTTCTATTTTTAAAGTTTTTAATTTTATTTATATAATTGTACTTATAATAAAAAACCGGGTATATATACGGCTACAAAATATGAAATACATTTTCATTTGTTCCTTTTGTAGATAAAGTTGAGTAAAGGAGTATTAATATTTACTAGCAATACTTTCTCAAGGTTCTCTTCTATAAAATTTGTTCTCTTTGAATGAAATACACCCTTCTAAATAGAAAGCGACCTTTCTACATCGCAAATGGAAATACTGGCTAATGGAAATATTCTTTTATTTCCGCGTATTTTGCACTTAGATGTTGTGGCATTGTCCCGCTACACAATTGCCGAAATGTTATTAAATCTAGATTTCTATCAAACACTGCGTCTAACTTTTGCCGAAGGCTACATCCGAAGTCACTTGGGATACTTTTTAAATTGTTAATAGCCACATCTAATGTAGTTAAACCATCATTTAATTTGAGATTTCGATTTTCAAAATAAGTGATTAGTTTGGTAAATTTCCTGTGTTCCTGAAGAAAGAACAACTGATTTTTTAAATGTGCAATTTGTGTTAGTTCCTTGCACTCAGAAATACTCTGAGTATCGTCATTTAAACATGCAACGAAATTTTGTAAACTATCGAAATTCTCTGCATAAAAACTAGTAGCTTCCAACCATGTTATTACTCTAGTTATTACTGGAGAGGGAGGCAGTGACAAAGAAGGCAGTTTTTCCCTGTAAAGAGCTACTCTCAATGGTGCTTTTCTGAAAACTTTTTTAAAAGCGGATACAGGTCTATCAACTTCTGGAAAGGTGTCTGATATATTAACAGATTCTGTGAAGAACATGTGCTACACAAGTAATATGCAGCATATTAGGATATGTTTCCTTTAATAGTCTGCTTGTTTTTAACATACATGCAGCACTGTCACTTACAAAGAAAAGTGCTTTTTCTTTGTACCTGTCGTCCGAATGAAGTATTTTTTGAATATTCTCGTTAATGGTTTTAGCAACTGTTTCCGCATCAACTGTATTTATAACTTTTGTTGCTATTACACATGCGTTATATGGAATAGTTGGATGTAGTACACCAGCTACAACATTTACCAGACAGTGTCCTAATATATCGACGGTTTCGTCGGCACTTATCTTTGAAAAATGGCTTCTAATGCGTTCTACTGCTTTCGTGTAGCACTTAGAAACATAATATTTGCGTAAGGTGGATACATCAGGAACATTTCGACCAGTATATTTTTGGAGAAATATTTTTAAAGTGGGGTTGTTAAGTGTATTTAATGGAATATTAGCCGCCATAAAGGTTTCACAGAGTTCTTCGTTAAAATTGTCAGATTCCAACGGTTCCAATTTCTGTGCATGTGTTTGCGATGCTAATTGACGTTGTACGTGCGATTTCATGGAATTTTTTAACGATATTTTACAGATTTTGCAATAAATGTCGGAATCTCTGACAATGGACATACAATCAATACGTTCTCGATGTTCTTCCATATCATATCTGAAAAAGTAACTTAAACAAAGCTCTAGATCTAAATAAATGAAAACTAAAAATGTATGCGCAAGTTATTGAAACTGAACAAAATTCAATGCACACTTACGTCAAAATAATTGGGAGAAGTAGATTCAATCAAACGATATTAAACAAGATCTATCACAAAAATTACGATGTAATTAACAGTTAAAACTATGAAAACAAGAAACTAACTCACAGCACTTTATTTATCTTACGAAATATAATGTAAGTAGACTAAATTATTAAAACTCCACACGCTTCTATCTACGCCCATGAAAACAGAAATTTAACTGTAAATATCCAACAAAAAACATCGCAATTCTCGATGAAAACGCGCGATGTGCGCGCTAGCCAGATCAATAGTGCACTCAATAACTGCGTGATGTACTTACAAATGTTGTAGACTATTTATATCGTCCGTCGTAAGGACGACGTCATTTCAACCCGATGTGTCCGGTCTCTGGTTATAACTTTCGAGGTGGATTATCACAACAACAGTGCTTCGATTAAATTAATTCGACTTATGGCGATGAATCACCATCGAAAACCAGCGTATATCGGTGTTATACTGAATTCAATTGTAGCCGTGCTTCGCTCACTGATGAGTTTCGTGAAGGTCGTCCAAAATCGGTTGTTATTCTGAAAAGCATTACTGCTGTGCGTGAACTGATATTGTAAGATCATCATGTGACTTATCATGAAATAGAGGTGTATCCTTTGGCATTAGTGGTACATTCAATTAATATCACTGAATATTATTTTTATATATTATTATTATTCTCAGCACATCAGCATCTGTTCAATATATATATATATATATATATATATATATATATATATATATATATATATATATATATGTATATATATTTATATATATATGTAGTGATACAAGCTTCACCAAAATTTGACACATGCTGTCAGCTTCAATGTGTCCATTATTGTTTGAAGCTGACAGCATGTGCCAAATTTTGGTAAAGTTTGCACCACTGTACTATATGCCCCATGCCGTAATCACTATTGACATAAATATAAAAATTATAAAATTAATAACACAATACCCTTTCTTTTCGAAATGTTTATTGTCAATATTTGCTAATTACAATTACTTAAGAAGATAAGGTAGGTTGGCCACGTTCCAAACAAAAAATTTCACCGTATTGTTTAACGTGTAGCCCAAGTATCTTACTCCTTAAATAATACCATTTACGTTTGAATACAGATGTGAACAACTTGTGGCTATATCAATTTTTTATGCCAAGACAGCTTTGTGTTTAAAAACTAAACCAAAATATAATAAGGTTATCTATACTTTTCCATTTTGTTTTAAATGGTTTCATATTAATAATAATTTAACAACTAACAAAATATCTGTCGCATTTTATTCATCACTGTTTTGCTGATAATATTTTATGTGTATTAACATGTTTTTACTAACTTCATATTTTCTTTTATGATGAGTTCTGCCCTCCCCGAAGAATTATAAAAAAATGTAATTTCTGTATCATATGAAGTCTATGGAAAGAATGCAGAATTTAAACTTTAAACGCGCGAAACTATTTTGGAATTTCATGAATCAGAAGAAGCTCAATTCAAGAATTCCCGCAATAATGTACAATAGCGCCTTCCATTTTAATAATCCTAATGATATTGTTAATACTTTCGTCAAGATAGTTTCCAGTGCTTATCTACCAAATTCTACCCCTATTAATATGAATAGCAATATAGTTTTTCCTTATGATATTGTTAATGTGGGATAGGTAGCTGAAAGTGATGTAGTCAACAGTATGTTAAATTTAAACAACACAGGCACAGCTGCTGATGATCAGTCACGTGATAAGGGATTGCAGAATGATACTAGCATTTGCTCTTCATATTATATTTAATTTATCGATTCGAAAAAATGCCTTCCCATAACATTGGAAGCGAACTAGAGTTACTTCAGTATTTAAGAGAGGAGGCATTACTAATGCGCGTAATTAGAAGACAATATCAATACTTTTGTACTTTTGTTAGGGTTTTCGAACAAACTTTTACCTTTACGGCATGGCTTTGTTCAAGGAAGGTCTACTAATTTAGCAAGTATATTTCATGATATATGCACTGGCATTGATAATTTAAGTCAAATAGAATGTCATTTATACAGATTTATCAAAAGCCTTTGATACTATTGACCATAATATCCTAAGATCGATATTGAGTAAAATCAGTTTTAGTGACAACTTCATGGCGCTTATTGGCTCATATCTATCAGGTAGTATTAATTACGTACACTACAATGGTTATCAATCGTTCGAATTTGTCCGAAAATCAGAACTCAAGGATCCAATTTGGGTGCTCTATTATTCTTAATTTTTATTAATGACATATATGGACTATTTTCATGTTCTGCACTTGCGTATGCAAATGATCTCAAAGTGTACAAAACTATAAATAGCTTGTAGGATGCAATTAAGTTACAGCTTAATCTCAAAATGGTCAAAAAATGGTGCTCGCATAAAAAAATGTGTTGTAAAAATGTGTATATGTGTGTTATTAATAGAATTTGGAACATATTGCTGTGAACTTTGCTCTTAAAAATGAATTCAATTAACGGAATGATTGTGTATATAGTTACACAGTATATACGAGTATTCTGTGTATATCTCAGGGTAATCTTTTGGTTCTGCACAACTAGGCCTAGCGTCCAAAGTAAATACAAAGAAATAACACAACAAGCAGTATTTGTTTAAAATATTTTATTGCTTTATTAGTATTTTTACATTTCATTGTTATTATCTTAAAATATATCATTCTTAACATATTCTTAATCTAGTAATGAGAGTTTTATATACAAATATTCTCTTATGAACTTTACACAGATAATTTTGGAGATTTGATTCAGATTCAAATGAATCTCACAAGCAAAGACTTTCGAGGATTTCTCTCACAAAAGGGGGTATGTGCCCTCCTAATGTTGAGATTAGTACTCACAGTCTGTATTACTCTGGAAATGTGGATCTCTAGTCTCTACTGATAAATTCTGACAAAGTGAGTATGCTATTCAGGGCCTATTTAAGTGGGAGATGTATCCCTACAAAATAGAACCCTTGTCTTCATACTGTATAAGCATTTCTTACTTTCCACGCCTATCTCTGAATGTTTTGAAACTTTAAAAATCTCAATGCCATAGATATTTTGAGAATATTCAGGGAATCTTACTTCCTCTTTATTAGACTCAAGTATCTGGCCTGACATACACTTTAATCGTGTATTTATAATTACTTAATAGTTTAAAATAACAATCCACATATACCTTTATCAAATTTCGTTACCTCTATATACTCCAAAATATATCTTGACTTACTTGGATTCGAGTTCCGCTTATAAACTGTCAAACTCCTGTTCGTACATTGTTTCTCCCAAACTGGTGCGGAGATTAAATGACTTTTATTTCTTTAATTATTTAAACAAGTTGCCCACAGACTTTAACTTCAAAATTTATTAATCATCTTAAAATTAAAATGTTAATGTGACTTAAAAAATCTAATGCAATAAATATATCTGCGTGAATGTTGAAAATATGTGAATCTCGAGAGTATCTTCGTGAATCCCTTCTTCCTGTGTATGAGTCGTTGAATTTTATTTCGTGGTCGAAGTTGCCTCCATTTCCACTCCATTGTTTCGTATCTCCCAGGGTTGTGATGTGTTTGAGTCTGATTAATAATCGTGCGTTGTTGTGTTTTTTTGTGCGGTCCTGTGTTGTGTATGTACAGTCTGTGTGTCAGTCGCGTTTTTGCGTTTAAGTCATGTTGTAAGTTTGTTGGTCATCATCACATTTTTTTTTGCGTTTCAGTTGTGTGTGTGTGTTTAATGTGTTTTATTGTAAAGTGTTATTATTGTCTGTGTTTGTGTTACGAAGTATTATATTTGTTCGTTTGTTGCGTTTGTCGAGTGTAATGTTATTAGCATATTGCCTAAGGCAAGTGCTAATTCGTCAACTGTGTTAAGTGTTGTTTTGTTTTTGAGTCCAGGAATTAGTTGTTGGGGGTGGTGCTGGTATGTATTTAGGTTTGGGTGTGGTTTTGTTTGTAGGGTTGTTTGGATTGTTGGGACAGTTTAAGAAAGTGGATAGGTGAGGGCCACCGCAGTTTGCACACTTTGGTGGGGTTGTCTTCGTCTTTGTACATAGATGTGTCGAATGTCCGTCTCCGCATTTCATGCATTTGTAGTTAACGTTGCAGTTTCTTTGGTGATGTCCGAAAGTCTGGCATTTGTGGCATTGTATAATGTCTGTCCGTTTGCTTAATTGTTCGATTTTTATTGCGAGTCCGCAGCAGTCGTGTATGTTGTATATAGATTTGTACTGTCTCGTTAGTTCGATTAATACTAGTGGTGCCGGTATGCCGTGTTTGCCGTTCATCCTTTTAATTTTTAATGTCGGGTAGCCTTTGTCAGTCAAGTCGTCTGTAATGTCAGTTTCGGTGATAAAGGTAGGAATGCCACACATAACTACCTTTAGTGTCTTTTCGCTTCTCAATTGAAAAGTGTAAAATTGAATTTGTTCATTGTCGAGTATGTGTTTAAGTTTTCGGTAGTCTTCGTCAGTTGTCGGTTCTATATGTATTCCTGGTTTCACGAGTTTGCTTTGTACGGTGTTAATGCTGTGTGTTTTGAGTATGTGTCGTATGTGTGACCATTTGTCTTTTTCGGATATAATAATTGGTGCGATTTTGTGTGTTTTTTTTGCTTCAATTTTTGTGTTTTGTGTAGTGTATGTCTTATCACTTACCCTGGGAGTGATGTTGTATGAAGTTGATGGTTGTGGAGTAAGTTCGGTTTCTTCTTCCATCTTTTCCTCGGCGTTTGTTTTTTCGAGTGTGCTGAATGAGTTTTTTGTTTCAATTGGTGTATTTTCGTGCTCGGTTTTTTGTTTTTTTGACGTTTTCTTCGGAATTGTAAAAACGTTTTGGAGTTCGACGGTGAACGGGTTTACCGGGCTTGCTTCTTCTTTTGGCGATTCTAATGTTGCCGTCGGCCCGTCGGGATTAACGATGAATATTTGCGGTTGTTTTAGTAAGAGGTTTTGAATATCCTCTTCCTCCGTTGTTTGATTGATGATGGTTTCCGCATCCTGTCGTTGCTGCGGAGTGCATCTTCTTTTAAAGCTGGGGTTAAGAGCTAGGTTCGTAATAGTTTTGGTGATATATCGTCCGGCCATTTCTTCCGGGTTCGTATGACGATGTATCGTCGTCGGTGTTCTCAACTGCGATGCTGCTGTAACAGAGGTCGCAGTGAGAATGGCCTTCTTCCTCGGTGATTTTTCCTTATATAGTACGCATTCTTTCTTTTTCTACGAATTTTTTCCCTACTCCAAACCATTTAATTTTATTTTAACTAATTTTCATGCTTATTTAACGTTTTCACCCCTGTGTATTTATATCCATTGTGGGTGGTTTTACTTTTCTTTATTTTTATGTGTTGTCTTCCAGATTATGTATTTTTCCTGTTCGCTGTAATTTCCATATCTTAAAGTTTTATTATTGAATATTTAATTTTTAGCCTCTTTTCTACGAATCGCGTTTGATTTGTCAGTTTTAACCCGCACTTTTTACCAGGAAACAATGTCTTCTTCCTCTTCTTTCTCCTGGCCTTCCGCCCTGTCCTTTTCTACCGCTCGTAGGCTCTTTGAACGTCTACGTTGTCATTACTGAGCATGCGTCTCCGCTGAGTATCCTTACTTTAACGTATTGTTTGTTTACATTATAACATCATCGTATTAATCATTTTATTTGAGTTTTTCAATGTTTGTTGACTTCTTGTTACTGATTCTTGTGTTTCCTTTAGGTTTTCCTGGTCCTCGTTTCCCTTTTGCATGACTTATATGATTAATTTATTTGTTTAAAAATGCCCTGGACGTGTCATGTTTATGCATCTGTTTTTGGCAAGATTATATTTATAACAATAGAATGAATTGAAGTTACATGTTGCTACTAACATTGTTAATGTACAAGGAAAATATTTATTTCGTATCCTTTTTAATATTGCTGGCAGGTAATTCATGTTTTATTACTTTAGATATTAAACACTTAAAAATCAAACTAACCTAAAATTTATTGACATAACGTCTCTTATTCACACATTAATTCTTGGAATTATACATCTAAAATTTTAATACTATATTTAGATACGATATACGAGGTGATATCTTTTTAATTTGTTTTTGCTTATACAGTTAGGTTTAATTATATAATAATAATTTATAATAATTTATACGTTATTAATTATATTTTTAATTTTCATCCAAAGTAAATTTCATGGCAATATGTACTAAAATATTTTAAGAAAATGCATGCAAATATGCAAGATAAACTATTAAATTCTGCCCTTAAACATGCGTTTATGCTTTAAAAGATGCAATTTATGTACTAAACTTTATAAGTAATAAAATAATGATTATATTAATAATATCTAATATAATAAGAAAAAGTATGTATTCATATTCGAGAGTGTTTAAGCTTATAAAAAGTTATAAAACAACTGTTTCGTTTATTAAATTATTTATTTTAAATAGTGTAAGAACAATCAAAATGATATACAGAAAATATGGTACTTTTCTATTAACAATATGTATATTTAAAATTTAAACAGCTGTATAGACTTATATCTGGCGCAAAGTACCGAATGTTGCGTTGTATTCAACTCACGAAGGACCATGTATAACTATTATCAGGATAAAATAAAACAAATTTTAATGAATTTCACTATTTAATTGACACTGCAACGATCGCTTCGCTCCAACCTGAGCTTCATCAGACATATAACTAACAAATTTTTTAACACAAGTATACGGTAACAAACACATGTTTTATTTTAAATTTTAAATACTTGAAGGAATGGGTACTTTTTATTACTAAAATGTCTATTCACAAAACTTTCACTACGGTTTATACAATACTGTTCTTAAGTAATAAAACTAGGGGTTTACATTATATTACAGGGAGGTAAAGAAATTCTATGGAAAATACAATATGTGACTGTCTGAATATCTAATAAATAAATTAAGTAAGGGTGAATTATTTGTTTCTAATTGATCATTTATGATCTTGTCGGTTTTCTTTAATTTATTAATTTCAAGTGACTCTAATAAATTAAGTTTCTTGCCCTTATTTTCTACGTGTAATATTTTAAATTCTTTGTTAAAATTGTGGTTCGTTGAATTAATATGAGACGCATATGAAGAGTCACTTTTATTATTTCTAAATGAAGAAAAATGTTCTTTGATGCGTATTTCAAACGATCTGCCTGTCTGTCCGATATACATCATAGGGCAACTACCGCAGGTTAACTCATAGACTCCTGACTTTTTATTGTTGTTTGTTACATCTTTATTGTTTTTTATAAATTTAGATAAATTGTTGTTAGTTCTATACGCTGTATTAATGTCAAACTTTCTTAAATATTTACAAATTTTTGTGCTTGAAGAGCCTATAAACATGATCATTTTAAATTTTTGGGTGTTATTATTTAATATTGGGTAAACTTGTGATATGGCTTTTGTAAGGTGTTTTTTATTTAAAATGTTATCTATTATATTACTTTTATATCCATTGTTGATAGCTATTTGTTTAATTAAATTTAACTTTCTCGAAATTTGTTTGGTTCAATGGAGTATTGATTAATCTATGTATAAGACTGTGATAAGCCGCTAATTTGTGTTGTATCGGATGGCAAGAAGTGTTATGAATAGTTATATCTGTAGTTGACGGTTTGTGGTAAATTGCAAAGTTACATTTGTTGTTGGTTCTAGTAATCGTTAAATCGAGAAAGCTAATACTATTATTTGTTTCCTGTTCCATGTATAATTTAGTGTTTGTTCCACCGCTCACGAGGCGTAACTTACGTATAAGCTAGTTATTTCTTTGATTTGTGGCAGTTATATTGAAAGTTGGTGTGTTCTCTGAATGTTTTGTTTATTTTACAAAAAACACTTAAACCTAATTTCATAAGATAATTCTCACAATGTAGCACTTAATGTAAACTTAAACTTACTTCTTTACTGTTTGTTTTAGACTGTATATCTTGTTCTGTACCCTTTTAAGAATCTGAATGTTGTATACAGAATGATTGTTGTATTCAGAATGTGTGTTATATGTAGAATGTTTGTTGTATTACAAATTGATAGAAAATATATCACTACTCCTACTCCGTACGTATACGTTCGACGTCATTGTTGTGTTATATATTACTCCTTGGAAACTGTATCTACGTGCAAACAATACCCAATGTTTACGAGTCTTAAAGATCTTACTAATAAATAAATGTACTAATTAAATACAATTGCTAATTACGTATTAATCTTCTTAATATATTTCCATATGTACCATTCTTCAATAATAGCTTTTTATGGTACATACCTATTTGGCAATCGTAAACCTATTATGTATATTAAATGATACAATGGACGATCATATTAGGGTTTATCAAAATCGTTCACTAATTACCCTAGGCAATAAAGAAATGGTCCAAATGTATAAAGCAGGTAATAAACAGGCAAGTAAATGTAAATTCTTGGAATCTAAGGAAAATGTTACAATTTTGAATATGCTAATAGAAGTACGTTATATAGTGGTTTACACTTAAAAATGCACGTTGAATATTTATAAAATTTGAAATGCTATTCTTTAATTCTTTTATGCTAAATTTACTTATATCTAACACATAAATATGTATATACAATATAAGAAATTTCGTTTTATCAAGAAACAACAGCATTACAATTTTTGTAATCATAATTAATTAATCATTACTTGAATAACAACAGTAAGTAATCAAATGCTTTTCTAGCTTGTCCATTGTAAAACCCTGTCGTCGTTCACTTAAAATTAACTTGTAACTGGAAAATAACCGTTTAACTTTACAGGAAGTTATTGGAGCATACTTCAATTCGCATATTACATTCGGACTGAAATTGATACTTTCTTCAAAATTTCCTTGCAAGATATAATTAATTTGCATGAGCTTTTTAAATCCGAATTAAGTTTTTTACAAATTTCATTATTTTTGCCTATCGAAGCTTAGAGGCGATTTTTTACAGAGTTTACTAGACAAATACCAATGAAAATCTTCTGCCTTCTAGTTTTGTTATTGACAAAAAATTACTTTTAATAAAACATAATTGACTAGTAATTAAGGGTTTTCAAATAAACTAATACATTTGCTAATTGCTCCCGAGCAATCTGGATCAAAATCGCTAATAACATTCTTCAATTCTTCAAAATTTTCGACAAAAAAATTTACGGCGTTTAACCACGTCCTCCACCGAGTAACAATTGGTTCTGGAAGTTGTAATGGGACACATTACGCCCATCTTATTTCAAAGCAGTTATATATCCATTTGTAAAATTTTAAAGAATATTAAAATTAATTTATTTAAACTAAAAAAGTCACATTGTATAAATTTTAATGCTTTTCCCGCCATTAAATATTATTGCAGAACATTTCGCAATAATATTACACACGTATTTCGATCAGTTGCTTCTATGCCAAATCATCATTTTGTATAGTTAAGTGTGTATAGTTAGCCATACACAAACTCTATTAGAATAACCTGGTGTCACATATACGAATAGTTAGAATCACTATATTGGATCATCCACGAAACCAGTATGATCAGGAACTCTATAAGGAAGCCGGGGAATCACCAAGAGAAAACCGAAGTTCGGACGCATCAAAAAAAGCGAAACGACACTCGACTCAAGGCAGTCAAACGAGTCAAACGTGATACCCCTTAACGTTATAATAAAGTGAGGGAATACTGCAATAAAAGTACTGGACTAAAGTCAGTCAAACAAGTTAAACGTGCTGCCCTTAACGTGATAATAAAGTGAGGGAATACTGCAATAAAAGTACTTGGCTGAAGGGAGTCAACCTAGTAAAACGGGCGACCCTATAAGCAAGCGTAAGAAAGGGTTAACCGCATTTTGTGTACTTAAGTACAATAAGTACACAGTGTAGCAAAAGTATCACTTGCCTACAAGTGCAGTCATTTAATTAAAAGTGAATCCCACGCTTAATACATCAGGGCTCTTGTCTGGAATACACGGCACCCTGAGGCGTGAAGAAACAGTGTTAATACAGTGAACAAGTGCATCACTCCGGAAGCACCGAGTCAACGATAAAGTGAAATGGCCATTAGTGCTGCGATGTAAAGGTTAGTCTTTATAAATACTGTTTATTAATCTGATCAGACTAAACAGTTTAAATCTGTGTTAAATTTACTGTATCTCGCCCCATATGTATATTAGTATTTAGTAAACTTTTCAGAATAACCCTAAGTAAATTTGTAATTAATCATATGTAAATTAAGAAGCTTTATTTATCAATATAAGTACATTTAGTAATCATTTGTTCTTTTATTTCAATCCATGTAATCTAAACTTTACTGGAAAAGCATATTAAACAAAAGGAATTGATCGAAACATTTATTAAGTAAAAAAAAAGAGGGATTCATTTCTGTTCACCTTAGTTTTCATACAAGCTTTGAGAGAGAAAGGCGTAAGTCGCATTTCGACTTACCCGCTTTATTTAGAGTCTTTTTCTATATCTCTCCGCTATTTTTTTGCTAACCGGCAATTTTATAAAGTACAATTATGCCTTAGAGGGGGTAATCCTCTTGGCACCCGACAAAGCGGTAATTGAATAAGTCAATTACTCAATATTCAACTTTAATCTATATCTCAATATTTAGGATAACTGCGCATTTAAGTATTTTCAGCACCAAAGTTATCGCTTGTACAGCAACCCCGAATCCCTCGAAGCCCGGGACATTATTAATATAACGCCCAATTTTAACGGTTAAAGAGGACTGTTACAAAGTAGTGGCAATTCTGGATATTTTTCTTTATATAACTTAACTAGAAATGGAGCTTTAAGAAAAGCTTTCTTCACATTACCTACTAAACTATTAACTAAAGCAAATTCTGATTTAACAGTTTCGGCTACTCTATTTGATCCATGGGCCAAACACGTACAATGTATTAAGTTAGGGAAAAAATAATTTCAATTTTCTGCTGCTTTCACAGCATCAGTTACCATTAGTAATGCGTTTTCTATTAGTAATTTTTGCGGTAAAAAAAACTAGCTAACTCATCATTAACAAACCTACTAATGTTTAAATTATTCGTTTTTTCACCAATCAAATATTCTTTTCCTTGGCTGGCCTTGTTCAAAGTTCCAATGATAAAGTTGGCAATATACATTCCCTGAACACCTGTAGTTTCGTCGACAGAAAACCATACATATTTTTTGGACGGCTTCTATCATCTCTTCAAGGTTACGGTCGACATACTTCTTTCTCAAAGTAGACGATGAAGACACATTAACACTTCCTTTAGAGTAGTGTTTCTTTAAGAAATCTTGGAACAATTTCTTGTCCAGATTATGCAGCGGAATATTACACCCAATAATTACACAGATCTCGTGAATAAATTTCTTGCTCACTGTTGTCTCGATCTTGATCAGTAAATTGTTTTTATATCATGTGATTTGGTTCACGTAGTTTGAACTAATTGCTTGCGGTTCCTAAGTGTTAATCTACTTGGAATTTCTTGTCACATTTTATCTATAAAAATATGTAATACGTTAGTTTAAAAAACAGATAAAGATAACAATACAATAATTATTAATTGTAAAAAGAAAATAACTAAATAAGGTTATATATACATAGGTACTTACTCGTTTCTCGCACAGCCCGCAAAAAAAATGTAGTTCCTGTCGATGGTCTGCAAATCATTTTTAGCTTGAATCCACTCAATAAAATCGATTTTTCAGACGCTGCTTTCGGCATTTTTACTTCCATACTGCACCATGACCAGTTGGGAAAAGTACGTATGGCTAACAATGTCGGTGATTCAATAACTTTATTTTTAACTTCTATTTACATAAATTAAGCTGAAGTAAAACTTCAGTGCGAACGTACAACTTGTGTAGTCTGCGAATGCCCGCTTTCAAAGCATTCATCAAATGGATCATGCAATAACCGACAGAGTATCTATATGATAAAATTTATGTCATAGCATTAGTTTAGTAAGTAAAGGCTATTGCATTGACTATATGAAGAAATACTAACGTTCGGAAATTTACTTGGAAAAATTACATTCAAATTTTAGAACAGAAATTTAAATATACAGCGGATATTTATATCACAATGTAATATTTATAAATAGTGGTACAGTGTGCTTTTACAGAACTATTAAAAAACTATTGAACATGCTCATTACAAAGCGTTAACAGAGCGCGTGACAAATTACAAGTACAGCAGACCGATTTTCATGTGGCCGGTTAGAAGTACCGCCCTCGAGATGCGCACGAAATTCATAGGTAGGGGAGCCTCTGGCATTCAGTGATTTACATCGTTTTAAGCGATAAACACAGTAGTGCAGTACCGTATTAAGGTAGTGAGTAATGGAGTTTAAAAGTAAAATAAATAAATGTGTTTTACACAGTCAAACTCGTGAAGTGATCTCAAATGTATTTAAATATATGCAAGAAGAAAAAACTTCCGGGGTACTCAAAATTCCACTGGATCAGTTATATGAACGCGTTATTGCCGCAACGGGTGTTTCTGAGAGAAGTATTAGACGGATTGTTAAAGAAAAAAATGAAATAAACGCAGATGCCGGTTCATCTTTTACATCGCCAAAGAAAAATTAAAAAAAAAACAAGCCCTAAACCGACTTAGACGATGCAGATAAAGGTATGCTGCGTAGAACAATTTTAAATACCTTTCTAAGAAAATTTAAAGAAACAGGATACACTGGACGAATAGATTCTCTTCGGAAAGTAGTAAAGATATGGGCTTTCGTTGGCGAAAAACAAAAACCAACAGAAAGTTGTTAATGGAAAAGCACGACATTCGTCAGTTAAGAGTGTCTTATTTGAGTACCATTCAAAGCTACAGAAATGAAAAAAGACCGATTATATATATGGATGAAACTTACATCCACAGTTCTCATACCGTGGCTACTTGTTGGAGTGACAATTCCAATGAAGGATTAGCAAGGCCTATATCGAAAGGTCTAAGACTAATTATTGTTCATGCTGGCTGCGAGACGGGATTCATTCCGAATGCTAAATTGATTTTTAAGTCTAATACCACAACGGGAGATTATCATCACGAGATGAATTATGAAAATTACAAAAAATGGTTGTTAGAAAAATTAATTCCAAACCTGCCTCCAAAGTCTGTCCTAGTAATTGACAATGCTCCTTATCATAATGTCCAAAAAGATAAACCACCGAATTCTAATAGCAGGAAATCAGTTATGATAGACTGGTTAAGGTCTAAAAATATTTACTTCGACAATAACATGCTCAAGCCCTATTTATATAATATTATTAAAGTACATAAGCCAACATTTAAAACGTTCGAGATAGATGAAATGTTAACACAACGTGGCCATAGTGTTTTGCGATTACCGCCATACCACCCAGATTTAAATCCGATTGAGTTAGTATGGGCATCTCTTAAACAATATGTGGCACAAAAAATATATCATTCACTATTAGATATGTTCAACAGTTACGTGATAACTTTTTTGATGAATTTAGTGCTGCTGAATGGAATAAATGTTGTGACCACGCGATAAAGTGGGAGCAAAAGTTTTTGGAAGCGAAACCTCTCATAGACGAAGTTACAGACCAGTTCATTATTAATTTGGGCGAAGACTCTGAATCGGAGAGCGAAGAGGAAGTCAGTGATAGTGATTCTGCATGATATTTTGGAAGACGTGCTATTGCAAACTTCGCCAATAAAGCCAATCATTAAAAACAATTAATGCAAATTTATATAAAATTGTTTGAAACTTCAGTTAATATTACGAGTAGAAATCAAATTAATTGGCAACGGCCATAGCACGCTGTAAAGACCGGTTCCCGTCCGATCACCGAAGTCAAACAGCATCCGCCGGGGTCGGTTCGTGGATGGGTGACCGCTTTTAGATTCAAGTGCGCCACCTTTACATGCAAACGTGCATTAATATGTGACGGCAGGCGTCTGTCTGGGACGCCAAGCGTCTGTCTGGCCAAATCGTGGCCCTTCCTTCTGGCCATAGCACGCTGTAAAGACCGGTTCCCGTCCGATCACCGAAGTCAAACAGCATCCGCCGGGGTCGGTTCGTGAATGGGTGACCGCTTTTAGATTCAAGTGCGCCACCTTTACATGCAAACGTGCATTAATATGTGACGGCAGGCGTCTGTCTGGGACGCCAAGCGTCTGTCTGGCCAAATCGTGGCCCTTCCTTCTGGCCATAGCACGCTGTAAAGACCGGTTCCCGTCCGATCACCGAAGTCAAACAGCATCCGCCGGGGTCGGTTCGTGGATGGGTGACCGCTTTTAGATTCAAGTGCGCCACCTTTACATGCAAACGTGCATTAATATGTGACGGCAGGCGTCTGTCTGGGACGCCAGGCGTCTGTCTGGCCAAATCGTGGCCCTTCCTACTTTTTATATAACTTTTTATATAATTATATGTATAATTTACCGTAATTTTTTTGAAACTTAGTTATTGTTCATTATTTCTTTTCTCCTATAATTATTTTTGAGTATTTACGTATTATTTCTTATTGTAATTATTATTTTCATTGTTATTTCCAATAATATTAGTATTAATAATATTCTTTTCTCCACGACTATTAAATAATGTTATTACAATACTCGCCTACGCTCGTTGAAGAATATACTGTTCTTTTGTACATATAGAAAGTTTACAATGTGATTATAATGAGAAAGAGATTAGCGTAAACATTATTTGCCAATAATTCAGTTAATTATCCAAATTAGTTTTACTTAATCCTAAGCCTTTCTACCGTTAAGTGTAGCTAACAATGTTATTCAGTCATCCCCTTAATGTGATGTTAGTACGCTATTAGCTAGTAGGTAAGGTAAGACATTTTAATTAAACATGTTACATGAAACTATGCGTTTTATTTTACTTCTATTTGCCTTAATTTAGTGAAATACAAACTATTATAAACATGTTAAACAATGTGATTTTCTGAATTTATCCCTTACTACGTCCCAATGCACGACTCGCACAAAGAGTTTGCATTTCATTTTTCCGAATACTGTCTCTATCTAACACTGACTCTTACTTGACGCACGTACAAATTCTCCCACCGGACACATGAAAATCGGTCTGCTGTAAAAGCGTGTTTTTTTCAGGTAATGGCTACAGTCCACAATAAAATATTTTAAATGTATCAAATTTATTTTTTAGACATTTGGATGGAAACTTTCATACATACATTATTGAATTTTGCATATGTATTTTAAAAAAATACTCACAATATGCCGCTATACACTTAATATGCATTATGCATATTTTCCAAGCTATAGTTATTAGGTACTCGAGGCGAACGCATCTGATATCTTATGATCACAACATAAATGATCACGTGTTGGAGTTCAAAAAATCTATAAAAGACCTAGGAGTTCTATTTGATAGTTCCTTTAGCTTTGTTGCTGAACACGTTGCTAGTATATGTAAATCGGCTTCAAAAACTCTTCGTTTTGCCAAGCGTAACTCCAAACTTTTGAGTAATCTCGAAACCATTACGTGTATTTATGCTTCACTGGTACGCAGTAAATTGGAATACGCTTCGTTAATATGACATTTACTCTCCCAAATTTAATTTGAGAGAGTTCAGAAGCGATTTTTGAGGTACCGTATAGGTATCATATAGAAAAGATGGTTTGTATCCAGAGAGAAATACAAGTCATACCAATGTACTGCAAGAACATAAGTTAGATTCTCTGCTAACAGGCAGGGAAGCAACTTTTGCAATATTTATATTTAAATCTTCTTCTCAACAAGGTAAACTGTATGCAACTTTTGTCGAGTATTCTGCGTTCCGAGGATAGCGGCGAGACGTGTCGATACATTTTCCACGATTCGTCATCGTACAGGAATTATGCTGAGAAGCCCCATATTCCAAATGTGCAAATATGGCAATATTTATTACGAAGATATTTTTATAGGGACCAGTGATGGTTATTTATCAATTTTTTTTTCTTTATTATTTTTCAATTTTTAATTTGTATTGAGCTCAATACATGAATTTCAATGTAAAATTTATAATGCACATACAGAATTTTGTTGTTGCAACCCGTTCTGGTTTCTACTGCTGGGTGCAATTAAATAATATTATTATTATTATTATTAACTTCAATAGGTTGATGACGGCTATAACAAAGCACATACTAAAGTTAAGCTCTATTGTTATTTTTTTGCTGAAGCTGGTGAAAAAAAATTAATAGGCAGATGCATGGTAATTTTAAACATAACCTAGAATTCAATATCCATTGTTACTTACGCCAATTTGAAAAATTTATTTTAGGAGTTATGAAAATAACTGTTTGTGAATATAATAAAAAACTGTAATGGATACAAGAATGAATCCTGAGTATAATTAGTATATTTACATCTTGGTGCTATTTAAATTTAATAATAAAATATATGAAACAATTAGATTTAAATACAAAAATATTGGTAATTTTAAAAATTAATAATATTTTATTGCAATCAAAATTACTAAATGCAACGAAAAGACGTTATTCTAATAAACATATTAACTTACCACCATACTTTAAAGCCATATTGTCTAAAAATCACCAATTATCCATGTCATTAGGTAAACAATGTGCTTGTTTTCAAATCCGATTGACCACAGATAAAAATATATTTAAAATATACACTATTATTATAGACTAGGTCAATATATTTATATAATAAAACTAAACGATGTAAATTCTGTATATAAATGCGTGATTGTAGGGACCTGACATACAAATAGCGTAAATATAAGACTTCTTCTACTCAATGTGCTAAATATAGAAATCAACATCCAGTTTTACGTAACAATTAACTATTTTTCTTCTTATTTTACAAAATAGATAAATTTGATAAGGATAATGTAAAAATACCAGCATATGAAACGATAGCAATTAGCAACCTGCACAACTTGTATCCCAACAATAATTAAGATATCTGTATTTACCGACAAAACTTATACAAAAACTTATATATATATATATATATATATATATATATATATATATATATATGTATATATATACCGGGTCTCTCTTTTGTCATTACTAGAGCAGACCAATTTCCATGCGCGCCGATGTAAGGATGATTGTATTGCATCAGAAAAATAAAAAGCATTCAGTATGTGTTTGATACTTGCTTAGACTGCATTTAAGTGTAAGCATACATAATAAAATGTAGTCAACACATAAATCGAGAAAACGACCGTTGTCAGACGAAGTGAATAAGTTTATTATGGATTTCCCGGACTTAATATACGATTTTATTAACTTTATTTATTTTTATTATTATTATTTTATTTATAGGTACATACAACGCTGCTATAATATGTACTATTCTTATTTTTCGTGTGTTTATGCATATTACTTTAAAAGCAGAAAACCAAATGTACGAGTATATTTAATTATTTCTTATAGAATAAATATCTCTACTTCTATACTTATATCGGTAACAAGCTCATGTTGCGTCCCTATTCTATCGCATATTCTAATATATTACGAATTCACTCCCATACCGGCGCTCATGGCGCGCACGGAAATTGCACATAGATATAATGCAATGACTTTTTTCATTTTCTCTTACACATAGGCATAAATGTATGATGGAGGCATAGCAGGCAACCAGTTATACACCACATTTTTCAAATTGCCAAATATTTCTGTTTTTCGTCCATACTTAAATCTTAAATTAAACACATTTTACTAAAAAATACGTAATTTATTTAAATATACTTCTGTATTCCAGCAAGTTCAGCAGAAAGTGAAAGAATGTTTAGTACAGCCCGTTTAATAATAGAATAAAGGCGTACATGACCAAAACTGAAAAATGTTAATATAATAATTTGCCTAAATAAAAATTTTAAAAAATTATGATTAATCTAACTAATTATTTTATTAAAATTACGTCCAACCTTTTCCTATTAGCTAAAGAAATAAATCAATGGGTTTCATCTTACTATGCTTTCTAACTATTAAAGATATGAAAATTTAAGCTTTCAAAGGAAAATGATTTAGAGTGCTATACAGAATGTACATGAAACTCTTTAAGTCTATTTCAAAACTTAAAATTTATAGCGAAAGTATTCTAGAATCTAGTTTGGCAACAATACTTATACTGGCAACAGTGGGTAATACCAAACAAAATAAAGCCACAAAGAATTAGGTTATGTTTTTAGAAAAGAAAGAAAATCTCAGTTTGAATGAAGAAATTAATTTATTCTAACGATTAATTAAGGCAAACAAAACAACATAACAAAAGTGTTCATAGCAAGTTTTCGAAATGTCCTTGTCTTTCAAGGCAACAAGCATGGCGATTTTGAAAGTAACGCAGGGTATTCCCAATAAATTCTGGATTTATTCCATCACATGCAGTAAGTATACATTCTTTCAATTCGTCCAAGTTACGCATTTGCACGTTATTATATATTTTACTTTTTAGGTAACCTCAAAGAAAGTAATCATTTGGAGATAAATCAGCTGATTTTGGGGGCCATGGTATGGGGCGAAACCTACCAATCCACCGTCGTTGAAATGTGTTACTTCAAAAATTCCTGACGGCGTGACTAGAATGTGCTGGAGCCCCATCCATTTGGAACCAAAGTTGATCAACATTTAGTATCTCAATAGATGGAATGATGTGGTTTCGCAAGAGATTCAAATATTTTTCTGCACTGAGGTTACCGTCAATAAAAAATAGGCCAATGCGCCATCACTTATTATACTAATCCAGACATTGACTTTTTGAGGGTACTGCGTTTGGGTTAGGTTTTGGGCATGGGGATTTGTACGGGACCAATACCTAATGGATTAATGGAAAAGAAATTTAGTATTTGTCAATGGATAAACGTAGGATACAATTCGGAAATTCTGAGTTGGCTTCACCATTTACGGTAAATGTAGCTTCACCATTAAAAATTATTTTATTTAAAATTTCTTCGTTTACATTTAGCAAATTAAACATTGTCACAAAAATCAGTTCGTGTTACTTTATCATCGTCAAAAAGCTTTTGATGGTTTGATACCTTGTATGGCTTATATTTAAACCGAACTGTACGATACTCCAAAATGCCTGGCTACATCTAAAAGCAATCCTACAGACCTGACCGTTCTTTTACATAACACGGGATTCAGCTGCATGTCTTCTGTTAACACGTGATTGATTTTTTTTGTAGGAATTTAGAAAACGATCATCTTCTTTAAATTTTTTAAAAATATTTAAAATTGTCAGTGCACAAGGTATAGGCCTGTTAGGATAATGAAAGGAAAACATGTCCCTGACCGTCCTTAAACTGTTATTCGTCTGGTACCACATTACCATTGAAACTTTTTCGTCTTTGCTATACGTATTCATGATTTAAATAAATTATCTATTTGTCAATAAAATGTATTTAATTTAAGATTTTTGTAGTGAATAAAAATTGAGAAATATGTGACATTAAAAAAATTTTATTTTCTCTCCTTGCGCAATCTATTTAAGAATTAAACTATTGTTTATACGTAGATTCTGGTGTATAACTGGTTGCCTACTATATGCCACCATACATTTTTGCCTATGTGTAGGGGTAAATGAAAAGAATTCAGTGCATTACACCCATGTGTAATTACTCATTACACATGGGTGTAATGCACTGACATACCGGGTTTTTCTTTTGTCATTACTAATGACAAAAGAAAAACCCGGTATGTATATATTAATATGATACCGACACGTTGAACAGTATAAACGTTACACCTAAACCTCAACCTTGTGTACCAAAATAAAACAACTCTTCGTTAGATCACCAATATAATTTCAATAAGAAACAAATCTTCCCAAAAACTCAGGATCTCAGTTTCTTACAATTTGAAATTGTAGGTTTCTATACTACGAAATAAACAACAAAAAAAAACTATATTTAAATGTATATCAAATTTATTTAACTTTTTTCTCATTTCAATCATTAATCAATAAATGAATATGAAATGAAAAAATGTTATTAATATATTATTCTAACATGACTTCCTTATAATTATTAAAAACCCATCAACTTCGTAAATGTCCTATTTGCCAAAATGACTTCTGTCAAAAGTCTTCAAAATATCAGTTTATGTCACTCCCTTTTATTTTTCATTGAATATTTAACATTCGTCTTTTCCTTATTTAACACAAATTTCCTGCTTGTTTCTTATGTATTTTCTTTATTAACTTTTATAAAATTTGTTTATCTCTTATTTAATTTATCTATATACATATATATATATATATATATATATATATATATATATATATATATTGAGGAGCATGTAAGGAGCCTCCCCGAAGATTGGAAATACAAGCGACAACCGCAGCAATCGAGCGCCCCCTGAAAACGTCTGAAAATGGATAACCACACACCACCACCGGATCATCGGACACGAAAAATAAATAATATAAATTGATAATGTTTTTTTCTGGAATTCTGGAATTTCTTCTTTTATCATTACACATAGGTATAATGCATTGATTTTTCTTCTTTTAGCTTTACACATAGGGATAAATGTATAGTAGGCAACCAGTTATACATCAGTGACGTATTTGGGCGTATTTTTCCAATTGTCAAATATTTCTGAAATTTTCTTAAATCTTAAATTAAATACATTTTATTGAAAAAGACATAATTTATTTAAAACAATTCATTATCCCAACAGGCGTATACCATGTGCGAACCCAATTTTAAATACTTTTAACAAATTCAAAGATGATGGATACTATGGATAGTATTTCTTTAAGGTTGAAATATATCTAACATAGCAAAATTAGTGTATCAAAAAAGGTAGAAATTATAACAAAAAAGGACGAATAGATTTTACCACTCTCTTTAAATCTATTACGAAACTGTTTGCTTTATCAGTAAAAATTATTTTATTTAAAATTTCTTCGTTTTCATTTAACAAAGTAAACATTATATCACAAAAATTAGTCCCTTTCACTTTATCTTCCCGAAAAGTTCTTGATGGTTTGGTATCTTGTATGGCTTATATTTGAATTCTTTCAGGGTTTTGAACACCGAACTGTACCATTGTAATAACGCAATGCAGTTGTGTGTACGCAAACACTCTCAATGAGGCCACAGCCTCGCTCCCGTAATACAAATGTAACGTGTTTTACAAACACGTCCTCGCTAACGCGTACTGTTTGCATACACAAACTACATGTCAGGGTTTGTATCATATTCCATAAGTAGTACGAGGATCATCTGATGTATATATAACGAGAGTAATGCAAGTGACAGACATTCACAGATTCACATTCACATTCACACATTCAGTCTACATACTAGTTAGTAAGAATGTATATCATTGTTATCCAGTTTATAAGTGTTATGTATTAAATTATATGTTACCCGAACGTTGAGTATTATTTAACGGGACAACGATATCTGCGTGAAGACTCAACGATGTAGCCCTCAGGACCAGGCTAACATCACATGGCGATTCTGCCTTAGGGCTTAAGGCCCCACCGTTACCACATGCCGATCCTCCAGGCACTTAGGGCTTAAGGCCCACGTTATCACATAGCGATCCTGACCAGCCCTTTAGGGCACAGGTTATCACATGGCGTCCTGCCACGAACGTGCACAAACGGCACTAATATCACACCATACTTTAAAATGCCTGGCTACATCTAAAAGTGATGCTACAGACCGTTCTTCTACATAATACAGAATATATAGCTTAATGTGTTCTGTTAACACGTGATTGGTTTTATTTTATTTTTTGTTGTGGGAATTTAGAAAACAACCACCTTCTTTGAATTTGTAAAAAAATATTTAAAATTGTCTACGCCTGTTGGGATAATTAACTGATTTAAATAAATTATGTATTTTTCAATAAAATATATTTAATTTATGATTTAAGTATGTATTAATGAAAAATCAGAAATATTTGGCAATTGGAAAAATACGCCCAAATACGTCACTGATGTATGACTGGTTGCCTGCTATACATTTATCCCTATGTGTAAAGCTAAAAGAAGAAAAGTCAATGGATTATACCTATATATAATGATAAAAGAAGAACCCGGTATAGATTAAATGATCACAATTGAAAGTTTGATATCAATTATTGTATTTAGCTAAATTAGATATTTACTTGAACTTTAAGTTTATTGCAGTGGTCTTGGACATACAATGTTTTTGGTGATTTCATTTGGCATATATACAAACAAATCCCTTGGTTTTCGTACATGAGAGCATTCAACGTATAATTGTCCATGACAAAAACAAGGACTCTCCAAATTCAATCCACATACTTGCAATGACTGATCTAAGTTATTACAAAAGCCGTTAAATTGAAAATTGCAATCGTTTGAATTGAAATGGCATATCGGTTGGTATCACTGATATACGTGGTATTAGCACATCCTCTCCTTTGAATTTGTCAATTAAAATTGTCACTTCGATTAGATTGTTTAATAATCTTTTGACTGACAATCTGTTGCCCTTGCAAAGACGGAGCAGTTAATGCTTCTAAGAAGAATGATAGGAACACCAACCTTCAGATTAATGGTGTAGGGTGGTAATCCAGATAAATCAAATGAATTTAATATTTTAATATTGCACGTTCACTTAACCATTGATGACTTTTGTAATTTAAAAATAAGTTTTTCCCCCATCAGCTCTATTTCTTTAGTTTTATTTTAACGCGCAGTTCTACAGGAAATGTACAATTCCAACTCCATTTTGTGCAGTTCTAAATCACATATACAAGGATTGATTCCTGTATACCGTCCTGTTAGTTTCAGGAAAATCCACCAGGTGTAGTAAGCATCCGGTAACTGTGACCTTCAACGCTTCAATTATAGTTCAAATTGAAGGTTAGTTTGTGATTTTTCACCGTGTAGGAGTGAATCCAAATTCGCTTCTCGTGATATTTGTGTTTAGGAAAGAGTTGTTATAAAGTGAACCTAAACCGTATTTTGTTGTAGTTTCTTATATTTGTGTTGTTCAATAGAATAAAATGAGTTCAAGTAGAAGAAGTTGTGTGAATTATCCTGATGTGTTTTGCTACATATGCGGATAATACACATTAAAAGGAAACATAAAAACTGTTAGTGACTTTGTAAAGAGAGCTTACCTTGGATATTTTGGTGTTAGGCTTGGTGATCAGGGGCACCGCTTCAGGTCTATAAAGCCCATACAAAACATTTACGACAATGGACTACCGGAGAAAGAAAAAGTCTGAAATTCGGCGTACTGATGGTTTGGAGAGAACCCAAAAACCACTTCGATGTCTGTTATTTCTGCCTCGTAGATATTACTGGAATCAATCGAAACAGCCGTAGCAAGTAGACTTATCCTGATTTAATCTCCACACCAGTTGCCCGCTTCCTTACTCAGAGGAAATGGTGATCTCAACATTTCACCAGCTACCAGAGCTCTGTGAGGACGACTAATTTCCTCTGATTACCCTTCCGATACTAATGAAGGTGAGAGTGATTGCAAAGGGTGTAATCAATTCCTCAACGTTTCAACCAGAATGAGTTAAATGACCGCACAGCTTGTCAAAAGAAGCTGCTGAATTACTGGCTGCCAGGTTAAACGACAAAAATTTACTGGAACGAGGACTGCCATCGTATGAGCTATTAAAGCATTTACTCGCGGATGAAATTTAGGTATCAATTGCGCCACAAGGTTTAAAGCATGGATTTTACATGTTACATGTAACAGATTGCCACTCTCCAAAATTACCTTTTACGGTATAGGGGAAAAGGGTCTGATACCCTTCTTCTCTCAAGAAGACAATCTGGTATTTTGTAACGAAATTAAAGGACTCCTGAAAAAAATGGGTTTTCATGAATATTTTACAGATGATTGTTATCTATTTATTGACAGCTCAAAGTGAAATTTGAAATATGTCCTTCTACACAATGGGAATAAATATGGTTCAATACCACTTGCTGGCTCAACGAAAATGAAAGAAGAATATAACACCACATTTGGTCTTGCAGAAGATAAAGTATCATGAACGTCAATAAGTAATTTGTGTGAACTTATAAATTGTAAACTTTCTTCTTGTCCAAACCAGATATCCTTGCTTCTTAAACACACCACTGGGTTAGAAAATAGTGATCTAAGGAGAGAAAACATGGACGTTGGGGAGAAGAATGCCATTAACGACGCCTTAGTTGAACGAGAGCAAATCATCTTTCCTCCACTGCATATCAAGCTGGGCCCTATGAAACAGTTTGTAAAGACTCATGATAAGAACGGCTCATGGTTTGCAGATATAAGGGGAAAATGCCTCAGTAATTCAACTCCGGTCATCAAATTCTATTCAAAGATGTCAAGCTTCTGTCCCGTGAATCGCATTATTTCCCTAGGAAAATCCGTGAATCTATTGATATTTACAAACATCCCCGCAATCTCAGTAGAGATGATGGCTATACGTGTAATGGGACACATTACGCTCATCTTATTTAAAGACATTTCTATCAATCGTTAAAATTTTAAAGAATATAAAAATTTAATTTATTTGAAATAAAAAATCACATTGTATAAATTTTAATGCTTTTCCCGCCATTTAGTATTATTGCAAAACATTTCCCAATAATATCAAATGCGTAGTTCAGTCAGTTCCTTTATGTTAAATCATCATTTTTGTAGAGTTCAACGTGTATAGTTAGCCATAGATAAACTATATTAAAATAGCTTAGTGTCACATATACTAATCGTCAGGGTCACTACATTACATCATTCACGCAACCAGAACGATCCAGAATTTTATAAGTAAGCTGGGATTCACCGAAAGAAAAGAGTAGTTAGAACGAACCAAGGGAAGCGTAAGGAGGACACTCGACTCCAGTGAGTCAAACGAGTCAGACGTGCTACCCTTAACGTGATAAACTAAGGGTATACCGCAATATAGTACTTGCTTCTAAGTCACGAAGCGATCAAACGTGTGGACACGTAAAATTACTAGTAAAGAAAATATCTACCGCATTCTGTGTACTTAAGTACAAAAAGTACACTGTGTAGAAAAAAGTATCAATTGTCCACAAGTGGAGTTATTGGTTTAAAGTGAATTCCACGCTTAAAACATCAGGGTTTTTGTCTGAAATTACCGGCACCCTGAGGCGTAAAATAGAAAGAGTGCAAACACAGTGAATAAGTGCGTCACTCCCGAAGCAGCGAACAAACTATAAAGTGACATGGCCATTAGTGCAGCGATAAAGGTTAGTCTTTATTAGTACTGTTATTAATCTGATCAGACGAAACAGTTTAAATCTATGTCAAATTTATTGTACCTCGCCCCATGTGTATGTTAGTATTTAGTAAACATTTCGTAGTAAACATAAGGAAATTTGTAGTAATATGTAAATTAATAAGCTTTTTCTTTATCAATATATATGTATATTTTGTAATCATTTTGTTTCTTTTCAAATCATGCAATATAAACCTCATTGGAAAAGCATATAAGTAAAAAGGAATTGATTGAAATAATTAAAGTAAAAAACTAAAAGAGGGATTCAGTTCATTTCACCTTGTTTCATACACGCTCTGAGGTATAAAGACGTAAGTTCATTTCGACGTAACCGCTTTCATTTAGTTTCTTGTCTTATATCTCTCCGCTAACATTTAGCTACCGGCAATATAATTAAATTCAACTTTACCTTAGAGGGGGTAACCTCTTGGCGCCCAAATTAAGCAGTAATTGAAGTAAATCAATTGCTCAATTTTAACCCATCAATCTATGTCTCAATATTTAAGATAACAGCGGCATTAAGTATTTTAGCGACAAAGTTATCGTTTGTACAACACTCTCGAATCCCTCGAAGCCCGGGGCATTATTAATATAACGAACAAATGTTAAAGGGTAATGAGGACTGTTACATACGTTACATCTGACGTGGCAAATTCTACTGAACTCTACTAAGAATTACCACGCCCATACGACGCATGCCATTGGCTCATTGTCCCCAGCCTATAGCAGGCCACCATCTGACCCGGTCCCTCCTATATAAGTTGTGCCGGTCTCTGTCATAGCATTCTTCAAGCTACTGCGAAACGACGAACATCTACATACAGCCCTGAAGATGTCCCTTGAAACAGTGGACGAAACGTTGGCAATTACGCCTAACTCGACGCGGTTCCAACCCGGAAACCGAGATCTACATCTAGAGAACGACCGCAGAAACCTACACCTACATTTAGTGTAACGTATATTTCAATAAAATGTTATATCTTAGAACTTTGAGCTCTTGGCAAAAACTAATGCCATATTTGAAATCAGAACATCAAATTCATATGAAATCAGCTCCAATTATCCCGGCACCAAAACGACTGTCGGTCAGTGTAATTAGTTAATAGCCACATTTCATTAAGGCGCATTATTCTTTAATAGATAATAAAGCAATTTGGTCTGTACATGTTCTGTTTAAATCGAGAAAAAAAAGGAGTCTTTTAAATTACAGCTCTTGCAGATATCATTAACTAATTAATTACACAGGCCTGCATAAAATTTGTGATGACGTGATTTTTGTTTGTTAAGCTCAGTTTTTATATAGCAATAACTAATTAAAATACAGTTGGTCTCTACCACCCACAGATTTTTTTTTGCACAAAAGAAAAAGAAAAAAATATAAAAAAATCTTATAATAGGCGTTTTAATACATTTTAAAATGAATGTACTACTTCAAATTCTAGGTATTAACCCAAAAATGATTTTCTGTTGTGGTTTTAAAGAAATTTGTTAAATAGGCTCTCATTACCTGATGTAAATCTTTTATTACATGTATTAATTTTGGACAAGATTTCCGGGAATTTTTACATGCTAAATCCTATTTATTATGCTTTCACTTTATTAGTACTGCGAAGTAGGATTTCAAGTTTATCACTCCAAACAAAATGTATATTTTAATGTAATTTACTTCATTATAGCTCTGAGTGTCGATCAGTAAACAAGTAAAATTAATTTGTCTTTAGTGTTGTGCGTGGTATTTGATAAATAAACATTGCTTAAAAATATGTCTAGCCGGTGTTGCAAAAACAAACCAGATGATTTCTGTTATATTTGTGGATATTTCATTTTGAAAAAGTTTAAGAGACCAATTGGTGAATTTGTGAAAAATGCATATTATGCTTATTTCAAAATCAAATTAGGAGATCAAAATAAAGATTGGGCACCGCACGTTGTTTGTAAGGTATGTGAAGAAGGTTTAAGACATTGGACCAAAGGGAATGGAAAAAGCCTTCCTTTTGGAATACCGATGGTTTGGAGAGAACCGCAAAATCATCATGAAGATTGCTATTTTTATCTTTGTGATATTAAGGGGCATAATAGAAAAACTTTGAAACATATTTTGTACCCAAACAATATTAAATCAGCTATCAGACCAGTTCCTCACATTGATCATGTACCTATACCTATACCCCCCAAAGTACTACAAGAAGATATTGAAACCTCTTCAACTTCCGACTCCGTACAGATGGATAGTGATTTTGAACCATCAACCTCAGGCCAAAACCAACCTCAGCTATTTTCACAAGCCGAACTGAATGATTTAGTAAGAGATTTGGGACTTTCAAAAGATCTTTCTGAAGCACTGGGGTCTAGGTTGAAACAAAAGATTTGCTTGCCCCAGAAACTACCTTCAGATCTTTCTTTAGCTGAATATGACAGAAAAAGAACCAAACGAAGCTTTTCTGAAAAACGAAAAGGTTTTTTTAAGAAGCATAAAGAATAAATAACTATTTCTAATAGTTTCTACTATGTGTATATTTTTGTATTTTTTTAAATATAATATAAAACTAGCTTATAAATGAAATAAATCGTGTTTTTTCTATTTTTTTTATTTTACTGGTTTGAAAAATAACCTTACATGATACAAAAAAAATAAAAGCAGATTTGAAATCAGCGCTACCCAATTACTAGAAAACAGTTAAAATTTTTAAATCAACATTCAAAGAGTTGAAAAATGCAGGCCTGTGTTATAAATTTTGCCATCACTAAAATTAATAATATTCACTATTGCAGCCAAATTAATCAGAGGAAAGCTCAAAAATATCGTATATTTTCATTAAATCAAATTTATTTGTTTTGCTTTACAAATAATTTCATAGAAATTAAACTTAACATTAGATTTAATTTAATTTATAAATTATATACAAATATATTTACATCTACACAAGGACACATAGGAAATATTTACAAGAGCAGAAAATAATCTGCGTAACATCACAATAATTTTTCGCTTAAAGTTCTCATCAAATCTCATGATTTCGCTGTTCCATTTACGCTTTCCAATTCTTTTTTCAGCTTTTCGGGTTCAATTTGGCCTTTCTCAACGTTTTTACCAAAGTTAGGATGATCTGGTTTGTTCCACCACTGTTCTTCGCCACTGCCAAAGATAACATAAATAACTGTGGTCAATATGAAAACACCCATCGTAATCCAGAAAACTGTCCGCCATTCCGATACTGTTTGCTATGAAAGAAAAATAACTCAAATTAATATTTTTAAAACCACGATCTGTATATGCTTACTTCTTCTGTTAAAGCGCCAATTAAGTAGGGAGTGATTATACCACTTACAGCACCAACCCCGTTTACTATTGCCATTAAAGTTGCAGCGTAATTTGGAGATAAATCCAATGCGTTGACTTTCATGCCACAGTAGAAGGTACCCATGATACCCATAGCTATCGTGAACATGGCTATTACAACAGTTCTATCACAACCAGCATAGGATGCAGCCAACATAAATATACCAGGCCCAATAGCACCTAAAACAAAATTGATTTATGAAGTTATAAATTTGTCTTTTTTCTAAGAAGGCAGATATTAGGAATTAGATAGGTTAATGATCATTTTCGAAATATTTTTTTGTATTGGTAAATCATTTTACTTGTTTAATTCACGCCAGCGCGTGTTTAAGTCAATCGTTAAAAAAACGCGCGTGTTAACAGTTATTAGAGACAACGTCAACAAATCGAAATAAGTCCAGTATAAATGTCAACTTTTATTAATTGATCTGACAAAACAACCTTTTAACAATAAATAAAATGTTACTAATAAATATGTCAAAAGCTATAATGAAATATTTCCTAATAATTTTATGTAAAAAACTCTTACTTTTAGTGAATATATTATGTACAATTGGTATTGTTTGAAATATTAAACCCTCTGTTTTTTAAATAAGAGAAAAGCAATAAGAACAATGTTTGAAATGCTAATATTCTCTTCAACATAACCATTCGCCACAGCTGCCAATTTGCAACCTACTTGCCATTGAATTTGATCGATTGTCATTGCCACCATTCGCCATAATGGTAGCAAATATACGTCGAAACGCATGTCCCGTGTATTTCTCAGGAGCTTCCAATTTAAGATAACGTGCAATTTGCAATGGACGAGATTCAAGCATATTAATACCTACTACTTGATTAGTACGCTTCCGCTTGTCATATCGTAAGAAAACTCGGTCCGTACTCACATTTTGAGGGTGCAATGATAAATACAGCTTCAGAAAACTTACATAATGAATTACATCACTGTCTAAAACTGTAAAATGTGGAACCATCACTGTCTTAGATGGTCGGATAGTAATAACTAAGTAATACGTTTCTCTCTTATTTGATATCGTATAGGCGTAAGTCTCACAATTCGCATCTTCTACAAGATCCAAAGATACCGCAAATTGCTACCACCTTCAAAAATAAATATGTAATGTCGGCGCAACTTTAAAAAAATTCCGCGAGACGCCTTCTTTGAATACATAAGTCTTCTTTGCTACGTCATTCTTGCTAATTGCTTTCATGAATGCCATGCACTTTCACAAATGATTTTATATCAATTCCTTTGTTTATCCGCAACATACTTTTCAATTTCGAATGGATAGCCCACATCGTCGAGACTTTGTACTGCTCCGGCATTTGCTGAAGGTAAGCAAACATAACTCGTTAATCTATAACTGTAGCCCGGTTGTTTGTCCATCCATTTTATAAATCTGTTGTACTCATTTTTATATGCGGTTTCCGACATTTGCGACATTAATCTGCTTTATTACCTAAATAGTCAATCTTAAAACCCATCGTTACACACCAGTAACCCGATAACTGTTATGTAGCAGATTGTTTACAAATTCATTTTTAGTTTACTATTGCCATGGCAGTCAAAGTCACATACATCCAACAATTTTACATTATTAGTTCGTATTTCTATTCGCAGTATTGAAACCGATAAAACATTATTAAAATGCACCAACAAAAAAAAAGCGTAAAGTATTCGTGGATAACCGATCATTAAAATCCCGCGTGTTTTAATGACGTTAATAATAAACCTTTCTAGCAAGTCATGATATTTTCCAGAAAATTTTGTTTGACATTTTACCCTAGTTATTTACGAGCTTAAATATAGTGATGGTTGAAAATTATAAAGTAATTATTTACACAAGAAATCATAGCATTAGAGAAAAAGATACTTCCTAACTTAAACTTTAAGCCGTGAGGTGTTTTGAGGAAATCAATTGGGTATTTGGTGACGAATTAGGTTCTTTAGCTATTGTGAACCGGTAGTCCAATGTATTTGAACATAGTCAACTTTCCTTAACTTTTCGATTTTTTACACCTGAAGTAGGCGATTATGAAAAGAATATTGTGATTGAAAAGGACCAGAATGTTACTATCAGGAATATGTAGGTAACCCTAAAGATTGATGTGAAGATAATTAATAATCTTATACACAAATTTGAAGGTATACAAGCTTTGTTCCCATTGGACTTCCCACAATTTGATTCCAGTTCATAAAAAATTCCGTGTGAGATAATATAGATCTGCCCTAGACTACTTTATCAATGAATCGTATCGTCTAGTATATAATATCACTACAGGTGATGAAGCTTAGGTGTACTGCTATTATCCTGAAATCGGCAGCTTGGATCTGAGTCGGAAACAAACGTTGTATGAAGAGAAAGCGCAAACAAAAGGATAGTTCACATATTTTTAGGATTAATTAACATATTTCCACTGCAGCGCTGGAGGGCCATTGTACTGTTAATGAATAATGATATACTGCAATTACTTTACTATACTAAGTGCTACTACTACTTTACTATACTAAGTGCTCGTTTTCTCCCTCGTCTAGGCCCCTTCCTCTCTTCAGGTGGTACACTGCACACTTGTCGGTGCCGAATTTCATTCCTATGCCTTCAGAGTAGTTCCACATGATGTCTAGCAATTTTTCCAACTCATTCTGGTTTTTGGCATATAACTTTAGATCATTAACGTAGAGTAGATTAGCGATTTTATGTTTCCGTTGGTTTGGTCATCCGGTCATATATCCTGAGCATTTACGTAATGTGACAGATAAAGGTAAGAATGTTATGCAAAAGACCAACCGACTTAGCGAATGTATTATCTAAATCTATTATTTATTATTATTATTGCATAAGCCACACTGTAATATATTATATATATATTTTAGTAAAATTAAAAAAATGTAAAAATATATTTTATTTTCGTGTTTAATAAAATTTCATTTACAAATCAAAACAATTTGTAAATAAATTGAAAAAATCATATGTTAACATTTTTCTCCCACCTTCTAATCAATTGAAGGTCACTTAATTACAGCTTCAACTGTATTGCTATATTTCTATTATTTTTATGAATGTTAGAAGTTTTATGATAAATCTAATTTCTAACAGTCATTCATCAAAACTGCTCAATAAAATATTTTAGTCATATACCTCGCTAAGCTAATCAATAAATTTCATGAGATTTATCTTGACCTACCTGTACTAGTAAATAATTTCCTAGCGAATGTTACGCCTACGTATTTATTCTTGATTAACCAATCACATAACCACCCACAACTTATCGAAACGATCCACATTATAACGTATGGCAAAGACGACCACAGACCGCTCTGTTTCACATTAAATTTGAGAACACCGGACATATACTTTGGTAAATCGGTCACCATGGCAAAGAAACCCCAATCATGACCGATTTGTGCTACAACAAGGGCCCACAACGGTACAGAAGTTAATATTTGCCTCCAGGGTATCTGCTTTTCTTTGTTAGAGATGCTATCTGAAATTAATTTGAAACGAAATTATTATATAATACAAAAAGTATGTTTCAAAATCACATTACGTAATCTTTATAATTGCTTGCCGTTTGTACAAAAAAATTCTTGAAATTATGTACCGAAACAAAAATTCTTAATTCTCCTTTGCGCCGTTTTTACAGCTGAAAGAATAGCTTTTTAGCTAACTTTCCAATGCACTATGAATACTTGAAGTAATTCTAAATCATTCTTGTATATACAAAAAAGGGATATTTATCAATACGTTTTTGCCGTATTACGCAGTTGTTATATAATGAAACAGATATGCAAAATACATATCCGTCACTGTAAACATGGACAAACACCTCGTATTTTTAGCACTTACTTCTGTTCAATACATATGTTTCAGCCATCTAGGCCTCATCGGTTGAACTAGTGAAGCAATGTGTATACAAATTAATACAGATCTGTTAAACAACGGATCTGTATCTGTATCTACATTTACGCTAAAATCGTCTCCAAGCTATAACCAGTTTCGTTCTATCAGGCGACACCAATTTAATCAGTGACATCTGACGGAAGAAAGCGACTAGGCCAGAAAAGGCGATCTTCCGCTCGAATAGCAAGGCTATTACGAAAAAAAGCGGAAAAATACGTATATTGGTGCTGTCCATTAACACGCGCCAGATGGCGGTAAATATACAAAAAAGGGGATATTTATCAATACGTTTTTGCCGTATTACGCAGTTGTTATATAATGAAACAGATATGCAAAATACATATCCGTCACTGTAAACATGGACAAACACCTCGTATTTTTAGCACTTACTTCTGTTCAATACATATGTTTCAGCCATCTAGGCCTCATCGGTTGAACTAGTGAAGCAATGTGTATACAAATTAATACAGCACCAATATACGTATTTTTCCGCTTTTTTTCGTAATAGCCTTGCTATTCGAGCGGAAGATCGCCTTTTCTGGCCTAGTCGCTTTCTTCCGTCAGATGTCACTGATTAAATTGGTGTCGCCTGATAGAACGAAACTGGTTATAGCTTGGAGACGATTTTGGCGTAAATGTAGATACAGATACAGATCCGTTGTTTAACAGATCTGTATTAATTTGTATACACATTGCTTCACTAGTTCAACCGATGAGGCCTAGATGGCTGAAACATATGTATTGAACAGAAGTAAGTGCTAAAAATACGAGGTGTTTGTCCATGTTTACAGTGACGGATATGTATTTTGCATATCTGTTTCATTATATAACAACTGCGTAATACGGCAAAAACGTATTGATAAATACCCCTTTTTTGTATATTTACCGCCATCTGGCGCGTGTTAATGGACAGCACCAATATACGTATTTTTCCGCTTTTTTTCGTAATAGCCTTGCTATTCGAGCGGAAGATCGCCTTTTCTGGCCTAGTCGCTTTCTTCCGTCAGATGTCACTGATTAAATTGGTGTCGCCTGATAGAACGAAACTGGTTATAGCTTGGAGACGATTTTAGCGTAAATGTAGATACAGATACAGATCCGTTGTTTAACAGATCTGTATTAATTTGTATACACATTGCTTCACTAGTTCAACCGATGAGGCCTAGATGCATCTAACCCGTTGGATAATTTAATGTTTCGATAAAAGGGTATATTCACTTGAAAATCTAAAGGACAATATGTTCGTGACAGTATCTGGAAGAGTTGTTATGGATTCATCGGAAATAACGTCAGCAAAACCATCAACTATCCCTTGTGGATCGCTAAATTCACATTAATGATAATAAAATCTACCAGAGATGCTAGAAGTTCAGAATTCCGCGGAATTTGCCCGAATGGAATCCTCCATATTAACCATATTAACCATATTAACCAGATATTTAACGTAAGCAGACTTGATCTATTCCTTAACCAAAGACCTCATTTTTTTAAACTCCTGATAGAAAATTTCACTTCACTATAGTACGCCATTTCTGTCTATAATGTTCTTTAGTTTTTAGATTTTTGTTTATTTCAAGTGTAAACCAAAGAGGAAAATTAGAGTTAGTAGGAATATACTTAGGGACTGATTTATCAAGTATATCATAAAGACAATCACAAAACTTATTAAAAGCTAAATTAACATCTGAATATGAATTCAAAATGGACCAATCAAAATTTGTTAAGATCATTGATAATTTGTGAATAATTAGCTTTGCGGAAGTCATAACGAAAGGTACAAGATTTCGGAAACTGAGTAGCCCTACCAGACCTACTTAATTGATAAGAAATGGACAAGGCAGGGTTGTGCGAATCCTCGGGAACCGCATGACAAACCAGAATTTCACCTTCAAGATTGTCAAATGCCAAATCAAGAAGCCTACCATTAGTATTGACAATGTTATTTACTTGCTTTAAATCATGAAAATTGTAAAATTCACTTAAATACGTTACGTTTGCCCATGTGTACAGATACAAATATATTTTAACATATTTATATTAATTTCCTAACTGCTATTGCTCATTTTTGTATATTCCAAAATACAATTTTGGATAACAGTAAATGTTATAAGGAAAAATTAGTGATTCTTTTGTACGGTAAAACATGCAATATATGCAAAATTACAATAAACATGCATAAATACCTAATTCTTTCTTTAGATAACTCTTTTCCTCGTCAGTTATAAAAGGATGTGATTCTGGATCTGAATAACACAGGAAGACAAATATAATAAACCATAAGATTCCTAAGCTTCCAAAGAAATAAAATACCGACGCCCAGTCATTGGTTGCATCAATTAAAAGACCGCTTATACCATTGGCGGCGATTGTACCTAATTACAGAAATACTGAGTTGAATATTTTTAATTCCACCACTGCAAGTTTTACATACGTACCTAATTGAGCTCCAGCAAATGTTAATGTACCAATTTTTCCTCTTTCGTGCACCGGTACCCATTTGCCTAACATTGCATTTAAAGCTGGAAATGTTGTTCCCTACAACAAAAATATTTTTTTAAATTTTAAATCTTTTACTATTCTAAAATCTTTACCTCACCAAATCCGACACAAACTCGTAAAACTATCAACCATCCATAGCCGAAATCGACAAAAAACGGCGTAATCAATGTAAATATGGATGTAGAAAGAATACCAATGGCAAGTGCATATTTTCCTCCATATTTTTCTGCCATGATTCCACCAGGTATATGAGTTAAAACGTAGCCCCAATAAAAGGAGCTTAATATCAGGCCTTGAGTTGTTTCATCCCAATCGTAAAGATTATCTGAATTCTATTAATTAAAAAAAGAACGATTCTAACATTATGTTTACCAACCTACATTGCGAAATAGAGTTTAAAAGTTTTACTTTCAAAAGGTTAAATATTTCTTTTTAAAAGAACGAAGTAATGAGAGTTAAACGCTTAAATTATTATTTGATACTAAATTAAATATCTGAGACACAAAATACTTTTTAGAGTAGCCTATGAACGAGAAAGACAAATATAGCAGTCATGTCTTGAATAAAACTTCTGTAAATAGAGAAATTAGCAGAATGTTTTAATTGTAATTTATAAATAAAATTGATAAGTTGAGAATATTTCACAAGTATTTGTGGAAATTTGCCGGTAAGTAATGACTTACGGAAAAAGACGGAAGAATATATCCTGCAACAAATCTACCAAAAAGTATTAAAATACAATACAGAAATTCACATAGCCTTTGTAGACGTCAGGAGTGGCATAGTAGACATATCAATAGAAGACAGAGAAAAAAATTTTGGATCAACTGAAAACTCTAGGAATCTCCAACAAAATAAAGGAACTTCTTAAGATGACAATGACAATAAGAAAGCGAAAGTTCGGTTGCAAGGAAGAACTACCGATGAATATCATAGAAAGAGTGAAGCATGGTGCATGAAGTCTAAATCTCCCCAACTCTTTCCAATTTAACACTGGAGAGCATCCTGCGAAAAGCAAAACTAGATAATAAAAAATCATCACCAACGAAACTCAGACAATAGCATAGATAGCATAAATAAAGAAATAAACCAACGTAAGACAAATTATATGAAAGTAGAATACGAAGTGGAAACGGGCAGAAATATTTAAAAATCCATGAACACACATTTGAAAAAGTCTCCTCCTTTAGCTATCTATAAACAACAATTGGGTTAACAGGAGGAGAACGAGTAAAAGAAGGGATCTTCAAATGAAATAAATCTTACGGCAGAAACAGAAAAATGCTGCAAAGTAAAGCTCTCACTCAAACCAAGATAATGATATATAACACATAAATAAAACATATGGCCTAGAAACTACAACAATATGCCCTAGAAACTACAACAATAAACAAAAGGCCTATACTTGGCCCAATAATAACTGGGAATGGAAGAAAGAGACCCAGAACCGATAGGGAAATTGAGGACAAATTAGCAGGTGAAACTATAATAAGACACGTGAAAGCACAACACCTAAAATGAGCAAGACATTAAAGAAGCAATTAAAGACCGAAGAAAAGGTGACAAGACGAAATATGCAAAAACTTTGGGAGTAGGAAATTGTAAATTGCTGTGTACGAATAGGGAAGACTGGAGAAGAAAATCCTATGAAGCAAGAACATGAAACATTATCTATGAAATAAGAATTGGAAACTAAAGAAGATACAAAACATTTAATTTATCAAAACGACCAGAAGAAAAACAAAAATAATGACGAACCAAAAAATCCAACCCAACCCAAAAATCTTGGTGTGCTCTTTGTTCAGCTTTTACCTGTTATATTGACAGGTCATTTGAACTGTCAGTACTAACACTTATTGATTGACAAAATGCAAGCAGAAAATCTAGCCCGAGCAGTAGCTTTGACCGGGATCTTCGAATAGCTCTTCGTGAGGAATGAGAAAACAATACACAAAAAGAGGTCGCCAACTGCATTCAAAGTTTACCACGCCGTGTGGCAAAAGTCATTAGAGTTCCTGGAGGTAGTACTCACTATTAATTGCTTAAATTGTGAATTGTGAATTGTGAATTGTGAAAACGTAGATGTAAAACCTAGCCAATAAGACCAATTAATTTGTTATTTTAAACATTTTACTGTTTCGTGACTTTTAGTTTGGTGTCCGGAATATTTATCCACAGTGTAATTTTTATACTAAGGCGTATAATAGACATCGAAATTCCATAGATATTCATTAACGATGAATGTTACTAACGATACAATGTTTTGCCGGGTTACCGTTGTAGTAATCCAACTTCTTTAGGATGTACTTTCAGACCGTATACTCTCATCCGGGATCCTTTGCAAGTATTTCAAAACTTCATAAGCTTAAGAAAGAAATAAGAAAGACGCTTAAAAGCAAATTCCTCAAATTCGAAAACCTTAAATCCGTAACGGCCACGGATTTTATAAATTATATTAAGAATCCATCTATATTATTAAATGATTTAACTTTTTATCAAATTTAACACTTACTGATTGTGAACTATTCGAACTGGTACCTGTATCAGATACCGGGCAAGCGTCCGGGTTCTCTGTAGAATTTGTAGAAACCACCATCTCGGTTATCGCTACCGATAATGCTGTTCTCATTGTATAGGCATTTAGTACGGCCAATAAGCCCATAATACCCAAAACATACCTCTGAGGTATTATAAAAACTGCAACATAAAATAATTGCAACGTTTGGGGCGAAAATATAAATAATAATAATTTACAAGATTTTTGCTTAGGACTAACACAAAGTCTATTTTCTATTGTTTTTCTTGCTCTAAATGCAACTAATAATTGTATACACAATCATCTGTACCAAATCAAATATATACTGCCCTCCATAAATAAATGAACATCCAGTAAACGTTCGTATATTTTAGTGAAATGTGCACAAAATTATGTATTAAGAAATTTCAGCAAGATATGAGTAACGATAAGAAATAAGTATTAAACTTCTAGTTTCAAAAATTCTTTTATTGTAAATTCACTACAATATTGTTTCGCCATAGCATATACACCAGAGTTTGATTCTTTGTCTTTTTTATCTTTGTTGTTTTTGAGTAACACTTCATATAAACACTAATTTTGCGTCGATCGTCCTTTGTTTCTAAATCGTAATAAAAACAAACCACTAATTTTGACCGGAAAATCATTCAGACTTTCTTTAGTGCCCCCGAAAACCTTTGGGTGGATTTTGAATTAAAATTCGAGTTTTAACGTTTTATAAAATCGTGAAAGTTTCGCTGAAATATGACATTCAATTTGGGCCCATCTCTATATCTTGGAAACCAGATACCTCTAGACGACCTATCCTATACTGCCGGGCGCGTTTTGATCCGCTAAATCGACTGGTATAAACCAGAAGGCTGTCCATGCCTACTTCTTAAGTTACACCAACTCTTTCAGCTAGTCTATTAGACGTACTTAAAATTAGCGAATCAATAGTAACCTGCAGTATGCTATCGGAAGCTGCTAAAATCTTTCGTTGGAGAACAGCTACATTTAGTAGGGGTGGCTGCAAATTATTAATCGTACCATATCCTACCATATCCCACACTTACTCTAACTGGTAACAAACCCGTCGAACAAAAGGACTATGGTGGGCTGTTAACATTAACAGTATCTAGACATGGCCGCACATTATCTTTTAAAAAATTCGATTTACAAGTTCTTTAAAATATGGTATTAACACTTATTCAAGAACATTATTGACCAAACAAATTTCTATAGGAGATTACCCTCCACTCCATCGCACCTTCAGTAAGAGCTGCATGTCGCTGTACATAAAACTACAAATTTCTACTTTCTCCAAGACATCTTCTGGCCATTTTACGATCATCACCAATACACAAACAAAATCTAAATTCGTTACTGAAGACGACTGGATTTCTCATTCCATTGTAACCTTTCGTTACACCATTCTAGGTGTACAATTTTATGGCTTAAGGTTAGAGGTAAGCAAGAGGTCGGCTTGAACCGTACAGACTGGTTCAAGCCCAAAAATAGAATTCTTCGGTATATAGATTATAATGAGACTTGTTGATTAATTAAACCTCCCAATCCTATCACTAACTTCCCTTGTTGAAGAAAAACAGTCCCTTAGAACTCTGAGCAGAATAGCACGATCTTCGATCAAACGTGTTCCTGTAACGTAGGGACCGTAAACGCCGTGATTCTTCATTATTTCCTGTCCAAATCAGCGAGCACAGGGCAATTATAACGACACTACACAATCAGCAACATCGCGAATGGATAATCCATATAGGAGGCATTCACTTAAAAATATTTTTTATTAATCGTCAATGTTACCTTGAGCTAACAAATGTGCTGAAATTTTGATGGTTTATTAGTGCAAACAAAATACATCTTTCCTGAAAATTTCTATAAAATAACGTATGTCTCAAAAGTTTTCGGAAAAAATGCCAATAAAATTTATTTGTAATAAACATGATCTGATCTAGCATATATAAAACAGCCGTGAGACCGGTGATTACATACGCAGTGGAAACCCGAGCGGACACAACAAAAACGAAGAGCATGAGCAACGGAGATGAGGACCTTAAGGAATATCAGAGGAGTAAGCTTGAGAGATCATGTAAGAAGCAGGGACATACGAACAGACCTTAAAATTCAAGACGTGGTGCAATTTACGAGAAAAAGACGAAGATACTGGCGAGACCACGTCGACCGAATGACGGGGGACCGATGGGCAAAATGGGCAAAGAACGAAAAACCGAACTCAAGGAGACCTCCAGGCCGACCTCCCAAGAGATGGTGCGAGAGCTGGACATCTGCTTCCCAAGAGGCTGAACAAAATTGAAATAGTAGAAGAAACAAGACTAAGTCTTAAGGAAAGAGAAAGAAGAAGAAGAAGATGATCTGATCCAGTTGCCGTTGGAAACAAAATTTAGTAAATTGTTTTAAGTTTAATATGACATATCGTTTTTGTAAATAGTTAATGTCAACAATGTCGTACAAGCTTTATTCGTGGAGGTATTTATCAGTTGGTAGGACAAGTACCTAAACGCGACATTGTTAGGATCTAACGGGTGTTCATTTGAAAAGTCAATCTAGTAGCATGTGATTTACTGAGAACATTTTGAAGTATGTCGTAAATTAAAATTTACTACGAAGTCGTATATTTTGACAGTTGTGATTGACATTATCAAACGTCATTTGGATTTACGTTTACGGAACAACAAACACATACTAATATGTATGCGTCTTATTCTATCAAAATTTCAAAGTAACCTAGATTGACTTTTCAAATGAACACACGTTACAGTGAGCAAGATATTTCTGTTTCGACAATCTAGCAGACAATAAAAGATTACCAGGATAGTATCCCTTGTATCAATGTACCTAAAAGTGGATGACCCAAAGTTTTAAGCCGATTTAATGAGCATAGGTTGATTGAAAGAGCAAAAAACATATTGGGAATGTAAACGCGTAAGTTATTTCGAAGATACCATATTTCACGCTCGACTGTTAGTCGAACACTAGTCAGAATTAATCTAAATTATCGTAAAAGAAGAAAGGCTCCAAGATACATCGTCACTCAGTTGGAAAGAATTCCCAGACGTTTCCGTGTTTGAGATGCATTCATTTTCGTAATAAATTTATCGATATAGGCGATGAAAAATATTTAACGTTGTCCAACTCGGAGATCAAAAGTAATAACGGTTTCTATATGGATAATGTACAAGACGCTCCTAACAATGTTAAATTCAAAGGCAAAGTCAAGTTTGAAGATAAAATTTTGTGTGGTGTGCAATATCAGAGGTGTTTCACGAGCGCATGTTGGACGAGTTCGAGGTGAAGCCATCAATGCAGACATTTACATACTAAAATGCCTTTCAAAATTTAGCAATTTTATAAATACACATCATCCCAAAGATCAAATAATGTTTTGGCCTCACTTAGCCTCCTGCCATTATGCCAGAAGAACAAGAGTCTCGTTAGCCACAAACGGCATCGATTTTGTTCCGAAGGCAGTTAACCCTCCAAATGTTCCTCAGGAGAGGCCCATTGAGGAATTTTGGCCTCATTTGAGCAGAAAGGCATATGATGGTGTTTGGGAAGCCCAAAATAAGGAGCAGTTAAGAAGCAGAATATTTCATAAAATTCAGGAAGTCGACGTTGCTACCGCCCAAAGACTGATGGTACATGTAAGAATTAAATTACGTGCCATAGAAGAGCATGGGCTTTTATCTGCCATGAAAATGTTATGATTAATTGAATTAAGACTATATAAGAATAATATTCTTTCTAAAATGTAAAAGAATAAAAGATAAAATAAAGAAATTTTACTTTTTTTTTACTTTTTTCCGAAAACTTTTGTGACATACGTTACATCGATTTTACTGAATGTTCATTTATTTATGGAAGTCAGCATATTTAGGAGGTGCCAAAAATGGTAAAAAAGTGACTTTACATGAGTTTCGTAATCAATTTTATTTGAACAACTCTAAGGTTTTTGCGTTATAAATTGTTCGCATGCAATATAATCAACCATCATATTTTCAATTGTTGACTCACTCAATCTACTCGTGTACTAAAAAATTCAAATAACAATAATTTATTATAATCCTGTTTGGTGACGCCCAAAGAAGCCTCTACATCCTTCTGAAAGTTATCCAGGCAAGTCTCTTAGGAGGTGCCAAAAATGGTAAAAAAAGTGACTTTACATGAGTTTCGTAATCAATTTTATTTGAACAACTCTAAGGTTTTTGCGTTATAAATTGTTCGCATGCAATATAATCAACCATCATATTTTCAATTGTTGACTCACTCAATCTATTCGTGTACTAAAAAATTCAAATAACAATAATTTATTATAATCCTGTTTGGTGACGCCCAAAGAAGCCTCTACATCCTTCTGAAAGTTATCCAGGCAACTCTCCTCTACTAACTACTCGTTATTCCTTAAATTATGACTATCAGATTCAGATTGAATTTGTAAACATATTGAGATGCCTGGACATCTTGAAATCAAGTTTAATAATACCCTATTGGTTTAATTTAAGAAGGAATTTTTGAATAAAATACCTCCTCGTCTATACCACAAAAATAACGATAGGTTACATATAGCTCACAAACATAACAACACAAATTTTCACGTGTGTGTGTATGTATGTATTTATTTCTTAGGATCACTTCAAATATAAAATCCAAATTAGATGAAATGAACATGTTTAAGAGGCTTGATTATTCTACTAAATGTACTAGCTCTGGCGATTTAATTCTCGAAGAGTGCCTTCGTAGAATAGAGTTATGAAATGGCACATTACAGACTATCGTCGCTTTGAAGGTATTCTTCTTGTACATCTATACCAAGGGTACCCAACCTTTTTAGCCGAGGAGCCTACTAGATATACATATCACGTCATTAATATTTCAAATTTAGTAAAATTTTATGTCTGAGGAGACGGCCCACGTGACATAAACTATTGCTTGACAGGCTGCGGTTTGGTCACCCTTGATCTATACACTTAACTGAATAACGTCCCCATTTCTGGAAGTAGACCTGGAACACACTTTTTGAAATACTATAGAGCAACCGTTTCAAATTCTGTTGGACATCACATTTTCTAATTTTGGAGATAAGCAGAAGTAATAAGAGCTACATCAAATGAATAAGCTGATCATTTTTCTTGTCAAAAACTTTCTCACTGTAATACATGGTTATCCATTTTTAGGTTTAAAAAAAACGTAAGGAAAACACATATAGAATTTAATTTTTGACGAATTTTGTTTTTATTATAAAGTTTAGACCTTGCCATTATGTGTGAAATACAATATCATTCAAATGGCCGCCTCGGGATTTGTGGCAACACTCGATCCGTTTGAGGTAATTTTGGACCACTTTTCAGCACATTTCGGTCGGTATCACGGCCATCAGTTGACAAATGTTGTCTTTAAAATGCGCCAAAGTTAGAGGATTGTTCGCATAAACACGATCTTTTGCGTAGCCCCACAAAAAAGGCTAACGGCGTCAAATCGCATCATCTCGTGCCAATTGACGACCCCAAAACGTGAAATTAGACGGCCAGCAAACTTCTCGTGCAATAGAGCCAAAATCGATCGTGCTGTGTGGCTTGTTGCACGGTCTTGCTGGAACCACGTATCGTTCAAGTCAATATCTTCAACCGCAGTCCAAAAAAGTCTGTTACCATTCAACCATACCTCTCCGAATTGACAGAAGCCGCTCTTCCCTCGTCATCTTCGAAAAAATATGGCCCTGTGACGCCTCCAGACCATAATGCGCACCACAGTCACTTTTTCTGGATGTAACGGGCTTTCTTCAATTATTTGAGGATTTTCAGATCCCCAAATGCGAAAATTTTGCTTATTTACGTACCCTCATCGCTGAAGAGAATTTTGTTCGAAAAATTAGCATTTATGGCCTGTTGCTCAAGAACCCATTTGACGTATCTCCTGCGTTGTTGGTGGTCAGCATGCTTTTATTGTTGGGTGAGCTGGACTTTATATGGATGCAGGTGTAAATACAGATGCAAAATTCGCTATAATAAGCCGTAAGACAGGCCTAATTGCTGAGAAAGCCATGGAATCGACAAATTCGTTCACGGCAGCGATATTTTCAGCAGAGCGTACATTACGATGATACACATGCTTCTGAATATCTAACAGGGTTTCTTCATATTTTTTCACTAGCTTGCCAATTGCTTGCACAGTTAGGACGATTATGACGGCCAAAGTATTTTCTAATTGCGCGAAACGTGGCTACGTTTAAATCCCCACTTTTGTAGTATGTTTTAACAATTTTAACGCATTTTTCTGTTATTATTTGATGCATTTTCGTAAATGGCAAACATTCAACTCAAAATTTGACGTTTCGATGCACATAAATATTTGACCGCCGCCAAATGACAGCCCTACGGTTTTTAAATCACGAAATGGATAACCCATTATGGCACATTATCATGATGATAGTCCCTTCAACAGCTTAAATATTTATTGTTGGTTAATGAATTCTTTGTGAACTATTCCCCTATAATCGAAGAAGCAGCAGTATAGTCTTAAACTATGAGTGTAGTATAATATTAAAGGCGGTGTTAACCCAAGAATTTCCATTACATTCTCTGTGACATTTTATTTCGGGATGTCATTACTCGTAATTACTCTCGGAAACAGATATATATTCGAAACGAATTTAGTCGCAAAATCAAGCCGACACCCTTTCTGTTCATCCGTTAAAATGTGACGTACTCGTGCAAATCCCATACATTAATATTAACCCATCGTGTTAATATTAACATGCGTTATTGTCGTTTTTCGCTTCTGGGATTATCCGCCACATCTTCACGCCATCTTTACATTTCAAAATTACAAGCTTTCATATTTGCGTTATGAGTCCACTCATTGCCCTCAGATTTACTCGAATTAAATAAATTAGGTCACACAACTATCCAGAGAACAAAATTATCGCAATTTGTACACCAAATATTTATTCTCCATTTACGTTAGAATATTTAACTGGTGTCTTTTACACGTTTCAACATGTTTTAACTTTTCATATGAGCACAGAATGTCATTTTAAATGGGTCATTCATCATATATATATATATATATATATATATATATATATATATATATATATATATATATTATATATAACTTTGTATAGTTGGATTACCTTCCTAAAACTACTTAGATTGATTCAGAAAATGCTTCTATAAGGGGTTAAAAATTATTTATTAATAATCAGAAATTCATACTCCTAGGATTAACTAAAACTATTTAAAATTTCTTTTGCATTAGATATTGTTTATTTGAATCTGTATATACAGTTTCTACTATTTTATCAGCAAATAAAAACAATAGAAAAATATGTATATGTAATTAGTAAGAATTTTTTAACAACATATTAGTTAACAATTAATTTAAACAATTTTCGTTCACTATAATTGACTTTTTGTTGTAATCAAACAGAGTAACTTATAGTTAACATATGTATTTTTATCAAACATTTCATAATTATTTTCATTTGGTTCATTTTACAACGGCAATGAAAAGATATTAGCAATTTTTGAAAGAAATATAACTATATTAGAACTACATTGAGGTACAATCCCAAATCTTTTATCCTTCTTAAATATTTCTTAATCGAAAATGTAAATTTACTGTTTTTAGTCATCGATTACAAAGAAACAAAATAAAACTTAATCCTTGAGCCAAGTTTATTTCTCAACGGCTTACTTAATAAATTATAAGTTATTTTTTCCATAATTATTTTTATATTGTCTTTAAATACGCAACATTTACTCTAAAACATATAAATCTGAAATATCATACACAAATAGCTTACTAAATAAAATCCCGTTGAATGCTACTCGGCGTCATTGAAATTAAATCCACACTTGTAACGATTTAACAGAAGAAACAGTAATTACTTAACAAATACTTCAACTTTATTTTGTATATATTTGTTAGTGTATATTTTATATTTATAATTAAGTTTATAGTATAGTATAGTATAACTTATGTTAAAATTATATGAGTATAAATTAAAGTTAATATTACGGAACATAAAAAGAAGACAGCTTTCTTGTATTTCTTTCTACTACTAAAATCAATATTCAAATATTGAATTCATTCGGCCTTTACTCAATAAAAATTCATGTTTATATCCATTAACAAACAAAAACGTAAACAAACAAAATATTTTATTTTTCAATTAATTACATGACATGACAATTGTTTCGACACACTTCACATGTTTGAAGTAAATTAAAACTAACTTGCTTTTACGTAATAAAAATCCATAACTTAAAATAAAAAAAAAATAGTTAAAATCTTCACTTTAGTAACTATGGATAACTACGTCTTACTTAACAAGGACCCTACAAATTCATATCAATTACTAATTAAAAACACTCTAAAAAATATAAATGTTGTTAACGAAAAAGAGAAAAGAAGTTTAGTAATAATAATTCCATACACTTTGTGACTTCACGGAAGGCAGGTAATAGTTTCACCATATTTTATAAATTACTACTTACTATTTTATGTGCCTACTATCAACCGCAGATCTATGGCACTCAGCTTAGTATCGCCTCTTTACTTATAATACAATATAGAAAATGGAAATTCCGGTATAATTAACATAGGCACTGATACCAAAGAAATAACACAGGCCTGCGTTTTTTAACTTTCTAAAAATTGTTTTAAATTTGATAGCTGATTCTTATGTGTTTTTGGGCGCTGAATCCAAATATGAACTCTATTTTTCTCCATCACGTAAGGATTTTTCACAAAAAGGCTTCAAATTATATTTTTTAAAAATTAAAAATAATTTTTAGTTACATTTTGAATTTATTTACAAAGGATATAAAAAATAAAATTACTTACAAATATCATTAAATCTAATGAAAAGAAACAGTAAAATACTATTTATGTCTTTACAAGTCCTTATAATATCATTTTCTTTGTCTTTCCATACTCCTTTTTGTGCTTTTTCTTCTGTAATCTCGTAGTGGACCATCCCTTTTTAACATCCAACAATAATCAGCTATCATGCTTATATTCCATCTTCCTTGGTATCTTCTCTCCATCTCTTTTAGGTCTTGGTGGAACCTTTCCCCCTGCTCCTCACTTACTGCACCAAGATTTTCAGGGAAGTAGTCGAGATGCGAATCTAGGAAATGCACCTTCAAACTCATGTTACAGCCTGAGGTTTTAAATTTTTCTAACATATTTTACACAATATTTTTATAATCTTCATGTTTTTTGTTGCCAAGAAAATTTGTAACCACATTTTTGAAGGCTATCCATGCTTATTTTTCTGCTTCCTCCATTTTAGATTCTAAATTTTCATCTTTCATAAGCTTTCGTATATCCGGCCCAACAAAAACACCCTCCTTTATCTTTGCTTCTGACAAGCGAGGAAACTGGCTGCAAATATACTTGAAGCACTCTCCATCTTTTTTTAATGTCTTCACAAATTGTTTCATTAACCCTAGTTTTATATGTAATGGAGGAAGCAAAACTTTGCTCGGGTCTACTAAACGTTTTCTTTCAATGTTTTTCATTCCAGGTTGTAAGGTTTGTCTTGGTGGCCACATCTGAACTAACACATGAACTTACTGTTTTCTCTAGAATAGCAATATGTTTGTAGTGGAGGTGGGGAGGTAGACATGCAATAACAGGAAGATGATGAGTCATGTCTTGCGACATGCTCAATTATTTCTATTTGTAACTTCTTTATCATAAATCTAAATCTTTACTCAGAATATCAACTTCTTGCATCATCATAAGTAAAAAAATTATAATAGCTTATTTAAACAACGGTTTAACAAAATTGTCCTTTTCAAAAAGACTAATACATGCAGATAGGTCAAAAAACCCCAGATTGTAAAAAAACCTTACGTGATGGAATTTTTTAAATAATTTTCCCATTTTCAGCACCAAAAAATCTATTGAAATCACTGTATAAAATCCAGACAATTTTACCATCGCAGGCCTGTGTAATCGAAGCCTTTGATTTGAAATTATTAAATTATATTCTTCTTAAAGCAAAATATAAGCAATATTTATAATAACGATATATACAGGGTTTTTCACGTAACCCGTTCGTTAGAAGTTTTCTATGTTAACGCCTAAGGACACTTTTGAAAATTTCTGGCACGTCTTGATACTTTAAAATAAAATATTTACACACATGAACCACTTTCAGTTATATCGGAAGTCATAGTCAACCTTGATATTTTAAATGGAATGTTTGTATCTTTGTCTTTTTTATTGCGTTTTTAGATTTCTATAATACTTTATATTAAAGTTTCTTTTGTAAAAAATTAACCGTTTTTGAATTATTTTGATTTGTGTGAATTTTTTCGTTTTTTCGATGCACTTTTTAAAACCACATATCTAAGGCGTAGTTAAACTGAACTACGTCATATTTCTACTGGATACAGCGATAGGTATAAGATTCTGAGTGATCTCTAAACATTTAATAAATCTCTTAGAGGGTGTTCGAAATTTATTGATTATTTAAGTAATCTTTAATTAAAGAAAACTCGTTTTTTTTTAAGGAACAACCTGTAGATGAGCGCGCCATAGTAAGTAGATAAGCATTTTGCATTGTAAAGCTATAGGTATCCTATCTCTCATAGTTTTGATGGTTATTTTCTAAATTGAGCATTATCAAGAAAAATCGTAGTAGTAAGTCTTAAATAGTAAATCTGATCTGTCAAAATTGTTACATAGTTTATTTCGTGTCTAACTGGTTTTAAATTGTTCACAAATATGCAATACGAATCAAATATTTATTCTAATAGAAATATTTTGAATTTATTATATATTGAATTTCTTCAAATTATTGAAAGAACATGCCGATTTTTTAATAAAAGATACCCACATTTACCAGCAATTAACAAAAATAAATTCAGTCGAATAGAGTCAAATTTCGTTCGCTTTGGTATTTAATAATAATAATAATAATAATAATAATAATAATTGTTTATTCGCCCAACAGGTTCGTACCCAGTAACAGGGCAAAAACTGTGTAATACATACATACATACATATGACAAAACAGAAAAAAAAGAAAAATATAGTAACAGTTAAATTACAGATATACAAACTCCCAAACTCGATCCTTGTGGAACTCCAGACAATGAAACAAACTCCAACGACTTAAAACCATTATAGAAAACATATACATATCTGTTGGACAAGTAAGAGTTGATTAACTCACAAAAAGCAGTATTCAGACCAAAACAATTCAGTTTCTGTATAAGGAGTTTGTGATTAATTTTATCAAAAGCCTTGGAGAAATCTGCATAAATGACGTCAACCTGTCCCTGGCAATCCAACTCTTCACATACGTATTGGGTAAAACTCACAAGATTAGTAGTAGTCGAGCGCCCTGTCATAAAACCATGTTGAGCAGGTGATATATGGGAACGAACAAAAGGATAAATTGAATTATATATGACTTGCTCAAAAATTTTGGCAAAATTTGAAAGTATGGATATAGGTCTGTAATTACATACATCCGTAGTCTTACCCTTTTTGAAGACGGGCACTATGCGCGCACGTTTCCATCTATCAGGAAAGGTTGACGTTCCGACAGCAAGGTTAATTATTTTGGTGAGCGGCTGTGAAAGAACGGAGCAAAAATCTCTAACCACGAAGCTTGGAATTTGATCATCACCAGCAGTAAATTTATTTGGAAATGTAGACATAATACTTTCAATACATTCCTGTGTTACAGGGTAGATGGCAAGCGACTCAAGTAGTGTAAAAGTATCAGGTACAGTATCAATATCCGCGCCCGAAAAGGCTACGGAGAAATGTGATGCAAAACAATGGACGATGACTTGAAGTGAATCAGTCCAAACTCCATTGTAAAGCAATCTGCCAGGAATCCGCGAAGTACCCTGCCTTGTACGCACAAAAGACCAAATTTCTTTAGGATTTTCTTTGATAGAAGTTTCTATGCCATTCAAATATTCTTTATAACTACTGGAAATTTGTAACTTCGTCAAGCATCTCATTCTTCTGTACTCACCAAGATAAAAAGGGTTCTTATTTAATCTCCATTTACGCCGGTAATATTGTTTCGTTTTTAAATTGCGCTTAAGTTCCAAAGTAAACCAAGATGGGTAAGATGAAGGACGAGCAGACCGTTTAGGAACAGAGGACTAAAAGGTGTTATTTAAAATGTTATAGAAACAGTTTAGAGAGTCGTTAACGTCGTCCATATCATCCAAACATGACCAGTCAAGTTGCTGTAGATCATCATAGAGCTGATGAAAGTTCGCCTTTCTGAAATTATAAGAACTGCTCCCAGACGTAGGAAAGTTTACTGTGTCAGGAGATGATGCAATTTCCATATTCATCGATAAAGCTGGGTGACGTGCATCCTCCGGAACCAAAGGCAAATCATCGTGGGATATTCGCAGATTATGATTGAAGTTAGAAAGAACAAGATCCAGAAGTCGTGTGTCAGTATTTAAGATCGTATTATATTGTCTCAGTTGTAGCAAGTTACAACAATCCAAAAAAGAAGAAATTTCCGAGTGACGTAAATTAAGATTTGTATGCTCGTAGAAGTGTGATAAGTTAAAGTCTCCAATGAATAAAAGTGGTTTATCCATGAAAAAAATTGCAAAAGATTCAAGGAATAATTCAACGTCATCACTGGGCACATCAGGTGGAATATATATAACATATATATATAGTATAAATGACTGAAATCTACATTTGCAGGCTTTTAAATCAATTAACGGAATCAATGCAGCAAATTCAGAAGTATCTATAATTTCGAACGAAATTGTATTAACCAGAGCAATAATCACACCGCCACCAGTAGACCTTCCCACAGTGTCAAACTTACGATTACATCTAATTACATTATAATGAGATGGGAAGAACTCTGAATTTTGAAAGGAATCATTTAACCAAGACTCAGTAAGAAGGACAATGTCGAATGACAAATCACAACAGTTAGGAAAAAAAAATTTAAGTCAAGAAGACAGTTTCAAAACCGATTACGGGCGACGACGGTAATGAAATCGTTGTTTTGGGATATTTTCATGTGCATTCAACTAGTTCTATACCGGTGGCAGACGTAGGAATTTCATTTACATCAATATATATAATTTTAAATAAAATATATCCTTATTCTTTCCGATCTGTTCAGACTTTTCGTCAAGGAGATCAAGATAGAAGAATTCAGTTTTGCGTGTTTATTATAACTAAAACACAAGAAGATCCCAATTGTCATCACTGACCACAACAAAATACACATGCCATTACAGAAACAAATTTTCAAGACACTTTTAGCTTTAATGTTTTTGCAATAATTACAATTAACGGCGTTGAATACGAAATTGATGGCGAGAATTTAACAAGCATCAGGTATCTACATTGTTAAGGGAATTAGTACTTACATTTTTGAATAACCTATCATAAAATCTGATACGGAAATGTTGGTTTCAAATGGATGGCGTACCCGCTCACTCTTCACATGGGGTATATCGGGAATTAACCAATATCTTTGAAGATAGGTGTATTGGCCGCAATCCATCTTAGTTCTGGCCTAGATCCCCCAATCTGACTCCCCTTGATTTTTATTTATGGAGCCAAATAAAAAACGAGGTTTATGCGTCTCCCGTGCAAAACAGAGAACAGCTTATAACTAAAATAAGAAAATGTTTTCGAAACTTGAATGCTAAGCACGTAAGAAAAGCAACCACAACAGAGTTAAGTAGAAGAATTATGCTTTGTTTAGATCGGAACGCAGAGCATTTTGGACATTTATAGATACTATTCTTAACCATTATTTGTCTTTCATATGTTAATTTTATTCACTTTTTTACTTGTTAATGTGTGGTTATATTTGCTATCTCATATGATATAAAATCTATTCTCAGTTTTGCAATTTATTCTAATCGTTTCGCAAAAAGTGATGAATCAAAATACAATTGGTATAATTCCAAAGCTATCTAGAATTTTTTTCCAAAGCTTACTACTAATAATTCTCCATTTAGAAAATAATCATTAAAAACTCTAAAACTATGAGAGATAGGCATAGGGAATTCTATACCTGTACGATGCCGAATGGGCATCTATTTATTGTGGCGTATTCATCTACAGGCTGTTCGAATTGAAAAAAACGGGTTTTTTTAAATTAAAGATTACTTAAATAATCAATAAATTTCGAACACCCTGTAAAATATTTATTAAATATTTAGACATTAATTAGAATCTTATACCTTTCGCTGTCTTCAGTAGAAATGTGACGTAGTTCAGTTCAAATACGCCTTAGATATGTGGATTTAAAAAGTGCATTGAAAAAATTTCGCAAAACCAAAATAATTCAAAAAATTTTTACAAAAGCAACCTTAATGTAAAGCATTACAGCACTTTACAAGGAATCTAAAAAAGCAATAAAAATATAACATTCCATTTAAAATATCAAAGTTGGCTATAACTTCTGGTATAACCGAAAGTGGTTCATGTGTTCAAATATATTATTTTAACACCACAAGTATCAAGATTACGTGCCACAAATTTTCAAAAGTGTGCTAAGGCGTTAACATAGAAAACGAACGAGTTACGTGACAAACCCTGTATATATATATATATATATATATATATATATATATATATATATATATATATATAGCAATTGATAAATTCTTGAAGTTTTTCGGCTTTTATATGAAATATTTACAAATATCAAATTAGTATGTAATTGCAAAGTAAGTGGGGATGTAAACATTGCTATATACAAATTACAAAGCAAATCATACGAAATTTTTAATTGAAAAATATTGTCTACGTTGGGAGTTGAACCCAAGTCTACGGTTTGCTGGGCAGTTGCTTTACCACTTAAGCCACGATAGACCTTGATTCAAGCTATTTAGAAATGCATATATAAAGTAACAGTGTTAATGATTCAGATGTCAGTTATTGAATGTAGATGTCAAGTTTGAAAGCAGAAGTCTGTTTTGAAAGCAGATGTCAGTTTTAATAGCAGATGTCAGGTATTGAAAACGAATGTCAATTATTGAAAGCAGATGTCTGTTTTGAAAGCAGATGTCTGTTATGAAAGCAAATGTCAGTTTTGAAAGCAGGTGTCTGTTTTAAAAGCAGATGTCAATTATTAAAAGCAGATGTCAGTATTTTGAAAGCAGATGTCAGTTTTGAAGGTTTTAAATTGCTAATTATTACTCCATAGCTATACGAGTGTTTAGATATATATATATATATATATATATATATATATATATATATGTATAAAATTATTTCTTGACCTTTGTATGTTATGGTAGATTATAGTAGTTGGCGATTTAAGGTCTGTTTTACTTTGATATGTATATATTTAAAACAATCTTACATGTTTAGACATTTACATTTTTAATTTCTTTGGTAAAGGCACTATGTGTCGAAACATGTAAGATTGTTTTAAATATATAGATATCAAAGTAAAGCAGACCTTAAATCGCCGACTAATTTAATCTACCATATATACATATATTAAAAAGTTACAATTATATATTTTGTATATTAACTCCGCCAAATAATACGTTCGGAATTAACAAAGAGAATTACTTACTAATCAAGGAAAAAACTTATTAAAACACACGTATAAGAAACAAAAGACTTATCGAAGAACTGAAAAGTAGTCATTAAAAATTTACTAGAACACAAGCCGTAACTACATTTACGAGAATCACAACCCATGAATATATACATAATGAATTAATTTTGCAAGAAAAAAAGCAAAATAAAAACCGCAACAGTGTGGTCAGCATGTCTATAGTGACCACTACTAAAATTAAAGATTGACTAAGATATTTAGGAAAGTAAACAGTAAAAAAAATTTTCATTAATTACAATGTTAAATACAATTTGTAGTGCAATCTGTTTAACATTTAGGTAGGTGTATACGTATGTATGAGTAATATCATAATAATCGTAATTCAATATTTAATGCGTTTGATAAAATTCTCTTGAATCCCTGAGATACCACAGACGGCACAGACCTACGACTTTTGGATTAACTTTAAACAAAGTTATTACATCTACAGTAGTAGTGGTTTTTGATTATCATTCAAAAATGGGCGTGGATATTTGAAACTGTTTTAAACTAGACAAAAAGTAACAAATTATACAAGATGCTTACATTGATCTCTAACAATAATTTACAGATGGTATATACGATTTAGTATCAATTCTGTAAACATTGTATTTGATAAACCAAAAGGTCGACTAAAAACTAGAATCGGCAAAAAAAGAACTTTTTGTTAATTGTTCAAAAATGGATAAAAATCTTCAATGAGAGAAATAGAAATAACAGCAGATTTGATTGATCATATTTTAATAGGAAAGTTGGTCTTAAAAAATTAAATTCAAAATTAAGGTGTCACCTGACAAAACGACAAAGAAGTTTTCCGAACTCAGTATTGTAAAGACTGTTAATACGCAAAAAAAGGATCTAACTTCATTTAGAGCATCGTAGCATGTAATCCAATCCTATTGAAAAAACGCAAAAGTGGCGTTCAATAGAAGACAGAGATTCGAAAAAAATATTTCGGGGAAGTTCAAAATAAAGACGATGCTTATTTACTTTTGCAATTTCAAAGGAATTTTTCAGAAGAAAATTCGTTTCAAGCAGCTAAGTAGTTACATGTAATCTGAACATCTGACTGATATTAAACAAACTCCTCCATACTCCATTCTTGATCAAAAATTACATCTTTTCTAATGATCCAATCACCATGTAGACCTAATTTGACTGGATTTGATTATTTTCTATAGTCTGGAATTCGTTTGGCTATTAAATTGTAGCTGTGCGATAACCATTCGAAACGCAACGACTGGCATCCCAAACGACATTCTTATTTAATAACCCTAAAAACGCTTCCAAATAGAAACTACTTTGGATAAAACAAATGAACTTGCCGGTAATGTGCTTCTACATATGGATGTTTTGAAAATGTTCGAATCTCTAGAAACAGGAAGATCTTAATTAATTTAAGAAAAAGTATAACTTTACTGGATTTTTTTAGTATTTGCAAGTTTTTAGACTTTTATGTAGACAAAAATAAAAAGAAGCAGAGTAGCTGTGATTATAAAACATTTGATTTTGAGATGTAGAACGTCAAAATTATTCATCATCATACATGCAAGGACTGAGCCACAGTTTTTTTCAAAGTTAGACTATGAACGAAACACAGATATAGCAGTCATATCTGAGGTAAACTCATTTTTGAATTGAAATTGACAGAATGTTTGAAATGTCATTTGTAAACAAAATTGAAAAATTGAGAATATTTGTAGAAATTTGTTAAGTAAATAATGACTTTGATATTTAATGAACAACAAAAAACTTATATCACTGAAATTTATTCAGGAAATGACAGAAAATGAAATGGTGATGGGTTTATTCTGCAAGTGACGCATACGAAGATTTTCTAGTTTTTTAGAAGTATCTTCAGATGAAGCAACCCTGTTTGATCATTTCAATGCATCCATTCTCCGTTTTATTTAGAAAACAAGAAATATGTATCACAGAAAAGCAGTGGTAAATCAGCGATTATAAATAAAGTCACTGTTAAAGCGGTGAGACAAGTAATTGAGAAATGTCCACAGAGTTCTGTGCGACATTTACAGCAAGAAGTAGATGTTTCTTTTGGTACTACTAGACGTACACTTAAAAATGATCTACAATTACATCCTTACCAATAACAAGTGACCCATGAAATAGTTCTTATAGATATACCCTGAAGACAAGAGTTTTATCCGAAGCGCCCGTGGAAAAAATTATATTTTTCTACTCATATAACAGAGTTACAGTTTGGGGCGTTTTTTGTGTGACAGCCTGTATATTGTGCCAGTTCATTTACTACTACACTGAACTTTTCTATATATCTATTGTATAAAAAATAGCATTTACTGTCCCAAATGAAATACTGTTTTTTTTCGTTCATGAGATTGCCCCTCGCTTCGCTTCGCTGCGTTCGTGGACAGATTCTCACCTCCCAAAAAAAAAACAGTATTTTCATGTATTCATCTCGCTTTGCTTCGCTGCGCTCGTGGACAGATTCTCACCTCACAAAATAACAGTATTTTCATCTATTGTTGTAAGATATACTATTACAGATAGATCCTGGATCGACCTCTCTGGCTTTGTCAACTTTCAAAACGTGTGAATGTGGAGCATAGATAAACTGAATTTTTTTTATTAAGACCTCATTGCATTCGCAAAAAAAATGGAGTTTGGGCAGCTGTTGATCAAAGAAGAATTATTGACTCAAATTTTTTTAAGCCGCGCTAAATGGTAAACCGATCAGAAATTTTAGTACCATTTGAAAATATGTGGCACGATAATGAACTATAAGGTCATTTTCAATAACATTAAGCTGGACCACATACTAACAATTTTCCGATTATTAATTTAAATATTGAAACCATATGACCACCACGATCCTGCAATTTTACACTATGTAATTTTTTTTATGGACAAACTTAAAAAACATCAAGTGACTTTTTATCATAATGGCTCACCAACAAGATTAAAGAAATTAATAATGCTCCTTGATTTTTCAAGATGTTATCAATTGTGTTAAAAAGAGAATTGCAGTCTATAGAAATGTGAGCAGTGGCCATATAGCACATCTTATTTAAAACATTTTTATTTTCGTTTTTTTTATTTAATAGGTTTAGTTTGATTTCTTTTACAATCCATTTACTTGTAATATATATATATATAAATAATTAGACAAATAAAACAAATCAAAAGAACTATTTATTAATACCGTATATTTTGTAAATACTGAAATAGGGAAATTCCTTTATCATTTGGCGGAATAACAGATAAACTAGTAAATAAACTCCCGACTCTAACTAAAAATGTGTCTCACATGATATATATTATATTTTATATCATTAATTGATGTTGCAGACAATGGTGAAACATTTTAGTAACTGACTTAGATTAAATATTGAGACTTGCCAAGCGTTTTATTCTCAATATTTAATCTAAGTCAGTTAATATATTTTACAACATGATCGTATTTGAAAATGAAATAAAATAATTTTAGCTACCGTCTTTTGTTTAAGAATTCCAATATATTTTGTATTGTTTTTGTAAAAATCGATTTTATTCAAGGAAAATATCAAGGTTACATGAAAATTGTATGTCAGAATCTAAAAAAACGAAAAAATAAGGTATATAGTTTTAAAAGTAAACTCTTCTATATAATTTGAATATGCTCCTCATATGTTAAAAAATTAAATATGTTAAGGAAAGCCGAAAATATTTTTGCAAATACCAAATAACTTTTTTAATATTTTTAACGTTCCCGAAGAAAATTAGGAATGATCCTTTTTCTTCCCTTTCTTTTTATTCAAGAAGTCATGTCATCCAAATGAAATGACTTACATTCAATCATAAAGCAAGAAAAAGTATTTACATAGATCATATAATAAAAAAATTACTTTCTATTGCCGATTTATTTATACACACTGTATATTTAAGCGAATATCATCTGTACATGAAATTCAAAAACGAATTCATAAAATGACTAATTTTAAATTACATTTTCGATATTGTTATACACTAATTTTAATGTAAGATTGTACCCAAGACATTTTTTACACATTTTAATTAATTTAACTTAAAATTCTAAAAATCATTGATAAAATGTCAAATTACATTCAATATATTATTATTCACTCATTTTGATGTAAAATTGTACTCTAAAATGTGTTTTTCCTATTGAATATCATCTATATTTGCTTAAAATTGTAAGAATAATTAATAATATTATTTATGTCAAATTACATTTAATATATTATTATGCACTAATTTTGATGTAAAATTGTACCTAAAAATACTTGTTTCTATTTTAATTAATACATATACGCTATTATTAAGCACAAATTTGGATGTATTTGAATTTTTTTTTTTACTTGAATTAATTAAATATCATCTATATTTACTTAAAATTCTAAAAATAAATTATAAAATGATTTATTTCAAATTTCATTTTCAATATTACTGTCTATTAATTTAAATGTAAGGCTGAGCAGAAAAATATTTCTAATTTGTCTATTTTAATACATTTAATTAAAGTAACTATACAGTTTGAATGTTAAAATTTGAACGATAATTGATTATGTATATACTTGTTAAGCTCTTCACAATATTAAATAAAAGATGACTTGAAATACCGCAAAAATGAATCAATAAATAAAAATACAATTTATTTGTTGAAAAACTTACATTTCGAAACTGTTTTCCTCCATCCCGTCAGCATATTTTCAAAAAAAGAAAAACTAATTTAAAGAAACACTAATCCTTCGTTAAAATTCTACGAAATATTTAACAAGTTTCTTATATGTTTCGCAAATAACACTTTATACAGTAAGCATGTGCACACTCATCTATATGCTTAGAATATTGGCAATAAATCTATCCATATAATAACAATATTAAGTTTGTTATGGTACTGTTTATCGATAATGGATACGTTTTGCACTGGTAATAACGTTTTAATAAGCCAGCCTTTATAAAGTCTCTTTGAATGTCATAATACTCGTGCGCGCGCTGTCAACTTACTTTGATTTACTTCCAAACTCATTATCATATCTTATGTGTTATTAATTATCATTAAAATCATCTGTATAGATTTCGTTTGTATATAAAAGTACTTATGTTTATATTAATGCTTTTTTTCTATTCAATTGTGTACATGCAATCATATTTTTAACGCGTGCTCCATTATTATTTATAAATAATAATTAGATGGTTTAAGTAGTTAACTCAAAGATCAATTTCACGGGTTATACTACGGATATTACGGTCATAGGTGATTCTCATTATTTTAATGAATACTAAACAAATTTGGACTCAATTTTAAAATACAGAAATTAAATAATTTAGGTACAGTTGAAATAATGTTTATTACTTTGTCACTTATTAATCCTACAGAAACAGGTTTCGAATAAAAATTCCACTGTTCTAAAACACGTACATCCTAAAATTAATTTTATATATACAGAATTATCCAATAATAATAATAATAAATTTTATTTATCCACAGAATTTACAATAATTACAATTACAGTAAAAAATAGAAATTGCTTTATGTCTATTGTGAGCACAGGTAATCAATCTATATAAATAATTATGTTATCCAGAAACTAAAACAAAAACAAAAGGAAATTTGGAGCCATGACGTCCCCTTTTCAATTCGATGGCTGGTTCTGGAGTATTTGTTGTCGCGTCTATTACAAATATGTATTTAGTTTTTCTGCATCATGTCCAGATTTTTCAGAATAGACATGGGAAGAAAATTGCAAAAAGACACCTTCATTTTGAAAACGATATATATTAAATGGTACTTCTAGAACTTAAAAACTATTGAAATTTCATTAACGATTACTTGTTTATTGCGTAAACATGTCACTTATCTTTGTGAAAGTTTGTGCTTTTTCTTCCAAAGCTTCTATTTTGAGATTTTCTCTTAAATTTTCAGATTGGTTCATCTCGCCTCAGTAACCAACTATAGTCCGCCAACATGTTTTTATTCCACCTTCCCTGATACATCTTTTCCATATCTTTCAAATCTTGGTGAACTCATTCACCTTGCTCGTCGCTAACGCCTCCTAAATTTTCCGGAAAGTAGTCAATATACGAATTCAGCAAATGAAGTTTAATGCTCATAGAACAGGCCAGAGATAATCTGAAAACGAGTCCAATACTAAACTTAATAGAATATGGGCATCTGATATGGTTGGAACATGTACTGAGAATGGGGGAAGATAAGTCGATAAGCCTTTGAAGCAAGAAGATACAAGCGAAGAACAAGAAAAAGGCCAAGATAAGCGTGGAGTGATGTTAGAAATGCAGCTAGGAAAAGAGGTGCTGAGTGGAGTGAAGTGAGACATAGAGTGCAAAACAGAAAATAATGGAAAGAGATATGTAAAAAGAAACTGATGTCCTGACTCAGCTCCGTACAGCCTTACACCTGCAAGAGTATAAAGGCTTTAGGATTATGTAAGTAAGTCAGAACAGCAGCCCATTAAACCAAAATTTGCAATTATAGTCGACATTATTTCTTTATAATCAGGGTTTTTATTGTTCCCTAAGATATTTTTCAACATCTCCTTAAAAGATTTCCATGCTTCTAACTCAATTTGGTTGAGTTTTTAATCGAATTTTTCATCTTTCATTAATTTTCTTATTATCAAGGCCAACAAAAATTCCGTCTTTCAGTTTAACGTCTGAAAATGATGGGAAAATCGTATACAGATATTTTAAACCTTCTCCTTTATTTAAAGCATTCACAAACTGTTTCACCATACCCAGCTTAATGTGTAAAGAAGGTAGTAAATCTTTTTCTATTACTTTCGCAAAAAAGAATTAAATTCGCAGAATTTCCTGTCCAGCTATTTTCTACCTTGACAACTTTTGATATATTCACATTTCATTAAAATAATTCAACGACCAAAATATTAATAGACTCATTACTTAATGATGCTAAAATCTTATGAAATTATGAATCGGAATTTAATCTATTATAATATAATTTGAAGCAAAATTTAAAAAGCTGAATAAAATAATATTCTGATATGATGTATTTTTTTAACTATTTTTCTCGTAATCAGCAAATTAAAAATTATTGGGAAATCTACTAAAATCTGAATGGGGAAAAGCATTGTAGGACTGTGTTACTTTAAAGCAATTGACAGCGATTTTGTTCTTTAAATTTAAAAAAATTTAAGGTACAAAAAAATATCACAATCATTTTTTATTTATTTATTTATTATCCAACAGAATTATAATTCCATTTACAGGATAAAATCAAAATAAAATTGTAAATTAAATCATACACATAACAACAAGCACTATTAGTAACAAAAAAAGAAGTATTATAAATAGTAACACTTCCTAAATGTAAAAAATATAAAGAAGCCTAAAACAATACACAAGATTCAAGCTAATTATCTATATGAATATAAACAATAGTCTGTACAAGTGATTAAAAGTATTAAAAACAAAAAACAAGAACATCCAGGAATTAATTTTCAAGATACATACATACTACAACGAATATTTATCGCAGGTATCATAAACAAGTCGTTTGGAGGTCAACTAACTATAGAAATGTATATTTATATCACAAGAAACCTGATTGAAGTAACTACTCATAATGTAGACTGGAGACCTGGCCAACACATTGGTTCGAGGAAAAGGAAGATAGAAAGTACGGGAAGGACGTGTGAAGAATAGTGGGACAAGAAAATTAAAGTAAGATAATAGCGTTGTACAGTCAACTTCGCTGTGAAGAAGCCTATGAAGGAAGTTGAGGCTGGGTACAAAACGTCTAAAGGAGAGAGAAAGCACGTTGAAGCGAGAAAGTTGAGTTGAGTGTGATCAAAGCCCCTATTGGGATAGACGCCGTCCACCTTAAACCACTTGTATTTCAAAAATCGTCCCTGAACTTGCTCAGGTAGACTTTTTTGTGCTTGATAAAATGGATATCATATCATGCAGGCATATTCCAAACGTGAGCTCACTAATGAGTTAAATGAGGAAGTCAATACGCTCGCGCTAGAGAATTCACCACAGTTACGGATAATAAATCTAAGAGTTTGTATGGCCTCGTTAGACACATTGCTGATATGTTCATTGAAGGTCTGTTTCATATCGAAGGTAACGCCCAAGTCTTTAATTGATTCAACACGTAAATCCCCAAGTTGGTAATTAAAGTGTATAAGATTAAGTTTTTTGGTGAAAGATAAAATCTTGTACTTAACGGGGCTCAAAGGTGAATTTTTATTATTGCACTAAGTCTGTATGCTAACCAGATCGGCCTGTAGTCGAAGACAGTCCCTCGAGTCGGAGACTCGAGAAAACAACTTCAAGTCATCGGCAAAGAAAAAGTTATTGCGAAGAAATGCGTTAACTATAGATTGAGGATCCTCAAGACTGGCCCCCGAGAGCTGCAATATCCCTGGAATACAACTTCTCTTCTTCATTTCGCCAATATTAGATCAAAATGTTTGGAATTGTTTCTAATCTTACTTTCAGTATTTCTAAGGTACTCCTTATAAGCTGAAGATAATTGTTTCTTAACTAATGCTTTTAGATGCTTGAATAGTGCAGCACTTTTGGTACTTTTAAAATGCTTAAAGTATATACATTTTAATTTTCTGTGACATAGTTGAAGTTACGACAGATAATATAAATTGGTGATTTAAAAAACGTAACTACCAAATCCTTCTTTAACTTCATCCAAGGTAATGAAATTAATACTTTGCATTTAGCCACATTTAAGAAAACGTCATTACTATTACACCAACGAAATATTTAAAAGGTCCGTCTGAAGCGCTTTACAATGGCTAAAATGGAACCACTAATCAAAGTGTAGAACATAGGGTACAGTAAAACTAACACAAAGAATTGCGTAATTCTTTGTATTAGTTGTAGTTGTCCCATGTTCTACACTTTGATTAGTAGTTTTACCTACTGATGATGACAACTTAGTTGTCTAAGTACGTATTTAGGATACAATTATTAATTGTGGTAAGGGGTTTTATACCCTTTTTGAGTTTTTACTTAACCATACCTTCCAAATAAAGACTTTTCAAGATGTCTGTCAAATCTAATTTTAAATTTCAATAAATTGTTTCACAAAGGCAACCAGTTTCAAAACCGAAAATCAAAATTTTGATAACAGAAACAGTTGAATTGTTTGTTGTTTGTTTCCAGCAGCACTACAAATAGGGTAAAATATGCGACAACCTTTTTCTAGCAGATCGTATAAATTAAATTAAATACTGGCACTATTTGTGCTATCTTTCAAATATCAGGAAAAATTGAATACTGCAAACAAAAAATTCACAAAAGGAGTTTCAACAGATTTACTATATTTGACAAGAAACGCTGTAATTCGCTCGTAGCTCGATGTAAATGTAATTCTGATAAATTACTTGGACGAATAGTTAAATGTTTAGGCAAGTCGTGCTTGCTCCATTGCAGGCTGCGCCGAATTTATTTATAAGCTGCACAAGCTATAGCTTGGGAACCTCCTACATTGTGTCTTTTAAAATAAGTTTATTTCTTTTTACAAGAGTTAGCATTATTAAGTTTGTTATGAATAAAAATGATTTTGAGTTAAAAATTTATTAATTTTCTATCAATATACTTCTTAATTGTATTTCATTTTAACACTTTAGGTATCTTAAAATCATATTTGTCAGCGACATAGAACATCTGAACTTATAAAGGGCCCCATGACTCAATAGCAAGTCTAAATCCTGCACTGATTTCAGGTATAAGATTTGGGAAGACACTAAGGAAGTATTCACTAAAATCATCCACAATAAACTGAGGATTGCCATGCATCCAGGAATACGAGTTCTACCAAAAATACTTTCCCTCACCGGAAATATTATTTTAACCGTTCCAAAAATAGCTTTTGTAGGCCTTAGCTGTATACCTCTTTATAATAGCACGCAACCGCATAAATTCGTTAAAAGAATCGATACAAATAAATTGTATATAGTTACAGAGCTACTTATATTTCAGTTTGACACTGAAGACTGAGTTTAGTTCAGTTCCAGTGCAGCAACAGTAGTAGCAACCCTGAAGATGTTCTTGCAACGGTCAACGAAACGTCGGCCAAAGAAGCAGTACCAAGGGCGCGGGTTTATCCGGGAATTTCAGAAACAATCATGAAATTATGATGTGTGAAAAATAATAAATAATCGTTGAGAGAAATGGATAATATATTACTTGATAAAATTATTTCGTTCAGAGTTTTTTTATTTTCTTAAAAAACTCGAGAAATAATTAATTGCCAAACCAATATAACAGCAATAGCGAAAATGATAATTAGGACAAATGCACAAAGTTTTAAGTATTACAAGAAAAAAAATAATACAAAGAAAAGAACGCATGTTACGAGGCATTGCTAATTGCAGGATCACTCAACAACTTCTGCCTTAATTGCAATTTAGAAGTCCATGTGGTAATTATTTCACAGAAAGTTATTCACAACGATCGTGCAATTGTAACTGAAACTCCTTTAAACAAATAATGTAATAACAGGGAATATCTATGAGATCTCTTCTACGAATATTAATATTATGTGCGTCAGTACGAAACATAGTAAATGCAATTTATGTATGAAAGTGCACGTTATTTTTTCTGTAAATAAATATCTTCGATTTTCCACTTTAGTCAACGACGCTAATTTAGATGTTTTTGATGCTTTCGATGCGAAAAAATTAATTCTAAACGAATTTTAGGATAGGTATACAATCATAGAATTTAAAATGCGATAATACTAAGAGAATTTTAACAGAGTTATATGAATGCTATAATTTTAAATTGCTACGTGCCTGGCTTCAACGAAGTGATCCTGATTGATTGATTCACGGTGTTATTGAACAACGTTTAAATATCTTAAGAGCATATAGAACAGACAAAAATAAGGTTAATACGAGTACATTGGTCTGCAAATCAACTTTTTACGAGATACAATGTTGGAAAAAAGTGACGAGTATATATAATCCGAAGAAGTGGTTCTAACGCAATGAAATTTGGTATGAAAGTAGTACTAATGTAGCATAACTTACCCTCACCTGGAGAGCGGCGCAGCCCTGCTGGGAAGGGATGCATTAATAGCGGGAGTGCCCCCGCGAGCGGCGCTTACCATCGCTACACGACGAGGCATAGAGTCAATAAGTCGTTGTATGGTAGCGGGAGGGATGTCCAACCATGCTGCTTTAACTCGCCTCCATAGCTCCTTCAATGTTATCCGAGATATGATCGGTTGGAGACTTCAATGTTACCCGGCGGAGCCGGATAACGTTGAAATCTCCAACCGATCATATCCCAGACATGATCGATCGGATTGAGATCCGAGGACGTGCCAGCCGTGGAAGCATCCGTATATGGTTCTCTTCCACAAAGGTCTGACCAACACGTACAGTGTGCAGTCGGGCGTTGTCGTGCATGTATAGAAGCCGTGGGCGTCGTCGAAAGTAGGGAAGCACAACGGGCCGTAGCACCTCATCTACGTAGCGGCGAGCCGTCGTCGTATGCTGTATACGCAGCAGACGTGTACGTCCACCATGTGTAACAGCACCCCATACCATAATGCCCTGCTGGCAGTGGATAAGGCGTGGTTGGATGCACTCCTCGAGGTGACGCTCACCACGACAACCCACTGATGTCTAGCCTCCACCCACTGGCGCCGTGTACGGCGGTGATCGCGAGTCAGTGGAATCCGCTGCAACACACAACGCGCTCGCAGTCCACTTTCTAGCAAACGCCCCTGTACAGTTCGCGTAGTAAATACGCCTTCCCTTCCTGCTGGCCAAACGGCTCCAAGTTGCCTTGAGGAAGACGCACGCGACGCTAAAACGCTGTGCACAAGGGCGCGATACTTGCGTGCTGTGCTCGCGCTGGGCCGTCCCCCTCGCAGCTAAAGGCGCGTACGTCTTTGCTCCATCCATTCTCGCCATGTTCGCTGCACTACTGATAATGACCGCTCGAGACGGCGCGCGATATCACGGAACGATACTCCTGTCATGTGTATCCCCACAACAATTCCTCGCTCAAGCTCACTCAGATAACTCGAACGGCCTTCCATCACGCACAAAGTACGACTACAACTACCCGCTTCCACCACACTAACAATAACCGGTTTCTCCCTCCCCGCATCAGTCTCCATGGAGACAACATATTGCAGCTGTCGGAGGCACTCAGTAAAAATTGAAAAAATAGAAAAAGTCAAAACTCGCTGCGCAAACTCGTCTAGAGAAAGCCTTAATGCTCCGCTAAATCTACGCATTTATCTTGACACGTTCAGATTATACAGGATGTGCTCATCATTTCTTTCCATCAGTGTAATAGCGATTTTATTAGAATTGCAGAATAAACTTTCTTTCTTGAAGGTGCTTTTGTATTTAAAAAAATGTTAGATACATTAAATACTCAACGATAACTGTAGACCTGAAATTCGAGGCCGATGACTCATGGCCCACAGGCGTACTATTGAAAATTTGTATTTTTAAAGAGTTTTTAATTTTATTTATACAACTTGAAAACAAACGGGTGGTGATCTATAAAAATACGAAATACATTTTTATTTGTTCATTTTGTAGTTCAGTTTGTAGTTCACGTTGGGTAAAGGAGTATTAATATTAACTAGCAATACTTTCTCAAGGTTTCCTTCTGTAAAATTTGTTCTCTTTGAATGAAATACATCCTGGTAGATAGAAAACGTACTTTCTACAACGCAACTGCTTTTAGGTGCATACTGGAAATATGCTTTTATTTCAGCATATTTATCAGTTAGATTTTGAGGCATACGCAATTGCCGAAATGTTATTAAATCTGGATTTCTACTAAAAACTGGGTCTAACTTTTGTCGAAAACAATTGGTATATTTTTGAAATTATTAATAGCCACATCTAAAGTGGTTAATCTATCATTTAATTTGAGATTTTGATTTTCAATATAAGTGATTAGTTTTGGCAAATTTCCAAAGTGTTTCTGAAGACAGTACAACCGATTTTTGAAATTTGGAATTTGTATTACTTGCACTCAGAAATACTTCGAGCATCGTCATTTCAATATGTAACGAAATTTTATAAACTATCAAAATTCTCTGCATAAAAACTAGTAGCTTCCAACCATGCTCTCCATCTAGTTATTACCGGAGAGGGAGGCAGTGACATAGATGGAAGTTTTTCCCTGTAAAGAGCTACTCTCAATGGTGCTTTTCTGAAACTTTTTTAAAAGCGGATACAAGTCTATCAACTTCCGGAAAGGTGTCTCTGATATATTCACAGATTCTGTGGAGAACATGTTTAATAGTCTGCCTGTTTTTAACATATATGCAGCACTGTCACTAACAAATACAAGTATTTTTTCTTTGTACCTGTCGTCCGAATAAATCATTTGGTGCATATTCTCGTAAATGGTTTTAGCTACTGTATTTATAACTTTTATTGCTTTTACATATGCGTTATATGGAGCAGTTGGATGTAGTACACCAGTTACAACATTTACCACAGCGTCCTAATAAATCGACAGTTTCGTTGGCATTTCGATAGGTACTGATTTGAGATGGCTTCTAATGCGTTCTACTGCTTTCGTGTAGCACTTAGAAACAAGATATCTGCGTAAGGTGGATTCATCAGGAACATTTCGACAGAGAAATATTTTGAAGGTGGGATTTTTAAGTTTATTTAATGGAATATTTGCCGCCATTAAAGTTTCACAGATTTCTTCGTTAACATTGTCAGATTCCAACTGGTCTAATTTCTCTGTATGTGTTTACGATACTAAGTGACGTTTTACGCGCGATTTTTTGGAATTTTTTAACGATATTTTACAGACTTTGCAATAAATTTCGGAATCACTGGCAATGGACATACAATCAGTTTGACCCTTTGAAGCCATTGTTTCACGATGCCATTCTCGACATTGTAACAATTTAATAATAAACAGAATTCAATATTGAACCTATAAAACGTACATACAATCTATGTTTAAAAACTAAATAATAAATCATGTTTATCCCAGAAGAATGAAGTGTATTACACTATTTACAAATTAAGTATTAAATTTTGTTTCATTTGCATATAAACCATAAATTTTCGTTTTAATTAGCGCCATGAATCACGAAAAAATTAAAATATATACTGATGTACTTCTCTTAAGTTTTGATAAACGACGTCTAACTTTTGCAACACAGACTGAAAAATATCCGACTAGTCTACATTATCGACCTTTGGTATGTTGTATTATTATGTACGTTTGATACGCAGATTTTCCATTGCAAATATTCAGTTTTTTCATTTAAATTTATTTATTATCTCAACCTAACATTATGCAATTAGTGTCTGCCGTAACTACCGCCTTTAACTTTTGTATAGTACCAAATTAAATTATCAAATGTAGACTTTGATCTGTTATGATGTTACAGACCATTTACACTCGAGGGGGCTTGTCCGAAATTCTTGATAATAAATTTTGTAAAAATATCTATAAAATTAGAATTTTATTGTAAAACTAAAATATTAATATGAAAACATGTAACATGTAACATGTAAATAATTTACATATCTGTAACTATGCACATGGACAATACACCTCGTATTTTCAGCATTTACTTCTGCTTAATACATATGTTTCTGCCATCTAGGCGTCCTCAGTTAAGCTAGTGAAGCAATGTATACAAATTAATACAAACCTGTTATAAGCAACTAGTTTGTACCTGTATTTAAATTTACTGAAATAGCCCGCATAGACCAAGCAAGTTCCGTCCTATAAGAAGACAACTATTTAATAATTGACATCTTACGGGCGAAAGAGACTTTGTCTGGAGGGCTACCTATCGTTCGAACAGCTAAGCTGCTACGGGAAACGATAAAATACGTATGTAGATGTAGTCCTTTAACAACCATTAACAACGAGGTGTATTGTCCATGTGCATAGTTACAGATATGTAAATTATTTACATGTTTGTTTCATATTGTACAAACGCTTTATACGTGCTTAACGTATTGTCATACTTAAACAAAACCTTTTTGTATAAGATATTAATGTAAGCGTTTACAAACATTTATTCTGTGTTTGATTTATATACTAAGAGATAATATTTTATCTATAAAATCCATTTACACGGTGTATTTTTTCGTCAGTGATTAGTTTTTGTTTCATAAATTTAATATTTGCATGCTTATGCAGATTATATTTGTTAGATGTAATTTTATTCACTCAGTTTAGATTTAGTAATTAGATGTTTATGTTAGTTGCACTTTTCTTATGTAATACAACGTGTTTCAAAAAAGAACGTCATATTAGTAGGCACTGAGTAACTAGTAAATGCAAATTATTATGCGCCACATACCTTTTATTTATAACTATTTACCTAATGTCATTTTGACATTTATCATTTTGTGACTAGCAATATAATTTTGCTTACAAATATTTTCTTTTACTTAATAAATATTACTAATAATATAAAGGCAGCAATAAAATATTTTTATTGTTGAAGTATATTTCCGAAGTGCACAATTTCTTAAAGGAGAACGACAATATTCCTACGCGGAATGTAAGCTTGCAGTTTGCCAATAGAGTTGTGGATAATACCGCTTTATATTTTCGCATTCGTCTAGTCGTGGAGAAGTTTCGGCCTACAGTATCTGTGTTAAAAGGCAAAAGTTCTGGTAGACCACGTACACAGCAAAATATTACTGAACACGTAAGAAAACCTTGTTGGAGAAAACCCACATACATCAGTTCGTTATTTATCAGTTCTAACGAACGTATCTTCTAGTACGGTTCATAGAATTTTGAAGCGTCGTTTACATATTGCTATGGATTTTTCCCTAAATTATATTTGAAATTTATTGAAAAATAAATGTACATTGTTTTTGGATATCTGTGTATATCCGTTATATTTAGATAAAATGTGTGTAAGCAAAAAACTAGATTTTTGAAAGTCTTTATGTGAAAGCGAACGTAGTGACGATGTTGAGGGGGAGACGTAGTTATACCTTTAGACAAGAATGTTCTTTTTCTTTAAAAAAAATATATATATATTTTAATTAAATTCGGGTTGGGTTTATTGAGTTAATTAGTTGTTGGTGTTTGATTTTCAATTCCCGTATTTTCGACGAGATTGTATTCTCGTAATTTTGATAGTACTTGATTAAACAACGTTTTTTCTTGTCAATGTGTCTCCTATATATTTTTTTATGTAAGTAAAGATATATATTTATAAGACGTCTTATTAATTCAAAGAGCTTTTAAGATTGTATATCAATTGTATTAATATTATTAGTTAAGAGTCTTAATTAGTTGAGATAAATGATAGAGAATATTTTTAAAATTTCTACGTAAAAAAAATATATTTGTAAAATTTTATTCGTTTGGAATTCAAGGGTAAATTTTTTGTTACATGTGAGCACGCATGTAGTAGATTTTTGATCGTGTTTTCAAGTTTGCTTATGTTATGTTGCTATGTTGTTCTCTGGGGAGAAATTAAAAATAAACTTTGTTATTTTAATTAAGTTGATCGGAAGTCATTAGAGGAAGTTCTGATTCACTTAGCGGTCATATTCAGTGAATTGTTTTACCTCAGAAGTTATATATTGTTAAATACACAATCTTTATACTTTATAATGATTGATTTTTTTCTTTTTTTGATTTTTTTTTTGTATTAAATATTCATTTAAATTTTATATTATGCTCGTTTAATTTAAGAAACCTTTTACTGCGCATTTATTATTAAAAGAAGTAAATTATTAAAAAGATATCGATCATATTTGTCAAGTACGTTTGATTGGCGCCTAGTAATATTCCAGTTCCACGTTTCTGATTGATACCCTGAGAAGAAAGAACTCTCATTGTTGGATATCAACTGGCTCAGTATCCTAGTTGGGTAGATTAGTTGTGGATGGTGGTGCAGTAAATATATAAACCACAATTCATAGCATATTTTTGGCTAAGCCAACCGTGGGGCGAATAATAGCAGTACTGGTTGAAAGTAAAAAACAGAGCACAAATATGGAAGGTATCACAGGAGCACAATAATTACCATAGATGAAGAGGGGCACGAAGGAGTAAACAGGGATAAGATTATGTTGGACATGCTAATGAAAATGCAGGCTACGATGGAAATAATGATGGAAAAACAGAAAGGAATGCAGGAAACGATGGAGTTAATGATGGAAAGAGAGAGAAAAGTGGAAGAAAAGATGGATGTGATGATGGGTAAAATAATGGCTTTAAGTAATACAAGCCAAGAAGAAATTTTAACAAGGGGCATGGTCTCGTTGCAATTGTCAAATGAAAAACAAGAAGTAGAAGAAAGTATAAGAGTTTTAAATTGCAAATTATTGGAAGAAGTAGATAAAAGAGAATTTGCAGAACAACAAATGAAGCATATGGAAAAACAATTAAGAAAGAAAATAGAAGAAGTAAGAAAAGAAAAAAATAATAAATGTACCCACTTATATTCCTGTACCTGTACAAAGTGAAGTGTTACCTAAATTTTATGGGATGTCAAACACAAATCCTATGTGTTTCTTAAAGAAAATAAAAGCCAGCTTGGAAGATGTGCTAGGGGACGAAAAAAAGTTGCAAAAGATTGGAAACTGTCTGAAGGATGACGCTATGGTTTGGTGGGAGATGGTGTCAGATGAGGTAACAACAATGGATGAATTTGAGCCAGGTTCACAAATCAATTCTGGGGACGAAACAAGCAAACTAGGGTAAGACAAGAATTATTATTTGGTAAATATAGAGTAGGAAATAATGAAACAAGAGAAACCTATGTCATGAAAAGGTACTCTGTATTAAAATATTTAACCCCTAACATAAGTGAATTAGATTTGGTTTCACAATTAAGTAGACATTTTGAGTTCGAAGTTAGTCAGGCAGTAGCAATACATAATATAAATGATATGCAACAGTTTATAGAATTATAACGCTAAGAAATAAGTAATTAAACTTCTAGTTTAAAAAAATTCTTTTATTGTAAATATCACTACAATATTGTTTATAGAATTATTAAAAAGGTTAGATGATGCGGAGCGTGGAAATAGATATAACAATAATTATTCAGAAAGTAATAGTAAAAGAAATCAATATTCAAGATTTAATTTAAATAATACCCCTCTGAGATCAGAAAGACCTATGCTAAACGACCATACTCAAATAGATAGAAATGGAAGGGCTTCCCCAAATAGAGTAAGAAATAATTCAAATAGAGATAATGTAAAAGATAGAATTATAGATCAAAAGTACGAGGTATAAAGATACAAGGCCTAATTTTAATTTAGAATCTGTAAAAGTAGATGAAAAAAATAAATCAGAACTTGCTAGTAGTAAGGATTTTTGTTAGGGCCAACCAAAAAGAGAGAAAGTTTTGCATTGTTCTATGATAAGTCAGATTACGCGATAAATACTAGTTTGCCACACATTAAAGTTAATATAGGAAAAAGGGAATGTTATTGTTTGGTTGATTCTGGTAGCGAAACGTCATTTTTGAATGAAAAAGTTGTTGATTGGTTAATTAAGAATAAGGAAGGGAAATATGTACCGAACAAGAAAAAATACAATTGTATCAGCTACAAAAAAGATAATAGCTGTAGTTAATAAAATTTATGTAATTGAATTTGAAATAGAAAATCATATATTTATCGGAGAATTTATTGTAGTAAAAGGTTTAGGAAGAAATGGGATATTGGGAATAGATTTGTTAGAAAAAATTAATGCAATAATAGATATTAATAAAAAGAAGATAATAATTAATAATAATAATGTGCAATGGATCCAGGAGGCTGTAGAGGATGAGAAAATAATTAATAATATGCAGAAAATGAATTGTATGGATGAAATGAATAATATGGAAGAAGATGAAGAAGTAGGAGTATATGAAGAAAAGGGGGTGATGGCTTTAGAAGAAATGGATAAAGATGGAGAAGTGGAATTTCCCGAAGATATTAATTCGTTGAAAATAGATTGTAATGAAGAAGAAGTTAAATTAATAATAAAGAATAATATAGAATTAGTAAACAAGATTCCCAGTATCGCCAGAAATTATCGACATTCGTTAGAAGTAGATGAGACAAAGCCTTTTAAAATTAAAAATTATCCCATTCCAAAGAATATTCAACAACAGGTAGAAGAGGAAGTGAAGAAGATGTTACAAGATGGAATAATTGAACAAGGCAAAACTAGGTATGCGAATTCGTTAGTTGTGGTGAAGAAGAAGTCTGGAGATATTAGATTATGTTTGGATGCGCGCAGACTTAATGAGCGAACAAAAGCTCAATTTGAAACTCCGATAACAACTGAAGCATTATTGTCGAAATGTGGCAATGCAAAAAGTTTATAGTAAATTGGATTTGAGGAGTGCTTTTTGCTTGGTACCATTAGAAAAGGAATCCAGGAAATATTGTGGCTTTATGGTTAATGGAAAAGTATATCAATTTAGGACTGTACCATATGGATTAAGCAGTTCTGCAGCGGCGTTAATAAGGGCTATGCAACAAATACTGGAACCTTAGGAAGATTATGTTGTGCATTATATAGATGATATTTTAATTTATAGTAAGAATTATCAGCCTGGAACACCTGGAACATGTAAGAAAGAGAATGGAAATATTGGTAAGCGAAGGATTAAAAGTAAATATTAAGAAGTGCGAATTTTTTAAAATTGAAATAAAGTTTCTAGGGTATAATATAAGTCCTAGTTATGTCAGTGTGGATCAAAGTAGGCTGGAGATAATTAAAGAATATCCACGTCCTAAAAATGTAAGAATGTTAAGAGGGTTCTTAGGCATAATTAATTATTATAAACGTTTTATCCCATACCTGGCACAAACAAGTGCACCATTGTATGAAATGCTTAAAAAGAATGTAAAATTTAGTTGGAATGATGAAAGAATGAAAGCTTTTGAGAATTTAAAGAAAGAATTTTATAGCCAGTTAGTTTTGATTTTGCCAGATTTTAATAAACAGTTTATATTAAGAGTAGACGCAAGTGATGTCACAATTAGTGGAGTTTTAATCCAAATTAATAATGAAGGTATAGAAGAACTGATATGTTTTATATCTCGAATCTTATAAAGCTACGAAATTAAATATACTATTAGTGAGAAAGAAATGTTAGCTGTAGTACACGCGGTTCAAAAGTTTAGATTTTATTTATTGGGCAAGAACTTCATAGTAGAAACAGATCATGCTGCGTTGACATCACTTTTGAGTACTAGATTTAAAAATAATAGAGTGTATCGTTGGTCTTTGTTATTGCCAGAGTATAATTTTGAAATTAAGCATATAAAGGAAGTACTAAATGTTACTGCTGATGCGTTATCGAGAATATATAACAATAAAAGTAATTTTAATTATGTTGAATTAAATGAATATAATAGAGAATTTGCTGAGAGGGCTTTTGAGTATGAGGTGATCCTTCAGGTCCAACGGAATGAAAGTTTTGACAATTTAAGAGAGCTATTAAGAAATCAAGATAATTATAAAAGTTTTATTATGCGTGATGGTTTAATTATGAAAGTTATTAGAGATCAAAATTATGTAGTAGTTAATTATGAATATACTCGACAAGCAATGTTGCAAATACACGAGAGTTTGGGTCATATTGGTGGATACAAAGTATGGCTTACTTACTGGCAAGAAAGATAGAACTATTGCAAAAGAAATAGTAAGAAATTGTATTACATGTAGGTTAGGTAAACATAAAAACCGCACATTCCAATTTGAGGTAAAGAGTATAGTGGCACAAGCGAAGTTAGAATTAGTCGCTATTGATTATTTAGGAAATCTTATCCCTGGGGAGTTTCAATATAGAAACATTTTAGTTATATTCTCGAAATATGTGAAACTGTTTCCTACTTCGCAATATAATACTGAAACCACATTACAATGTATTAATTCTTGGATAACCCATCAAGGGAAAATGAATAGAATTCTTGCAGATAATGCAATGTATTTTAATAATGCTGATGGGTTCATAAATGCTTTAAAAGACCGTGACATTAATATTTCTTTCTCTTCCATACGCCATCCATGTGGAAATCCATGTGAGAGATACATCCAGGAGATAATCAAGTTCCTGAGAATTTAAACTCACGACAATCATGACGGATGGGTTACACATGTCCAGGAGGTTGAGGATAATATTAACCATTCTCCGAATACTGTTACTCTGGAGTGTCCTTCGACTGTGATGTATAGGATAAAGCCAGCCAGACCCTGGAATCAACAAATGGAAAGGGTAGAAGACATGGAACAAATTTCAACCCAAGTGGGAAGAAGACTGGCAGAGCAAGGAAGAAAATATGTCAATAAACAAAATGACAAAATTACTAGCAGGATCAGATTCGAAGTTAGCAATTTCGTTATTATAAGAAGATTTAATAATATCACATTGGTGCTCTGCAGCTGTTCGCTTCACAGGTGCACATCGAGGAAGATGGTCGAGAATGAAACTGTGCATCACCTGAGTGCGGGGAACAGTAGTGACAGTGCGAGAAACTGTTAATTTTCTGCGAGTGCGGAAAACTATATGATGAATAAGATTTTGACATGTTCAGGCTTATCCATTATATAGTTTTGGGGAAGTGCTATGGATTTTTCCCTAAATTATATTTGAAATTTATTGAAAAATAAATGTACATTGTTTTTGGATATCTGTGTATATCCGTTATATTTAGATAAAATGTGTGTAAGCAAAAACTAGATTTTTGATGGTTTTTATGTGAAAGCGAACGTAGTAACGATGTTGAGGGGGAGACGTAGTTACACCTTTAGACAAGAACGTTCTTTTTCTTTAAAAAATATATATATATTTTAATTAAATTCGGGTTAAGTTTATTGAGTTAATTAGTTGTTGGTGTTTGATTTTCAATTCCCGTATTTTCTACGAGATTGTATTCTCGTAATTTTGATAGTATTTGATTAAACAAAGTTTTTCTTGTCAATGTGTCTCCTATATAATTTTTTATGTAAGTAAAGATATATATTTATAAGACGTCTTATTAATTCAAAGAGTTTTTTAAGATTGTATATCAATTGTATTAATATTATTAGTTAAGAGTCTTAATTAGTTGAGATAAATGATAAAGAATATTTTTAAAATTTCTACGTAAAAAAAATATAATTGTAAAATTTTATTCGTTTGGAATTCAAGGGTAAATTTTTTGTTACATGTGAGCGCGCATGTAGTAGATTTTTGATCGTGTTTTCAAGTTTGTTTATACTATGTTGTTCTCTGGGGAGAAATTAAAAACAAACTTTGTTATTTTAATTAAGTTGATCGGAAGTCATTAGAGGAAGTTTTAATTCACTTAGCGGTCATATTCAGTGAATTGTTTTACCTCAGAAGTTGTATATTGTTAAATACACAATCTTTATACTTTATAAAGATTGATTTTTTTTCTTTTTTTGATTTTTTTTTGTATTAAATATTCATTTAAATTTTATATTGTGCTCGTTTAATTTAAGAAACCTTTCACTGCGCATTTATTATTAAAAGAAGTAAATTATTAAAAAGATATCGATCATATTTGTCAAGTACTTTTGATTGGCGCCTAGTAATATTCCAGTTCCACGTTTCCGATTGGTACCCTGAGAAGAAAGAAGTCTCATTGTTGGATATCAACTGGCTGAGTATCCTAGTTGGGTAGATTAGTTGTGGATGGTGGTGCAGTAAATTTATGAACCACAATTCATAGCAATATGTATCCATACAAAATATCGATTGTTTAACAGATCTCACCTAGAGATCACGGTAGCAGGCTTAATTAATTTTACTTAATTTTACAAAAAACAGCTTTCGTCAAATTTTTATATTTAACCATTTTTGCTGGAAATACCATTGGACTGTGCTCGTTTTTGCAGAAACCCCTATATTCACATTCCTTTATCTCCGGACTATTTCTGTTTTTAAGGATACCGAATGATCAGCTATTCGAATCTACCCGAAGTTACACGAGACTGTGTAAACCTCAAAACTCGAATTTTGGGACTTAGGTTGTTTTTGTAAAAAACCTTTCAATTATTGCAACTTCTTTCAAGAAAATTTAAATAATGACAAAATTCTTGATCTAGGTTGTTTTACTGATGAAGCATGGTTTAACTTAAGCGGGTTGTAAATAAACAAAATTACAAAACATGGTCTATAAACAATCCAAATAATCACATCGAAGTTCCTTTACATTCTGTTCAAGTTGGAGTATAGTTAACTGTATCTCGTCGTAGAAAAATAGGACCAATACTTTTTACAATAACATTAATAGCCAACGATACCAAGAACAGTTATTAACACCATTTTTAACTTAAGTGCAACGACACCAATTCAATGGGTGTTACCTCTAGCAAGATTGGGCTACTGCACATACAACTCGTGAAAATTTATTACCCTCATATTATAGGCCGAGGTGTTTGGCCATCCCCGGCACCAGATCTTACTCCGTTAGATTTTTCTAATTTCGGATTGCTAAAAAATAAAGAATATAAGACAAGAATGAATATCTTAAATGACTTGACGAATACAATTACAATTAAATGTAATGAAATAACACCAAATGTATTGGAGAATACGTTTGACAACATGAAACGTCGTAGATGACACGTCGTATGCATTCAACAGAATGGTGACCATTTTGGACACTTGTTATAAATTATAATAATTAAAATTTCTACAAATTAGTTAGTTACCTTGGTTATTTGATTAATATCCCATCTTTAAAGTTTTCTTATTAAATAAATTAATAATCTAATTGTATTTGTTATTAATTTTATCACCATATCTTTCGATGATAAATTTTGGCAGTAATAGGTAGATAACCTTCATACTATTTAATCTATATCCGCATTTCAAGAATGTAGAACATCATAATTTATAGGAGAAATTTATCGACAACTAGATGTAATTCTTTTTGGAACACATTTTTTTTTAATTCCATCAAGTTTAATATATATGAAACTAATTTAACTTCATTATTCGCAATATGTTTATTGATTTTCAAATTCTCAATCATGCAATTATGTTAGGTATATCAGAAAGACACTAAGTATTCACCGTTAAATTTTTTCTAGAAAATTCTGGGAGCTGGCTTAAAATCCTGTCCATATACTTACAATATAAACAAAATTCATAAGTGCTTTGTATATTTACCAACCAGAAAGATATCTAGCAATAAATCTTGTTCGAAACTTTGTTTGTGAATTAATTTTAAAAGAGAAACGTCGATTGCGGAAAATTTCTATAGTATTTTTGGAATGGATGTTATAAACATTCTAAAATTGTGCGTAAAGTTTGAGCAAAGTAATTTATGAACCTTGTTCCGGTTATCTTTGACGACTAATTGCTTTGAAATGTGGCAAGTTAGATGCCGCATAATTTGACTAAGAGCAACTTGATAGACCGAATTGCAACTTGTGCATTGCTACTTGAACGTAAGGAAAATGATACATTTGTAGGCAATTTAATTACAGAAGATAACAAATAGATTTACTATAATTATCCTATAAGAAAAAGAGTGAAATCCAAAATAACCCAAGGCAAACATTCTCAATAGTTGTGAAATCGGATATGCAACGAAAGAGGAGGATAAACATGTCGGCAGATTAAAAATAGATATCCTAATTTTAACAAGTGATAAACTCCAAACTTTCATCTCAAGGTACTTGTAGTCGATGTGTACATTTCCGATGGTATTAAAATCATAATAATAAATTCCGTATGAGGCAAATAAAATTGGATGCGCATATCTCTGTAAAATCTCACAACAGCATTTAAGTACGGAAAGTAAAACCCGCCTTGTTTTTAACCACATCTGGTCAAGCAGAACTGTTATCAAGAGCATTGTTATCTTCCTTACTACTCGTGGGAACAGTACAGATAAAGTAGGAAATCACGCTAAGAAGGAAAGAACGAACCAAGGACATCTACCGACACAAAAACTCCGCAGAGGAAGTTAATCTGATGTTCATTAGGGAGATCCGATCAGCTAACGCATCTGAAATCTAAAAGCTAGAGGGAAGAAACTGGAGAATCGAGACCAGTACTATATTCAGATTAAAAAAATTGTAGTCGGCGTCGATTTCATCAATTATACGCAAGGAAACCAGGTATCTCCAAAAAAGAACACAAACGTCAAAGAGACTTTTCTCTCGAAGCTGTTGCGTTTAGTTAAAAGAATAAGGCCAAGAAGACAAGAATGAATCAAGGTCATTTACGAAGTATATACACAAAGCTGTGTGAGTTAACACAGTAGAAGATGTGGATCTAGTGTCCGACATCAAGACCAGCTAAACTACCTTAAGCTTTCAGGGTAAAGTACAAAGGTTGACAAAGTCGCTAAACTACATAAAAGCTAAAAAAGTAGTCAGGACCGACTTCACCATCCATATTCGGAGGAGCCAGGCAACTCCAGAAAAAGGCTAGAAAATGTAAACGCCTCGGTGGATAAATCGGGCTAGGAAGATAAGGATGAACCAGTGCCATTTACCGAAACAAATACATAAGGCTGTGAGAATCGACACTGTAGAGGAAGTAAATTTTACTCTTTGACAGGGAGATCTGATCAGCTAAGCTATCTAAAGTTTTCAAAACTAAAATACAAAGCTGGGGAAACAGAATCAAGACAGGTAAATAAATATACGGGTAAAAGAGTTGTAATCAAGACCGACTTCAATGAATATATACACAACTTCAGATAAAGAAACAGGTCATAAATTGCAGGCATTTCAGTTTTTCGATGGGCTCCTAAATACTATACGGGTTTTCTTTGAATAATTTAAGTCAATTTTAAATGAATTTTTTATCATTTAATTCTTTCTAAGTTTTCGGCAATAGATTCAATTAATATGTCTGTAATTGACTTGTATCTGAAAGAATTATCCATCCCATACATTTATAAGAGCTTCAATATTTTAAAAATAAAGGGTTTTCCAATAGTAACGCTCGATGTCTGGCAACTGCGCATGACGTAGTCGATAGTCACACAGATGCCATCTTTGACAGCCGTATTCAGTTAGTCTCTGCATTTTATTATGGAGCGTTACACGACTGAGTAACGCGTCGAAATTGTTAAAAATTATTATCAAAACCAATGTTCTATTCGGCAAACGTTTCGCGCTCTCCGTGCATTTTACGGTGTCAACGATCGTCCTGCAGAATCCACAATTCGTCGTTTAAAAAACAAATTCGAAACAACTGGGTCTGTGGCAGATCAGAAAGTGTCTGTACGTCAGCGAAACGCAAGATCCCTTGAAAATATTGCTGCAGTTCGGGAAAGTGTGCATGAGAATTCGCAACAGTCCATTCCGCGTCGGGCTCAAGAACTTGGCCTGTCTTCGACGACAACTTGGCGAATCCTGCATAAGAACTTAGGGCTTCACCCTTATAAAGTGCAACTAACCCAAGAACTAAAGTCCAACGATCATAGACAGCGGCGTGCATTCGCTGATTGGGCGCTAGAGCAGCTGGAGGTCGATCCTGATTTTGGGCGCAAAATAATGTTTAGTGACGAGGCTCATTTCTGGTTAAGTGGCTCTACTAACAAGCAAAATTGCCCAATTTGGAGAGACGAAACCCCACGGGAGATTCATCAGGTCCCTCTACATTCCGAAAAAGTTACTGTATGGTGTGCACTGCGGTCCGGTGGAATAATCGGTCCATATATTTTCGAAAACGAAGAAGAAGTGGCACTTACTGTCAACGGTGAGCGATACAGGGCTATGATAAGAGATTTCTTTTAGCCTACATTGGATGGGATCGATCTAACAAACGTGTGGTTTCAGCAAGATGGTGCTACGTGCCATACATCACGTGATACAGTGACACTATTGCATGAGAAATTTAATGGTTTTGTTATATCGCGAAATGCTGACGTTAATTGGCCGCCCAGATCCTGAGACCTAACGCCACTGGATTTTTTTCTCTGGGGCTTTCTAAAATACAAAGTCTATGCTGACAAACCGCGGACTGTTGCCGCATTAAAGGCCAACATTAGGCGCGTTATCGCTGAAATTGAGCCACTTTTATGTGATAAAGTCATCACAAATTGGGTATCCAGGATTCAACAAACCAGGCAAAGCCGCGGAGGACATTTACCTGATATAATTTTTAAAACATAATGTTAACACATGTACTTTATAATACAAATAAAAATAGATCACTATCATTCTCACAATTTGTTTTATTGCGATACAAAAAACGAGCGCCTCTAATGGAAAACCCTTTACATTACGCGATCACATTACTTTTACTCAAAATTAAAAGCAATTATAAAAGTCATACTTTTAAATTTAAAGATACAAACTAAGGAACGATCAAGATAATTTGTAATTGAGTCATTCATGAATCTGAAATCGAATGTCGTTTCTTGAACTGCACTTACATTACAAACGTCAAGTAAAATGTCAGTCAAACATATAACTATGCAGCGGTTACAATCGGAAAAACACACGAACTCAAATTCATGAATTACTAATTATCTTGATCGCTTGTTACTGATAAAAATTGAAATTTTGCAATTAGTTCATTTTCGTTCAGATCACGTTATTTTTCTATATACGTCTGTGAATTTCTTATAATAACGTGATACAAATTCTTTTGATGTTGTTTTTTTAAGTATTTACTTTTTCTTCGAAGAACACTAGGTATGTATAACTTACGCAGTAGTGCCCTACTTATAAAATATAAATAAGAAAATCCATTTGTTCCACTATTTAAAGATGCATGAACTGTTCACACTAAATTGCATCAGCAATTATTGGAAATATTCTGGTGGCGTCTAATTTGGATGAATTTATATCGCACTACACGCGGTTTTACAGATAAGTTAATTATTATTATTTTCTGATATAATCGGATGTTGTAAAAATACGGAAATAATGTTTAAAAAGTTCTACGAGTTAAAGATCCAGAGTTCATACCTGTATTGAAATTGCTATTGCATAATTACTGTAAAGAAATAATTAATACTAATAGTCAGAGTTACTTAAGAGAGAATTTTGCTTGTATAATTTATCTGCCTTGAATACCGTGACTACTAGAAATACGAGGGATTAGTTTAATTAATTGAGAATAAGAAAGTCTAGTAGACTGTGAAAAACAATCATACAGTGTTTATTTAGAGCAATCCATTATCTGCCATTTGACGTTTTGTTGTAGAAGTTGCGTTCATTGTAACTCAGCTACTTATTTTTTTAAAGTAAAAGAAAATGGAATTAAGCAGAAAGCTCTTCCGAATCATAATTTATTATTATTTTGAAAGTTGTTTAAGCGCTTATGAGTGCAAAGAGAGTTTAGATTTAGTTTTTAATGAACATAGATAACGTATTATACAATGTCGAACACTAGGTAAGAAAACGACACTGCTGCGCAACACGCGTCCCCGCCAGTTTACTTCTCCGATATGTTTATTGAATGTATAGTGTAGCATTTGATTGGATAAGCATAAGGATAGGTCAGATGTAGGTGTCGCATATACATACGTATGACTTGATAAGCAATGATACGTCAGGAGTCACATACATATCAAGGAAACAGGATTACATCAAGGAAAATTTAAACAAATGAAAAAAAATTAAAACTATGCTAACTATGCTAACGTAACTAAATAAAATGCTGCATTTGAAGAGAAAATTAAAAATATTCTGAGAATACGGACGCATAATTCCATCAAAGAAAAGAAAAAATTATGTGTACCTAAGTAAATAGTAAATTGCATAAACCTGTATGGTAATATGGATTTCAGGTGATTAAAGTACCGATGCTCAACCGCTACATCGAAAAAAATAAAAACGCAATTCTATTGTATAATAAAAAATAAACATATGAGTTAAATAATTTTTTTCTGGGTGTATATACTTTGCCATTACAATCGATGTTCTACGTATAATTACTCTGCACAACTATCGTCAACGTATCTGATCAGACTGAGCACAGACACGCCTGGCGCCTGATGCTATAATCGTCCCTTCTCTCTTATCTAGTATACTGGTGGGATATCGTTTTCCTCCCTGCGGTTTTCTCACTCCAGTTCCATACGGTATAAGCTTATTTCAAGCGGCAACTGTTGACCCGGATATATGGAAATTATTATCCATAATTCTTATCAGGTCGGTATAGTAACGTTATATTCTCCCTACACTCAAATTAAGTACCAAATTTATGTTGCAAATAAAACGACTTTTTATTGATTTTATGATTGGATTTTTATTGAATATTAAATTACATAATCTCAAATTAAGTACAGAAAATTTTCGATTAAATTTCGTACATGCTTTAATCAATTTCATCAATAACATTTCGATTTCGTACTTGAGGTCGTCAGCTGGGTAGCGTCCCTAGGTGGCTGATAAGGGAGCAGTCAAGTCTCTCTTGGGGACCCGATTAGTGGCAGTCGTAAGTGGGATGAGTAGGCATAAAAACTGTATAAACCTTAGCTGTCGCCGCGGACCAGCTCTCCCAAGCTACGGTGTAAGACAACGTGCTCAAAGCTGAATGGTCACTGAGGTATTGTGGTCTCGAACGTTTCCCTGGAGCACAGGAAACACTCCTTTGTATTTACACCTTATGCCCGCAATTAAAGATCTGCAAGCATTAAATTTATATTTCTTCCGTACTCGAGGGAACAGAATGAATCGAAATATAAAACAAAATAAACTCAAAAAGATGATGTGTGAAGAGAATCCAGAAATTGAGGAGTCTACTGAGTCTGGAGACTGATGACAAAAACAAAACCATTGCCGGCTTGATAACCGGACACTGTGCTTTAAAGAAGCATCTATACAGCATGGGCTTGGTCGGCGAGCCCTAGTGTAGGATATGTGAAAAACAGGAGGAAACTCTCCTTCATGTAATATGAACGCCTGAGGAATTGAGGGGACTCAGACAGATACATTTCGGAAGAAATTTATTGGATCCTACGAGGGTTTTCAGATTACCTTACCCCTGAGAAGAATAGTAGCTTTTATCTAAAACACAGCATCAACAAAATCATACTGAGAGATCTATTAGGAGTGGTGCAATCCAAATAATTAGATAGATACAACGATTTCATGCTTCGAAATTGGTTTAACGACTTTCTTCACTTCCAAACCACTCGATTTCTTTAAGCATGAAATTGAAAACTTGACAGATCGTTGGGAAGCAGTCGCAAATAATGAAGGAGAATATGTTCTTCATTGATCCTTTGCGATTGTTATTTGGGATTTCTTCTTCGTTTTCATTTTCGGCAATACTCTGTTGACTTTCTTATATATATATATATATATATATATATATATATATATATATATTGTTATGAGGCAAATTGCACCGTTACTCCAGCCAACTGCAAAGGGAAAGACAGTAATTAACACAAGAATAACACACAATAGAATGGCTAAATTGGCGGACACAATTTGTAAAATTAGTATCGAAATGTAAATAAATTAATATAACGACCACTTTGTATATTTCAAATTAATTTATATTTATTTCAAAATTTACATTTTACTACTATATTATCATTTTCATAATTAAAGTCATTACCGCGAAATTAACAGATAGCTAATTTATCTACATTCAAATTTTGTATCGATCCTAATTAGACACGCCCACTTTTTTGAATTTTTAAAACTAACTGTAAATTATTATATTAATTTTGTTTTCATGTTAGAATTAATATTTCATTTATATTTAAATTATTATCCATTGTAATTAAAGTAAAAATCGAGGCTATTTTCATAATTTCTTACAAGGCTTTGAGAGAAATAATAATTGCTATCGAGCGTCAGTAAATAAATTTTATAACGAATGCCAGGAAAAAGTGCTACTCCAAATTTAAAATTTAATTATACTAAAAATACTTGTGCGACAATTATCAAAATACTCAGAAAAGAAGTATTAAACCTTGTCACTACTTTGAAACTACCTTTGGAGTCGAAAATACCTGTGGAAGGAAAGTAATCGTCCAACGTATCTTTTAGCCCACGGCTATGAGCAATACCAACTCCTTCGACCGACGCCTTCGAACAACGCCGATACCCGCTCCGTAGAGACGAAACCACCTTTATTTGGTCCCGCACTTCGATAAAACTGACCAGCTGACACCATTCCATACCTGCATACCGCCTATAAGAAACAGATTTAATTAATACAGTTTATTTCGTAAAAATCCTATAAGAACTATTTTATTTAACAAGACGAAATTTTATTAAAATACCTAACTCTTAATTTTTACTTTCGAAATACATTTCTATTTGCTCAGAATTTGTGAAAGGAAATTTATTATTAAGATCTGTAATACTTACCCTTTAATTTGTTTGTCTATATATTTATATTACCATATACTATTCATTAACATTGCTATTAAAACATAACCTTTTAATTCACACGTGCACTCTATATTAATTCCATATTTTGTCGTTAGGCACGTTATTTGTTCATTGTTTACAGATATCTTACGTCAATAAATATTTACACTCATTACTTTATACAAACTCTTTTATTTATCATTGCTTAGCTAGAGATAACTTTGTAATATTATTAAACAATTTTCCATCATACACATAGGGATAAACCGACCGACGAGGATCCTGAGATACTGTCAAATTTTTGCGAAATATACTACTTGTTCTCCGACATCTAGCCGCCACCTGAGACATTACATGAGAAAGACTGGTGATCAAACGTAATAGGTTTAAAACCAAGGCGCCCAACCAATAGTGCAATTCCCTACTATTCAATTAATATCACTGAATATTATTTTTCTTTTATATATTATCATTATTCTCAGCCTCATCAGCGCTACTTTAATATATATATATTTTATCTTCAGTCAATAGCATTTGATATTTTCTTTTATTATTTTTGACATGTTATATAGGAAGGTTGTCCTTTATGTTTTGCATACTAGGATATAGAGGGCGCCAATAATCAAATGTCAGTATTAGAAATTAACCTCCATCTTTACTTAGCCTAAATCCGTAGTTTCAGTAAGATACGTGTAGTGTTGTAGCTACAACGAACTGTCAAAGTGGACAAGTTAGTCGAAAAATGGAATTAAAATTTTCGCGAAATAATTTTTTATAATCTTCAAAGACAATTATCTCAACAACAATGCCTCGCCAAGTTGGTTTCTATTTTCGATAATGAAGCACCACATCAGTCAACAATTTCTCGTTGGTATGAAGAATTCAAACGTGGACGGATTAATGTTAGCGACGATCCAAGAACAGGTGCACCAAAAACGGCAATCAGTCAGGAAAACCTCGATGCTGTGCGCAAGCTCATCAACGAAGATCGGCATGTGACATATCGTGAAATGACCGAAGAACAGCTAGGGTGAATTGTTGTCAAAAAACTCTATACCGCTTCAACGCAGGAACTTCTAAAAATGTGTACAACATCGTGAGTGATGATGAATCATGAATTTCCTCATACGCCAGAAAATAAAGCCCAGTCGTCTGTTTGGGTGTACCAAGTTGAAGAAAATAATTTCTCTACAAGATCAAAGAACCGGTATATAACCATTGTTTGCCACAAGTAACCGCTGAGCTCCAAGAAACCAACCCATAACGACAAATCATACACTACTAAGACAATATAAATTCGTCTCGACCTAAGTTCGAACGATTTCTTTACCTCTCCGAAAATCAAGGACGGACTGCGTTATCAAAGGTTCCAATCATCAGAAGGAGCAGTCGATATCTTCAAAAACGCAATTTTGACTGTACCAACAAACGAGTGGAATAACTGCTCCAAATTTGGTTCGAGCGCATGCAAGAGTGCATAAATCTTCGTGGAGAATATTTCGAAAAACAATAAAGTCTTTAAAAGCTATCTACTGTTTTATCCCAGCTCTATATGCCAAATACTCATACATTGTATTTTGTAACACAAAATTAATAAAATATCATTATTTTTATTATTTATTCCTATTTATTATTTTTTCATACTTATGTTTTTATTTATATATACATAGCATAACATTATCTAAAAGCACGGGCAGCAATCTATTAAATAGTATCAAATCGGATTATTATTAATTTACATTTAGTATTGTATTGTTACTATTACAAATGACAAAAATATTTATAAGTACTCTACTTAAATTTGACGACATTATCAAATCATTACTCTGAATTATAATCAAATAAACGTTATATTACGATAATCTTCTCGTATTAATTATTAATTTCAATTAATTGTACGCCGTTTAAATCAATTAGTGTAATATTAGTACTGCGATGGTTGCTGTAAAAGTTTCGAAATAGAAGAAAACAAAAATATATAAGATTAACAAAATATCTTTAATAGTATTTTTCCCATTCAGAAGATAGTACATACTGTCATAATTTTATTTTTAAATTATGACGCTTCCATCACTCTACGAGTGTGTAATAGTTATTTACGAACTAAGTGCGTGAAATCATATTTCGCCAATAAGTGACCAGTTTAAAGCGCGAGCCGTAGGCGAGCGCTTTATGGACACGAATTCGCGAAATGTTTCACGCACGAAGTTTGTACAATATTTTTTGTACGAGAACTATAAACAATAATAATATTTATATAAAATATAAATATAATTTCAAACTTTTTATATTTATAAGTAATTTTAACAATGTTATTAGTATCTGCCAGGATGGCCGGGCGGTCTAAGGCGCCGGACTCAAGATTTACCTTGCCAGTTATACGGGTTCTCGAGCGTTCTGGTCCTCTCTGAGGGTGTGGGTTCGAATCCCACTTCTGACAATTTTTTTTTTAGTTTTCTATAAATTTAAAAAATTATATTTTTTGCTGTTCTGACATTGAATTACATACCTTCCAAATATAACAATTTCTATTTCATTTCCTTTTATTTTCATAGAAAACAACGAACTGGATAGCATATTATTAAGGTTAGGGATTTATGATTTTGAAATGTCACTAAATTAATCAAGTTCCAGAAAGTACCAACTTTACTTTTACGCACTCGTGCTTAAAGTGACTTTTTACGCACCCAAATCGAATCGTGAAATGACAGGTTTTGATAAGCGAGTACAAAAACTAGTTTATAGTAGAGTTGGGACATCGTTCGAAAACATCGATGTTATTGAAATTTAGCATCGATAAAAATTAATATCGATGTTCCAAAAAGAAAAACGAAAAAGAAACATCGATGTACCGATGTTATCTTGTCGTGTTATATCCACACCTTCTGCTACTTCCATATAAGATGCAAATATGTTTAGTATTAAGGAACAATAATAATTATTGATTAATGAATAAGAAATTAAGTTAGGTTATGTTAACAAGAATTAGTAATGCTTTTTTCCATATTTTTAATTTCAATTTTAGGTAAGTTTAGTAATAGGCAGTAATTTTAGTTAATTCGATTTATTATTCTAGGTATTATTATTATTATTCAAGATTAGGTTCCACCCTGAATCTCGCCTTGGGGTTATGGAGGTCGAACTTACAATTTACTATTTATACAACTTAATAGTTATTTATGTACCTAGGTTTGTAAGTATAGTTTTAAGGTCGAGAATACTATTGCAAAACGAGACCCGTAGGGCCGAGGTTTGCATGTATTCGAGACCATGAAAGTGTACTGTACGAACCGTGGTGCATATGAGATTTTTCGTCATACCTACGTTTTTTTTTAAATAGACGAATTTGAATGATTTTCCACTTTACTTTTACTATATGTATACACATTACTCACATTAGTAACATCAAGTCAGGAATATTTGTCGTATCTATGGTAACCATGTTTGTGTCGATATAAATTTATATTTTTGATAAATGTCAAAGTATGTGCAATAGATTTTCAAAAGTTTTTCTTTCTAAATAAAATTTATAAACATGAATCAAATAGAGATGGATGCTATTATAGCTTGTACTGAGATTTCGCCGGAGAAATCTAAAAACAGATACAGTGAAACCTATAAAATGTTCAAAGATTGGTGTCACCAGAGGTATGTGGAGAGTATTTCAGAAAGTGTAATGCTGGCATATTTTCGTGATAGATCTATGAAGTTAAAATCACCAAACAGTTTATGGTGTGAATACTCCATGTTAAAAACTACCATATTTATTAACGAAAATGAAGATATTTCAAAATATCCTAAATTGAAAGGATTTTTGAAGCGTAAAAATGATGGTTTTAAGACTAAAAAGTCTAGTATCTTTACAAGAGAGGAAATGAATAAATTTGTTATTGAAGCTTCCGACGATACATATTTGTTGATGAAGGTAAGTTTACAGAATGATTCTTTTTAATTCGTGTTCATTCTATACTAATTTCTTGCGGGTTGTTATGATTATGGGAATTGCTGGGGCTTGTAGGAAAGATGAACTAGTTAAAATGAAAATTCAAGATGTGGAAAATAAAAATGATGTAATAATAATTAAAATACCGGATAATAAAAATGGATTACAACGTTCTTTTACAATTATTGCGAAGGAAGAATATCCAATTAATTTTATGCTAATTATTAAAAAATACATTGGTCTGAGATTATAAAATATTACCAATGATAGATTTTTCTTAAAGTACAGTTTTGGTAAATGTCGAAATCAGCCTGTAGGAAAAAACACTCTCGCAAAAATTCCTAGCCAAATAGCAAAATACTTGTCGTTGGAGAACCCCACTACCTACACCGGACATTCCTTTCGAAGGACCTCGGCAACATTATTAGCCGATTCAGGAATTGATGTTCTTGGTCTGAAAAGACACGGCGGATGGAAATCTTCTACCGTGGCAGAAAGCTATGTTTCCGATTCAATGATAAATAAAGTACCGATAGCTGACCGAATTTTATATAAACAAAATATTACAGAGGCTGTTTGCTCAACTGTGATACAGAAAAATGAGAAGAAAGTTGATGATTCCATTAGGAATCCAACCATTAATAATGTTGACATTATTGAAAATATAAACTTGCCTAGTAAGAAAGAAGACTCTATTGTTCAGATAGCTAATTGTTCGTTTACATTTAATATTACAAAATCATAAGTTTTTGTACAAGATTCTATTTTTCCTAGTTATGTTAATTAATCATGTTTGAAATAAATTTGTCATAAATTTTCTAATATTGCTATTATTTCCCTAGGGTCGTAATAAATATTACAGCCCGCTACCATAGCAACTGTCAATACGGTATGTAAAGTGTCACTTACGTTTCAAAAAAAGGTGTCATAATTGTTTACTTACGCAGTAGGTGTGACGAAAATCTATTATTTATATTTATAAATTGCAACAAAGACATTTATTATTATTATTACTCACAAAAGAACATCAAATAGATTTATTTGTAATATTTTTCGTGTCTCTTAACTGGTCCCTAAATTTATTTATATATATATATATATATATATATATATATATATAATTTAAAATAAATTATCGACCGTACTATATTGGTTAAAATAAATTAAAAACGGGCAAGCGGTCTGTCAATTAAAACTCATTTATTTATTATCTCTATATTTCGCAACGAGTTTGTTGCTTCTTCCGGACATTAAAATTGATTTAATTCAATATATTTTAATGTCCGTATACGTCACTTTCATTTTTTTGAACTCTACATTCTTATCTCCAGAAGAAGCAACAAACTCGTTGCGAAATATAGATATAATAATACATTAGTTTTAATTGACTGACCACTTGCCCGCTTTTAATTTATTTTAACACATATATATATATATATATGTATATATATATATATATATATATATATATATATATATATATATATATATATGTATATTCACAACTATTTAGGTTATCGGTCTGTTTTAATTAAAACTCAATTGTTCTAAGCTCAATATTTAGTCAATATATTTTTTGACTTCATCTGGAGTAGCTATAACATTGCAAAATACACTTTACTCTTACACTAATATATTAAGAGTAAAGTGTATTTTGCAATATTATAGCTACTCCATTTTTAGAATTAGACAATTGGCAGATCATTGGGAAGCAATCTTAAATAATGAAGGAGAATATATTGATTGGTTCAATTCTGTTTGTTAAAAAAATAATAAATTTTGGGTTGAATAAAAATGCTACTTAACTTATGCATCGACCCAGCGCCCGCTCTAAGGACGGGCAAAAATTTAGGGACGCCATTTTGGCTTTAAGTGTGAGAAAATATTTATGTGTTAAATATCCAATTAATAGAAAATTTCAAATATCGATTTTTTTGCATATTTATATTATTTATGTCCAAAAGCTAAAAATATTTACACTATTATTGAAAAATTAACGCAGAATTTGTAAAGGACGCTGCTTGAACTTGTTTGAACATGTATATACTTTTCTGAACGGAATAGCATTAGCATGCGAGTAAAACGCTGCTTCAACTTTTGTTTGAACATGCATATATCAATGATTTGAATCAATAATATAAGACATTTATAAAGTTCATTACTTCAATAAAACGCCTATTATAATAATATATTTGAACAATTGAACTGAACAAAATCTCAAAATCAAGAATTATAAAATTGTTTTTTCCTACGTCCGTTATAATATCCTTAGTTTTTTTCATTAATTTGCATTCATAAAATGTATGATTCATGAATCATACGAGAAGCGTTTAAAAAATGCCATAGCGGTTCATTTTTTTCACACATTTGCGTTATAAAAGTGCCGTAACGTTTGATTTTTTAACGCAATTATAAAATTGTTCACGGAAAGTGTGCTCTGAGCGCTGCGCGCTCATGTCAATCAGTTCGTCCAATAAACTGTCAAACATTCGTTTCCGATCATAAATCCCTGTTTTTTTTATCTAGTTAAAAGGAGTGTTACTTATTATTAGTCATGGAGAATGAGAATGAAAAAATCTTCAACTGCATACTAATACTAATGTAGCTCTTTCGTCACTCCAAATTAATAATGCCCACAAGTGTACTTTTAATATTAAAGGTTTTATCGAATTTATTTAAATCTACGGACGTAGAAAAAAATTGCTTTCATAACTGACACCTGCTTTCAAAACAGACATCTGCTTTCAATAACTGACATTTGCTTTCACTAATTGACATCTGCTATCAAAACTGACATCAGCTATCAAAACTGACTTCTACTTTCAACTTGATATCTACATTCAATAACTGACATCTGATTCATTAACACTGTTACTTTATAATGCATTTCCAAATAGCTTGAACCTAGGTCTATTGTGGCTAAGTGGTAAAAGCGACAGTCCGGCAAACTGTAGACTTGGGTTCGAGTCCCAACATGGTCAATATTTTTCAATTAAAAATTTCGTATGATTTGCTTTGTAATTTGTAGACAGCAATGTTTACATTCCCACTTACTTTGCAATTACATACATACTAACTCGATATATGTAAATATTTCATATAAAAAGTCGAAAAAGTCCAATAATTTATCAATTGTTGTATTTAATAAACGGCTAAGAAATTATCTAAATACTTATATATATATATATATATATATATATATATATAGTAGGTTCAATTAATTGGCGATTTAAGGTCCGGTTTTACTTCAATATGTATATATTTAAAACAATCTTACATGTTTGGGCATATGATGCCATTATCAAAAAAATTAAAAATATAAATGACAGTATATTAATGCCATACTTATATATCTGTAGTTGTCATGGATAGAATTATTCAAAGATACATTTAAGTATAATAATAATAAATCATGCCTTAGCATTCTCTAAACAGTAAGGAAAAAAATTCAATTAACAACAGAAGTGATAAAAAAAATCTAAACAGTATATACTATAACCTAATAATGTAACGATCTGCAATTTACCATCATAATATATGTTGCTGTTATATAAATATATATAATATGTTATTTAAATATCTGTACATTTGCTTATAATGCTGGCAAGGCGAATGCGACAGCCTGACTTCTTAAGCCGCTCCACGGGCGCAGACATAATAATAACTCATTGCTTGCCATTCTCCTGCTTTTGTTGTCTAACTGTTTAGAGAATGCCGAATCATGATTTATTGTTATTAAACTTGAATGTATCTTTGAATAATTTTATCCATGACAACTACAGATATATAAGTATGACATTAATATACTGTCATTTATATTTTAAATTTCTTTGATAAAGGCACCATATTCCGAAACATGTAAGATTGTTTTAAATATATATATATATATATATATATATATATATATATATATATATCTTAGTATGTTATGGTAGATTCAATTAGTTGGCGATTTACTTCAATATATATATATATATATATATATATATATATATATATATATATATATATATTGAAGTAAATCGCCAACTAATTGAATCTACCATAACATACTAAGATCAATAAATAATTATCTTTATGTATTTATAGCGGGTGTCCCAATAGTGCGGCGTCGGTCGATATCTCGATACCGTTTGATGGTACAAAAAACTTTTCAAACAAATGTTTATACAGGCTGTCGCAGAATAGCAGTACTGAACCTAACTTAATTTTTTCAAACGAAACATCCTTATATTTTATTCCATTTTTACAAAAAGCTGTCCACTTCAAGGCAATAAGTTCTTAAAACTAGAACGTCCATGGCAAAAAAATAACACACATCAAAATTCTAATGTGTAAAATTGCTTAATGCAAAAATAAAATGCTTAATTGCTCTATAAGTGAATTACATGTGCGTTTCCTCATGTTTTAAAACTGAATTTTTCACAACAAGAACTTTTCAGTATGGTTTACGCTTTAGGATCGAGCGATCAGAATGGTTTCCTTGCAAGTCGCATTTGCGCGCAAAGGTTTCCGAACGCTGAGCGGCGTCCTAATATTTATGCATTTGCTAGACCAAAATAACGTTTTGAAAGAACAGAAAGCGTGCATTATGTAAGGAAATTGGCAAAGCAACAACGGTTGGACAACAACAAATTAGAAACTGTAGTGGAAAATCCTCATACATCAGCACTGGCGTTAGAGCGCCAAGGTGGAATATCGAGAACTTCTATGAACAAAATTACTCGAAAACACAAATTTCACCCATACCATGTACAACCGGTGCAAGAACTAACCCAACAAGATTTTATTAACAGACGAAATTTCTGTAACTGGGCATTAAACATATACATATACATGCGAGTGTGTATATGTGCAGTGCATCTTTTTCTTCTCTTGCGCTTTTTTGCGATATTTTACAAGGTAAAACTTGTCAATTATTCATTAATTTAGTACCATTCTGTTCCTTGTCCCTTACTATTTTCGATTGAATAATTTTTTCTTTTAATTATTATTAGTTTTTCCTTCAATTTATAGCATTTGATTGTGCCCTCTAACCTTTTTTCTCCTGTGTGATTTCTTATATTTTTCTTTTGGCCAAAGTATATTTCTTTTTTCCATTCATGGCATGTTTTATATATTTATACCGGGATCGATTTAAAAGTTACTTCATTGTATTGATTTAATCCTTTATAGACCCCATTTAGCGCGACCTACGTGTGTTTGTGCACTTTGTCAGTCACCAGGACGGGCCTCCTTGGTGCGAAGCAACTGTCCTTGTCTTATTCCTTTTCCTTTGTTTTTTTTACCTTCAACTTATATTGAAAACAATACAAAATGAGTACTACTTGTAACATATGTGATCGTGATGTATGTACTGAGGGTGGAATTTCTTGCGATCTGTGTAAAAACTTCGCTCACACAACCTGTACCAATTTATCCAGGATTGAAGTGCAATACCTAAAGGTAAAAAATCGAAAGTTAACATACTACTGTAATTCCTGTTCTGATTTTAAACAACAGCTTAATAAGATGCATGAACTCACGTCCCCCGTTAATACCCTACAGAATGAACCCCAGGAATTTAAACCCCAGCGCTCGTTAGGAACTGATGTCTCTGTTGAGAATAGGGTTGACCCTTTTGATATGGAAAGGATTATTCAGGAGGTGACAGAGTGGAAGAGACGAAAAAAGATTCTAATCATCTTCAACGTTCCTGAACTTGAAAATACCAGCAAGGTAAATTGCGGCAGAGACGGTTTCGGTAAACGAAATCTTGAAAGACTTAGCTGTATCCATAAATCATGTTTCTCCGATAAAACTTGGTAGATTTGATCCCACCAAACAGCACCGGAAGAAGCCTATTAAGATTTCTCTCTCTTGTAACAACGACGTCATCACTGCACTGCGTGGAAGTGCTAAATTGAAAAACTCACAGAAATATAAGTCTGTATTTGTGGCAAGGGATTAGAACTTCCTTTCAAAATTCTTTGTATAAGGATCTTAAAAGAGAACTGGATGAACGGCTGGTGGCAGGGGAGACTGGGTTAATGATTAAGTAGTTTGTACTTAATTATCCCAGAATCATTGAAAAGGTTCATTCGGAAAACTAGATAAATCCAACAGCTATGCTCCGTCTCTTCATTTGCTCTACCAAAATGTTAGAGGCCTTCGATCGAAAGTAAATGATGTTTATTGCTTAAGCGGCTGTGCTGACGCTGACATTCTATTGCTAACTGAAACATGGCTTTCTGCAGATATCCACCACTCTGAAGTGATTGACAATCGATACTCGGTGTGTAGGAAAGATCGTGATCATGTAGCTGTTGGTAGGCGGAAGGGAGGTGGAGTTCTTTTTGCTGCTTTGGAGGATATACATTCTACTGCTTGGGATACTTCGGATTTAGCTAATTTAGTATCTCTCATAGATTTATTAATATATAAATGTATCTTATCAAGATATATAATTTATGTTGCCATAATTTATGTTTCACCAGATGTATGTTTCCATTGAGGATTATGATTTATTTTTTGATGCTTTGTGTTTTGAACTTCTAAATAAGGACGTAATAATTATCGGTGATTTAATTGTACTAAATTTAATAGTTGTGAGGCTAATATGGACCCTAAATCGGCTATTTTACAAAATATTATGAATACATTACATTTGCGTCAATACAATCACATCCTAAATCAGAATGATAGACTGTTAGACCTTGTATTCAGCAATCTTAATTGTCCTATACACGTTTGCATGATGATATGTCACTTGTCTCTGAAGATGGCCATCATCCAAATTTGAGAATTGATTTAGATAAAGGCAATATTGTAAAAATTAAAAAATTTTCTGTTAGACCTTATATTCAGAAATCTTAATTGTCCTATACACGTATACATGATGATATGTCACTTGTCTCTGAAGATGGACATCATCCAAGTTTGAGAATTGATTTAGATATAGGCAATATTGTAAAAAATAAAAATTTTCCTCGTAATCTAAACAAAAATTATAATTTTCGTAAAGCTAATTTGGTAGAGTTGTACGATAAAATGACTTGATTGGTTAACACATGTAAAAACATGTGCGAACGTTAATGTAGCGACAGCAAGATTCTTTTCTGTGGTTATTTTTTCTGTGGTTGACAGATACGTACCCGAAACATCTTCTTCCTCTCGCAGGTTTCCCACTTGGTATAATCGAGAGGTAATAGGGATGATAGAACAAAAAGAATATTACTACCGTAAATGGAAACGTACGGGCTCCACTAACAATAAGCAAGAATTTGTTATGTTGCGGAGCTTGGTCAAAACTGAAGTCTGTCGTTCTTATAACCAGTACATATCCGACGTTGAAATAAATATAGTGAATGATCCATCACAGTATTGGCGATTTGTGAGGCAAAAGAGCGGCAAATCCCGGATTCCTGCCTGCTTGAATTCAGAAACGGATATGTTAACTGATCCGAATGAAATTGTAGAGGCTTTGGCACACATGTTTTCCACTATATTTGTACCACGTTCAATTATACCTAATACTTTTCCTGCAAATATTCTTTAATTTGACAGTATTAATATTCCGGCGGTTTCAACTGAGGAGGTTTCGTGTGTCTTAATGCAAGTGAAGGCTGATTAGTATTACACCTCCGGTCACGATGGGATTCCTAACTTTTCATTAGAGATTGTGCACGGGTTCTGAGCGAACCTCTAGCTTCAATTTTTAATTTAAGCATGAGTACGTCTACTTTTCCGGGCATTTGGAAACTGAGTCGTTTATACCAATTTTTAAACATGAAGATAAGAGCTTTATGAACAATTATCGACCCATAAGTATTTTATCTACCTGCTCCAAACTTTTCGAATAACTTCTATACTTGAAAATATATGTGTGTGTATCACCTTACATTTCTCCATACCAGCATGGCTTCAAACCGGGAAGATCGACAGCGACAAACTTGGTTGAAATTACCCAGTACATTAGTCAATGCTTGGACAAAAGAGAACAGGTAGATGTGATATATACAGATTTCGCTAAAGCGTTCGATGCGATTGACCACAATATACTCATCACTAAAATCTCCTACTTCGGCTTTTCCCCTGAGACCGTAAAGCTAATTGGACAATAGATCGGCCTACGTTTGCTACAATGGATATAATTCCAGGATATTCACTGTGTCTTCTGATGTACCGCAAGGGTCCAAGGCTACGGCCTCTACTATTTATAATCTATATAAATGATCTTTTAATCTCAATAGACTGCCGAGTTCTTGTGTATGGTGATGATCTAATTTTTTTTTCAAAAATCGATACCATCTTCGACTGTGACACATTGCAAAGGAATATCAATATTATTACCACCTGGTGCTAGAAGTAAAAGATCTAGGTGTTTTATTTGATACACAGCTTAAATTTACTGGACACATAGAAGCAGTCTGCAACTCTGCTTCTCGAGCTTTAGGCTTCCTTATAAGAACGCGCAGAGGATTCTCTAACGTGCGCACACTAAAAACGTTATGTTTTAGTATGGTCAGATCTAAACTGGAATATGCCTGTGTAGTATGGTATCCCATATATACTTACCAGCAACTAGGTTTGGAAAAAATTTAAAGAAGGTTCTTGAAATATGTTACGTTCAAGAATAATAATAATGGAATATATCCACCGCGTGATGTAGACTACAATAGCCTTTTAAGCGAGTATGGCATGGAGTCGTTGTCGGAACGGAGAAATGCTTCTAGTGCCAACTTTTTAATCAAAGTTGTTTCAAACAAAATTGATTCTTCGTCATTACTCGGTGAAGTACAGTTTCTTGTACCGAATTACGGCACGCGTTCATCGGCTACATTTTCAGTTCCTCGTGCAAGAACTAATGTTTTGGCTAAGGCCCCAATGGTCCATATGGCGAAAACGCAAATAAGTATTGTGAGTATCCCATTACTCAATAAATAAGTTAGTTTGTCATTTTTTTTATTTTGGTATTTAAATGTGTAAATGAATTTGCACTGCAACATATGTTTTTTGTTTTCGTAATTTTATATTATCCTTTAAGTGGATTTTTGTATCTGTTGGGTAATAAAGACTATTATTATTATTATTATTATTAAACAAGAATTAGCAAGAGCCGAATTTCTTTAATAACGTGTTATTTACAGACGAAGCCGCATTTTATAAAAATGGGTTTGTTAATAGCCACAAACTTAATTATTATAATAATGAAAATACTAGAATGATAATTTCTCTGGACAACCAGCATAGGTGGTCTCTTAATGTAAGGGGGGGCGTTCTTGGACATTTTGTCATAGGACCATACGTACGGGTATACAAAACTACTCTAACCACAGTGGAAGATATGAAGTTCAGAATAACACGTGTATTTAAATCTTTTGATGAAAATATGCTTCAAAGGGTGCATCAAAATTTTATTCGGAGGCTTACTGTCTGTTAGGAACAAATTGGTGGCATATGTTATAACTTAATATCTTATGTTTCACTGAATAAGATATAATATTATGTAAGCATAAACAATTCAAATTAAAATCGCTGTGTGCCTTCATATTGATAAGTTCTTGTTGTGAAAAAATTATTTTTAAAACATGAGGAAACACACGTAATTGACTTATAGAGCAAATACTGCATTTAGCAACTGCTGCAGTAAAAATAAAGTGCTTTACTTTAGGAGTAAAATAGCATGAAAAAAGCACTATGCATTCCATTTAAAAAAATAGAGATTTTTCCATCTGAAATTTGTCATTTTGCTTTCTCATTTCTGAACACTATATCAAAAAAATTAATTTTAGCAATTCGTAAAAGTTATCGCAAGTATAAGCTACTCATATACCAAAAACTTCATTGTTGGGATCAAACATAAGTAAGACATAACTTAGCAAAATAGTACCTGCACATGACATTTATTAGAGAAAATGTTAAATATTTCGAAAACTATTACGTTTAGGTATAGACAATGGTATATGAGAAGCATGTCGATTTTATAGCAGACTCTAAAAATGGAATAAAATATAAGGTATTTCGTTTCAAAAAATTAAGTTAGGTTCAGTACTGCTATTCTGGGACAACCTGTTTAAACGAAAGTATTTTTAATCTCTGCCCTTTAAGAATTAAACAATATTTGTTTGAAAAGTTTTTTTGTAGCTTCAAACAGTATCGAGATATCATGGGACACCCGGTGTATATATATATATATATATATATATATATATATATATATATATATATATAAGTAAAAATTAATTAACGGGTGAGTGGTCTGTCAACTAAAACAAACACCTTTATTTCACTCTATATTTCATAACGAATTTGTTACTTCCTCAGGAGTGTAATTGCGAGTTAAAATTCAGCAAACAACGACATTAAACATGTTAAAATTAATCAAATTTAAAACATTAAATTAAGATGATGTTGGTTTATCGTCAACCTTTAAAAACAAAAATATTTTTGTTTTTAACAACATCCTCTTAATTTAATGTTTTAAATTTGATTAATTTTAACATGTTTAGTGTCGTTGTTTGCTGAATTTTAACTCTCAATTACACTCCTGAGGAAGTAACAAATTTGTTATGAAATATAGAGTGAAATAAAGGAGTTTTTTTTTACTTGACAGACCGCTCACCCGTTAATTAATTTTTACTTATACAGTACGGTCGATAATACTTAATAGTCTATATATATATATATATATATATATATGTGGTAGATTCAATTAGTTGGCGATTTAAGGTCTGGTTTTACTACAATATGTATATATTTGACGTACGTTCTTCTCACTGAGCCTCCTCCAAAAGCAATATTTTTCACCAAACTACATTCATTTCTTCGCCTGTGCCCTAAGTTACGCCCATCTGGATAATACAATTGAATCCGTGTTTCGTCACAAAAGTAAATGTTCTTGAGCAAAGTTTCGTCGGCATTGCCGTATCTCTGGAAACAGTATTAAAGTGTCTTCACTACTCTATACGGATCAACCGCATGCGTATGTAACAGAATAATTTGAAACATCCTTGAGTAGGCCTAAACCTCACCAATTTTTGTATAATATAAAAGTATTTTTAATAATACAAAATATTGTTAAAAATTTGGTGTGAAGAACACAATACAAGATCATTCTTAATATTTTTTGTGAACGTATCCTTCTCCAGATAAGCAGATACTTCTATCTACAGATTCCTCAGTCGCCCCTGCTGAAAAAGGATACCATCACAAAAAGGAACGACTTCGCTATCTCACAGAAATTATTAAGCGTAGAAGTACATTTAGCGCTGCAAAACGTTGCTCCAAAAAGTTCGCGACTTAAATCCATAATTTTGCGTTCATTATTTACTTTAAAGTTCTATGCTGCAATCGAACTACTGAATTATATCTAAAACACCACTTTCGTTTCACAGCAAAATTGTCAAATTTACGAATTTTTATGTGTCAAACTACAGTGTTGCCACATTCCGAAATTTTAGCAACACTCTTATTAAATAAACTTGAATTAAAGTTTAAAAGTACACTGCCCAAGATATAAAACCCGTACACTAACATATTATCAATGTAAGCGAGGCTTTTCAAATTTGACATGTCTTATTTGACTTAAAGTTATAGGTATTCGAAATGTATGTATAACCTATGAATCCTATAAGTGACAGTATGAATATATTTGTCCCGTTTACACAATTAAAAGACTTTTATGCCCATAATAGTTGTACGGGTTTCATATGTCGCGCAGTGTACAACCTAGACATAACAATAATGATGGGAAAACTATATTATTATCAATTGCAAAAATATATAATATTTCTATTAAATAAAGAATGGAATGTGAACATAAAACTGTTTTCAATAACATTTCGTTGCCTTGTTTGTCGTAAATCATTTATCAAACATAATAACGGTTTTATAAGAATATTAGTTCTTCTAAAATTATTTTCGTTTTATATTGCATTTTAGTGCACCTAAATTATGTAAGGTCAGTGTACGTACATACAGTGCAGTTCAAAAATTTAATGCCGGATGATCTTTTATAGACACAGCTGTTAAAATTATATGTGAAACAAATATTGCCAGCTAGGAGGGTTGTCTTGACATTCGCTATAGAATAACTTGTTTTTGTTTTTCATTTGTATTTGACTTATTATTTTCATTTTATTTTAAAATATTTCTTTTTTTAACTTATAGAACAGTTTCATATTTATTGATTTGATATGGTATTGCTCACTAAGGAAGAAAAAGTACAAATTATTAAATGATACAACACCAGTAGTGGTACTGCAAATGAGGTTGCCAGTTGTTTCGCTTTTACATTTGAAAATACGCCTGTTGCTACAATAACAACGACACTAAAAATCGTACATAAATTTGGAACTACTGAATATATAATAAACTGTAGAAAATGTAAAAATTTAAACGTAAATTTTAGAATTGAGGAAAATGAGCGAAGAGATTTTTATGTACGTAGTGTAGTCGAAAAAAATAAACAGTGGTCATTACATCAAATATTTTGAAAAAATAGTACTAAAAAAGTTACAAAATATCGACACGGCAAGAAACTTGTCCTGAGGACCACATAAAGTGCTTAACACTTTGTGAAGAAATGATACAAATAGCGATTGATAATAATAATTTTAGAAGTAATATTTTATTTAGAGATAAATCATTTTTTTACATGACCAACATAACATATGTCACCAATTACACAGGTCTACAGTGATTTTGATGTTTGAAAGCTGTTTGCTAATTTGTATATGTTTGGGGGCCCTTATTCCAGAAAACGCCATATTTTTGCTCTATCACGTAATTTTTTTTATAGCGCTCTATATCTTAAAAATGTTATTTTATTAATATACATACCTATGACAAGAATATCTTTGTTCCATGTTAGGCATGATTTTTAAATGAATTGATTTTTATGAAATTAAATGTGATTTGGCAACACTGGTTAATATTAGATTTCTCAGCAAAGCAACAGAGTCAGCGCAGAAGCGTCAATACAACGTTGAAACCTGCTTATGTGCAGTTTGGTTGTGTTAGTCGTCGCGCTACTGTGTCCGCGCGCTTGTTGTCTTCGTTGTTGCGTATTTTAAGTGTTCTAGAACGTATAAATATTGAAAGAAGACATTGTGTGAACAATCCGAATAACTTTTGTTATATCTGTGGTAGTTATGTCGTAGTAAAGCAGAGGCAAACTATAACTTCGTTTGTGAAAAATGTATACCACGCTTATTTTGGTGTAAAAATTGGCGACCAAGACAAGTCCTGGGCTCCTCATACTGTTTGTTCCGTTTGCGTTGAAGCATTAAGAAACTGGCAAAAAGGTACGAAGAAATGTTTAAGCTTTGGTGTTCCTATGGTATGGCGAGAGCCTAGAAATCACAGTGATGACTGTTATTTTTGTTCGTGTAATGTTCAAGGATTCAACAGAAAAAATAAGAAACAAATTGTGTATCCCAATCTTGACTCTGACCAGTTCCTCATGGACCAGATGTACCGATACCTACCGCCCCAAAAGCACTAGAAAACGTCATATCGTCAGAATCAGAGGAATCTAATTGCGACCCAGATGACTCAGATTTCACACCAGATTTCAGAGAGCCCGAAGTGTTTAACAAGAGCGAACTAAACGATTTAATTAGAGATTTGCACCTTCCAAAAGATGCATCCGAATTGTTAGCCTCCCGACTTCGTGAGAAACATTTACTGGCACCTGGCGTCACATCAATCTTTTACCGGGATCGCGAAAAAGAGTTATGTCAATATTTTACTCAAGACGGACCGCTAGTGTATTGCAACAATATTCCTGACTTAATTTCAAAATTAGGAAATGTGCCGTATGTAAAAGAAGAATGGCGCCTGTTTATTGACTCAAGTAAGCGTAGTTTAAGAGGCGTTTTATTGCACAATGGTAACGAGCTGGCCTCGGTTCCCGTTGCCCATTCGGTACATTTAATGGAAACGTATGAAAATTTTGAATTTCTTTTAAAGAAAATAAACTATCAAGAACATCAGTGGATGCTTTGTGGTGACCTTAAAGTGCTGTGCATGCTACTAGGACAACAAGGAGGTTATACAAAATTTCCATGCTTTATTTGTGAGTGGGATAGTCGAGCAAGGGATAGACATTGGACTCAAATAGAATGGCCCTCTAGAGCAAGCCTTACACCTGGTAGCAAAAATGTATTAAGAGATAGCTTAGTTGACCCCAAAAAAGTTTTACTGCCTCCTCTCCATATCAAACATGGCTTGATGAAGCAGTTTGTTAAAGCCCTAGACAAAAATGGACAGTGTTTTAAATATTTGTGCGAGACATTTCCAGCCTTATCCGATGCCAAGTTAAAAGAAGGTATTTTTGTTGGGCCGCAGATAAGAACATTATGCAAAGACAAGGATTTTCAAAATACAATGACCAATGTCGAGAAAAACGCCTGGGTTTCATTTAAAGAAGTAATTGATAAGTTTCTTGGGAACTCTAAGGACGAAAACTACGAAAATATTGTTCAAAATATGTTACAACACTTTCATCGTCTAGGTTGTAAAATGAGTTTGAAAGTGCATTTCCTGTTTTCACACTTGAAATATTTTCCTGAAAATCTTGGAGCAGTTAGCGAAGAACAGGGACAGAGGTTTCACCAAGACATTAAGGAAATGGAACGGCGATATCAAGGCAGATGGAGTATAACGATGATGGCGGACTACTGCTGAATGTTAAAACGGGATATGCCCTTAAAAACATACAACCGAATGTCCGGATAACGCAGTTTTCTGGCAAAAAGACTAAGATTTCACTTAAAAAAGACTGAGTAAAGTATTTTTATCCACTTTTTTAACTTGTATTCCACCTTTTTATTCAATAAACAAATAATTTTTTTTAGAAATATCGTTTTTTTTCATTTAATATTTGCAAAATAACCTTACGTGATACAAATAAATGCATAGAATTTTTGAAATCAGCCTACCAAAATTATATAAAATCAGTTTTCAAAATAAAAACATCTGTCAAAAAGTTTAATTTTGTAGACCTGTGAATTATTGGTCAACCAACAATAAATGTCTTTTCTTGTCTTTATGCGCACAGTATTCTAGAAAATTGAATGTTTGGGCCGCCGGTATTTTCGGTGAGGACATCATTGGACTATTTTTCATTAATATCCATTGAACGGCACAAAAATATTTTGAATATGTTAAATAATTTCATTATTCCTGCTGTTCATAATCTTAATAACAATTTCGATCATGTATGGTGTCAGTAGGACAATTTACCTACACACACTGCCAGAATAGTAAAAACGTTTTTAAATGAAGCATTTCCTAACCACTTCATAAGCTCTATTAAAATTCAGTGGCCTCCCAGGTCACTAGATTTGATCGCGCTAGACTTTTTCTTGTGGGGTTACCTAAAGCAGACTGTACACACATAGCTTAACAGGACCCGTAACTTCCGAAGAGGAACTTCGACAAATGATTATTGGCACCTATAATAGCATTACACCCGATATGTTTTGACGTGTACGACAAGATTTTTTTTACCTATCAACATACTATCAAGAGCGAAATGGAGGATTATTTGAACATATATTTCATCAATTCAGTTACAAATACGATTTATTTTGATATGTGCATGTTTGTAGTAGAATTGGATTTACTTTTAATGATTAATCTGTTTATTTACTACAGTTGCAGACTATGATTTGAACATTTAATACATTATTTTGAAGCAACTTCAGTTCAATTTTTAATTTTTCGTTATTTATTTTGAAATATAAAACAAATTTTATATTTAAAAAGTTCCTTTACATAGTTTGAAATGATAAATTTCATTTATTTTTAGAACTTTTATCTATTTATTCGTGTTTCTATGGCAATTCTTTTAATTAAATTGATAGTCATATCTTTTTTTAAGAACATTTTTAAATTGTAAATTTTATTTTTAATAATGATTGTTCGAGTGTGTCGGTAGGATATAAATTCATACCTAGACGTGTAATAATCATACTGATATAAAGCACTCAACTACTTAAGCTTGTCTAGGGAAGCTGAGTGGGAAGTCTACAGAAAGTATACGCATGTCATAGATCACATATTACATATGGCAGCGATGTCGTTGGACCTTATGGAAAGACCGTATTCCATCAATTCTTACCAAACTGGTATCTACAGGTAACAACGAATAAGTATTTACAAACTGAAAATAAATTATCCCTTAAAAGGCGAAGTTTTGCTGTTCGTAAAATATTTGTCGCTTTTTTTGTTAATTAGACTAAGATGTGTTTATCTAATTAGTTTAAGGAGATATTTTTGTCAAAATGTTCCTAATTTTCCAAAAAAACATTGTTAGCATATAGTAACGTTAGGCTTTGGTGTATAATTTTTATTCAAATTTTTGGATTTTACAAATAGAATTATTATCAGCTAAATATTACAAAAAAGCACACAAAAATCACTTGCATAGAAGAGGCTAAAGCAAGGAATAAAAAGTACAATGTCACACTTGCACATTGTTGTTATTCTCGAGGAACAATACTCTCCTGCGCATCTTCCCCCTTTTTTGTCTGGTGTTTCTATGACCAAGTGATTTGTACGATCATACTACACATCAAGTGATACTCGATTTAGTGATATACTTGATTTTAAAGATCTAGGTCTTCCGCCTGACCTAGAAATTGTTCCACAACTTTTCAAATAATTTGTCGTGATCTCCCTGCGAAATTCTAATTGTGTTAGATTTCCATAGGATTCTTTGAGCAGTTGCCGCGCATTTACAATTGTGACGTCAATAAGCCAAGTAAAAATCGGCCACCACCATTTTTTTGCTTCTTATTCCTATTCTGTACGGATGTTTTCGTCCATAAGGCCAATACCTCCCATATGGGAATTATATTCACCAATCATCTTAGGACAGGAAACAGAACTATAACGTTTTACGTATGACAAAGGAGAAATGCTATAGTATGTCGAGGTTATTATAACAACATTATTGTCTAACCAACGGACGATCATGGTAACCGTTTCATTTTCAATACCTCCTTCATATGTTCCTCTTTTTTCAGGAAAACTTTTTCGAAAGTGGACAGTTTGTTGGAAAGCGGTTTTCTCGAATGGTACCAGTGCCCTGAGAGCTCTTTTAGTTTTAAGTGCTAAATAAGATTCAAACCGGTAAAGATATTTTCGAAATAAAGTTCATACCCGTTGTCTTTGGCACCTTGTAATTGATCCAATATAGCAACAAACAAAGCAGCAGCTTTTCCATATTGTTTTCTATATAATTCTGATCGACGACAACTTTTTTCTTGGTATAATTCATAGTTGACTAAATATCTAGACGTTGTATTCAGTGTACACATTTTATATTCAAAACGAATAGGTTTCCCATTGTTACACTTCACGTATATTAAATAAATTAAGTTTTATTAAATCATCGCTTTTTCTTTTGTACGCGCAATGTTTTTCAAAAACTCTGTATACAACTTTCGCGTTGCATTTATAAAGAGAAAGTTCGGTTAACACAAGCATCGGGTTAACCGTAATTCTCGGAAAAGCTACCTACTCTCTAAGTTTACGCGTGAAAATACTCCTTTTTTAGAAGCCTAATGAGTTAGCGTTGGTTTTTATTCATCAAGAGATTACTCGCCTTTTAATTAATATTCAGCTATAAGCGAGGTACGATTCTTTAGGATAATTTAACCCCGTTCTTCTGTCAAGATCTCATACGTCCAACTTACAGCTGAAGCGAGATAATTAATAGTTTGTCTAGAGTTATTTCTTTCTTTTGACGCCATTTTCAATAACTTGATGGATTAGTCGCTATCAACTTAAATTTCAAACGACACCTGTAGTGCATAGGTAAGAGTCATCTAGACCCATTTTCAGGTAAACCTACGTCTATTTGCCATTAGTAATAATTGTAGTTTACCTGGCCATTCTAACTTCGTTATATACGCCCCGAATTACCTGCTGTTAGGTATCATTCTAATCCGCTTTCTATGACGAACCTCGTGGATGTATTTATTTTCATCGATACCGCGATCCCGCTCGCGTATCGCGGATTTTATTTATTCTGTCTCTGTCTGCAGCCTCCCATTGGTTCACGGTTTCCATAGAAATTCACTCCCCGCACAGTCATATATAAGCACCGGTTTCCGCGGATACGCTCTCGCTCTTCTTATTTTCTTCGAGCTCACGTGTTCATTCAACACTCTCGACGCTTTCGTGCCCATTCACGGACCAACAACATAATTACAAGTTAAGTACCCTTTACTTACTTTAATTCTTTTCTTTCTTTTTCTTTCGTTATTTATTAAACGATAATTAACTCAGACAGAGGTGAGCTTTAACTAGAATTTAACTTATTCGTGTAGATTAACTTTAACCGAAAGTTAACTCTGCACGTATTATAATTGTCATTTGATTTATATTTATGGTGTAGTGTTTAATATCGTGTGATATTATTAAAATAAAGCGTTTTAAGGACACCTCTGCTCTTTTATTATTAATTTATTTTATACTAATTTTATTACACCTGTGTTATACAATTTTAACAACGACGCCTTGTGTTTCATGCATCAATCACCATTAACTAAAAAATGTCTTATCATTTATTGTGACGCTAAACCTAGCCGAATTTCAACACACCAGCGTGCGACACCATGTATATGTTACTTCCATGGATGTCGACTATAGTATTTTATCATACGTTTGTCGTGACTCATATGCTTTTCTGGCTGATAATATTCTAAATATTTTTCTTTTAATCTATTCGTAAATGGTCTAAGTTTCCAAACCTTGTACGCAAGGTCAGGCTTCGGGTTATCAGCACAATGTGTAAAACGCATGATTTGAATAAATCTATCCCTTCTCATTGCTTCGCTTAATAGTGCATTATTTACGTCGCTTCTTGATTTCGAATAAGATTTTTTTCCTGGCAGTACGCAATATTCGCTCAATAGAAGAATCTCAATTACACATTTTATTTAATTTGTGGACACTTTAGAGTCGGGCTTATTTTTAAGAAGCGCATATCTGCACGACTCTTCAATTAGAAAGATAACCAACTCATCATCGGAAAATAATTCGAAGATTTAAAGTGGTGAGAGTTCTTTATATTTATTATAGGAATTAGACTTCACGAAATTTATTGTAGGTGATAGTATATCACCGTCGATCCAACTGCAAGTTTTTTGAGTTTGCAATATTACGCGAAGCTTCGTTTGATTCAATAGGTTCGAAAAAAAAACTAAATATTTATTGCTAAAACAAAAAAGAATATAAAAATGTATACATTTATAACGCAAACTCCGCAATAAATTATAAAAACCTCAATAAAACAAAAGAAAATATGCTTATTAAAACCTTATATGCAAAATGAAATTATATTCTCGAAACAGACATCAAAGACTAAACGTAGACTAGAAAAGTTCAGCTACACTGACTCACATGTTAAAACAACATTCGTGAATTAAAGTCACTAGATAAATAAAGTACCGCAAACCTCCGCCATTTTTGGGCAAAAATTTGGCGTCAAAATTGAATTGCTGTGTTAAATAAAAAATCAATTTAGTACTGTATTCTTAAAAGAACGCAACTGTATGAACATGCGTTAATAATTAAACCGCAGATAGTAAGGCAATTAATTAAAACAAGCAAGCACTGTTTTCATTATTTATTATTGTTGGTTTACTAAAGCACGCATTTTCGCCTTTTGTGGTTGACAACCAGATCAGGGTGTGCATTTGGAGTTAGTTTTTTCATGTCATCTGGTCTTGATTGTTCAAATTGGGAATCAGAAAAATGCACCTTACATAAGTAACTAAGTGTTATAACAAGTGATCTGCTTTTACATATGTACTCACCTCACAAATCTTCGCATTTACCGGCACATTGTCTTGATTAATGTCACATAACCACACTTTTCTTCTGTCTGCATTCCTTTCACCACTGGGAAATGCAAATAAACGGAAACCTTTGGCGACACTGTTTTTGCAATTGATAATACAACAACCAGGCATAATTACACTTTATGTTGCCAACGGTGGGTTTAGATGCAACGATGCAACGACAAGTGATTTGACGTTTGGCGGCCATGTTTGGGCAAAAGTAGCGCTTTCTCTCTCGCGCTCTTTGGCCTTATGGATTGCGGTACTTTATATGTATCTAGTGACTTTATCGTGAATTAACACAGCATGCCATCTAATGTATAATCGTGATACCTTTAAGAAAACAACATAAACCGGTACCTAAGTTTTCCATTACCATATGGTAATGCCACTCCCTTATGGGTTAATGGTTTTGTAAATGCGATTAAAATAATATATGGAAATGGAACGAGATAGATTGTGTCTGATTTGATTTATCCGACACGGCTGAAAAAAAACGTATAAAGCCGCGCTTTACACGAATATGCACATAATGAACAGTGTGGTTCATTGTGCATATTCCCCTGCCGACGAATACTGGTGGTTGAGATGTTTACCAGGTGAAAGCTAATAAGCAAGAGGCCGTTTCTTTCCATTTTCATTTTTTATTTCATTTCTTTGGACAGCTGATTCTTCCATCATTTTATTTGTTTACTTCTAATGGTTACCATCGCAAAAATGTAATAACTAGATGCTTATAGAGCCTTTCACAGTACGAAGACGAGCACATCATTGATGACGTTTGCACAGTGTAGCAAGATGTCCATCTGTGTTATGTAATGAATAATGATTTTCTAATATAGGTTATATGTATCAAATAATTGGTATGACATGGAAGATATTTAGGTTATGTTGAAGTAATAATTCATAACAAAATATTTATTGTTTATACTATTGTTTATTTATCAGATATAACATTTGCGTTTAATAAAGAAAACTGCTTTTTCAACATATTGATTAAATAGAAACAGATGCAATTTATTTATACTCAAATAATACAATATGGAATACATTTCATCAATATAATAGTAAACAAACGTAAAGAACGATATTAATGATCATTAATGATCAAAATACCAAAGTTAAAAACACATCAGTCTGATGAACTATCTTCATCGTCCCTTTCATTTCCAATATTAATAAAAAAATTCAGGAAGTTCATCGTGATTTATAACCACTTCCCTATCGCACCATTCTTGTAGTAGTTTCTCCGTATGACGAATGCTGTTTTGCCAAGTTTCAGATGAAATTTTATCAATGCCCTTTCCCATATTATTTTTGAATTATCAATGGAACGTCCAGTTTTGCCTACATGTCGAGTATAGTAAGTTTTCGCAATACCCCAGATCAGTTCTATCGGATTGAACACACAGTGATAAGGTGGAATCCGAAATACCATATGGCCATATTGTTGTGCCTTTTGATCCACGTCATATACAGGCTCAGATTTATTTTTACACAAAATCGTAAATGTTACTTATGACAGAATATTAATTTTTAATGTACTTACTTGCGAACTAATTCAAGTAATTGCATTTTTAATAAATTGGCATCATAAACAATATTATTTTTTCTCAGTCATCCTTGGATGTCTGCCTTAGTAGAGACTGCTGTTGGTGGTTTATTTAACACAGCGCTATAGTAGCTTGCGTCAGCTATAACTATCACAGAGGGTTGTTTTAATTTGTTTAATTGTTTAATTAATTGTTTTGTTTTAATTGTAATGTAATTGATGCTGAAACCATTGTAAAAGTTATTTTTATTCATTTCACCATGGTAATCACCAGTGTTGTTTTCTGATGGAAATACAAGTTCAGCACCATGAATAAACCCATTTGTATTACCGGCATGCAATACAATAAATCTAGAACAAAATATAAGAAACACCAATAATAAAATAATTTAATATTCTTTACCTTTTTCTACAAACTTTGGCTTTGTGAACACTTCTACGATCATCACCTTGCCATGAACGTGTCCCTGTGTTGCCTTGAAAGAATCAAGTTTCATCAACAAATACAAATTGATAAATACCAAGTTTCTTCAGTCGTATATAGTTTGATAAAAACTTCATACGTTTTAATACGATTTGTGCTAACTCCACCAATGCCCTTTTAGGATCTTCTTTTTTGTAGTGATATCCTATGTTCTGTTTCTGTAGCTTTCACTTTCCACAGTGAGGTGCAGCCACCTATAAAAATTTCTGTTTCACAAAGTACTGCTCTCAAAGATTTTATCGTAATATGCTGTTCTGTAATAACACAATAATTATATTATGCTAATGTATGTATATTTTGGAAAACTTACTGTTTCTGTACATGTTGTACACGGTATTCCAATATGAACAACTACTTTCTTCCTGTCATGCTTCCGTTTATGGCTGAGCAGTGTATTGCCATTTGCAGCATCAGAAGATATTCTGCTAACAGTTGTAAGGCTTACACCTAATGCTGCAGATACATGCTATAAATAATGTAATTCATTATAGTTATAGTATTGTATGAATAAGAAATATAAATCATCTCACGTATTGCCGTTAATGGTAACAACGGCGCGCCATTATCAGGTTCTTCCGCAAAATACGCGACTGCAGCTGCAATTAGCGATTTATTCTGGCTAGAGAATGATTTCAGCATTATTGCGTAAACGAATAATTCAACTTTAGTTATACGAATGACTGTTTATAATAAAGACAAGATAAAAGCCGTGAAAACTAATAAAAATGTACAAAAAATGACAGAACACATTTTTCAAATGACAGATTGGCAGAACAAATTTGTCAACAATGGACGCTTCTTGCTCAGTCACAAACTTATACGGCGATATTATCGTTGAATTTTTATTTTATTTGGAACAGATTTGTTATGCCGAAAGTTCAATAAATGACGTGCACGTCTTCGTATCGTGAAGAGCCCATATTATATTAAATTATGTTAAATGTTTCTTATATAATTTCTTGTGTTTTAAAGTGGTTATAGAAAAAAATACTGTATTATACACGGATCAAAATGGAGATTTATCTCTTGCTTTGATCTTTTCCCTCGTTTCATCCGGTTAGAGAGAGAGATCCGGGAGAGACTTCAAAGTTCGAGCTAAAATCTCCTATTTTTGCCCCTAATATAATAAATAACTATTTATACTAGTGTGGCATAAAAAAATAATAGTGTTTGTGACACAGTTGTTACTACGAGTAGAATAAAATATTTGTGAAAATTACACAATTGTGTTTCGTATTTAATTCAGATTCTGTCAGTTTATTTGCTAATGCGACAAAAATTTCTATTTTTCTTTAATATTCATTATCTAGTATCCATCAACTTCGTCTATCCTAACTAAAGCATCCTCGTATAAGAAACATCTCGATAAAGCAACTTAATAACAAATACAATCGCAAAAAATAACAAATAAATGTTGTTTTGTTTATTCTTTTATGTTTATAAATGCTTCTAAAATGATAATAGAAGTCCGATATTGTCATTTCCCCGTCTCACATACATTAATTATTACTATATTGACTTATAATTTTCAAAATTCCATTAAAATTTACAAACCTTGTAAACGAACAACAAATAATAAAAGAATTATGTATGACAATGTCCTTGTTTACGATATAGTTCTAAATTGAATTAAAATGAATTACCTATTTGTTAAAATTGTTTGTGTTTCTATTTTATGATTCTTCAAATTATATATGAATAATGTAGGAACTTAAGAGTAATAATTAAAAAAGGAAAACTCATATTAACAACGACGATAATATAATTAAAGCTTTTCATTAATTGACGTAGCAGACACTTCTTGGTGAAACATTTTGTAATTAACAAATTATTATAAAAACACACTTGGCTATTTCACAATTTTTTATTAGATCTATGTCTAACATATGTTTCGGCTGTTATGCCATTGTCAAAGAGTATCTTAAAACTAACTTACAATACGTGTCCTTTTAACTTTTATACCTATTTTTTAGTGCTAGGGTGCTGGTTGGGACATATTTACAATCACGTCTATTATGGGGGTGTTAACAAATTCTAACTGTGTATTCGTAATTATTCTATTTTGTTTTTGTGACTAGAAATTAAAAAATCACAAAAACAAAATAGAATAATTACGAATACACAGTTAGAATTTGTTAACACCCCCATAATAGACGTGATTGTAAATATGTTCCAACCAGCACCAGCAACTAGCACTAAAAAATAGGTATAAAAGTTAAAAGGACAAGTATTGTAAGTTAGTTTTAAGATACTCTATGACGATGGCATAACAGCCGAAACATATGTTAGACATAGATCTAATAAAAAATTGTGAAATAGCCAAGTGTGTTTTTATAATAATTTGATAATTAAAGCTATTATATTCAAAATGTATATTTCTTGTTAAGAGGTATATCAACAAAACTATAAGTTTTCTGTGTTTCTGGGCTTCTTTAAAATATTTACTATTTGGTGCATATTTCATGTAAAACTGCACATATTTTGGTGCATATTTTCTTCAAATTACAAATTTCCTTCTAAAAATTCCAAGGCAGCAAGTTTATAAATAATTCTCAAATAACTGGCCATGTAAAATACCAGATTTTCTGATGTTCTGGGAAAGCTGGTTAAAATACTTTGCGACATTTTCTGGCTTATAAAATTAAAATATCATTGTCAATGCTCCCACATAAAATACAATGTTTGACAATACTTGTATGACTTATATCAGTACAATTTTCTCTAGAACTTAATAATACAAAACCGTAATAAAAGCAATAAAGTGACTGTTAAAAGGATACATTATGGTTATGTATAGAGACCGGACGCATCGGGCCTAAATTACGATGAACCATATAAATAGTCTATAACTTCGCTAAGTACAACACGCAGTTATTGAATACCACTATTCATTCGATTAACAGCACACATGTTCTTTGTCGTTGAATTGTGACGCAATTACTTCAATATTATAGTTAAATTTCTGTCTTCATGGGCGTAGATAGCGTGAAGAGCTTTTAAAAATTATTTTATTTATTAGTTTATATTTCGTAAGATAAATAAAATACGGTGAGTTAGTTTCTTTTCTTTCATTGTTTTATCGCATCGTGAAACAATGGCGAGTTGGATTAAGGGTCATACTGATTGTATGTCCTTAGCCAGTGATTCCGAAATTTATTGCAAAGTCTGTAAAACGTCACTTAGCATCGCAGATATTAGACCTGTTGGAATCGGACAATCTTAACGAAGAACTTTTATAGCGGCAATTATTCCATTAAATAAACTTAACAATCCCACATTTAAAACATTTCTCCAAAAATATACTGATCGATATGTTCCTGATGAATCCACCTTACGCAGATATTATGTTTCTAAGTGCTACACGAAAGCAGTAGAACGCATTAGAAGCCATCTTAATCAAATCAGAACCTATGGATAAGTGCCGACGAAACTGTCGATATATTAGGACGCTGTGTGGTAAATTTTGTAGCTGGTGTACTATATCTAACTATTCCATATCACGCATATCTAATAGCAACAAAAGTTATAAATACAGGTTATGCTGAAACCATTTACGAGAATATGAACCAGATGCTGCGTTCGGACGACAGGTACCTACAATGAAAAAATACTTTTATTTATCAGTAACAGTGTTACATATATGTTAAAAACAGGCAGACTATTAAAGAAAACATACGCTGCATATGTAGCACATGCCCTCCACAGAATCTGTGAATATATCAGAGACACCTTTCCGGAAGTTTATAGACTTGTATCTGCTTTTAAACAAGTTTTCAGAAAAGCACCATTGAGATTAGCTCTTTACAGGGAAAAACTTTCGTCTTTGCAACTGCCTTACTCTCCAGTAGTAACTAGATCGGGAACATGGTTGGAAGCTATTAGATTTTATGCAGAGAATTTCGATAGTGTACAAAATTTCGCTACATGTTTAAATGACGATGCTCGAAGTATTTCTGAGTGCAAGGAACTAATACAAATTCCAAATTTAAAAAATCAGTTGTACTTTCTTCAGGAATACTTTGGAAATTTGACAAAACTAGTCACTTATTTTGAAAATAAAAATCTCGAATTAAATGATGGATTAATCACATTAGATGTGGCTATTAATAATTTCAAAAATATTCCAAGTGACTTCGGATGTGGCCTTCGGCAAAAGTTAGACGCAGTTTTTAATAGAAATCAAGATTTAATAACTGTGAGGCAATTGTGTATAGGGACAATGCCTCAAAATTTAACTGCTAAATACGCTGAAATAAAAGAATATTTCCAGTATGCACCTATAACCAGTTGCGATGTAGAAAGTACGTTTTCTATCTACAAGGATGTATTTCATTCAAAGAGAACAAATTTTTACGAGAAAACTCCTTTACTCAACTTGAACTACAAAATGAACAAATAAAAATGTGTTTTGTGTTTTATAGATCACCACCTACCTACCTGTTTGTTTTCCAATTATATAAATAAAATTAAAAACTCTTTAAAAATAAAAATTTTCGATAGTACACCCGTGGGCGATGAGTCATGAGTCTCTCGTGTCCGAACCCTAGTTATTGATAAACTGATAAATACATATACTCTGTTCCAAGTTATAGTGCGAACCGCAAGCTGAGGTGTAATATCAGTTGTACAAAGAATAATTTCTCGATATTCAATTACCTCCACAACCAGGAATTACTAGGTGGAGAACATGGTTAAATGACAATTGTTTTTTCGAGAAATTATAGAAATATTTAAAAAAATTTCAAAGATTTCAAATTCTTTCAAAAATTTCTAATATTTGGAAAGGGGAAATTGTTGATGAGATTGACTTAAAGCCTTACATTGTAAGCAATTAAAGTCCAGTCACTTTCGTCAATGTTGCGATCTTTTTCCATATTCAAGCACTTGCTAGGCGACAGAAGACATTCATTTAAAAAAAAAAATTTAGAAAAGCACCTATTTGCCAGTTTTTTTTTTAATAGTACTACCAGGAAGGAGCATGGAAAATTGAACGACTCCACACATCTTACAAGTTATTTGTTTTTTTCTGAATAACCACAAAATGCACCATTTTTGGACTTGCAAATTTTAAAATGACGTTACCGTTTAAATGCATGTTATTAATATGTCAACTTTATAACGACTGTATAAAAGTTTATTATACAATAGAAAAATTTTATCGTTCTAATTTCTATGCTCCCGATTGTACCTAATTGTAATAAATGGATAGATCATACATCATAAGTCATAAATAAATAAGTGTACTTATTGTTAGGTATTATTAATTATTAATAGTTACTAAATATTGGTAATTATTCCCTCCGTCCAGTATAAGTGTCCGATTTGAGTTTTTAAGGAAAAGTTAAGAAAAGTATGCCTTGATTTGACGCTAAAAGTGAAGTTAAGAGAAAAGTATAATACGTAATTTGTAAACAAATTAAAGTTTTCTGCGTTACCTATTTGTAAAATAAAAGTGTATCTTTAAAAACAGTTCTTTATAACGAAACATTGCAAACCGGTTTGTCTCAAATATGAACAATTCAATCATGTTTTGGCTGCAAATTCACAAAAAAAAAAACTAATTTGGCATCAAACTTACGGTAGGCTGTCTACCATTCATTGTTCAGAACTCAGTAACAACGGCAAGCTAAAGCGTGACTCTATCAAGATTACTGCCAGAAAATTCAGAGTATCCGAAAAAATTGTTAGTAGTATATGGCAACGAGGAAAGCAATCATTAAACGATGGATTAGTAGTAGCTGATATATCGTAAAAGGGACGTACTGGCCAAAAACCAAGAATGCTTGTAATAGAAGCAATTAAAGCAGCTACACTTAGTAATCGGCATACTATTCGTTCTCTTGCACATCCTATTGGTATTCGTAAAAGTACAGTTCATAATCTATTAAAATCAGGACCAATAAGGCGACATTCCAATTCTATAAAGATATATTTGACGAATGCCAAATTGCACGGTTAAAGTACTGCTACTACTAATTTGCCTTCAAACTTAGGCAAGCTCTCTACCATTTATTGTTAGAACTCAGTAAGAACGGCAAGCTAAAGCGTGGCTCCATCAAATTCAGAGTATCCGAAAAAACTTGCGGATCGAGGAAAGCAATTATTAAGCGATGGTTTAATAGTAGCTTATGTATCCTTCTGTAAAAAGGAACGTGTTGGCCGAAAGCGAAAAATGCTTGATATAGAAGCAATTAAAGTAGTTCCACTTAATAATCGGCGTACTATTCGTTCTTTTGCACATCCTATTGACATTAGTAAAAGTACAGTTCATAATCGTTTAAAATCAGGACAAATAAGGCGACATTTCAATGTTATAAAGCCATATTTGACGAATGTTAATAAAATTGTACGGTTAACTGTACGGTACTGCTTATCAATACTTAATCGAGAAAGTGTAGCTGATGGAACACCTCATTTCAAGGATATAACTGATTAAACCCATGCAGCCAAAAAGTGGTTTTTACATCACGAAAACATCCAATACATGTTACCTAGTAGAGGGTGAACAGAAATCGTTCAGGACCAGCAAAATCAATCCTCACTACAATCAATATCAAAATAAGCATTTTGGTGGTAAACTTGGCATTTGGCCTTTAGTATTTGAAAAATTTGCTACGAGAAGCAGCTAAATCGCCCTGCTGGTACAATAGAAATTTTGAATGTGACTAGAGAAGATTACACCAAAATGATAATCGAAAAATTGCTACTTGCAATTAAACAGAAAGGCTTACACTCAATCGTCTTTCAACCATCTGGATTCAACAAGATAATGCCAAACCGTATATCGATCATGAGGATATAGGTTTTAAGAAAGCTTGCGAAAAAACTAACTTAATCATTAAAATGTTCTCCCAGCCATCAAATAGTCCTGATATGTACGTTCGCAATCTGGGATTGTTCAATGCCATTTAGTCAATGTAGCACAAAACCGCTTCCAAAACAGTCGAAGAATTAATCAATGCCGTTATAAATGCTTATGCTGAATTAGATAATGATACTCTGAATAAAACCTTCTTAACTCACTAGCAGTGTATGACCGAAACTAGAGAACTGATGGTTGAAATAACTATAGACTGCCCGATATGGGAAAGGATCACTTACAAAGAAATGGGATGCTAACATTTGTTATTGTGATATGGATCTTGTGACAAAAGTCCAAAATATGGTCGATTTAGTTTAATTTCTGGTTTAATAATCTTAATTAACTTTAGTTTTATGAAATTTACACTTAAACTTATAAGGAATAAATTTGTTTTGAGAAAATGGACACTTATTTATGGACGAAAACAATTATAAAATCGCACACTTATTTCTGGACGGAGGGAGTATATATTAGACATTATAAATGCTATTCAATAATATATCATTTATAATGTCTAAGGATATTGTAAATTTTTGTAAACATATTGTTAATAATGTTATACAAACAAGTATTGTGTAATATAACAGACTTTAAATGTAAAATAAAGTTTTGTTTCATGGAATCGGATTGGGTTTTTGTTAGAAAGTTATAAAAATTTAGTATAATAATGCAAATTTTTGTCAAAATATGCGTATATTCATATATGCATATTTTGCTGTTTTTACATGCATGTAATCCGAGCTTTAATCATAATAATAATAATAAAAAGCATACGTCATCTTTTTCAATTGTCTGATCCTGTTAATAGGGCACTCATCACTCTCATCAGCAATTATCTTTAATATTACGTCATCTCTTGATATTAAAAACTCTCTGATATATAAGTTCATTGCACAGCACATTTGTTGTTGCCCGTGACTTTGATGCGTATCGAAAGGTTATAACCTTATCTTACGGTATTAGGATTCCTTTTATCATGGAAATAATTCATTAATTCAATCAGTAGCATTCCACAAATTTTCCAAATATTGACCGAGCAGTTTACATCATTATAAAGCGTAAAAAACACGAACGCATTAACGTCAATACAAGGAAGATTCATAAATCTAGGTTAGTTGACCATGATGTTAATTAAGAAATTTTAGGAATACCCTTGCATGTAGACATGCCGGTCACATAAAGGGAAAAATATCATTGCGTAATATGTATGTGTACGTGTTTGATCTTATTCATAATCACATGTCTTCGTTCAGTGTTTGTTTATGCATTGTAATTATGTATATGAGATAATTAAATGGTTTGTTTGAAAATATATACAATTTGAACTTGTAAATACACTCAACGAAATTTCCACATAAACAATTGTATAAATGAGTAAACTATGCATCGAGCATTGTATACAACGCGACAGAAATTTCAGCACTTAGAGGAAATTACTATTTGTTTATTTATTTAGACATTACAGGGCACCTAAATCATAAAATACGAGGAATGTACAGTATTTATTGTCCCTAGCATATAGAACATGGTTATTTTTCTGTATAATCAACCTGCACTTGAAGACACTTATTCCACCTATGTTTTAGCATAGAGACACATTTTTAAAAAAAGTCCGAGTCTTTGTCATAGAAGAATTCTCGAACTGCCGTCATAACGTCATCGTCGCTCTCAAATCTGGTTCCCTGAATACTTCTTTTAACTCCGGAAATAAATAAAAAATACTAGTTACTATGTCAGGTGAATATGGTGGATTTGTCATCAATTCGAAACCAGCGTCGTGAATTACTTACAAGGAAGCAAGGCTTTTATGCACCAGGGCGTTATCCGGATTAAAGAGAATTCCAAGAGACAACTTCCCTCTTTTTTCTTTAATGCAGTCTCGAAGTTTATTTATTAATACTGGCCCATGATTGTGTGGCCACGTTCCAGGTAGTCAATTAATAATATTCCCACCGCATCCCAAAAAATTGTAGCGATAATCTTACACGCTAAGAATTGAGCCCCAAATTTGCGAGCTAGTGGAGTTCTTCTGGGTCGTCATTCTTTACTTTGGAGTTTAGACTCAGGATCGAAGCGGTAAACACACGCTTCATCAACCGTAATAAAGTGAACCAAAAGACTTTTGGGATTACTCTTAAATAACGCCAAATTCGCTTCTGAAATGATGACTCTTCCTGGCTTTTGTCCGGGCGTCAACATTCAGGGCACCCATCGTGCAAAGACCTTATAAAGTCCAAAACAGTTACACCACTTGATGTGCCTGTTATCTCTGCTAGACCTCTAGTAGTTCACCGACGATTTTATCTAACCAAATCACACACATTAACAACATTTTCTGGTATGCAAACAGTTTGCGGTTGGCCAGTATCTTTGGTATGTTCACAAGTTGCTCTACCGCATCGAAACTCTCTAAACCAGTTCTTTACTACTTAATACGATGTAGCATCATCTCCAGGTACACTAATCATATCATCATCATGTTTTGGCATTAGACCTTCCTTTTGCAGATATTTACTAATAATAATAATAGTATGAAGTTCATTTTTCTCCATTTTTCTAAATCTAGCAAAACGTTTACTTTGGCCTAATATAAATTCTTAACTAATAAAGCTAAAACAACCAGGTTTGACAATTCGCTTGACAAATAAATAACAAATATGTTGCATATGCTAATGCATGAAAACTCTATCTCCAACAAGGTCAAAGAAAAAAAATATTTAATAAATGCACGTGACTTGATCGAACTCTGGTAAATTTAGTATTCCTTTATAATTGCAGCGCTACCCCTATTGAAGCGTAATGGTGGGAGTTGTAGATGCGATGATACATACTGTAAGTCAGAAGTCAATTCAAATCACGAATTAACAGATATCGTCTTAATATACGGTGAAGCAAGTGGAAATGTTAGAGCTTTTAGGTGTATTTATAAAGCGCTGTTTCCGAACCGAAGATGTCCATCAAATGATTTGATTTTACAAACCTTGTACGGATTGAGAGATCGCGGTACATTGCGTCCACGTTATGAAGGCCGTGGCCGTGAAAGAGGATCTTCGGCAAGGTATTTTTCAGTCTATGGACCATACCCGTGAAGACCGAGCCGTGTTAAAGCGTGTACATACTTCAAAGTTTTCCGACCGACCATCTTCTTTAAGCATTCCACCTGCTTTACACAAATTAGCCCTTTTTAGGGCAAGATATTGTCATTAGATAACGAGGCAAATAGAACACGATGTGAATATAATTAATATTAAGACAATTAAATATTACAAATTCCATATCACCACAAAACTCTTATACGGTTTAAAATTTTTAAAGAAAGTCGATATTGTATTTTTTCGAGGTATTACAAAGGTCAAGCCATTGACTTATTTATAAATAGTAACCGAACAGCTGATGCATAAGAAAATGTATGAATGAGTGAATACATGTAATACATGACTATTAAACTTTTTACACAAAGACGTATTTATTACATTGCCGAATGTGAAGGCGATTGTTTGGTGAACTTGAACAAATAAATGCTTATTTGATAGTTGAATCGACAACACATAAACATATAATTTATATTTATTTAGAGTCAACCTGAATAGATGACCGTATTTGAAAAGTTTGTGTTCCTAAATTTCCGTAAAAAATTAAAGTTTCGATGGAATAAGATTATTTGTAGATTTGAATTGCTGTCTTACGTATATATTATATTTTAGCGTACGTCATGATATTTCATTTACACCCCGTATAGATAGGAACTACATTACAGGACACTAAAGATTGCATACGAACGCGTCCATCATATACTTTACGTCGATTTAGATATAAAAAAAAAATCTGGAAAAAGGGATTCCTAAATGCTTGAACGCCGAACACAAACGAGGAAGAGTGAAAGCATCACGGTCAATCTATGCCCGTTTTGAGGAGATCCAGATTTTTTGAACTATCTTGTGGCTATGGATGTAACATGAGTCCATTTTACGACCCTAAAACAAAACAACAATCGATGGAGTGGAAGCATCATGGTTCTCCAAGGCATAAAAGTTTCGAGTTTAGAAATCCGCCGGAAAAGTTCTTGTTCAGTTTTTTGGAATATCCGTGGAATAATTAGGATCGGTTACCGAAAAAGGGTCAGACCATCACTGGAGATTCTTATTGTAAATTACTAACCACCCTGAGAAAGAAAATTAAGGAAATGAGAGGTGGCATGTTAGCGAAAGGTGTATTGCAGAATAATGCCTCTGCACACAAATCGCGCATTACCATGAATGCAATTCGGGATCTAGGGTTCGAATTACTAAAACATCCACCCCCTTAACCCCCTCAGACTACTATCTGTTCCCTCGATTGAAAAAACTTTAAAAGAACGTCAATTTTTGTGTAACGAAGAGGTAATAGAAGCTATGGAGAACTGGTTTGCAGACCAAGAAGAATCTTTTTCTTAGAAGGGTTAAAAGCGTTGCAGGATCGCTGTATTAAGAGTGTTAATTTAAGAGAAAATTATGTTAAATAATAAAATATTCCCAACATTAAATTGTTGCAATAGTAAGCTAAGAATATATCAATTAGAGGGGGGGGGGGGCTAATCTCGATGTATCATAAAATGATTTCTTTTTGCTTCTACTTGTAAATAACAAACAAATGGTGTTTTACTTGTTTCGAAAGGAGAGATAAATGATGTACTTTCAAAAACATGAATAAAAAGTATCTAAAGCTGATTTCTTCAAGTGAAAAAATGTATTTACTACAATGCGAAATATTTAAGAAAAATATGATAAAATGTTTTACGCCTTATAAGAAAAATCAATCTTATAAAAATCTTAGATTTCTATGAAACTTGAGAAAGTACTATTTTTCTAATTACTTTATAACTCCCAAACCGTACAGTTAATCCAAATAAATTTAAAAAAAAAATCTTAAAGAAACATCTTACAGTGACTGTTATGTAAGTTTTATAAGCAAGATCCACCTCGAACTATACGAAAACGAGACAGCAATTAAAATAATCTGCGTGATATCGAATTTTGTATGGAAAACTATATTTATAAAATATAAAAAATAGAATACAATGGAACAGAATCATTAATAATACAATTCATTAAATATATTTAAATTATTCAAGTCACTTATTTAGTTATTTAAAAATTTAAAATCTTCTCAGAAAAGAACATGCGGTTTGTTTATTTCAGTGGTTTGCACAGCCCATTTAATTCCATGCATAATTTATGTGTTCTTAGAGAATTTCGATTATATAAAATAAAAGTTTTATTTGATGCCACCTCTAATTATACTAGTTTACAGAAATATACTAGAAATGATTTATTGCATGTTTTGCGAAGTAATGTAAATGTAAATATGCTTTCTACATATTACCACGCTAATTTATTCGAATTTTTTATAAAAAAAAAAAATTCGCCCTGAAGTAGGATTCGAACCCACGTGCATATCTTGCCGGACCTTCGCTTTAACCACTATCAAAGGCAGTGATTTCAATTCTTTGTGGGAATGCCTTGAGTTACAACATGATACATACTGTGTTACAGCAAGGAAACAGATGAATTCGAATAAATTAGCGTCGTAATATGTAGAAAGCATATTTACAAAACTAGAAATTATGTTTGGTAATAAAATTAAATTTTAGTACCAAAATTCAGGTATAAAATATAAATCCGTCGAAGAAACTCAATAATATGTTTATTTGAATGCAATGTCGAAAAGATTCGAAATGGTACTAACAACGCAAGAAAAAATTTTATAGTCATTATTTCTGCATACAGACATGGGCAATTGAATGGGCCTAGTTTGTTAGTGGTTGCTAATCAATTTACAGAAAAGTTTCAGAAGGCAGCACCAACTAACAAGGATTTATTAGGACACAGAAAGTATTCTGACTTAAGGTAAAAGCTGCATTGATCTTCCAGTTACCGTAACAACTAATATGAATCACAAGAGGCTTTACGAACAGACTAACAATTTCCAAACCGAAGCCTTTCAAAAATAATTTATATCAAACATCTACTAGAAAAATGTTCTAGAAAAGAAGGAGTTTCTCCTAAATATACAGACCGGACGTTTGAATAATACGAACAACGAGAGTTGTATTTTATGATTTAATATCAGCAATAGCTTACAATTACTCAAAGTTCTTTTCGAATGTATTGTTTGATGAGGAAAGCCAAATCCACATGGATGCTATCCAGAAATTCACAGAATTAAAACATGGCACGCGAAGGGATGGTAATACAGATTCATAATGTTAGATGATGTAAGCGGCCTCTATACTAAGCCAGTCTCTGAAACGGTGGTGACAAACAGTTTTTGTGTTTATATTTGCAGAATTGTGTTTCTTATGCCGCAACACTATAATGTCTGCAATGTGAAAGAGCAAGAAACATGCTTGAAATTCTGCTTCGAACTTGGTAAAACGGCGGCAGAAACTCTAAAAATGCTTAAACAAGGGTTTGGTGAGGATGCTTTAGACCAGACACAAACTTATGAGACCGAAGAAAACACGGCAATTTCAAAGCAACATCAAGCCGATGTTGATTTGCTTTTTGACGCTGATTGCATCGTGCACAAAAAATTCCTTCCATCAGGTGAAACAGTTAATGGAAGATTTTATTTTGATGTTCTTCAGCGACTAAGAGAAAACATTTGACGCAAGTGGCCTGCCAAGTGGCACAACAATTCGTGGATTCTACACTACGACAATGCACCAACGTAGACAGCAGTACCACCCTATCCTCCCTACTTCCCAGATCTAGTGACTTTTTCCTTCCGAGTTTGAAACTGAAGGTCGAAGTGCGGCGTTTTGAGACGATTGAGGAGATCCAGACCGAATCGGAGGCAGCATTGAACCGTTAACACGCGAAGACTTCCAACACTGCTTCTATCCATGGACAGGTCGCTAGGATCGATGTATTCATGTGGAAGGAGAGCACTTTGAAGGGAATGGTGGCGAATCAATTGCGCCCCATATAACTCGATTTTTTTAACTTAAAAGGCGACGTGAGCATGTAACAATTTGGTATACAGTGTCTACTATCAACATACTGGATCCTTACTTTGTGAAAGATGAAAACAAAAATTTTGTTCTAAGACCATTCCTGAGATAGGTCTCTTCCCAAAAAGTCCCAAAAAAATCTTGTAAATGATACCAAAACAAGGATAAAATATATTTTTTGACATCATTTATAAGATCTTTTTGGACTTTCTTGGAGTTTGGAATCCACAACTTTTATCAGCTTCACCTTCTTGCCCGCCACTTTCATTTGCTTAAAGACTCAAACACATGAAGTATATTTATCTTTTTTCGGTCCCGTCAGAGTATTTGCAATACTTTGCAATAAACAAGTCCACAACTTTTTTGGAAATATATTGCACTTTGACAAATAAATGTTACTAGTTTCAAAGCTATCTTAAATTCATGCAGACACATGGTTCAAGCAAGGGTGTAATTTATGGGTTTTACAGGTTCCAAATAAATTGACAATTACAACTCATTTATTTTTATTACTATGTATTGTAACGAGCCATCGAAAAAATTCATAATTGGAGTAAACTGTGAAATTGGGTTGGTACTTTAACCACTTCCACATAATGACATTTATGATTTGACATTGAAACTATAAGTTTGTTTGTGTCAAATTTTTCAAAACTTTTATTAAGAAAATTAAATTTATTTAAAAAATGGTATTCAACATAGAACATAGAACATAGAAATTATCGAATGTTACTTCCGTACAGGTGTGAAAGTAAATGGCGAGTGGCAGTATTCAATTACGAAATGCATGGCTGATTTTAGTGAAGAACATCCTGAATTAGTGTTTGACTACAATGATTTTTACAATGTTTTGACAAATTGTGTAAAGTTATTCAGAGAGACTGGTAGCGTCGGTCGAAAAACTGGAAGTGGACGGCCATCTACACGTATAGCTGATAATATTGAAGCCCTTCAACATATTATTGATGAAAATCCAAAAACATCCATTTCAGTAGTGACCCAACAAATAAATTTATCTTATGGTACGTGCCAATTCATTCTTAAAAAAGTCTTACATTGTCATGCATACAAGCTACAATGTTCTCATGAACTTTATCCAGTGGATCATTTAAGACGAGTGGAATTTTGTCAATGGTTTCAAAATAATCTACACAATCAGGATATCCTAAACACAGTTTTTTTCACGGATGAGACCTGGTTTTATCTTTCTGGATATGTTAATTCACAGAATATGAGGTGTTGGTCCTCCGAAAATCCTCATTTTTTTGTTGAAAAAACATTGCATCCCCAAAAAGTTGGTGTTTGGGTTGGAATATATCGAAGAAGATTGGTGGGTCCAATTTTTCTTGAAGGTACACTTACTACTGCACGATATCGCAATGAGGTACTCGGCTCATTCATAAATCAACTGGATGATGAAGAATTACAAAATGGGTATTTCCAACAAGATGGTGCAACAGCACATACGACCAGAGAAACACTTCAATATCTCAGAGAATTTTTTGATAACAGAATAATAAGCAGGAACACTGAAATCCCATATCCAACTAGGTCTTGCGATTTAAACATGTGATTTTTTCGTATGGCCATACATCAAAAATTCGATTTATTCAACGCCAATTCATAATCTGGAACAACTGAGAATTCGTATAACAGAAAAGTGTGAAGAGGTCAACAACTCACCGCAAATGCTGCATAAATTTTTTGCTGGATTGCGGAGAAGAGTTGGTTTGTGGTTAGATGTAAATGGACAACATTTTCAACAACTTCTGTAGCTATATGTAAATTTTGATTATGATTTCGATATTAAATAAATTATGTGTTTTCTTTTTTGTTGTAGTATCATTTCAATGCCATAACCTTTTTTTTTACAATGAAACCAAATGAAACTGTCAAGCATCAAGTAATGTGTCATTATGTGGAAGTGGCTAAAGTTTTTTCGATGGCTCGTTATAACTAAAACTTTACTGGAGAGCAAAATAAAGCTGAAATTCGAAATTCTGATTCACTTTAGGTAATAAAACATTGAAACAAAAAATAAAAAAATTTGTTTTTTCGATGGCTCGTTATAACTAAAACTTTACTGGAGAGCAAAATAAAGCTGAAATTCGAAATTCTGATTCACTTTAGGTAATAAAACATTGAAACAAAAAATAAAAAAATTTGTGGCCCAATAAGCTTGAACTCGGATCATGAAGTCCACGGCCATATGTTATAACCACTAGACCCTGTACAATTTGAAGATGTTTCTAGCAGTATTTCCCGAAAATTGTTAAAAGCTAAGTTTCTAGTCAACATTTTTAAAAAGGACAAAAGTGACATCTGCAGCACATAATGTAGTTGGCTCTCAACAAATTTTCAGTCTTTTATTTAAAATAGCCATTCTTCATTCGGGTAAACGTTACCTTCTAAATTTGCATATTTCTCTTTTTTCTTTTCAATACGAAAATTTGTCCAACGCTATCGACCATGGGTAGTATAAAAATCATACTGCCGTCGAGCAATATCCATTTCCCTGAAAAAAAAGTTGAGGAGCAAAAGTCCATTTCTACACTAGACATACCTAAGTGTATTTCGCCGAAATTAATTGGTTGTACCACCAACGACGCTCTTGCAAAACTGACTAATTTAGGAGGTTCCAAAGCTTGGGATCTTATACCACTTATACCATGAGAGATGCCCTAGCCAAACACTAGTGCATTTTTGTGAAAAACGTTGGTCAGATTTCAGGTATAAAGTAATATGAAGGTTATTTTAAAAAGCACTGCATCAAAAAGCTTTATTGGTTGGCTAGATACAGGATGACACAACCTTTTCCTTATGCCAAGTATATACCGGGTTCCTTTTTTACACATTCATCTCCCTATGTGTAATTCTAAAAAAAGAAAAGTCAATGCATAGGTGGCATAGTAGGCAATCAGTTATACACGAGTGAGGTATTTACCTAAAAACAATAACTTAATTCTGAAATCAGTTTGTCATGGAGAGAAAAAAAATTTGAATATCAAATATTTCTGAATTTTTATTCATACATGAATTTTAAATTAAATATATTTTATTAAAAAATAAATAATTGATTTAAAACAGTTAATTATTCTAACAGGCGTATACCTTGTACGAAGACAATTTTTAATATTTTTAACAAATTCAAAGGAGATGGTTGTTTTCTAAATTTCCACAAAAAAAAACCAATCACGTATTAACAGAACACATGAAGCTGAATATCCTGTGCTATGTAGAAAAACGGTCTGTACGATCGCTTTTAGATGTAGCCAGGCATTTTGGAGCATAGTACCGCTCGGTGTTCAAAACCCTGTCAGAATACATTTTTTTTTAATTTTTGTGATATAACGTTTAATTTGTTAAATGAAAACGAAGACATTTTAAATAAAATTATTTTTACTAATAAAGCAAACATTTCCGTAATAGATTTAAAGAGTTTCATGTGCATTCTGTATGGCAATCTAAATTCAAAATTTAGATTACAAACGTACACTGGGAAACCTAAAATAGTTATTTACGAACCAAGTGCGTGAAATCATATTTCGCGAATTAGTGACCAGTTGAAAGCGCGAGCCGTAGGCGAGCGCTTTATGGACACGAATTCGCGAAATGTTTCACGCACGAAGTTTGTACAATATTTTTTGTACGAGAACTATAAACAATAATAATATTTATATAAAATATAAATATAATTTCAAAATTTTATATTTATAAGTATTTTTAACAATATTACTATTGTCTAACAGGATGGCAGAGCGGTCTAAGGCGCCAGACTCAAGGTTTACCTTGCCCGTTATACGGGTTCTCGAGCGTTCTGGTCCTCTCTGAAAAGGCGTGGGTTCGAATCCCACCCACTTCGGACAACTTTTTTTTTAGTTTTCTATAAATTTAAAAAATATTTGTTGCTGTTCTGACATTGAATTACATACCTTCCAAATATAACAATTTCTATTTCATTTCCTTTTATTTTCATAGAAAAACAACGAACTGGGTAGCATATTATTAAGGTTAGGAATTTATGATTTTAAAATGTCACTAAATTAATCAAGTTCCAGGAAGTACCAACTTTACTTTTACGCATTCGTGTTTAAAGTGAATTTTTACGCACGCAAATCGAATCGTGAAATGACAGGTTTTGATAAGCGAGTACAAAAAACATATTTCAATGTATTTAAAAAAAAACTTAATATAAATACGGTTTTCAAAACTAATAATAATTTATCAATACATATTAAAAGCAATAAAGATAAAACAGATAAAAATGAGAAAACTAGAGTCTATAAGTTAATATGTGGATGCTGTAAGATATATGTTGGTCAAACAATAAGATCGTTTGAAAAACGCATTGCTGAACATTGTGGTTCGTTTAGAAATAAAAACAAGATTCCACTTTTGGTAATCATTTATTAGAAGAAAACCACAGTTTCATTAAGGATTTTCAAATTCTACATTTAGACAACAAAGGCCATAAATTAAATTTACTGATCAATAAATTAAAATAATTACAAATTTTACTTAATAATATCAATTAGATTTAAATAATTCGCCTTTGTTAAATTTATTCATTTAAAAACTGTGTAGAGGATAAAGGAAATGTACATTTAGTTTATTAAAACAAATTTTATTCGTAAACATGTTTAGTACCCTATAGTATAACAGTTAGGGCCACATTTTATCACAACCTACAATATCTATGTAAATTCTTAGATTTTTTTAAAACATTGTAAAATAATACTAACCTTGTTGATTTTATATTTTTAATTTAGTTTGTAAACGTGCTCTTGGCTGCAAGTACCTGATGAAGCCACTGTGCTGGTGAAACAATGTCGACGTTTTACGATTACGTATTAAAAAAGTGAAAATTTTAACCATTAGTTTTATTTCTATTTTAAATTATGGATCTTCATCAAGTAAAAGCCGAATCAATTCAATTATTAAATAATTACATGATTATGATTTTTCAATAAAACGTTTTATTTGGCACTCTATAATCATCAAATTATCAATTCTATTTGTGTTTGGCTGTATCTAGAAAATAACATCTAAGAATACCTTGTTTATTTTTTTTATTTTACCTTTACGACACTGTGGTATCCCTGTTAATGAACACAATAAATCTATTCTTTATCAATATAATAAATCGCGCTTAGAATATCAATAGATCCTGGTCTTCTCTTCCGCTATAATCATAAGTCTTTGTGAGTAAATCATCAATGAATTTCAGGCCAAGGGCGTTTCGTCAAAAAAAAAAGAGAAAAAACAAATGCGTTTAATGCGTCTCTTGACCTGACTTTGATGAATACCCTCGACGAATACATTGTAGTTCTATGTAATTTAATTTAAATAGAAAAATACTCTTTTCCATGTACAACAAGGAAATTAATATTTATACACTATCGTTACTACGAAATACTTTATAAAAAATGTATATTTTAAAAATAGAATGAATTTATTTTATATTTATTTAATATTTTATAAATAATTTAAGATCTTTCGAATTCAAAAATTTTTAAAGACGAAAATAGTATTTTTTAGAGAAAGACAGCTATTGTAACTATTAGTTTGTGTAATGAGAAATGACTAAACCTCGCATTATGTGCAAAATGCATATTTGTTGTTAAAAGATATTTTTACCACTTGATGCATATCTCATGTAATACTGCATATTTGTCCATATTTTCTTCAAATTACAAATTCCCTTAGACGGCAAATTTAAAAATAACAATTAAAAAATAACTGGACATGGAAAATACCAGATTTCCAAATGTTCAGGAAAAGTCGGCTAAAACGCTTTGCGACATTTTATGGTCTATAAAATTAAAATAAATAACAATGCTTCTACATAAAATACAATGTTTTACAATACTTATATGACATATCAGTACTTAGGGCTGGGCGATACCGGCGTTTTCGGTATCGGGTACCGATACCAATCGAGGTATCGATACTTAGCGATGTATCGGGTCTGTGCACGCTATCGATTCTGAGTACTGGAATCGGTAAAGTATCGATACCTTGGAATCGATACCTTGGAATCGATACCTTGGAATCGATACCTTGGAAGCGATACCTTGGAATCGATACCTTGGAATCGATACTTTGGAATCGATACCTTAATTCGATACCTAGAAATCAATATTCATAACCCGTTTTCTAGGTGTCGATTGTTTGATATCGATTTCAAGAGATATAAAATTAATTTATCGATTCTACCATAACTACGGTATGAAATTTGCAATATTGTGATATTTTGTTTTTTAATAATTATAGATATGTCATAATAAGAATATTTGATGCGCATAATAATAACATTCTTTTAAAATATATAATGCATACATACTTAAAAAGTTATTGCATCCTTTATGTACATTTAAAAAAATGCACAAAGGTAAGCTACCCGATACATGGCTACCCGATACATCGCTACCCGATACATCGATACTTAGCGAGTACTGGAATCGCTAAAGTATCGATAGGTATCGATGCTTTGGAATCGATACCTCGCTACCCGATACGTCGCTACCCGATACATCGCTACCCGATACATCGATACTTAGCGAGTACTGGAATCGGTAAAGTATCGATGCTTTGGAATCGATACCTCGCTACCCGATACATCGATACTTAGCGAGTACTGGAATCGGTAAAGTATCGATAGGTATCGATGCTTTGGAATCGATACCTTGGAATCGATACCTTGGAATCGATACCTTGGAATCGATACCTTGGAATCGATTCCTTGGAATCGATACCTTGGAATCGATACCTTGAATCGATACCTTGGAATCGATACCTTGATTCGATACCTAGGAATCAGTATTCATAACCCGTTTTCTAGGTGTCGATTGTTTGATATCGGTTTCAAGAGATGTAAAATTAATTTACCGATTCTACCATAACTACGGTATGAAATTTGCAATATTGTGATATTTTATTTTTTTTGTTTGTAATAATTAAAGTAATGTCATAATATGGAATTTGCTACGCATAATAACCAACGTCTTTTAAATACATATATATTATGCATACATACTTAAAAATTCTTTACTTAAAAAGTTATTTTTATATACATTTAAAAAACGCAGAAAGATAAAATAATATAGGCAAATATGCGTGCTATTACAAAATTATACAAAAAGCCTAAAATATTCATTTCAAAATAGAAACAAACCAAGCTCGTTTTATACCTACAATAGCTTGATAAGAATTCTTGACCCAACTTTTTTTACCTTATTATATTAATTAATACTACATATTTGTATTATATTTTGTTTATTTTAGTTCCAATTTACAGTCGTGTATTGTGTATTATGCATTCTATAGAACAGGAAAGTGTTTTATATTTATATGAATATGAATATCATCTATATTTCTCTCAACACTGCTTTATAGAAATTATGTGTCAACAAATTTTTGCTGTTTCCTAGTTTTGATTTATTATAATTCCTACCTTTATCCGTCGTCTAAAGTTTAATATAAGCACTTATATTTCATACAATTTTAAGCTTCATCACTTTGTTCTTATAACTTGGTGTAATAAGTGGACCAAAATGTCGAAAAAAGATAGTGTAGTTTGGAAATACTTTGATAAAATTAACGACCAGGGCGTGAGTTGTAATGTATGTAAAAAAGAATATAAGTATACTGGTAATACTACAAATATGCTAAAGCATATGAAATGTGTTCATCCTTTTACATATTTTAATATTATTGAAAAGAAAGACAAAAGAGACGGTGATAGTGAAGTTACTGACGTTGAAATATTGGCCTCCGAAAGGTAAAATTATAATTATACTAGCTGCAGACTTATGTATGTAGTTCTTTTTTAATCCTTGCATGAAAAATAAGAAAATTCTAAATTGTCATTTTGCATAAAACAACAACTTATATACCTATGATGTAGGTACGCATACTCATTTAAAAAAATTCACAAAGGTAAGCTACCCGATACATGGCTACCCGATACATCGCTACCCGATACATCGATACTTAGCGAGTACTGGAATCGCTAAAGTATCGATAGGTATCGATGCTTTGAAATCGATACCTCGCTACCCGATACCTCGCTACCCGATACATCGCTACCCGATACATCGCTACCCGATACATCGCTACCCGATACATCGATACTTAGCGAGTACTGGAATCGGTAAAGTATCGATAGGTATCGATGCTTTGGAATCGATACCTTGGAATCGATACCTTGGAATCGATGCTTTGGAATCGATACCTTAGAATCGATACCTTCGTTATATCAGGTATCGGGTATTGGACGATGTATCGATACTTCGCCCAGCCCTAATCAGTACAATTGTATCCAAAACTTAACAATATAAAACCGTTATAAAAAGAATAAAGTGACTGTAAAAATTGTACATTATGGTTAGATAACTGATAAACGTAAATGGATTTAAAGCTGTGCAAATAAAAAACCTCTTGTGAATGAATGAATTTCTGATGTAAAGAAATCGTTTTAAGAGCACCAGTGTGGGTTCAGTTGTACAAAGACATTTCCCATTTTACAATTAAAGTGAGAACATTTATAGAATACCGCATATGTCATAATGCTCTATGAACATATGAAAGTTGGACGAGTTCATTATATCCTATTTGATCTAGTTTAGGGGTGTTTGTATCACAGTTGAGTTCCGCACGAGTTATGTTAGTGTTTAGGTTTTGTTGTTTCTTCTTTGAATTTAGTAAATTATTGTTGTTTAAACTTAAAAAGGGTATAAAATCCCTTACCACAATTAATAATAGTATCCTAAACACGTGTTTCGACAACTAAGTTGTCACTATCAATAGCTAAAACAACTAATCAAAGCGTTGAACGTGGAGCACAGTAAAGCTAACACCTGCAATCGGGCACAACATTAAACGGCGTGCACGTATATACTGACTTTAAACTAAATACGCAAACTAAAATTACGTCAACTTACCCTTCTTAAGAAAACAGCAACACCATGTGTTTATTCTCACGCCCTCAACCTTTTCTACCTCTTTTCTAAGAATAAAAGAAACAACTGTATGGGATAGGACCGTTGTCCGAGTTAAACGTATTAAATTTGTCTTTAACGATATGAATGCTTTCATATGCGTCGAAATCTCAGGGGTTATTGATGTTTTTGACAAGCTTTAACCCTTTTACCGAGATAATATGATCCGTGGCCAATGCATGGTTTGCGACGTTCGATTTTTCTGGTCTACTAAATTTAATATGTGATAAGTGTTCTTTAAAACGGATTATAAATGAGCGTTTCGTTTGACCTATATATTTCAAATTACAATCGTCGCAATTAATTTGGAATATACCTGATTTCAAATTCAAATTAACTTTATCTTTGGTATTACCTAGGAGACTTTTGATGGTGTTTTCGCACCGAAAAGCAACTTAGAGACCTTGTTCTTTAACAACTCTATTAATGTTTTTCGTGATTGGATGGTAAGGTAAACACACGTACTTTTTCAGCTGGTTACATTGAGATATCAACTTGTGGATTCGCGGATTGTATTTTTTAAATTCGTTTTTCCAATTAATTTATTAATTATTACTATATCAAAGCCATTATACCTCGCGATGTGTTTAATGAAATCTAGTTCTATTTCGGATCTCTCTTTTGTTAACGGAAAGTTTAGTAACCGATTGACTAAGAAATTAAAAGAAGCTATCTTATGTTGAAAACTATGATTTGAATCCGCGGTGATGAATTATTTTAATGAATTTATTTATTTTATGCTTATTTCTAATTACTAATGTATCTAAAAATGGTATCCTATAAATGTTTTCCTTTACCATCGTGAATTTAACATGGCCAATTCACATTTCCGTGTATCAAAAATTCCGAAAATGTCATCTACGTACCTGATCCAGACTCTTGGGAAATATTTAGCGTTATTTTTAAATTCTACTTCAAATTGATAATATAAGTTAACTATAAGAGGAGATAGGTAATTACCAATTTTTGTTCATAAAATTTTTCTCCAACTTGGAAACAATTTTGCGCCATGCAAAGAGTTGTCAATCTCATTTTTAAAGGTTCAATGTTATTCTTATGAAGCAAGTCCTCTAAATATTTCAAAGTTTCTGGAATAGGTACCGAAGGAAATAATGACGTTACATCGAATGAAACTAAAATTTCCCTTTTTATTGTTCTTTAAATAATTGTCTTTATCAATATTTCTATATTATCCGATCGGTGAATTTAAAAAGTATATATTTTATTCTATTGTATAAATAATTAGAAATTATTTATAAAAATCATCCCTATACCTCTGCCCTCTAAAACACCTACTCTCCTGGCACAAGAAAACTGCATTTGACTGAATATGTAAATTCAAATACAAATGCTATAAAACATTGTCAATTATTATAGAAGCTGGAGCTAAACTCAGTATTAGAAAAAATCAAGGATTTGAAATAAAAGTTTCTAATATTTTGAAAGGGGAAATTGTAGATAACAGTGAATTAGAGCCTTACATTGTAAGCGATTTAAAAAATGTTCTTATTACTTCCGTCTATATTGAATGATCTTTTTCCACATTTAAACGTTTGCTAGGCGACGGAAAACATTCATTTAAAATAGAAAATTTAGAAAAGCTTCGAGTAGTATTTTTTTTTAATAGTACCTAATAATTTAATAACTGGATAGATCAAATATTGTAAGTCATGAATAAATAGAGCAGGTTCATTGTATGCATTGTGTTAGGTCGTGTATGCCGGCCAGATGTTTATATTTTAGTTAAGCGTAGATCTCGACGCGAGGCAGTTGAACTTGTGATTTTATAAACACATGTATCAGTATGTCAATATATATGAGTACGCGATGTATATAGAAAATATTTGTACATATTAACATATTAACTAGTAAACTTACTTTGGTAGACCACATTACCTAACTGTTGTGAGCACTTATCGAATGTACGGTTTCATGCATTGAAATTCCAGTGATTTCAAGAATATCAAGTGTTTATCATATTTTTACTATCCATTCGATCTAAATTAGAGTATATATTTGTACCCGATTTATCACGCGCATATAAAAAATATCGAGACTGTACAAAGACAATCCTCAAAATATTTATTATTTAAAATCTACGGCGTATATCCAGAAGCAGTACTCGATTATAATATTATGCTGCCTCGGTTGGACTTTGTACTATTGCATAAAAGACGCTTTGTGGTTAAGTGTTAAAGTTTCTATTTGGTTTAATTAATAACGTTATATATTGACCTTAGTTATATATTGTCCTTAGTATAAATTTAATTTTAATAATGTTTCTAGGCTTGCAACTCGCCATACGAGGGGGCATCTAGTTAGCCTAGGTCATTTTCCTAGAACAAAACAAAATCTTGTTATAATCGCAAGAAATAATAACATTTAGAAAGTGTCACTGTAAAATCTTACGCCAAGATGTTGAAATATTGCCGTGCAGTAAATTTTGAAGAAAGCATGTCAAATGCAAATTTGGAAATCGATAAATAGTAGTATCGAGTATCGAGGCAGCATCAAATACTTGTATTTAAAGAGGTTAAGTGGTAAGTAAATTTACGAAGATATACTTAACACACTTGGCGATCAAAAATTGGATTGCGTCATTCAAAAGAGGAAAACTTTCCGTTGAAGATGAGAAGCGACCAGGAAGAACGATTTTCGTGTCCACCTTCGAAAATATTGACGCAGTTCATGACATGATATTATCAAACCGTCGAATTGGACTGAAACATATAGCTGAGGCACTAAAGATTTCATATGAATGCGTCTGTCATATAGTTCACGATTTAGATATGAAAAAATTTCTGCAAAATGTATTCCTAAATGCTTGAATGACAAACACAAACGAGCAAGAGTGAAAGCATCACGATCAATCTGTGCCCGTTTTGAACCAGATCCAAATTTTTTTAACTGTCTTGTGACTATGGATGAAACATGGGTCCATTTTTACGACCTAGAAACAAAACAGCAATCGATAGAGTGGAAGCATCATGGTTCTCCAAGGCCTAAGAAGTTTCGAGTTTAAAAATTCGCTGGAAAAGTTCTTGCTTCAGTTTTTTGGGATATCCGTGGAATAATTAATTATTATCGATTACCGACAACGAGTCAGACCATCACTGCAGATTCTTATTCTAAATTACTAACCACTCTGAGGGAGAAAATTAAGGGAACAAGAAGTGGCATGTTAACGAAAGGAGTGTTGTCATTGCAGGACAATGCCTCTGCACATAAATCGCTCAGTACAATGAATGCAATTCGGGATCTAGTGTGCGAATGTCTAGAACAGCCGCCCTATTCCCCAGACATAGCACCTCAGACTATTATCTGTTCTCTCGATTGAAAAAAAGTTTAAAATGACGTCAATTTTTGTGTAACGAAGAGGTAATAGAAGATGTGGGTGCTGGTTTTCAGACCAAGAAGAATCTTTTTTTAGAAGGGTTGAAGGCGTACGAGTTCAACAATGTTCTATTGTACTGCTAATAGAACCAATGTTTTTGTTAAATCCTCTGTATTTGTAATGTATTATAACTGTAATGATATTTCATATTAAAACAGAAATATTTTTAATAATATAAATTATTATTCAAAACCGAATGTGAAGAACACAATACAAGTTCATGTATTTGGAAAAGTATGTCTTCAGAGACGTAGGCACGTGTTTCATCTTTCGACAGAATCTTCGGTACGCCCCTGCTGGAGAGATACGTTCACAAAGCAACAACTTCGTTATCTCACAGAAGTTATTAAGACGTAGAAGAACCTTCAATACTGCCTATTGACAAACGCCGAAACAACAAACACTGGCTCAATAACAAATGCAGAACAAACCCAAGTGCTTCCATCTGACGGTACAACCGCATTTGCAGAAGCTGTCTTAACGTCTCTTCACTCTTTATCGGAGAAGCCGAGTCTAAATAATTTGAAACGTGTATGTTTCATATTATTTTGTTATATGCCAAGTGACATACATTTTGATTCCTTTAACACTATACCAAGAATTAATTTATATATTTTTTGTTTTTCTATAAATAATTTTCATTCTGTAGCAAATTACATTGCTACATTATGTATTTTTATTATTAATATTACTCGTATTCACATACATTGTACAAGAAGAGATTTTTATATTTCCTACTCAGCCATAAAAAAATTAAGTGACAATAACAGGCTTTTACTGAGAAATAGCTTTCACATTTGGATTTTTACTGTCCAACTTTAGTCCAAATCCAGAGAATTTTGCTGTTTTTATATAGCTTTATTTCACCAAAAATAAGTAAAATTCAGTTAATACATAGAAGTGATAAAATTCTTGACAAAAGAAGGAAATGGACCCATTAGCAATCCTCTGATATATGCTGTTCCGCATTTTACCTCCAAAAGGAAGAATAAAATTGGAAAACAATAATTGGAAGTTTTCTGTTGCAGATCTCTGGACACGTCGTTGGATTTTCAAATGTATGAAAGTCGAATGTCCAACCATATTTTAAATGTACTTCTTTTTCCAGAGTGCTGCAAACGTAGAAGAAACTATTGACAATCCATGTAGAAAATCATACAAATAAATATACACCATGAACTTGCAAGAAATAATAGTTTTAAATTATGATTATGTTGAAATATTATCTAGTATAAGCTTTGAATAATATACAAGAAATAAAAATATAATTATTTTTATTAAATATACGTCTGCATATCTTAATATACATACCTTTGTACTAAACACTATCTAAACTAATATTATAAAGAGGAAACATTTGTGTTTTTGTATGTATGTTTGTAATGTTTTCACACAAAAACTACTGGACCGATTTCAAAAATTCTTTCACCATTAGAAAGCTGCATCAGAAAGTGACATAGGCTATATTACATTTTCAAAAAAAAAAGGGATCCCCAATAAAAATGCATTAATGTAACCCAAGGTGTGAAAAAATTAATCACAAAAAATCTGTCGTCGCGTACGCTGCGGAAACTATTGTTGATAGAACAAAAAAATGTTCTACAGTATTATAGAACGTATTAATATCTACAAAAAAGTCCGCGAAACCATATGTCCAACTACTGTAGTTATGCCGCTATAACTACTTTTTTCTATTTTGCGTTCGAAATGAACTCATTATGAAACCCAAAACAGTATCGAAATGAGCTTCATTTCGATACGCTTTTTTTCATTTTTCAATGTTGGCGTTGTTCGAATCCAGAAATAAATATCATTGCTGTCATTTGATTTTAATAATTTATGTACATTTGACAGATTTGATATATGTCCGTATTTTTCACAAACAACGTATGTTGTATACAATTGACAACAACATATATATGTTTTTCTATTTTGCGTTCGAAATGAACTCATTATGAAACCCAAAACAGTATCGAAATGAGCTTCATTTCGATACGCTTTTTTTCATTTTTCAATGTTGGCGTTGTTCGAATACAGAAATAAATATCATTGTTGTCATTTGATTTTAAGAATTTATGTACATTTGACAGATATGATATATATCCGTATTTTATACAAACATCGTATGTTGTATACAATTGACAACAACATATATATGTTTCTATGTCACTCATGTTTATATTTTTAAATAAGATATGAAGTAATGTTAACGGAAATTAATAAATAATATGTAATACAATATACTTCGCGGATGCAAGATTTATATTTGACAATGTCAAGTATCAATGTAACCAACTGCATGCTTTATATAAAAATTAAACTCTGAACTTTCAAATTAAATGATTCCAATTTAAGCAATTTATTAATGTAAAAAACGCAAAATAGAAAAAATAGTATAAAAAACTCGTTTCATAAGGCCTTTTGCCGCACTCGCTCTTTAGAAAACTCGCCGCAAGCGGCTCGTTTTCTAAACTGATCTCGTGCGGCAAAATGGTGCCTTATGAAACTCGTTTTTTAATATACTATTTTACATTTTAAAAGTTAATGAAAGTGCCGACAATAATCAAACCATATTATCCATACCTCTGTATTATTCCTTATCCTAATTAAATGATATTTTATTAAAGACCATTTCAATACCAGTAAAATACTTTTTAAATTATTAAAATCGGAGATTCCATTCAAAAGATATAACGAATTTAAAAATGTCAATCTAAAGAAAATAATGTTATAATATAATGTAGTAGTATAGCGATGGCCATATTCATTTTGTTTGCAGTGTACCATTTTATTCACATGTCATCATACACACATAACCTATTCCATTACTTATTATTTTCTGTGACTTGAATAAAACTTTCACGAAATAATTATGCCGCGAAAAAGAAATTCGCAACTATCTACACGTAGTTCCCAAGCGAGAATAGCAAAAATACGTCGTATTGGAGAATCTTCTTCTGAAAATACTGCTCGCCTTGCGAGTCAGAGAGAGTACGCGTCGCAATCGCGGGCTCGCGAATGTAGCGCCGAACGTTCGCTTCGTCTTCCTGACAATAGAGCTAGGATTTCGCAGACACGGGCTCGCGAATGTAGCGCCGAATGCTCGCAGCGTCTTGCTGAAAATAGAGTTAGGATCTCGCAAGCGCGTGGACGGGAATCTAGCGCTGAACGTTGCTTTCGTCTTACAAAACAAAATGCGAGATCGTCACAATTACACGAACGACAGTCTAGCGCCGAACGCTCGCAGCGTCTTGCTGACAATAGAGTTAGGATGTCACAAGTGCGTGCACGGGAATCTAGCGCTGAACGCTCGCAACGGAATTTTAGCACATAGTAACAGATCGGCTTTTAGTTACGATCTTCAAATTGATTATGTTCACCAGAATTGCATTAAAATAGGAACAATGAATAAGATTTGTCCTAAATGTTTTGCAAACAAATGGACTGATGAAGCGATCGGTATGTGCTGCGCGTCTGGAAAAGTTATTCTTCCTGAAATTGAAGAACCACCACAACCAATAAAAAACCTTTTAACAAACAATCATACATTGTCGAAGCATTTTTTGAATAACGTACGTAGATACAATAGCGATTTTCAGATGACTTCGTTTGGGGCAAAAGAAATTCGAGAGGGTAATTTTATGCCAACCTTTAAAGTTGAAGGACAAATTTATCATCTGATAGGTAGCCTTTTACCGCCATCTGGCCAAAGCCCTCAATTTTTGCAGATATATTTTATTTCTGATGCCGACCAATTATCTCTGCGACCAAACATAGCCCCCACGCTAAAACCAGATTTGATAAACGAATTGCAGATCATGTTGAATAGTCACAATGTATATATACAAAGTTAAAAAAAAAACTTAGAACTTAACTCTTCGGAAAATTTAAAGCTAATTATTCATTCTGATCGCACACCACAGATAGCACACAGAGGTAGATATAATGCTCCTAATGTAAACGAGGTAGCCGTTCTCTTTATCGATGAAGGGAAGAGCCCCCGAGATATAGTTTTGCACATTAAACACGGACAGCTAAGAAGAGTTTCAGAATTACACCGCTCATATGACCCCCTACAATACCCCATAATGTTTTTAAGAGGAGAAGATGGTTATTATTTAACCATCCCACAACAAGGTACAGCGCGGAACAAAAATGTTACAACTTTACGCATATAGACAGATGATAAGAGAAAATTCTTTTAATACTTTACATTATTACAGAGACTTATTTAGCCAATATTCTGTCGACATGATGGCAAAAATTATTTTTGAAAGATTAAATTATATTTCTAGGAATCAACAACAACTGAGGGCTGACGATTACATACATCTTAGAGATGCCTTAAACCAAGACGCAAATGTTGACCCGTCAAATATTGGTCAACATATAATATTACCATCATCTTTTTCAGGTTCTCCGCGTTATTTGCATGAAAAACCACAAGATGCAATGACTTACGTCAGAAACTATGGGAGACCTGACTTATTTGTCACATTGACATGCAACCCGGAATGGGATGAAATTAAAGCATTGCTATTACCAGGTCAACGGTCCTTCGACCGACATGATATTATAGCGAGGGTGTTTCATTTAAAAATGAAAAAATTCATAAAATTATTTACCAAAAACGAAATTTTTGGCAAAGTAAAATGCCACATGGCAAGTGTAGAGTGGCAAAATCGCGGCTTACCTCACTGTCATTTGTTGTTCTGGCTGGAACGAAAAATACAGTCAGACGAAATTGATAGTATTATAGTTGCCGAGCTACCTGACCCACAAATTGATCCAGGATTGTTCGATATCATAACAAAAAATATGGTGCATGGACCGTGCGGAGAGCAGAACTTAACGGCTCCGTATATGAGGAACGGTATCTGCACTAAAAAATATCCACGACGTTTCGTTAACGATACCCAGACCGGAGTGGATAGTTATCCAGTATATCGTCGCCGTGACACGGAAAATGGAGGTTGGAACACTACATTGAATATTAGGGGAAGTAGGGTCACCATAGATAATAGGTGGATTGTCCCTTATTCCCCACTGTTATGCAAAACATTCAACGCCCATATCAATGTTGAATATTGCCACTCGGTCCAAGCTATAAAATATATTTGCAAATATATTAATAAAGGATCAGACCAAGCCACATTCAGCGTTAGAAATCCAAACAATGAAGTAGAAAACTATTTAAATGGCCGATATATTAGTACATCTGAAGCTGTATTGAGAATATTAGAATTTCCAATTCACGACCGGTATCCTACTGTAGTGCATTTAGTTGTCCATCTAGAAAATGGTCAGAGGGTCTATTTTACATCAGGAACAGCTCAACAAGTAGCCCAAAACCCACGCAAAACGACTTTGCTGGCGTTTTTTGATCTGTGTATTGAAGATGGATTCGCCAAAACTCTGCTTTACCACAAAGTCCCGCAATACTATACTTGGGCTAATAATAAATTCAAAAGAAGGACAAACTTTCAATTTAGTAGGGATTGACCTTCGTAAAGAATGTTTTACCCATGGGCAATTGTATGTTGGCCTATCCCGAGTCGGAACTCCAGAACATCAAATTATTTTGCTGCCACAAAACAAAACTACGTCAAATGTTGTGTATACGGAAGTTCTTAGACACTAAAGTTCTACATATAAATCTCTTCTCTAATATAATAGAAGAAAGTTTTGCATTTTGAATTTTTGTTTTTATTTTTAAAAATTTATAATAATCAAGCTAAAACTTACTGCACCGATTTAAAAAATTCTATCATTACCTACTTGAAATCAAGAATTTTTCAATACCTGTAGAGTATTTTTAAATTTACTAATGTCGGACATTCTACGTAAATGATGTTACGAATTTAAAAATGTATTAGTTAGATATATATTCGTTGTAAAGTAAAATCTGTATATTGATTTGATAATAAATGTGTAGCAAACGCCAATTAAGTTGGCGCGAGGAGGGGGTGCGCAGAAGCCGTTTTTAAAAACGTCCACCCCCACTACTCAAGTAATTGTCAGATACATTTGTCATTGACGATTGACGGAACGTAATGTCTTTGCTAGGGGATCATAAAGTGATACACGCTCAGAGGTTAAAATTATCTGACATTTGATGTAAAACCAAATACAAATCTCCCCACTACTTTTAATCCTGCGCGAACTTACCCCTCCTCGCGCCAACTTAATTGGCGTTTGCTATAAGTGTGTATCTAATAATCTGAAAGGAAGTAATTAAAAACTAAGTGAAATAAAACTTTTATGTTTACAAAAATAAATCTATAGTCCGACTTAGTAGACTTTCCACTGCCACGAGATCGGTATCTACGTGGGTGAAACCGCGGGGCATTGCTAGTATTCTAATAATTCTTATGAACTTGATGTAACATATAAATGCATTATTATCAGATGACAGGTATTTTGCATTGAAAACATGGTAAACTTTAAAGAGTGTATCTATAACTTTTAAAACAGACTTTGACTGGTATTTTATTTTATCGACAACCAAAAATATGGCATTAATACTTCCAAATTTCTTACTATGAACGGCTGGAGTGTTTGTTTTTTAACAAGTGAATCGGTTATTTCTTAAACACCCTAAGTCATTTTTCGGCCATTTTGAGTTAATACATGATTAATATGAAAGCAGCTGTTTCCTATCGTTTGGGGCTTATACAACCTAAGTACTATATTCCTTTTTAATAATATAAAATATTATTAAAAATCTGGTGTGAAGAACACAAATGCAGGTTCACTATTAATATTTTCTGTGAACGTGTCCGAATATATCCTATCCCCAGAGACGTAGATACGTATTTCGCTTTTCTACAAGCTCATCGGTACGCCCCTGCTGGAGAAAGGATATTTCCAGACACATTCACAGAAAAGAACCACCTCGCCCTATCACCGTAATTATCCAGACCGAGCGCAGAAGTAAATTCGGCGCTACCTGTTGTCAGACAGCCGAAGTACCTCGCATACCGTCCACATAATTAATGTGAAGTAACGACGCCCTTCCAAAGAGGTTAGCACAGCCAACTCTCTAGAAAACTGCATTTTGTTTGTGCCTTCACTCATACTACGGCTTAACCGCATGTGTAATGTATCAGAATAATTGAAACATACATGAGTAGGTAAACCCCACCAGTTTTGTATAATACAAAGGTATTTTTAATAATATAAAATATTATTAAAAATCTGGTGTGAAGAACACAAATGCAGGTTCACTATTAATATTTTCTGTGAACGTGTCCGAATATATCCTATCCCCTACTCTATTTACCTACTCATGTATGTTTCAATTATTCTGATACATTACACATGCGGTTAAGCCGTAGTATGAGTGAAGGCACAAACAAAATGCAGTTTTCTAGAGAGTTGGCTGTGCTAACCTCTTTGGAAGGGCGTCGTTACTTCACATTAATTATGTGGACGGTATGCGAGGTACTTCGGCTGTCTGACAACAGGTAGCGCCGAATTTACTTCTGCGCTCGGTCTGGATAATTACGGTGATAGGGCGAGGTGGTTCTTTTCTGTGAATGTGTCTGGAAATATCCTTTCTCCAGCAGGGGCGTACCGATGAGCTTGTAGAAAAGCGAAATACGTATCTACGTCTCTGGGGATAGGATATATTCGGACACGTTCACAGAAAATATTAATAGTGAACCTGCATTTGTGTTCTTCACACCAGATTTTTAATAATATTTTATATTATTAAAAATACCTTTGTATTATACAAAACTGGTGGGGTTTACCTACTCATGTATGTTTCAATTATTCTGATACTATATTCCTTACCTTAGAAACATGTAAATGAAATATTCCATTTAATGCTTAAACAACTCAAGTCATTGACTTATGGTGTTTTAGCACTACATGAATAAGCGCTTCTTAGTAACAGCTGATTCATAACCTCTATTAATCGTGCAACGTTTGAGTGCATTTGTCAGTGCATTTCGATTATTATCTGTGAGATTGTTTCTAAAAATATAAGTATAATAAATTATTACATTAAAACGGAAGAAAAGTGTTCGTAATGACGGATTATACAAAAGAAACTTGATCCGGGATTCTCGAGTTAAAGGAGCAGAATATAAAAATTACAGAGGGAAAACTGTACCTGCAAAAACTTTAAATCTAACGAATTGCAAGTATGATCTCAGGTAATTAAATAGTACTAACGTTTTATTTATTGTATGTTTTCTAATGTAGGTGTCCTATGAAATGTGGAACTAAAATAGATCTACATACTAAAAAGGAAATTTTTCAAAGATTTCATTCTATGAAAACAAAAGATGAACAGGATATTTATATTCAATCTTTGATTGAAGTTCAAAATATAAAACAGAGGCGTAAGCGCAACTTAGAAGGAAAAGAGCGTAGTAGATCATATGGCTATTTTGTGAAGATTTGTAACAAAAAGATTAAAGTTTGTCAGTTTACTTTTGCAAACTTACATTGTGTAAGTATTGAGAGACTAAAAAAAATTAAAAAGCTGCTATTAAATAATAAAACTCCTTCCGATAGAAGAGGAAAGTATCCTAAAGGAAATGCCATTACAGCTGATATTATGAATTTAGTTAAAAGTCACATTTCTTTATATCCTGTAAAGCAGACACACTATTCTGGGGCAGACTATCAGTATTTGGATGCCAAGCTGAACGTAAAAATAATGCACGAGATGTTTTGTGCTAAATATCCTGATTTAAAAGTAACATACCATTATTATTTAAAATTTTTCCATGAAAATTTTAATCTTCACTTTGGGCGGCCGCAAGTTGACACTTGCAATAAATGCGAGGAACTAACTTTGAAAACAAAATGTACATCTTTAGGAGAATCGGCAAAAAAAGCTGCAGTAGCTGAAAAGATCGTCCATCAACGCCGCGCAAAAAAATTTTACACAGGGTGTATAAGAAATAACCGATTCAAGTGCTCTCTGTCTTTGTTGGATCAGTAGATTACAAGAAGAAAACAGTATCAGTATACTGAACTAAAAGTTTAAGGATTATCTAACAAAACAAAAATTTTAAATACAACTGTTCGCGATTAATAAAACAAATATTAATTGTTAATTACACCTAAAATACCTTTTAGATCGCATGGTATTCAAAAAATATCTTGTGTTTATCATAAACAAAACTTTTCTTTCGTCTTAAAAATGTTCTTATGTTTCTATAATCTCTGTTTTCAAAGAAAATATGATTTTGAATGCAATGATAACTGTTTCGAAATGCTAAGTCGCTTTGTAACTAATTAAAATAATTAAAAAAATACATAAATGGAAACATCGCAATATTTTTTAGATGAAGGAATTACTTTTATTTATGATTAATGCACCAAGAATATGTTTCGTATAATGAAAAAATATAAAATTAATTTTAGCAAAATTGGAATCTCCATTTAAACCTAATATGAACAAGAAAATTTAAAGTAACTAAAACTACAATCTCTATTTAAAAATTCTTTAATATTAAAATAACTATCAGAATAATTGAAACATACATGAGTAGGTAAACCCCACCAGTTTTGTATAATACAAAGGTATTTTTAATAATATAAAATATTATTAAAAATCTGGTGTGAAGAACACAAATGCAGGTTCACTATTAATATTTTTTGTGAACGTGTCCGAATATATCCTATCCCCAGAGACGTAGATACGTATTTCACCTTTCTACAGGCTCATCGGTACGCCCCTGCTGGAGAAAGGATATTCCCCGACACATTCACAAAAAAGAACCACATCGCCCTATCACCGTAATTATCCAGACCTGCATTTGTGTTCTTCACACCAGATTTTTAATAATATTTTATATTATTAAAAATACCTTTGTATTAAAATAACTATATAATTTATTTAGAACTAACATGCTATTTATTTGATCCAAATACTATTTTCTTAAAAAATCAACTGTGATTTTCTTGGTTGCACTTCGCCATTTTCTTGAGTTAAGAAAAATCGCTAAGAAATTATTCTTCTTCCGACAAGACAATTTTGTCTTGTGGATATACAAAACAGATTTTCTTGAATTAATGCAGATTTGTTTAACTAGTGTATACATTTCTCTGCGTGTATAAGGAACATTCAGAACGATCTAAGATGCGGAGAGCCTATCGAAACAAGAACTAAGAAAAACATTAAGAAAATCTAGGAACAGATTAGCAGATCGAAGAAAGAAGGTGTCAATTATTGCTGTTGAAGTGGAGATAACAGAAGCCACAATATTACAAATTTAACTCAAGATTTGGGAATGAACAAAGTGTCAACACTATGAATTCCCAGATTGCTTGCTCCTGAACAAAAATTGTGCTGGCGATAAGTTTATGAGAAAAACTTGAGTTAACGATAAACAACTTTTTTCGAAAATTATTACAGGCCATGAGACGTGGGTGTATAACTGGGCCCTACTGACAAAACAAGAATCCTTGCAATGAGTCGACAAGGAATTCCCACCACCAAAAAAGGCAAGCACGCAATATTCATCTGGAAAACTAATGGCCACGGTGTTTTGGGATACAGAAGAAATCTTGTTAATTCAATACATGAAGAAAGGCTCTACAATTACAGGAGAAATATATATCGGGAAACTATCCAAAATTTGAGAAAACTGGCATACAGCAAAAAAAAACAAAACTGCTCAAAAGATTATGCAAAGGCTCGCCAAGTCCGAGAAATAATCTACGACTGTAGTTTTATAGAGATGAAGCATTCACTCTACAGCCCTTGACTTTTCTTCAGATGATTGCCTGAAAGTAACGGTGGAGGAGTTTTTCTTTTTGAAGACTTAGCGAAAGAATTTTTTGGAAGGTATAGCCAAATCCGAGAAACAATCTCCGACTGCGGCTTTATAGAGATGAAGCATTCATTCTATAGGCCTTGACTTTTTCTTAAGATGATCGTCTGAAGGAAGCGGTTGAGGAGCTTTTTTAAGTTTTCGGTTTAGAAGCGAAATCAAAATTTAGATATTAGTATAAATCACTTTATGACAAGAAATGGGCCATAAACTAATTTATCAACTATTATCTAAATTTTTCTACCAGTCCAAAACTGCAAAAGTTGCCTTGCTCAGCTCGTGGATGCCACCAGGGAAACTTCTTCTGAGGCAGTCGTTTACTATGTGGGCCATAGTTTCTTCAACATTTCCGCAGTCGCAGAAGCTAGTATCTGCTAGTTTCCATCTATGCAACATTGAATTGCACCTTCCATCGCCTGTGCAAAACCTATTAAATTGTTACACAAATGAAAGACGCATGATGGATTTTGAAGGATTTGGTTATAAACACCATTTCTTCTAATATTCGTCTTAAGCTTGCAGATCTTCAGCAAGTTGTAATTGTCCATCCTCTAAATGATTGGTTCGGGTGCGTGAAACATTATAAAAACAAAAAATGTTAAATTCGAATCCAAAAAAGCTAGAGTTAATTAGAAATTCTAGCTGAAGTAAATGTTTGTTTATCAAAATTAACACAAGACAAATATGTAAATTTGTTTTTCAACGTTATTTATTAACATATTTTGATTAATATGTAATTTCAATTTCTTATCAACTTAAATGTTAACATAATTCAAGTTAACAAAATTATATACCTGTGTAATACACGTTTAAAATTAAATTTTGTGTGACAAACGTGAAATTTTTGTTAGTAGTTTTGTGTTTAGTTCTGCATAATTATCCTCTAGTGCATGTTAATGTATTCGCACGTATACGACGATTTACACACAAGTGACGAAAGAACTACGGCGTACATAAGAATTAGCAATGTTTACGTCATATGGGGAGTACCGGAATGAGTATCGACCACTTGTTTGATAAGCGATGATTTTCGGTGCGGTAAAAATCGTTCTAAAAATGGTCAAAAGCGATCGTTTGTAAACCAGTCGTAATTATTGAATGAACGTTCATGATTGCGTCTGAAGATTGGAACGTTAATGACAATGAAAGCTATTAATGGTACAATGTCATTTCCTCTGTCCATTTACATGCACATGCATGACTATATATGTAAACAGTCGTTAACCAATATATTGATCGGTCTTTTCAACTATACTTGACATTGTAAATCATACAAATTTTTTAAAGATAGCAAAAGAAATAATTGCACTACGTCAATCGTGTCTGTTAGTTGCATATCGATCCATTTAATTAATAAATGTTTTGGATATTTAAAAGATTAGTTCACCACATGCGCGCATACGGGTCGCTTCGGATATACGGGTGCTACCCAGAAATTCTTGGAATTTGAATGTGGCGCGCGAAGGGACAGTAGTACAGCTCTATAGCACTAGATGGTGTGAACTATACTAAGTCAGTCTGTCAAACGGTACTTACGGTACTTTGTAGGTAGCGACAAACAGTTTTGGTGTTTATACAGAGAATACTATAATGCACTGACGGTTTTTGGTATGGAATAATTTTGTTATTTATTGTCAGATTTTGAATTTGCTTATGGATTCTAATCAAGACAACATGGGAGTTTGTTTGGCATTAAGTGTAATTAGTTATCATGAACAATTACACCGTTCAACGCGTAATAAATCGGTTGTTGCGACCCAACGTTCATTCCATCGTCAATTTAATCATCTTGAAGCTCCATCCCGCAATACCATTTTGGTATGGCATCAGAAGTGGCTTAAAGAAGGTAATATTGCGAACAAAAAACCGACTGTGAGAGACGTAAGTGCTTGACTGGAGCGTGTATGAGTTCCCTTTACGAGGAGTCCACAACGAAAAGTAACGGTTTGGAATGCGCTATCAGCCACAAGTATTATTGGTCCATATTTTTTTGAAGAGAATAGGCATAACGTAACAGCAACATCAGGAAGATATTGTCACATGATTGATACTTTTTTCCGGCCAAGGTATGAACAACTTGATGGTAATTACTGGTTTGAGCAGGATGGGGTAACGAGCCACACGGCGAGAATCAGTATTACGAGGACGGTCTGATATATTTCACCTTAACGTTAAAATGGCAGCACTCGTCAATAAAAGCTGGGGAATGCGGTTGCACATCTATTGATAGGTACTCACCAAAATTTCAGTCATTTTGGATGCGCAGTTATTGCTTGAATGAGTCGATGTGAGTGTTTTTGTTAAATGGAAAAAATCGAGTATCGAGCCGTCATTAAATATTTGATTTTAAAAGACAATACGCCTATGCAAATTAAAGATGAGTTGGACGCTGTGTACTCTGCACCATCATTTACCACGGTTAAATTTTAGACAGCTGAGTTTAAACGTGGCCGTACCAGCTTGGGAGTCTATGAACGTTGGAGACGTCCAAAAACTGTAACCACTGACGCCAACATCGTTGTTAAAGTTCATCATATGGTGCTAGATGACCGCCGAATTAAAGTGAAATAGGTAGCAGAGTTCAAAGAACGTGTTTGTCACATATTGAATCAAGATTTAGGCACGAGAAAGCTGTCCGTGCGCTTGCTAACATTAGACCAAAAACGTGTTCAAGTGAACATATCCAGTTGGCGCAGTTTAGGCACTATAAATAAGAGTTTTCGTGCCAATTAATTACTGTAGATGAAGCTTGGATACACCATTATACGCCCGAAACAAAGAGTCAAAACAGTGGATTGCGAAAAAACATTTTAAACTAAATTGAAGCGATTCCACTGGAAATGTTAGGCAGAGTGATGAATGTTTTTGTGCGACGGCTAGAAGAATGTATAGCAAAAGAAGGAGGTCACCATTCAATTTTTAATTTTTGTCATTGTAATTTTTTAATGTTTATTTATTCCATATTAAAAACCGTCAATGCACTTTGGAATTCCCTGTATTTGTTGGGTTGTGTTTGAGTTATTCTGTGACACTACAATGTCTGATGTGATTTAGCAGAGAACGTGCATCAAATTCTGCTTTGAACTTGGTAAAACGCCAGCGGAAACTCTGAAAATACTTAAACAAGCGTTTGGTGAAGATGCCTTAGGCCAGATGCAAGCTTGTGAGTGGTGCTACCGTTTTAAAAATGGACGTTGATGATCATGAATGTTCCGGTCATTCATCGACGGAAAACACGCCACAAAATATGGCAAAAGTGTGTGATGCTATTTTGCAAGACAGAAGGAGAACAATACATGACATTTGTAACATTATCGACTTGTTGTACGGTACTTGTCAGCGTATACTGTCCGGCGAATTCAGTATGCGGCGTATTCCTGTAAAATTTTTGCTAAAATTACTCAGCATTGAACGAAAATGGCACCGTGTTTATTTGTGCACAGAACTGAAGGAAACTGCCGAAAGGGTTGCGAACTTCGGTACAAGAATCATTACTGACGACAAATCGAGGCTGTACGGGTATGATCCCGAAACAAAGCAGCAGTAATCATAGTGTAAGACGCCATCGTTACCACGACTGAGGAAAGCACGGCAAGTTCTAAACAACGTCAATTCGATGTTGATTTTTGCTTCTTTGACGCTGATGACATGGTGCACAAAGAATTTCTCCAGTGAGGTGAAACAGTTAATGAACAATTTTATTGCGATGTTCTTCGCAACAATTGGTAGATCCTACACCACGATAATACACCGACCGACACGTCACTTGTTGTGCGTTAGTTTCTAGCGTCAACAAAGACGGTAGTACTACCCCACTCTCCTACTCCCCAGATCTTTCCTCTTAAGACTTTTTCCTGTTTCTGAAGTTGAAACTGAACCTCAAGAGGCGCCGTTTTGAGACGATTGAGGACATCCAAACCGAATCGCAAGCAGTGTTGAATACGTTAACACGAGAAGACTTCCAGTACTGCTACCAATCATGGGCAAGTCGCAGGGATCGACGTATTCATACGGAAGAAGAGTACTTTCACGGGGATGCTAGTGAATAAGTTGTAAGAACAATTTATTTTTTTTTTTTTTTCACATTCCGGGAATTCCTGAATAGCACCTCGTATCTAGGAATTTGTTTAACACGTTTTTAAATTGTTTCAATACAGATCGATTTAAAAACATAGGTATAATAATTCAAAGTCAAACTTTATGAATTTTTGACAATTTTTCAAGGTTTAAGCTTCTTTTCTTTTAAAGTATCTGGCTATATAACCCTTGCGGGCACCTATTCCGACAAAAATCTCTACCGACCGCAAAAGTTCTTAGTAGACCATTGTCTGCCAATTTTTTTTACTTTACATTACACTCGGCGAGAATAATTTATTTTGCGGCACACCAACTAAAAATTCCAACATTAATTATACTTTTTAGTCTGAAAAAAAATAATTATTATTACAGTAATATAAAATAAAATAACATTGGTCTTTAAACATACAAGGGTAATTCAAATTTCACCTGCATTTTATTTTTTTCTGAACGTAATTGAAGAGATACTACAGAGCGGTTTTATATCCATGGAAGTAGGCATGTCAGCTAAAGTCATAAACAACTGCAACTTTATTGTGTGAATTCTGTCAGTTGTATTAACAATAACGTGTAACAATGTTCAAATTCTATAATTATTAAATTTCTTTTCAATGAAAGTGTAAAAGCGACATATTTATTAAAGACTTCATAAACAGTTTGGAGAAGAGTGTTTGTCACTAAGAACAGTCTTTCAGTGTTTCAGTGGTGTAAATTCTTTCAGGATGATCATCAAGGTGTGTTGAACCTGCCGCATCCTACCCGTCTAGCGTCTGCTATGAATCTTTGGAACATTCAGAAAGCTAACCAACTAATCCAGAGCATTAGGCGAATATCTGTGAAGAAAATTGTTGATTATAAATAGTAGTGTTGGCAGATGCAGAGGAGCAAGTTTTGGATGTTGTAAATTAAAATCCAAACATAAGTACCCGAGCGGTTGCGCGAGAGGTACACGTTTCACACACAACAGTCCATAACATACTTCGAAGGAATTTGTTACAACCCTACCACGTGCAACGTGTCCAAGAACTTACGGAGGCCGATCACCTACCACTAATTAGTTAGTTTTTGTAAATTGTTCAATCGGAAACTTACACAACAGCCGGAGCCTCAAGGGCGTTATTTACCGATAAATGTACTTAGGCACGGTATTTTAAATTTTCACAACCTCCATTACTGTGCTGATGCAAACCCCGATAGCATATATCAAGGTCGTTTCCTACAAAGTTTTTCAATAAATATGTGGGCCGGCATTATCAGTGATTAATTGCAAGGGCCGCACGTACTACCTACACAACTTAACGAACTGAGCTACTTAGATTTCTTGGTGAATTCGCTACCTGATTATCTAGATGATGTTCCTCTAGAAACACGAGCTTGTATGTAGCTTATGCATGATGATACACCTACCCATTATTCTCGTAAAATGCGCAACTTTTTAAATCATTCATATCCTCGATGGATAGGACGAAGTGTTCAAATCCTATGGCCTGTGCGTAGTCCCGATTCAAATCCATTGGATTTCTTCTTATGGGACTTCATGAAAGGTTCAGTTTATAACGGCACCGATATTGTCAGCGAAGACGATCTCGGGCAACGTATTTTTCAAACTGCGGCCCATATCCGTAAAGACCGAGCTATGATAAATCGGGTACTTCGAAAGTTTACCGATTGGTTAGAAGCTTGTATTTATGCAAATGACAGCCACGTTGATCTCCTTTAAACATTTCACCTGTTTCACACAAATCTGTCTTTTTTACGGCGAAGAAACTCTTATCAAAGAGAGAGGCAAATAGAACAAAAAAAAATATGAACATTCAATTAAAAATTACAAATGTAATTTATTATTTCTCGGCGTGAATTGAACATTAAGACAACATATTGATATTAATATTAAGACAACAAATTCCATATCGCCACAAAACGGTTATACCGTTTAAATTTTTAAAGAAACTCAATATTGAATTTTTTCGGGATATTACTAAGGTCACAAGGTTAACCCATATATATAAATATAACAACAGAACAGCTGATGTATAAGAAAATTTATATCGAGAAAATTAATGAATACATGTTTATAAAACTTACTGAAATGTAAAAAGGATTTTTTGGTGAACTTGAACGAAAGAATCGACAACATATAAACATATAATTTTTATTTATTTGGATTCAATCTGAATACAAGATCGTATTTGATAAGTTTTCGATAGAACAAAATTTTTTGTAGATATAAATTGCTGTCTTACGTATGTATTATATATTGGCGTACGTCGGCGTATTTCATTTACACCCTGTATAATATTAATTTGTAATTAAATGAATTGATACGGTTTTTACTTGATGAAGATCCATAATTCAAAATAAAAAATAAACTAATAGTTAAAATTTTCACTTTATTAATATGTAATCGTAAAACGACAATTGTTTCGCCAGCACATTGGCTTCATCAGGTACTTACAGCTAAAAAGCACGTGACCAACTAAATTAAAAATATTAAATAAACAAGGTTCGTATTATTTTACAACATTTGTAAAAAATCTAAGAATTTACACAAATATTATAGGTAGTGAGAAAATGCGGCCAATTTGTTCGACCCTAACTGTTATACTACAGGGTACTAAACATGTTTACGCATGTACATTTCCATTATCGTCTAAACAGTTTGTAAATGAATAAATTTAACAAAGATGAGTTATCTAAATCTACTGATCATTAAGTAAAACTAGAATTTGAAATTCCTGATTGAAAGTGTGGTTTTCTTCTAATAAATGATTAGCAAAAGTGAAATCTTGTTTTTTTATTTTTAAATGAAGAACAATGTTCAACAATGCGTTTTTCAAACGATCTTCCTGTTTGATCAACATAGATCTTACCGCATCCACATTTAACTTATAGATTCTAAATTTTGAATTTTGTTTATTCTTTATTACAGGATGTACTATAGAGACAACTTTTTTAAAAAAATTTTGTCAGCATATTTTCAATTAGAGTATCTGTATAGCCGTTATTGATTGCTATTTGTTTAACTAAATTTAATTCTTTTTCATAATTTTCTTTGGATAGTGTATAATTAGTTAATATATGTTAAAAACTATGGAAGCCTGCTAATTTGTGTTGTATGGGATGTGTAAACGAATTATCTATAGTTATGTTATAACATAAATAAATTTGGAAAACAGAAAGATGACGAAATAAGCGCAACCAGGACACTAAGAAGACGTACCTCTATCTGAAGAACGAACTAGCTTGCCATTTAAATGACTTAACTTTTCTATTGCATCATTCAAAACACATAAAAATGCAAGTAGAATCTTCTATAAGAATATTGTCAAAGAATAATATTCTTCAATGAAAAATCGTCACGAAAATCTACAAACGACTTAATTCCCAATTGTCGAATACTTGCTATTAAGTGAACAGTTTATTTTTATTAAGAGGATTATAAGTGTTACAAATTTTATTTCACTATTTATTCAATGACACTAAATTATTAATAAAATATGAACTATAATGTAGATTTAACTACATGTTGTTTCTAATTTCTAATTGTGGAAGGAGGTACATATTGAATGTATATTATGCTGGTGTCCCATAACTTATGGGCCATACAGCATTTGGAGATAATGGACATAAAAATAGTAATTTTGAACCTACTCCGACGACTATCTTTAAACTCTTTTTACCATCGAAAATAAGCAGATCTGGCCAAAGACCAAAGAGCTTCCATTACGGATTTTTCTAACCCTTTCAAACTCTAATAAATAATTTGCGACAACTGTGGTTTTGCTAAATGACAGAAGCCTCCTTAAATAATATTTTCTGCTTTTTAACGTTTTGTCGCTCACCCTACAGAACCGTAATAAATTATGTTTTAGTATTTGCTGAAAGGCGCTTATAGTTACATTAAAGCTACAAATATAATAGTCATCCAGTAGCATATTTATAGCTTGTAAAAATTGAGCTACTAATTTTAATTTACGTATATTTTTATATCATGCTAACTAAAATATGTAATTTCGATTTTAAAATAATTAGGACAACCGTGAAAACCCATTTAAAATCATGCTATTGACTAATACAAAAAAATATGTAGCATATTGTATAAGAAATATCTAATTAAAACAATCCACTTACTTTCAATTCTGAAATATGTACATACATTACCAGTTTACATCATTTAAACTTAATATTATAACTAGAGCTGAGGATGTTTGCGGTATAACCATGGTTATATCATGTAACCATAGTAAATTACTATGGTTACATGATATAACCATGGTTATACCGCAAACATCCTCAGCTCTAATTATAACCGTTATAATTTGAGCATTAAATTAAACAAATAATTAGATGATTTCTCATTTGCATAATCTAAGCGTAGTTAATATACATATTATTGATTTGTTTATTGCACTCTTCATAATTAATATACCGTCACCGAGCAAACACGTATAAATATGAATGTCCTTTTTTATTACTATACGAATGTATGTAAATCGGTTGTCAGATACATGTCTAATTGTAAAAATAGAACAATTTAACCTTCTCAATAGGTAAAGGTAGTCGAAGAAGATGTCGACTAAAAAAGAACTAATCTCTAACAAAAACAAAGATATCAGAATAGTTGAAACATACATGAGTAGGTAAACGCCACCAGTCTTGTATAATACAAAGGTATTTAATAATATAAAATATTATTAAATATTATTAACACCAGATTTTTAATAATATTTTGTATTATGTATTAAAAATACCTTTGTATTAAAACAAAGATATTTTTGAATAACATATAAATATGATTAAAAATAGGGTGTAGAGAACACAATACAAGTTCATATTTGGGTGAAAACATCTTTCCAGACATGCAAACATGTGTTTCATCTTACTATACAATAATCAGTACATGCTGCTGAGAGATACTTTCACCATAAATAACGCCCTTACTAACTCATTTTCCAATAGAGAATAACACAGAATAATTGAGATATCGGGCTGAAATTTATTCCAGGTGTAGCACACATGCTAAATTTAAGAATGGAATTCGATATCGCTCATATGACAACCGCGAGCACGTTTGCAGCGATCGATTATTTGAAGCCAATTTTCCATTACTCTTTCTCACATATCGGCCGGAACGTTGGCAATTTTGCGTTCGATATTGTTCTTAAGCTCCTCTAACGTTGTTGGCTTGTTGGCACCAACCACTTAACGTGACCCCATAAGAAGAAATCCAACGGCGTTAAGTCGCATGAGCGAGGTGGCCATTCGACCGGACCATTTATCGAGATTACACGATTACCGAACTTCCCCTTCAATAGATCAATTTTTTGACCAGCTGTGTGGCATGTGACACTATCTAGTTGGAACCACACATCCAACATGGCACGATAGCGAACTCCATTGACCAGAACATGACAATCATTTTCATCGACGAAAAAATACGGTCAAGTCACACCTCCGGCATGAAATCCACACCACACGGTCAATTTTTGTGGATGCAATGGAGTCTCTTGAAGCACATGTGGGTTTTATTGCCATCCAGTAACGTATATTTTGCTTATTGACAAAGCCATTAAGTCAAAAATGAGCTTCATCGCTGAAGATGATTTTTCGATGAAATTTAGGATTTTTTTCAAACTTTTGTAGAGCCCAATCGGATAAGTTTCGGCGATTCAAATGATCAAAAGGATTCACTTCTTGAGTTAATTTGATCTTATAAGTGCGTAAGCCACGATCCTTACGTAAATCGCCACAATGTGGACCGAGAGATTACAAATGCCCGTGAACGGTGTGGAATCGACAGATTTGGCTCATTTTGAACTGAAGCATTTACGGGTGCGATATTTTCGGTACTTCGACCGGTGCGTTGTCTCACTGGCACTGGAACATTCAATTGTGAATATGTTGACTCAAATTTATCCACTATAGCATGCACAGCCAATCTGGTCGGACGATTATTACGACTGAAAATTGGAGTAAGCGCTCATAAAGTTGCGAGCACCTACTCAGAAATTTGGTAGTAATTTTTAATAATTTCCAAGCATTGCTCGTTCGTGAACTTCACCATGATAAAAATGTAAAGCTTGAATGACGTTTTGACATTGACAGATCATAAAATAAAAATTAATTTGTATTTAAATACAAAGTTGTTATGTCCCTATTGAAAAACTCTATACAGCTACAATAGTTATTAATACAGAGCGTAAAAGATCATTCAGCTCCGCTCATCGACTAATGTCAACATCATGAACGCCAAAATAACCTTGCTGTCTTCATAACAAACAAGTGTAAGAATTAGCCAGCGGTTTCCATTTGACGGACACAGCCGCAACTTGCGGAAACTGTATTAATGTGCCTCCACACATATATCTAAGATATTACTTTCTGAAAAGTTTGAACCTTCTCCAATTTTAAACTCATCATTCAATCATTATTGAATTAAAACTCTGTTTCCTAGATAAATAAAATTCAAAATTATGGAAACGTAATAAATATATTCTTTGCAATTAACACGAGCTAAATAAATCATGTTGGCCAATTTTTTGGAATCAAACAAGACAAAATAATGTATTTAAGAAAAGATTCAAGAATATATTCAAGAGTAATAATAATAATACTAATTAAGATATGAATTATTTTATTTTGAAAGATGTATAATTTATAAGCTATTCGTTAGAATTTATTTAAAATTTCCTAGAATTTATGTTATTAAAAAATAGACGTCTTTAATTCGAGTACTCAAGTATTTCTTACGAATAATAATAATACTAATAATAATAATAATAATAATAACCTTTATTGTCCAGCAGATTTAAAATCCAAATATGAGCAAAATAAATAATCATGCAGTTGTTACCCAATAACATTATAATAAACATAATTCAATAAAAATAGCTAATTCATACTGTTACACATCGCATATATCAAGAATTCTTCTAATCCCGCTTTAAATTGTATTGTATAGAAATAAATCAAATTTAAAATCTTAAAAGATTCGTTAGACACTTTGTGGAATTTTATTCATATTTTTAAGAGAATGGCTTTCTTTTGTGTCGCGCTCGGCATAAATGATAATCTTCCGAGAATCTATTTACCGAACGGGCAACCCACACATTGAAAATAATTCTGGAATTTTTGTTTCGAAGTTATACTGCACATTTTAATTTAATAATTAATTACATGCACTTCTACTCTAGTTATAACTTAATTAATAATTTTATTTATTATTGAACTATTTTTCTACATGTCAAAATTATAACGGTCGCGTATAAATTGGCATTTTTTAATGGCCATGTTTAATTCACTAGCGTAAAATTTATCTAAACAATATCGTGTGTCGTATCACGTAAAGTATTTTTTCAAGAACTCCTTTAATGATATTAGTTTGATTGACGTCACAACCTCTTAGGTTTGCGTCTTTAACTAACTCTTAATCGTTTAAACATTGTTATTTGCAATGTAATTGATTATCCCTAAACTAGAATCCTTCCTAGAGGGAGTTTTCTTTAGACAAGCTCTCTCTTGCTTACTATCCTTCCCCGGGTAAAGACCTCCAGCAGTATTCGTCGACAGGCGAATGAACATAGGAAACCAGGCTGTTCAGCGTTTTTTACACTTTTTTTTATCTGTCCCAGACAAACATAAGAAAATAACTTTATCAATTCTTAATTATATTATCTTAACCACATTTACAAACCCATTACTTTATTTTCAGCTCGTAAATACTTATTTGTCATTACCTGTACATACAATTATTTTAATCTATTTCAAAGCTTCATTTGCTTTACGTAAATATTAAATAAAATTTTAGGGACAACGTGCTTGCTTATTTACAATAGTATAAATGTTTCTATGCTTGTTGAGTAAATCATAAATAGGTCTAGTATGTGTATATGACTGGTAAAAACGCCAATTATACAAAGAGGCGGCCAAAATGGTCAGAACATTGTTTCGTCAATACTCTAGTTCAATATAACATCATGCTCAACTGGAATTAATTTAAAAAAAGATTAAATACATCAATAAAACAATTAGCAGACGCTTACAAGCCACAATCGATAAATGTAAATATTCTAAGCCGCTTCTCACTTAAAGAGACCTAGATCATTGTTATCTATGAACACGTGAAACCATCAGTGATGGAAGGAACTATTAAGGACACACAAAATTCATGCATGGGGGTTGCTTTTACGTCCGGAGTTTTGGATGGCTACATGTCTCCAAAAATTTGGATGCTAAGAGAATGATGGATATTTATCGTAGGTGTTTACTGAAATCTCTCAAAATAAGGTTTGGTGAACAGCTATGAAATTGGATAATATTAGGTTGGCTGTCCATATCACCTTATGCTGATCCAATTGAAAATTTATAGACCTACATGAAATTAAAAAAATTAAGCTGTCAAATTTGAAGCAGCTATCATATCAGATTAATTTATCAGTCTCTTAACTCAGAATGTGCCGAAAATATTGGTGTAAATATGTAAGAAACGCTGTTAAACACCTGTCTATAATAACGGTAACTGGACTGCATATTAGGTAATTTCGACTTAGTACTTCAAAATGGTTTATTATGATGTACCAGATAGGAGTACCACTTATTGCCTGTACATCCTAAGACATCACTTTTTCAAAATATTATAGACTATGTATGCAGATTGTTCTCTTTTCAATAAACTGCCAATAAAAATTAAAACTTCGAAAATACACACAGCATTCAATTATGAAGTGTATTAATTATTGTTGAATTAAAATTGTTATTGCACAAATAAATCTGTAATGTAAATAATACGTTTTCGTTTGCTACAAAACAATTCAACTAACAGGTAACCAATCATTGTGGAATATGATATCCCTTTCCAATTTTGTTCGATTATTTAATAGTGTCCAATGTTTACTAAACCTTTTGAAAATTCGTTTATACACCTACTCTTTCGATGATATACATATGGCATATTACAATGTGCATATATCTATTGTGTTTGTAAACATTGATATACTAACATTTCATGTTATCGCAGTGTTCAAACATGGCATAGATGAAAGTTCAGGTTGAATTTTCAGAAAAAATCGATTTCTAGAAATTGTTATTACGAGGGTTGCTATTTATGTATTCGGAATAACATACAAAAATAATTATTTATCATCTAAAATGGTTTTATTGTTCTTAAAAATATTCTCCATGATGATCGATGCACTTTTCCATACCAATTTTCACGTTATTTTTCCTTTACGGTTTGGGTATCTCTGAAACATGCATTTTGAACGCATGAATCGCTCCTTCTAGCATCGAAAATCATTGACCGCGTAGTTTAATCTTCAGGAAGAGGAACAAAAAGAAATCGTTGGGTGTCAAATCAGGGCTGCATGGCGAATGACCCATTAATTCTATGTTTTGTCAGGTCACATATCGAGCTGTTTATGCCGAAGTGTAAGAGCTCGCGTTGTCATTCCGAAGAATAATTCTGCGTTCGACTGGCACGAGACAATACTGTGTCACTGATATGAGTGCCAGTACCTGTTCGTGGACCTCTTCCGCGGGGGTTGAGCTACCCACCAGGCGCGTCCCTAGGTGGCGGATAAGGGGACGGTCAGGTCTCTCTTGGTGACCTGATTAGTGGCAGTCATAAGCAGGATGGATAGGTCTAAAAACCTTCTAATCCTTAGCGAAAGCTGTCACCGCGGACCTGCTCTCCCAAGCTACGGTGTAGGGCAACGTGCTTAGGGCTGAATGGCCACTGGGGTATATGTGGTCTCAAACGTTCCTCTGGGGGCACTAGGCGGCACCCCCTTGTATTTACGCTTTGTGCCCGTAATGGAAGCTCTGCGGGCATTGGCCTCATACTTCTTCCATACTCGCGGGAATCAAATGAACCAAGAGAAAAACCAAACATTTAAAAAAATGGACTCTGAAGAGAATCCAAAACCTAAGGAGTCTATAGAGACTCTCTTGGCAATGGAGACTGATGAGACTCCAAAAAACAAAACTGGAACGCAACGGACTGAAACTGAGAACGTTGCGAAAGCAGAGGGTGTACCCAAGGAAAGAAAACATCTTTCCGGGGCACAAGGAAAGAAATTAAAGAAGATGAGGATACAGGGGGTAGATACGAGTAAAATAAGGCTCCCCCTTTCCGAAAAAGAACCCCAGGGAGAACCTAAGCCAACAGGGGCCCGTTAAGGGAACCGTGTCGGCTAGGGGCATCTCCTGAGTATAAAGTAACTAAGCGCCCGAAGTTTTCTGCTTCGGGCGTGAGTTACAAAGCAGCTCTTAAAGGTATTAAGGCTGCAATAGTTCCTAAGGACTACTCGGTCAGCTTAATGACTGAGGGAAATATAGGAGCTATACATGAGGCCCTGATGATGGTCATAGATAGGGCGCAGAAGGCGCCGAGGTTTGAATCCTCCCGTCTTATGGACGGCTACTATGGAGTCATCTGTGCAGATGAAGACTCGTACAACACTACGAGAGATTACTTGGAAAAGGAAACTGTTTGCTGCCAAAACAGCAACGAGTTTTAGCGTTTCTGCCAGAGACTAAAAAAGAGGATCTGACAGTGGGCTTGAAAAGACTCGATGGATTGCCCTCAGTTCCAGGTCTTCCGAAAAGGGCCTACATGTGGGCCTTCGGATTGACAAGGTGTCTGAGGAAACGTTGGTGAGGACTGATTGGAGACCTTACTATCGCTTTCAGAGGGCTAGCTTTGTAACCCTCGAAACAAAAAAAGACCAGAAACCGGTAATACAGGATGAGGGTACCCTAGAAGAACCTCAGGCATCAACCTCTAAGGGTCAAAATGTTGAAGATTCTCCAAATAAATCTTCAACATAAGAAAACAGCCACAGCGGCACTTTGTCAAAGGACGCTGTCTGAAGATATCGATATGCTCCTCATCCAAGAGCCATGGATATGTAGAGGTAAGGTGGGAGGACTACATATTAGGGGAAGGGAGCTGTTAGTTGGTGCTCCAGACACTAAAATTAGAATTTGTATCTGTTTCAGAGACGACCTGGACGTGATGCCTATCATGGAGTTATGCAGTGGGGACATGACGGCAGCCAGGATCAGACTGAGTGTCGATGGGGGGATATTGGAGACGATAATTGCGTCTTTATACCTACCCATTGACTCTCCAGAGCTACCAGGGCCTGATCTTGAGGCTTTGGTGGCATATACCAGTAAGAACAATCTGGAATTGATTATATCGACGCAGATACCAATGCTCATCCTAAGGCTTGGGGCAGCAAGGATAACAATTATAGGGGTATGTCTCTCTTTAGCTACCTCTGTGGTACTGAACTTGATTGTCTGGATCAAGGTGATAAACCGACATTTAAGACATCAAGGGGGAATCAGTTATAGATATAACCTTATGCACGTTGGGAATACGGGATATTGTAAGGGGGTGGCATGTACCCGATGAGCCGTCGCTCTCTGATCATGCGTATATCCGCTATGAATTATATACAGATTTAACGGAACCCAGACTATACAGAAATCCCAAGAGAACAGACTCGGGCTCTTACAAGGAAAACCTGTTAGCTGCAATCCGAAATATCCCTGTTAGAATAGGGAATGTGGAAAAGCTGGAGTTGGCTGTTGAATGGTTGCAACGGACCATTCTTTTCTGCTATGAAAATAACTGTCCCCTTTGGGAGCGCCGTATAGCTAAGCGGGCTGTCTGGTGGAATGCAGAGTTAACCAATTCCAATTTAAGGAAAGAAACTCGCCGGTTATTTAAAAGAGCTAAGAAAACAGGTAATTGGGAAGCTTACAAGGCTCTCCTCAATAAATACAATGATAAAATCAAAGAGAGCAAAAGGAAGGCCTGGAGAAAATTCTGTGAGGACACCGAAGGTGTTCCTGACATGGCCAAAATAAACAGAATTCTCAAAAAAGATCCTTCCAACGCAATTAGATCTATACAAAAATCGGACGCGAGGTGTACCAGTACCGTGGAAGAGACTTTAGAGTATCTTCTGAGGGTACACTTTCCAGGTTCGGAGCGTATGGATGATTGTGATACCAATCAAGTTGTCACCTCTTGGAGGGCGACTAGGAATGATTGGGAGATATCAAACGAGATCTTCAAGCCCCATTTAATTAGATGGGCGATAGGATCGTTTGAACCATATAAATCCGCAGGACCAGACGGAGTGTTTTCCAAGCTCCTTCAAGAGGGAATTGGTGAAATTATGGATCCTCTATTGGAGATATTCACGTCTAGCCATGCTATGGGTTATATCCCTAGGGCATGGAGAGAAACTAGAGTAGTGTTTATTCCGAAGCCCGGAAAAGGAACATACACCCTAAATCATTTAGACCAATTAATCTTACCTCTTTTATATTGAAAACTATGGAAAAAATGATATATTTAAAATGCCGGCGGACAGTATGGCACCTAAAATTATGTTTACAGCTAAGCTGAACATATTTATACCGACCACGGAACAGGCAAAAAGTCGCTCGATCGATTGTGGTGCCGACACCTGGTACACTGACAGATTACAATCTAGTCAGGGGGCAGGTGCAGGCATGGTGCGGAATGTACCCTAGAAGGAAGATATCGATATGTCTGGGGAAACATACTACGATTTTCCAGGCCGAATTGTTTGCAGTCGCAGCCTGCGCCGAGGAAATTCGGGAAGCCGGCTGCGCAAACAAAAAAGTTAACATATTGACTGATAGTCAGGCGGCTATTAAAGCCATTATGAACCCATCTACCAGGTCTAAGCTGGTGAAATATTGTCAACAGGTCCTCAATAAACTGGCACAAGACAATAGACAAAGGAACTCAGACAGAAATATTTCGGGAGAGATTTATTGGATCCTTCGAGTGTACTCAAACTTCCCCTGAGGAGGATAGTAGCTTTTATCGAGGACAGAGTGGAACTGAGGGGTCTATTGGGGATAGTACAAAGAGCAGTGTGCTCAAGTGCCTGGACGTGCTAGCGTCCAACCCAAAACAGAAGAGAAGATGGGTGCCAGGACATGAGGGAATTAAAGGCAATGAGTTAGTCGACGAACTGGCCAAGGAAGGTACTAATAGAAACTTCATAAGATCCAAACCTGTATGTGGAATCGCTAAGGATTCTGCTAAAAGAGAGATTTGTTTATGGCTAGAAAGAGAACATAAAAAGAAACAGAGGCTAACGGAAGGTCAACTCTATACTAAAACACTGCTATGGGAGCTGGACGTTAGGTTTTCAACTAGCCTGATTCGTAGTAACAAAAAAGAAAGTGGCAATGTAGCCATATGCCTATTTTTTCCCAAAAAATAGTCGACCATTTGCTTCGAAATGCCTCTTTTGTTAGGTTTGGCTCATCTTAGAATTCTTTCACCGTTGACTACAATTTCCTTTCGGGCTTATATACATGGATCCAAGATTTGGCACCTGTGTACACGGCTTTTGACGAATCACGATTTTATTTTTTAATTATTTTTGAACCAATCAACAAGAGACTATCTTTGCGCATAATTGTTTTTAGTTCTTAGTTTCCGAATGACCTTGGTACATATACGTACTATCGAATGCAAAAAAAGTGGTACAGTCATATATTAATCGGCTTAAATTAGGCTACATGAATGTAGATATATATAAATTTAGGCGTCAAATTTAAATATTCAAATAACCTATAAGTGTCAAATAACATATACGTTGATATACAGATAGGTGTAAGTGTCAAAAACGACTTTTGCACGTTACTACGATCTTAAGTACTTTAGCAACGTCACAATACTAAAATGTTTAAAAATTGACTATACATATAACTTCACTACTGTACCACTTTTTTTGCATTCGATAGTACATGAAAATATATGCGCATATTATTTGGGTACCACTGCGACAAATAACAACACATCGAAATTCCATTAGCTTCCACGGCCTGTGTGATTGTAATAATCAATGTTTCGTTGTTCACATTGCCGACTCCTTCAAGATTTATTATCAATCATAACAGATCCTGATTGTATTATTAATCGTTGATATATTTCAGTTCTAATTTACTTAAGATCTTCAGTGAAAATATCCTCCTTAAGAAAGGGCGAAATTAATCTGGATGAAATATCGAATTTCGTAGACATGACCTTGCGTTTCCTGCATAGATTTTACCGAATCCTCATAACGTTTCATTGCACGATAAATCTAAAACAATGAGAGATTTCAATATTTTAAAAATTCACATACATTTTTTCGGCACTTATAAAGAGAAGATGTTAACGCAATGATTGAAACACGTATGTAGTACACCTGCTACATAAGTTTTGGGAAAAATATTAAAGCTCACTGTAGTATAGAAAAAGAAATAGATCTAGTCAGTTATGAAGAAATTTGTTGACCGGTGGCTTGTTAATTTAATTGACATTTCACATTAGTGTCTGTAAGTTCTATAATGTCGTAAAAACTAAATATTCGTAAGTCCATTTACAACCTGGTTGGACAACTGGCCAAACGAGATATAGTTAACATTTTTAGTGAACAAAAGACATCAAAAAGCACTATATATCGTAGAATTTTAGACTGCGAACAAGGAATACTGGAGTTTTAAGTCAATAGATTATCCGGACGTGCCAAAGATACCATTGGGGTGTCTACCCATAAACTTTCTTGCCGTTTTAACGTTTCAAACGTTACAATTTCTCAATATTAAGCACGAAGTGGTTTAAAGTATAGAAAACGTAAGAAATGTCCCAAATATATCTCTATACAATCGGCCAGAATTCCTCATTGTTGTCGAGCTTTACGGCGTATACATTTTGCTAATAACCGAATTACATGTTTTGGGCTGACCTTACATCGGCGCATTATGCTAGAAGAACCCTATACCGGTTAGAAGCTTAAGGAATACCATATGTGTCTAGAATTGACAATCCTCCAATTATCCCACAGGCACTGCCAATTGAAAATTTTTGAGCCTTATTGGCTGAAAATTTATATGACAATGGTTGGGAAGCTCGAAATGAGCAACAATTACGACAGAAAGTATTCCAAAAACTTAGATAACTTGATTTAAAAGTCGTCTAAACATTAATGCAAGATTTAAGAAGAAAACTTCCTATAATTTAAGATAGAGGGCCCCTAGCGGCAATATAATATTTAAGTGTTAAGGTCTAAGGTTCATTAATGGGTGTTATAATATTATCCTTTGTTGAAGTTTTTTGAGTTTAAATAATAAAAGTTAAAAAATTTTCCCAAAACTTATGTAAGAGGTGTTACTCTATATTGTGGCAAATACCTTTTAATATATCCACGAAGAATTACAACACTGGTCGAGATTATTATATTTCGATAATTATTTGGCTAGCACATAGATAATTAAAAAAGTAAGAAAGAAATGCATCCTCATTTTTATTAGCACGTTTCCCTGGTTACATTCTAATTGACTCATTGCCTTATTTATTTCAACACATGGCGGTATCTTCTTATATTATCATATCCCAGATTACCTATACTTCATACATTGAAGTTTCCAGACGCACAAAATTGCTTCACTTACTACCAATAATGCCCCATCCATATTCTATTTAAAAAGTATCACAAGATTTTGGAGGTCATAGTAAAAGATTGACATGAACCTTCTCAAACAAGTTTTGAGCAAATCGTGTAACACAGTGATACGTAGTGTCTTGTTGATAATTAAATCCTCCATCCTCTGAAGATAAGGAAGAGAAAGTTCGACTATTTCTTCTAAGTAAAGCTGAACTATCAAAGTACCTCTAACGAACACCAGAAGAGACAGACTCCCATAAGTAATGGGCTCCATGCCATATTACATCAATTTTGTGAATAGAACTTTCAACAAGAAATTGAAGATTACGTTTCCGTCTAACCATCTGCCAACAGCCAAGTATCACCAAACATAATCTAGATTCGTCACTGAAGATCATCCTACTCTGTCTGATATTCCATTAAAGCCTTTCTCTGTACCATTTTAAAGATTGCCTTTGGTCTTCAAAAGCAAATGTTAACACAAGATGCAGCCGATAAGATTTAAATTAAAAAGAATTTAAGGGTAGGCTACTAGAAGGATTACCAAGCGACCTTTATTGCCAACTCAAATATTAGCAATTGAGGTTGTAGTTGAAAAGCAATCTTTAAAAAATAGCTTTAACCGAACGTCCTGACGAGTAGTTGATCTTTTTTGAAGTCCAATACCTCTTTTGTAATATTCTTGACCATTCTCAAAACACACTCGCTATAACTTATAACAATTTAGTGTTAGCAATTTAAGTGAACAAAGTCGAGTTCTCCTATAGTCTATATCACCAATAAATGGAGTAACAAAAAATGTATTATCGACGCGTGACTGTTTTCTGATAAATTAGACAGGTGTAAACATTGGGATGGTGAAGCCTTGTTCACACATACTAATATGCATACATAACGCCATTTTCTGAGTTTGGTTTGGGAGAGTTTGAGGTTATATATATATATATATATATATATATATATATATATATAGTATTTTCGTGACCTTGGTATAATAAGGTAAACTTAATTAGTCGGCGATTAAAGGTCTGGTTATTTTTTATATCCTTGACAAAGGCATCATTGCCGAAACATGTAGGATTATTTTAAATATATACACTTTGAAGTAATAACCAGACCTTTAATCGCCGACTAATTAAGTTTACCTTATATATATATATATATGAAAAATTTGTGAAAAACTTATCTGCGCGGAATGTGCAAATATCGACATTTCACTGTTTTTACAGATCATCAGTGCACCTTATCCGAAGACAGACATGATATTCACTTCTATACTACGTGTATATATACGAACTGTAATGAACTTCAGGTGTATGAGAATCAATAATTATTAAATCTCATTTTACATGCGATTGTCGCCATAATTTGTTGCATTAAATTCTACAATCCGGCAAATCACTTTTGCCCTAGATTGTAGACGCAACAAGCCGCGACGTCAACTGTACAAGTTGTCAGTACAAATGAAAAATTTGTGAAAAACTTATCTGCGCGGAATGTGCAAATATCGACATTTCACTGTGAAATCGACATTTCACTGTGAAATGTCGATATTTGCACATTCCGCGCAGATAAGTTTTTCACAAATTTTTCATTTGTACTGACAACTTGTACAGTTGACTTCGCGGCTTGTTGCGTCTACAATCTAGGGCAAAAGTGATTTGTCGGATTGTAGAATTTAATGCAACAAATTATGGCGACAATCGCATGTAAAATGAAGATTTAATAATTATTGATTCCCATAATACACATGAAGTTCAATATATATATATATATATATATACGAGTATAAATTAGTTTCTGGCTTTATTAGATTATTAATAACACTCATATTTTTTGTTTCATTGATAGTAGTGAATAGTATTTTGTAGGAAATAAAGAAAAATATCTAAATTTCATAGAAGTATAATTTCTTCTAATTTTAGAGTACGTGTATTTGTTTTGTATTCGTAAGGATGGCGGAATCACTATTGAGAAAGCGGAAGAAAGTCCATTTTAATGTGACTGATAAGTAAAAATGGACAAACGAATGCATTTACAGTGACTGCGATTTTATCTGATAGCCCGAGGTATGTAGGCATGACTCGATCGTATTAGATTATCAAGGAGCGGGCTCGAGCGATTGATGATTCATAGTCCATAGGCGTCTGTCTTGTATTCGCAATAGGTTTGTTTCTGTAAGCGATCCGTGAGTTTCGAACAATTTGATAAGTGTGGCCATTGCATAAATGGCACATACCTACATATGCAGTCAATATGTATCTGTCTTGGTAACCAGCAGCAGCTACTGCTGAAGCAAAAGTAATGCTGACAAGCGAATTGCGTATCGAATTTTGAATAAAAATAATTTACAAAGAAAAAACCTCAAAGCTATGTAATTTCTGTGAAATATTGAAATTGTAAAACATTGCTATGAACAACTAAAATTTGTTCCACGTATTCCTGTGTTAAATTAGTTCTTTTAGATGTTAAAACATCTTTAAAAATAGAAAATGTCCGTTCCACATCACAACTGGTGATGGGTGCGTGATTAAAATGTTGCAATAGTGCACCATACTGTAAAGTTTGTGTTTTCGGGTTCTTAATAAAACTAACGGTAACTTTAGACACACGCTATATTAATAATAAAACGAATAACAATACAAAAACTAATTAGTAACAATAAGCACATTTATGTAATTATATTTATGTAAGTACGCTCTGCGATAATTCGGAATCGAATGGTATCCCCATCCCTTCTTCGGCGGCTTATATATATGGGCCGCCGACCCTCTCGATTTTTCTTAGTCTGGGTATATCTGTTTCTAGATCTGCCGAGAACGTGCGAGAGGTATTATACGTGACGTATTGTTGGATGAGTCTTAAAAATGAAGTTTCGTCCCGAAACATATCATGCTTTGGTTCTCTCAAACGATAGCGAAATCGACAGGTAGGGACTTTGTTACATTGTGACGTCATATCGAAATAACAGTCCACGGTCTTATCTTGCCTGGATGGACAGAAATATTCAAGAAGAATATTCTCTACCAGAATTTCCATACCAGTATGTCGAAAGATTACTTCTAACATGCTCCTTACAATTCTCCAGTCCAGGCGGTCCAATCCACAACCCAATTTTGGAACTGCTAATTTCAAAATGTCTTGCTTTAACATTTGTTCGCGTAAATGGGCCAGTGCCTCCCATAAGGCACGATAGGTTGGCTTCAGGCTTGGCAGTTCTTTCGTGACCAAATAAAATATGGGCTGTTCTTCATTTGTTATTTGGAGACTCTTCCCAATTGCTGGTCCCTGCTGCCTTAATTTTTCGATTCTGGCAAATCTTTCTTTAAATTCTCTGGCAATTCCTTTGGCCATTCGCAGATCTCGGGCTACGCAATGAGCAAGTGCGTAGTCTGGCGGCACCGTAAACAAATCTTGCTGTTTCTCGATGGTTACCCCAAATCGAGCTTTTCTCGAACCAGAATACTCTTCCATAAAGTCTTCGAAGATTAGTTCCTGGTATTGGCTATCCAATCGGCGCAAGTCAGCGGTTTCGTCATTATTGTCTCCAGAGTATGGGGCTAATCGATTAAAATGTACGACTCTTGACTTAGTGTAATGGTTCGCCTAATGCGGTATATTACATCGTTGATCCGCTTCAACACCTCGTATGGGCCCTCCCAATTATTTTGATGTTTTGGAGATAGACCCCGTCGGCGTTGTGGATTGTATAACCAAACCCGATCGCCTTCATGGTAACCACTCTTCTCGGAGTTGATGTCGTAGCTATCCTTCATTCTGTCACTAGCATCTTGGATATTATGTCTGACTTGTTTATGGATATTATCTAGTCGTCGTCTGAGCGTGCTGACATAATCTTCTCCGGCAAAATCTTCACCAGGCTTGCTCCCAAACTTTAAATCACAGGGCAATCGGAGTTACCTCCCGAATAGCACGTTTGCTGGTGATTGGCCAGTTGTCTCTTGAACGGAGGCCCGATACGCCATTAGAAATAATGGTAAATGTTCGTCCCAATCTCTCTGGTGTTCGGAAACCACTTTGGATAAGTGTCTGATCATGGTCATGTTCATTCGCTCTACCATCCCATCTGATTGTGGATGCAAAGGAGTTGTTCTCGTCTTCCGTATGCCCAAAAGTCCACACATCTTTTAGAATAGACTGGACTCGAAATTTCGCCCTTGATAGGAATGAAGTTCCAAAGGTACACCAAAACGGCTGACGAACTCCTTCACAATCACGTCTGCTACAGTTCCAACTTCTTGATTTGGTAGAGCATATGCTTCAACCCATTTGGTAAGATAATCCATGACCACTATTATGTATTTATTTCCTTTGGCGCTTTCTGGAAACGGGCCGGCGGCATCTATGGCGATCCTTCAAATGGGCTTCCTACATTGTATTGGCGCATGGCTGCACGTCGACGCCACTTGGGACCATTGCTTCCGGCGCAATTGGCACACTTTCGGCTTCATTCTTTCACATCTCGTGGCCAATTCACCCAGTAAAATCTCTGGCGCATCTTCTCTAGTGTCTTATGGACTCCAAAATGTCCCCCAGAAGCCCCATTGTGAAGTTCTCGCAATACCTTTGATATTCTTTTCTTGGGAACCACCATTTGCATCTTCCGCTCGCTTCCATCGTGATTATCGAACTCACGTCTCAGGAGATCGTCTTTCATGGTTAAGGAATCCCATTGTGCCCAGTATGACTTCAATTCTCGTGAATGGGGAGCAATTTCTTGCCAGGTCGGTCTTTGCCCATTTCTCTTCCAAGCCCTGAAGACTGCAAGATCCGGATCAGCTTCTTGATCTGCGCGCAAATTGTCAGGTTGCCATTGGTCATCAACCACGGTGGTTCGAAGAGCGTTGGCCAATTTGTCTTCGATTCGGTTGGAATGTCGACAGTCTTCTGGACAGGGCCTTTTGGAAGGGCATCTGCATTTTTATATTTGAGGCCTGCTCTGTGTTCAATGTCGAAGTCATACTCCTGTAGTCTCTCAATCCATCTAGCTACTTGACCCTCGGGATTCTTAAATTGCAAGAGACACTTTAAGGTGGCATGATCAGTGCGGATCAGGAACTTCTGCTCATACAGGTCCTTCTTTCCATAATAGCGTCCACATGCCACATACAGGCCATTGGTTTGACGTTGCAAGGATGCGATTTGGACAGTCCTTTGGACTTGTGGATTCTCAGCCGATTCTTTCTTGGTTCTTCTGCCACATTTATTCTGAATGTGACCGTTTTTTCTACAACAAGAAAGTTCTAGAACTTTCTCCACTTGTTCCAGACTTTTTTCGAAGTTCTAGAATTTTCTAGTAATTTCTTTTCCAGATTTTTCTCGAGGATTCTAGCTGTTTCTAGGTTTCTTTGTTCCATTTGTTGCATTTGAGTTTGTGAATCTATTAGACGCTGTTCCAACGTTTTCACACTGTCCATATTCTTCTGCTCCATTTTTTCTAGAGTTTTTGCTGAGTTTCCAGAAGTTTCCAGGCTCTTCTGCTCCATTTTTTTCATTTGAATTAGCAGCAAATCTACATCAGCGTTGCCGCCTGGAACTTGGAAGAAGTAATTCTCTGGGTCTTCGCCTTCTTGGGTCAACACATTTCGAAGCCGTTGCTGGAGAATTGCCTTTTTGCCGGTTGTATCTTCATCCCTATCCTTTAATTCTCGTTTTAAATCAGTTACTTTTAATTCTGTCAGTTTCATTCTATTGGCAATCACGATATTTAAAATAACGTCTTTTCGCACTGTATATTTATTTAAACGAATACTTAATTAACATTTAATTGTCTATATAGTCCGTTATTTATTAAACCACACACCTGCACAACTGTAAAGTTTGTCTTTTCGGGTTCTTAATAAAACTAACGGTAACTTTAGACACACACTATATTAATAATAAAACGAATAACAATATAAAAAATATTAGTAACAATAAGCACATTTATGTAATTATATTTATGTAAGTACGCTCTGCGATAATTCGGAATCGAATGGTATCCCCATCCATTCTTCGACGGCTTATATATATGGGCCGCCGACCCTCTCGATTTTTCTTAGTCTGGGTCTTTCTGTTTCTAGATCTGCCGAGAACGTGCAAGAGGTATTATACGTGACGTATTGTTGGATGAGTCATCACAATACTTTGAATGTATAGATTTTTCAATCGGCTCTCTGCAGAATTGATATAATATATTCAAATCTGGATTTTTGCTAGATATGGCATCAACTTTTTGTCTCAGCTTGTTTCTAAATTCAGAAGGCATACTTTTCATTCGATCGGTAATGGTTTCTAAGTTAATTATCGCCTCTTTTAGGTTAATATCTTGATTTTACATGTAAGTCATCGTATGTGTAAGACCCTGAAAATTAGCTTTAATAAAGATTAGCTGGTTTTGTAAATTTTCAATTTGTATCAGGTGTTTACAATTAGAAATGCTTTGCGTATAATCATCTTGAAGCTGAAAAATTAAGTTTTTTAATTCGTCCAAGTGTTGTGAATAGAAAAATGCTGCTTCTAGCCATATTCTCCACCCAGTTAATACAAGAACTGGGGGTAAAGGCAAATTTGGAAGTATTTCTCTATATAATGCCAGTCGTGAAGGTGCTTTGATATATATCTTTTTAAATGATGAAACTAACTTTTCAACATTTGGCAAATTAAGCCTGATGTATTCACGTACTCTGTGTAGTGCATGTGCTGCACAGGTAACGTGTAGCATATTGAGATAAGATTTCTCTAATAGCTTCCCTGTCTTTAACATATAAGCTGCCGCATCAGTAAAAAATAATAGCATCTTGTCTTTGTAGTTGTTATCCGATGACAGAATATTATAAATACATTGATCAATTACTTCTGCAACTGTTTAACCATTTACGACTGGCAATATTTTAGTTGCAATTAAGTATGGTTGGTATGAAGTTGCCGGATGAAGGATACCAACAACTACATTTAATACATATCATCCCATTACATTCGTTGTTACGTCTGCCCACGTACCCACAGATAGTGACCAGATAGGTTGATTGGTATTTTTTCAATGGTTCTCAAATAACATTTTGATAAGTGGTATTTACGTAAAGTAGATTCGTCTACTATTTGATGATCAGTATATTTTGTAAGAAACCTCTTGAGAACTGAATTGTTAAGCTTTTTGAATTTGATATTGGCCGCCATGAAAGCTTCACTCAGTTCTCCGTTAAAAGTGTCAGGTGCAGATGGACATATTGCAGTGAATTTTGATGTCGATAGCTTAATTAACTTAGGTTCACAATCCACAGTAGTTTTGCCGGTCTATCTCAGTCAGGTCGCCTTCCTAGAGCTCTTTGATCTGCAGGTCTACCCTCGTAGGGTACGTCGCACCAAAAATTAAAACAATAGGTGTTAGGTAATTAAACAAAAATTTCCCCCCCTTAAATTTTTAATAATAAAAAAATAATAAAAAAAAATCTTTAACTTTACAAAGTATAAAGTGATATTGAAACATTTATCATATGAGGAAAAACTTTGATACTATATTAAAGCAAAAGCTAAAAAAATCTCATCAAAATTGACCACGAGCAAAATTATAAATTAAATACAAAAAAAAACTATCAGATATCAACAATTACGTTATTCCAAAACAAACGTCAAAATAGAAAATTATCTATTTTCGCACGCAACCAAAATTAAATTCATGCGCACAAATAACATGAAGCAAAAAGATTTTCCCACCTTCTATCGTTCTAAAATATTTTATTTAAAAAAAAACCACACAAAAAAACAATCTGATAACTTTTCTTGATATTTCTCTGATTACAAAAATATTATAAACTAAAATCTAATGATTTTACTGAGCTCATCACTGTTATAGAATTATTTCTAAATACATAAATATAATATTAACAGAAATATACATACATTAATTAATGTAGCCACTTCACAAAAAATGAGAGATTTACAGATAGGTCAAATTGAATTAAATTACAAGTTTAAAAGACTCGTAAAAACTCGATAATGAATTTAACCACATCATAACACCTCACAAAACACAAACCGAATTTATCCAAAATTTAAATTGAATAAAATTAAGTTCTATTCAATAGCAATAAAAACACGACCTATCTGCTCAAAAACTAATAAATCTCTCAAAACCTCAGTATCCCGGAAACAGCATGGTAGCCCTACCTAACATAAAATAAATCAAAACAGCTACAATATGCAAATACTACAACTTCCAATTTAGCGGGAACTGCAAACATCCGACCGTCACGAACGATCTACAATCGTGGACAAAAATACACATTATAATAAATTTTACATAAAATATGAAATCTTTATAATTCTCTTTCTGAAAAAAAATGTACATAAATATATAGTCTTTTATAGTTTCTTTTATTTTCTTTCTTCGGGGAAAAATCCATGGCAATATGTTATCTAGATGAGTTTTCGAAGAAACATGTCTCTGCACATTACACTTTTCTGGACGCCTTGAACTTAATGAACAGGCACTGCAATATATCGCGGTGTCATTACGAATATGCAACAAATCTGTATGGCCATCCTACCATGGCTGCCTAGAATTCTCCATAGTTAACAAAAATAAAGAGAAATACTAAGAACAGAAAGAAATGGACTAAAAAGAAGAAATGAAAACTACTCCAAAAATAAGGTAGTAAATTAAACTTAATATTTATAAAAAATTATAGAATAAAATACAACATAACAATATAAAAGGGATTTTTTAAAATACAGGGTGGCCCAAAATGACCGAAGGGGTTTTAATTCCTTATATCTTTTTTATTATAATTTTTTTTTGTTTTCAGTATTTTGTGAAGAAGACTTGGGGAATTTAAAATGGAACAGTACACAATTGAACAACGTGCCAAAATCGTTGAACTTTATTTCTCAAATCAACGATCCATTGTTTTGACTCAGCGTGCATATCGTCGTTATTTTAAAGTGCGGGTTGGACCCTCAGAGTCAACAATAAACCGTCTGGTTGCAAATTTTCGAGAACAAGGGGCAGTAAGGAACCTTCCTGGTGCCGGCAGACGACGAACGGTGCACACGGATGACAATATTGAACGGGTACAGGAGAGCATTCGGGAAGATGGAGAAACATCAACCAGGAGACGTTTGAAACAACTTGGCCTCTCAAGAGGGTCGCTGCAGAGAATTTTGCATACAATAAGAATGTTTCCATACAAAATTCAGCTTGTTCAACAATTGAAACCGACAGATTACCAGCAACGACTTGATTATGCAATTTATTTTCGTCAAAAAGCAGAAGAAAATCATGATTTTATTCATAATTTAATTATGAGCGACGAAGCCCATTTCCAATTAAATGGGTTCGTTAATAGGCAAAACTGCAGGATATGGGCTACGGAAAATCCAAGAGTAGTTCAACAGCGAGAATTACACCCACTTAAGTGTACCGTTTGGTGCGGTGTTTCGTCGGGGAGGATAATTGGCCCATATTTTTTTGAAAATGAACACGGTGTCGCCGTTTCCATCACTGGTGTTAGATATCGGACAATGTTGAAAAATTTTTTAAGGCCAGCCGTGGAAAACCATCCGCAAGTATGGTTCCAACAGGGTGGAGCCACAGCGCACACTGCGAGGGACACAATGGCTCTTTTACGCGACATCTTTGGTGAACGAATTATATCCCGTACAAGCGATTTTAATTGGCCTCCGCGTTCATCGGATTTAACCGCTTCAGACTGTTTCCTTTGGGGTTATTTGAAAGGAAAAGTCTATATTAATAAACCTCGAACCATACAGCAATTAAAAAATAATATACGCGACGAAATCAACAACATAACACCTGAAGTTTTGCGAAAAGTTATGGAAAATGTTTTGGAAAGAGCACAAACATGCGAAGCAGAAAATGGCCACCACTTGCGAGATATAATTTTTCATAATTAAATTAAAAATATTCTCCATTAATATACTGTATTTAAAATTAAAAAAATTTAATAAGTATGTCTTAAATAAGAAGTTATAATGAACTCAAACCCCTTCGGTCATTTTGGGCCACCCTGTACTAAACGTTGTAACCAAATAACACTGAAAGAAACGAAACCAGAAACAGTTCCTTATAGAAGAGAATAGAAAATATACTATCTCAAGAACAATAAATACATATATGTATATGTTTGTATAACAGCATGTAAACACGAAAATACACTTTGAAAATTAGCAGATATAATTTTTTAAGCGATTATTTCAACGAAGTCTAACGAAATTATATATAAATGTATATTCCGTCTTACACGTCACTGTAAAATATGATTTATGAATGAATAGACACAAGAACTACGGAAATAGCAGCACCTGCTTGAGGAATGCAATCGAGCAAGCAAAATAGTGGTACTGTTATAAAATTCATACAATGCCTGAGACCGCCACAGCGTTTTATCAGGGCAATTGGTCATTCAATCGCTTCAGTCCGCTCTCTGGTTATTATCAATCGAGATATATCAGAATTAAACATCGACGACACAGTTTGTTAAGTACGACGAGTGTGAATAAATTCATTAACCAATTTTCTACATTAAAATATACTGGTGCTATTATTAAATGTGTTGTTTGCAAGATTAGCATTTCACCATTCAATTTTTTTACAAGCAAAATTGCTTATAAAAAACATGTTAATAGCAAACGCCACCGGGTAAATGTAAAACATGAAATACCGTATTGGAAATTTGTATATGATTTTATATTTTACCTTTTAACTTAATCAACAATAGAAGGCTAACTAATAATACAATACTACACTACATTTTCGCGTCAATTTACATCAATACATTTAAACTAAAATGGTAACTAATTACATACATTATTTATTATATTTATAATCGCATCTCTTCGGCCTGCCCAGCGAAGCTGTACGCTTTGCTTTGTGATAAACAGACGATATTGAATTCATTTAAGGTATATAAATTGCAACACTCTAATTGCACCAAAACACAAGCTGTTGAGTCAACTGCCGAAGCAGCTGGTAAGATTGTTAATGGAATTAAATTAAATGCATATATTCAAATCGTTAATTGGCGAAGGAGATACTTGTTGAAATTTCATTACAACGATAAGAAATAAGAACTAAACTTCTAGTTTCAATAATTTATTTAAATTGTAAATCCACTGCAATATTGTTTCGCCATACAGTTGCTTCATCAGGTGGATGAAAAACTGAATATTTGAAATACAAGTTTTAATATTTATGTACAAATTATTGAGAAAAATGTTGATGGAAACATTTTTACAATCTTAAATTTAGTAGAGGGGAGTTGTTTAAATCTAATTGGTCATTTAAAGCTAATCCTAAACTATTCTTATCTATTAATTTCTAAGTTTTCTAACAAGTTATTTTTTTTTGCTTTTATCTTGAATGTGTAAAATTCTGAAATCTATATTAAATCTATGATTAATTTCTAAACAAAGATTTGCTAAAGTTGAATCTGTTTTCTTTTCTTTATGACTTCTCTCGTGTTCTCTCATTCTAATTTTGAACGTCCTCCCCGTTTGTCCTATGTATACCTTATTACAATCTTCACATGTTAACTAGTTTGGTCCTTTGTCTATTTTATTTTTGTTCTTTTTAATCATGTTATTTATAGTATTGTCTGTCTTAAGTGATATATGTTCGTTATTAAGTTTTTTAATGAAAGTACCAATTTTTTCCGAAATTAATTGAATTATAGGAAATAGTTATGTTTTTTTTTAAATTTTGGGCATAACACAATGCCGACTCCATTAGTTAACTTCTATTTTAAATATTCAGTTTTTCATCCACCTGATGAAGCCATTGTATGGCGTAACAATATTGTAGTGGACTTGCAATAAAATTTTTGAAACTAGAAGTTTAGTACTTATTTCTTATTGTTATAATGAAATTTCAACAAGTATCTCATTCGTCAATCAACGATTTATTTTTAGTTTTAAGAAGAGAGCTAGGAATTGCTACCTGCAGGAAAGGGATGAAATAATTATATGGACGAGACACATTATAAATAGGAAAATCTATTTTTCTCGATGTGACATGGGCTAATGAAGGTCACGACATCAAAAGTTTGGGTAGATGAAAGCATTAAATGAGCATGACAAGCTTTCAATGTGTCTTTAAACGGGCTTAAATAATCCTAGTCGACAGGGAATACGATTTATATTATTACACATTGGATGTTAGCACGGTTTTCTTAAAAGTGGCCTACTCTTATTTCCATCAAATAGAATACGTGATTACCATAAAGAGATGAATTCAGAACTTTTTGAGAATTGGTTTGAAAAAGTTTTATCCTATTTGGAAAAGAATTCTGTTTCGTCATGGATAACGCTTGCTACCATTCTAGATAATTAGAAACAATACCAAATTCCTCAGCGAAGGAAAGTTATTTTCAAGAATTACTTTCTAAAAATAATATTGGATTTTAACCTAATATGTTAAAATTTGTTGGATTGGAAATTGTTGGATTGGTAAAACAACATAAACCAAAATATGACAAATACGTAGTAGACGAGCTGCTAAGTCCAAAAACAAGACAGTGTAGAGACTTACTCCACATCACTGTGAGCTCAAGCGTATAGAGCAGATATGATCCCAAGTAAAAGGAGAAGTGGCTAAGAATAACACAACATTTAAATTGAATGAAATTCAAAATTTACTTCAAGCTGCCATTTATAACGTTACTAAACAGAATTTGGTCAAGGTAATTGATCATGACAAAGTTATCGAAGTTAAAATGTGGGATCTGGATGGAATATGAGAAAATTTAGAAGAATTTATTATAACGTACAAGACTCTAGTACTCTAGTACCACCGATGATTCTTCTAATGAATTGATTTATTTTTTTTATTTACCTATAGTTATTTCAGTTTCCATGCTATAAACATTCAAAATATAATTTGCTTGTATGAATATACTTGGGCGATTAGTAAAGTAAGTTCCGTTTGGTAATTAAAAAAAAATACAAATATATCAAGAGGCTTTTATTATATACAACTTAAAGCTACTACTTTCAGCTATGCTTCTACATAGTTGCCATTAAGACTGAGACATTTGTCATAGCGATCAACCATCTTTTTAATGCCTTCTTCATAGAACTCTGCCGCCTGTGAACTAAGACATTCTGTAACACTGTCCTTCAGTGTTTATTGTGGCCCCTCGTTCCATGAAGTCTACAAGAAGAGCGCCTTTCTATCCGAAAAGACGCTGACCATGTCTTTTCTCACAGAAAAAATTTGACGGTACTTTGTAGGTTTCCTCGTAGGCGAGTTAGAGCGACCCCACTGCATTGTCTGTCTTTTTGTCTCAACATTGATATAGGCGACCGAGGTCTCATCATCTGTTACGACATGCCTCAGGAAATCTTCGCTTTCGACATCGTAACGTGTCAGAAAAATTCTCTATGTGTTATTTCCTTCGGTAAGAAGTTTTGGCAACCATCGTGAACAAAATTTGTGATAGCCTAAATGTTCAGAAACAACCTCGTACAAAACTGTACTTGAAATTTGAAGTAAAACGGAACTCAGTTCTGTGATTGCGAATCGCCAATTTTCACGAATTTTTTCTTCATGGACATTAGTTCGTCTTTCATACTGTCACTCATGACATTTTAACCATAAATAGAACGAAATTCGCGATGAATCTCAGCAGCCTTCATTTTATTTGCACAAAGAAATCGGATAACAGCACGCAATTCACAGTAGGCAGGATTTTCCATTGCAGAGGCAATTTTAAACGACCAAAATAGCACGAAAGAATCTCCGAACGATTCATTCTCTTACTAGCGCTACCAGACTCACACTGCATCAGACTTCACCGCAGCGCTGCGATCGCGACGATATCTCCACTTTTCCGCTCACTAGACGGAAACGGAACCTTCTTTATGAATCGCCCTCGTATATAGTGTAATACTTATTGTACCCATCTATTGATAAATTTAGTTTTTAAATGGAACTTCTAAATGTACATGTATTTATTTTTAAATAAAAGATATTACAGTTGCTTTTGAAGTACAATTCAGTTGAAAATAAATAAATTAATATGCCTGCATGTCATGTGCTCTTACAAAAAAAATCTTCTCTTATCATTTCTTTCAATTATTCCCTCTTGCTTGTGATATTACAATTACATTTACCCTGAAAACTCACGATTAAATTGAAAATAAGGCAATTAGTATACCTACATACCCTGTACTCTCAAAGCAAATAATTTATTATGATGTTCCAATTAATTTTATAGAAAAACTAGAAATTTAATGTAGATTTTCTTAAGGTTAATTTATAATCAACAAAACTTGTATTCAACTGCAACATTCCCAAGAAACAAAAACAAACTAGTTAAACCTTCAGTATAATTATTAAACAACCGTTTTTTGAAGTTATAATCTTGATTAGGTAAATAAATAATAAAATAATTAATATGGCTATGTAAATCTGACTTTTGCAGCTGATATTTTGTAACGTCACAACTGTTCACGTGATTTGGTCGTGATTTGTCCATTTCTTTGTGATACTAGCCATAGATCAATAATTTGACATCTCTGAAATTCCAGTAATTACCAGTAATATTTAAAAAATCGTATAAATTAACACAAAAACATTCGATGTGTAGAAAAATAAAAAAATTACACCACTGTCACTTGATATAATTTTAATCAATTATTGAATTTCAGTATGACTTTTCACTCAAATAAACATGTTGAAGATTGGCATGGGTCGCATTTGTAAAGCCAAAAGTGATAAGTAGTGATAACTATTATATTTAGTTGTATAGATATAGCCCATTTAAAATAATTAACAAATCATAATTACTCTGACATCCTATAAAATTATCTTCAACAATAATCAACACTCCAAAGATTGAGTAGGAATTATTTAATTAAGATAAACGAGGCATTTAAAATCCTTTTTCTTAATCTAAAGATACTTGCTACTTTTTTAATTAGGCAATTTCCATTCCACGAACAAGATTCTTTAAAAACGGATATAAATAAGATATGCACACCTTTAAGAAAAACAATGTTTCTACACGTGTCTCTAATTATTTCAAAATAAAGATTCCTGCAAGAATCGATGTGCAATAAACTAGATTCAATTGATTTACAATATGCCATGAGTATATGAGTATTACTACTAACATCTGCTTAAAATGATAACCATATCTTGAAGGTTATCGTATAATATATTTTAAAAAATGAAGTAGTATCTGTCTCTGTATATCATATGACACACGACAACCTAAACAATGCTTTCTCAAAAGTGGCGATATCAGATTTTTTTCTGTTTTTAAAATAGTAGACAAGCGACACATTAAACGTTTAGATAATGTTATTTGGAAGATGACATATCACACATAATTTTTACATTATGAAAATGAGCAGGATTAAAAAAAAGTTATTATCCTTAAATATTCATAAATTTAAAAATGTTACTTGCACATTTTTTTAAATTTTTTGTACTACATCAATTAAAATCCTTCAGGATGATACAAACGTGTAAAAAAATAAATAATAATATCTGGAAAATTTAACGATTTCATCATATTCGTCCTGATAAAATGTTCTGAATCTGACATAAGCAGTTTTCAAGATAAGTCACCACTAGTGTAGTAGGGTAAACATTAATGTTAGATATAATAAAACTTCATAAGGAGAAAGAAACTGAAAGGCTTATAACGAACCACTTTCTTCCACAAATAACTAGATACGAAACTAGAAACTAGATTTGAAACAATTTAAAGTTTGGACTTAGAATATTTTATTATTCAACATAGTCTTCTCTTAAATTAATACACTTAATACAGCGATCCTGCAACGCTTTTGACCCTCCTAAAAAAAGATTCTTCTTGGTCTACAAATCAGCGCTCCACATCTTCTATTACCTCTTCGTTACACAAAAATTGACATCCTTTAAAAGTTTTTTTCAATCGAGGTGACAGATAAGAGTCTGAGGAGGCTAAGTCTAGGGAATAGGGAATCCCCAATCGTATTCATGGTAATGCGCGATTTGTGTACAGGGGCATTGTCAAACAGCACACCTTTCGCTAACATGACACGTCTTGTTTCCTTAATTTTCTCTCTCTGGGTGGTTAGTAATTTAGAATAACAATCTCCAGTAATGGTCTGACCCAACTTGCAAATATCGTTGTCATATTTTAATATAAATATTCCAAAGTAACTGCATAAATTTACTGAAAATATTTGACTTCATAAATCTTGTAAAAATATTTAGCAGTGTATGCATATCAATGCTTATATACATGACATAATGTACATAGCCTATAATATAAATTTGTCAAAAATAAATATCAAATAGTTTACATATGGCTTTGCTTGGTGGTCTGCGGAAATAAAATACAAACTATAGGTATTACCAAAAAGAGAGGGTGCAGCCGTTAGGTCTAATATTTATTTACCCAAAACATATAACTAAATATAACTTAAAATCTTATTGCATTAAAGCACTCAAATTATCCCTAAATTTGAAGAAGATGATGAATGTGAATAGTGTCAATCTCCGAATTTTGCACATTATTTGCTATTACACGATTATTAAAGGTTAATTATGTATTCAGAGAAATATAGAATTCACGTTTTAGAAATTCTTGAAGAAGGAAGTATTATGTGTTAACAAATTAACTATGGTATGTATTCAAGGGATTAATTCATTACGTATTATTACGATAAGAAGAGGTGCAGATGGTTACGTGGCGCAATTGGCACAGAGGATCAAAATAGTTATTTACGACACAAGTATTAAGAACGCGATTTTATTTTGCGAGTATGGTTTGCGACACGAGCGAAGCGAGTGGAGCAAATTACGAACAAAATAAAATTGCATTTTAATACGTATATCGTACAATATTTTTTCTAGAAACACAATTTTCTGTTATTACAAAATTTTAATGAAAACTAGTAAAATCTAACCGTTCATGACAGTTAATAGAAAATTTGATACAGTTTGATATAATACAAAATCGGTTCGCTTGTTAACGCGTTCCCAATGAATATAAATTTTGAAAGAATGGAGTTAGATCAAACTATTTTCCCATTAGATATTAGATAGTGTTCGGTAAATATGGTTAAACTGTATTGCTAGCATATTTCGAAGAACATTAAAAAATTTGGAAGTCTTCTACCCTTTGGGTACATTTTTCCATGATAAAATTAATGTTGAATATACAAGAAAATCATGATGTAAGTGAATATTACAAATTAATAGCAATTCTGAAACGCAAAATGGAAGGCTATCGACTAAAAAAATCCAATTTTTTTTTGGTCGATTTGACAATTTATTTGAGGAACTGATTGACATGAGAGCGAAGCGTCCAGAGCATACTTTGCGTGAACAATTTTATAATTACGTTAAAAAATAAAACGTTACGGCACTTTTTTTAACGCAAAAGCGCGAAAAAATGAACCGCTATGGCACTTTTTTAAACGCTTTTCGATAGATTCATGAATCATACATTTTATGAATGCAAATTAATGAAGAAAACGAAGGATGTTATAACGGACGTAGGAAAAGTATATTGAAACACAAATTTCATAAGGCACCATTTTGTGGCAGTTTAGAAAACGACAGTTTTCTACAGAAGGAGTGCGACAAAAGGCCTTATGAAACGAGTTTTTTATACTATTTTTTCTATTTTGCATTTTTTACATAAATAAATTGAAATTATTTAGTTCAGAGATTTAGAAAGTTCAGAGTTTTATTTTTATATGAAGTATACTGTTGGTCACATTGATACTTAACATTTCCAAATTTAAATCTTGCTATCCGCGAAATATTATTTATAAATTTTCGTTAACATTACTTGATATTTTATTTAAAAATATACACATTAGTGACATAGAAACTAATATATCTTGTTGTCAATTGTATTCAATATACGTTCTTTGTGTAGCATGTTTCTTTTCTACGTATATCATTCTGTCAAATGTACTTAAATTCTTAGAATCAAATGACAGCAATAATATATTTACATCTGTGTTCGAACAACGCTAACATTGAAAAATGAAAAATAAAGCTCATATCAATACTGTTTTGGGTGTCATAATGAGTTCATTATGAACGCAAAATAGAAAATAATAATTTACAATACAAATGTTAAAAATGCGATTTTATTTTTCGAGTAAGAAATTTGCGGAACAAGCGATAACGAATGAAGCAACTTACGAGAAAAATAAAATAGCATTTTAACATGTGCATTGTACAATATTTTTTGTAAAATTGTCCACTGAGGTTTGTATACTATTCTACTCACGATCGGTTGGTAATTAAGTATTTTATAAATTACTAATCAATAAGATTCAAATATGTTATACAAAATTTCATGTTATTTTGACAATAGTATATTAAAATGTCGCAAGTATCATAAGAACTCCCGACCTATTCATAGATATACGTGTTAACCATCACACCATAATTATATATAATATGATTGATATAATGAATGAAAGATTGATTACTTGTTACCAAGTGAAACAATCATTAGTTGTTTATTAATGTTTGCTATTACCTAAAATAATAATAGTTTTTGAATAATTTCATATTTCGTATTTTTATTTCGTCAATAAATTCACTTCCTGCTATCCCAATAGCAGGAAGTGTTAACCTTGATTTTGACACGTAATGTTACAAACGTCTATTTTTAATTCACTTGTAATTAAATTAAAAGTGTCATTTTTAGTGACATTTTTACGAAATAGTTATTTATGCAACAAGTGCAAAAAGTAAGTGTTTATTGCACGCCACGTGCAATACTTGCATTGTCCAACACGTCGTGTGCAATTAACACTTTTTGCACGAATTGCATGCAATTTAACTCAAACCTTATTTTTACCATTAATGTTAAAAGTAAATATACAATTTGTGCAATTCTCAATATTAATATTTCTTACAATTAGGATTTTTTTTCTACGACCCTTTATAAGACTTTTTCGTCACCGGAATATTGCAGCGAAAACTTGATTTCCGTCACTAGTGGGAGAAAATTCCATAACGTTAACTTTCGTCCCTAGTGACGAAAGTTACTAAATTTCACCTGGGTCTCGTTGCCTACTGTCGCTGAATCCCGTAATTTTTAAATCACGTCAGTTTGTGCTGTTTGAAACTTTATCATGATTTCTAATTCAGAAAGTGATTTAGATATTCCCAATACGCCACCAGAAATAGTAAATCAAGCTGAGAAAACCAATGCGGGCTTATTACGAGAAAAATCGAGATATGAAAAAGTTTATGTAAAATTCATTGAATAGAGTGACTGATAATAGCGTAAATCCATATTCAAAAATAATGCTGCTTGCATATTTTGCAAAATTGTGGGAAAATTTGAAGCCATCGACCTTATGGTCTACATATTCTATGTATCAATATTTAAATCATAATAATTTAAATATGATCCATAGTTTTGTAATTTCTAAGTGAAAATAAAATATTTGTTTATGTATTTTTTTAAGTTCGTTATAATGCCATAGGCGAGGTCGTAGAAAAAGTATAGTGTAACTATTCAAAATTATTTTTTTAAGCTCGCGAACATTTCTGTGAACTGTTCTCTCGCTTAAAAAATGTTACTTTCGTCACTCGTTAAACAATATACTATTTATTCTACTTCTTGATTTATGACTTCTCGAAATGTACTAGTACTTGGTATCTGTACATTGTCATTTTTTTCAGGCTGAAATATTAGTTTTGCAACATTGAGTTTGTTTACAAGTGATTCCTCTTCATATCCCTCCGCTGCTGTCAACGATTTCCATCCACCATGTCGTTTGAGCTCTAGTATATCTGCTTCAGTATCTGCAAGAAGTGTTGTAGAGGATCTCCTAAAGCACTGCCGTGTGTATAGCTCAGGATTCTCCAAATGCAGAAATTTTGCAATTTCATACGGAATTTTAGCAAACGTGTTCACACCAATAGCTTGAACAGTGCACTTTTCATTTCGGTAATTAATAAAAAAAAGTTTATGCGCAATATGATTGGGACATGATTTCGTATATTTATGATATATATCGATCAAATTTAACCCTTCTTCCACCTCACCTCTAATGACAAAACTTCGTTGTTAATCAATTATTGACCGTGGCACATTTACAATTAATATTGATCCTACTTCTTCTATGTCTTCGATACTCAATTTTTGGAGCTCATCTCTACGACATGTCCCTGCGATGCCAAATATTGCAGCGACCTACAACAAGTAGTTTTAAAATGTTTCACAAAAGCTAAAAATTACCGATTTACTTTTTTCATCAAATTCGAAGCTTCTTTTATAAATTTATAAATGTATTACCTGTTAAATACTTTCGACTTTTTTGGAATCCTAAAGAGTTCTGCTGCATGAATGGAATTAGTTTGTTGTAAGTTTTAATATCAATATTTTCTTTTAAAGAAAGGCAAGCTCTCACCATTGAGTACTCAAACGAAAGTGATGAGGGTTTAATATCAATCGATCTTTTTTTTTATATGCAAGAAGCATATTTTCTGTAAAATTTACAACTATTTTATCGAAGCACCACTCTTTAAAATGATTATAACTTATTACTAGAGCTGAGGATGTTTGCGGTACGGCAGGACCGTATGTAGTGCATTCCCACATTTAACTATTTATCTAAATATTCTCTGAAATGATTTGCCGGATCTCATAAATTAATAGAGTGATATTTTAGTATGCACTGGATATTGTTATTATACAAAATCATAATAGCCATTTGTATTTATGGATCATAAATAATAATACGCATGTATTTGTATTTGGTTGTGAATTCAATTTAAACTTAAAACGAATTGTAATATTTTAACGACAAGCCGTCCTTACAATACATGCATTCGAGACAAAGTGTGCAACTCTACGAATAACTTCCATAATTGATCGAAAATGGACATTTTGGAGCTGAAGTAAAGCCCCTATTCTTAGAAAATTTTATTACTGTCGTTAAGAACTATTATTATAAACAACAAAGGCCTTTTATTAGTGTTGAAGTTGTAGTTTCATTGAATTTCCATGTTGTAAGTAGTCAATTGTAAAGTGTTCATTCACAATATTCTAAAACAAGGTGTAAATTTAACTAAAATCCAGAAAAACACATTCTGATAATATATTACTAGATTAGAAGCTGTGTTTATTACTATTTATTATATTATTTTTATAACCAAATGCAATAAAAGCTACGAAAACAAAAGAAACCTCGATTTATTAAAATCTTGTCACACAGCCTTTCAAAGCCTGGCAGCACATATTTTGCATATATTTTATATATACTACCTACTTGAACTAGGTGAATGAAGTTAGAAGTTATAACTTATAACTTCTAACTTCATTCACCTAGTTCAAGTAGGTAGTATATACAAAATATATGTTGAAGTTGTAGTTTCATTGAATTTCCATGTTGTAAGTAGTCAATTGTAAAGTGTTCATTCACAATATTCTAAAACAAGGTGTAAATTTAACTAAAATCCAGAAAAACACATTCTGATAATATATTACTAGATTAGAAGCTGTGTTTATTACTATTTATTATATTATTTTTATAACCAAATGCAATAAAAGCTACGAAAACAAAAGAAACCTCGATTTATTCAAATCTTGTCACACAGCCTTTCAAAGCCTGGCAGCACATATTTTGCATATATTTTATATATACTACCTACTTGAACTAGGTGAATGAAGTTAGAAGTTATAACTTATAACTTCTAACTTCATTCACCTAGTTCAAGTAGGTAGTATATATAAAATATATGCAAAATATGTGCTGCCAGGCTTTGAAAGGCTGTGTGACAAGATTTGAATAAATCGAGGTTTCTTTTGTTTTCGTAGCTTTTATTGCATTTGGTTATAAAAATAATATAATAAATAGTAATAAACACAGCTTCTAATCTAGTAATATATTATCAGAATGTGTTTTTCTGGATTTTAGTTAAATTTACACCTTGTTTTAGAATATTGTGAATGAACACTTTACAATTGACTACTTACAACATGGAAATTCAATGAAACTACAACTTCAACACTAATAAAAGGCCTTTGTTGTTTATAATAATAGTTCTTAACGACAGTAATAAAATTTTCTAAGAATAGGGGCTTTACTTCAGCTCCAAAATGTCCATTTTCGATCAATTATGGAAGTTATTCGTAGAGTTGCACACTTTGTCTCGAATGCATGTATTGTAAGGACGGCTTGTCGTTAAAATATTACGATCGTTTTAAGTTTAAATTGAATTCACAACCAAATACAAATACATGCGTATTATTATTTATGATCCATAAATACAAATGGCTATTATGATTTTGTATAATAACAATATCCAGTGCATACTAAAATATTACTCTATTAATTTATGAGATCCGGCAAATCATTTCAGAGAATATTTAAATAAATAGTTAAATGTGGGGATGCACTACATACGGTCCTGCCGTACCGCAAACATCTTCAGCTCTACTTATTACATACTATTTTCTTGATTTACTAGGTAATAAGTTTAATGACGCTGTATTTGCTATTTCACTGACTTCTGGTGGGGTCCCAACAAATTCTTCTTTATCACTATCATTTATATTTCCATTAATATTACTCATTTCAAAACTTTAAATTGTGTAATTGTCAGAATTAATTTTTAACTAGCGTTTCTAGAACTACAGTTACATTATTCAAATCATAATAGCCGTGTACTATTGCGGCAACAAAAAAATAGCCGTCTTATAAACTATTTTGACAGTTTTTGAGTGTTGTAAACATGTCAAGTAAGTACATACATGTCAATTTTCAAACTGACAGTTCGTTAAAAATAATTGACTATACAATGAAGGGAAATCTCTCGAACGCATTTATTTGAAATAAAAATAATATGAAACATATAATACACAGGTAAAACAATGTAAATGATTTAAATTAATATTTTGTTATACATCCATTGCTATCTAATACTTTGCGTAAACGCCTGGACATGGAAGCTATCAAACAATAAATATATTCTGGTGTATGATCATTCCAAATTTCTTCTATTTTATCATTTAAGTCTTCAATAGTTTGAGGCCAGAAATTTTTTCCATTAATTTGGTTAACTATATATCCCCATACATTTTCAATAGGATTAAGATCTGGGCTAGATGGACATCATGGTAGACGTTCTATGTTGTTTTCCCTAAACCATTGATCAGTAATTATAGATGTATGTACTGGACAATTATCTTGTTGAAATATGATATTTCTATTGGGAAACATAATTTCCACAAAAGGTAAGAATAGATTTGTTAAAATTGTAGTATAATTATCAGAATTGAATCTTCCTTCAATATTCCAGCAAACCCCTGGCCCACGTGCATTAATCCAAGCCCAAATATTTGTACTAAATCGACCGTTCCTACAAGCTTTTTGCGAATATCTTTCAATAAATCTAGAATTTGGCGGTGTATGTGACCATTATTGCACGATTGAAATACTTTTTCGTCCGAAAAAAATACATTTTCCCGAAAATTTAAGTCGGGCAATAATTCTAACGCGAAGTTGTTGTCTATTCATATCAGTAGGAAATGGTTTCTTAACAGGCACTCGATTTGTTAAGTTTGAGTTCTTTCTGATTCTATTCCTTGCTTTACGGATACAACCTGGAAACTGCGTTATTCTATGTGCATTTACAACTGTACTAAATGGATTGTTTCTTAAAAATTCAATAATATGTTCGTCTTCAACTGGATTTGAAACAGGTTTACGACCAGAACCTCTGTTTCTTTCTACGGTTGCTGCCATTTATTTTTAATATTAAGAATAGTGCTTGTACTCCAAATCTAGCACTTAGTCGTATTTGCAATTTCCTCAATAGTAATTAAATGCAGCATAATGACATATATCAATAATTATTTTGACATAACATAATATCTGACAAGTGAAAAGGCGGATTTAATCTAAATCATCTTAAATGACAAATTTTTTATTGCCACGATAGTGCACGCGAGAAAACGATATCGCGGTCGGCTTCTAACTTGCGAGAAACGCGCTGACAAATAACTATAATAAATTGCAGTTTCTAGTAATTTCGTAATCCAGTATGTAATAAATATTATTGAAGATAATATAAAATATGCAATTGTCTAAAACGTAATACAATCTCATTGAAAATGGACTAAATATGGCGTCGATTTAAGCGATTATGTTTGCATTAATCACAAAACACTGTAGTAGAATGACAGATCAGTGCAATAAAAATTTTTATCTACGACCATCCTATAATTAACAATTTATTTAATAAGTTTTTATGTGTAAAGAGCTACATTAAATAAATCGTGCGTAAATGAATTAAATCATGCGTAAAAACCCATTTGTAAATTAAATGGGACTATCATTATTAAATGATTTCTGTTGACAACGACGCCAAGCGACAACAAACAAAACAAAAGTGATTTTGCAGTCTGTAAATTACAATTTTTCAGTCCTAACGGCGAGAAACAACTAATTTATTGCGAATTCAATGGTATTTAAACACACATTTTGATTATTTAGAGAGATCATTATGGATGAGGAAGAATTTGCCGAAATTACTGAAACCACAAACAACATAACCTCAAACTTGTCACCAGAAATGTCAGAGATTATTACGGATCACGAAGAATTATTAGGTACACCTCCAGAAATCGCTCATGTAGCGAATAACATAACTTCAAACTTGTTACCCGTTAAATCTAAAAAGTTATATATGAATACGTACAAGGATTTCTTAGATTGGTGTAACAGAAAAAACGTAAGAAACTATACGGAAAACGTCCTCATCGCTTACTTTTCGGAGAAGTCCAATAGTTCGAAGGCTTCGACCTTGTGGTCACACTATTCGATGCTCAAGGCGACTTTCAACATAAATAAGAGCATCGATATCAGCAAATACACAAAACTGATTGCCTTTTTAAAACGTACATCAGAAAATTATAAGCCGAAAAAATCAAAAATATTCAGTTTACAAGAAATTGAAAAATTTATCTACGAAGCTCCAGATAACCAATTTCTATTGATTAAGGTAAGGAATTATAAATTTGAATTAATGAAGTGTATTTATAAAATAACTTTCTAGGTTGTGGCACTATTTGGAATTTCAGGAGCATGTCGTCGACAAGAGTTGTCAGAAATTCAAACAGATGATATTCAAGATGCAGGAACAGCTTTAATAATAACTATCCGGGAATGCAAAAATAAAATACCTAGAACTTTTACTGTTGTTGACAACAAGGATAAAATTCCAAGTTTTTTGCAAATCTATCGAAAATATGCTTCTTTGCGTCCAGTAGTAACTGATCACAAACGACTTTTCGTCTTCTATAGAAATAATAAGTGTACGAAACAGCCCGTGGGTATTAATCAATTTGGCAAAATACCCTCTCTAATTGCTAAATTTCTCAATCTAACTGATCCTTATTGCTGTACAGGACATAACTTCAGACGTTCATCTGCTTCCTTATTAGCAGACTCGGGTGCTAATATTTCTGCAGTTAAACGGCATGGAGGATGGAAATCCTCCACCGTTGCAGAAGGTTATGTTGAAAATTCCCTAGAAAATAAAAAAGAAACATCGAGAAAAATCTTTGGAATAGGAAATCAACAACTTCAGCCATCGACATCTCAAACACACACTTTAGAGAAGTAGTAGTGCACCAAGAAAGAAAAGAAAATATTCCAAATGTAATAATTAGTAACATTAATAACTGTACAAATTTGACAATTAATGTAAATTTGAAAAAGTTGACTGAATAAATTTTTTTTAACTAGGTCGTAGATAAAATATTGTATGACACACATGTGTGAAAGGCTTTTATGCACTCCTTGCGATTAAAACACTCGCCTTCGGCTCGTGCTTTAAACTTCGCAATTCGTGCATAAAAGCCTTACTTCACACACTTGTATCATAAATAACTATTTTCTACGACTCTTTATAAATAGATATTTTTATGTGCAAAGCATAGGTTTTTGAGTTTGAGAATGTTGAGTTTATTCGTCAACTCAAAGACTGCTTTGCACGCGTAACATGAACAACGTTTTTTCTCCAATTGTAGATTAATATAAATAAAAAAAACGTCACCTACGTAATTACGGGGACTGCAGCAATTGCACTGAGTTGCACTACTTGGTTACGAGTGTAAATTACACAAGGAAATTTCACAATGAAAAGAGGGTTTTTTAACAGTGAAAAATAGTATATTATGGTGGTTGAAATAAAATTTCAACGTTAAGAAAAGTAACGTTGAAATTTTATCAGCCACGAGTTGTATATACTATTTCTTCTACGAATTTTTAAAATAAACGTTAGTAAACCATTCTTCATTATTTTTTATGTACTATCGAATACAAAAAAGTGGTACAGTCATATAGGCAGTCATAAAGGTTTAAATTAGGCTGTGTGAATGTAGATATTATATTAAAAGTAGGCGTCAAATTTAAATAACCTATTTTAGCGTCAAATAACATATACGTTGATATACAGATTGATATAAATGTCAAAAATGACTTTTGCACGTTACTACAATCTTAAATACCTTAGCAACGTCGCAATACTAAAATGTTTAAAACTTGACTTTACATATAACTTCACTACTGTACCACTTTTTTTTGTTTTTGATAGTACATTAACATTAACATATAGAGCAATTTACCTGTAAATAATTTCTACGCTATATCGTTTCTTGCATATATTCATCGATGTCTATAAACTTTCTATAAGTGAACTCGTAAGTGTGTTTCGACTTGGGAGGGATTAAATTAGAAAATGCATTATTAGCCGCTTTTATCATTTATTCTGGCTCTACATCAATATCATAACTCATTTTAAAAAATTAATAAATAATGAAATATACATGAAATGACATTTCTCTTGTCAGAAATTGTATGTCAAAGAATTCGAAATGCGAAATCCCGGTAGTCCGATAATTTCAAACTCTAGTGGTTGAAATGCGATTTCAACCATCGTAATCGATTTCAAAATAGCTGATTTCAATGTCATAAGTAGAAAATAGTATATTAAAAAACAAGTTTCATAAGGCACCATTTTGCCGCACGAGATTCGTTTAGAAAACGAGCCGCGATAGCGGCGAGTTTTCTAAAGAGCGAGTGCGGCAAAAGGCCTTATGAAACGAGTTTTTTATACTATTTTTTCTATTTTGCATTTTTTACATTAATAAATTGGAATTATTTAATTTGGAAGTTCAGAGTTTAATTTTTATATAAAGCATGCAGCTGGTCACATTGATACTTGACATTTTCAAATATAAATCTTGCATCCGCGAAGTATATTATATTACATATTATTTATTAATTTTCGTTAACGTTACTTAATATCTTATTTAAAAATATAAACAGGAGTGACATAAGCTAATATATCTTGTTGTGAATTGTATACAATATACGTTGTTTGTGTAGAGTACGAACATATATCATATCTATCAAATGTACTTAATTTCTTAAAATCAAATGACAGCAAAGATATTTATTTCTGTGTTCAAACAACGCGAACATTGAAAAATGAAAGAAAGCTATTTTGGGTGTCATAATGAGTTCATTTCGAACGCAAAATAGAAAAAAACTTTTTTTAACGGTTAAAAAATTACAATTTTTGACAATTGGAAAAAAAGGTTGCCGTTACTAGTGAGAGAAAATCCCATAACGTTAACTTTCGTCCCTAGTGACGAAAATTACCAACTACTTTTCACCTGCGTCTAATGCCTGCTGTTGCTATATTGCGTCATTTTTAAATCACGTCAGTTCGTTCTGTTTGTAGTTTTATCATGATTTCTGATTCAGAAAGTGATTTAGATATTCCCAATACACCACCAAAAATAGTAAACAAAGCTGAGACAAATATGCGGACTTATTACGAAAAAAATCGAGAAAGAGGTATGAAGAAGTCTATGTAAAATTCATTGAATAGAGGGCTGGCAATAGCGTAAATTCATATTCGGAAATTGTGCTGCTTACATGTTTTGCAAAATTGTGTGAAAATTTGAAGCCATCGACCTTATGGTCTACATATTCTATGTATCAATGTTTAAATCATAACTAATTTAAATATGATCTATATTTTTATAATTTTTAATTGCAAATAAAGTGTTTGTTTACATAATTTTTTTAATGCCCTAGTCGAGGTCGTATAAAAGGTATAGTGTTTAGCACATCAAAATCATTTTTTAAGCTCGCGAACATTACCAAACTTGGTTTCGCCTCGTTTAGTAAAGTGTTCTTTAGCTTAAAAAATTACTTTCCTCACTCATTACAGTCATTACACAATATACTATATTGCACTAGTGCAATAAAGAACCAGCTTTTCACTAAATATAGTTCAAGATTTAGTTTTTTGCATGAACGTAGAAATAGATTATTACGTCGTGGCGCAACTGAGCACTTGCTATTTTAGAGGATTGTGGGTTCATAGTGACTAGTCCGCCTTCTTTTTGGTAAATAAACTATTAGAACTGTTTATTGCTGTTTTTAATTGTTTATGAAATTTAGCTGTGGCATTAGTCTTAATTTTTGTAAATTAATTAGTGTTAAGAAAATCATCCACTTTCTTAATATAACTATTTTATGGATAGCAATAACAGTACTTCCCTTGCCCACTTTAGTAAAAACTATATCATAGTCGATGGACTTTTGTTTTAAGGATTTAATAGTAATGGAGTTTCAACAAGTGTGTCCCTCATCAATTAATTTTTTATCAAAATATATTGTACAGTTAAAACTATAGAGGTTATTCCCAACAACGTCCTTTCCTTGAAATATAATCTTATTGTAAATATTATTTCAACAATATTGGAAGTTTTAGAAATTACGTAGTATTGACAGTGATTAAGAGCATTAAGAAAACTTCCCATTACGAATTTTAAGAACTCTTAATACAGATGGTAAAACACAATTATAAACAAATTTATACTTACTCGTTCAAAAAACAAAACCCATATATACAGGCAGCATTTTATGAAAAGCAAGGACGCAACCGCAATATTTAAAATAGTTTCCTAAACTACTTACCCTATACAGAGTGTCTCAGTTATGTTGTTCCAATGGCGTACTTCCGTTATAATAAATTAAAAATTTTGAATTTGGAGCATCTAATATACACCTAATGTTATTTAAATTAAAAATAAACGACCTTAACTTTTTTATTTTAAATAGCACCTGTATATTTTCCTCAAAATTTTAATTCTACGGAAAATTCTCTTTGCCATGAAGTATTACACTTTGTATTTAGACTTCAAAACATAGTTGAAATTTCATTTTAAATATTCAAAAATTGGAATTGTAGAAAATTATGAAAATTATTCATTATTTCGTATTTGAATTTAGAGTAGCAAAAATACACTTCTCAAAAATGCATTTTTAAAATCTCTGTTAGAAAGAATATTCATTTAGACAAGAGTGATTTACAAACATTTATTGAAAGCCAAATAACAGAAAAATAATGTTAAATGAATCACAAAAAATATTATACTTATTAATTTTATTTATACAAGAACGATATTTGTAAATCTATTAGTGGCACCAAACTTGAACCGTGAGCGCCAGAAAAGATGCTAACAAAAATGTTCAAAATGTTGACCATTTGCTTCAATACAACATTCGGCTCGATGCAAAAGTTCACCAGAGGTAACACTTCTTAATAACTCGGCATTAAAAGCTACGCATTCATTCCTATTTATTCTTTTTTTAATCTTCCAAATCTGCAAGAGGCGTGTATACCCTATCAAATATAGCCACAGAAAATAATCTAATGGCGTTAGATCTGGTGATCTTATTGATCCATGTGTGCCTATCCACTTATTAGGGAAAATCAGTCACAATTTTAGAATTGTGATCGGGTGCCCCATCATGCTGAAAATACATGTTGGCACGTATATTCAGAGGAACATTTTCAAGAAAACCTGGAAATTTGCCCTGAAGGAATTCTAAATATGCCTCACCAGTTAAGGTTTCTTCATAAAACTTTGGTCGAATAATGTGCCCATCGATCACGCCGCACTAAACATTAATTCCCCAATTCCTCTGAAAGTTGGTCTCTCTCATCCAATGAAAATTTTCTATAGACCAATAATGGCAATTTCGTTTCGTTTTCCTTGTCGTTTCGTTTTCCTGTTCCATTATTATGAAAGCGGCTCTCATCTGTCCATAATATTGAGTTAATAATGCCATCTTCACGGGCAGTCGCTAACCATCCAAGAAACGCCAGTCTTCTATCATAATCTCCTGATTCTAATCCTTGATGCAGGCGAATTTTGAAAAGCCTGAAATTGGCGGATTTTAGGATTCGTTGAATAGAAGAACGAGAGATATTGTATTCTACTTCAATTTCTCGAATTGAAATAAACGGATTATTAAGCACACTTTCCAGAACACCAACACTGTGCTCTTCATCAGCAGCAGTCTTTCTTCTAAAAACGGGTTTTTTTCCTTTTAAAAGGCACCACATGTCTCCAAATTTGAAGCCAGACGTGTAAAATACATAGCGCTTGGCACATGTCTGTCAAGATACCGCTCTCCGTAAACACGGAAGGCATCACTTATGTTTTTTCTACAGTTGCCATAAATGAGGATCATATTCAATTTTTCCTCATTTGTAAAATCGTCGTTATTAATTTTGAATACAACTTTGTTCGAAGCAACTTTGAGATAAATTTTAATAACACTTTATGAACTGCCAATGTTAACAACAAATTATGTCAAATTTTGCTTTAGTTTCGATAGGTCGCTTTTGTTTCCCAATTTTTTAATATTTAAAATGCAATTGCACCTCTGTTTTGAAGTCTAAATACAAAGTGTAATACTTCATGGGAAAGATCATTTTCCGTAGAATTAAAATTTTGAGGAAAATGTACCGGATGCCATTTAAAATAAAAAAGTTAGGGTCGTTTCCGGTTAAACCGGAAGTGAAACAATATAAATATTAGGCTCAATTTGAATAACATTAGATGTATATCAGATGCCCCAAATTTTTATTTTATTATATAACGGAGATGCGCCATTGGAACAACATAACTGAGGCACCCGGTATTTACACAAGTATTTTTTAAAAAATACAAAATATTATTTCTGGCTATAAGAAATATGTAAACCAGAAATTGTCATTGATATTAGAAATATGCAGCGAGCGAGATTGCGGTTATATTCTTTTTAATCATTACGCAAAATCAAAATATTCTTTTGTGAGGTAATGTAATAATAATAATTTTAGTTCCTTGGATAAACCACGGAAAAATACTGAAACCAACATGTTTAACAATCTTACTTTACATTACCTATAACGAGGTCGTATTTAACATAGACCAGTGTCAATGTTTGTTAGAATTAATTCATAAGGAAGTATTCCCCAAAATATGTGAACGACAATTGCCTTCGCCGTTTGAGGTTAATTAGACCACGAGCCGATACGAAACATGAATTGCAAGCGATAATAGAAAATTGCGAAATGTATTTTCATTGTTCATGCGTTACATGTTACGCCAATAACAAAACAGCAATGTCACCAGCTTACTTTACTAGAAACATCTAATAGGTACATAACAAGGTTAGCGTAAACAACATATTTCTATGTTTTTATTTTACGATAATTATTAGTGACAAATTACTTATTTATTGTACTAATGATAAATTAAAAATGAGTACATTTTATTATTGTTTTAAAATTTTACAAGAATGTATAGGCAAGAGTAACAAATAGTATTCTTACGTCATATATGACGTTTATGCTGGCAAATACTAAATAAATGCAATCGCCTTGACACTATCGTAACAAATGTTTTAATATCCTAAAGTAAAATATTGCCTACATACTTCTTTTGGATTTGTTTTAGATATCTCATTGATAACTGTACTTCATTGTAATAAGAAACAACGCGAATCAAAACATTTAACAACGATATATTTGACGCGTCTTTCAAATGTACCTATTACCATGCGATTAATTTTTCTAAATGCTTAGCTAATTCAGTCTAATTGAAATGCAAAACATCGTTTCATCCCTTTGAACTTTTAAGAATAATAAATTATAATACTCTCTGCAGCAAATGAGTAATAGAAACAAAGTTGCCAGATTCTCACATAGTATTAATGATATGATTAGAAGCAAGTTACAGGATCAGTTCTCTTAAATCATACTGTTTCTGATTAGAAACTGATTTTCAAGAAAAATCTATGTGGCTTGGTGGAGGATTCCAGCCTCACAAAAGTAAGTAAATACGTCTCAATAATATCGCAACGTTTCTAGTTTAAACTTCTACTAGGTAGGTACCTTGGTTAATAATTTTTCAACCATTTCAAGGTTTGAGTTGTTATCGTTGAATTATTAGTGATTTAGTGGTTGGTTATCAGGATGTATATTGAATAATGTGAGTGTTAATATATACAGGGCTTTTCACGTAACCTGTTCGTAATTTACAAATCGACCGAAAGAGTTCTTCACCATATGCGTATAGTTTTCTTTAATCCAATAAATGTTCTATGTGTAAAATATAAAAGTCGTATTTTTTTATTTATACATGCTCAGCGAAATCAATATTTTTAATGTTTGTGTAATTTTTACAGTAATATTTGAGTGTCACTATCAACGATGATCCTGGGATAAGAAAAGTTAAATATTCTTTATCAATTTCATGCTCTCCGCGACCTCTATATTTAACTGTGGATACTGCTACTAATCAGCTGCTAGGAGAAGAGATATTTTTATATTTAAAATTGGTAGAAGGCGCCCAATTTATTATACTATCTGCATTTAACTATTTTTAGCTCTTGCATTTAACTTTATCAGCCTTCAGCGTTAGTATATTTTGGCTGAACCCTATCGTGGGGCCTCTGTATTAGCACATTTTGTCAGCCCAACGTGAGTCAGCATCTTATCAATATATATATATATATATATATATATATATATATATATATCTTCGTGACCTTGGTATGATAAGGTAAACTTAATAAGTCGGCGATTAAAGGTCTGGTTCATTACTTCAAAGTATATATATTTAAAACAACCCTACATGTTTCGGCAATATGCCTTTGTCAAGGGAATACAAAATATGTATTGTATTCCCTTGACAAAGGCATATTGCCGAAACATGTAGGGTTGTTTTAAATATATATATATATATTTAAAACAACCCTACATGTTTCGGCAATATGCCTTTGTCAAGGGAATACAAAATATGTATTGTATTCCCTTGACAAAGGCATATTGCCGAAACATGTAGGGTTGTTTTAAATATATATACTTTGAAGTAATGAACCAGACCTTTAATCGCCGACTTATTAAGTTTACCTTATATATATATATATATATATATATATATATATATATATATATATATATATATTGATATAAATTCCCCCTGAGAGGATGTATTAATAATGATTATAATAATAAAATTTAATGTTTAAATAAATATTAGTTAAGATTTTAAATGTGAATTATAAATCTCTATATTATGCGGGCTAGATGTACAAATTACATATAGATGGGGTTGTATTACACCAAAACTGTTATTTGCGCATAATGCAAAGATACATATTCTTTAATATCGACGTATTCATAACCAAAACAGCTGTTCATAAAAATAACTTCTTCTAAGTATTTTCGGTTTGTGTTTGTGTTTGTGTTATGTGTATGTCCGGCTAGACAGAAGAACTTAGACTCTTGTTGTTAGACATTAAAACATGCCTTTTAGATAGTAGGTTGTGTGACTGCAATGAACACTTACAAGATCAGCTGATGCTAATGCAATTAATAATAGTGTTTCTATATTCAAAACTACAAAATAAAACGAATGAGATAAGGATTGTAATTATGGACTTTAATGAAGTGATTGCAAAGAAAGAACAGGTAAGTGGATAAGTTAATTGAATTATGAATATATAAAATATAACATGTCACGTAATGAAATAAATATGGCATAAAGCTAGGTTAAACGATACAACATAATAAATGTGACATGAATAAAGCTAAACGCAAAAATGAATTCTTACATTAAATTTAATAACTTAACAGGAAACTGTATTCTTCGTAACTTATATTCAAATATCTAAATCTTAATATGAAACATAGGTTATATTCATTTAAAAAGAATAATTCAATAGTGGTTTTATTTAACGACATTAAATTAATTTATCATTTTCAAAATTCGTAGGATGTTTTAAAAAAAAATACTTATGTGGACTTGGATAAGGACTAATTGTACTGGATCAGGCGGGTGGATCCGTGGATGCTGCCTACAGGAATCAACGGCGATCGGATAGCGTCCCCCGCTTGTTGTACGGTCGAACGGCTAGCTTCCCGGCGAAATGCAATTCACGTTTTCTTGAACACCGGTTACCGTCTGGACTTGCAGAATGCGTTAAACAGGAACTGGATGTATTGGTAAGGTTTTGACTAGATTCGACGTATGGTTTTTTAGATTTTTTAATACTTTTTCTTTTAATTTTCAGAGAGGCACTTATAATACGTCTAGGTGTTTTTAATGGAGAATTTTCTAGTGACGCTAACTTTCTTTTTTTTTTCAATCCTCATTTCTGATTCGTCCAACAGTATGTATTTATATAGTCTCGACATTTTATTATAATGAAAATGACAATTTAATCATTTTAAATATACTTATGCTTAGTATAAATTATCTAGTTTATATTAGTGAATACATGTTTGACGTGTGAATGTTGATGGTTGTATATAATGCTAATTTAATAGTGGGGAAAATTCCCGCGGTTATCTTTTTAAATTTGTACAGTTTTGCCTAAATAAATGGCGTCATTTATTTTTAATCAATTAAGTTGAAATATCTTTGGAAATACAAGATATCGGAATGAAATGACTGATACAAATAAAAAGAATAAAATAAATCAATGTGAGAATGAATTTAAAACAATTAAATACGCGAAATCAACTTTATTGATATTACATATGAAGAATTCAGTTTCAATATTTTTTATAATTCTAAAGCTTACATCTATACATAAAAATTCCGTCTTTTGCTCACTGAGGCATTCTTAGGTGTAGTCTTGACCTACATCAATATATATATATATATATATATATATATATATATATATATATATATATATATATATATATTTATATGGTAAATTCAATCAGTTGGCGATTTAAGGTCTGGCTTTACTTTAAAGTAAATATATTTAAAACAACCCTACATGTTTCGGCAATGATGCCTTTATCAAGGATATAAAATATAAATGACAGTATACAAATGTCATATAATTGAGTTGCTATGGATAAAATTATTCAAAGATACATTCCAATTGAATAATAATAAATCATGCCTTAGTATTCCAAAAACAGATAGACAACAAAAACAGGGAAAAGCAAGACATGAGTTATTATTATTATTCAATTGGAATGTATCAACTGATTGAATTTACCATATCATAGCAAGGTCGCGAAATAATTATATATACCTATATATATATATATATATATATATATATATATACCGTGTGGCCGCCATCGATAGCGCGATGCATGTATTAGTAACTACTGGTCGACTATAATGGGCGTGCCAACTTGAAATGCCACACCGACAGCGGGCGTATTATAAGAATTCATTTTCGTGATATTTATTTATCATTCTTTCGCAAAATTGCATACGGCGATAATAATCATCGGGAAAAGGTACTTGTGAACTTGTAAATTTGTATGAACGATATTTATTAGTACGTAAAATATTTTGAGCCGTTGTTTTGCTGATACCCAATTCGCGGGCAATTTATCGAGACGACATAGTGGGATTTACTTCGACTAAAGCACATACTCGAATTTCTATATCACTTACATTCTTATCCGGAACAACTTTACTTTTATTAGTAACTATAGAAAATGTAGTTTCGAACCGATTAACTGTCCTAAGAATGGTGCTTGCATTGGGAATTTGACTTTCAGGGTAATTAGCTGCAAATAAAGCTCGAGTTACTTCCGCGGAATTACCACCGTAAAATTGTTTAATCATAATGAGTTTTTGCTCCGGTGTATAATACTCCATTTTTTAAATGACCGTTACGTACACCAACAACGCGGTTTATTAAATAATGTGAGCGAGTAGTTCCCCTGACGATATAAACATTGGAACTAACACCCATATGCGGGAGCGACAGCTAATGCGCTTGCGCGACTACACCGTCCAAATGTGAATTTATTGGACAAATACGAGTGCATCATAGGGATATGCGATATACTAGGCTCTCTTGTAATCCATTGGAACATTGCGTCTACTTCTTTACCGTTCTAACACACGGACACCTCTGTGTGTTTTGCTTACACTACAGGTTTCGCTATAGTGCAGACGCACACGGCCACATGGTATATATATATTTATATATTGAAGTGGTTCTACTTTATCAGAAACTGGAAGAAACAATTCATATCAATTAATTATAAGCATTAGATTAAGTAAGATGAAAGTTGACCATGCAATTACAACCTAAATTATTAAACAAGTTAATGTCGCGCATTTAGAACATTTATTTGAAAGAATTTTTATTATTTATGTTTATCTATTTTTACAATCAAAAGTTATTAAATTATTTATTATTCTGAAAATAATTAACTTGATTAATAAAATTAATATCATATGAAAATCTATTTTATCAATTCGTATATTTTTTGAATTTGAATTAGTTTACCGCTAAAATAATTTATTATTAACTCCACTCATATGATATTTATAAACTTTTAAAAATATGTAATTTCAATTGTATAATTATTAAAATTATATTTATAATAACGTCAATTAAATATTAGCTATAAAATCAATCGATTAAAAATAGTAATTTACTTACCCGAAAATATTCTTAATATAAGAAGACAGTGTGTATACATCATCCGAACAATAAATTTATCGAGCATTGTGGAAATATATGGTATAAAACCGCTGAAAACTGTTAGCGTCACCTTCAATACCCGCTACATGAAACACCTCCAGCTTACAATTTCAACCTGATATCCATTGATTCCCGTTTCTCCTAGAACATCCAAATTACTGACAAAGGATTTCACGTAATTACCGATCAAACCCAATATTTTATATCCATATTAATACAGTAAAACATAACCTAACAATTTGTAGAATTCAACTAGATTTAAAATTAATTATATTAATAAGCACAACATACCTTGAAACTGAATGGTCTTCTCAAATTATTTTTAGAATTTTAAACTATCTAGCAATCATCAGATAATATCACTTAGTTTTGAAATTTTATTTTCATTTAATATAACATATGTTTGTTACCGATGCGCACAAATATATAAACCAATTATGTCACGTGATCTACGCATCACTTACAACTGATTTATATATGTAATTCAATAGAATTGTATATCGCACTAAAATAATCATTAAATTGGATTCAACACAAACTACAATTTATACTTTTATTTATTTTCTATTTTACTAAGTTACTTATGCATATGATATTGATTCTTTTCACTTAAATTCAGTATTAATGCCCGAGATAGATTGTTGTCACATAAATGAGATTTGATATTTACTTCTTTAATGAATTGAAGGACCGGCTCCTATGAGAAAGATCTCGCTCTACCGCTAAGTAGCCGAAAAAAATACATATAATATAGTTCATAAGATAAAAATATGAACTGGCGCCCAATTATATTAAGGTATTGTAATTTAAAAAATACTTATTTATAATAAACTTGCCCAGATAATATTGTAAGAGCGACATCTTACATTCTACTACCAAATTAAGCTCAATAATAAGGTAGGTAACATAATACTTTATATTATAATTTATAGAAAATTTAAAACCAATTCTTAATTTGAATTAATCATATTTGATTAATGAATTATAATTCTTATTAACCATTTTTAAGCCGAAATTTATATATCATTTGTCGCCAAACGTGGTAGCTGTTTTGGATATTTATACCTTTATCACAATACTACCAGTACACCATAGTTATTATTATTATATGGTTATTAACATTTTAAAACCTATTAATCAATTATATATTAATTGGCGCCCAACGTGGGGCTTTTCATTAAAAATAAACTCTAAAATTAAAAGAGAAGAATCAAATCTTGTTCGCGATTAGAGATAAATAAAAGTGTTGTTTGTGGAAAATTAAAAAAAAGACCATCAATTTATTAATATATTAAGGTCAGTAATATTTGTAATATTTATAAGTTTTCTTCCTGTTGCTGGGAAAGAGAACTTTTTCAATTAAGTTTCTATTACTTAGAAGGGAACTGAATCTGAAACCGGAGGAATAAGGTAATCTCTATTATTGTAAAACATATATCTGAGAATTGAGATTATATTTATAAACTTTTGAACGTACAAACTATATCTCTGATATATTTAATACGAACATTATTCTAACAAGATATAACAAAATAATTTGAAACATACATGAGTGGGTAAAAACCACACCAATTTGTATAATACAAAAGTATTTTTAATAATATAAAATATTATTAAAAATGGGGTGTGAAGAACACAATACAAGTTATATATTTGTGAATGTATCTCCTCTCCAGAGACGCAGATACGTATTTCACCTTTCTACAGTATCGTCGGTACGCCCCTGCTGGAGAAGAGATACATTCAACCAAACATAACTACCTTGCTATCAACCAGAAATTATTAAGACAGAGCGTGATAGAATATTCAGCGCTGTCTACATAATAACTGCCGAACTAAGCAACGTGTTTCTATAGACGGTAACAACCATATCTATAAAAAACTGTATTATCGTGTCTTCACTACTTGTCGGGCGAACCGAATGCGTATATAACAGAACAATTTGAAACATACATGAGTGGGTAAAAACCACACCAATTTGTATAATACAAAAGTATTTTTAATAATATAAAATATTATTAAAAATAGGGTGTGAAGAACACAATACAAGTTATATATTTGTGAATGTATCTCCTCTCCAGAGACGCAGATACGTATTTCACCTTTCTACAGGATGTTCACACCCCATTTTTAATAATATTTTATATTATTAAAAATACTTTTGTATTATAAAAATTGGTGTGGTTTTTACCCACTCATGTATGTTTCAAATTATTTTGTTATATACGCATTCGGTTCGCCCGACAAGTAGTGAAGACACGATAATACAGTTTTTTTATAGATATGGTTGTTACCGTCTATAGAAACACGTTGCTTAGTTCGGCAGTTATTATGTAGACAGCGCTGAATATTCTTTCACGCTCTGTCTTAATAATTTCTGGTTGAAAGCAAGGTAGTTATGTTTGGTTGAATGTATCTCTTCTCCATCAGGGGCGTACCGACGATCCTGTAGAAAGGTGAAATACGTATCTGTGTCTCTGGAGAGGAGATACATTCACAAATATATAACTTGTATTGTGTTCTTCACACCCCATTTTTAATAATATTTTATATTATTAAAAATACTTTTGTACTAAGAAGATATTCTCTAACACATACCTACATCAATTATATACATTTTCTATTAAGAAAAATGGAAAAACGAACACGCTCGAAATCCAGGGATCTTGAGGGACAAGAGAGATTGCAAGGGGATGTAGTTGAGATGCCCACACCAGAAGCTACCCCGAAAGAAGAGTCTAAGATAGACACTAATCCAGGCGCGGCTCGTGATGACGTATTTTGGTTTGCAGTACAATGAGCCGAGTGCTTCGTGTATTCTCGTGTACTAACTGTAACGTTTGCTTAGTAAACACCGAAAACACACGAGGCACTCGTATCATTGTACTGCAAACCAAAATACGTCATCACGAGCCGCGCCTGCACTAATCCCATAATGGAACTACTAAAAGCTCTATCTAATAAAATAATCGAATAGAAATTACGAACAACAAACTTGACAACAATAACCAAGATCTCACCAATAAAATAGAAACTATGAATAATTAAATACAACTGACGAATAACAAACTTAACAATACTAACCAAAATTTAACAGCACAAATACAAAATAATAACAAAGAACTAACAAAACAACTGGAATCTACCAACAAAAAAATAGAGGAAACGCTAAAACAGAAATTAGAAGAAACTGATATTAATTATTTAATAAAATGGGACAAAATAATATTAAAAAACTTCAATATAACAAATAAAATCACAACCGGAGAAACATGCGAACAGACTGTTACAACAAACATTTCTAATACCAGTAAATCAAGTCCAATCACTCCCAAAACTACGCACGGAAAACTAATAACTTCTAACAAACTTACGGCAAACAAAAATTTAATTAATAAATCATACAATAATAATAAGCATTCCGCTGAGACGAACTCTAACAAAATGCCACCTCACAAAAATGAATTTTTATGATAACACTTACAAGAAGTTTTTCACACTGAATGAGGAGAATTACCACAAATTAAGTATGCATTGTAGGGGAGATAACGAGGATATTAAATACAAAAATTTTAAATCAAACAATATTAGACATTTAATGATACAAGCTGATTATAATGATTCAGGTAACTATCAAATATATTTTTAAAATGGCATGATAAAAATTAATGTGAATAATATCTTAAGTGAAAACCATGGAACAAACGTTTCTATTAGTTGCTCCTATTTAATGATAAGCAATTTTAAGATTATGCAAACTAACAATAATATTTATTGTGATAACTCGATGCACAGTCATGTGTATGCGTAACACTTTCAGCAAGGCTACAGCCTCGCCTTTAATACAAACGGTAACGTTTTATATAAACACGACCTTACTATGTATTTGTTACATACACAAGACTATGTGTCAGGGTTGTAGATGTGTTCTAGAAACACATCACAAGGATCTTCTCTAAGTATATATAGACAGTAGTTTAAGTAAGAGACAGGCAGAGTCATAGTCAGAGTAACAGTTACGATAGAGAGTTACAACCAGTCAGTGGTACGAACTGTGTTATACTTAATAACCACGTTCTACCCTGTCTGAGTTGAACCTAGTAATCCATGTAAATACATTGTTATCCAGTTGTAAGAGTTAAATTAATTATAGAATGTTACCCGAACTTGGTGTGTATCATTTAATACGATAAGTCGCCCAAACCTGCTATCCGATGTGGCCGCACAAACGGCCCACATTACATGCCGATCCTCCAGGCACATAGGACCTTATCACATAGGGCCCCACCTTATTACATGGTGATCTCTGCCTACCTTAGGGCATAGGGCCCTACATTATCATATGGCGATCCAGACCAGCCCTTTAGGGCACAGGTTATTAGATTATACCCAAATACAAACCATTTTAATAATCTATACAAACACTCATATATCTCTTGGTCGTGAAAATAACCTAACCATGTACCAAGGCAACACGAACAAAGTACCTAATGCTTTCCGAATAAAATAATAAAGTTAATGATACAAATTCGATATTTTAACAATTAATGACTACAATTGCATTAAAAAGGACACGCAACTAGAGATTCACACAAACACAAAAAGCCAGAATAATAAATTATTTTATTAAAGGAGTAAAACACAAATATTATATGATAAAGTGTAATACTTATAAAAGATAACATACAAGAGCTAGCACAATTTAAAAAAGATAACACACAAAGAAAGTCTACATAATAATAACAGTTACAATAACCCGAATTATTTTAATCAAACATCGAGAAGAGGAGTAAACACCTACAAATATAAAGGACGAGGACGAGGACGAGGACACCTACCATCGCAAACACAGATCTTTGTCTCCAATTCGTAATGTCCCGAAGGAGGTACAAAAAAAACTTGAAGTATTTTAAATTTCTTTGATAAAGACGCTATGTGCCGAAATATGTAAGAGTATTTTAAATTTTAAATACAAATGTCAAGAAATAATTATATATACATACACGTGCTCAAAAAAGAATTACATCTAATTGTCCATTAATTTCTCTTATAAATTATGATGTTCTGCATTCTTGAAATGCGGCTATAGATTAAATTGTATGAAGGTTATCTACTGTCAAAATTTATCATCGAGAGATATGGGGATGAAATTAATAAAAAGTACAATTAGATTATTAATTTATTTAATAAGAAAACTTTAAAGATGGAATATTAACCAAACAACCAAGAAAATTCTTTCAATGGAGACTGTGGTTAAATAATAATTTAAAAAGGTATATAACCCCTTACCACAATTATTAGTCGTATCCTAAATACGTATTTCGACAACTAAGTTGTCATCATCACTAGGTAAAAACTACTAATTAAAGTCACACATGGGGCACAGTAAAGTAACATAAACGCTTCCGCACAACTACTATACACTGCAACCCTGTAAAGACTAAATTTACCATGCCAATCTCAAACTACGAGACAAAACACTTGCCTCTTAGAAAAGGTTTTAAACATGTGTTAAATTATCGGACAAAGGAACGGCAGAAATTCTTCTCTAAAGAAGGCGCCTACTAAAAACGATTTTTAAAGTTACGGTGACCTACTATTAAACTAAATGAAACACCTTATATTTTCACAAAAACACTAGTATATTTAACTATATGAATATTTCATGTGCATTGTACACATTAGTAGTTATTATTTAAACGTATTATTTCGAGTACACAGGTAGTGACAAAATCTATATTGGGTAGGGGTGTAAAAATTTTCAATTACAAATGGTTAAAAAGTCGTATATTGTATATTGTACAAGCCGAACTCTCATTGCAAATTCTGAGAAAGACAAAATTAAGAAGGGGCGTTACATGTGAAGAAACAAGACATCCGGCTGTGTTGAGTTATATTAGATGAGAATCAATTCACGTGAAAAGGGTCTATGAATAATTAGATATTGTAGGTATATAATTTAAAAGTTAATTATAAATAGGTGACAATGTCCTAGTTAAGGAGTTAAGCAATTTAATATAATGTATAGAATTCACGGTAGGCTCTGGGTGTGTTAAGGAGGTAATTTTTGCATATTAAATGAGAATCAGTTCACTTGAAAAGGGTCTATGAATAATTGGATAATGTAGGTATATAATTTAAAAGTTAATTATAAATAGGTGACATGTCCTAGTTAAGGAGTTAAGCAATTTAATATAATGTATAGAATTCACGGTAGGCTCTGGGTGTGATAAGGAGGTAATTTTTGCATATTAAATGAGAAACAATTCACGTGAAAAGGGTCTATGAATAATTGGATATTGTAGGTATATAATTTAAAAGTTAATTATAAATAAGTGACATGTCCTAGTTAAGGAGTTAAGCAATTTAATATAATATATAGACCTATAATAACACGTTTTAAAGAACACATAGCACATATCAAATACAATAGACCGGATAAATCAAATGTCGCAAATCACGCTTTGAGCACACTGCACAATGTACCGATTACAGGTTTGAAATTGATAAAAGGAATTAATAAACCCCATGAACTTGATGCTTACGAAAGTATATTTATCGCGAAAAATAAACATACCTCCTTGAATAGCGATAAATCTCCAATACCGTTCAGCTGTCTATTCACATTTTTATAAGTGGGTGGGGGAGGTAACAGCAGAAATATAGACATGTAGGAATCCATACACGTGAAATAATGCAAAAAATTACCTCCTTAACAATGGTTGTTGAATGAAGCACTCGGTGTGTTGGTTTCACGAAATGTAAAATGTTTCGCGTTTTGTGGAACAGATGTACCGGGTGTTTTGTTTATTAAATTACTTATCATGTTTCACCCAGAACCTACCGTGAATTCTATACATTATATTAAATTGCTTAACTCCTTAACTAGGACATGTCACCTATTTATAATTAACTTTTAAATTATATACCTACAATATCCAATTATTCATAGACCCTTTTCACGTGAATTGTTTCTCATTTAATATGCAAAAATTACCTCCTTAACACACCCAGAGCCTACCGTGAATTCTATACATTATATTAAATTGCTTAACTCCTTAACTAGGACATGTCACCTATTTATAATTAACTTTTAAATTATATACCTACAATATCTAATTATTCATAGACCCTTTTCACGTGAATTGATTCTCATCTAATATAACTCAACACAGCCGGATGTCTTGTTTCTTCACATGTAACGCCCCTTCTTAATTTTGTCTTTCTCAGAATTTGCAATGAGAGTTCAGCTTGTACAATATACAATATACGACTTTTTAACCATTTGTAATGGAAAATTTTTACACCCCTACCCAATATAGATTTTGTCACTACCTGTGTACTCGAAATAATACGTTTAAATAATAACTACTAATGTGTACAATGCACGTGAAATATTCATATAGTTAAATATACTAGTGTTTTTGTGAAAATATAAGGTGTTTCATTTAGTTTAATAGTAGGTCACCGTAACTTTAAAAATCGTTTCAGTAGGCGCCTTCTTTAGAGAAGAATTTCTGCCGTACCTTTGTCCGATAATTTAACACATGTTTAAAACCTTTTCTAAGAGGCAAGTGTTTTGTCTCGTAGTTTGAGATTGGCATGGTAAATTTAGTCTTTACAAGGTTGCAGTGTATAGTAGTTGTGCGGAAGCGTTTATGTTACTTTACTGTGCCCCATGTGTGACTTTAATTAGTAGTTTTTACCTACTGATGATGACCACTTAGTTATCGAAATACGTATTTAGGATACGACTAATAATTGTGGTAAGGGGTTATATACCTTTTTTAAAAAAGCAAACAACCAAGGTAAATAACCAATTTGTTGTAATTTTAGTTATTATAATTTATAACAAGTGTTCAAAATGGTCACCATTCTGTTAAATGCATGTGCAATACGACATTTCATGTTGTCAAAAATATTCTACAATACATTTTGTGTTATTTCATTACATTTAACTGTAATTGTATACATCAAGTTATTTAAGTTATGCATTCTTGTCTTATATACTTCATTTTTTAGCAATCCGAAAATACAAAAATTAAACATAGTAAGATCTGGTGACCTTGCTGGCCAAACACCTCTGCTTAAAACTCGATGAGGGAAGTAATATTCTAGCAGCACTAAATTTTCACGAGTTGTATGTGCAATAGCCCCATCTTGCTGGAAGTAACCCCATTGAATTCGTCTCCTTCCACTTGAGTTAAAAATTGCGTTAATAACTGTTCTCGGTATCGTTGGCTATTAATGTTAATGTGACAAAATATTGGTCCTATTTTTCTACGACGAGATACAGCTAACTATAGTCCAACTTAAACAGGATGTAAAGAAACTTGAATGTGATTGTTTGGATTCTTTATAGACCATATTCTGCAATTTTGTTTATTTACAAACCCACTTAAAGGAAACCATGCTTCATCAGCAAAAAAACTTAGATCAAGAATTTCGTCATTATTTAAATTTTCTTGAAAGAAGTTGCAATAATTAAGCTTACTAACGTAATCTCTAGATAAGATCTGTTGAACAATCGAGACTTTGTATGGACACATAGATAAACGACGCTTAAAAATTCTATGAACGGTACAAGAAGATACGTTCGTTTGAACTGATAAACGACGAACTGATGTATGTGGGTTTTCTCCAACAAGGTTTTCTACGTGTTGAACAATATTTTGCTGTATAAATGAAACTGTCGCTTACATTCCGCGTAGGAATATCGCCATTCTCCGTTAAGAAATTGTGCACTTCAGAAATATGCTTTAACAATAAAAATATTTTCTTGCAATGTGTACATTATTTAATAGTATTGTTTATTAAGCAAAAAAAAATATTTGTAAGAAAATAATATATTGCTAGTCATAAAATGACAAATGTTAGAATGACATTGGATAAGCAGTTAGTTATAAATAAAAGGCAAGTGGCTTATAATAATTTGTAAGTACTAGTTACTCAGTGTGCTTATTGAGAGGAAGTTTGAAACACGTTATGTATGTATATATATATATATGGTAAATTCAATTTGTTGGCGATTTAAGGTCTGGTTTTACTTCAAAATGTATATATTTAAAACAATCCTACATGTTTCAGCAAATGATTAGAAAGCAGATGCCTATTTTGAAATTAGATGTGAGTTACTGAAAGTAGATGTCAGTATTTTGAGAGCAGATGTCAGATTTGAATGTTTGAAAATGCTAATTATTACTCCATAGCTATATGAATGTTTAGATAATTTCTTAGCCGTTCATTAAATATAACATTTGATAAATTATTGGAGTTTTTCGGCTTTATTATATGAAATATTTACAAATATTAAATTAGAATGTATGTAATTGCAGAGTAAGTGGGGATGTAAACATTGCTGTCTACAAATTACAAAGCAAATCATACGAAATTTTTATTTGAAAAATATGGTCTACGTTGGGACTCGAACCCAAGTCTACAGCTATCCGGGCTGTCGCCTTTACCTCTAGGCCACAATAGACCAAGGTAGACCATATTTTTCAAATAAAAATTTCGTATGATTTGCTTTGTAATTTGTAGACAGCAATGTTTACATCCCCACTTACTCTGCAATTACATACAATCTAATTTAATATTTGTAAATATTTCATATAATAAAGCCGAAAAACTCCAATAATTTATCAAATGTTATATTTAATGAACGGCTAAGAAATTATCTAAACACTCATATAGCTATGGAGCAATAATTAGCATTTTCAAACATTCAAATCTGACATCTGCTCTCAAAATACTGACATCTACTTTCAGTAACTCACATATAAATTCAAAATAGGCTTCTGCTTTCTAATCTGACGTTTACTTTCATAACTGACACCTGCTTTCAAAACAGACATCTGCTTTCAATAACTGACATTTGCTTCCACTAACTGACATCGGCTATCAAAACTGACATGAGCTTTCAAAACTGACTTCTGCTTTCAGCTTGACATCTACATTCAATAACTGACATCTGATTCATTAACACTGTTACTTTATAATGCATTTCTATATGGCTTGAACCTGGGTCTATTGTGGCCTAGTGGTAAAGGCGACAGCCCGAATAGCTGTAGACTTGGATTCGAGTCCCAACGTAGACCATATTTTTCAAATAAAAATTTCGTATGATTTGCTTTGTAATTTGTAGACAGCAATGTTTACATCCCCACTTACTCTGCAATTACATACATTCTAATTTAATATTTGTAAATATTTCATATAATAAAGCCGAAAAACTCCAATAATTTATCAAATGTTATATATATATATATATATATATATATATATATATATAATAACTTCGTGACCTTGGTATGATATGGTAAACCTAATCAGTAGGCGATTAAAGGTCTGTATATTACTTCAAAATATATGTATTTAAAAAACTCTACATGTTTCGGCTGTATACGCCTTTATCAAGAGAATACAAAATATGAATGACAGGATATAAATGTCAAGTAATTAAGTTGCTATGGTTTAAATTATTCAAAGATACATTCTAGTAATAATAATAAATCATGCCTTAGTATTCCAAAAAATAGATAACAAGGTGTGAAAATATGTGTTGTTCGCTGCTAGCAATTTGTGTCTCCTTCTGGGTATGAACTTGTGTGTTGGTTGCTGCTGGCAGCTTGCGTCTCTCTATGGGTGTGTGGTTTTGTGTGAGAGCGTAAGTGTAGGGTTTTGTATGTCGGTGCGTTCGTGCGTGTGTTTAGTGATCGGTCGCATGAATTTAGAGAGGTCGGATAACCAGTCGTTGCGTAGGGCCGCCAACCCTTTCCCGACAACTTCTTTACAATTCCGTGCAGTACTTCGACGGTCTGACCCCCGCCCCAACGAGGCAAGGCGCAGACAGGCGAAGCGCACCCTGTACGGGGTTGCTCATCGCAACTAAGGGAACACTCTTAGTGGCTACCTCGGTCGACGATGGTCACACTTATGCCATCTTAACGTTTTCCGCCGAAGCGGGGGCATAGCACACACGTCGAACGTGTGTGTGCTGTTAACGGCAGCCTAGCCAGGTTGTCGCCCAGGACCGGTCCTAGTGGTGTGTGCATTGCGCGGCGACGAGATAGCGCCGCGTAGCATGGTTCCTCACTCTTGCTGGAAAGGCGGAATGGCACCTGACTGCCCAACGGGCAGACCCCCCTAGAGTTTTGTAGCGCATATGCTAGGCTGCAACCCAGTAGAGGACCACATCAGCAAAAAACAGAAAACAGGGATAGGCAGGGAAAAGCAAGACATGAGTTATTATTACGTATGCGCCCGTGGAGCGACTTAAGATACAAAGTTGTCGGCATTCGCTCAAAACGAGAAGGAAAACCACGAAAACCTGCTCGGACAACTAGACAGGAATCAAAACACGGAACAGTCATCATGATAAGCAAAAGTATATGATATTTAAATGATATTTAAATAACATAAGGTATATAACAAAAAAAAAATAATAATATGATGGTAAATTGTAGATCGTTACAAAATTAAATTATAGTATATACTGCTTAGATTTTTTATATCATTTCTGTTGTTAATTGAATTTTTTTCCTGTTTACACAACATATATCACAATTCCATATGTTCCACAACCATCGGAAAAAATTAAATACACTTTAAAAAAATATGATATAGCTACAACATATAAACTTAGTAATACTAATAAACATTTATTTTCAAAACTTAAACCTAAAATAGAAAAAAATCGAGAAACACATGTCGTATATAAAATACCATGTCGCGATTGCGATAGCTACTACATAGGCCAAACGAAACAATATTTATACAAAAGAATACAAGCCCACAAATACTCTAGAACAGACAAAACTGCATTGTCTACACACAAACTACAACGCGATCACCATTTCGATTTTGAAAATACACAGATAATTGATAAAGAACAACACACAGTGAAAAGACAAATTAAAGAAATGATCAGTATTAAACAGGAAAAAAATTCAATTAACAACAGAAATGATATAAAAAATCTAAGCAGTATATACTATAATTTAATTTTGTAACGATCTACAATTTACCATCATATTATTTTTTTTTTTTTGTTATATACCTTATGTTATTTAAATATCATTTAAATATCATATACTTTTGCTTATCATGATGACTGTTCCGTGTTTTGATTCCTGTCTAGTTGTCCGAGCAGGTTTTCGTGGTTTTCCTTCTCGTTTTGAGCGAATGCCGACAACTTTGTATCTTAAGTCGCTCCACGGGCGCATACGTAATAATAACTCATGTCTTGCTTTTCCCTGCCTATCCCTGTTTTCTGTTTTTTGCTGATGTGGTCCTCTACTGGGTTGCAGCCTAGCATATGCGCTACAAAACTCTAGGGGGGTCTGCCCGTTGGGCAGTCAGGTGCCATTCCGCCTTTCCAGCAAGAGTGAGGAACCATGCTACGCGGCGCTATCTCGTCGCCGCGCAATGCACACACCACTAGGACCGGTCCTGGGCGACAACCTGGCTAGGCTGCCGTTAACAGCACACACACGTTCGACGTGTGTGCTATGCCCCCGCTTCGGCGGAAAACGTTAAGATGGCATAAGTGTGACCATCGTCGACCGAGGTAGCCACTAAGAGTGTTCCCTTAGTTGCGATGAGCAACCCCGTACAGGGTGCGCTTCGCCTGTCTGCGCCTTGCCTCGTTGGGGCGGGGGTCAGACCGTCGAAGTACTGCACGGAATTGTAAAGAAGTTGTCGGGAAAGGGTTGGCGGCCCTACGCAACGACTGGTTATCCGACCTCTCTAAATTCATGCGACCGATCACTAAACACACGCACGAACGCACCGACATACAAAACCCTACACTTACGCTCTCACACAAAACCACACACCCATAGAGAGACGCAAGCTGCCAGCAGCAACCAACACACAAGTTCATACCCAGAAGGAGACACAAATTGCTAGCAGCGAACAACACATATTTTCACACCTTGTTATCTATTTTTTGGAATACTAAGGCATGATTTATTATTATTACTAGAATGTATCTTTGAATAATTTAAACCATAGCAACTTAATTACTTGACATTTATATCCTGGCATTCATATTTTGTATTCTCTTGATAAAGGCGTATACAGCCGAAACATGTAGAGTTTTTTAAATACATATATTTTGAAGTAATATACAGACCTTTAATCGCCTACTGATTAGGTTTACCATATATATATATATATATATATATATATATATATATATATATATATATATATATATATATATATATATATATAGGATATTAGGATACTTTTGAAAATTTGTGGCATGTAATCTGGATTCCTGATGTATTAAAATAAAATATTTACACTCATGAACCACTTACGGTTCTACCGGAAGTCATAGCCAACTTTGATATTTTAAATGGAATGTTATACTTTTTATTGCTTTTTTATATTCCTTGTAAAGTACTATAACACTTTATATTACGGATTCTTTAGCAAAAAATTAACCGTTTTTGAATTATTTTGATTTTTGTGAAATTTTTTGTTTTTTCATTGGACGTTTTAAATCCATATATCTGAGGCGTATTTTATTTAAACTACGTCATATTTCTACTGAAGATAGCGAAGGGTATAAGATTCCCAGCAATGCCGAAACATTTAGGAAATCTCTTACAGGGTATTCAAAATTTATTGATTATTTAAGAAATCTTTAATTAAAGAAAAATCGGTTTTTTAAATGAAACACCCTGTAGATGAACACGCCATAGTAAGTAGGTAAACATTTTGAATCGTACAGGGATAGGTTTCCCTATGTCTACCTCTCATAGTTTTAGAGTTATTAATGATTATTTTCTAAATTGAGCATTATCAAGAAAAATCGTTGTAATAAGCCTTAAAGAATAAATCTGATCTGTCAAAATTGTCACAAAGTATATTTCGTGTCTAACTGGTTTTATGTTGTTCACAAATATACAAGTCAAATTAAATATTTATTCTAATAGAGATATTTTGAATTTATTCTACATTCATGGTGAATCTCTTCAAATTATTGAAAGAACATGTCGACTTTTTAATGAAAGGTAACCACGTTTACCAGCAATGAATAAAACTAAATTCACGCGAATAGAGTCAAATTCCATTCGCTTTGGTATTCAAGTCAAGAAGACAGTTCCAAAGCCGATTACGGGCGATGAAGGTTATGAAATCGCCGGCGTCTGCAGATGTAGAGATTTCATGTACATCAAAGGATTTTAAAGAAAAATAAAATGCATCCTTATTCTTTCCAATCAGTATAGGCTTTTTGTCTAGGAGATCAAAATAGAAGAATTCAATTTTGCGAGTTTATTTTAAGTAAAACACAAGAAGAACAATTTTAAGGATTTTTAATAGAAGAAATTGAAGAAATTATTGGACACAACAAAATCCACATGCCATTAGAGAAGCAAATTTTCAAGACGCTTTTAGCTCTAATATTTTTGCAATAATTATACATATCCACGTTGAAAATGAAATTTATAACGAGAATTTAACGTCAGGTATCTACAAGTGTTAAGGAAAGTAGTACTGCCATTCTTGAATATCCTATGTTGGTTTAAAATGCATCGAGGACCTGCTCACTCTTCACATGAGGTATATCGGGAATTAACCAATATCTTTGAGCATACGTGGATTGGTCGCAATGGACTTTGGTTCTGGCCACCTAGATCCCCCGATCTGACTTTCCTTGATTTTTATTTATGGCGTCAAATAAAAAATGAGGTTTATGCATCTCCCGTGCAAAACAGAGAATAGCTTATAACTAGAGTAAGAGATGGTTTTCGAAACTTGAACGCTGAGCAAGTAAAACAAGCAACTACAACACACTTAAGAAGAGTCATGCTTTGTTTAGACAGCAGATTATTTTGAATATTTGCGAATATCATTATTAACGCATTATGTGTCTTTAATATATTGATTTTATTCACTTTTTTGCTTGTTATTTTTGTTATCTCACATGACATAAAATATTTTCTCAGTTTTGAAATTTATTTTCTTTTCTAACCTCTTCGCAAGAAGTTTGATGAACCTATACATATAATTTGTATAATTCCAAAACTATTTAGATTTTATCTCCAAAGCTTTCCACTAATAATGCTCAATTTAGGAAATAATCATTAATAATTTTGAATTTAGTTAGTAAATGTGGGTATCTTTCACTAAAAAGTCGACATGTTCTTTCAATAATTTGAAGAGATTCACTATGAATGTAGAATATATTCAAAATATCTCTATTAGAATAAATATTTAATTAGTCTTGAATATTAGTGAACAACATAAAACCAGTTAGACACGAAATAAACTTTTACAATTTTGACAGATCAGATTTATTTTTCAAGACTTACTACAACGATTTTTCTTGATAATGCTCTATTTAGAAAATAATCATTAATAACTCTAAAACTATGAGAGATATACATAGGGGAACCTATACCTGTACGATGCAAAATGTTTAACTACTTACTATGACGTGTTCATCTACAGGCTGTTCCATTAAAAAAAAATCGATTTTCTTTAATTAAAGATTTCTTAAATAATCTATAAATTTTGAACACCCTGCAAGAGATTTCTTAAGTGTTTCGACATTGCTCAGAATATTATATCTTTCGCTGTATTCAGTAGAAATATGACGTAGTTCAGATCAAATACGCCTGAGATATGTGATTTTAAAAAGTACATTGAAAAAACAAAAAATTTCACAGAAATCAAAATAATTCAAAAACGGTTAATTTTTTTGCAAAAGAAAACTTAATGTAAAGTGTTACAGTACTTTACAAGGAATCTAAAACCTCATATCATAAACCTATACTTAAACAACGAACTGGAAAAATTACTGTAAATAGCTCTATTGAAAAAAAACATAAATTAATTCTATTATATCTAACTGATTAGTAAATGACCCTTGGCAACCAATTAGCTAGAAGCTACTAGCCCTGTAGTACTGCTTTATAAATGTCACTATGTTAATGAAATAATTTTTATTTCATTAATTATGAATTTCCATCAAGTAAAGGCTACTTCAATTCAGAATGTCACTATATTTTTAACCTTCGGGTGTTAAAATATAATGACATTATATTTTAATCTCCGAAAAGGATGAAGAGTTCATCGAAACATTAGGACACCAAGAATCCCCCTTAAACTGTTCTTCAACACGGTACAACAACCAGAAGATCATGCACACATGTGTATGTGTATATATCTATATACATTGTTAATACTTCCAACACCTAGTACTGCAAGTTTTTTTCTGTAAAACATAAAAATTTACATAGTCGGAAGCTATAATTTTCTGATCTTTATAATTTCGAAATTGATAATAGTAATTTGAATTTCTAGAGACAACAAACGCAATTCTAGAACATTCCACCAATATTTTGTCCAATTTTTAACAATACATTTTCGATAGCGTTAAAATCTCTTGTCGATCATGATCATCTATTCTAATCAAATCAAATCTCCAAGTACTTTAGTATAATCTATTAAAACCTATTAAGATACAAGTGTATATTAACACGTGAGTACGTTCAAATGATTCAACTAAATAAATATAACGCCGTATTGTTATACAAAAGTGCTTTATCAATTTATCTGATAGCTTGCCGTAAGTAATAACTTTATTAAACGGCTCCGCTTATCAAAAGCGCTTATCTGAAAAGAATTCCTAAGTGAATGTGTGCGTATGTGGATATATAATATATACCTTGGTATATCCACACACACACACATTTTTTCATTTAATTGACAAACCGCTTACCCGAATTTAAATTAAATTTTTATAATACATCACGGTCGATGATTTCGTTTCAATTAATATATATATATATATATATATATATATATATATATATATATATATATACCGTGAGGTTTTTATAACACCGTACATAGCCCCTATGTTCGATTTTATTTGTCCCATGTCAATGCATGGGCAGTTATGCAACTAACATTACTCCTATTGCAAACATGTGACGTATACATACTATACTAATCTCGATGATACTACTATAAGCATAACCTCGTAAATAAATCACCTTTTATTTGTCAAATGAAATTAAAAGATCTCATCAAATAGTGAATAAAAAAGCAACATTATATCTAAGGAAGAGTATCAACGTTTTAACAACTGTTCGAAATGTCCACCTTCGCATTCCATACAATATGCAATATTATGCAAGTCTATTATGAAATTCTTGCAAACAGTTTGATAAAAAAAGAGGTTTGGTTTGCAATTCCTGAAATGCTGTAAGTATGCGAGTTTTTAAGTCTTCAATATTCGTTATATTTATATTGTTATAAATTTTTGATTTCAGGTATCCCCAAAGAAAATAATCGTTAGGCGATAAATCTGGTAAACGGGCCGGCCAAATTATCGGACCAAACCTGCCTATTCATTTATCAGGAAAAGTTATATTCAAAAAGTGTGAAATAGCTGCAGTAGAATGTGCTGGGGCTCCATCCATCTGGAACCTGGGATTTTCAATATTGAAATCTTGAATTCGAAGAACAATTCGTGTTCTCAGCAATTCTAAGAACTTGGTTGAATTGAGATTTCCGTCAATGAAGTATGATACCTGCCCAAACATTGACCCGTGCGTTATATTGCATATGTGTTAAATTTTGACGATGATCATTAGTCCGTGACTAATACCTAAAAGTGCAATAGAAACGAATTAATTAGATTTTATTGAAAAAAATACTTTTTATACATACCGAAAATTTTTAGGGTTTACTGAACCATTTAAAGAAAAAGGCGCCTCATCGGTAAACAATATTTTTGTTAAAATGTTGTCATTTTCATTAATTATATTAAATAAGGTTTCACAAAAATCTATGCGTTTGATTTTATCTTCAGGGAAGAGTTCTTGGTGATTACTAAATTTGTAAGCTTTGTATTTATACATTTTAAAAATTCTACGTACAGACGTTTTTGAAATGTTAAAGTGCTGTGCAATCTTATTTGTTGCGGTTATTGGGCTTTCTTCGATGAAACATAAAACATTTAATTTTAGTTCTTCGGTAAGTACATGGGAAGGTTTATTTTTCTTTTTGTGTGTGCTTCTTATACAACCATCCCTATTAAATGTTTTAATAATTGTGTGGATGGTTGATAGAGCCGGTATTGGTCTGTCGGGATACTTTGCAGCAAACAGATCTCGTATACTTCTAATACTGTTTCCAGCTTGATACAAATTTATAAATTCAATTTTTTCGTCTTTAAAATACATTGTATGAATTATTCTATCTTGTCACGACTTTGACAGTTATCGATAAAATTGTTTATGTAGAAATCTAATAGGAGTAATGTTAGTTGCATAACTGCCCATGCGTTGACATGGGACAAATAAAATCGAACATAGGGGCTATGTACGGTGTTATAAAAACCTCACGGTATATATATATATATATATGTATATACACATATAAACACACATATATATATATATATATATATATGTATATACACATATAAATACACATATATATATATATATATATATATATATATATATATATATTATATATACATTACATAAATAAATACTATAACTATTAAGTGAACAATAGTTTTTGTTTTTGACCTTCTGATAATTCTGATAATTTTAATATTCTCGATATATGTTTTTTTAAACTAGTTAAAGTCAGATTTCATTAGAATAAAAATTCGAATAGTCGTTTTTCTGATTATGCTTTTGATTAAAAATGAAAGCTGAGTATAAAAGTTTAGTTTTAACTTAATTATCAACAATAATGATTGTAATAAATTACGAAAGTTGTTAAAATTGTCCGCCACCTTCTTCCAACCATTTTACGCACTTACTCCTAATGCTACCAAATACAAGACTTCTTTCACTAATTTTATTTATAATTCTGTCTTTCAGATCTTATATAATCTTGCACTCATACTTGCTAAATTGAATTTAAAAAAAAAGCCATAAAAAGAAATCACACGGTGCAATATCACAAGATCTTGGAGGAAATTTATGTTCTCTATTCAAACTAATCAACGATTTCCAAAACTTCTTGTAAAATATTCATTGTTTCGCCCACTGTGTGAACTCTAGCATCATCTTGTTGAAGGTAAACCAAAGCTAGTTCATCATCACAAAGCTGATTAACGAAAGATAAGAATATTTCCTGTCGAAATTCTTCTGAAGTCAAGTTACCATTAAAAAAAAATTGGACCAATAATCCTTCTTCTACTTATAGCGCACCAAACACAAACTTTCTGAGGATGTAGAGGACCCTCAACATAAAATGATTGGGCACGTTCTCATATTTTGTGAGTTAACGTATCTACTAACATGACACCATGCTTGCTCCGAAAAGAAAGTATAGGAGTTCATCATTAAAATTATTTGTAAACCATTCGCAAAAAACTACTCGTCGCGTATAATCAATATCGACGATTTCTTGCAAGCAAGTTATACGATATGAAAATAACTGTTCTTTTTGTGTTAAAACTGTATGATAAGAACCAACTGACAACCCAGTTTGTTGAGTTCGTACTGAAGTTTTTGGGGCATGAGTCGTTATTCATCTAACTTTACCAATTGCTCCTTCTGCCCGACTGGCGACTTTTGGTCGCCCACCGTCCCACACTATCGGTTTGTCGAAAAACTTGAACTATTCTTATCAGTGTACACTGACAAATATTATAAACAAAATCGAGGTTGGGAAATTCATCTCTAAATTCTTCTAAACAAGCTTGAATTGAATACTTCCAGTGTCCATCGATCTTTTGACCATTTAGAAAAGAAGATTCAACCATGAATGCTTTGTGTACTTAGTAAATACCATTTTCAAAATTAAAAAATATAAATTCCTATCATCGGGATAAAATAAAACAAATTTTAATAAATTTCACAACTTTTTACTTTACACCGAAACGATCATTACTATGTAAAGTAAAAAGTAGCAAAATTCATTAAAATTTGTTTTGTTTTATCCCGATAATAGTTATAATGGAATTTCATCAAGTAAAGGCTGAAACAATCCTATAAATTCCTTCCTATCTTTGATATGTGAATCTGACAATTATTGACAGACAACAGATAACATTTAATGTTTAATACAAATCATAGACTTAAGCAACGACATACGATTTTTTGTTCAAAACCTACTTGGCTTCGATTTTTTCTGTTATTACGCGTTTTCACGTTTCCTAACTGTATTTACGGCATTTTTCTATTGTAATGCAGAATTGGCTGGTGGGATCGCCATGTGAGGTCGGTTCAGTTAGCAAGCGACAGGACCGCCATATAATGTCCCCTGGTCCTGGTTGTAACTTAGTTTCCGACGCGGGCTCATTAGAGGCCGGGTTTATCGGTAGAATAAATATCTCATTCAGGAACGATATAATAACGTTTAATTTAAATAAATAACAATAACAATTACATTACAAGCTACGGTGCTCGCTTGCATAACAACGTTAAGATCTGATACACAAGACTGACAAGACTAGACTCGACTGACTCCTCTGTCTCTAGTTTTTATATCATCTCTACTTCTATTAATCTAGCTAATGTGACCTGCTATGACATGCTAACCTAAATACATGAACTACTATGTCGAAAGATTTATTAACTAAGATTAAACAAGTATTACATTGAATGTATGAAAATAGGTGTCCTACTTAATTTATCACACTATTGTTTTCCCTATGTATGTGTTGTGTTTCTCAATTTGTCATTTGTAATTCCAAACTGTCAAATATATTTCACTATTTATCCAAAAAATCCTAATTTTGAGAAATCTGTTTCATCATTTGTCAATTTTGGTTTCATTTTAATATTTCATGTGTCAGATCGAAGACGATATATAAAAATTAGTAACAATGTGCGTGACTTACTTATTAATTTTGTAAATCGCGGAGTATTTTTTACTGATCCTGGGAATGAGTTGGATATAAAAACCAACACAATTAGAAAAATTTATTCAATGTATGTGAAATTAGGCGAATTAACCAAACGAACGAAAGAACATAGAAAACAATTATTAACTGTTCAACAGAAGGAATGTATTTGCGATTGGGTTGACCAAGATTGTACACAAATATTAGGTTCCTTAGAGGGAATATCTTTAATTGAATAGCCCGTAATGCAACTTTTACTTTCTACAATAAATAGGCCGTTGAAAGAGTGCCATTATTAAATTAAAAGGGTAAGAAGTATACCAGAGCAAAGTAATATGCCCGGGGTAACATTCGCATTTTCATTATGCCATAGAGCGGGGGTCTCCAAACTACGGCCCGCGGGCCAAATCCGGCCCGCCAGTGCCATCAATCCGGCCCGCGACAGCTTAAGACTAGTGTCATCAATCTGGCCCGCGACAGCCAATATCTTATTGTTGTTACTATTGCTGTGATAAGTTGAAAAAGAAAACACAGAATGATAATTACTCGGTTTTATTTACTTGTAAGGTAAAACTTAACGACAGAAATGATGACGCAGAAAACTTAACTTAAGTATCTAAGAATAACTAACAAATAAGTGAAATGAATCCCACTAATCACAGTAAAACAAAAAACACTAATGAGATTTATGTAATTGTGATTTTCCACCGACAATAGTTTGCAGTTGTGGATCAATTTTACTTGTACCAATTATTAAAAGAGATTTAAGATGCTCATCGGTTAAATTAGATCTGTAAACATTCTCTGTGTACTTCATCCTGGAAAACGTTTTCTCACACAAGTAAGTAGTACCAAAAACAGAAGACAACCCACGAGCAAATTTATGCAAATTATCAAATTGTACCAGTGGAAGACTCTTATAAAATTCCAGCAAAGATGAATTTTGATATTTGTTCTTAATCATATCACTTTATATTTTTTCTTAATCATATGACTGCACTGTAAATCAATAATTTCCATTTGGGCTTCCGGAGCCAGGGTCTCAATGTCAGAATCAAAAGGATTTTGAAAAAGCTTAATTTCATTCGCAATGACATCAAAGTCTGAGAAACGAGTATCAAAATTTATCTTTAAAGCACTCAAAGTTTCGATTGCAAAATCGACGGGAAATTCAGTCTCTGTACTGTGGCTGAATATTTCACATGTTTTAAAATGTGTGAAACATTTTTTACGTAATTTCGATTGAAATAGTATTATTTTCTGCCTGAAGGATTTGATATTGGTGTATAAATCAGGGAGAAGCTGATTTTCTTCTTGCAATCTCAAATTCAGTTCGTTCATATGATTTGTTAAATCGACATAGAATGCTAACTTCCACAGCCATTCACTATTTTCTAAATCGGCAAAAGGGCGATGCTTCTCATTCAAAAAAATGTCGATCTCTGCTCGAAGTTCAAAAAAGCGCTTAAGGACTTTTCCGCAACTAAGCCAGCGTACGGCAGTATGATATGGTAAGTCATTTTCTCCAATCTCTTCAATAAACTCGCGGAATTGTCGGTGATTCAGCCCAGTAGATCTGATGAAATTAACAACTGATATGACTGGTTTTAGAACTTCAGACATATCCAAACATTTTCCGCACAAGGATTGTTGATGAATGATACAATGTAAGACTAATGGTTTTGAACCACCATCATTTTCAACAGCCTTTGACACAAGTGCAACCACTCCATTATTTTTACCACACATATTTTTGCCTCCATCAGTTGTAATAGATTTCAATCGAAGGTTCTTTTTATTAATGGCATTTTCAACTACCTTAAAAATATCTGCCCCAGTTGTCGTGCCGTGAATACTATCAATATCAAGAAGTTCTTCATACACTTCATAGCTTTTATCTACTCGGCGAATAAAAATCAACACCTGAGCAGTATCTGACACATCCGTTGACTCATCCAAGGCTAGAGAAAACCACTCAAGATGTCCATTTTTGTCAGACAGTTGAGATGATATATTTTCTGCGATGTCTTGCACCCTCCGAGCCACGGTGTTTGGTGACAAACTGACACTTTTAAATAAATTTACTTTTTCGGGGCATATTTCTTCGGCTACTGCAATCAAGCATTCTTTTATCATTTCTCCATCGGTGAATGGTTTTCCACGTTTTCCGATTTCAAGAGCCACACAAAAGCTGGCGCGAGTTGCAGACTCTTGTTCAGTAGTCGCTTTGGTACACAAAGATTGCTGCGATTTCAGTCCGCGCTTCAAAGCTTCAAATTTTTCCGTCCGCAAACTTCCTGTATATTTGGAGTAATTTTGAATATGTTTCGATTCATAGTGTCGTTTAATTATATTCTTTGAGAACAGTTATGGTTTCATTAAAAATTAAATATAGCGCCTTATTACTGGACTCAATACAAAACACTGAAAGTTCCATTTATCTTTGAACGTTCTGCATTCACTATCTATTTTTCGCTTCTTTTCCATACTAATAAATTACACATAAAAACAATAAGTCAAATCAAAATACTGTTATGCACGGGTGTTACTTTATTTCACAATAGACAGTTTCGCTTCCTTCGCCTTTCCTACGCAGACAGACTAGCGGTTGCGCCGCTAGCCTTTTTATATGCAATACACTAGCCAGAACCAGAACTTTCTCGAACCAACGCGATAATTCCAAATATAGGGTGTTCAGAAACATTCAAAGTCAAAGTAGGCCTTGAAAATATGAAGTCATGTCTGAGATAGATTGATACATTTACTTAATACAATGTCTGAGATAGATTGATACATTTACTTAATACAAATCAGATACTTAAGTAAAGATATACGATTTTTTGTTCAGAGCCCACTTGACTTCGAATGTTTCTGAACACCCGTTATTTAATTACAACTAAGGCCACCTGTTAGCTGTTAGCGGGTAGCTGAAATAGATAGTACATAGTACAATACATAGTACCACTACTCGCCACTAGATGTCGTTAAGTGTCACAATGCACAATAGTAATTGAAATGCAAAAAAAGCGTATGTTTGCTTAGGTCGCGCACTTTGCGACTAGTCTAGAAATATAGTTAAGGGCAGAAAAATTTAAACTGTTTTGGCCCTTGGAACATACTGAAAAAATCATTATGGCCCTAAGGCTTCAAAGTTTGGAGACCCCTGCCATAGAGTATAATAGAATTATGTATGACTGAGAAAAAATATTCTTTACTAACATATTTGACATCCAAGAATGTCTCAGGGAAGATCTCTTAACAAAACACCAACGTCGACATAAAGCTCAAATATGAAACCGGAATGAATAATTTCGCTTTCCTTTACAATGGAATACATTGCAGCTGCAATGAATTCACTCTATTTATTTGAAATATAAAATAGACCCTACAACACAGAATATCTAGTTGCGCTTATTAATCATTTACACAGGCACATTTTTGGTCATGGACAACGTGCGATTTCATAGGAGTCAGCCCTCGTATGAAAGTATTGGGTCTTACTAGGGATCATAACCACCGGAGAATATTTCTTTCTCTACACAGTTCAAAATGGTTTTAAGAGAATACGGCCAATGAATCAAGAACCAATTGTATGCAACTGTACCTACACATATTTTCTGAATCTATAAACGTTCGACATTGTTTGTATTACATACAATATATGGAATCTTGCCTGAGAGATTATCTAGAAGGAAATTACAAATGAAACAGACATGCAGTATACACGTCTGTAACTGCACACATGAACATACACCTCGTATTTTCCAGCATTTACTTCTGCCTAATACACGTGTTTCTGCCATCTACTATCAGGCGTCATCAGTTAGGCTAGTGAAGTAAGTAAAGCTTAAACAAATCGCTTCAACAGACGCCACCTAATAGGACAAAATTTGCTATACCTTATGAGGCGATTTGTTTAAGCTTTACTTACTTCACTAGCCTAACTGATGACGTCTGATAGTAGTAGCCTTAGGCAGAAGTAAATGCAGGAAAATACGAGGTGTATACTTAAACCTTTTTTTAGAAGGAAATTCTTTCTTAAATATGTATTATATGCTCTTGGACAAAATTAACGCATCAGGAAAGTTTATCATTATTACTTGTAATTTTTCCAAGTTTTAAATCATTAAACATTTTATGCAGTTGGTCGAGAATATTCTCTGCCACTATTGATAAACAGTTGCAATTGTTTGACAGATGTAAAGTAACATTTTGCATCGCTTGTCAATAAGGCATTTAACGCTGTTTAAAGTGATTTTTAAAAGGCTATAAATTCAATTTTGTTAGTGATTTTTTTTTATTTAATTGAATGAAACATCTTATATAGTGCACTTAGAGTAAAAGAAATGGATCGTCCACGCAAATTATGGAAAGAAAAAGCAGACAAAGCGGTAAATCTAGTCAGCGATGAACGCAGTCAGCGATAAGTAGCTAACTTGTTAGGAGTTAGTCAACAATTAGTCGAACAGTTAACGGTTTCAGTGATTTCGAAGTTACTGTAGAGCCCCAGAACAAGGCCGTAAGAAGTCTACAGATGCAAAACTACAGAAAACAGAGTTACTAGACTGCATTTTGCAAGGAAACACGTTGACCACTGGAAGCAAGATTTATTTTTAGATGAAACAAGTAACCCTTAATTCAACAGATGAACGTGAACGAGTCTTACAAAGACCAGGACAGAGGTTTGCTGCCTCCTATATCTGTTCTAGAATCCTATTTTGAATCCTATTCTTATACGTGAATCCTACGCAGAAAATATCTTAGAAGAATATGTGATGTCATTTATGCCATTTATCGAAGTCAACATCATTTATGCAGGATAATGCTAGGCCACGTTGCTAGAGAGACACCTTCGATTTGTAAATATCCGAACTATGGATTGGAGTAGAGAGCCGATGGGGTTGGTCAAGGTTAATCTCAAGATCAAGGTCAATGTCATTTGAAGGTGCTGATCAAGTCAAGGACTATTGAAAGTCAAGGTGAGGAGAAATATGAGATGAGGTTAAATACGATGTTCTAGAATCAGTTGAGATAAAGAGTTGAAGAAAAATAACAGAGTAGGGACAATTTTAGAGGTAAATAAAGTTTAACTATTGTAAGGATAAAATAAATCAAATTTTAATGAATTTCACTTTTTAATTTACATTTATGTACAATTTTTTTTAACAGAAGTATACTGTAACAAACAGTTTTATATGAAATGCATCTCATATAAATAAAGTTTGTTTGTGTTAAATAGATGCTAGTATTAAAGAATATGTTGAAGCGGAAGTTTAGTGAGGTACTATAGAGTTCTTAATGTTCCTATATAGTGCAAGAAAGTGAATTGGAAGAAAATAATATTAGTTCTTTGATAGTGAAAGAAAGTGAATTGGAAAACGGTAATAGTATCGATAGAGGTTTATATTCTCAAGTGGATTTAAATATTGAAGTAGATTTGGGTATTGAAGAATTTTTTACTGAAACGTCTGAATCAAATAAATTTTGGTAAAATGTAGATGCATCTGCAAAGAATTTTGCACGAGAGACATCAAGTAGTAAAAGATTTGTTCAAAAATATACTAAAGAACCAATTTCGGAGTAACCGTTAGTAGCAGCAAAAATTTTTGCTGAATAAAAGTCATTCGTAATGGATATGTATTAGTCTATTACCACATCAAGATTTTGGGTCAACGTTAAAAATTGTTGGCGTCAAAAAAACATGCGGTTGTTTTAAGTCAAAGGAATGGAAGTGGGTAATGGCGGAGACTGCAAAGTTAAGGCAATATTTTGACTACAATAATAGTATATCAGAGGTGTAAATAGAAATAGGTGAAGAGTATGTGTATTTAGCGTTTGAAAGCCTGTCGGAGTTATGGTAGTGGAAGTAAACGTTGGATTGTCGATTAGCGGTTTTATGCGCCCTCGTTGTGAATTTGACCTCAAATCAACCTTAACCTCAAATCGACCTTGACCTTCAAACCTCCTTGCCGCGATCACCAAATAGCCTTGATTGTCCTTCAATAACCTTTGAAGTGTCTGCAAACGACCTTGACCTTGACATTGACTAACCTCAGCCGATTCTAACACCTTTTTATTGACATTGATCACCAATATGCATGTGATCAAGATCAATGAGAAAGCGATAGAATCGGCTAAGATACCCTACTGATTGGCCACCAAGAAACCCAGATATTAATCCCATAGAGAATCTTTGGGATGCACTAAAACGATCAGTTAGGCGTCACATACCCGTTTCTAGGAATTCTAGGGAACTAACAAATCGTTCTCCTCGAATAGAGGAATATTCCCCAGGAAACCATTCACAACTCGATCGATAACATGCCCAAACGAATAGAAGCAGTTCTAAGAGATATAGAAGGATCTACGCGATACCCGAATTTAAATTCTTACGATTTCATTTCATCTTCGACTTTTCTTTTCAAAAATTTTCATCTACCGCGTTTTCATTTATTTGACATTGTTGTTTCTTTCTGTCATTTACTCATGTTTTGACCCAATAGTGCTATTTTAATTTGTTAAGCATTAGTTAAAATAATTTAATTATAATACGGGTATTGTATAAAACAGTAGATGGCTTTTAAAGACTTTATTGTTTTTGAAGTATTATCCACGAAGAATTATGCATTTTGCATTCGCTCTAACCGCTCTGGAAGCAGTTATTCCACTCGTTTGTTGGTACAGTCAAAATTGCGTTCTTGAAGGCATCGACTGCTCCTTCTGATATATGAAACCTTTGACCACGCAGTCCATACTTGATTTTCGGAAAGGTAATGAAATTGTTGGGACTTAGATCGGGACTATACGAAGGATTCTCTAACAATTCGACGTTTTGTTGCGTTAAAAATTCAATTGTCTTGCAAGCTGTGTGCGAACTTGCATTGTCTTGGTGGAGGAATTCGTTGTTGTGAATTGGTTTCTCGAAGCTCAGCGATGACTCGAGGTAAACAAATGGTTGTACACCAATCGACAGGAACAGTTCTTTGATCTTATAGATAAATTGTTGTTACATGACCTGCTTTCGAGACAAATGTCGCGACCATCTTTTTGGAGACACTTCGAGAACGGATGACTTTTGTCGGTTTTTCTTCACCTTGGAACATCCAAACAGACGACTGGCGTTTATTTTCTGGCTCATATGAGTAAATCCAAAATTAATCACCACTCACGATGTTGTACATGTTTTTAATATTTCCTGCGTTGAAGTGATATAAAGTTTTTTGACATCAATTTTATTCACCTTATTTATTTTTTGTTTTTCGGTCCTGCGATATCCAACGGGGAAATTAATTCTTTTACAAACAATTCTTGATGCAAAATGTGTTTAATTGAGGTCTATGAAATCTCCAATGATGCCACAATTTCGCTATATGTCACATCATTGATGAGCTTGCGCACAGCATCGACGTTTTCCTGAGTAACTGCCGTTTTTTGTGCACCTACTCTTGAACTAATCCGTTCCCGTTTGAATTCTCCATACCAACGAGAAATTGTTGACTGATGTGGAGCTTCATTACCGAAAACAGAAACCAACTCGGCGATGCATTCTTGTTGAGATAATTGTCTTCGCAAACTATAAAAAATTATTGCGTGAAAATTTTCACGGTTTAATTCCATTTTTCGACTAACTTGTCAACTTTTACAGTTCGTTGTAGCTACAACACTACACGAAACGGAAACTTTGGATTTATGCTAACTAAAGATAGAAGTTAATTTTTAGTACTGAAATTTGATTAGTGGTGCCCTCTATGTGCCAGCATGTAAAACATAAAAGACATCCCTCGTATTGCATAGATAGTGTGTAATAGTTCGAATCGAAAAAATGAAAGTAATAAAGATATCACATGTATGTATTAACATAATTCTAATATTTCAATAATTTAAATAAGTTTATATAAATTTGTTACTTTATAAATTAGTAAGGTCAATCGATAAATAAGAAAAGTGTTTCCACAAATAGAAAAGTATTTGATACAATTTTAACAACTATTGACAATTCGAAATTACAAATAACAAATGGAGACACAACTGATACATATATAAAAGCAATAGAAAAACAACGTATTAAATTAATATTGTTTCTAAGACTCTTTCTGAATTACCTGTTAAATATCGTGAAAAATATTCAAAATAAACTAATTAAGAAATATATTCTTGATGTTAATAATTATCGAAGAATGCGGTGATACGTCAGCTGAAGACAAAAAACAAAAAATAATCGGTATGTCAAATGTCAATAATAATAAAATTTTATTCTCGTAACACAAGCGAACAAATATTTGCCCTACAATTTGTTTTAATTGGTGGTAATCGATTACAAAAATGCGGCTTTCATTACTACAATTCCGGCTATAGAATGCCCATAACAAAATTTCCAATGTTTATTGTGCATACAGATTTTTCCGCGTGTGCGTGTTTTAGACATTCCAATAGTTTTTTACAATGCAGAAATTAATAGGTAACTTCATGAAAGATCTTGCCAATGAGTGAGCCAGTTTAAAACAAATACGAGAAATATTTCTAGAATAAACAGTAGAATTGTTTTAAGGTTTTGCAAACTTTATTATTATAACATTAGACACTAAATTTGATTTATTTTATTTTTTCTTTATTAAGTATGTACAATTTTTTTCTAACACGTCTGGTTTAGAAAAAAATAACGAAATAATAAATATTTATTCTATGACTATGTGCTAGGACTGGTGAATTTGCGCCAACAGTCAGTGGCGACCGCATGAAAGTTTATGCATAAATAAATTATAAAACGTGCTCAAACACTTACTGTACTAAGAATCTTCCGTAGATTGCATCAAATAAAGGTAACGCATAAATTAAATTTAAATTTTTCATAGTGTCGTTTGCGTCTTTTTATCGAAGAATGTTTGCAATTGACGTTACGTTGACAATCACTTTTAGACCAACACATTAAGAAGATATTCCAAAGTAGACATTTAATTTTGGAGCCATCATAATATAAGTCCGGCATTTCTGCTATAAAGTTTTTAACCCTGTCCGACATTGGTCGTTTTCGCGCCGTATGTAACTGCGACATATTTAGAACAAACTTCGAACTACGAAATAGTACTTACGCCAGCATACATGTATATACAACAGATCTCGTTCAGTGTCGAAGTAATACTGAAGGTTGTATCACCAGCGCCTCTCCACCACTTATTGTCGAACCTACACCACTGCCTGTTGGTGCTTCTAGCCAGCTCTACTATGTACTATGTACTATAACTATATGCTACAATGGTGTGGAAGATGTAATGAGGAGATCATCACTTGTTTAATTTTTAAATCAAAATAGCAGTAATATGCTTCATTTGTTAAATGTGTAATATTTCACTTACATTGATATACAAGAAATTCTCCGAAAATATAACAAAATCTTTCGGATTCATTTACCCACATACTTGATATTGCTGATTTAAACACACGTTCGACTATCACAACTTGATTTAGTTTGATTTGAATAGTTTATATACCCACGTAGCACGGAATAGAGCATTGGTTGTAGAGTAAACAGTGTTATGGTTGAATGGATATGACATAGCAAATATGTCTGGACATGTTTAAATTGGTCTAAATTTTCTTAAATTTTGACTTTAAGTTGCTAAAATAGAATATAACTTTAATTATATTAACGTTTAATTTTATTAATATGTTTTATCACTGGATTCAGGTTTGTTACACTTATGTTTATCTTTTCTGCAAAAGGACGCCAACCCTCAATGGTTTTTATTATTCCATGGTCTTATATTTACACATCTACATTAACATTATTTATGCTTTTTAACTCTTATATTAATTAAAATTATATATTCTAATTGTTTTAAAATTACTTAACTTTCGGATTTATGATTTTTATATCGGAATGCTAATTGCTTTCGAAATTGACCTAACTTAATCATTTAATCTCGCTACATGTGCGATAGTTACAAATATAGGTTTTTAAAATATATAAGATGTAATTTGTGATCGTAAATAGGTTAATAAATTATTTTAGAAATTTATAAAATTATAAATGACATTGAAATATTGATAGGTATAACTAATTTGAATGTTACAATAAATTTTACAAGGGTCAACCAAAATCATACTGAACAAGATTTAATAATTTCTATAATTTTCTCACTATTCCGCCACGATTCTTCAATATTTCTTATTAATTCAGATCGATTAGTATAGTAAACACTTGGTCGTGTATTGGTTCAAGTTTATGAGCGTCTTAGAAGCCGAAAGTCAGCCACAAGTGATTATTAGTGTCAGTATTTGGTTTTGAATAAACTATTCTTTTGATTTGATATCATTTCATACATCTTCTATTAGATTTAACTCCGGAAAATTTCCGCAAATTTACCAGCAAGGTAAAACTTCTAAATCAGCCTATAACAAAATGGGCACACGCGAACTGCACCAAAAATATTAGCAGGTACACAGTCATTAAGAGCAAGCGTTAATTCCTAGCCCGAACTCCACCACCATTAAAATCGCAATTAAGGGATTATTATTTCTAGGATTATTATTTCCAGCCATTAAGAACAAGCGTCAATCTCCTATGTATTCACTTTGTCTGCATATAAATGATTGCGGCTGGCAATTTTGTTTATTGTATTGAGAATCGTTCTCCATGTATATCGACTATGGAATTGAAATTAACTTTTGGTGAACGTGGTAATCAACTTTGAGTTGACAATGTTAAATATTACAAATGTCGAGAAGTTAAAAAAACTGGTGAAATGTGTTGGGGGTGTACTAATAGACAGTGTAGTGTAACACTTTTTACCATAAGTGAACATAAGTGAAAATATAATATTTTCAAAAATGTCTGGAAATCATAAACATGATTCAGTAAATGACAGTGTTTATCATCGTCAAAAAAATAAGCAAAGCCGTTAAAAGGTAACCCATAGAAAATATTTCTGAAAAGCCGGCTAAATTAATCAAAAGTGAAATTGAATTAGATGTAGATGTGTTAAATACGTTCACATCGACGGATGTAAAGTATATAAGAAATAACATCAATCTTACGAGACTAAAACAAGTACCTAAATTACCAAAGTCGATAGACAGCGTCCATGATTTTGTTAAAATGATGGAAATAAAAACTACAAAAGGATATTTTCTTTTAATCAATAACGTGCAAACAAATATAATTGTCAACATAATTTGAAACATACTTAAGTGGGTAAAACCTCACTACATTTGTATAATACCAAAGTATTTTTAATAATATAAAAATATTATTAAAAATGGGGTGTGAAGAACACAATACAAGTTCATTTATGTATTTTTGAATGTATCTTCTCCAAAGACGTAGATACGTATGTCACATTTCTATATGATTCTCAATACGCCCCTGTTGGAGAAGACACATTCAAACAAACATAACTACGTTACTATCTAGCCGAAATTATTCAGACAGCGCGTGAAGGAATATTCAACGCCGTCTACATAATAACAGCCGAAGCAGACGTGTTTTCTATAGTCGGTAACCACCGTATCTATACAAAACTGTATTCTCGTGTCTTCACTATTTATCGGCGTGAGCCGAATATGTATATGACAACATAATTTGAAACATACTTGAGTGGGTAAAACCTCACTACATTTGTATAATACCAAAGTATTTTTAATAATATAAAAATATTATTAAAAATGGGGTGTGAAGAACACAATACAAGTTCATTTATGTATTTTTGAATGAGAATTGAGAATCATGTAGAAATGTGAAATACGTATCTACGTCTTTGGAGAAGATACATTCAAAAATACATAAATGAACTTGTATTGTGTTCTTCACACCCCATTTTTAATAATATTTTTATATTATTAAAAATACTTTGGAAATATAATTGTGTTTTCAACCAAAACAAATATAAAATTTCTGTGCGAAAACCAAGAACATATTAATGGATTATTAATGGATGGTACATTTGATTATTGTACAAAACATTTCCTTCAACTGTTTACCATTCACGTTTACGTAAACAACGGATATGTGGAGCTGCTTGTTACTTACTGCTTGTTAAAAAATAAAAGCAAAGCAACCTCATTAATTGAACTCTTGAAGAGAAAATGTATGATAATGAAATGGGATATTAACTAATTCCAAATAAAATTGTAGTCGAATTTGAACGAGCAATACATTTTAGTATTAAAGAGCCCTGAAACCCTGATTGTTGGTTGTAGATTTCATCTATCTCAGGCTTGATACGTTGTCTATAAAAAGGTGCATTAGATGTTGATGTAATTAAAATGAATTATTTTATAGGTAGCATAAAATACAGCAATTGAGTCTTAAAAGGGAATACTTAAACCTCCAATCCAATATAGGAAATTGGATACGCCATCTGTTTGGTGTAACATTTTTACTACCAGAAGATGTTGGAGAATCTTTGTGGAAGATTTCATGTAAGAAAAACCAGAAAATGAAAAAATTATCGATTTCTTAGATTATTTGGTAAACACATATATTGATGAGGAATCTACCTTCCCACCAATTATTTGGGCATCGCAAATAATTTCTTCGCGGACGACAAATGCTTGCGTGTCTTTTCAATTAAAATTTAATAAGTATTGTAGTAATCCTCACTCAATCCTCATCTCTAAAGGGATATGCAAACACATACTTATATCAATATTAACTGCATTTTATTTGACGAAAAACAAAAATAAAAAGTGAAGTTTTACGGAAAACTGAATTTATAAAAGAAAAAATCAAGCAATTACGGGATTGCAACATATTGCTATGAATTGTGATATTGAAATTTGCTTATTCACAATTCACGACAAATCTATCCGGCTAGGATACTCAGTCGGTTTAATTTCAAAAAATGGGACTGCTTTCCTCTCAAGGTTCCAATTGGAAAACGTGGTTTTTCTCTTCTACAAATTTATAATGCGCCAGTAAAAGAGTATTGACAAATGTTATAATTATGTTTCTTTAAGTTACTTGTAAACTTCTTGAAGTAAGGTTAAATAATAATCACAATATAAAATTTAAATGAAACTTTAATACAAAAATTAAAAAAATAACCTTTATAAAGTATAAAGGTTAATATTGCCTCATTTAACAATATTATTAAAGTAAAAATATCGCATGGAAGTGACCGCAGCATACGATAAAAAACTTTCTTTGTGACTTCCGAACAAAATTAAAACTAATAAATTACAAAGATGCTATTTAATTTCTCCCACAAGAAACAAAATCAAAATAAACAAAATTGACAACTCGAAGCAAACTCAACCACATGTGCAACCACATGAAAAAATATGCCCTTTATATCCCAAGCGAACAAAATTTTATAGTTACAGAAATTTTTTATATTAGAAATTTTAGAAAACCTTCTTTGTCATTTATATCAAATAACTAAGCTTAAATCAAGACGATAATAATAATACAATTATAAAATAGAGTAATTAACTCTTTTAAATATAATAAGATATCTTTTAATATATTACTTACTTAAAAAAATATATTCATAAAAAAACGAGACACGGTGTGTAAGAAAGTATTAATAATCAATTACGAGATTCACAAACTCGTAAATAAATCGGTAATGATATACTCAAGCACAATCCACAATTAAATCAAAAACAAAAACCGAAATTACTAAACAAAGATAAAGATTTATCTTTAAATAAGCACGCCTTTCTTACTACACAGCACATTTCTGTGTGATTAATCCACATGAAGCACGTAGGCTTCGTATAAAAAATACAGTTATAATAATCGTAAACAGCAATGCAAACGGCTTGCACCAACTGCGCTAGTCAAATATAAATATTCAAAATAATAATTCACTCATAAATAATTAAATAACTTTTCAAAATATTTGTGGGGAAAAGTTCATAGCAATATGTAGATATGACTTCGTAAAATGTATATCATACAAATTTTATTTGACAAATAGGTATAAATTGTAGTAAAACCTTTGTACTTTTAAATTATAAATAAATATGTAATAGAATGCAGTTATTTCTTTTCGATGTAACCCTTAACCCTAGGTGCAGTTCGAGCTAAGGATTATCGAGCGTTGTCAGGCAGAAAGTTTTTTGGTGCAGTTCAGGTTAGAGATTACTAGGTAAGATTCAATATGGTGCAGTTCGGGTGGACCGAACAAAATACACAATCGTGCATGTAAATTAAGGACTTACTGTCCATTAATGTACCAAAGACGACCTACGTAACTGAATATATTGTTCTAATCTTATTTATGTATTTATTGCTTCGCTTGAATGTCTACGATTAGCTGTTGCTATTTTAATGATATTTTTCCATCTATCCCTAGGCGTGATAATTTACTTTTGAACACGTTGTCTGCCAACGTGGCAACTCTTAGTTCGTTCTTGCCAATGCGTCGACTACGAGAGTACTCGAAATGCTTTTACTTGTAATTTTTTATTTAGTTACATTTATATTTATAGAAGATAAGTGTATTTAAGCATAGGGGACTTCCGGGACACAAAATAAAAGTCATGACTAGAGCTGAGGATGTTTGCGGTACGGCAGGACCGTATGTAGTGCATCCCCACATTTAACTATTTATCTAAATATTCTCTGAAATGATTTGCCGGATCTCATAAATTAATAGAGTGATATTTTAGTATGCACTGGATATTGTTATTATACAAAATCATAATAGCCATTTGTATTTATGGATCATAAATAATAATACGCATGTATTTGTATTTGGTTGTGAATTCAATTTAAACTTAAAACGAATCGTAATATTTTAACGACAAGCCGTCCTTACAATACATGCATTCGAGACAAAGTGTGCAACTCTACGAATAACTTCCATAATTGATCGAAAATGGACATTTTGGAGCTGAAGTAAAGCCCCTATTCTTAGAAAATTTTATTACTGTCGTTAAGAACTATTATTATAAACAACAAAGGCCTTTTATTAGTGTTGAAGTTTTAGTTTCATTGAATTTCCATGTTGTAAGTAGTCAATTGTAAAGTGTTCATTCACAATATTCTAAAACAAGGTGTAAATTTAACTAAAATCCAGAAAAACACATTCTGATAATATATTACTAGATTAGAAGCTGTGTTTATTACTATTTATTATATTATTTTTATAACCAAATGCAATAAAAGCTACGAAAACAAAAGAAACCTCGATTTATTAAAATCTTGTCACACAGCCTTTCAAAGCCTGGCAGCACATATTTTGCATATATTTTATATATACTACCTACTTGAACTAGGTGAATGAAGTTAGAAGTTATAAGTTATAACTTCTAACTTCATTCACCTAGTTCTAGTAGGTAGTATATATAAAATATATGCAAAATATGTGCTGCCAGGCTTTGAAAGGCTGTGTGACAAGATTTTAATAAATCGAGGTTTCTTTTGTTTCCGTAGCTTCTATTGCATTTGGTTATAAAAATAATATAATAAATAGTAATAAACACAGCTTCTAATCTAGTAATATATTATCAGAGTGTGTTTTTCTGGATTTTAGTTAAATTTACACCTTGTTTTAGAATATTGTGAATGAACACTTTACAATTGACTACTTACAACATGGAAATTCAATGAAACTAAAACTTCAACACTAATAAAAGGCCTTTGTTGTTTATAATAATAGTTCTTAACGACAGTAATAAAATTTTCTACGAATAGGGGCTTTACTTCAGCTCCAAAATGTCCATTTTCGATCAATTATGGAAGTTATTCGTAGAGTTGCACACTTTGTCTCGAATGCATGTATTGTAAGGACGGCTTGTCGTCAAAATATTACGATTCGTTTTAAGTGTAAATTGAATTCACAACCAAATACAAATACATGCGTATTATTATTTATGATCCATAAATACAAATGGCTATTATGATTTTGTATAATAACAATATCCAGTGCATACTAAAATATCACTCTATTAATTTATGAGATCCGGCAAATCATTTCAGAGAATATTTAGATAAATAGTTAAATGTGGGGATGCACTACATACGGTCCTGCCGTACCGCAAACATCCTCAGCTCTAGTCATGACTAAATTATACGAACTTAAAATTTATTAATACATCCAGTATTTGTGAATAAAAATGAATGCACATATGTTAAACATTTCTGTATCTGTATACATACTCTGCAACCCCAAATAAACATGCTAGAGGTAAAAGAAGAAAATGAGCTTCTTTCGTTTTTTAAGAAAATCCCTTACGTCATTTGACACAGGTCCATTTTCTCTTCGGGTTCATAACAAACACAAAATTTAGAAACTTTGCCAAATTTAAACCTACCCTATATCTCCAATAACAAGCAAGATCCCCATGCTGAGAGTCGAAAATGAATCAGCCTGTATACTTATTCAATTGATATGTTTACGGCATTAACTATCTCTCACCCTTTTATTCGGCGGTTGCTCTTTGCAATCATATGAACTTTATTAATAATTTTTGGGGAAATTACTGTAAATAAATGCCTCAGACGTTCAACATCTTCATATGAGTTTGCAAGAGAGTTTACGCTAGGTGCCTTTATGCGTTCTAGTATTGCTTTTGGGTCTTGGCAGTCCCACTAACCCGACTTTGGCCCACTAAGCCACAGCTGGCAGTTAGCGCAATCGGTAGATATGCTTACATATAACACCGTCCAACCAGTAACGATAAAGACTGGTGTCTTGAAGGTCGAAAGCCACCTGGAAACTTCATCTCCGGGCACGACCATTTGAGGTGGACTCGCGGGGGCAGTGGTTGAAATCCTGAGCGGGCTAGATGTGTTTTTCCCTCGCCCAGTGAGCAACGTATCTGCTCAGGTAGAGTCAAAACATTTAGAGAATAGCACATACGTCATCACAAAACTGCGCGAACAAAAAGTGCCAGGGGCGCAGGTAATTTTGAGGGTAGAGGTATTAGGGGTGATTTTTGAAAAACTTTATAATTGTGAAAAATTTTTTTTTCATAAAACTACAATATTTCTAATATATTTGGGAAGCAAATTATTATTTACAGAAATATTAATGTCAATCTTTATATCTCCTCGTTATGAATATTGCTACTAGTATAATTTAAATAAAATTAACTCAATAAATTTTTCGCTTCATAAACTTTCTTATTTTAGAGAATTATTTTGAACTCAGCGTAGCAATTAAAGTTTATTTTACATTTATCAAATCGGAATTATTATAATTTGAAATAGATATTGGCTTATTCCAAGCTACACCAAATATACATATAAATATTGCATGTTGTCTAGAGATTATATTCTTATAATTAATACCGTACGTCCATCTGTTGTTGTTTTAGCCCTACCATTTTATTCTACTTCTTCTGGCAGTGGTTGAATAGCATCATCATCTTCAATGTTAGTGTCATCATCGTTATAACTATCTTCTTCATTATCAGCTTTTTCTGTATTAACTGTAAAAACTAGATTATCTGTTACATCATCTAAGAAATACTCTGTTTGTAAATAATTTTCAACAACTTTATCTACATGACTGCAAACATGCCCAAACATGGGCACTCTTCTGCATTTACAGATGCGAATTTTTCTCTGGCAAATTTTCGACGTCTGCTAACTTGAAAGTAACATTTCTGGTTCCAACCCAATTCGTTACAATCGCCCATATCCTTTCGATTGAATTTAACTCCGGGTGATAAAGAGGCAACCTCAATACATTATGTTTATGGGCCTATAATAGTGTACCTAGTTTATATCTTGGATTTTCACTTCAAATGCCATATTTCTTGCTACAAGCCACTCAATCATTTCTGCCTTGTTGGAGGATGATGTTGGATAACGTTCGATTTTGATATTGTGATATGATGCGTTACCGATTACCAGTTTGGTGGAAGAGTAGGCAGTAACAGTTTATTGACCCAAGTGAAAAAGTTTGTTGAATTCATTTCATCATGGTTATCGCCAGATTTTGTACCTATAAAAACAATAGAAAGAACAGCAATAATAATTTTGACAACTGTGATAAATTTAATTTTATGCTTTCATTTATCGTTATAAAGCAATAACTGTGTAATATTTATAAAACTGATTTAAATAGGAGTAAAGCATTTTGCATAATACTCATTCTTCCACCAGCATGAACCATTATAATTATCAAACGATTACCTTTCGAAATTGGTTTCTTCAACCCAAGCAAAGATTTATCTGACCATTCTTTTGATTACATATATGTACTGTGAATGTAGGATTCATCTGTAAATATTATGGGTGTGTTTTCATGTATGTGTAACTTTGCAATTTGTGTAAATATTTTATACGTTTTGCACGTATATCATATGATTCCATTAAAATGTTTCTCTTGTCACCTGTTTTTTTGACATCTAGAAACAAATACAATATGTATTTCTTGTTTTATTATCGAAACACTATTGTTTACTTAAATCCCATCTTTTTTAGCACCTTCGATAAAGTTGTAAGCCCACCCATAAATGGTATGCCGTTCTCTATTATCTTATCATAAATTCCTGTAAAGAAATCCAGATATAATAATTATAATTTATATGGAAATATTTATTCTTACCTTTCAAAGTTGGAAGTTGTTTTTCATATATATAGATGTTGTGAATGATGGAACGTATTGTGTCAGTACCTTGTGGACGAAGTGTGCTTTTAGTGCTTCTGCGGGGTTTTGATTTATGTGGGGTACTAAATGAAACAACTTTTCCGAAATTTACATCCTCACCTTCTTTAGCAATACTTCTATATGTCATATCAAAAATTCCAGCCGCTCTCATTAACCTATCTTTGTAATTTGTTAAAGGAATTATCGGATGCTTATTTTCTGCTTCTTCCTTCATGAATTTTAAAACGTTGGCAATAATTTCTCTTCCTGGGCTATGTGTAACTAATATATCTAATTATTTACTTAAAACTAAAATTCATACTCTTTAAACTTACTGATCGAATAATATAGAAATGTTTTCAAGTGTCTTGATAAAGACAATTATTTAAATAACGATAATTTACTAAATTCAAAGAAGCAATAATAAAACATAAACCCAAATATAATCAACACGCAACTGTTATGCAAACACCCCTAAACTGGATCAAATGGAATATAATGAACTCACCCAACCCTAATATATTCATTGCGCATTGTGACGTATATGCTATTCTCTAAATGTTTTCACTCTACTGACCTGCAGAGTCACAAGGAATTTGGTCCCCGTGACCCCAGTCAAACAGGTAGCTCGTTTGTTGAGAAGGGGCGCGCTGACTGAGCCTATTTCAATCCCACTGTTATTGATAGCTGTGGTAAATGGGTTCTCGCGGGCAAGTGTCGCCACATAAAATATCAACGAGACACTAGTCCTGCTCATATAACGGCTTTTGATAGCAGTGAACAACTTGCAAATCATTCCATAGGAATTAGCAGATTCATCATAATATTTATGGAACTAAATATGCAGATATATTGTTAAATGACCAATTAGACCTTAATAATTCCCCACTTTTAAACTGGTTTCATTAAATATTAAAATAACAATAATTTTAGACGATATATCGGTAAGAGACGATTCTAATGTAGACAAGTGCAACCCATTGAAATAGTTTAGAAAGAAGCCATACATTTGTGAAGAGCGTGTTCAGTAGTAATATAAGATCCGAAGAAGCTTCATCGTAGCGAAACATGTTATCTATTTATTAATATATAATAAAGTGTAATATATACTGGAAATTAATATTAAGTAAGTGTTTTACTTAAATCCCATTTACATATAATGGATTTCCAGCAAGTATCGGCCGATTCAATTAAATTTATGGAACTTTTCTTCGGATTGTTTAATTTAGTTTAAAAACAAAAATTAGTACTTTAAACGATTGTTAAAACTTATCTGACAAATTCGGGCAAAATTTTGGACAGCAAGCTGCTAAAATATGACTGAAATCAGCAATATGCTCGTCGTGGCTAAGTATTGTCAACTTTTGAAAAGTGACTTTTTCGTCAAACCATCCTAGTATTCAAGTTAAATCAAATCGACTTCTGAGATCAAAATTTTGAAACACGGCGTGACTGTCAACGCATTAAATTTGTAACATCGTGCAGTTTGAGCAGAAATGTCTAATTGTCCTTTTTACGACCTATTTGGAGAATTAAATTAAAAAAAAACAAAATGTACAAACACTGACATATGACTGAAATCAGCAATATGCTCGTCGTGGCTAAAGTATTGTCAACTTTTGAAAAGTGACTTTTTCGTCAAACCATCCTAGTATTAAAGTTAAATCAAATCGACTTCTGAGATCAAAATTTTGAAACTCGACGTGACTGTCAACGCATTAAATTTGTAACATCGTGCAGTTTGAGCAGAAATCTCTAATATCCTTTTTACGACCTGTTTGGAGAATTAAATTAAAAAAAAATAAAATGTACAAACACTTACATACTTAAGAGGTTATTACTAGAGCGATATTTCGTCCGTGCAACAGAATCGAACTAGGCGTCTCGTTTACGGCTTCGAACTAATTCAAACATGCGAAGTAAAGAAAAGTATAATACTAAAGAGCTACTTACGCTTTATATACTTTATAAATAGTGTTATATTTATATAATAGATACGGGAGAATAAAAGCATGTTTAAGCAAATGCCGTAAATCAAGCTATATACACGGTCACGTAGCGGTTGGCGCGTTGGACTCTGTTGTTGAAAGGACTAGATTCGCAACTCGTTATTACACTATGGCGATTAAATAATAACTGCCCGCAACATAAATGCATGAGTAGTTGCGATACAAAGTAAGGAAAGAATTTAGGCAAATTGCGTCCCTTTTAATAGGTTAGTCAATACAATGCTTTTATAAATACCGGGTTCTTTTTTTATCATTACACATATATCCCCTATGTACAGAGCTAAAAAAATAAAAATCAATGCATTGGTGAATAGTAGGCAACCAGTCATGCACCAGTGACATCTTTCCAATTGTCAAATTTTTCTGATTCTTCATTCATACTTAAATCTTAAATTAAATACATTTCTATGGAAAAATAGATCATTTAAAACAGTTAATTACCTCAACAGGCGTATACCTTGTGCGAAAACAACTTTAAATATCTTTAACAAATTCAAAGATGAAGATTGTTTTCTAAATTCCCACAAAAAATAAATTAAAACCAATCACGTATTAACAGAACACAATTCAAAGATGAAGGTTGATTTCTAAAATCCCACAAAAAATAAATTAAAACCAATCACATGTTAACAGAATACATGAAACTGAATATCCTGTATTATGTAGGAGAACGGTCTGTAGGTTCGCTTTTAGATGTAGTCAGTACAGTAGTCAGGACATTTAGGAGTATCGTCCAGTTCGGTATTCAAAACCCTGAAAGAATTTAAATATAAGCCATGCAAGATATCAAACCAGCAAGAGCTTTTCGAGGAAGATAAAGTAAAATGAACTGATTTTTGTGATATAATATTTAATTTGTTAAATGAAAACGAAAAATTTTTAAATAAAATAATTTTTACTGTTAAAGCAAACAGTTCCGTAATAGATTAAAGAGTTTCATGTGCCTTCTGTATGACAATCTAAATAATTTCCCTTTGAATGCTTAAACATTCATGTCTTTAATAGTTAGAATACATAGTAAGATGAAACCCATTAAATTATTTGTTTAGCTAATAGGAAAAGGTTGGGTGTATTTTTATTTAGGCAGATTATCATATTAACAATTTTCGGTATTAGTCTTGCACGCCTTTGTTCTATTATTAATCGAGCTGTACTAAACACTCTTTCACTTTCTGCTGAACTTGATGGAATACAGAAGTATTTCCTAACACATTATTCTAAGGGTTTCAGCTCCATTCCTATTTCCTAGAAGAAAATCTAAATAAAAAATGCAATTACCCTTCTCAAACTTACCTTCCAAAATAAAAGAGGATCGAAGTCCTGATTTGAATTTGGCCTTTCGAGGTATTGCTTTTAGTTATTATTACATCGGCTCTAATTGATTTTACTTTCTCTTATTCTTTCTTGCAAAAATCCAAATAATGAAAGTGGCTTTAGATGCGGACTAATGTCTGTTTCTATTACAGTCATTTGTTCTTTATTTTCAGGATCTATTTTCTTCATAATATTAAACATTTCTTGTTCTATAAATCTAGCCCCAGTAGCACTTTCAATACTACGAAAGCCTTCTATTTTAAGTCGAGGGTCTCAAACAGTTGCTACTCTAGTAACTGATCCTCCTTCATATGAAAATAGCCTTGCTTTAACAGATTTCAAAAGTTTGTTGTTTAGTGTCTTTCTTTCCTCAATCTTTAATTCCAATTGATGCTGTCAGATAATTGTACAGTCTAGAAGTTATTGGCATTATTAAAGAAATAGAAACATGAATAAAAAAATTAAAAACCCTTACCACAATAGAATTTAACAATTCTATATACGTATTTAGAATTGTTGAATTCTATTGTGGTAAGGGTTTTTAATTTTTTTTTTTTTCACTTAGAAGCCACACTCTCCGATTTTTCAGTAAATAGAAACATATTTATTACCTACAAGAATTTCCCACTACTGCTTTTTAAGATAAATTTCTCCAGTTTATAAAACCACTTATGTGTAAGATACCACAAGGTGTTATTTGTTTATATCGTGTTAGTGAAATGCCCCCAATACGTGGTTTACGTTCTGAAATTGATTAGAAGTCATGTGAGGACGTTCTGCAATCTCATAAAATGGCAAAATCTATTTGTACTTTTTTGTTATCAACGCTTTCATATTTTCTACCTTTTTTCATACACTAATTTTACTAGCTTATTTCATCCTTAAAGAAATACTATCCATCCTCTTTGAATTTGTTAAAAATATTTAAAATTGTCTTCGCACAAGGTATACGCCTGTTAATTAACTTTTTTAAATAAATTAGCTAATTTTCTATAAAATGTATTTAATTTAAGATTTAGGTATGAATGAAAAATCAGAAATATTTGACAATTGGAAAAATACGTCACTGGTGTATAACTGGTTGCCTACAATCCCATCAATGTATTGATTTGTATTTTTTTAGCTCTACACATAGGGCGATGTAAGTGTACTGATAAAAAAGAACCCTGTTGTATAATTGTAAATTATCATCTATATAACCAATACCTTTAATAGTGTTAATAATTTAATAATCCTTGTTCTCGGAATTTTCTAATATCTAAAATTTCAATGGCGCGCCTAATATTTTCACTAGAAACTGTATATACATGCATACTATTGCATACGTATAACAAAAAAATATATATAGCAGTTTGATACATAGACTAGTTTATAAGTGCTAAATATGTTAAACATAAATTGCAAGATACTTCATATCAACCAAAAAATAAAAATAAAGCAATCCTATCTGTATTTGATCCAAATTGATCTCACTTCTGTTATTTATACAATTCTATAAGTAAATAAACAAATCTAAAAAATAATACGTATAAGTGCATTCCACTTACCTTTTTGCAGTCGATAGTAATCTTGTTTAACTCCAACATTCTTCTTTATAAGAAGTTCACGTTCACCAATCTTCGAATAGATAGATTTAAAAAGGACCATTTGTTATTGTTTATGTTTCACTCAAAAGAAAAAAATATGTAATCTTAATTTAAGCATTTATCGAAATTGTTCGAAACTTTTTTCCGTGCACTACACCTTATGAACACAACGACGACAACGATATCAAATGTAAAATTCCATGTAAACAAGAAGAGTTGCGTTAAAACTTCATACAATAATATTTTATTAACCTCTACGCGTGTGAGTTCACTACACCCTTCGCTATGTATATTTATATTTACTATTACAAGATTGATTGGACCCGTAAACTTTGATAAGAAATTGACGGAACACATGTATATCGAAATAATAACAAGAAATATTAATAACAAATTCCATTCCAAAACCATTTTAAAGTGCCTAAATTATTCGTTAATTTACGGTTGAAATGGGAGAAAATTTCTGTAAGATATCATAAAGCCCTACTTAACAAGCATAGATAGTTTGTTTACTTTTTTTGTATTTTTTTCAGAAGGGAAACAGGTTTAACACATATTAAATATAAGACACAAAATTTACGCAACAATTACGAGTAGCATGATATATCGTTAAAACAAATTTCTATAACTAATTTACAAAACTACAAATAATTAAATAAACCTGTCTCCGAACGATATGGTCATCTTAGACAAACAGCAGAGAAAGTTACTTCTCAGTTTCCGGGCTAGAACCGCGTCCTTGGCATTGCTTCTCCCTTTGTCGACATTTTGTCCACATTTTCATATTCGCAAGGACATCCAGGGAGCTGTTTCTGATGTTTCTGCCCTTGATTTTGATCTTATTAGTCGGTCTCGCGTCCCTGAAATGCCATTGTGCTCTAAACGACAAAACTCCATTGTGCCCTCATGACAAAACGGCTCATACGCCGAAACGGGATATCCCCGCTCGAAGAACGCCCGCCACGTAACACACTGTACGATGAAACTAACAATTCTTTTAGAGGACGATGTATTCACGATTTTTGGATGAAACTGTATATGCATTGTTTGCATCACGTATCACCTCTATTACTAACTTCACATATAACTGATGCCAAGTTTTCGCCTTACTTATTAACCGCGGTAAGAAGGTATGTAATAACTATAGAGCGGACTCAAGCGATTGATGATTCATAGCCCATAAGCGTCTGCCTTGTATTCGCAATAGGTTTGTTTCTGTAAGCGATCCGTGAGGCTCGAACAATTTGATACGTGTGGGCACTGCATAAGTGGCACATACCTACATATGCAGTTAATATGTATCTGTCAATGCACAATAGAGCAAATGTAATAAACGGTTTAGTAGCCGGTAGCAACTACTGCTGAAATAAAAGTAATGCTGACCAGCGAATTGCTTATCGAATTTTGAATAAAAATAATTTACAAAGAACAAAACTCAAAACTCTGTGAAACATTGAAAGTGTAAAACATTACTATGAACAACTAAAATATATTTAAGGTGTTCCTGTGTTAAATTAGGTCTTTTAGATGTTAAAATGTCCTTAAAAATAGAAAATTACCGTTCCACATCACAAAATATTTATAAAAATTATAGAATAAATATACAATATAAAACGGTTTTTTAAAAAAACTGAAAGTTCTAACCAAATAGCACTGAAACAAACGAAGCCAGAAACAATCCCTTATATGTAGAAGAGAATAGAAAATATACTATCTCAAGAACAATAAATACATATATGTATATGCATGTATAACAGCATGTAAACACGCCACTGTATAATAGAATTTATGAATGAATAGACACAATGTACTAATTCATAACGAGCACCTGCTCGAGAAATGCAATCGAGCAAGCAAATAGTGGGGAGGTTATAAAATATAGATAGAAGCGCGAGGAGTTTTTATAATTTATTAGTTTATATTTCGTAAGATAAATTAAGTACGGTTAGTTTCCTTTTTTCATTGTTTTAACTGTTAATTACATACTTCGTAATTTTTGTAGTAGATTCTGTTTAATATCGTTTCATTGAATCTACTTCTCCCAATTATTTTGATGTAAGTGTCCAGTGAATTTCGTTAAGTTTTAATAACTTACGCATACATTTTTAATTATCATTTATTTAGATCTAGAACATTGTTTAAGTTACTTTTTCAGATATGATATGGAAGAACGTCGAGAATGTCATCGTGAAACAATGGGTAGTTGAATTAAGGTTCAAACTGATTGTACATTCATTGCCAGTGATTCCGAAATTTATTGCAAATTCTGTAAAATATCGTTGAAAAAATCCAAGAAAGCGCACGTAAAACGTCACTTAACATCGCAAACACATACACAGAAATTAGTAGACCCGTTAGAATCTGACAATTTTAACGAAGAACTTTGTGAAACTCTAATGGCGGCAACTATTCCATTAAATAAACTGAACAATCCCACATTCAAAACACTTCTCCAAAAATATATATCGAAATGTTCCTGATGCGTAGATATTACGTTTCTAAGTGCTACACGAAAGCAGTAGAACGCATTAGAAGCCATATTTCAAATCAGTACCTATGGATAAGTGCCGATGAAGCTGTCGATATATTAGTACGCTGTGTGGTAAATGTTGCAGCTGATGTACTACATCCAAGTATCCTATATAATGCATATGTAATAGCAATAAAAGTTATAAATACAGTTGCTGCGGAAACAATGTGAATATATCACACCTTTCCGGAAGTTGATAGACTTGTATCCGCTTTTAAAAAAGTTCTCAGAAAGGCACAAAAAAAGTAGCTCCGTATCGGGAAAACTTCCATCTTTGTCACTGCCTCCCTCTCCAGTAATAAATAGATGGAGAACATGATTGGAAGCTACTAGTTTTTAGGCAAAGAATTTCGGTAGTTTACAAAATTTCGTTCCATGTTTAAATGACGATGCTCGAAGTATTTCTGAGTGCAAGGAACTAATACAAATTCCAAATTTAAAAACTCAATTGTACTTTCTTCAGGAACATTTTGTAAATTTACCAAAACTAGTCACTTATTTTGAATTTCAAAATCTCAAATTAAATGATGGATTGACGACATTAGATGTGGCTATTAATAATTTGGAAAATATTCCAAGTGAATTTGGATGTGGCTTTAGGCAAAAGTTAGACGCAGTTTTTAATAGAAATCCAGATTTAATAACATTGCGGCAATTGTGTATGGAGACAATGTCTCAAAACCTAACTGCTAAATACGCTGAAATATAAGAATATTTCCAGTTTGCACCTATGACCAGTTACGATGTAGAAAGGTCGTTTTCTATCTACAAGGATGTATTTCATTCAAAAAGAACAAATTTGCAGAAGAGAACCTTGAGAAAGTATTGCTAGTTAATATTAATACTCCTTCACTCAATTTGAACTACAAAATTAACAAATAAAAATGTATTTCGTATTTTAAAGATCATCACCCGTTTATTTTGCATTACATAGATAAAATTAAAAACTCTTTAAAAATATCAATTTTCAATAGTACGCCCATGGGCAATGTGTCATTGGCCTCTCGTGTCCGGTCCCTAGTAATAACCAACGCGGAGTGAACCGCCTTACTCAGCTGTGACGTCACAATTTAAATGACCTTGAATTGCAATACGAAGGTCCATAAGAAAATCCATAGGCAAAAAAACCCATTGCTTAAAGACGGTATAAAATCATCAGAAATGTTGAGAAGACTTCAGGTACAGTTAGGGGATAATACACTTAAAAAGGCACAAGTATATTCATGGGGTTACGCTTCGCATATATAAGAATATTTTAATTTATTTTTAAATAATATTTCTTCTGAAAATATCCCACATTTTAAAAAGTTAAAATATTAATCTTAACTTAGACATTTTTCTGTACATATTCGTTTGTAAAGAGAAAGCATTTCTTTTGTTATATCCCTAACCGGGAGACCCTCGAAATATACTTGCTTACAACCATAACGTTCACTGTGGAATTTCTACATACATTTCATTAAGTTGTTTAATTAAATTACGTACATCTCCATGGTGATTCATATTATTTGCAAGCTTATTTCACAAGGGATATTTCAATGATATCTGCGGCATTGATATCACAAATCTTCAGGTCGCGTTTCTTATTAATTATTATTCAAGATATCGACACTCTCTTCGACTTAGGTCATAAACAACAGACCTTTTTCTAGACCAGTGTTCTATCTACACAAACTATAGGTCTTCTCCTGAGAACCATCGTAAGATACACATGTTACCCGTCGTGCTGTTCAAGTATCGGCCATGATGCACGTGCCCTTGTAATGGGACACATTACGCCCATCTTATTTCAAAGCAGTTATATCCATTTGTAAAATTTTAAAGAATATTAAAATTAATTTATTTAAGCTAAAAAAGTCACATTGTATAAATTTTAATGCTTTTCCCGCCATTAAATATTATTGCAGAACATTTCGCAATAATATTACACACATATTTCGATCAGTTCCTTCTATGCCAAATCATCATTTTGTATAGTTAAGTGTGTATAGTTAGCCATACATAAACTCTATTAGAATAACCTAGTGTCACATATACGAATCGTTAGAATCACTGTATTGCATCATCCACGAAACCAGTATGATCAAGAACTCTATAAGAAAGCCGGGGAATCACCAAGAGAAAACCGAAGTTCGGACGCATCAAGAAAAGCGAAACGAATCACTCGACTCAAGTCAGTCAAACGAGTCAAATGTGCTACTCCTTACCGTGATAATAAAGTGAGGGAATACTGCAATAAAAGTATTGGACTAAAATCAGTAAAACGAGTAAAACGTGCGACCCTATAAGCAAGCGTAAGAAAGGGTTAACCGCATTTTGTGTACTTAAGTACAATAAGTACACATTGTAGCAAAAGTATCACATGCCTACAAGTGCAGTCATTTATTTAAAAGTGAATCACCACGCTTAATACATCAGGGCTCTTGTCTGGAATATCAGGCACCCTGAGGCGTGAAGAAATAGTGTTAATACAGTGAACAAGTGCATCAATCCAGAAGCACCGAGTCAACGATAAAGTGAAATGGCCATTAGTGCTGCGATGTAAAGGTTAGTCTTTATAAATACTGTTTATTAATCTGATCAGACCAAACAGTTTAAATCTGTGTTAAATTTACCGTATCTCGCCCCATATGTATATTAGTATTTAGTAAACTTTTCAGAATAACCCTAAGTAAATTTGTAATTAATCATATGTAAATTAACAAGCTTTATTTATCAATATAAGTACATTTAGTAATCATTTGTTCTTTTATTTCAATTCATGTAATCTAAACTTTACTGGAAAAGCATATTAAACAAAAGGAATTGATCGAAACATTTATTAAGTAAAAAAAAGAGGGATTCATTTCTTTTCACCTTAGTTTTCATACACGCTTTGAGAGAGAAAGGCATAAGTCGCATTTCGACTTACCCGCTTTATTTAGAGTCTTTTTCTATATCTCTCCGCTATTTTTTTGCTAACCGGCAGTTTTAAAAGTACAATTATACCTTAGAGGGGGTAATCCTCTTGGCGCCCGACAAAGCGGTAATTGAATAAGTCAATTACTCAATATTCAACTTTAATCTATATCTCAATATTTAGGATAACTGCGGCATTTAAGTATTTTCAGCACCAAAGTTATCGTTTGTACAGCAACCCCGAATCCCTCGAAGCCCGGGACATTATTAATATAACGCCCAATGTTAAGGGTTAAAGAGGACTGTTACACCCTTGCATCTCTGCAACTAGAAATTAATCTGTATTGTTCAATATATATTTTTCTTTTAAGCTGATCCATATTAATTTAATTGATTTCTTTGTCCGTCTGCCAAGCATCGCTCTACATATACTTGTCCAAGTATATCTTCGCAGATCACGTGGCCAACCATCTTCGCAACTCAAAGGTAACTCTGCATTGTTCTATACCGAGGATATTTTATATTAATTCACATTTAATTACTGCCCAATTTAACGATCGTTTCAGTATATTTTGTGTTAATTTTTTATTACTTATTTACCTCTCCTCGTGTATATATTACTTTTATTCAATTATTTTTAAATATACCAAGTTCAATTGCTTTTATGTACAAATAAATACAAATGCTCCTGTGTTTTATTTAGTAAGTAAGTTGTAATATATTTATTATTAACCATTAGCACACACGTCCTGGACCTTTGATGAAACTTCACCAGCAGCACTAATTATTTTATTATAGAATAATTTCATTATTATTAGCCCAGAGCAGCCGAAACCAGAAACGTAAAAAGCCGTGTTTGTTATAATGGCACAAACAATTTTTAGGAAGGCGAGAAGCAGTCGAAATGTAGGTCGCCAATGTCGGCCAACAACCAGCACGACACAGGAGAACATTCGCACTGTTCGCCGACTTCTAGAGGACGACCGACGATTAACAGTAGCCGAAATTACTTCTGAGGTGGGAATCAACTTTGATAATGATCAGACGATCATTACTGACGACACTTTCCGAAACCCGTTTCGGAAAGTGTCCGCAAGGTGGGTACCTCGTCTTCTTACCGAAAATCGAAAACGGAATCGTATAGAAGTGTGCCAATGGCATTTGAACCGCTACAGTCTGGACTTATCGCCCTGCGATAAGAAGCTCTTAGGAGACAACGTTTTCATGACGATTTTGCAGTTGAAGATTTCGTGCGCGATTGGCTTTATGGCGCAATCACCTTCGTTTTACGAAAACGGGATAACAAAATTACCGATCCGTTAGGAAAAATGTGTCACGATATCAGAAAATTACGTAGAAAAATTATTTTAAGCCTTTGTATTTTTATCAGTTTTAAAAAAGAATTCCGGTTTATATTTGATTCGCCCTCATAGAAAGTCTTTATTAGTAAAATATCATAAGATTTTCTAAAATCCACATAGAGTAAATGTATTTCAATGTTTTCTCGATAACTTGGGTGACACAGAAGAGATTGTCCGATATTGATCTACAGCTTGTTCTTCGGCTTCCAGACCATTATACTCACTTTCTACCTTCTGCTTTAGAATTTTACCATACACTCTCCTGATAAAACTTGTGACTAATGTTCCACGGTAATTTTCACATATATCTCTCCGCCCTTACTTATATATTGTTGATATGTATGTCATATTCTATTCATCGGGTATTGCCGCACCGTCAACACACTTCTGGAACAATTCTGTTAAATGTTTATATTGCTTTTCAAATCCATATTTCAGGAGTTCGGGTGGAATACCTCCGGGTCCTGCAGCTTTACTCCTTTTTGGTTCAGAACTTTTTCTTTACGAACTTCTTGTGTTGTTATTGTAATCGGTGTTCCTTCAATATTGATCACTGCTTCTTCTGGTATGTCTACATACTCTCGTCTATCTTCTGTTAGTAGATCCCTAAAGTACACTTCTCATGTTTGCGGTGTAATAGTCGAAATAATATCCTTCTTTCTGCTTGCTTGTAAGCTCCTAATTAATTTCCAACTCTCTCTACTTCTTCTTCCTCCTATGCGTATTAATTCTATTGCAGTTCTTCTCCCCAACTTCGTTCTTTTTTTGACATATTCTTTTTCTGACTTTGGTTTGGGCCACCTTATGATTTGTTTTATCGACATCTGTTTTTGTAGTCAGATATTTGTGATACCTACTTCTCTTGTCCTCTATACCATCTTCAATATCTTTGTCCCACCGATACAACTTTCTCGTTCCATCTCTCAATTCATATATTCCAATCGCCTCGCGAACCACTGCATGTATACGCTATTTAATATGTAAATAGTGTTCTTGTGCATCGTTAAAATCATCGACTCCGAGTTTTAAATCTAACCTTTTCTGTTATAATATTCGCACACTATCTTGTTCCAGACTATCTAGATTGTCCTCTGTTCTTTTATATCTGCCATTTTTATCTCGTTTCTCATTTCTTCATCTACTCTTCTTACCGGGAACAATATCTTTACTTTTGGAAAGTGATGGTCACTACTACATATAGCACCTCTACAAACTCGTAGCACACTAAAATTTTAATTTTGTGTTTTCTTTTGTTATTGTGTAATCTATAATTATAACTATTAATAACTACTACAATAGACGATTGCTTATATTAGATTTCATCTTCTTTAGTTGATTTATTTCTTTTTCAGCTATTCAACTTTACGATCCTTTATAATTCCATTGATATTAATATTTCTTTTACCTCTTTTAATAAATATGACAATTCATAGATTCCATCAGTTTGCATTCGTTTTTTATAAAAGTTCTTATTATTTATACTTTTACATTTAGTTTTCATTAATTATTTCATTTTATTTCATCCAATTCTTCTTACTCTATCAAATAATTAATATTATTATCACCACTTATTATTTATCTTGACTTATTATTTTTTTGACGTTGCTATCAATAATAATCATTCACACATTTTTTCTCAGGCCACTTATTTTATATCTACTTACGATATGTCTTTTTAATTTACGTACAATTTACAATGACAGAATAACAATTATTGACACATATACTTGACACATTTTTTCGACTTTACATACTTGATATTTATGAAGTGCAGTTTACTTAAAACAACTTATTTTAGAATATAATCAAGTTTTTCTGTTTAAAAACATTTTTCTATTCCTAAATCTAACAGATGATAATGTACTCCAAAATCGTTTCTATATCCAGTACTGTGACAGTGTATATTTGAGTGTTTGAGAAAACTATTTTGGTTTAAAAAAATATAAGGTAGCAATTCTAAAATCTAAACACTAGGAAGAGGCAAAATATTATATTTTGTGAAGTACTGCCTACAATATATGGTGAAATGTACAATGAATTATGCGTTTCTGTGCCAGAAACATATCATGGGCATATTGAGAAGATCCCCAGAAAATAATGCCATATGACATTCTTAAATGTAGCTGTCCGTAATAAAATGTTGAGAAGAAACGTTGAGAGATCATGGATTAACTTTTCGCAATGATTTCGCCAATTCAATGAATCATCTAACTGAACACCAAGCATACTAATCAATGATTTGCAATTTATCGAAACACCACAAGTACTTACGCAAATTTTAAAATTTACTTTAGCTTGTGTGATGCAAAAATATCAAATGGGTTTTTTAAAATTCATATGCTAGTTATCATAGAAACAATTTATGTAACTGATCGAGGATACATTTACCTTTTTCGTACGTCCACAGGATCAGGCCTCGAGACCATCGCACTCGTATCATCAGCATATATAAAGAAAAATTAATAAGTCAATAAAAGTCATTTATAAAAAGTGCGAGAATGGTTCTGAAACTACTGGCTTAACAAATAAAACGCAAGTTCCTTTGACAAAAGACATTTTATTTTTCAATATAGTCTCCTGCTCGCTCAACACACTTATTCCAACAATATTTCAAATTAGTAATGCCTTCAATGTAGGTCGATGAATCCAAGTTCTCGAAATAACTATTTGCAGCAGCGATTACCTCGGAATTAGACGAAAATCTCTTACCGCCGAGCCATTTTTTCAGGTTTGGAAAGAGATAATAATCGCTGAGAGCCAAATCTCGGGAATAGGGTGAATGAAGCACTAATTCAAATCCAAATTCATGAATTTTTGCCATTGCAATCGCAGACTTATGAGCAGCTACGTTATCCTGATGGAAAAGTACTTTCTTCGTTGTAAGATGAGGCCGTTTCTCTTTGATTCTGTCGCTTAATTTTAGCAACAAATTGGCATAATACTTCCTATTTATTGTATTTCCATTTTCTAGGTAGTCGACCAAGAAAATTCCATGAAAATCCCAAAAAACAGTTGCCATAACCTTTCCTACTGACAAAACCGTGTTTGCTTTCTAAGGTATCGGAGAACTTTTTTGTGCATTGTTTGGATTTTTCTTGGGTTTCAGGAATGTAATGGTGGACCCAGCTTTCATCGACGGTAATGAAACGGCGTACGAAATCCTTCTGATTGCGATGAAAACTTGCCAAAAAGTCGCGAGAAACACTCAAACGATTCATTTTTGCTCCGGTGTGAGTAACCGCGGCACCCAATGCGCAAAGATTTTTTCATTTCCAATTCTTCGGTTAAAATTCTGTGCACACTGTCATTTGACATACTTATAATATCTGGTATCTCGCGCACTTTTACTCGACGGTCATCCAAAACGATGCGATGAACTTTTTCAATCATATTCGGAACAGTAATAGTTTTTGGGCGTCCACTACGGGGTTCATCATTTTGCTCGTATGACCACACTCAAATTCGGCAACCCAGTTTTTAACCATTGAAAAGGAAGGAGCGAATTCTAATAGTGTTGAATCCAGCTCTGCTTTGATCTCGGTTGGTGTTAAACGTTTCAAATGAAAGTACTTTATCACTGCCCTCAACTCAGTTTTTCCCATTAAAATAAAATCACACGAGACGTTCACTTTGGCGTACTGTCAAATACAGACGAATTGACAGATCGCTCTGTACTGATATATTTACCCTATTAAAGGATGATTCTACAGCATGGTAAAGAAGATTCCTGCCAATTCGCGCCATCTCTGTGTTAGACCATGTAGTTTCCGAACTGATCCCTGCGGGACACTCAATTTCTCAGGCAAAACTGATGAATAAAAATTTATTCATCTTATTTTTTCCCTATTAAAATATTCTAACAAACTACATACGATTTCATAAATAATATTTAAACCAATCAGCCACAAAACTGGACACTATAACTCTTTCAAGCAAAATGTGATCCGCGCAATCAAGTGCACGTCTCAAGTTTCAAAAGACGCCGGCAAAATAGTTGCTTAGACATCGGCAACTATTTTGCTCAAAAATTTCATTAATAAAGAAAGTAATCGCAGTTATAAACGAGGCACCTTGTTGGAACCGATGCTGTCTATCTGAAATTATATTATTTATATGTAAAAGACCCAGCAATCTACTTAACATAACAAATTTAAACAATTTTGAGAAACCTTAACTCAACGCGATCGGACGGTAATTGGTTATCTCGTAAATTAAATTCCTTTCCTGAGCCGGATTAATTAGTAACGTTTTCAAAACTTTAAGGAAAATACCTTGCTGGAAGGACAAGTTAATTAAATGCGTTAAAGGTTTAAGATTCATACGTGCCACGGAACGTAATATATAATCTGGACCCCAGCTCCATATATTTTTGAAGAGCACACATGTAATTAAAATTAGCATTAAGAATGCTCTAGATAGAATACCAATCGGTTCTTCTATAAACAATTTATTGACGAAGACCCTCCAGCAACAACAGCAGGTTCGTCTATTAGAGAATTATCTACATTTATAAAAATGTTATTTACAGGTTTTGTTTTTCTATCCGTAAGTTCGGATACCACAGATCATGCTACACTATCGACGTTATTTGAATGAAATGATTACTTAGTGTTCGGCAAAAATATAACGTATTTTTTTTCTGACAATAAGTCTCCTGTAAATTCGGATAACGTAATTGTGATAAAAGTTACTCTACCTATAACTTGGATAACTCCATCAGTTATCCACGGAGATCTATGACAGTGGCGATTCTTGATGACATACGCTGCGCGGATGAGACTGCTTCGAATAATTTCGGACAATTTCAGTTGCAGCTACTTGCTTCTCTGTATATATGTAAGCTTAAACGAGGCAGTCTCATCCGTGCTGCAGCTTACATCGTACGTCATCAAGAACCGCCATTGATCTACAACAATCCTGATCATATACCCATTTTTCCGTAAAATGAAAGTTAAAATCGTATAAAAACAATCAAAGGTATCATTAAAATCTAAGATACACGTGTTTTATCACTTTTCACATATCATAATAGAAGCAACCGCCGCCTTTATTGATAAATTCAGCATTTTTGCTGAATGCATAGCAAAGACAAAATGCACTTTTAATTTTCCTTGAACAAAACAAAATCTTGTTATAATGGCAAGAAATAATGACATTTTAAAAGTGTCACTGTAAAATCTTACGTAAACAAGTTCAAGTATTGCTGTGCAGTAAATTTTCAAAGAAAGCATGTCGAATGCAAATGAAAAAATCGATAAATTGGAATATCAAGGCATAATAAAATACTTGTATCTGAAGAGGTTAAATGGTAAGTAAATTTACGAAGATATGCTTAACACATTTGACGATCAATGGCGAACACTGCCCATCATATGCGAATGTCAGAAATTGGATGGCTTCATTCAAAAGAGAAAAACTTTCCGTTGAAGATGAAAAGCGACCAGGAAGACCAATTTGGGTGTCTACCCCCGAAAATATTGACATGTTAGTTCATGACATGATTTTATCAGAGTGTCGAATTGGGCTGAAACATGTAGCTAAGGTACCAAAGATTCCATATGAATGCGTGCGTTATATAGTTCACGTCGATTTAGATATGAAAAAGATTTATGTAAAATGAATTCCGAAATGCTTGAACGCCGAATACAAGCGAACAAAAGTCAAAGCATCACGGTCAATCAGTGTCCATTTCGAAGGAGATCCAAGATTTTTTCAACCATCTTGTGACTATGGATGAAACATAATCAATGGAGTGGAAGTATCATGGCCTAAGAAGTTTCGAGTTCAAAATTCCGTTGGAAAAGTTCTTGCTTGAGTTTGTTTGGGATATCCGTGGAATAATTATGATCAATTATATAAAAAACGGCCAGACCATCACTGGAGATTCTTATTCTAAATTACTAACCACTCTGAGAAAGCAAATTAAAGAAATAAGACGTGGTATGTTAGCGAAAGGTGTGTTGTTTTTGTAGGACAATTCCCTTGCACACAAATCGCGCATTACCAGCAATACAATTCGGAATCTAGGGTTTAAATTACTAGAACACCCTCCCCCCTATTCCCCAGACTTAGCCCCTTCAGACAATTATCTGTTCTCTCGATTGAAAAAAAGTTTAAAAGGACGTCAATTTTTGTGTAATGAAGAGGTAATAGGAGGGCTGGTTTGCAGACGAAGAAAATTTGTTTTTTCTTAGAAGAGTTAAAGGCGTTGCAGGATCGCTGTATTAAGTGTATTAATTTAAGAGAAGACTAGTCCCAACTTTAAATTGTTTCAATAGTAGGCTAAGAATATATTAATACCCCCTCGTATACACAATATACTTGTGTTAACAGTATCCATCTAATATACCTAAAATGGGAGTAGAAGTCCCAACATTGACAAATAACTATATAATAATTATAATCTAACTTGAATAAATCTAAAAATCTTGACAGAACATATCAATTTATCGGCATTCAGGTAGCATGTTTTAACTTCCTCTGATACTCGATGAAGAGCACTTGCGAAACATACGATATACGTCATGCTACTGTATGTTTGTTGTAAGAGCCGACCAGCCGCCTTCATATATGCAGTCCTATCTGTTACAAATAGTAACACTTGTTCTTTATTTATATCGTGCTTTTCACACCATAACGATTACAAACATGAAGTTACGTTACGCGATTCAAATTCGGCATTAGTTGTTTCGATTCTCTTAGATGTAAGTGTGTAACCACTGCCCTTTCGCTGTCGATAACATATTTACGCAATAAAACTCAAGTAAATAATAAAAATAAGGAATAGATCGGCCCGCTACAAATTCATTTAAGTGCCCTCCTGGAATATACCCCTGACTGTTGATCCCTAATAATTAGTATTAAATGCAGATCAGATAGCTATGGTTTATTTTTCATGCAGTTCTAAATTCTAAAGTTGATAAGTTTAGTATGGATTTACACACATTTACAAACGAATTGATAAAATATTAATTAAATTAAATAGCGATGATTTGCTATAACTTGTAAGCAAATATATTAAACCATCAACTGTTGTTTATAAGGAACAGGAAAAGGTATCTAAGGAACTACGTACAAATAGCGGCGCCATATTTTGGGAATATTATTCTCATATTAGTTCTTTACTAGGAATATGCAGTGGCAATTTGTCTGACCAAAACAATAGCATAAATATAAGAATAGAGGCAAATAAGAGGACGGATTGATATATAAGGTCTCCAACTTTATAAAATAAGAAAAGAGAAAATAATAAAACCAGTCTAAAAATAAAATAAATTTATTGTACCACCAATCTACATAATTATTTTTCCACATAAGCTCCATTTAGTGCAACACATTTCTCAAAATGCTAAATCCATTTCTTCTTTCTGTCCATGAAAAAACATTCTTGTTTACTGTTGATCCAATGTCGAACAGCAGCCCGAACTTTGGCGTCTGATTATAAGTGTTGACCTTTCAATACCTCCTTCAATTTTGGGAACAACCAGAAATCTGAAAGTGCCAAATCAGGACTATACAGAAGATGCGAAACAACCATGAATTTCAGGCTCGTCGCTGTCTTTATCGTTTTGTTGCTTTGCGGCCTTACTCCATGGATACGATTCTTTAGTTATCGCAAAGTTTTGCAATATCTTACTGAAATAATCGTTCATCCCTTCGGCAGATATTCGATATGAATAACTCCCTTTGTGTTCTAGAAAATAGTGAGCATTACTTTCTACTCTGATGGAACTCCGCGGAGAATCAGGATGGACGATATTTCATTGACTCCCGCTTATTTTCGGGGTCATAATGAACCCAAGATTCGAAAATCATCTCCTACACCACGATTCTGGTTAAGAAATTCTCGACAAATATTTTTTCTTTGTTGTTTCATAACATCCACCATTTTTTCTGTAATTTAACTTCCGAGAAACTTACTGGACTCTTTCTGGACTAATTCCTAATTTCCGAGTAATTTGTTCTTGCGTAATCCGGTGATTTCCTTGAATCAGTGATACTAGTCGACCTGACCGCTTTTCTTCAAACACCTTCACTTCGTCTCTATGGTAAAATTTTGCACGTCGAACTCACAATGAACGATCCATACACTCGTTGCCATAAAAAGTTTTCAAACGCATGTAAATTCGAATGGGCGCCCAACCTTCCTCCGTTAAAAATTGTATCACGGATCGTTACTTGGTACGCATCTCAAAAACCGAACTCATGATAAATGACACAGTAAAATAAAACTTTGCATGCTAAGACGAGATATTCGAAATTATCATTTGCCGGTTAGAACTTGTTTCTGTCCCCGCTACTCACACAATGGCGTTGTTAAAGACCTTATATATCAATCCACAATCGTAAATTCTATTAATTTGTAAAAAGTAAATCAGATTTGCTTTATTTGTCTTATTTATCTTTTAAAATAAGAGGAATAATTAATTTTCGAAATTTTCTCATTAAACACAATTTTGTCTGTTTATTTTTTGTTTGTACAAAATATAAATAAATTATATTGTACATCGATACAAGTTGCTTATACAGTCTGATTCATTTTCGACCCTCACCATGGGGATCTTGCTTATTGGAGATAGAGGGTAGGTTTAAATTTGTCAAAGTTACTAAATTTTGTGTTTGTTACGAACCCGAAGAGAAAATGGACCTGTATCAAATGATTTTCTTTTAAAACGAAAGAAACTCATTTTCGTCTTTTACCTCTAACACATTTATTTGGGGTTGCAGAGAAAAAGTTAAAAATTCATTCTCGAGGCCACTTTTGATCTACTATCTAATGGTAAACTCGATATTTCCATATGACGTTTCGGTTCTATCAGCTTTCTTATTTCTTATGACACTATGTCGGATTTTGACACCGACAGCAGAAATTTTCTTTTCTGATTTCAACCATGTATGATATGTTGACACAAGCTTTATATATATATATATAGTAGAATCCGCTTATAATGGATTTCAGGGGGACTAAGCAAAACAGTCCATTATAGGCGAGTGTTCATCTCATCAGAATAATTACTACATAATAAAATTTATGTATTTCCACGTTTTTATTAAAAAAAGATAATTCTATAGGATATACATATCCCTATATTAGATAACTCTGACCTACATAATTTGTATATAATACATGAGGACGAAAATACAAACAAAAAACTTATTGTAATATGTACATGTATGTTACATACATAGTAGTAGGTATCTATGTATGTACGTACACACATGTTTGTGTACATATTTAACATTACATGTTTTGAAAAAAGTTGGTCAGTTTTGTTTGAATCCACGGTTTGTCCAGATAATCTTTATTTAGAATAAGTTCAACTTTATTTAGTATTGATATAGTGTCAGTGTTATTCTCTTTTTGCTGAAAATAACGCTGCAATTTTCTAATAGAAGTTATTGCGTCTTCAGTTGTTATCGCAGTTTCCTCCCCTTCTAGTCCTTCATCATCTTCCATGTGTTCTTCCTCCTGTGGTTCCTCCATTGCTTGCTGAACTAAATAAACATCCGATAATTGTTCCGTAACTTCTAAATTTTCATCAATGCTCACATATTCGTCAAACTTGCTTAGAACCATTAGGTTACTGATGTTGACCAGTTCACTCAAGGGTATATCATCTTCTGCATCGAAATCAATTGCTTCAGGATTATAATTTACTAGACCAGCATGGCGATAGCAGTTCCTGATTGTTTCTGAAGAAACACTTTCCCATGCAACGCTTAACAAATTCACAGCATCTAAAAAAGTTACAGCTCTTGTAACACCTTTTTTCTGAAGTGCCATAATTTGCGTCAACATTTGTTTTCTATAAACTTGTTTCAATGACCGAATGACACCTTGGTCCATAGGTTCCAACACTGACGTAGCATTAGATGGAAATAAATGTAGCTTAATGTTATGAAGTTCAACATTTGGATGAGCAGGACAGTTATCAACCAGCAATAATATTTTGCGTCTTTGTTGTGTAAGCTCTCTGTCCCATTTCTTCAAATAATCAATAAAGATTTGTGAAGTCATCCATTCTTTTTTATTAGCACAATAATCTACAGGTAATGTTTTTACATTTTTAAAACATCTAGGGTTTAGAAACTTTCCTAAAAGAGAACAGACAGGTATGAAGTAGGTACATGTTACATTATTGTAAAAAGACCTATACACTTACCAATAATAAATAGTTTTCGTTTTTCAGTACCGGAAGCATTAGCACAAACCATCGCTGTTATCCTTTCTTTTGACATTTTACCCCCTGCACAGGTTTCCCCTTTTATTTTATAGGTCTTATCTGGCATCATTCCCTGTTTCATCAGCATTAAAAACGTCGTCCAAGGAGTAATCTTTACTTATAGCAGGCCAAACTTTAGAAATCCAATTATCAGTTACATTTCTGTCCACTGAAGCTGACTCACCACAAACTTTTCCAAAAACAATATTGTGTCTTTTTTTAAATCTATCCAGCCACCCTGAACTGCATTTAAAATCATCTTGAATCATTCTTCCGAATTCCTCAGCTTTCATTTGTAGCATTGGGCCACTTACGGTAAAATTATTCGCTCTTGTTTGCAAGAACCATTGAAATAACAAGTCATCTACTTGCGGGTGTGTAGAAGACCGCATTTTCTTCTTTTTATCATTGATTTTCCAATTACAATTTTTTATTTTGTCGCGGTTCTTCCATATGTTCGAAACAGTAGATTTCTTCAGCTTCATGGTCGTACAAATATCTGCTTGGGTCATTCCTTTCTCAATTTCACTTATTATCGTAAACTTTTCATGCATTGTAAAGGCACGTTTTTTACCTTTTTCAGACATTTTCACGACCAAATCTTTGCAGCGAGGCACACTTGTCAATCCCCTAACATACACTGCAAGAGCGACATCAGTGCGCGCCTCTCAGCTTCTGTTCGATTGCGTCATATAATTCGGGAAAGTACCCAATCGCTCCACTTGTAATGGACATAATAACGAATTTAGGTTCATTATAAGCGAAAGTCTATTATAAGCGAGTTCATTTCAACCGAGGATTTTACACGTGTTTGTGCCGGGACTTTAAAAAAGTGTACATTATAGCAGGGTTTCCATTATAAGCGAGTTCATTATAGGTGGATTCCACGTATTATGCTTTAATTCACGAAGAATACATTCTAAGATTAAGTAAGGTAGCCATGAATTTCTAACTGTCAAACATTTCAATTATCGTACATTACTAATAGAAAAATGTCGTACACCAACGAAGAGAAACGAAATATGTTAAGTGCAAGATATTTACAATTGTAGCCAGAACGACACCAGCCACATCGCAACATTTTTCTGGATCTTGATAGAAACTTGGTCGAGATTGGGTCGTTTACCAAACCACTTGACGTTTATCTTAACAGGAATTTGAATAAAAATCAACGGGATATTTTACAAATGATAAATTAAAGGTGTATTTTTGCGAAGTCTATGTAAATCTTGTATTTTCTAGATAAATAAATTTAGAAATAAATAGAATTAAATTTTCCCCAAACTTTAGTATGGAGAACTTTACATCGAAATAAGTTTAAACCATACAAGATTAATGTTAGCCACAGTTTAATGCCTGGTACGACGAGGGTACTGCAACTGGTTAATGGTAAGGATGAAAGACGGCGAAGATTTTTTAAACAAGATAATCCGGTCAGATGAATCAAAATTTACCAATTCTGGAATGTGTAACAGAAATACGCAGCACTATTGGGCAGTACAGAATCCCAGACAAAACAGGGCAAGAAGACCACAACATCCTTTTGGATTAAACGTTTGGATAGGCATTTTGGGAAATCGTCTCATGGGACCTGTTATGTATGAAGAAACATTAAATGGGGAAAGAAACTTAAACCTTCTTCACACATACGTATCTAATTTCCTGGATAACAGTATTCCATTAAATCAACTAAGGCATTTATGGTGGAAACAGGACGGTGTACCGGCTTACAATGCGGTAATTATGAGGAATTACTTAAGTCAAAAGTTTCCAAACCATTGGATTGGAAATAGTGGAGTTGTTGAATGGCCGACGAGATCTCCTGACTTAAATCCTCTGGATTATTTTTTATGGGGAGCTGTTAAAAATAGTATTTATAAAGATGATGTTCCACAAAACATTGAAAAACTTCGACATAGACTCCGGAATGCTTTCCATGTAATTACTAGAAGAAAAATACATAGGGAAGGGTTTATTGTTTTGTTCCCTATTTTTATTACTGTTATTGTTATTTTCATTTATTGTTACAAACAAGGTGCAAGATTTACATAGACTTTGCAAAAACACACCTTTGATTTACCATTCGTAAAACATTCCGTTGCTTTTCATTCAAATTCCTGTTAATATAAACATCACGCAGTTTGGTAAACGATCCAATCTCAACCAAGTTTCTATCAAGATCCAGAAAAATTGTACGATGCCGTTGTCATTCTGGATACAATTGTTGTATTTCGATTCTATGAATAAAAAATACTTAACATATCTCGTTTCTCTTCGGTGGTGTACGACATTTTTCTATTAGTAATATACGATAATTGAAATATTTGACAGTTCGAAATTTCATGGCTACTTAATCATAAAATAGAGATAAAAGAAGAAAATGAGCTTCTTTCGTTTTTAAAAAAAAACCTCGAAAGTCATTTGACACAGACCAATTTTCTCTTCGGGTTCATAACAAACACAAAATTTAGCAACTTTGCCAAATTTATACCTACTCTCGTACTAGCCTTGCAGAAGGGGGTAGTGACATGGCAGGCTTGTTACAACTTGAGCTGTGCGGTACAATTAGGATGGTAACGTGGGTAGCGCTTCCAGGTACTCATTTTTGTCAGCCTTAGTCGAGCCGGAATCGAAAAAATCCCATCGACATTATTGGCTTGACCAGGGTTTGACCAGGGTTTGAATCCGGTTCATCCGATTTATTTGAATCCGGTTCATCCGATTCATGGTCTAGTGACCTACCACTAGATCAACACGGTCCTTGTTTTAAATATTTAAATCAATTCAACTCAGGTAAGCCATGGTTAGGTAAAAAAGTGAATCGGTGTACCTATATCCAATTCTGACAAGCTTCGAACTTATGACGAACCAATGAGACCTTCAGTACAAGAAACGTAAAATCAAATAAAACAAGGTTTTAAATGCTGAAGATGTAATTAGTTTTACATTACACATAATAATGAATTAATGCTTTTGAAACTGCTTTATATTGAAATGTTCCAATGACGGATACACTAATTTAGGTTTACCCTTCCAAACCTTCGTTTTCGTAGTAGCTGCAGGTCTATGCTTCAACGGTTGGTAATAATACTCCTTCTCTTCTTGGATATTCTTCTTTATCGCTTTCAATGCCCTGGCCTTCTCGTTATATGTAGCACTGATGTGCACCAATTCAGTTTTACAAGCTTCTATTTGCTCTAAAGTATCTTCCATATCCAAAAGCAGTTTGGGCTTCGTTAACAGACCGGATTCTTCTTGTAATTTTATTATGTTAGCTCGTAAATTGTCTCTCTCTTTCTTTAATTCGCTAACCCTTTCCCTCCACTAAAATATATTAAGAAAAAAAGAATAGACAAAATTATGCGCTATAGCATTTGCAAATAAAATTTACAGTACGGTAAAACAACAAAATAAAACTTAATGGAAGAGTTATTTATATTGAGAATCGGTTCAAGACATTATAGTTGAAATAAGGATATTATTGGCGTTTCATGTGGTCTTACAAGAAAAAAAAACTGATCCGCTACGTCTGATTGCAAATCTTAAATACCGACAGTATTAACAATTAAAGTTTATTATTACAATCACACAGGCCGTGAAAACCAATGAAATTTCAATGTGGTATTTGTTACAATAGTACCAAAATAATATGCGCATATATTGGCATATATGTATATGTACGAAGGTCATTCAGAAACTAAAGAACTTTCCAAATTAACTACGCACATGGATTCCTTACAAATTAACGACCTTCCCCTTCAACTATTCCAACCTGAGATAGCGAGTCACTGTGAACGCTTATTTGTAACCTGTGCAATTTTGAAATGTGAGAAAATCAGCAATTGCACCAAGCGTGAGATTAGCAGTAAGATTAGATTTTGAATTCCAAAATTCGCAATTCATTGGCAAATTATAGAAGTCCAGAATAATGTTACGAATGAAGTTTTAGTTCGAAAATAGTATACATCAAACGTTCACTATAACAAACGATCAGACTGACCTTCTGCTTTGATCAGGAGAAAAATTGATGAAAAAATCCACCTTTTACGCTTGATAGCTCGCACTGATTATCCTGAAAGTATCTGGTCTCCATTTTATGAAATTGTCATAATGAATTAAGTCAGAAAAAAGTTTCTGTCAGATGAGAGTCTCGAATTTGGTTAAATGAACGCAAGAAAAAACGAATGATAACTACATTTGATTTTCTTGCTTGTTACAAATGAGAAAGGGAGGAATTTTAGGACCATATTTTTATAGGTGGCGAGATATGGGCGTCGCATAAAACATCAGGAACAAAGTCCTGTTCAATGGAATGACATCATTCCCGATTCCCAACAAAACAAAAGAATGCAAATAAAGTCAAGTACAAGAAAAATGATGCCTATGTTTTTTCTAGGTTCGGAAGGGAATTCTTATGCTGGATTTTAGGTTAAGGGAAGAAATAATAAATGCAAAATCCTATTGCCAGACCCATCCCATCATTCACAACAAGCCTTGTATTAAAATTCAGCTTTGTTAGTACAAGCTTTGCTTCAACATTTTGGCTGAGAAATTTCTCAAAATCTACTGTATAATAATTTTCATCTCTTCTCTAAGCTGCAAAATCGTTTGAGCGGTAGTTACTTCGTAAACAATAACGGACTAAAGAGACTGTTACTGATTTGTTTAATAACTTGGCGGGAACCTAGTATAAATAAGGCATGGAAAAACTTATAAAATGTTATGATACTAATAAATATTAGAGGAAAATGTTCTTTACTTTCTGAATGACCTTCATATGTATATATATATATATATATATATATATATATATATAATATCTTCGTGACCTTGGTATGATAAGGTAAACTTAATAAGTCGGCGATTAAAGGTCTGGTTCATTACTTCAAAGTATATATATTTAAAAAAAAACTCTACATGTTTCGGCAATGACGCCTTTGTCAAGGGAATACAAAATATAAATGCTCGGCAATGACAAAGGCGTCATTGCCGAAACATGTAGGGTTTTTTTTTTAATATATATACTTTGAAGTAATGAACCAGACCTTTAATCGCCGACTTATTAAGTTTACCTTATATATATATATATATATATATATATATATATATATATATGTTAAAATAACTTAAAAACGGGCAAGCGGTCTGTCAACTAAAACTCATTTATTTATTATCTCTATATTTCACAACGAGTTTGTTGCTTCTTCAGGAGATACTACAAGATTAATGAACAAGACATTAAATAAATTAGTGTATAAAGCAATAGTGAAGTACTCACAGAACGTAAAGTTCAAAAAATGAAAGTAACGTACACAGACATTAAAATTGATTAAATTTAAAATATTAATGTAACTATAGATATAAAGGGTCACATCAACCTTTAAAAAACATGTATATGTAAAAGCTAAAATAAAAAAATATAAAACGAAACATATAGCAAAAAATTAAAGTCACAAGAATATCAAAACCAAAAAACAATACACTATAAATTTAACAATACAAGGACCAATTAACAAAAAAATGTTAGATGGTCAACCGACCGCCAAACTTAGTATATTGAAATAAATTATACTTAGTCCGTTAGTATCAGATCTATAATTAACGTTATTTGTGTCTCTCGAGGGTCTCTGGCCCTTTATGTGGACCATTTCTAAAAAGGTTCTTTTTTTATGGTTATTATATAAATATTATATATTATATATATATAAGATCTTAGCGTGGCCAAAATTAAATGTATGGTCACGATCAAGTGAATGGTCCACCAATGCACAAGATCTCTTTCCAATACGGACATCCCTTTATACTGTGTGTTGTGCTGTTTTCGCCATTGCGATGTCTGACCTATATAAACGCCACAACAATCCGAACATGGTAACCTGTAGACAACATGAGTATTTAAAAAGAAAGGTGTTATGTCTTTGGTCTTACAACTTCTTCAAAGTATAGGTGTTGTATTTAGCTATTTTAATGTTATTAAATTGTTTGAAGTGTGATACAATTGTATGAGTAAGATCACCAATATATGGGATTTTTTTATAAATCACACTGTCTGCAGGAACGCCTCAGTAATGCCATCATAAAAGTTTGAGCTATATATCAATTTATTAAGTATATGCTTAGGATAGCCATTGTTGACGAAGATGCTGAAAAGTTCTTTATTTTTCACTTAAGTATTATTTGTTCATTTCACCTTGGATACGGTTACCATAAACACGGTCATATCGCTCTTGGGCGTTATAACAGGGCGATATGGCTCATATCGCCCGCTAATTTATTCACAGTTTTTAATGTTGTGTGAGTATAAATAAGGCCCGAGAAGAAAGGATATATATTTTACAGAACTAATAATTTCAATTTTTAAGAAAGTCTAAAGAAGGAAGCAACACTTTAGCATTCTTTATTAAAATTAACAGTATCAAAACATGGACAACTTGAAAACTTCAAAGTGTCAACAACTGTCATTTAAAATAAAATTAAAGTTAAATCGTTGATTCAAAGAATTATGTTAGATGCGTAATGATACATAACGACTGTCAACGACATGACAGTTGACAGAAATCTCATAACTTTTCCAATGTAATTGAATTTTCCGCATAAGAAATTGATTCTTCGTGAAAAATTAAATCTTGTATGAGAACCACTGGCGTTATGGGAATTATACTACCCTCGGTCGACATTCATCCCTCGGGCCAGATACCCTCGGGCTGAATTACGTCGACCTCGGAGCAATATAATACCCATAACGCCCTTGGTGCATAAATAACTATTAAGGTTGTCATTTATAAAAGTTCCATGGCATATACATATGTGCTATTCTATTCATTGGTCCACATTAACAGAGACACAAATAACGTTAATTATAGATCTAACGGACTAAGTATAATTTATTTCAATATACTCGGTTTGGCGGTTAATCGACCATCTAAAAATTTTTTGTTAATTGGTCCTTGTATTGTTAAATTTATAGTGCATTGTTTTTTGGTTTTGATATTCTTGTGACTTTAGTTTTTTGCTATATATTGCGTTTTATATTTTTTATGTTTTAATTTTCACATATACATGTGTTTTGAAGATTGATGTAACACCTTACATCTATAGTTACATTAATGTTTTAAATTTAAACAATTTTAATGTCTGTGTACGTCACTTTAATTTTTTGAAGTCTACATTCTCTGAGTATTTTACTATTGCTTTATACACTAATTTATTTACTCTCTTGTTCATTAATCTTGTAGTATCTCCTGAAGAAGCAACAAACTCGTTGTGAAATATAGAGATAATAAATGAGTTTTAATTGATAGACCGCTTGCCCGTTTTTAATTATTTTAACCAATATAGTACGGTAGATAATTTCTTTTAAGTTATTTATTTATATATATAGTGTGTTTCTGAATTTATACGAAAGATTTCAAAGAGTGATTCTTTAGCAAAAATTAAGGGGAGTCTTTCATATAACTTTTTGTTCAACACCCTTTTCCCTCCAAGTTACAGTCCTTTAAAATTAGGTAAAAAAATTTGTTTTTATTTAATATATCCCCTTTGGAAAAATTTAGAAGAATGAAATTTGGCAGATAACTGATGCTAATAAAATGGCAGTTTTTGAGTGTTTTTGTTACCCTAAAATGTAATCACAAGGGGCTGAAAAAACAACCCCTATAATATTTTGCATTAGAACTTTTTAATGCGCCTATATTTTCCTATTTAAAAAATTGATTTAAAAAGACAGACTCAATCTGCAACTTTTTTATATCTTGACTTTTTATCATAAAATTGTTAGTTTGATCACAAAAAAATAAAATACTGCTCAGACTCTTTTCCCATAAATTCACAGACAGGTTATTATTTCAAAAGTATTTTTAATAATATAAAATATTATTAAAAATGGGGTGTGGAGAACACAATACAAGTTATATATTTGAGAATGTATCTCCTCTCCAGAGACGCAGATACGTATTTCACCTTTCTACAGGATCGTCGGTACGCCCCTGCTGGAGAAGAGATACATTCAACCAAACATAACTACCTTGCTATCAACCAGAAATTATTAAGACAGAGCGTGAAAGAATATTCAGCGCTGTCTACATAATAACTGCCGAACTAAGCAACATGTTTCTATAGACGGTAACAACCATATCTATAAAAAATTGTATTATCGTGTCTTCACTACTTGTCGGGCGAACCGAATGCGTATATAACAAAATAATTTGAAACATACATGAGTGGGTAAAAACCACACCAATTTGTATAATACAAAAGTATTTTTAATAATATAAAATATTATTAAAAATGGGGTGTGAAGAACACAATACAAGTTATATATTTCTGAATGTATTGTGTTCTTCACACCCCATTTTTAATAATATTTTATATTATTAAAAATACTTTTGTATTATACAAATTGGTGTGGTTTTTACCCACTCATGTATGTTTCAAATTATTATGTTATATAGGTTATTATTTATTAAAAAAAAAATCAAGTAAGCTGCTGTCAAATGAAGTCATATGACAAATAGTTTAATTGTCCTGATTTTCTCTATGTTATTCTTTAATCTCTGAAGAACTAAAACTAATTAAGTAAATAAAATGGAAAATTACACAAATGCCGAAATGGCAGATATGCATTTTTTATATGGTCGTGCTAATGGAAATGGATTAAGAGCTCGGAGGCTTTACGCTGAGTTATATCCAGAACGAACATTACCCCATCATAGCGTATTCGCCCGTATTCATCAACGTTTACGAGAAGTAGGAAATTTTTCAAGAACAACCGTCGATTGCGGACGTTCTCGAGAAGTACGAACTGTAGCACTAGAGGAGGCTGTTCTTAATTTTATTGAAGAATCTCCCGGAACAAGTACGAGACAAATTGCCCGAGAGTTAAATGTGAGCCATTGCACAGTATTTAGAATTTTAAAAGAACAAATGCTGTATCCCTACCATATCCAACGAGTCCAAGCGCTCTTACCTCGAGATTTTCTACCTCGTTTAATTTTTTGTCAATGGATAATTCAAATGATCACACAAGCTCCGCAGTTCTTATCTCCTATTTTGTTTACTGATGAGGCAAGCTTTTCTCGGGAATCTATCAGAAATTTCCATAATAATCACATATGGGCAGATGAAAACCCACACGAAATTGCTGAATCTAAATTTCAACATCAATTTTCATTGAATGTGTGGCTTGGTGTTATTGATGATTATTTAATTGGGCCATATTTTCTCCCAATAAGATTAAATGAAGTCGCATACTGCCATTTCCTTGAAGAAGAGTTACCCCAACTTTTTGATGATGTTCCTGTGCAAATAAGGCAAGAACTATGGTTCATGCATGATGGCGCTCCAGCCCACTTTAGTAATAACGCTCGTCGCTACTTAGACGAAGTTTATGCAAATCGCTGGATAGGACGAGGAGGCACCCAGAATTGGCTGCCCGATCTCCAGATTTGAATCCATTGGACTTTTGCATTTGGGGTTTTCTAAAAACACTGGTTTATTCCACTCCCGTTGAAAATATCGATGATTTCAGGGATCGTATCATCGTAGCACGTGAGACTATTAGAAATACACCAGGATTATTTCAAAGAATACGGAATTCAATTAGACGAAGAGTAGAGTCCTGCATTTTGGTCGAGGGGCGCCATTTTCAACATTTATTATGATTTTTGTAATTGAAATTTTGTCCACGTTATTATTAATTTCTTTGTAATTTGTTAATTGTTATTAGTAGTACAATTATTGTTCAATCCGTTCTAATTTACAATATTCTTCAACTAAATATAAAAATGCCATTCTTTCAATAAAGTTTTATTTAGTTGTGAAAAATGTTTGAAGTCCTTATAAAACTGTCTAGAAATTAGACAAAATCAGGACAGTAAAACTCTTTGTCATATGACTTCATTTGACAGCAGCTTACTTGATTTTTTTTTTAATAAATAATAACCTCTCTGTGAATTTATGGGAAAAGAGTCTGAGCAGTATTTTATTTTTTTGTGATCAATCTAACAATTTTATGATAAATAGTCAAGACATAAAAAAGTTGCAGATTGAGTCTGTCTTTTTAAATCAATTTCTTAAATAGGAAAATATAGGCGCATTAAAAAGTTCTAATGCAAAATATTATAGGGGTTGTTTTTTTCAGCCCCTTGTGATTACATTTTAGGGTAACAAAAACACTCAAAAACTGCCATTTTATTAGCATCAGTTATCTGCCAAATTTCATTCTTCTAATTTTTCCAAAGTGGATATATTAAATAAAAACAAATTTTTTTACCTAATTTTAAAGGACTGTAACTTGAAGGGAAAAGGGTGTTGAACAAAAAGTTATATGAAAGACCCCCTTAATTTTTTCTAAAGAATCACCCTTTGAAATCTTTCATATCAATTCAGAAACAGCCTGTATATATATATATATATATGGTAAACCTAATCAGTAGGCGATTAAAGGTCTGTATATTACTTCAAAATATATGTATTTAAAAAACTCTACATGTTTCGGCTGTATACGCCTTTTTCAAGAGAATATAAAATATGAATCCTTTAATCGCCTACTGATTAGGTTTACCATATCATACCAAGGTCACGAAGTTATTATATATATATATATATATATATATATATATTTTTTTTTTATTCCCTTGACAAAGGCATCATTGCCGAAACATGTACTGCTGTTTTAAATATATATACTTTGAAGTAATGAACCAGACGTTTAATCGCCGACTTATTAAGTTTACCTTATATATAATATTTTCGTGACCTTGGTATTATATGGTAAACTTAATCAGTCGGCGATTAAAGGTCTGGTTTATTACTTCAAAGTATATATATTCAAAAAAACCCTACTTGTTTCGGCTATTATGCCTTTATCAAGGATATAAAATATAGGTCTATATTTTATATCCTTGATAAAGGCATAATTGCCGAAACATGTAGGGTTTTTTTGAATATATATACTTTGAAGTAATAAACCAGACCTTTAATCGCCGACTGATTAAGTTTACCATATATATATATATATATATATATATATATATATATATATATGTATGTATATATATATATATACATATATATATATATATATATACATATATATATATGTATATATATATACACTTTGTCCGTTTTCAGTTTGCAGTCACATGACTAACTATGTCATACTATCTCAGACACAGAATCTATATACTTTGTTTTTCAGATATATTGAGCTACAAATATTCAGAATTGAAACGTATGTCATTTGATACAAGACATACGTCTTTGAAATTTTTTCGTAGCAAAGACAAAGAAAAATAATATTAGCATGTCTTGTATAATATGAGATACCGACAACTGTTTTAGTCAAAAGAGAAAATACAATACGTATTTATCGACATATACAGGTTATGTTTAGTGCGCTCTACTTCTTGTTTGTATTTTTCCGTTGATATTTTAAGATTTATTATTTATAAAATCTGTTCTTCTTGCAACAATAATAGTCAGTTTCGAGTAATTAATCGTAAGTATTTAACGTAATATTTCTTAATTAAATTATTTTACTTTGACACTTACAAATAACAATTTTTTTAAATTCATAAGCATATCGCAAAACGTAATTTTCATAATATGAAGTGATAAAAAATTTTCATGTCTGTGTTCTTTTTGTTGTAGAATATGCCAGGTAAACGTCTCAATTCACAGGCACAAAATCTAGTTGCCAACCTTCTTCATTATTTTGAAGAAGAGAAATATAATAGAGGTCCAATAGTGTCTGTTGATTCAGTTTATGAGGTAAGATAACACCAAATTAATATCTTTATATTAATGAGGAAAAAAATTTTTAGAGAGTAGCAAGTGCTCTTAATATCTCTGTCCGAACCGTTTACAAGATCAAGAAACGTGGGACATCATCACCTGGAAAACAAATACCCCGACGTAAACCAAAAACCAAAGATTTGCCAGAAAGCTTGAAAATGGAAGTCCGAAATACTTTATACGACATGTTTCATCAAAGTATTCTAAGCAACTTTATTTTCAGAAATGATTTATTTTTTAACGATATACTTTTTTAGAAAAACATGTTACATTGAAAACATTGAATACTGAACTGGAAACAGAGGGCTACGATGGGAAGAGATATATTATTTTACATGCTGGTACAGTGGAGGGATTTATTGATGGTGCTGCTCTTATATTTCCATCTAAATCAACAACTGGGGATTATCACGGTGACATGAATAGTGAACTATTTAAGGCGTGGACACAAGATAAGTTAATACCTAACTTAGAAGTCCCTTCACTTGTTGTTATGGATAATGCTCCTTACCATAGTGTTATTTTAAATAAATCCCCGAACACTTCATGGAAAAAGGCCAATATTATTGAGTGGCTACAAAACAATAACATAAATTATTCTGCTGATATGACAAAGTTTGAATTACTGCAACAGGCAAAAAGAAACCGTAAAGAGAAAATTTATGAAATTGATGAACTGTTAAGAAATGCAGGACATGAAATTCTTAGACTGCCACCATACCACTGTGACTTCAATGCTATTGAGCTAATTTGGGCAAAAGCAAAAACATATTACAATGTGCACATCGGTAGGGCTGGTTACACCGACGAAAAGGTGAAAGAAATGTGGAAGAAGGCATTAGATACATGTGATAGTAATACATGGAGTAACTGCATAAGGCATACTGATAATTTAATAAAACAATGGTATGAAAGAGAAAACTGTTTGGTAGACTTGGATATAGATCCAGTAATAATCAATGTTACAGAATCAAGTACAGAATCAGACTCTGATTCAGATTAATATATGTAATTGCAACTAAAGGTGTCATATTTTATGTTAGTACAAGACAACATTATTTTCTGTCTATGATAGTGTTTTTATGATTGTATTAGAAAGATTCTATATTTAAGCTTCCATGTAAATATGTTTTATTCAAATAAATATTTCTTATTAGACCGATTATGAATTAGATGAATTATTTGCTATTTCTACATACTTCTATTTTCTAATATGCTCAGTTAATATATGAAGAACTCGAGAGTTTGCAGATACAACCAACATAAATTGCGAAGATAAAGAAAATAGCTTTTGTCACATACTGCACTACTGTTGTTCATTGAGTTTAGTATGCTGTATGGCATTTTAAAATCAGGTTTTAATAGTCTTATGCAGAATAACATTAAAAAATATCAGCGCTCACTTGTGCAGTCACATCCATATCTGTTAACACTAGAATAGAATAATACATAATACAATTTCGCTATTTTGTATTTATTGTATTGATAAAAGTATCTGCATTTTATTAAGTTCAATAGTTTTTATATGAGCTAGTTTAACAAACAGTTATGATAATTTTTTAACATACTGATTCCAAATGAAGTTATATCTTCAATGGTTTTACTTAGCGTAGCAATGTAATAATCGAACTGTATAATTAATTTATACATAATACTAATAGTTCTCTATAGTTTTTGTAAACAAATTAATTATTCGTGTAATTGTTATTAACCATTTTCTTGAAAATAATAATACCAATATAATCAAGGTGAGTTTTTATTTATTTAATTTCTAATGCAAAAAATTTGATTATACATATGAAACAATCAAAATTTAGCTTCCAATTTTCTTATTTCCCAACCTTTCTGTTCTACTTTTTGGTTATATTGAATTGCTTGGTAATTCATTTATGTTAGTGAATTTCTTCTCGTATGATTTCTGCAATTTCCAGATTATTTCTTATTCCAAATTTATTTAATGCGATTAATGCTAGAAGTGAAGCATCTGTTTACAATACATGAAAAGCTGCATTTTCTACATGTACCTTTGTCTTCTTTAAAGAATATTATTTTATATGCGTATTTGAGATTTAAAACTTCCAAAGTTACTGTGTTTATACTTCAAAAATTTTAGGTTATGTCATACGGCATCGTTCCAATTTCATTACCATTACATTGGTCAATAACATCGATTGATTAAACAGGAAAAACATTTAGAAAATAAATAGAAAACATTATGTATTTATATCAAATAAATATGATAATTAAATAACAATTTTATATTTATAAAATACTTAAACCTCTTTTGACTCAAAAGTATCGACTAGATTCATACTACTAAAAATAAATGAAAATTGATCATGTGACTGCAAACTGAAAACGAACAGAGTGTATATATATAAATAAATAACTTAAAAGAAATATATATATAGTTATTTTTTGGATTTTAGCGACCTTTAATAAAATAAACCAAATTTATTTGTGAAAAAACGACGTTTCGACCGACCTTTATTTATTTCCGGTCTTTGTCAAGTTCCATATAGAAACTACAAAGGAACAAAAATTATGTTTTAATACTATTTTATATGAAAGATTTGGAAACTAAAAACTCACCAATTGTTCTATTTGTTAATAAATGTTTCTTATAAACATCGAATATATATATATATATATATATAATTTTATATATATATATATATATATATATATATAGTAAACTTAATAAGTCGGCGATTAAAGGTCTGGTTTATTACTTCAAAGTATACATATTTAAAACAACCCTACATGTTTCGGCAATGATGCCTTTGTTATATTTATATACAACGTGTCCACTTAAGTATGAGACAAATGGGAAATATTTTTATTTTTGATTTCACAGAAAACTTTATAGAAAAGAAAAGTTCGTGCATCCTAAGAAACTTGATATTTTGTATTCAGGGTTGCGTTGTATTACTTGGTTAGAGGAAAAATTAAAAAACATTGAAGTTGCCGTAAGAGTACGCTACACTTATTTTTAAAGATATCAAAAATATTCATTTAAAAATGTTGTTTCAAATTTCAAAATATGCTCAAATACGAATTGTTATTTAAAATTTTGAAAAAATAAAAATTAAATTATCGAGCAATAATAATAGCAAATACGCAATAGTTTTTAACATCAATCTATGTGACAGTAGTTCTATGGTTGTCATTTGTATTGTTACTTTAATAATAAATTTTATGTAATTGCACGTGAAATCATTTACATTCGATATCAATTTTTTATCGCTGAAATGCAATAGAATGAAACAAAAATCATTTGCATATAACTTTATGAAAATACATTTTTATATTACAAAATAAATATGAAATTAACAAAAACAATAAATTCAGAAATACAAACAAAAAAAAAAAGCTATTCAAAATAATGCCCCTCTCGTTGAATGCATATGTTTGTACGCCTGTTGAAATCCTCGCATGCATGTTGTAACACAATAGGATTATTTCTTAAGAACAGTACCGCATCTCCTATTTTGTTTTTCAATTCTTCTAAATTCTGAAACGGCCTTTCTGAATATACTTTATTCTTTAGCCATCCCCAGATAAAGTAATCCATGGGGTTTAAGTCGGGCGAGCGCGCTGGCCATGGAAAAGGTCCATTTCGTCCCATCCATCTTTCTCCAAATTTTTCATTTAAATAGTCTACAACTATTCGTGCACTATGTGCAGGTGCTCCATCATGCATAAACCAAAGGGTTCTTATAATATTTAGTGGCAATTCGTCTAATTCGTTACCGAGGTATGTTTGTAGAAATTCCAAATATCGTTGTGAATTTAATGACGATTGAAACAAATACGGACCAAAAATTTTTCTGTTTAAAATTCCACACCAAACGTTTACCTTTGGCGAATATTGATTCTTGCAGGGAATTCTGAAATGTGGGTTGTCAGACGACCACCAACGACAATTTTGTGCACACAAAACACCATTAGTAATAAAGGTTGCTTCATCCGTAAACAAAATGCTTTTGAAAAACGTTTTCTGCGTTTCTAATGTACCTTGAATATCCAAAGAAAATTCAAATCTATTGTTGTAGTCCCGTTTCCTGCAAAGTTTGAATATATCTTGGCTTATAGGGGTGATATCTATTGTTAACCAAAATGTTGCTTACTGATGATTTTTTAATATCCAAATAGCTTGCAATTTTTCTGGCAGAAATTTTGGGATTTTCAATTACACTTTGCATAACACTGCTTTTCCCTACTTTTTTTGTAACGCATTTCTAAACTACCAGTTGCTTTAAACTGATTTAAAATTCTCGAGACGCTTTGGAAACTAATAAATTTGTTGGGATGTCTTTCATTAAAAATATCAGCTGCGTCTCTACATGTTTTGTAGTTATCTCCGCAAATAAGAATTAATTCAGCTCGCTCTTGCATAGTTAACCGTTCAGCCATAGCTGGTAGGTAATAACTTAATGAATTGTCTTAAAATTACTTAATTATTAATGTGACAGCGGATCTGACAATCACATAAAATTTATTACTAAAGTGACAATACAAATGACAACCATAGAACTACTGTCACATAGATGGATGTTAAAAACTATTGCGTATTTGCTATTATTATTGCTAGATAATTTAATTTTTATTTTTTCGAAATTTTAAATAACAATTCGTATTTGAGCATATTTTGAAATTTGAAACAACATTTTTAAATGAATATTTTTGATATCTTTAAAAATAAGTGTAGCGTACTCTTACGGCAACTTCAATGTTTTTTAATTTTTCCTCTAACCAAGTAATACAACGCAACCCTGAATACAAAATATCAAGTTTCTTAGAATGCACGAACTTTTCTTTTCTATAAAGTTTTCTGTGAAATCAAAAATAAAAATATTTCCCATTTGTCTCATACTTAAGTGGACACGTTGTATATATATATATATATATATATATATATATATATATACATATATATATAAATATATTTAAATATAAATATATTTAAATAAAATTCTTACAAGGTACAACAATGCGTTCAAATTGTTGAATTATTTGTTGAAAATCAGCGTTCTGTGAAAAATATTTTTAAGAAATTACGTGAATTTTATGATCGAATTATTAGAAACTTTCAATAGACCGATTCGGTGGAAGATCAAAAAAAGGAAAGATACAGTCGTAGTTCTCGTTCACAAGAGCATATTGATTTGATTCGTGAAAGTGTTGCTGAAGCACCTGAAATGTCCAGTCGACGTTCACAACAAGTTGGACTCAGTGAATCAACAACATGGCGTATTTTACGAAAGAATTTAGCTTTAAAGGCATATAAGGTTCAAATAACACAGGAACTAAAGCCATTGGACCATGCAAAACGTCGTGCATTCGTCAGTTGGATTAAAGAACAACCAGATGATTTTTCACAAAAATCAATTGATTTCTGACGAAGCACATTTTGAAGTTGGTCGTTTTGTTAACAAACAAACTTGATAAATTTGGGGTGAGGAAAATCCACGAGTGATTTATGAAAGACCTTTACATCTACAATGAGTTTGATGTGCATTATGGTCTGGTGGTGTAATTAGACCATATTTCTTTCAAAATGCTGCAAAATGATATCGTGAGATGTTAACTGAATTTTTGTGGACTAAACTGAATGATATTGATCTAAAGGATAGATGGTTTCAACAGAAGGGTGCAACACCTCATTTTGCTAATGAAACAATTGCTTTATTAAGACGAAAATTTCCTGGAAGAATTATTTCAAGAAATGGTGATGTTAATTGGCCACCATGATCATGTGATCTAACATCGTTGGAATATTTTCTTTGGGGTTACATAAAAAGCCAGGTCTATAAGAACAAACCACAATCGATTCCTGAACTAAAGGATGAAAATATTTGTGTCATTGGTGAAATAGAGCCCCAATTATGTCAAAATGTAATAGAACATTTTAACAAAAGAGTTTTGGGTATAAATGCCACAACTGATACTGCAATAAACCAATAAAAATTACCAATAAAAATGTTTGAAAATCAATGAAAATTGTGGGTTTTATTTATTTTTAAATGAAGGCGCTCAATTTGTAGACCCTTTAGTTTAATAACTGTGCTGTTCCATGAAGCAAAAATATAAAGTTTTATCTATAACGAAAACCTATGAAAAAGAACCACCAAATAGAACACCAAATTAGAAAAGGACGACGCACACACTCCAAAAAAGTCCCTCACAAATTATAATAAGACAAATATTGGACTGGGAAACATAACTGACGAAAAAATACTTTAAGAAAAAGGAGCAGTTTCTGTCATGTTTTCCTATATGGCAGAAACCAAATACAAAGGTAAAAAACGAACTTGATAGGAACACCATTAAAATAGCGTATTGAACAAATATTTAATAACTAAATCAAATGCAAGCGAAATACTTACATCATTCCTTTCCATTTCTACTTCGTCCAACTTGTCATGCATTTCTAAAATATCTATATCAGTTGAAGAAGATTTCTCTCTTAAATGAGCTAGAGTTTGAATGGCAGCTGCGCATTTCGTCCTCAATTTATGCAATTCTTCGTCCCTCTCTTCAATTTTATCCGCGTGATTCTGATTCTCCATCTTTAACTGTTCGTAATCGATTAGAGTGTGATTTTCCCCGATTTTATCCATCGCCTTGATGGCGGCTGTAATTTCCTCGATGTTGTTTCGCAACTTGATGTACGTCAAACGCATCTCCATGATTTCATTACTTTTCGTCCGTTGGTTTTTCAACAATCTATCTAGGAACTTTTCGGGGATTTCTTTGGCTGTTTTTGTAAAAATCAGACCTTTTCCTATTTCTCGTTCTCGCGTCTGCATTGCATCAAAATTTTGAACAACGGACTTAAGTTGTTGATCGCGTAATTCTTTCATTTCGTTTAGTTCCGCCGTTATGGCACTTCTTTGCATATTGTTTGTGTTCCTCAATTCCCATAACGCATCCAATTTTTTGTAATATTTCGCCTGAGAATCTCCGATGCGATCTGATTCACGCAGAACATGTTCCATCTATATTTTTTATCAAATTTTATTAATACAGCGACTACAAAGTCTGATATGCTATTAACTTTTATGTAAGTTCATTGTCAAACTGAAAAATGTGAACTATGTAGGTATGGACACATATTCAAACCATGATCCTGTAGTTAGATAAATTAATTTAATAAAGCAACCGCTTCGGAATTTAATGAACGTAACAAGTATGCCAAGATGGTTCTCTATGCTTCGCTTCTGACATACTTGACTGTTGAATTCATAGCTCTTATTATTAATTAAAAATGGATTCTATCAAGTAGAGAGCAGTTACCAAAATAATTAAAATAAATTAAACAGCTCCAAATCAAATTCACGGTAACGTCTACAATATCTTAAAAGACGTCATAAACTTAAGTGTGGAAGAAATATTTAACAAAAATTAATATGCTGAATTATGCAGATTACTAAATTATTATCCTACGATTTTAAACATGGTCTTTCTGTAACAGTAAACAGTCATGGAAATTCTAATGTAACAATTAATATTAATTCCAAAAGCAAATAAATTTTGAATTAAAACGTTGTCTTGTTATTTACTTAATAAATATTTGTGAATAGTTTTATTATAATTTGATTTACTTCTTTAAATGACACTGACGCTTCATAAATACTGAAATGACATTACCTAGCCGGGAAAGTGGCATAAGCTAGCCGGTAAAGTGCTATTACATACCTCGGTATGTAATAACGCATTTTCTAACCAGTTTGAAGGTTATAAATGTTCAGTTTACTGACCTATCGTAAGCAAAAGAACATTCACTATTCAATGTTACAAGAGCAGTAAGTACATACGAGGTGCTACCCGGAAATTTCCAGAATGTGAGAAAAAAATACAATAAATTGTTCTTAGAATTTATTCACTACCATTCCCTTCAAAGGACTTTCATTCAGCATGAATACACCGATCCCAGTGACTTGTTCATGACTGGACACAGTGCTGGAAGTCATCGCGTGTTAGCATGTTCAACACTGCCTGCGATTCGGCCTAGATTTTCTCAATCGTCTCAAAACAGCACCTCTTGAGGTTCAGTTTCAACTTCGGAAGTCAGAAGGGGCAAGATCTGGGAGTAAGGTGAGTGGGGTCGTACTGCCACCTTCGTTGCGGCATTGTCATGGTGTGAGATCCAAGAATTATTTCGCCAGTTGGCAGGCCGCTAGCGTCGAATGTTTTCTCTTAGTCGCCGAAAAAATCGTGCATTAACTGTTTCGGTCTTGCAGGATAGCATCACACAATTTTGCCACATTTTGTGGCGTGTTTTTGGTCAATGAATTGCCGGAACGCTCATCATCACCAACCGGCACACGTCCATTTTTAAAACGGTTGTACCACTCATAAGTTTGAGTCTGGCCTGAAACATCCTTACCAAATGCTTGTTTAAGCATTTTCAGAGTTTTCGCTGCCGTTTTGCCAAGTTTGAAGCAGAATTTGATGCACGTTCTTCACTCTTTCACATCAGACATTGTACTGTCCCAGAATAATTCAAACACAACTCAACAAATATAAACATTAAAATTGCTTATCATCACCTAGCAAAGTACCGTTTGACAGACTGACTTAGTATAGATGTAGCTCACACTATCTCGCGCTATAGAGCTATACTACCATCCCTTCGCGCGCCACATTAAAATTCCAAGAATTTCTGAGTACTGCCTCGTTTGTATCAAATTGTTGAGGACGCTGAAGTACAATATGAAATGTATAGAACAATGAACATGATGGAGAAATATGCCGAGAATGTTAAGAGATTACAATGCTGATATCACCAAATTTCCATTTGCCATTGTTTCAAATCACTGGTTCATTTGTCACTAGGATTAGCAAACAAAAATAGTATTGTAACGTTTGTCTTTTCGGGTTCTTAAATAAAACTAACAATAACTTTAGACACACACACTATATTAATATTAAAACGTATAACAATATAAAACTAACTATTAACAACAATAAGTACATTTATGTATTCTATATTTATGTAACTATATTTATGTATACTTCGCGAGACTTGGGTATTGAATGTATGTCCATCCCTTCTTCGACGCGGCTTTTATATTGTCGTGAATATATTCTAGACGCAGGCAGAACGATTGAGAAAACGCTAGATAGTATGACGCGCTATGCGTTAATGGATGAGTCATCACATTGCCCCCTTCTTAAGAATGAAGTTTCGTCCCGAAACATGTCATGTTTTGGTTCCCTCAACCGATGGCGAAATCGACAGGTAGGGCCTTTGTTACATTGTGACGTCATAGCGAAATAACAGTCCACGGTCTTATCTTGCCTGGATGGACAGGAATATTCAAGCCGGTAGCTGCATACCAGAATTTCCATACCAGTATGTCGGAAGATTACTTCCAACATGCTCCTTACAATTCTCCAGTCCAGGCGGTCCAATCCACAACCCAATTTTGGAACTGCTAATTTCAGAATATCTTGCTGTAACATTTGTTCGCGTAAGTGGGTCAGGCCCTCCCATAAGGCTCGATAGGTTGGCTTTAGGCTCGACAGTTCTTTCGTGACAAAATAAAATATGGGCTGTCCTTCATTTATTATTTGGAGACTCTTCCCAATTGCTGGTCCCTGCTGCCTTAGCTTTTCGATTCTGCCAAATCTCTCTTTAAATTCCCAGGCAATTCCTTTGGCCATTCGTAGATCTCGGGCTACGCAATGAGCAAGCGCGTAGTCTGGCGGCACCGTGAACAAATCCTGCTGTTTCTCGATGGTTACCCCAAATCGAGCTTTTCTCGAACCAGAATACTCTTGCATAGTCTTCGAAGGTTAGTTCATGGTATTGGCTATCCAATCGGCGCAAGTCAACGGTTTCGTCATTGTCTCCAGAGTACGGGGCTAATCGATTAAAATGTACGACTCTTGGCTTAGTGTGAGGTGTTCGCCTGATTCGGTATATTACATCGTTGATCCGCTTCAACACCTCGAATGGCCCCTCCCAATTCTTTTGAAGTTTTGGAGATAGGCCCCGTCGACGTTGTGGATTATACAACCAAACTCGATCGCCTTCATGGTAACCACTCTTCTCGGCGTTGATGTCATAGCTCTCTTTCATTCTGTCACTAGCATCTTGGATATTATGTCTGACTTGTTCATGGATATTATCTAGTCGTCGTCTGAGCGTGCTGACATAATCTTCTCCGGCAAGATCTTCACCAGGCTTGCTCCCAAACTTTAAATCACAGGGCAATCGGAGTTCCCTCCCGAATAGCACGTTTGCTGGTGATTGGCCTGTTGTCTCTTGAACGGAGGCCCGATACGCCATTAGAAATAATGGTAAATGTTCGTCCCAATCTCTCTGGTGTTCGGAGACCACTTTGGATAAGTGTCTGATCATGGTCTTGTTCATTCGCTCTACCATCCCATCTGATTGTGGATGCAAGGGAGTTGTTCTCGTCTTCCGTATGCCCAAAAGTCCACACATCTTTTCGAATAGACTGGACTCAAAATTTCGCCCTTGATCGGAATGAAGTTCCAAGGGTACACCAAAACGGCTGACGAACTCCTTCACAATCACGTCTGCTACAGTTCCAGCTTCTTGATTTGGTAGAGCATATGCTTCAACCCATTTGGTAAAGTAATCCATGACAACTATTATGTATTTATTTCCTTTGCTGCTTTCTGGAAAAGGACCGGCGGCGTCTATGGCGATCCTTTCAAATGGGCTTCCTACATTGTATTGCCGCATGGGTGCACGTCGACGCCTCTGGGGACCATTGCTTCCGGCGCAATTTGCACACTTTCGGCACCATTCTTTCACATCTCGTGAACAATTCACCCAGTAAAATCTCTGGCGCACCTTCTCCAGTGTTTTATGGACTCCAAAATGTCCCCCAGAAGCACCATTATGGAGTTCTCGCAATACCTCTGGTACTCTTTTCTTGGGAACCACCATTTGCATCTTGCGCTCACTTCCATCGTGATTTTCGACCTCACGTCCCAGGAGATCGTCATCCATGGTTAAGGAATCCCATTGTGCCCAGTATGACTTCAATTCTCGTGAATGGGAAGCAATTTCTTGCCAGGTCGGTCTTTGCCCATTTCTTTCCAAGCCCTGAGGACTGCAAGATCCGGATCAGCTTCTTGATCCGCGCGCAAATTGTCAGGTTGCCATTGGTCATCAACAACGGTGGTTCGAAGAGCGTTGGCCGATTTGTCTTCGATTCTGTTGCAATGTCGACAGTCTTCTGGACAGGGCCTTCTGGAAAGGGCATCTGCATTTTGATGTTTGAGGCCTGCTCTGTGTTCAATGACAAAGTCGTACTCCTGTAGCCTCTCAATCCATCTAGCTACTTGACCCTCTGGATTCTTAAATTGCAAGAGCCACTTTAAGGCGGCATGATCAGTGCGGATCAGGAATTTCTGCCCATACAGGTACTTGTAAAAGTGCTCAATGGTCTTAACTACTGCCAATAGTTCTCTCCTGGTTACGCAGTAGTTCCTCTCTGGTTTGGACAGGGTCTTGCTGAAGTATCCAATGACTTTTTCTTGGCCATCTTGGATTTGAGAGAGCACGCCACCAATCCCGACGTTACTGGCATCCGTATCCAAAACAAACCTCCCAGATGGCAGCGGATAGTTCAAAACGGGTGCACTGATCAACGTACCTTTTAACAACTCAAAGGCCGCTTGGCATTCGTTGTTCCAATTGAATGCTCGATTTTCTGTTAGGCGAGTAAGTGGTTTTGCAATGTTGGAGAATCCAGGAACGTAGCGTCGATAATATGTGCATAATCCCAAAAAGCTTCTTAGCTGATGTTTGTCTTTGGGTACCGGCCATTTTTCCACAGCTTTTACTTTTTCTGGATCCACAGCAATTCCTTTTCCGGAAACCACATGTCCAAGGTAATTTACCTCCTTGCGGAAAAGGTGACACTTCTTTGGACTTAATCTCAGGTTGGCATCTCGCAACCTCTGGAATACTACTTCCAAATTTTTCATGTGATCTTCAAAGGTCTTCCCTACCACAATCACATCATCGAGATATACCAGGCAGGTATTCCAAGACAATCCCCTCAGTACAGTGTCCATGAGTCGCTCAAAAGTAGCTGGGGCGTTACACAGTCCAAATGGCATGACTGTAAATTGCCAGAGTCCTGTACCTAAACTGAAGGCAGTCTTCTCTTTGTCATTGGTATCCATTCCCACTTGCCAATAACCGCTCTTTAAGTCGAGAGTGGAGAACCATTTTGCTCCTGCCAAGGTGTCTAGCGTATCGTCTATTCTTGGGAGAGGATAGCTGTCCTTTTTGGTCACACTATTCAAACGACGATAGTCCACACAGAATCTGGTAGATCCATCCTTCTTCCTGACAAGGACTACTGGTGAAGCCCATGGACTATTCGATGGTTCAATTACTCCTTGGCCTTCCATATCTTGTATAATTTGCTTGGCTTCCTCACGTTTTGCCAGAGGTAACCTCCTTGGTCCTTGTCGAATTGGACTTGCATCGCTGGTATTTATTTTGTGCATTACAATATTTGTTCTGCCTTTCGTACCAGTTTCAGTTTCAAAGACGTCTTCATAATGTTTGATTAGGTCCTTAACTTGACTTTGTTCCTTCTTGCTCAATCCTTGACAGGCGGAGTCGATTATCTTGGACAATTTCTCAGAAACCTGCACGAATCCATTCTTCTTTGCCTCTATATGATGAACGACGGCCGACACTGGTGAACACCACCCCAAAATAGTACCCTTCTTCAATGAAACAGGGTAATGGTTTACATTCATTACCCTTATCGGTACAGTCTTCTGAGTCTTAACCAGCATTTTGGCAACTACTATTCCTCGACCCACCTCGTCATCATCAGCCTTTGGTTCCAACATTGCAACATTTCCGTCCAAATAATCACCTTCCGTACACGCCGTCAAAAATGTCTCACTTCTTGCATCCAGAACAACATTCTCTGCTGTAATTACTTGTACACTCCCACAATTTTTCCCATGAAGAAACAATTCCTCATTATTTATTTTTAAAGTGCCTTCTTTCATGTTTAACTGGAAGCCGTAGGTGTTCATGATGTCTAATCCCAAGATTATCTGTTCTTCTATGTCGGCTACGAGAACACGATGTCGGATTGATGTTGGCCCTATGACAAAATTGACATCTACTTCACCTTCCACGGAAGCTGCTTCTCCAGTAGCTGTCCTTAGTCTCCATTTGCTAGAAAGTAATTCTTTATTCCAGGATATTAAATCGGGTCGTACAATGGTTTTCGTCGATCCAGTATCTAGCAAGCAAGCATAGGTTCTTCTTTCCATAATAGCATCCACATACAGGCCATTGGTTTGATTTTGCAAGGATGCGATTTGGGCAGTCCTTGGGACTTTCGGATTCTCAGCGGATTCTTTCTTGGTCCTTTTATCACATTTATTCTGGATATGACCGTTTCTTCTACAATTCCCGCATGGCCGCGCACTTTTATTTGATTTGATCTGATTTAGGACTTGACTAACCACCTGCTCCATGAACTCCTCATTTTCCTGCTTGTCAACAGTGCAGACACGAGCATGGTTCCGAGAGGCTTGCTTTGCAGTCTCAAACTCAAGCGCGTGTGCCAAAGCATCGATCAAGGTTTTCGGTCTTGCCAACCTTAATGCTTGCTGCGTATCAATATCCCGGAGACCATCTATGAATGTCTGGACCGCTAGGTGTTCCATGAAATTATCTGGTGCCATCGGATATGCAAGTCGAACTAGACGAGCAATATCTGCCTCAAATTCGTGAAGATTCTCGCCTTTCTTCTGTGATCGATTCTTCAGTTGGGTATGGTATACTTGCTCCAAATGCGCATGGCCATATCTCATCTCCAAGCGTTTAATGAGTTGAGAATAATCTTTACGTTCCTCAGGAGGCAATGTCTGCAAAATATCACTAGCATCACCCCTCAATGCTATGACTAAAGCAGTCGCTTTCTCGGCAGAAGACCATGCGTTTGCTTCTGCGGCCGCTTCGAATTGCGTCAGGTAAGTTGCCCATGACGTCTTTCCATCGAAGGTTGGTGGCTTGATTCTGGTCTTTGAAATAGCCACAAATTCTTCTATTATTTCGATGGGCCGCGGTATGACTTCTTCGTTGACCTGCTTGGGATCAAAATGACTCGTGGTAGCGGGTAATTTCATCTCAATCATTATTGCCTCTAAAAGTCTAGAATGTTCTCCAATTTTCTCTTCTACAGCTATGAAAACCTCTTCTTTTAACGCTTCTGATTTTTCCGCTAATCTCTGTTCTAGAACTTTCTCAACTTGTTCCAGACTTTTTTCGAAGTTTCTAGAATTTTCTAGTAATTTCTTTTCCAGATTTTTCTCGAGGATTCTAGCGGTTTCTAGGTTTCTTTGTTCCATTTGTTGCATTTGTATTTGCGCATTCTCTATTAATCGTTGTTCCATATTTTTCGCGCTATCCAGGTTCTTCTGCTCCATTTGCTGCATTTGAGTTTGTGAATCAGACGCTGTTCCAAATTTTTCGAATTATCTATTAATCGTTGTTCCATATTTTTCGCACTATCCAGATTGTTCTGTTCCATTTGTTCCATTTTCATCAACAGCGAATTCACGTCAGCATCTCCGCCTTGAAAGACATAATTCTCTGGATCCTCGCCTTCTTGGATCAACACATTGCGAAGCCGTTGCTGGAGGATCGACTTTTTGCCAGTTGTATCCTCATCCCTCTCTTCTAATTCTCGTTTTAACTCGGACACTTTTAATTCAGTCAGTTTCATTCTGTTGGCCATCACGATATTTAAAATAACGTCTTTCCGCACTGTATATTTATTTAAACGAATACTTAATTAACACTTAATTGTCTACTTAGTTTATTATTTATTAATTAATCCACACCTGAATACCACTGTAACGTTTGTCTTTTCGGGTTCTTAAATAAAACTAACAATAACTTTAGACACACACACTATATTAATATTAAAACGTATAACAATATAAAACTAACTATTAACAACAATAAGTACATTTATGTATTCTATATTTATGTAACTATATTTATCTTTACTTCGCGAGACTGTAGGATTCAATGAATGTCTATCCCTTCTTCGACGCGGCTTTTATATTGTCGTGAATATATTCTAGACGCAGGCAGAACGATTGAGAAAACGCTAGATAGTATGACGCGCTATGCGTTAATGGATGAGTCATCACAGTATGTAACGAATGGAAACTGCCTGCCGATTTGCTGATTTGCGATTTTCCGACGCACCGGACTATAAATTTTTCCAAGAATTGAAAGAATAATTGCTTCTGGAATTCTAGGCTGAAATGGTATCCTTGACACTGCTCCCTTCTTGGCTGACGCTTCGTCTTCTGTTACAAAGGCCATATTCAGGGTTTCTACTACTGTTGCTGCACTGTCTCAGTGCAGAAGCAGCTGCACTGTCTCAGTGCAGGAGCAGATGTTCCTTGCAACATTGGACAGAAACTTCGGCCAAGAAGGAAACAGTGCCAAGGACGCGGCTCCAGCCCGGAATCCCAGAAGCGATCATGGGCAACGACCTCGTAAGCCTACAAGCCTGATTGAAAGAGTATTTGCTTTAAAACAAATTTTGCTTTAAAGCAAGTCTTATTTTGTTGCACTCGCATTCAATTAATACATTCATATTTCATAATTTGGAGAGACGCAATGATTCTGAAAACCAATTCCTAAGTTGTAATATTGGCCTTTCTGCTCTAATTTCAAGTTACTAAAACCTACCCAAAATAATCTTCTAGAGCATGAAATATCGTGCCTTCAAAAACCTTCCTCATTAGAGACGGCCATGCATTTTTAATGGTTGGTGACAGAGCATGTATTCTGTCACAAACGTATAACGGATAGTTTGGTTATGTGATGTAAATGTGTGTAATAATTAGTAATTTAGGTTTTCAAAAAATTATTACAGTATTACAATAGTCAAAATTAAAAGAAAATAATACTAAAGCAGATGCTTCCTGCTTTCAAAGCCATTTATTAGGATTTCCTGGGTTATGTCAGCACAAGAATTCACAATAGCATCACGAAGCTCTTCGATTGTGTGATGTCTGGTCTTGAAAATTGTATTCTTTAAATATGGAAAAATAAAATAGTCTAAAATTGTCAAATCTGGAGATCTTGGAGGAAAATTAATAATTCTTGTATCCAAAAATTCTTGCAAAAAAAGCGATTGTTTCTCGAGATTTGTGCGATGGTGAGTTCATAATCATGAAATTCATTAATAAACGGCTTTAATACTTCATGTCGGTATCTGTCAATAGTTACGGTTTGATTAAAAAATATAGGCCCAATAATTGGTCTTCTTGAAACTACTAGCCAGGCGCTTATTTTTTGTGGATGTAGCGTAGTTTGCATAAATTCATGGGGGTTTTTTGCAGACCAAATTCTCATATTTTGTCTTGTTTAAATATCCTGAAATATGGAACCAAGCCTCATCCGAAAAGACGCATTAGTCGAGAATGTCATTATTATTTATGTTATTCAAAAACCATAGACATAGACAATACTGTTCTCCAAACAAAATCTACCTGTTTGAGTTCTGAAACTGCTTGAATTTTATATGGAAATAACTTTAACTCCTTTTTTTAAATTGTATGACTAATGAACTTGTTGTGATAGTTTTGCGATAGATTTTTTGGGTGAGTTGTCCATTCGACATCGAATATCCTCTACATAATTTGCTGTGCGCTTTCTAGGTGCTTCACCGTCAGGTTTGCGAATTATTGCCCCTGTTTCACCAAGTTTAATAACAAGCTTGAATATGTTTTTGCAGTTGTGCGTAATATTGGGATACTGATGTCAGAAATCCTGTAAGCAGTGATTACTGGAATAAACCTCTAATTTTTGGCCAGTTGTATAGTAACTTTGAATAATAAATATTTTATGTTGTTACTCTAACATTTTAATAACATAATTTATTTCATACTGATGTCAAAAATAGAACATTAAAGTCCTAGTACTTCAAAGTAAAATATAAAGGTTCTAGTACTTTTTCAAATTTATTCGTATTGGTTTCGTGACTTATGTGGCATCAAATTCTTCTTCACGCGATCAGTTTCATCCAGAATATATTGCGATATCTCATTTGTATCCATTTTAAAACAAATAATGGAATAAAACACAAAAAATTGACGCGGCTTTTTCATTTTTATTTGTAACAAACGCGTCGCTATGGAAATATTAGTTACAACTTACTTAATTTTTACGAATAATTTCTGCGGGACATAAATGTCATTTTTGACATCAGTAATAAATTCATTTTTTTTTATTTAAAATTCATTAAACTTGCAGCATGAAATAAACCTTTGTATTCACCATGAGCGAAAACTGTTTTTAAAGGTCGCAAGTAGTTCCGTCCTCGGCTGACGCCTCGGCCATAAACAACTTTCTCGTTCTTAAAAATCTCACTTTTCGTTCTTGATAAATAAAATACTATTAAAAAATATAAGCGTTTATAGTTTGAATTTATGTATGAAAACTTTGATTACTTAGTTACTTTAACAACAGCCTACTATAATGAGGAAAGTTTTGAAAGCACGTTATACAGGGTATTCCACGAGAGCCGTTCATTAGAAGTTTTCGTGGTTAGAAAAAACTTAGAATTCTGAAATTTTGGGTTCCAGGGTTATTCAAGATTCTCTTTCATTTTAAAATATTTTCAAGATCATACTACTTCCGGTTATACCGGAAGTCGCCATTAACTTCCTTATTTTATATGGAACACCCGGTATATTATTTCATTTTTGGATTCCTGAGAAAATTTCATAGTGGGTTTTCATCAGGTTTCCCTATACTTATTTTCAATTTTTTCTTAGATATCTTGACTTTTTTGAAAATTTTGAGAGATGTAGCCCTGTTTTGAGCATTGCGCCCTTTAACCAATTTCGATTGGTGGAAAGCGCTTCTGGGGTAGACGGAAGCACAGGAATGATACTTTCGAATGCCATATTGACAACTGTTTATCGCATACAGGGTATCCAAAATTTAATGACCAATTACATCATTTTAAAAGTTGAAAAAGTTCGTTTTTTCAAATGGGACACCCTGTATTTTATTGGATGGTCGGATGCAGAATTTGATTCTGCATCGATTTTGCTATAACATTCTCTATACCTATTTCCAGTGGTTTTCTTATTAATCCATATTTTTTATTTTAATGTGGTTTTTTGGCAGAAACCGAAACATCGCTTGCCTTTCGTAGCCAAATAAACATCAATGAAACGGTAAAAAATTTACTTTAATTAGAACATGACATTAATACATAACATTTAGAACGAAATATAAAATAAAAACAAAAAATTGGAACATAATGACAAAAAATAATAAGAGAATGTAAAATTACAATAATTGTTCTATATGACCTCCATTTTGGTTCAAACACTGAATAACTCTGTCATATACTCCTCGCGAAACAGATCTCCGAAGTTCGTCTGGACTTATATTAGTAAACGCATGGTGAACACGGTTCAATAATTCCTCTCTAGTTTGTACCGGCTTAGAGTACACTATATCTTTTATACGACCCCAGAGGTAAAAATCCAAGGGTGTCAAATCGGGTGATCTGGGTGGCCAGTTCCAAGGTCCCCGCGGGCCAATCCACCGATCCTCGAACATCATTGACAATTGCCGGTGTACAGCTATAGTTGAATGTGCTGGAGCACCACCAAGCTGATACCAACTGTTTGCTCTATCACGTGGAGGTAGGGCATTTAGAAAATCACTAACAAACCCTCTCAGTATCTCCAGATATCTAGCCGCATTTAAATTTTCATCGTACACTTGATAAGCCACTCTGTTGTCCATAATTAAACAAAAAACATTGAAACTAAAGCGGTCTTGGTGATTATGTTCCCTAATAACATGTGGATTATCTTGTGCCCAGTAGTGAGTATTTCGGCGATTTGTAATTCCTTGCCTGCTGAATTTCGATTCATCAGACCACATAATCTGATGAAGAAATCTCGGATCTTCGGTCATTTTCAAAATCATAAATTCGCAAAAGTTGACACGTCTTGCCTCTTCACCAAGACGTATTCCTTGAACAGTTATCTCACAAAAAGGATGCATTCCATGTTTTTTTAATATTCTGTGGATTGATGTTTTTGAAATACCCAAATCCAGCGCTGCTGTCGAAATTAAGCTCCGCGGATAAGCTTTAGAAAACGCCAACACATTCACCACGTTATCTTCATTATCAGTTACGGGCTTTAGGTTATTTTGAGTTGCCCTTACGTTTCCAGTTGCTATAAAGCGAGTTTCGATTCTTGCGAATTTTCTGGGAGTCATTGTTGGTAGGTCCGGATATCGTTCATTAAATAGTCTGCATGTTCGTCGAACAATTCGTCCACATTCACCGTGCGTGTAAAACAAATTTAATAAATCATTATTGGAATATCCTTCAACATTCTCCATTATAAACTGTACTTAAGCAAGTTAACAAAATCCCTAGAACTGTAAGTAGATACCTCACGTATCTGCACGATGATACTGCTTTGACATTAAATCAACATTGCTTCAATTCCTGTCAAAATCAAGGCTTACTAGGTAGAACTTTTGGAGTTTGATCACCTTTTGATAAAAATATGGATTAACAAGAAAACCACTGGAAATAGGTATAGGGAATGTTATAGCAAATCGATGCAGAATTAAATTCTGCATCCGACCATCCAATAAAATACAGGGTGTCCTATTTGAAAAAGCGAACTTTTTCAACTTTTAAAATGATGTAATTGGTCATTAAATTTTGGATACCCTGTATGCGATAAATCAGTTGTCAATATGGCATTCGAAAGTATCATTCCTGTGCTTCCGTCTACCCTAGAAGCGCTTTCCACCAATCGAAATTGGTTAAAGGGCGCAATGCTCAAAACAGGGCTACATCTGTCAAAATTTTCAAAAAAATCAATATATCTAAAAAAAAATTGAAAATAAGTATAGGGAAACCTGATGAAAACCCACTATGAAATTTTCTCAGGAATCCAAAAATGAAATAATATTCCGGGTATTCCATTTAAAATAAGGAAGTTAATGGCGACTTCCGGTATAACCGGAAGTAGTATGATCTTGAAAATATTTTAAAATGAAAGAGAATCTTGAATAACCCTGGAACCCAAAATTTCAGAATTCTAAATTTTTTCTAACCACGAAAACTTCTAACGAACGGCTCTCGTGGAAAAGCCTGTACACGTTTACATAAACGTTCAAACAACACAAAATAACTGAAACCCTCTTCAAAAAAACACATGTACCAATCAAATACGTCTTAACTTATTATTAGAGAGGTTCATTCGAGTAACATCCCACCGGCACCTCGTCCTAGCGCGTATATATATTTTGTCAGTCGCTGTCCGCACACCGTTCAGTATACTTCGCTGGTTTACAGTGATAAATAGTTTTATAATGTCACAAATAGTCAAGAAGAGACCGTTTTACGATGTAACTCATAAATTACTAATGGAATTTCCGGATTTTAATCGCAATGGCAGCATAATGAAGTGTTAAGTGTGTGATATAGCCCTAATGTGTTCAAGGATATTTCACTGCGGAAGACACGTAAATAGTGTGATCAAATTGGTCAAAAAACGTGTTCGCCAATGTCACAGACTGTGTCCCAATATTCCTGAAAAACCACAGCCGATTCTTACACAATGGGGAACATTGTTAAAGGCAGCGTTTTACTATCATAAATATTTTGATAATACTAAAAACGTTATTTTTAAATTCGATCCCAAAGACGCTGCAGCTATCAAGGAAAGCCAATCAAAATGTCAAAATAGTCAGGTTAAAACAGATTGTAGTTATGCAAATATAACATCAGTAGATGTAGAACACTCATTTTCTGCGATTAAGCACATTTTTTTCTCCGCAACGCACTCAATTTGGGGAAATTGCTGTGGAGACACTTCTGATATTGCAAATATTTACCCGATTCAACCCAGTTTGTGACTTCACGGAAGACGTGATAAGTGTTATTGCTTTTGTTGGATAATTTTGATCAAGAAGATGTGAAACATTGAAACATTATCTGAACTAATATTAAGGGAGATTATACTGAAACATAAAACTTCTCTCTAAGAAATTTTCTAATTCAAAAATAGTCTAAGGTGGAACATAACATCATCAGCATTCATACCTTTCTTCTTTTAAAGTATTCTGCCATTTTTCTCTGCAGAAAGTTGTTCTTCATTTTCAACATGGGATATTCTTTCATAAGTGACCTATAAAGTTCATAATATGGTTCCCTGTCAATATATTCTTCAGGTACAGATTCTTCTTCCTCTTCTTCCTCTTCTTCAAATTTGTGGTCTTCACCTTCTTCCTCAGCCATTGTTAACTCAGCTATAAGAACAACCTCGAGTTTAATCTAATTCTATAAGAACATATCTGATCATTGTAAACGTTTGATATAGCTTGGCATACCATAAGATTCCTCGTGTCGAACAAACATGTCTTTCCCAGTTTGGGCGAAGTCGCCGCTCAATGAGTGCGAACCAGTTTCGTATCTATCATTAACCCCCACCTCTGAAATAAAATTGCAACACAACTTCAAATCTATACACTTAGATATTTTCAATAGTTGAAAAATTATTAGTTGAAAACTAACGAAGTAATAAGTAACATCATAAAAGTCATATTTCAATAAATAAACTCTCCTTTAGTTTCGTTACAGCGTTTGGTACGATATACGCACAATTTGAGACAAAATGCATACCAAATTCGCATTGAAAGATGATTTAGGATGCATTTAATATGCTTTCATAATATTTTAATTTCAGACATTTATTATTGTTAAATATGAGTAAATTTATGATATAGTGTTCAAATACAAACATTTCCAAGTTTAACCCACTATATAATAATATATTTTTTCCAATTTTACTTATTAAAATGATCATTACATATATTGAATTTCATTATTAAAACAACATTTTAATCATAAAGGTGAATAAAATTAATCAAAACAGTGAATAAAATGTTTCGAGCAACACTTTATTCACACTGCTATTGACAACACGAATAAATAAAAAAAAATAAAACGTCGCACTACCTTTAAAATTTTCGTTGCCAGGATCGTTGTTTCAAGTCTCATGTGACATTTCACGCAAATTCTTCAATTTGTCGATTTCAAGTCCGAAACTGTGTTTGAAATGGCAAATAACCAGAGATAAAGCGTACCAGAAGATGTTCTGAACGAAGCTGCGATTGCAGTATCCAATTTATTGCCAGAAAAATCTAAATTAGTTTACGAAAAAGAGTACAAAACATTTTGCGACTGGAAGACAATAAAAACTGTGAAAACTGTTAACGAGCAAATACTTCTAGCATATTTCTTAGAAAAATCGCAGAAAGTAAAGGTGTCCACCTTATGGTCTCATTACTCGATGCTCAGAGCAACACTATCCATAAATGAAAATATTGATATTTCCAAGTACGTAAACCTAACTATTCAAAATTTCATTTAATTATTTTGGAGTTCTTCAGGTTTTCAAGGCTCATCGATTTTATAAAAAGACAATCTTCAGGTTACAAACCAAAAAAGTCGAAAACTTTTGAAAGAACTGATTTTTACAAATTTTTATCCGAGGCCCCTAATGAAATGTACTTATGTATGAAGGTAAGAATTTTTATAATCATCCTTGAAATACGTTTCCTAATTTTCATTCTTTCTAGGTAGTACTAATTATGGGTATAGCTGGCGGATGTAGAATTGACGAACTACATAAAATTCGAGTTGATGATATTGATGAGAAAGAGTCTGTACTAATAATTTCGCTTCCAGACACTAAAACAAATAAGAGCCGCAAATTTACAATTATCAATGAAAACTGTCAAGTTGATTTGTTAGAAATTTACAAGAAGTACAAAAAATTACGTCCACGAAACGTACCACACAGAAAATTTTTTCTCTGTTATCGTAATCAAAAGTGCACAATACAACCTATTGGTATCAACACTTTTGCAAAGATACCTCAAATGATAGCAAAATATCTGAAGTTACCAAATCATGATCTTTATACCGGACACTGTTTCCGAAGAACTTCCGCAAATTTATTAGCAAATGCAGGAGCTGACTTATTAACTCTAAAAAGACACGGAGGCTGAAAGTCTTCTACAGTAGCAGAACAGTATATCGACGAATCAATTGCTCAAAAAATGTCCACGTCAAGAAAAATTTTGACAGATGTAAATTCAAATAAAAGGCCTGGAACTTCCACTGCACTTGACCCTGACGAAAGTACAGTCAACTTAGCTTGCACTGTACTTGACTCTGACGAAAATAGAGTCAACTTTCCTGGTTTAAGAATTCATCAAATTATTAATAGTACAATCAATATTCATGTAAATAAATTACCTAATCAATAAATTTTTTTGAAACTTTTGCAAAATTGGAAAAAAATCTTGTATGATACACGTGAATAAGCAAATTTTATCCACTCAAAAACATTATCGCACTCGGCTTGCACCTCGTGCGCTAAACAATTTTTTCGTGGATAAAATTTGTCTTTATTCACTTATACCATAAATAGCTATTTATTGGCACATTGCCATTGTTAAAACTCTTTATTTTCTAAGAATTCTGTACACCTGCAAATCTATTTATTACCTAGGATTATAAATAATCTGCATCTTTTGCCAAATTCATTTATTGCTCTATAAAACAGACTTTTTGGTTATTGCCTAGGGTTATTTATTAGTCAACGATTTCAATAGACCCTTAATACCTGCTATTGTTAATTATATTAATATGTATAATAGGCTAACGATTCCTAAATATGTATGTACCATAAAAATTCCATTAGTGAACAAAGGTTTTACTTTGGATATTCATTGTTAAGATCTCCTTTCTTAGATATGTATAATAAATCTTATTACTCTAACAAAGAACCATTCGGAAATGTATACTTAGGTTTATGCCACCTACTAATACTTAATTAGTAATGACATTTTATTATTTATTACTTAAGATTAGATCTTTAAGATATTATCGTAAACCTTGATTATTGTTGCTTGTAGGCATAATTTCCACGAAATTAACACACAGGAATTGCCCGTTATGACGTCAAACAACACACCGTTCAACTAATACGCTTTTAAAATGTAATAATTAGGGTAGTGGCATATTTTTACCTACTTGAAAACAGAACAGAATACATCAGTCTCACAGTAACATCAGTATAAGACACACAGTCTTAGAGTCTCCAATCATCATCAGTATAAGGCACACAGTCTTACAGTATCATTCAGAGTCTCATAACATCATAACAATCATTTTTTAACAAAAAACACCAGTCTCAACAGACGTTTATATTAGTGTAAGTCATTTGGAACTTACTGCAAGTGAGAATTAATGAATATTAAATTATTAATTAATTAATTAAGCTGAAAAAAACAAGTCAATCAACGGGAAACGTACAGACGCGTTTCGTTCTAGTTGGAACTTTTCAATGCACGGCATTCCTCGAAGACGGACTTTGCTTTTCATTTCTATACTTTCTGTATATATAGTTAACATTTGGAACTTACTGCAAGTGAGAATTAATGAATATTAAATCTCATTCTTACATGTAAATGTCGACTTATGTGATGCGTTCATAACTTATGAACTTGTTTTTTTCAGCAATTCTTAATTAACCTAATTACCAGGAAGTACGTTGTCGCGAAAGGGTGTGTTCTGCATACTGGTACAAACTTAGTTTGTCGGATTGTAGTTATGAACGCATCACATAAGTCGACATTTACATGTAAGAATGAGATTTAATATTCATTAATTCTCACTTGCAGTAAGTTCCAAATGTTAACTATATATACAGAGAGTATAGAAATGAAAAGCAAAGTCCGTCTTCGAGGAATGCCGTGCATTGAAAAGTTCCAACTAGAACGAAACGCGTCTGTACGTTACCCGTTGATTGACTTGTTTTTTTCAGCAATTCTTAATTAACTTAGTGTAAGTCGTTGAAGATCCAAAATAAATGTATATAGTGTAAATAAATATATTTAGATGAAAGTACTTTTATTCATTAACTAACAGTCACCGAATATTTAAAAAGTAAAGCCTTACAAACTGTACGGTGCACGGTGAAGCAACATAGGGGTAGTGATTCTAATTGAAGCATCACCGCCAGAAACCTGAAACAACCTTAACATTGGTATAGCAATCGCCAATTAAGTTGGCGCGAGGAGGGGATGCGCAGAAGCCGTTTTTAAAAACGTCCACCCCCACTACTCAAGTAATTGTCAGAATACATTTGTCATTGACGTTTGACGGAACATAATGTCTTTGCTAGGGGATCATAAAATTATACACGCTCAGAGGTTAGAATTATCTGACATTTGATGTAAAACCAAATACAAATCTCCCCACTACTTCTAATCCTGCGCGAACTTACTCCTCTTCGCGCCAACTTAATTGGCGTTTGCTATACATCACTCCGAACAAAATGGTCCTTCGAGCGCCAGATTCTCCCGAAAGCAGACCAAATTCATTACAGAGGCAATCAACAAATGGAGACGTGTTTCGGACTGGACTACCTACATCAGTGTACGACGTTGTTACCATGTCCTTGGCCAGGCGATGCTGCTCTTAGTCGATAGACGGAGTGTGATATTATCATGAGCGTATGGCATAAACGGCAAACCGACTGGTTATGGTAATTTCACGTCATACGATACCTAGGAATCCGTATTCATAACCCGTTTTCTAGGTATCGATTAATTTACCGATTTTACCATATCTATGGCATGAAATTTGCAATATTGTGATGTTTTGCTTTTTTTTGTAATAATTATACTTATTATGTTTATGTTATAATATGGATATTTGCTACGCATAATGTAAAATTCAACAACATTCTTTTAAATGTCTGCTATATAATATACAGTGTGTTTAAAAAAGATGCGGCAATATTAAAGGGGGTGATTGCCCAGGTCATTTTATACAAAAAGTTCCTATAAACATAGGTCCGCATACGCTTCGTTACCGATCTACAGCGTGTTGAAGTTTAATTTTAAAAAACAGTAAAAACTTGATTTTTCCAAAGCGGCTTGAGATATCATAATGAAATTTTAGGCATGTTAATAGCTGTGGGAGACACATACTTTGCAATACAACACGATGTTTCAGTCGTACCTCTGGCGCGCGTATTGGCACGTCACAGGCTATTTTTAAATAAAAAATAGGACGCCTCTGATTTCTCTAAAAATACAAATATGCTTTTATTTATTGTTCAATTATGAAGAAAAAAGCTCTCTTAACTTTTTATCGTACGACTTACCGTTTTTTAGTAAAAAAAACATTTTAGTGCATGTCCATTTATTACAGAAAAAAAAATAAAAAAACAAGGTTTTATTCAAGGGCAAAAACAAATATTTTACCAAACCACAGTCCTGTTTTATTCACTGACATATTGAATGACATATTGAATGAATCACGTGATTAATAATTTTGTATGTGTCGAATTTGTTGAAGTTCCTTATCATGAATCGCTATACGAATGCCGAGATGACCGACATGCACTACATTTATGGGCGTGCTGATGGCAATGCATTAGAAGCTAGGCGGTTGTATACTGAAAGATTTCCTGGCCGTATTGTTCCTGATAGAAAAACTTTCGAAAGTATTCATCGGCGTCTTTATGAAACAGGCACATTAAGACGAAATGGAGGAGCAGGAAGGCCAAGGACAGCAAGAACGGTAGAGCTGGAAGAGGATGTGCTAGACATGATTGAAGAAGATCGAGGTACTTCTACTCGAAAAATTGCTGACGCTTTGGATGTAAGTAATGGGACTATTTGGCACATTCTGAAGGAAAATTTGTTGTATCCATTCCATATACAACGCGTTCAAGCACTTCTTCCTGCTGATTTTCCTCCTCGCATTGCATTCTGTCAATGACTTTTGCACAAAATGGTTCAAATCCCTCAACTCCTGATGTTGATTCTGTTCGCCGATGAAGCGAATTTTTCAAGAAATGCAATACGGAATTTCCATAATAACCATGTATGGTGTGACGAAAATCCACATGAAATTGTTGAAGATCGTTTTCAACATCAGTTTTCTTTGAACGTTTGGCTTGGGATTGTGGGTGACTGCATAATTGGATCGGTATTTTTACCAAGGAAGGAGACTTACCGGAGAGGTGCATCGCAACTTTTTGGAAAACACGCTCCCTGGATTTCTGGAGGACGTACCATTAGCAATTAGAGATGCAATGTGGTATATGCACGATGGCGCACCAGCCCACTTTAGTCAAGTAGCTCGTGATTTCTTAACACAAGCATACGGAAATCGCTGGTTAGGCCGAGGTGGACCTCACTCATGGCCTGCACGATCCCCGGACTTAAATCCCCTGGATTTTCCATGTGGGGCCATTTGAAGTCCTTGGTGTACGCTACTCCATTGGAAAACGTAGAAGACTTAAGAAACCGAATCATTGCTGGGTGCAAGTCAATTAAAACCGATCCTGGTGTTTTTCAGAGAGTTCGCCAGTCGATGAGGAGAAGATTGGATTCTTGCATCCGAGCTAGAGGCGGTCACTTTACACAGTTTTTGTAATTTTTGGTTGATGAAATTGTTGGTTTGGTAAAATATTTGTTTTTGGCCTTGAATAAAACCTTGTTCTTTAATATTTTTTTCTGTAATAAATGGACATGCACTAAAATTTTTTTTTTTAATAAAAAACGGTACGTAGTACGATAAAAAGTTAAGAGAGCTTTTTTCTTCATAATTGAACAATAAATAAAAGCATATTTGTATTTTTAGAGAAATCAGAGGCGTCCTATTTTTTCTTGAAAAATAGCCTGTGACGTGCCAATACGCGCGCCACAGATACGACTGAAACATTGTGTTGTATTGCAAAGTATGTGTCTCCCACAGCTATTAACACGCCTAAAATTTCATTATGATATCTCAAGCCGCTTTGGAAAAATCAAGTTTTTACTGTTTCTTAAAATTAAACTTCAACACGCTGTAGATCGGTAACGAAGCGTATGCGGACCTATGTTTATAGGAACTTTTTGTATAAAATGACCTAGGCAATCACCCCCTTTAATATTGCCGCATCTTTTTTAAACACACTGTATATACTGCATACATACTTAAAAATTCTTTACTTAAAAAGTTATTGCAATCTTTATGTACATTTAAAAAAATACATAAAGGTATGCTACGCGATACATCGCTAAGTATCGATACTTAGCGAGTACTGGAATCGGTGAAGTATCGATAGGTATCGATGCTTTGGAATCGATACCTTTATTCGATACCTAGTAATCAATATTCATAACTCGTTTTCTAGGTATCGATTGTTTGATATCGGTTTCAAGAGATATACAATTAATTTACCGATTCTACTACATATATCTACGGTATGAAATTTGCAATATTGTTTTTTTTTGTAATAATTATAGTTATTATGTCATAATATGGATATTTGCTACGCATAATATAAAATTCAACATTCTTTCAAATATATATTGTATAATATATAATATATATACTGCATACATACTTAAAAATTCTTTACTTAAAAAGTTATTGCATCCCTTATATACATTTAAAAAAATGCACAAAGGTAAGCCACCCGATACAGGGCAAAGTATCGATACTTAGCGAGTACTGGAATCGCTAAAGTATCGATAGGTATCGCTGCTTTGGAATCGATACCTTAGAATCAATACCTTCGTTATCTGAGGTATCGGGGAATCGATACCAGTTATGGTATCGGGTATTGGACGATGTTTCGACTTCGCCCAGCCCTAGTGTTGAAAATCATGGTCACTGAAACTTGAACCTTATAAATAATATCGAATTCCTCTCCTTTCATAAGCGAATAAATTTGAAAGAAGAGTCACTTGGTGTTTGCTAAAAAAATCTGCTATTGTCGAACAATGAGATGACGCATTATCATGCAAAAATAATTAGTTGCCTACATTGTGATATTTATCGTACGCGACGAATTCACGCTATCAATAGCTTCAAAATAAAATAAAATGCATAACTGCTCATTTGACCAGGTGGAACGAATTCTTTGTAGATAATACCCTTCGAATCGCTTCAAGAAACTTCAAGTCCTATGAACAGTTTCAATGAGATCGTTTCAGTGCTCCATTCCATACTATTTTTTAGTCATAGATCAACTTGTGGGGAAGAAGCTTATTAAATGAAAGTAAAAAAGGGAGGATTTTGGGAATTTTAACATGAAATGTAATTATTTTTTAACTTGCGTTACTACATAAAAAGCATTTTACATATTAATTTTACCATGGATTACCTCTAACTCCAATACTATCAGCGTCTGTACTCAATATTCTTGTTCTACTTAAACTTTTTTCATGCGCTTTTTCCTTTTCTAATCTGGCAGCAACGGCCTTCTCTTCATCCAAATATCTTTCCATATCTTTATCAGACGTTATCTCTTCATCTAAAATAAATGTCTCTTCTTCTATGCCCTGTGCTGCCAAATGTTCGCCGTCTTCGGCTTCCTCCTCCGCTTCTGGATATCTTTCTTGCAAATCTTCGTCTTCGCCTTCTTCAAGAATATCGTACAAACCTAATGTGCTTTTTTAAATTAATTTTAAAAATATCAATGTTTGTTATATGTAATTACCTGCTTCTTCGCCTTCCTCGAATTCTTCGGCCACTACTAGACAAACAGAATCGAAATTTCAGAATAAATTGAACAAAGAATGAAATATAAATGTTAGGTTTATTGCAAGAGGGTAGATTGATAAATGTGTTTTGAGACGTAATTATTCTTTTCAAACATTCTTTTGTATTTTTTAAAATAACCTCATTGAACGCCACCGTGTTTTAAATTCACTAGAATTAATTAGTTAGATCGAAAGCAGAAAATACTTCCGGACAGCGTCGAACTTTCTTTCAATTCTCGTGCTTTTCCATTATAAAATAAGAATTTAATTAGAAATTGATATTAAACTTTTTTTGAGGAAAGGAAAAATGATTAATCTTGTCAAAATTTAATCAAGTAATAAATAACAATCGCCATTCTCGGTCGCGCCTGCCAATAGTATTTAACGCGGGAAATTTCAATCTCCTCTCGTGGATATTTTTAAAATTTATTAATAATAATTAAATTTCTAATAAAAATAAGCTTTAACAATTTGATTGAACCTATAACGGCAGATTTTTATCTTATAGAATAGAATCACATTGCTAATGCCTATTTTCATCAGAAATTTAATATATTACAATCTATCTTAGGAAATACACATCCTATTGTATTTAGTTTACACAGCAATTACCTTTTCGCTCTAATTACAGTTACTATAGAAAGGAAGAATTGCTGTTAAAAAACATGCATTTTTAAAAGGTTGTCGATATCAAATAAATAAAACATAAAAAATAATTCCTATTACTTTTTGTTTAATATTGTATGTATATATTCTAAGACAATCGTGAGCACAGTATCTTGCTAAAAAATCAAGTATACTTGTTGTTGAAAGAGACTAATTTAAAATCCTAACTAAAAATACGTATTTACTAGAATAACAGTTTTTCAAAAATTCAACAAATAATAATTTTTGTTTAATTTGCTTCTTGAGGATTTCTAATTTTTACTGTCTTCTACCCCACAAAATGTCAAAGAGGGTGGCAATAAGTGCGTAGTACTTGGAGCGGGTTCTGTTGTATCAACAGCAACTGAAACAGTAAAAACAATATTAGATAATATTTCATAAATATGTAGGTAATCTAAATTATCATTAAATAAGATTGTCATGTTAGAATGGGCATATTACGTAGAATACTCAGAAATAAAGTCTATTATTAATAAAACAAGTAATATACCTATCAGGGGGCAGGTTTATTTCCAAACTGAAGTTCAGTTTCAGGGCGAGGTTGCAATGAATGGCAAGGAAAAAATGAAGGGACAGCATCCAAGCTGAGCCTATAATTCAGACGATCCACATAATTCTCAGCTATAAAATGTCTTCTGCATATTCTGTAATTTCTGAGAATCTCCAGAATATTTAATTCACATCACCTCTTGCCATTTTTTGGATCTGGAAATATTACATTTAATAATAATTCAATATTGTTTTATATTTATTTACTTGTCCAATTAATGTATTTTCTGAACTTCATCGTCTCTATATCCACAATCGAGACAAAACGATGGCGACATTTTAATGTTCGACAATCAAATTATAATTAACACAGAACAAAGCAAAACTATCCTACACACTAATAGATATACACTAAACTACAAAGCACATAATATAACATGTATGTATCACCGATCAATTGTTTATATTACTCCATATAATCTATAACCAAACATAATATCATAAACAAAATAGCTATTCTTAAGTGTTGACGCATGCGTTATTATTTTTACTACAGCGACATCTGAGTTCGCCTTTCATTATGCGAGAAAGAAAGAAATATATACACCTGTCTTATTATAAAACAAGGATTTAGATTGAAATAAATTCCGACAAATTTTCATACTTGCACATCTTGATTGTGTCTGGTAAAGTTATTTATTTGGTGGGCACGGGGCATTTATCAAACTACCTTCCTACTTGATAGAATATAAAGAGAAACTACTATATTCAAGATATTTTTATATTAATAAAGGTGCAACAGTGAAAATATGTCTGTTATTCCTCTAAACTTTACTAAAACTAGAAACTGTTTTAATTACGTACACATTTAGAGTTCTTGGCCTAAAGTCAAACCACAATTTATGTATAATAATTTTGAATATATCAATACGGCTCACAATTGTTTAGAAGTAAACATTAAATTTAATTATTATTAAAAGATATATTATGACCATTGCAACCTAAAGCTTCTCTTTTAATCTCGAGGTTGTATTTTATATAATGCCATTACACAAAATTGATTCTTTTATATTCACACGCTAGTAAACGTACCTTCCTCGTCGACACTTCCAAATATATTCTCAATATCTGAATACGATTTCTGTTCCTGCATAACAAAATCAGATCCGAATTCATCCTGAATAGAAAAACGTATATTTAATCAATATTATTATACTTAAAAACATATAAATGTCCTACTACATTTTGTTTCTTTTGATATCATTCGATACTAATAGCGCCATCTCCTAATTTATATTAATATTATTTCCATTTCATTGTGTAAAAAATAGAAAACTATTTTGTACTTAAATTACTCAATATCGATTCATAATTTTAAAATCTATTAATGATCCCCTAGATTTAGAATAATTTAATACTAAAAGAAGATTAATTATATTCTAGAAGTTCAGTTTAAATGGCGCTTATGAACAAGGAAACATCTTTTATATATATTTGAAAACAATTTCTCTTATTGTGTGACAAAATAAGAGACAACAAAATAAGATACAACGGTAATATTATTAAATTTATAAAAATACCTAATGCGTTGTTTGAATATACTAGTTAGAAATTAAAATTTTACCGATTTTCGTCACTTTCTAGTGACAAATGGATTATTTACAATATAAAAGAAGCTGATAGCTTGTAGAAATCTATCAAACTAGTTAAAATAATTATTAAAATTAAATTTAACCTGATATAAAATTTATATTAATATTTAGGTAGTTTCAAATAACATTTTCTAATTTAATTATCTTATTAAATATTTTTTTAAATTTTAGACGAGAAATACATTGATGCCAAATTTCAATTGTGTCGTAAAATATAACTGACAAGCGTTTCACTTTCATACTTGCCAACAAATATGTAAATTATAGGTATATATATGGTGTATACGGGGTTGGGCAGAAGTAACGCATCAGTCTAATAATTCCGTAAATATAAACTTTAGAACAAAATGTTGTCAACAAAAGTTTTTTAACAAGTTATTTTGTATTGGCTTCAATCATTTGCGTTTTTTTAAATGGAAATAATATTTTTAGAAAATTCGGAATCTTTATTAATTTATGAATATGAATAGGTACTGTTTTACTGGGGTTAGATAATAAAAATATTGAGAAAAAAATAAAATTTAATAAACGTACATTTGGACTAGTGCAGTGTTTTGTAGATTGCTTTGGAAATTGTAGATTTTTGGACTGTCATTGAATTATTGACGATTCACAATAAAATAGTTTCCATCGTAAAACTTGCTTTTTTTAATACGTGTTTTGTGTGAAAATGGTCAAATTAACTACTAAAGAAAGAATAGAAATTCTTATGATGGCCAGATATGCTGACAGGCAACGTTCACATCACGAAGTTTGCACTTTATTCAATAATGTTTATTTGGATCGAGATCCTATAGCTCAATCAACAGTGTCGAGATTGGTTACTAAATTTAGAGGAACGGGTGATGTTAGAGATATACCTAAAGCTGGCCGACCAAAAGAAATCACTAATGAAGACCGATCTCTTCATATTTTACTTGCTGTGACGGAAAATCCCACTACGTCAACCACTCAACTAGGATTAGAAAATGATATGAGTAGCAGATCTATTAGACGAATATTAAAAGCGAACAAATACAAGCCCTATAAGATACACTTACTGCACGAACTTAACGAAGATGACCCGGACAGAAGATTACAGTTTTGTGAAACAATAATGGAATTGTCCAATAACGATCCAAATCGTATTTTCTGACGAAGCTACATTTTGTCTAAATGGATTTGTAAATAGGCATAACTGCCGTTATTGGGAGACTGAAAATCCACATTGGATGCGCGAAAATCATACACGACATCGCCACAAACTTAATGTGTGGGCTGGCATTGTTGGGCAACGAATCATAGGTCCGTACTTCTTGGAACATAACCTAAATGGTGATGCTTACTTACATTTACTGCGTAACCATATTGTACCAGATCTGTTGATTTTATTTCCTAACGACAATCAACGAAGCATGCCAAACCGTAATCTATGGTTTCAACAAGTTGGAGCACCACCACATTATGCTATTAATGTTCGACAGTATTTAGACACAATTTTTCCCGGTAGTTGGATTGGACGTCGGGGTTTTATTGATTGGTCCGCTAGATCTCCCGTTTTAAATCCATTGGATTACTTTCTTTGGGGACACTTGAAGACGCAAGTATACAAGGAGAAACCTAGAAAACTAGAGGATTTGAGAGAAAAAATTACTCGTGAGATACAAGCCATACCACATAATAGTTTACAAAATAAAATTCGTCATTTTTGTGAACGTTTAGGACACTGTCGGGTCGTAGAAGGACGTCACTTTGAGCAATTAATTTAATTTTCTAGTTTGTTTACTTTTATTAAATTTTATTTTTTTATCAATATTTTTATTATCTAACCCCATGAAAATAGTACGCATTCATATTCAGAACTTAATAAAGATTCCGAATTGTCTAAAAAATAATATTATTTCCATTTAAAAAAAAAAAAAATTTTTTGGCTGTCATATGTAATCATTATGAAAAAAAAAACAAATGATTGAAGCGAATACAAAATAACTTGTCAAAAAGCTTTTGTTAATAACATTTTGTTCTAAAGTTTATATTTACGGAATTATTCGACTGATGCGTTACTTTTGCCCAACCCTGTATATATATATATATATATATATATATATATATATATATATAACATTTGATAAATTATTATATATATATATACATATATATATATATATACCGCCTCATTCTGAGCAAACGCAACGATCCGAATGTATGAATATTTCTCCCGCTCCAAATACAAATCCCCTGAACGCGTTTAGCCAATCACAACACAGTCTGTCTCATTCCGAGCAAACGCAACGATCCGAATGTGCAATTATTTTTCTGGCTCCTAATACAATTCCCCTGAATGCTGTAGGCGCGTTAACATCGATGTCATATGTCATACATACTTACATATTATGGAGCGGCGTAAGAAAAATTATCTGATTACCAAATTACTATTAAAGGACTATAAATTGTTTAGTCCTGTGTTATGGTAATGAGTAAATTGCAATACGTTATACTGACGATGGTTACACAAAGCGTAATGATATTATTAATAAGCGATCAAGAAAATTGCAAATAAGGCATCAGAGATTTAATAAATTAAATTTTAATAATAAAGGTCACAAAAACTATTCATAGTATACTAAATAAATTTCAGAACTAATAAAAACTAAATTAAATTCTAGTAATGTAAAGAAAAATTTACTCTTACAAATAATAAAATAAATTGTTCATAATGAGAAATTAATTATATAATAACGGAAATTCATCCGTTTAAACTCATCGCCGTAAAATAATTGATGATGTTTGGAATATTTATAATTACGAAAACCATTTAATTTTAGTATGCGGTTAACGGAAGAGCAGCATATGCCTAAATCATTATAAATATCGCTATGTGTCAAATTTCAATTTAGTTCTATTGCAGCGCATACTAAATTGGACGTATCATTAGGAACTCTGCGATTTGGGAATAATGGTTTTAAATTTTGTAAAGAACCAGTAATGTCTATTTTCTTTTTAAGTCTACAAATTGTAGCATTGTTCGGGATGGGCCTGTCGGCATACCTTCCGGCAAATAAGTCACATACTATTTGATAAGAATTATCAGCGTGATACCATTTCATCATTTCGGCTTTCTCTTCTAGTGTATAACGCGGCATGATCACTATTCAAACGCTTAAGAGACTCCGTATAGGGTGACAGTGGTGACACTAATTTGTGACATTAATTGTCAAATGGTTGCGCGACAGACTGTTTTGTGATTGGCTAAAAGCGTTCAGGGGATTTTTATTCGGAGCGGGAGAAATATTCATACATTCGGATCGTTGCGTTTGCTCAGAATGAGGCGGGATATGTATCTGCTGACTGAACAATATTCGGAAATTCTTATCAAATGCATAAATAAAATGCACATTTTTAAATAATTATATTCTAAAGGTAGATGTTATTCATATTTATAAAAATATAAGTTTTTTAAATATAGCTGTTATACATACATATATGAATGCAAAACTATTTTGTTATTAAAGTTATTATACTTGACAAAAATATCGATGCCGGAAAAAAGAGTAGGTATAAGAATATTGTAATAGCTGTTTTGTCGAGATCTAAAATTATATATGGTTATAATGTGACAAACACTTTTTTTTATTTGATTTTGTTTGAGCTTTATATAAATTGTTTTAAATGGGAATTCTTAAACATGTTTCTTTAAGGACTTAAAGACCCCATTAGATCCATCCATTACCTACTCCAGATTTGTCTCTTAAGGTAGACAAAAATAATAAACCATGGAATAATTCATAATTTAAAAGTTTCAATAGCAAATACATTGTATTTTTCAATAAATCCCAAGACAGTTGTTAAACCTCTATTCTATTCTATTTTTAGTAAAAAAAAATGAACGCTTGCATACATGTAGGTATGTGTGTGGCATTTACTTTGTGTAAAATGTTTATTGATTTTGTAAAATAGCAAGTTTCGTATGTCTTTTTGTTTGAGGCATTTTGTAACTAACTTGTTACTTGAAACAAATTTACACTGTTTATATATTTGCGTCCTTATTAGTAAGTCTAAACTTTCTATGGTCCTCAAATGTATTGTTCATATCTTTTTTCGTGCTAAAATATGTTTTGCTTTCAAAATATTTTATGCTATAGCGTGAAAAATATTTTGACAATAATTTTGTGAATATCCAAAGACCACAATTAAAATATGAGCACTTGTGCCCAGACATATTTAACAAAAATGTCTCAATTTTATCACTCTAAATTACAAACACTTAATTTAATTAGCAAAATTCATATCTGTACTTAATACAAACTCAAAATGTCCACTTAATATTTATATTCAAAAACACAGTCCAATTATTTATTTCACAAGCACAACTATTATAAAGAAAAATAAAATAATGCAAGATATTCAAAATTGAAAATAAGAATGTTATACAAGTCTGTATTTTCTTAAAAAATCGATTCATCAATTTCTATGTAATTTAGAGCCAAGGTTTTAAAATGCACTTTAATTCAGACGGTATATACTTTTCTTTCAAGAAACTCCTACAATGGACCTCTCATGAATGAACAAACACTCTATTTTGACCAGAAATATAGTGCTTTGTGCATTTACGAAAGCGGAATTATGTGGTGAAACATAATATTCGGCAAACACACACATATATATATTACCAGTCCTACCTATTTATTCAAATCTTACAACATCCATCTAGAGTGTAATAGATAAACTATTAATTTAAAAAGGTATATAACCCCTTACCACAATTATTAGTCGTATCCTAAATACGTATTTCGACAACTAAGTTGTCATCATCTGTAGGTAAAAACTACTAATTAAAAGTCACACGTGGGGCACAGTAAAGTAAAATAAACGCTTCCGCACAACTACTATACACTGCAACCCTGTAAAGACTAAATTTAACATGCCAATCTCAAACTACGAGACAAAACACTTGCCTCGTAAGGAAAAGGTTTTAAAAACATGTGTTAAATTATCGAACAAAGGAACGGCAGAAATTCTTCTCTAAAGAAGGCGCCTACTAAAAACGATTTTTAAAGCTACGGTGACCTACTATTAAACTAAATGAAACACCTTATATTTTCACAAAACACTAGTATATTTAACTATATGAATATTTCATGTGCATTGTAACCATTTGTAATGGAAAATTTTTACACCCCTACCCAATATAGATTTTGTCACTACACTTGTACTCGAAATAATACGTTTAAATAATAACTACTAATGTGTACAATGCACATGAAATATTCATATAGTTAAATATACTAGTGTTTTGTGAAAATATAAGGTGTTTCATTTAGTTTAATAGTAGGTCACCGTAGCTTTAAAAATCGTTTTTAGTAGGCGTCTTCTTTAGAGAAGAATTTCTGCCGTTCCTTTGTTCGATAATTTAACACATGTTTTTAAAACCATTTCCTTAAGAGGCAAGTGTTTTGTCTCGTAGTTTGAGATTGGCATGTTAAATTTAGTCTTTACAGGGTTGCAGTGTATAGTAGTTGTACGGAAGCGTTTATTTTACTTTACTGTGCCCCATGTGTGACTTCTAATTAGTAGTTTTTACCTACTGATGATGACAACTTAGTTGTTGAAATACGTATTTAGGATACGACTAATAATTGTGGTAAGGGGTTATATACCTTTTTAAATTATTATTTAACCACAGTCTCCATTGAAAGAATTTTAGATAAACTATTGTTTTTTAAATGGGCCTCATGAGAGGGTCCCCATCTAGCGCTCTTGTCCAATTTTCGGTAACTATTTTCCCCAAAAGATTGACTAATATTCAAAAACGCCTAATGTACTTTGGAATCATTCGATACTAACAGCGCCATCTCGTAATTAAGATAACATATAATTTCCGTTTCGTCTAGCAAAAATAGAAAACTACATAAATTACTCAATATCCTAGGAAACTGGAGCTATAATTGATTGATGATTTTATAATTATAATTTATTCAAGATTTATCCATAGATTTAAATAATAAATTAATTTAATAATCTTGAAAGAAGATTAAATCTTATGTATAGATAGCGCTCATGACCAGGAAAAAAAATTTCTTTTGTTACATTAGTTGATTGTTAAAAAATGAAATTATGAAGTATAATTAAATACGCAAAGTTGCTATTTTTTCAGTTTAAGTATATAAATTGAAAAATAGAGTTGTGAAACAGTGTAGGAAAATTTCCCTAGATCTCGGGAAAAACTAATTTAAATATGATCTATAGTAATTTGTAATTTTTAATTGAAAATAAAGTATTTGTTTAAATAATTTTTTTAAGTTTGTTATAATGCCATAGACGAGATCGTAGAAAAAGTATAGTGTTTATTTAACTCATCGAAATCATTTTTTTAAGCTTGCGAACATTACTGTTTCGTTTTATAAACGAAACCAATTGGTATATTATATAGTAAATATAAATATTATTCATTTTTTAATTATATATTAAAAATAAGTATTATTCATTTTATATTATATATTAAATATAAGAAATCATAGATTATAGTATTTAAATCTAAGAGTCAGGAACAAAGTCAACTGTCAACATGCCGGCACTTATTTATTGCCGCATCACGGCGTTGAAAAACCGTTTAGTTCAACAACTAAATTGCGTGTTGTTTTCGACGCCTCCTCCAAAACATCCATGGGCGTATCATTGAATGATAAATTAATGGTAGGCCCCACCATTCAACAAGATTTATTTAGTATCATAATTCGATTTCGAACACATCAAATTGTTATAACTGCCGACATAACAAAAATGTATAGGCAGGTATTGGTTCGCGAACAAGACAGGCCATTTCAAAGAATTTTGTTTCGAGAAACCAGTAATCAACCTATACAAATCTATGGGCTTTCCACTGTCACGTACGGGACCGCTTCTGCATCATTTTTAGCAATCAGGTGCCTTCATAAATTAGCTGAAGAAGAAAAACATAATTATCCCAACGGCGCATCAACAGTGTTAAGAGATTTTTATGTAGACGATCTGATATCAGGCGCGGATTCTATAGAAGGAGCAGAAAACATAATCACGCAAACAGTAGCTCTTCTTCAAACAGGTGGATTTGAATTGCGTAAATGGCGTTCAAATTATCCTGAAATCTTCAACGATTTATCAATAAATTCCACTGACAATCACCTGCAGTCATTAGAAAAGGAAAACATTAAAACACTAGGCATTTCATGGGATTCAGAGCAAGATAATTCCATGTATAATATACCAAACACGATTTCAAACGCAAAAATAACAAAACGTTCGATACTTTCCTTTATCGCCAGTTTATTTGATCCATTGGGAATAATCGGCCCTGTTATTATCATAGGTAAAATATTAATGCAAAAACTGTGGCAATTGAAAATTGCATGGGATGAATCCGTTCCTCATGACATACACGTGCAATTCGAACAATACAAGAAAGACATATACCACATATCGTCTCGAACAATTTCTAGAAAGGTAATACACACAAAAAATATATATATATTTAGAAATGCATGGCTTCAGTGACGCTAGTGAAGTGGCTTACGGGGCGTGTATTTACATCAAGGGTATTGATTACGAAGAAAACATTTCTTGTAATCTATTATGCGGCAAATCAAAGGTGGCTCCTATAAAAAGTACCTCATTACGAAGACTTGAATTATGCGCAGCATTATTACTAGCTCAATTAATTGATAAGGTTACTGAAACAATCAATCGAGAATGTCAATCAATTCATTATTGGACTGATTCAGCAATCGTTTTAGCATGGAGCAAGGCAACTAACAAAAAATGGAAATGTAGCTAATCGCGTTAGTGAAATAAGGGAATTAACTAATGTTGCTGCTTGGAATCATGTAAAATCAAGCGACAACCCTGCCGATATCATATCATGGGGCATGTTACCAGATGCTTTGTTTGATAATAACTTATGGTGGCATGGTCCTAACTGGCTACAAACAGATTGTGTCATTCCTTCTGAAATTCCAGAAATTGTAAACGTTCCAGAAGAAAGTCAGCAACTCATATTTGCGCCCAAAATGCAGTAGCATCTTTCTAGTCTATATTTGTCAAGTATTCAAGTTTATCAAAACTTTTAAAGAGTAGTAGCATATTGTCTGCGCTTTAAATGTAATACTATGTCCCTACAAAAAACAGGCACATAATGCTTTTACAGGTTCACTTCTCTCGTCAGAAATTACCGCCGCTCAGAAATGCATAGTTAAATTAGTTCAAACTGAGTGCTTCAGCAATGAATTAAAACAACTACAAAAAAATAACGCGGTGGACTCGAAAGCTCACATTATTTGTTTAAATCCTTTTATCGACGACGAAGGCATTATCAGAGTTGGAGGTCGACTCAAGAATGCAAAACTAGCATACTCACATCAATATCCGATATTACTTCCGAGAAAACACATTGTTACAAGGTTGGTAATTGAATATTTCCATAAAAACCATCTACACGCAGGGATACAAGGAACCATGGCAGCGATCAGAACAGAATATTGGCCGCTATCGTTAAAATCTAACGCAAGGCAAATTGTGAGGCGATGCATTAGTTGCTTTAAGGCAAAACAATATGGAAATCAATATTTGATGGGAAATTTGCCAGCACACCGTATACAGCCTGCACGTCCATTTGCAAACTGTGGTGTTGACTATTGCGGACCGTTCCAAGTTCACGAAAGCAAGCGAAGAAACAGCAAAAACATTAAAATATATGTAGCTATATTTGTATGCCTATCTACAAAGGCAGTACATATAGAACCCGTCTGCGATTTATCTACACAAGCATTTCTAAATACATTGAAACGTTTATAGCACGCAGAGGAAAAATTCAGAATTTATATTGCGATAATGCGACAAACTTTGTAGGTGCTAATAAGGAAATGGAAGGCATGCGCAAATTATTATCGCAAAATAACAAGCGATTATCTGAAGTACTGATCGAAGAGCGTATAAGTTGGTATTTCATTCCTCCAAGAGCTCCTCATTTTGGAGGTCTTTGGGAGGCTGCAGTAAAGTCAATGAAACAGCACCTAATCAAAACAGCAGGTAAGGCATGCCTAACGTATGAAATGTTTTATACCTTGCTAACCGAAATCGAATCAGTCCTTAACTCACGTCCTCTCACTCCTCTAGCCAACGATGCTAATGATTTATCTGTCTTAACCCCCAGTCATTTCCTGATTGGAGACTCTCTTGCGGCGATACCAGAACCCGATTTAACTCATACAAAATTAAATCGTTTGTCATGTTCAAAAAATCAAAAGCATTTCTAGAAGAGATGGGTTAATGAATATTTAAGTCAGCTTCAGCCGCGAGTTAAATGGAAGCAAAACCTCGGAAACGCTTTCTCCATAGGACAACTCGTACTTGTCAAGGAAGACAATGTTCCCCCGCTGCACTGGATTACCGGACGCATCGTGGAACTGCATCCCGGGCAGGATGGTGTTATTCGCACGGCAAGTGTTCGCCTCCACAACAACATTTTGAAGAGGCCTACAGCCAAATTATATATACTTCCGCTAGAGACAAGTGACAATTAAAACAAGTGCAGTTTCTCCCGTTTCATATCAGATCATTGTTTTATTGAAAGTGTATACTTTCAGGGCGGGCAGTATGTTTCGTTTTATAAACGAAACCAATTTGTATATTATATAGTAAATATAAATATTATTCATTTTGTAATTATTAGAGAACGGATGCAATTTCCATAAAACGCAATCGGAAATTGGAATTGTGTATAACGTCGCACAGTACATCCCGGCGTAATTCAATGAAGTATTTGTTTGACTTACTCGGCCACCTGGTCTCGCACGATAACAATGGACAACTCAGCTATTGTATTCGGAGAATATAGTGACTTTTAAAATGTTTTCATGAGCGTAGATAGAAGCGGGGTTTTTATAATGTATTTTATTTATTAGTTTATATTTCGTAAGGTAAATAAAGTGCTGTGAGTAAGTTTCTTGGTTTCATAGTTTTAACTATTAATTACATCGTAATTTTTGTGATAGATCCTGTTTAATATCGTTTGATTGAATCTATTTCTACCAATTATTTCGACGTAAGTGTGCATTGAATTTCGTTCAGTTTCAATAACTTACGCACACATTTTTAGTTTTCATTTATTTAGATCTAGAGCATTGTTTAAGTTACTTTTTCAGACATGATATGGAAGAATGTCGAGAATGGCATTGTAAAACAATGGCGAGTTGGATTGACGGTCATACTGATTGTATGTCCATTGTCAGTGATTCCGAAATTTATTACAAAATCCGTAAAATATCGTCAAAAATTCGTTACTTAGGATCGCAAACACATCTGAACTCTGTAAAACTTTTATGGCGGCTAATATTCCATTAAATAAACTTAGCAATCCCACTTTAAAAATATTTCTGAAAAAATATACTGGTCGAAATGTTCCTGATGAATCAACTTTACGCAAATATTATGTTTCTAGGTGCTATACGAGAACAGTAGAACGCATTAGAAGCCATCTTTTAAATCAATACATATAGATAAGCGCCGACGAAACGGTGGATATGTTAGGACGCTGTGTGGTAAATGTTGTAGCTGGTGTACTGCATCCAACTATTCCCTATAACTCATATGTAATAGCAACAAGTGTTATAAATAGAGTTGATGCGGAAACAGTTGCTGAAACCATTAAGGAGAATATGCAAAAAATGCTTCATTCGGACGCCACGTACAAAGAAAAAATACTTTTATTTGTCAGTGATAGTGCTGCGTATATGTTAAAAACAGGCAGACTATTGAAGAAAACATATCCTAATATGCTGCATATTACTTGTGTAGCACATGCTCTCCACAGAATCTGTGAATATATCAGAGACTCTTTTCCGGAAGTTGATAGATTTGTATCAGCTTTTAAAAAAGTTTTCAGAAAAGCACCATTGAGACTAGCTCTTTTCAGGGAAAAATTTCCATCTCTGTCACTGCCTCCCACTCCAGTAATAACTAGATGGGGAATATGGCTGAAAGCTACTAGTTATTATGCTGAGAATTTCGATAGTCTAAAACATTTCGTAACACTGCTAAAGGAGGATGCTAGAAGTATTGGTGAGTGCAAGGAGCTCACACAAATCCCAAATTTAAAAAATCAGTTGTACTTTCTTCACGAACACTTTGGAAAATTGACAAAACTAATCACTTATTTTGAAAATCGAAATCTCAAATTAAATGACGGATTAACCACATTAGATGTGGCTGTTAATAATTTGAAAAGTATTCCAAGTGACTTCGGATGTGGCCTTCGGCAAAAGTTTGAAGCAATTCTTAATAGAAATCCAGATTTAATTACATTGCAGCAATTATGTATGGAGACAATTCCACAAAATCTAACGGCTAAATATGAAGAAATAAAAGAATATTTCTAGTATGCACCTATAACCAGTTGCGATGTAGAAAGGACGTTTTCTATTTATAAGGATGTACTTAATTCAAAAAGAACAAAATTGACAGAAGAAAACCTTGAGAAACTATTGCTAGTCAATATTAATACTCCTTTACTCGACTTGAACGACAAAATGAAGAAATAGAAATGTTCCAATTATAGAAATAAAATTAAAAACTTTAAAAATACAACTTTTCAACAAATACATATGTATTTCGTAATTTTATAGATCACCACCCGTTTGTTTTCCAATTATATAAATAAAATTAAAAACTTTATAAATACAACTTTTCAACAAATAAATATGTATTTCGTAATTTTATAGATCACCACCCGTTCGTTTTCCAATTATATAAATAAAATTAAATATTTTAGAAATACAGCCTTTCGCCAGTACTGCACTGGGCTTTGCGTCATGTGGTAAGCGTGTCCGTTCTCTAGTAATTATATATTAAAAATAAGTATTATTCATTTTATATTATATATTAAATACATGTAAGAAATCATAGATTATAGTATTTAAATCTAAGAGTCAGGAACAAAATTAAAACCTTTGTATAATTATATTTTGTTATTGTATTAAGATGCAAACGTTTCACTAAATTTAGGATGCTGCGTATTACATATTTGTCAACTGTTATTCATGCCGGCACTTATTTATTGCCGCATTCTTTAGAAACGTTTCAAGTTACTTTATTTTATGAGTAAACGTCCCATGTACACAGTTAGATTCAAAAACTATCTGCAACGTTTGCTAGTTTAGTAGGCACAATTTACAAGCAAGGCGGTTCTTTGTAACTTTGCCGACCTTTTGTTCGTCATTTAGCCGCATGTGGCCTATTTTGTTAATTGTTCCAAGGTTAATTGAAGGGAATGGTAAATTTTGCCTACAATGCTTAAAAAGTTTTTAAATAGCTCAGCGCGCGATGACAACAGTTGCAAGTCGCCAAAGCAAGCCGCCAGTAGCAATTCGCCACAGAACAACGTTCTAGACAACAGTCGTAAGAACAATGTTCAAGACAACAGTCTACATTAATTAATAACAGTCGCGAGTCTTAACATAATAACGTTCTAGACAACAGTCGTAAGAACAATGTTCAAGACAGCAATCGACATTTAATATCAAGAGACACCAGTCTCATATTTTATCAAAAGACAACAGTCTTACTTTACCAGCAATTTTAATGTATGAAGTAATGTAAATATGTAAATAAAGGTGTTATATTGGATGTGCCGCATTTCATTAAAAACTGTCACCGAAGAGTAAATAATTACTGCGTATACGGCCTTACAACCCGTGCGCGGTGAGTCAACACAGGAGCGCCGAAAAACCACGAGTTGCCCCAACAATTACCAAACGAAGCGAAGCTGAATTTGGTAATGTTCTCTCGCTTAAAAAAATGTTAATTTCGTCACTCGTTACACAATATACTATTTTTAACGATTAAAAAATGACACACTGCATACTGAGACTCATGAAAAAAACTTTTTTGACAATTGGAGAAAATATATAGTAAATGTGTTGTTTTTATTGCGAATCGCATATATCAGAATAAAAATTTGCCAATTTGCTCGCTGCAACTAAAACCAATATTTTACAGAAATTAAATTTTTGGATCCGCACAGTTAAAAGTGGCACTATTCACAGCATTACTGATGTAGTCATTAGGTTTCCAAATTTACTTAAAGATCTTAATGATATACCAAATTTCGATACAGAATGGCATCTTTTGAGAAATATTATTCAGGAGTTGTATTGCAAAATGCAAGCTGCAATACAACTCCATCTGAGGAAGACATTGTATGTCGAAACAATTGTTATGGGTATTTTATCTCGATAAAGTGGAAATTAAGTAATATTCCTTTTTTATTTCATTAATTATGAATTTCCATCAAGTAAAGGCTACTTCGGTTCAAAGTAAATACAAGAGTTAATGCATATATTTATTAATAATGATGGTGCATACTTTCTTTATTTATTTATTTCGTATGAGAAGCGAAAATCTAATTTAAATGTTAGTGTATAAATCACTTTTATAATAAAAAAGTGTCAATAATTTATACACTAATATCTAATTTTTTTTAGATAGTCGTTTACTATGAGGGCCATATATACTATGTGAGCAAAAAGATTGAAATACATAGTTGCTTTTCTAGTGTATTTTTCATTTTCATTAATTCAGGTTAGAATGACAAGCACCCAACATTGACTTGACGGTTTGCGCATTATTTATAAATGTCACGAACATCACAGTGAAGTAGTTGTCAGATCACCACCAATTTGAACACTAAAATCAATGCTACCAACTATTTCAGTCTTTTTGGCTCACATAGTACAACATTAAGTTGCACCTTCCGTGGCCTATGTGGAACCTATTTAATTGAGACCATTACCTATGTAGGAGGGTTGCGCCCGGCAGAGATGCTGAAAGATTAGAAATTAGATTTCTATTCCTCGATTCAGGGTTTTGCTCGAGGAGAGCTATCCAGCAATCATTCACATTGATGGAATGTTGAACTTCCGTATCCAGCCAAATCGGTCTCCTAGGTTTCAGCCGGGTCCTGGGGACACTCTCCAAATCATAGTGTATGAGAAAATCAATGTTATTGGAAATCTTAGCCCATTCATTCTGTGCTGCAACGACTTGTCTGATATCCGGCGGGGCGATGTTAGAAAGAATCGGTTACCAGAGACTAATAGTAGATCTAACAGTACCGGTGACGATCCTCATTGTACCATTAAATTGAATATCTTGATGTGAGAGCTTCGATGCCAGACAACAGCACAGTAGTCAGCAGTAGAGTAAGCCAGTGCAATGGCTACCGTTCACAGTGTTTTCCCATTCGCTCGCCATGAATTGCTGGCAAATTTATGTAATATGTTATTACAGGTCTTCACCTTTTGACTAGTTTTAAAGATATGCTGCTTGAATGTCAGAGACCGGTCTAACGTTAAGTACGCCTAGATATTTAGAGTGGGGGTGTGGTTGATCCGACTACAACGAAATTCAACATTCAGCTCTCTGTTGGCTTTCTTATTACACAAATGAAAGGCACGTGATTCTAATTTTGAAGGGTTTGGTTGTAAGCGCTATTTCTTATAATATTAGTCTAAAGCTTGCAGATCTTCAGCAAGTTGTAATTTTCCATCCTCTAGATTCTTGATTAGATGCATAAAGCCAGGTCATTTGCATACAGAAATGTTCGTGATTTTGTGGGTGGAAGATCATTGGTGTATTGTTGAACATTAGAGGAGCCAGAACTGAACCTTGAGGAAGGCCATTCTTCAAGGTTTTGCCATTACTAGTACGATTGTTTAGACAGACTGTTATTCGCGATTACTCAGTATATTCTGGATAAGTTTGCTTAATTTAGCACATGGAATGATGTTTGGGAATTTAAAAATCTTGACCTTTGTATAATATAGTAGATTTAGATAGTCGAAGTAGATAGTAGAATTTAAGGCCTGTTTTACTTTAATATGTATATATTTAAAATAATCTCTTACATGTTTCGGTAATTAATGCCTTTCTCAAAGAATTTTAAATTATAAATGACAGTATATTGCTCATCTCAACAAAATTCAAATTTTAGGTTCCCCTAACTGTGATTGTGGAGAATTCGGTGATATCAATCACATTCTCTTCAATTGTTCTGATCGACGCAATAAAATTAATGTTCTCATTAAAAATTTGATAAAATTAAAATTTTTCCTGCCTTTCTGGATAGCCAATTTACTTTCATCAGAATCTTTTAACATGTGTTTATACTTGTATTTAATTAAAAACAAAATTAATATTTAGCTAACCATACCTCCCCTTCCTATCTTTTTTGTCTTGGTTTTGGTACTTATTTTCAGAGATTCCTTTTCGGCATGTGTAATGTCGAAGCCCCGGCACGAGAACAGTCTTCTAACCATTGTTTTTACCTCTTTTCGAAATCTTGCAGGTGTAAAATAAGCTCACTAACACGAATTATTTGAAAGAAGAAGAAGACAGTATATTAATGACGTATTTAAGTCATTTATAATGTAAAATTCTTTGAAAAAAGCAGTAATTGCCGAAACATGTAAGAGGTTATTTTATATACATATATATAAAATTTTGGTTTGCGCAAATTGATACGTCTTGAATTGCTTTACTATTTCCAATATTAACTGTACGGATCCTTTTGTTGACATACAGTTACTGGCGTCAACATTTGGAAACATTTAAATGCCAGTAACTCTGTTTTTTTAAATAGGACACCTATATCTGTTTACAGGGTTGGATGTAAAATTAAATTCTCTTTCTTTTGATATAAGAATGTACCCATTTATCTTCAACCGTTTTAGAGAAAAATGTATATTTCTTCTGCTGTCGAAGCAGACCACTTCAATTTGCACGACGTAGGCTACGTAACAATAATATTATGGCAGATATTATATTTAATAACCATTTGAACCATTTATAATTATACACAAGTAATAAGCTTAATTTAAATTTGTATAATAAACAATTTTAACAAAACAGGACTTCTCAACAAATAAAAACATAACATAAACATAAAACGCAACAAAAACAGTTTTAAAAAGACATAAGGAAATGCGTGAAATAGGAAGCGCACATTACAAATGTAGTGTTCATTAATTTATTTTTCGAAATGTCTTCCGTTTTGGTCGAAACAATTACGAACACGTTTTTTAAACGATTGTTCAACATTTCTCAACATGATTGGGCTGATTTCTTGAAATGCCAGGGTAATCCGCTGACACATATCTGCCGGTGTAGCCGGTGGCGTAACATAGACTTTGTCTTTAATGAAACCCCATAAAAATAAATCACAACTTGTCAAGCCTGGTGATCTCGCGGGCCAGCTTACTGAACCTTCACGTCCAATCCATCTAATTGGGGAACGTTTCGGTCAAGAACCGGCGCACTTCTACGGCATTATGTGGAGGTGCTCCATCCTGCTGCATCCACATCCTACGTAGAACTGCTAGAGGAACGTCTTCTAATAAATTATCCAACTCATTTTGTAAAAAGTTCAAATATATGGCTCCAATCAGATGTTGGTTAAAAAAAATGGTCCAATTATGCGAGTACCTACTATACCTGCCCACACATTTAGGGACCATCTTTGTTGGCTACCAGTTGTCTGGAATTGATGGGGATTGACGGTGTCATAATAATGATAATTGTGACGATTAACAAAACCGTTTTTGTGAAAAGTTGCTTCATCCGAAAACATAACAAAAACAAAAAAATGTTCATCGTTGTCAATTTTGTCAATGGCCCACTGGCAGAAGTTCTGTCGACGTTCAAAATCAGTTGGAAGTAATTCTTGATGAAGTTGAATGTGGTAGGGATGAAATTTATACTTTTTTATAATTCTATGCACAGATGTTTTACTAATTTCTGTGGTTCTGCTTACTAGTCGCACACTGGTATGAGGATTTTCTTGAATGCAGCCCAACACTAAGAATTCATTTTCTTCCGTTATCGACATACTAATACGGATTGGTTTTTTATAATTAATACTGCCCGAATTTTCAAATCTTTCTCGCGACAACTCAAACGCTGTAATTCGCGGATGCCTGCGTTCCGGATATTGCTGGGCATAACATCTCGACGCTAACAGGGGATTACAGTTGCATTCTCCCAAAACAAATATCATGTCAATCATTTCCTCTCGAGTCAATGACATTTTAAACAAAATGTTCATCATGAACGTCTTGGCAACATCCTAATCTTAAATAAAACTGTCTTCTAACATTATTTAACATATCAGGCGTGGTCGACCTAATCGCAAGCGTTATTCGTTCTCTTAAGTCATTTAAATCCAAAGGTTTAGTTTTGTACACAATGCTCTTCAAATATCCCCATAAAAAAAATCAAGTAAGGTCAGATCAGGTGATCGCGCTGGCCATTCTATCGATCCTCGCCTGCCTATCCACCGATTGGGAAATATTGCATCGAGGTACTGCCGGACATTGCGTTGGTAATGTGGTGGTGCTCCATCCTGCTGAAACCATATCGTATTCATTGGAACTTGAGGGTTTCCTGGATCAGGATATAAATTTGCCAAAGTTGGAATGACATCATTTTGAAGTAGTGCCAAATAACGATCGCCATTCAAATTGCCCTCAATGAAAAAGGGACCAATGATATGGTTTCCAACAATACCTGCCCAAACATTAACTTTTACTGGGTATTGTGTGTGTTCTTCCCTCATCCAGTGAGGATTTTCCGTAGACCAGTAGCGGCAATTTTGCCGATTAGCATGACCGCTAAGAGAAAAAGTGCACTCATCAGAAAACATAACGTCTTCTAAATTGATAATATTGTTATCCAGCATGTCCATCATTCGCTCACAAAAATAAGTTCTTCTATCAAAATCGTCTTCCATAAGCTCCTGAGTAGATATCATTTTATAGGGATGCATTTTATTTTCTTTTAATATGTTTACTATCGATGTATGGCTAACATTTAATGTAGTGGATGCATGTCTACTCGATGTATGTGGGTTTTCCATAAACTCAAGCATCACATCTACTTTGATTTCATCACTCAGTGCATTGGCAGCTGGTTTTTTTTATCTGCCTTACATGACCAAACTCTCGAAACTGCTTCTCTATCTTACTTATTGTTCCTTGAGCTATAGGCGGTAAATCAGGAAATTTCTCATGAAATAGGCGGGTTACTTCTTGTTGTGTTCGGGTTCTATCTCCGTAACCAATCATTTGTATGACTGTTATTTTATGCATTTCCGTTAATCTAACCATTTCCAAGAATTGTATTTTACGAAATTCAAACTAAAATTATCAAACTGTCAATTTAAATGACAACTTTTAAATACAAAACAATTTACTAAGGCGTTTTAAACAAACTAATGTTGCCACGGAAACTTTTTAAAATATTTTTAATGGATACCATCTAAAAAGCACATTGGTATGGTTTTTACTCACTTTCCTATTATGAAGACCTAAACGGGAAGTAAGTAATGCAATGATGCCTTTGATGTATGTATTAAATCTTTATAAACGCAAATGAGCATCTACTTCATTGACATTCATATTTTTTTCTGGCGTTTTAAATTTTTCTTTACATTTTGCATTAAATATTATTTTTTGAGTATATTGTAGCGAATTTCGATAACAACATGATTTTATTTTATTCTATCTTAATTGTTGCAACAAACATGAAAATTATAACATTTTTGAATAGAGAATAAAGAGACCTTTACAACGATATATCACAAGCCTATACTTCCCATTTAGAAAAATGGGGGTTGTACCTGTCATTCGAAGGGGGTTGAAGGTAGGGATTGCATTTTCACGTTGAAGAATGTTAATTTATAAATTAAATATGACATGTTTCGGGATTTTTTATAAATATGTACAGTAACCGAAATAATGAATTTATTCCATTTGGCTTATACACACTGTATATCTTTTTAGTATATTATAATATTATATAGAACATTCCCTTGTAGCTCTTAGAACATATAGTACTGGAACTTTAATCTATTGCAGCAAAACAATTTTTTCAAGCTTGATGTATTTATATAATATAGTCAATAAACTATTGCCAAAATTGGGCTACAAAAATAAAGTTGAAGATATAATTGTTAATATTGTATCAAACAAAGTGAAATTCAATTTTTCTTATGAATGCAGTCTTCATAATAATGACACAATATCTTCATTTATAATAAAAAAATTCTGTCGACTACTAATTTATAATTATTTTAAAAGCTTAAATAATATTTTAAATGGTAAAGACCCTCGCAGTGTTGCATGTGATGAAATTGCTCGATCTTGTCATGGAAAATTTTTGAAAAAAAGATAATTTTGAAATGTTAACTTTTTTGTAATTATATAGTACGGTTAAGTATTATGAAAATTTAGTGACTTAGAAATTATTTCTGTTATTATCTTTTTTTGAATCATGTTTTTGGATCAGTTTATGGAAATTATTTTTTCTAAAAGCTTTTTTCAGATTTAGTAGTATATTATTATATTAATTAGAAAATGGTATAACTTCAAAATTTAATGTAATATCTATATTTCATCTAAAGTTGTATTTGATTTATTTTTATGTTTATAGCGAATATATATATATATATATATATATATATATATATATATATATACAATATATATATATATATATATATATATATATATATATATATATATATATATATCTATAGTTGAATCACTTTCTTTAGAGATGAGAATAAGGTATGTCAATTATGTAATTTTCTGATCTATATTGTATTTATAAGTAATAAACAATGTTCTGTGTGCTCAAATGTTATATAATGGTTGTATTATTAATTTGAGAATATCGTCTAGAAGTGCCGATAGTTATAGATCTCAAATACTTTTGTATCTAAAAACTTCACTAGAAAACCATTTCTTGAGGAATACAACTTTAGTATTGTCTTATCTAGACGCACACATGGTGTTTTGTAAATACTAATGACAGTTCATACAAGATGTTATGTTTATTATTGCATTACTTTAATAAATTGTTACGAAAGTCTGTTTTTTATTTACTAATTTATATTACTACTACTTATAAGCAATAATTAACAGATTATTTAGAATAGACGTTTTTACATATTTAATGTATATAATTGTAAATATCGCACAAAACTAATTCTAACAATCAATAATTTTAGATCAAGTTTTGATTAAAATATTTACGTGTGTATATATTAAATACACAAAAAAATAATTTTAAAAATAGTCAATTTTAAATAAATATATGAGTTTTTTTTCTAAATTAGTTCCCTCACATATTGTAGGTGTCGCAAAACTCAGTTTTCTTTTGGTATTAAAACTTGCCTATCTCCTTAGTTACTTAGTATATTATCTCTGTCATGAGCCGCGCCTGATCAAAAGTCACTTTCATTATTTGGATTTTTGCAAGAAAGAATAAAGGAGAAAGTAAAATCAATTACAGCTGAGGTAATAATAACTAAAAGGCAATATCTCGAAAGGCCAAATGCAAATCAGGATGTACAGCGGACCCTCGTTATTCGCGGGGGTTGCGTTCAACGAAAACACCGCGAACATTGAATTAGCGATTATCGGAGTACATAAATAATAGGTATGTATGTACGTATAAACTACAGGTAGGTATATATATGTATGTAATCGACACAGATATACAGACATACATATTGCGTATAGGAGCCAAATACGGTTTGTAAACTTTTAAAGAAATAAATTAACAACGAAAATACCGAAACTTTAGGGGAATTACCCATACTGAACCTCGAATACAGAGCTGCGGTTAACGAGAAATGTCAGTAGAAACAGATTCGCGAATAAGCTAATTCGCAAATACAGGGGTCGCGAATAGCGGGTGTCCACTATATATCCTTTTTTGTTTTGGAAGTTTAAAAATAAAAGGGTAAGTGCATTTTTTATTTGGAGATTCTTTTAGGTAACAGGAATGGAGCTGAAATTCTAGTGAGTTCAGGAGAAGCTGAAAGTGTGTTTAGTACAGCTCGTTTAATAATAGAACAACGTTAGCAAAGTTAATATGATAATTTTCCTAAACAAAATTTTTAAAAATAATAAGTAATCCTAAGTATTTATTTTAATAAAATTACACTCAACTTTTTGCTATTAGCTAAAGAAATAACTCAATGGGTTTCATCTTACTATGCTTTCTAACTATTAATGATATAAATGTTTAAGCATTCAAAGGGAAATTATTTAGATTGCCATACAGAATGTAAATGAAACTCTTTAAATCTATTACGGAACTGTTTGCCCTGTTAGTAAAAATTATTTTATTTAAAATTTCTTCATTTTCATTAATTAAACATTACATCACAAAAACCAGTTCGTTTTACTTTATCTTCCTCGAAAAGCTCTTGATGGTTTGATATCTTGTATGGCTTATATTTGAATTCTTTTAGGGTTTTTAACACCGAACTGCACAATACTCCAAAATTCCTGGCTACATCTAAAAGCAACCTACATAACACATGATATTCAGCTTCATGTGTTCTGTTAATACGTGATTCGTTTTTTTTTGTGGGGATTTAGAAAAACAACCATCTTCTTTGAATTTGTTTAAGATATTTAAAATTGTCTTCGCACAAGGTATACGCCTGCTTGGATAATTAACTGTTTTTAATAAATGATCTATTTTTCAATCAATGTACAAATAAAAAATCGGAAATACTTAACATTTAGAAGAATACGTCACTGGTTGTCTACTATGCCACCTATGCATTGACTTTTCCTTTTTATCATTACATATAGACATGTATGTATGATGATAAAAAAAAACCCGATATATATTATTATATATGTCTTACAAATTATTGCATGAATATTGCAAAATACACTGTGCATCTACGGCACAAGGTACCTGAATCTCATTTACATGATCGTTAACTGATTGCACTCTTACACCAGGGGCTGCTATAAAATCTGTTTAGTCAAATTAAAATAAGTTAAAATGGAACCTTACCACTTAGTAGGAAAGATCACGTCAATCATTAAAAATATCCTGTATATACTATACATAAATTCTAATGAATTTCAGAAATATTGTTTAAAGGTTAACAACTATTTCTTAAATCTCTACTACAAATGAATTGTTCCGCAATAAACATAATATGAATTTGAAAGAGAAATAAGATTTTGTTTCATTTTTTCTTATTCCATTCAATTACGTTGATAAAATGTAAATATACTGTATGACTAATATAGGATATATTTCTGTATCGCGCTGAGTTTTGAACAACTTAACGAACTCTGGAACAAACAAAGTTTTACATGAAACTTGTCGGTGAAAAATGTAGTTTTTTTTTTATGGAAAGAAAAATTAATTGGAAAATTCATAGCCACCTTTTGAAATACATTGGTTGCTTCTCCAGAAGAAATAATAATTAAGTGTTTAATGGTAAGATTAAAAAGAGTAGGAATGGGAGGTCATCTAGTTGAATTGGACAAATCAGACACAAAAACTAAGCAGCTTATTAAAAAATATATATTGATATCAAATAATGTATTAAAATCCAATAATGTATTAAGAGAAAATTTAGTCTAAATAACAGTATTTTGGAATGTTATTAAAAATCACAGGAATTTTATTAGACGAAGATAAAAAAAAAGCCCTTTATGTAAATACATTTTAACTCATAAACAATAAATTAATCTAAAAAGAGGAAAGCTATTTTTAAACTCCAAAAGTTTTAACTGTGGGAATAAAAAATTGTTTGCTTACACTTTAATTTATATTAAAAAATAAAAATTTATTTTTACGCCACCTTCAAACAATTTATTGAACACTTATTCATACTTTTCTTAAATATAAATTATTGCATTTTATACATACTTAAAAAATAATTAAATTTTTATTTTTAAATCTTTTTATCTAGTTCTACCTAACTTTAAACATAAAAGTCCTCAGAGTAAATAAGATACCAATAATCATATAGTTAATATCATTTCCAGAAACATACCAAAAGTATCTTAATATCTTAGTATCTTAATATCCATAATTAAAAATAGTATTGTAATAGATTTAAAATATAAAATTGTTAATTACAGGTTTTTTGTCAATTTAAAGAAACACTACTCTTAAAATACTTTCTAAATATCAGCATTTTTATGAATAATTATCACAGTATATTGTAAATTAAAAGATTAATATATTGAAAATTCCAAATAATATACATATTTTAATATCTTACATAGTCAGCTGCTACTTTTTCAACATTTTCATCATCGGCAACATCTTGACTTTTACTAGGAATTATTTCCTCCCCTTCAAACATTTTAAACTATTACTTTCTTAAAAGAGCAAACTAAATTGAAACCAATAATGACATTTAACTGAAAAATACATACTTGATATTTTTCCTTATGATAAATTAATTATATTCATTCTTCATTTTCTATTTTATTTTTTAGCTGTCTTAATTGTCCTAATTTTGTGCAGTTGTAATTTAATTGAACCTGCAAATTTGCAATTTGAGCAACCCAAACCAGAGCTTGTTTGAATTTATTCTGAGCTATATGCAAATTTTGTGGTACCAGCACACCAAACCACTTCAATGGATCTTGTAATTTTGAATTATCTTCGTTTTTTTTTATGATTTCTAAATCATAGATATTATAACCCAACCTCTCGTTCTTTTCTGAATGAATAACAGTAACTGGATCAATTTCTTGACTATCCTCTGTTGGCAACTGCAAGCTGGAGACGTTATTATGCCCCAAAATATATCGACTTTTTGCCAAATTTATAGCCCCTTCGTTCATGCTATTTTCCAGATCCAATTTACGTTGAATATTTTCCTCCATCAACGTTAATGTATCCAGAGTTAATTTATCCATAATTACACATATTTCATCTAGTTCTGCATTTCCTTTCATAGTTTTTTTTTATATAAATATTCTGTTTTACTAGGACGTGCCCACACTGTAAAATATTTTGAAAACAAGTAAATGCTAAATAATCAAATGACTTTCGTTTTATTGTAGTTGACTAAATCATGTGATGAAATCATAGAAAACGATGAAATTGGATTAAGGTGGCGCTTAAAATAGTGGGGACTTTCAACAAACAAAATAGGTACGATGCCTCTGCATTGTGCTGGTACCTATGTTTGAAAAGTAGCATCAGGCAAATGGGTAGCTCCAAATAAAGTACTTGGTGAATGGGTTGCCTATTGTGTAACATTAACCAAATGTAGAATTTAAATATATTATTTTGGATCCGATGTTTACTGTAGTTTTTACACGATACTTCAACACGCATGCGTTGCGTCCGCTGCGTGCTTTGTTTTGTAGCTTGTGTCTTTGTTGTTACCTGAATCTCTTGCGTATAATAGTTATTGTATATTTATATATTTTTTTTTGTATTTTGTATTTGTTATTATTTTTGTGTTTTTTGTTGTTTATTTTACATATTGTGGTGATAGTGTTTAATTTTGCGTAATTTAACGTACATAAAAATAACTATTTAGTTTAACAACTTCTTATTGGTTAAGTTGTCAGTGTACATATATTTTGTAGCATAATGGATCATAAACTGGAAGTGGCCATAGATAAATCTGAAGACCCTATTGCTGCTATAACAGGAAATAGGATTGTTAACAAATAATAACAGCCTTATGCATAGTCGTTTTAGTGGCTACTAACACGCTACTAAGACCATTTTAACATCCTACTAAGAATTTCCGTATTCATAGTCGCGTTTCATGCGTACTAACAACGTTTTAACGTTAGTAGGTTACTAAATCCTTAATAACGTTTGAGACCGTGTTTAAAGTGTCTATTAAAGCTAACCTACAAAAAGAAAAAGCGCAAACTGTCAAAACATAACGAAATGATACAAAATTGAGAGTAAAAATCATAACAATGAATTCATTAACTGTAAGTATACGGATAATCGGCATACAGCAATTTTAATAATAATGGAAGTGCATGGTGTCTCATTATAATTTCATTATCAACAAAATTTTAATCAATTTTAATTATTATTTTTTGAATGCTGTTTCCATGTACCCATGAGATGCAATGAAGCAAACTGATGAGAAAAAGTCTGTTTAATATGTATTTATGGTATGATTTATTTACAAATTTTATTTGCAAATATTAGTTCTGTAGCAGGTGGATGGTGTGATATAAATGTATTTATGTAATATATATATATGTCACTTTGTTGGCTATAAATGAATCATTTATCTTAAGGGAAGTAATATGATATATTTATTATAGGATTTCTTAAAGATTCAAAGCGTCTTCGAGAACATTGGCAACAGATGCAGATGCAAGCACCGAAAAATATCAGTCAGTATTGGAAAAAGTTTACTTGAAACTGGAGCTGAAGTTACTGAGTGAAAATGATAATTGAATATGTTTATTATATGATATTAGATAAGTATGACAATAGGATGATATGATGTATTTTAAAATATAGAATAAAGTAGGTATAATTATATCTAAGTTACGTGTAAATACTGCATCATGTATAAAGTAGGTATGAATATTTGTTACATGTGGATACTTCTAAACGTATATATTATATTTAATACTAATAAAAATTATATCAAAATATCCCTAAAGTATTTCAATAAATAATAAATTATGTATTAACATTGTTAAAGTCTACTAATTAAAATATCTTCATATATAATTGTTGTCGGAATAAATTGCTGTGGATATTGTCATGTGAATCCATGTTGTTCCGATAAATTAAATTCAGTAATAAATATGTTACAAAGCCAGTTAAATATGTATATACCTATATCATCACCATAATCTTTGGATTTCGTATGATATCTACCCGTGCTTCCTCAACTTCTTGCAACTCAGCTTGTATATCAACTAGATCTTCCATACTTTCAAAATTATATAATTTCAGTAATACAAATTTTAAGTAAGATTATATATTACACTTACATTTTTCTTATATCAAATTTAAAAGCAAAAAATCATAAAATTTATTAAAACAAAGAAGATTATTTAAAACGTATTTAAAATATCCTACAATTCCAATACGTAAACTATTTTAAATGTCTCCTTCATGCAAAATGCGCATGCCTGCGAACTCCGTTTTCACGGTTGCCACATATTTTTTTCTACTAAGATCCTATTAGTTAGTAGCCACTAAGTATGATGAAATACGCGACTATGAATACGAAAAGATAAAAGCATCTTAGTACGCTCTTAGTAGCTACTAACTAATAGCGTACTAACACCCTATTAACTTCGCGACTATGCATAAGGCGATATATTAAAAGTGCAATATGATCATGACAAAAAATGTACATTTGGGCGCCTTGCTGTTCACAACGAGAAACGCTTTGGTTTGTTTTCGATTTTTACTTTGAAATGTACATTTTGCAATAAGCTCTTTGGAGTTACCAGTGAGGAACCCGTCGGTCCAGCTAATAATACCTTAGTTGCAATGGTTAATGTTTCATATGTGTGGGGTACATTAGCAAATGGAAGTACTTACACTCAAACAACTGATGTCGTGAGTGCTTTAGATATACCCAGTATGACATATCCTACATTTCGGACAATAGAGAATGCACTTGGCGATCACTGGAAAGAAAGTTTGTGGAAATCTATGAAGAAGGCGGGAGATGAAGAAAGAAAGCTAGCTATTGAAAATAAACAACTCTGTGATGATGGTACTACATGGATCTATGTCTGTTGCGATGGTGGCTGGAGTAAAAGATCTTTTATGGACATTCATATAATGCATTATCTGGAGCGGTAAGAGTAATTTATATTTTGTGTACGATGTTTTAATTTCCATTTTTCTAGGCTGTTGTGATTGGCAAAGAAACCGGAAAAATGTTGTTTCTTGGAATCCGGAATAAATACTGTTGTATTTGCACAAATGCAAAAAATAGGAATGTAGCTCCTGGCAAACATAAATGCTTTGAGAATTGGAATTCTTCATCAACAGCAATGGAAGCAGATATCATTACAGAAGCCTTTAATACTTTCGCTATTTTTTAGATACAAGGGCAGCTCAATATAACTAGACGAAACTTTTGTTATTTTGTCGTTTACATAGATAATGATTTTCACATTTTTATCCAAAAGATATATCGTAATGAACAGTTGTGGAAGGAAAAAATGCTGCCAAAATTAAAGAGCTTTTACTTTGGATGCTTTTTGCCAGAACAAATAAAGCACTATACAAAGACAAACATACAGTGCAAACATGAAGTTGCAATTTTGTAGAGTAACTTTTATACAAACATAATATTATTATTATTTTAATATTAAACATTCATTTGACAATTGAGATTTTTATTTATAATTAACACTTTCGCCTATACTCTTTTACTGGCGCTGTATAAATGTAGGAGTATTACTACCGCGTTTTCCCATTGGAAAACCGGAGAATAAGTTAACTGACTGAGCATCAAAGTTGGACAGTGTGGTGGTGAATAGTGGTTCATCTTCATTCTAACCCACTATTCATAGCAACATGTACACGATCGTCCTGTCACAGTGTGTGTAGACGAAGAGGAGACTGCACTCCACAGTCTCTGCAATTGTGGTGCCTTAGCAAGGACAAGGTTTGTACTACTATTATTCAACGACTACTTCGAGAAAGTTCTAGCAATGGTAGCAGGAGATATAAATATTGCGCTGTTATCGGTCACTCGAAGTTAGATGATTCGCGATAGCGAAGCCAGTGAAATCGAAACATTTAAAATTAATGAGTTTAAGTGCTTTCTTTTGACTTTTCTTTGTATTTGTATATACTTAAGTCTGTAAATAAATCAAGTTAATTTGTCAATTATGTTGTTTCTGTAAACCTGAACTTTCTTTTTAATCCTCGAAAAACGTTACAATAATATTGCGATAATGGCTTCTGCGATTCAAGTGGCACTTATGTACTTGGTACACTAAATTCTCCAATCGCAATCATTAAATCTTCTGGATCTTTGTTTATTTTTGCATATTTTGTAAACTGAGTATTGGAAAAGACGATGTTGTGTGCTCTGTTTTTTAACTGTAAAACAAGTTCAACCAAAAAGGTAAATGAGATAGCAGGACGTGTTTGTACATTTATTAATTTCCTTTTGTGCCATTTTTACTTCGAAAATGTTTATATACATATGCTTCTATTGTTTACTTCTACCTGCATATATTTAATTGGATAGTATACATACATTTGATTCAATTGTAGTCAACATTTTCTTTCTCCTTTTTGTCTACTTCATATTTTATAAGACCGGCTTTGGACATTTTATAAAAGAAAAAGGAATACATTTTTATGGAAAATAAAAGTAAAGTCACAGCATTCTTTGCTTGTATTCTATATTGCACAATGTAGAATTAAAGGATTCGGTCAGCACAAGAACGAACTAGGTGACAATTCGGCATTGAATAACATAGTTTTTAAAAACACTTGCAGTAGACAACTTACGATACATTACATCAAAGATCATTATTAAATTTAGGCGTTAAATTTTCCAGCGCCATCTTTTGGGAAGATGCTAAAGGTTACTTGCTTTGCTCTTTCCATATGTTATTTACAGATTGCTTCTTTATCCCCAAAATCTTATTTCGAGGGTTTTGTAAAAATTAAGATTACTTTGGAGTTTCTGAAAACTTTATATTAATAGCCTAGGTCCTACAATTGGCCTAAGACTAATCTTTTTATTTTTTTCAAATTGTGCAAATTGTGGATGAAATTAAAAAAGGTAAAATTGCTTAGGATAATTGTGACAACAGTTGGATTGTTTTCGGTTTTGAAAACATTACTTTTTCTATTTGTATAGGTCAAAACCCATGAATTTGTATTTCGTACCGACTTCGTGCTCTCTACTTTATCATAGCGCCCCCTTAAGTTAAGGGGCAAACAAATCCTCATGTTTAGTATTTGAATATTGGCAGTTATATTAAACTGAGTTCCAGTTTGTTATGAAGTTTTGTTTGAATTTAAAATAATCGTTACTTTATACAAAACTTAAGTCAAATAAATAAAATATTAATAAAAAAATGAGCACTATTGATATTGAAGTTATATTAAAAAACCACAAGTAAGTTTTTTTATATATATGTAATACATTTTGTATACTTTAAATTATTAAAAAAACTTTTATTTTACAGTGCTACTCCAAGGAATGATATCCTACAAATTTGTAATTTCTATTTACGTTCAAAAACGTTAAAACCGGGTAGTATTTTCACCCAACTCGATAACAAGGATAATTCTATTATATTTGATTATGTGGAAAAGATTATTATATGTGATTCAAATGTTAGTTCATATAATGAAAATTATTTCTGTTTTATTATTAATATTGTAGAGTAATACCGAATTCGATTTGTCAAAATTACATGTTAACTGGCATGTTTACACATTAGACCAAAATGGACCACAAAATGATAACTGCGAAGATGATTCTGGTGAAGAAATAAATTTAGCAACTCAATGGGTTTTACCATCTTCAGATATGAGCAATTTATGGGAAAATCTTATATATGACAACAATATAAAACAAAATGTAAATTATATTTATAATATTAAATCTCATAGAACTGTGTTGGTCTAGTGGGTAGGTCACTAGATCATGAATCACATTAACCATGTTCAAATCCTGATCTAGCCAATAATATCTTTAGCATTTTTCGGTCCCAGCTTGACTCAGGCTGATAAAAATGAGTACCTGGAGCTAAAACTCTAGTGTAATAATAGGCGGTCAGTGCTTAGCGCTAGCCACGTTACCATGCTAGTATATTGAACTGTTAAAGTTGTAACAAGCCTACCAGTGCTACTACACCAAAGGCCTACAAGGCTAGTTATGGGGACTATTATATTAAAACTCATAAACATTTAATTTCAGCTTTTAAAATATGCATCTACAATGATGGAGTTTGCTGATAAAGGTGTTGACAACAATATCATTACTTGTAATAGAGTTATTTTATTACATGGGCCACCTGGTACAGGAAAAACATCTTTATGTAAAGCATTAGCCCATAAGTTAAGTATAAGATTGCAGAAGAGATATAAGCGAGCTATCTTAATGGAAATTAATAGCCACAGTTTATTTTCCAAATGGTTTTCTGAGGCAAGTATACAAATAACTATTGCATATACTAATTATTTTGAACATTTTAGAGTGGTAAATTGGTTACAAAGATGTTTACAAAAATTAAGGAAATAATCCAGGATTCAAAGATGTTAGTTTGTGTTTTAATTGATGAAATTGAGTCATTGGCACATGCAAGGGACCAATGTTTGTCAGGAAATGAACCATCAGATTCAATAAGAGTTGTTAATGCTGTTCTAACACAAATTGATCAGATTAGACGTTACCCAAATGTAATTATATTAGCTACATCAAATATGACTGGGGCAATTGATATAGCTTTTATTGACAGAGCCGATATTAAACAGTATTTAGATTTACCAAGTATAAATGCAATTTTTCAGATATACCATTCTTGTGTTCAAGAACTAATTAAGGTATCAGCAATTTGATTTTTTTTATGTCTGTATTATTATTGAATACTATTTCAGACTGAAATTATACAGATAAGATCATCTCTATGTGATTTTATGGACCTAAAGGCAAAAGATAATGTCAATCAAAACTTCGAAATGACTAGATATTTAATGGATATCAGTCATTTAAGTATCGGTCTAAGTGGAAGAACTTTAAGAAAAATACCATTTTTAGCACATGCTCTGTTTCTAAATGGAAGTGTTGTTAATTTAGAAGAATATCTTGAGGCTATGAAAAAAGCTATTACCCATGAGCTGCTGCAAAAAACGCACTTTAAATAAGAACTTATTTGTTTGAATACGATATTAAAATAAATTATTTAATTACTTTCTCTTTACTATTATAAAATATATATTATAAAAATATATATTTATAGAATAATCTAATATATAATAAGCAAGAGTATTCAGAATAATGATCTAGGTTTTCAAAATAAATGGTTAACGAATTTAACTGACTTTAAAATTTATTTCAACCTATATTGAGGTTATGTTAAAATCTCTAAAATGACAACAGTCGCAAATTAAAACTTCAATACCGTGACTAAATTCATATTGAATACTTAATTTAAATTTTTTTAAACAATTATTGGAAATTTTAACCAAATAATACTCAAGATTAGCACTTTAATATAATCTAAATGTACAGATAAGTTTGTTTCTTCCTTTCATTAAAGGTTAAAATTTTAAATTTTGAAAGTATTTGTATTGATACGTACTGAAATTTTTGACCAATCAGAAGGATATCGTGGCATAAAGTCGAGCTCATCAGCAGTATGGCTGTCAATATAAATTTGACGTTGGTATGATGAACTTCCCTTCTGTTAAAAGTGTATACAAAACTAATAATTTTCGCGATTTTGAAAAGAAATTGCGCCCATCCGCATGGAAACGTTATAAAATGTGTTTTGAAGTGAATTGACAAGTTTCTTTTGCAGGTAAGGTGCCCGTATTCAACATTATTTATGTTAAAAACTAAATACACATTTCGATAATATGGTCGACTTTGTGAAGTTTATGCCTTCTATAAATTCAAAATAATACTCTAAATTATTCATATAATGGACTCGTAATTAAACTTATTAAACTGTTAATTGATTATTAAATTGTGCATGTGGCATTAAAACGAAAAATAGCTAGGAAAATTATATTTTGAATATGTAAATATTAGACATATGTGGGGCATGGACATTTAATGTTTGCATCATTGATTTGTCCATATGGCCATTGCCAGGGCGCATGATGCTGCTTTTTATATTTCTATAGGCATTTTCTACGTACAATAATAATGTATTATTTTCCTTTACAGGTTGGGTCATAATTAGAAGAAATATGACTTCAAACAGGTAATTGACATAAATGTGTATGTATATAGAAAATTATATAATACGGGATTTTAAAGAATTTTATTGAAATATCACCCACTTTTATGCAACCGTGTAATATTCGAAACTGATTTGAATGCTGTAGAGATTGTAACTTTCTTCATATTCTCGACGGTAAATGTTCTGTGTAATAACTAATAACGAAAGGATGATAATGATTTTATAATTAATCGCAAATACCACCTTTACTCAAAGAATTGTGCATCGCTTTTATATATATATATATATATATATATATATATATATATATATATATATATATATATATATATATATATATAATTAATAATGTAATCTAACCTGCTTACATGTATTTATTTACAGATGAGCTATGTCTTTATAAATTAAGAAAATTAGTTACAAAAAAAGAAAGGGAAACCTGAAATTGACAAAATCTATTTGTGTCTGATATTAAAATTGAGATTAATTTATCGTAATACCGACTTTTCTAGAGATGAGTTATTTTTATTTTTATTATCTCTTGTTACATATCTATCTGTAAATACAATTATAACATGTTTTTACACAAACATTTTTTAGATATAAAATAGATACAATGGTGCTCATTTTAATACGAGCACGGCAGATACGGGGACTGTTTCAAACGATATTGGATCGTACATAAAATTTATATTTTTTAGATATAAAATAGATACAATGGTGCTCATTTTAATACGAGCACGGCAGATACGGGGACTGTTTCAAACAATATTGGATTGTACATAAAATTTATATTGGCCTTTCAAATAATTGTTGAAACAAGATTCACGTTTAAGATTTTGTCGTTCAGCAATATCATCTGCATTTGCATGTTATATGCAAATTTATGTAAATTTTGAAGTGTGGCTAACATTCTTTATTATTTTTTTAAGGAATAATAAAATTTATATTGTTTTGTTCAAATAAAAAATTAACTTGTATGGAATTGCCTATTATAAGAAAAACAGCTGCAGCACAATACAAAACTAACTGAGTAATGACACTTTTTCAAACTGAATTAAATAGCTTATTTTTTGCCTAAATTTTTCAATGAACTCTTACTTCGCATAATTGTATGAATGTGGAGATTCATGCATCCTTAATCCTTTTACCTAATTCCACGTGAAGATTCAAATATATACAGCGTTTAAGTTTGAGATTTGCATTTTTCATGATATTAGTTTTTGTTCACATTATGGTGAGCTAGAATGTAGCTAGTATTATATATTACTAGTTCCACGTAATAGGAATTGAAGGCCTATGGGAGAGAACTTCCCTTTTTAGGGAATTTTACCTTTGAAAAGAGAAAACAGGAATTTCTTACCCAAGTAGGAGAAAAAAGAATATTAGTACATAGACAGAAAATTATACATATACAAACACAACAGGTTTGTTCCAATTACTGGTTTCGTTACGGTATGCGTATCGTTTGGTTATCAATCTATTTGGTAGTATTACCAACAGTAACAATTGTCTTAATCAACTTTGTTCTGTCCTATGATATTGTGTGATATTGCCGTTGCTAACAGTAGTTCTCCCAGGATGAAGTATGTAATGCGTATGTCAGTACAGACGGTACATGCTTTAATCCGTGAACTGTTTTGACCATTTCGTGACCCGTGAGTAGTTTGTGCAGGTTTGTGTACGATCAAAATTTAGTTGGAACACTTTCGGTATCGTTCAATGTACGGTCGAAAATGAAGTCGGAACGCTTTTTCTGCAGTGTGGATGTACCGGACCAGCACTGTATGGGTTTCTGAGATTTATGATGTTGAATTTGCGTGTGCTTATATAAATTTATGTGTGACTAGTGGATTAAAACACATTTAAACTATTGTATTTATTTGAAATAAGATCCCTTTACACATATAGCAATGAGTTTTTAAAAAATCTAAAAGGAGAAACAATTTAAAATTTATTGCAATTTAAAAACAAATTAATGTAAATTCAACTGAATAATTAATTGAATTCCGTTGTATACTAAGAATATTTAGTGGTAAAGATATTAAGTAAAAATCAACAATTAGCAGACAGTGTTTAGAAATTGTAAAATAAAGCGACATAGTGACTGGCTAGTGTTTTCAAATTTATCTAGTTTAGTAATGAATAATACTTGAATACCTCACTCGAATGCGGAAACGGAAAGAATTTTTTCGATAGTGACAGATTGCAAAACCAAAAACAAAAAAATATATTATGTGAAGAACTATTAAATTCTTTATGTTTTTCTAAGCAGCAATTGACGTCATTAAATTTGAAGTTGAAGATAATCATTTAAAGTTACGTTGCGATAAAATGCCTACATTAAAAAAAATAAATATACATGTATGTGTATATATATATATATATATATATATATATCTGACAAGTTATTCTATAATTAAATGTGAAATAGGACTTTGTAGTCCTTACATTAATTTTACTACCATTTCTAAAATAAATTTCAACCATATGTCGTTTCTGTTGTCTGTTAAATTCACAAGCCATTATTAAATAGCTAATAAATTGCAAAGATATCTTCCAACTTGTCAATTTGACTTAGGATTATTTACAAATGACACTTCGTCAATTCTCTAAGCTCAGACGTAACTTATATGTCTATCTCAGTTGTTTAAAATTTGTGGCTGGCTTGATACGATCTAGCTTATTATACGATCATTGACAGTTTTGTTTAAGTTAGGTTAATTTGACGTTTCTTGCAATTTCTATAGTTATACAGCGTGTTTCAAAAAGAACTTAATCTCAGTAGGCACTGAGTAACTGGTACTTGCAAATTATTATAAGCCACTTGCCTTTTATTTATAACTATTTATCTAATGTCATTTTGACATTTGTGACAATATAATTTTTTCTTGCAAATATTTTTTTTTACTTAATAAACAATACTACTAAATATGTACACATTGCAAGAAAATATTTTTATTGTTGAAGCAAATTTCCGAAGTGACAATTTTTTAACGGAGAATGGCAAAATTCCTACACGAAATGCAAGCGATAGTTTCACTTGCAGTTTCCTGATAGAGTTGTAGAGTTGTGGATAATACCGCTTTACATCATCACATTGGTTTAGTCGCGTGGAGAAGTTTCGGCCTACAGGATTTGTATTAAAAGGTATAAAATTTAGCGTTTTTAGAAGTTTACTTCCCTCGTCGAGTTATAAGCAAAAGTGTTTGGCTAGCAAGGTCACCATATCTTACTCAGTTGGTTTTTTTTTCTATTTTCGGATTGCTAAAAAATAAAGTATATAAGACAAGAATGAATAACTTAAATGACTTGATGAATACAATTACAATTAAATGTAATGAAATAGCACCTAATGTATTGCAGAATATTTTTGACAACAGGAAATGGTGTATTGCATTATGCATTCGATAGAATGGTGACCATTTTGAACACTTGCTATAAATTATAATAATTAAAATTTCTACAAATTAATTATTTACCTTGGTTGTTTTATTGATATTCCACCTTTAAAGTTTTCTTATTAAATAAATTAATAATGTAATTGTACTTGTTACTAATTTCATCACCATATCTCTCGATGATAAATTTTGACAGTGACAGGTAGAAAACCATACCATTTAATCTATATCCGCATTTTAAGAATGCAGAACATCATAATTTATAGGCGAAATTCATCTACAACTAGTAATTCTTTTTTGAACACGTTGTAGTTTCTATAGATAACCTCACATTTATATTGTTTTCATCGTCAAATGTCAAATGTTTGAATCAACCACCTAACATTTTTACCTTACATTTTTCCTTGAAGTGTACCTTTCAAAACGACGTTGAGCGGTCATATTGAATTGGTTGCATTATAATTACCTTATTTAATTTAGATATTTGAGATTTATACTTAAAGAATAATTTAAATTTATGAGGTAACCCTGATAAATTTGTTTTAAATCTTGTTTTACTTCTCTGGTTATTGATTTTATTTTGTTTCTTATTCTGCATCACTACATTTATCCATTTTTACTTCTTTTTTTTACTTTTTGGCATTGATATTTCAAGCCACTTTACAGATACTGTATCCTGTGTTCTACATAGTCCAGAGACTGCAACATTTTCGTCTTCACTACTTACTCATTGCTTGTTTACCGTATAATTCGCAGATTTTTTTATTTATGTACTATCGGAATAAATTGTTTTAGTTTTAGACAGTTTTTAAAAATTTTAGCATTGTAACATTCATGTACCTACGTACTTACAATCCACTCACTCGAATTCTCTACTTTCACGCAATATGTACTGTGTTTTTATTTGCACCTTAACAATTTTTCGTATGCTTATCGAATCATAATCGGGCTTGAATCATTGCTTTTGCATATTGGCTTTGTAATTGAAAAATAGTTTTAATTATTCAATAATGAAAACTGACAAAATAACACATACGTATTTGTGTATCTGCATTCATGCAGGCCAATTTAATGCAATCAAAATATGATTGTTTTAGTTTTCCATGAACGCGATAGTACTTTATTATTGTTCTTTCATCAATTCTGCATAGGATTATTTTCCCAATTTTTTAGTTATTGTCCACGTTTTATTGCAATAAAGAACTACCTTTTTGTTATTATTTAAAGGGTCACCTGCTTTTTTTTGCCAAATAAAAAATGTGGAATAAATTTAATTTATTCATAGATTAGATAAGTCCAAACTAAGAGTAGAATTTCCATACATTTGTCTCTTGTGGTAGATCCAGAAAATAACAAATATTGTTTTTATTAATAAAGGAAAGTTTGTTTTTACTAAATATAAATTAGAAGCCGTAAATATTGACCTAATTTTTCTAAAATACAGGTACAATGCTAATGAAAAAATGTTTTTGTAAAATTCTAACGATATGAGTGCATGACATGGAAATTGCCAACACCAAGAAAGCGTGGGAATTTATTGAGCAAACTTGGCAGAATCGTATAACTATTCAAAGGTAATAATTGATTAAAATTTTATAGTGATGAGTCAAATGGTTATGGCATATCTGACATTTCATGCAGTTTTTTCTGACATTGATGTCAGGTGTAATTTCTTGCGAGTTGAGTTGAGCGAATTCGACAGAGGTCGAATAGTTGGCTTGTGCGAAGGTGGTTTTTAGTACAGGTAAATTGTAAATTGCCTTAACCGGAACCAACCCATCATCATGCGGTGCTATCAGTCATGGACTAAAGGCCAGGAAAGACGCCATAGTGGAACCAGGGATCTAAGTAGAACCAATGAAGCGCAGCACCACCACCTTCGCCTAATGGCACTAAGAAATCGATTCTCCAGTACCAGATTAATCATTGATTTATACTTAGATAATGAAGGTCATCCTGTGGCCCTTCGAACCGTTTATCGCCGAATCAGGGCTTTCAGTTTGTAATACAATCGACCACATCTTGTGTTACCGCTGACGGCTCAACGTTAGAGTGGTAGAAGTTGCGAATGCATTGGAACGTGGAGTGAAATAGGGTGGTGTTTAAAGATGAATCTGGATTTTGTATAGGGATGCATGATGACCGCATGAGAGTCAGACCTCATTGTATGAGGTGCTATACCATATGGTAGTAGATCTCATCCGAGGCACCATGAACGCCCAGCGTTACGTTGGCGAGGTGATGGAATCTCATATTTTTCCATATCTTCAGGAGCTCGAAGACCCACTTTTCCAGCATAATGCCCGTCCCCATGTAGCGAGAACTTCTCCAAATCGATTCGAAGAGGCCCATGTTCACATCTTGCCATGGCTACACAGATCTCGCGATCTCTTGTCAATCGAGCACGTGTAGGATATTATGGAAAGACAACTTATGAACTTAGCGAATCCCCCGCAAACACTGAAAGCTTTCAGCGATGATTTGCATTTTGCTTGGGAGACCATATCTCAAGAAAATATCGACCACTTACTGGAATGAATGCTACGAAGACAGAGAGAGTATGACCCTAATTGGGGCACCCTAACACATCAATCAAAATTAAATTAAATCGTGTTAATTAGTAATTAATTACTACATTTAAATAGTTTCTGCTAAGTTTGGTAAAAAAATTCTTGGTGTTTCAATTTGCATGTCATGTAATATATGTTAAAGTCCACAAAAATATAATCTTAAAATTCTGCACAATATTCATAACTCTGGTACAAAGTGCATCTATAAGATACCAGATATTTTGTAAAAAAATAAGCAAAATCTAAAAAATTATCACTCCGAACATTCTTCGTATTTTCTGGATCATAGTGATAGACCCCATACTTCATCCATAATTACAAATCTTTTCAAAAATTCATGTGATTCAGTTGATTATTACGAAATTTGCGTTAATGCTAGTTCGCCAGCTGTGTTTTTAATTAGTCTCAGTTCTCATTTTAATTTTAAAATTTTCATTTGTCTGAAAGGCTACCTACTACTAGGGGCAAAAATTCCTCAAAATCCCCCTCGTATATTGTGGAACAACATTGACGAGTCTACGTGTATATAACATTTTTATTTATAATATGTAAAAGTTAGCAAGGCTTATTAAGCGCGTAGATGATTGTTTACAGAAAGTTGTTTTTAAATTTAATTAACGAATTTCTATATTGACACAGTTAATACAGCCTCTTACAACTATTCAAAATTAATGAAGAATATGTTAACATCTCTTTCAATTTCTATTTATTTCCACAAAATTACCTGAACTCTATTTGCACAGAAATCATATATAATTTGTTTGTTATTTCTTGTTCATGTTTTTAAGACTTTAGTTTTCTTGTGATATTCAAGATTAATGTGTAAAATTACGTAATTAATAGAGCTGGGGATGTTTGCGGTGTGCCAGGATAGTATTCAGTTAAACGCACGAATATAATGAGTATTATTATATATAATATATTTGCCTATTTGCATTTTATTATTTACTTCTTTTGTTTATAAACCTTATCAATATAAAAAATAGTATATATAATATACCCAAAATAAATTGTCGTCCGCATACTTCTTTGTAGTCATACGAATGAAAAGTATCAAGATAGATAGAGAATTTTTATAATTAAATGAAAACCTATTTACTAATTCCATATGGACAAAAGTAAATTGTGTGAAATGACAAATAGAAATGAATTTGTTTATTATGTAAAACATGTTTATTGAAACATAAAGTTATTCACAAACTTACTTTAATATTACACGAAGCCTTTAAAATGTTTGTAAAACATAAAAAAAACGCATAGTATTTATTGAGAAAAAAAATTGAAATATAATGTTGTCACCTACCTAAAACAAACATACAAAAAGATGTTTTGTAAATAGTTATGAATCCACCATATGTTTATCTCTATCAACGTTAGAGCGCTGGTCGTCATTACTAAGGACGACCAGCGCTCTAACGTTGATAGAGATAAACATATGGTGGATTCATAACTATTTACAAAACATCTTTTTGTATGTTTGTTTTAGGTAGGTGACAACATTATATTTCAATTTTTTTTCTCAATAAATACTATGCGTTTTTTTTTATGTTTTACAAACATTTTAAAGGCTTCGTGTAATATTAAAGTAAGTTTGTGAATAACTTTATGTTTCAATAAACATGTTTTACATAATAAACAAATTCATTTCTACTTGTCATTTCACACAATTTACTTTTGTCCATATGGAATAGACCACGCAAGTGCTGTCGTCATTTTTGCGGAAGGTCAGGGATCGCGTTCCAAACAACCGGCATTTAAATTTTTTTCATGTATTGTATTTGGAACGCGTTGCAAATTTGAAGTGAAAAGTTGTTATTTATAAGTTAATTTTAATTGTTATTGCATGTAAGTATGAACGACGTTGTTTAAAACTGATATTAATAATATTAATTGTTTTATAGCACGGTTATACTTGAGTAACTAAAGTACAAAAGTGAGGTTAGATAGATATACATAATGGTGATGTGTTTTGCTCTTACTTGCAAGCATTAAGTGAAAAAAAGGGATGCACTATTTTTACTTTTCCTACAGAAAAGGCAGAATTATCGAGGTGGAAAAAGCTTTTTTGCAGTCATTGCTAATATTTTTTTTCAAATAAAAAACACCATTGCCAAATATTTTGTTTTTAATAAGTTTAATAACTATAGTATGTATATTGATATTTTGCTTACATACTTACCAAGTAACAAATGATATTAATATAGGAAGATTAATTAAAAATCGTTTTACCAAGAGTGACTATACGTTTCAAATGGCGCTTTAAATTTGTTTGGAACGTAGACCCTGACCTACCGTACAGAAAATGGCGACTTGACGTCACGCTTGCGTGGTCTATTAATTATAAAAATTCTCTATCTATCTTGATACTTTTCATTCGTATGACTACAAAGAAGTATGCGGACGACAATTTATTTTGCGTATATTATATATACTATTTTTTATATTGATAAGGTTTATAAACAAAAGAAGTAAATAATAAAATGCAAATAGGCAAATATATTATATATAATAATACTCATTATATTCGTGCGTTTAACTGAATACTATCCTGGCACACCGCAAACATCCCCAGCTCTAGTAATTAATTAAGTTATTTGTAACAAGGAAATAAAACAAAACACTTTTTTCACAAAAATATTTTTGTGAAAAAAGTGTTTTGTTTTATTTCGTTATTTGAATATTTCACAAGTGCTCAACATATATGATATAATACTAAGTTATTTGTGTTTACAGTGAATGAATCTATTTTCCCATCTCCATAAACTTCACAAAATATTTGGGTTAAACAATAAGGTCACAATATCTTCAACAATAATAATCATAACCAAATATTCATTTGTTTTCATTTTCATAATTTTGTTAGTTTAACATTAAATTATTAAAACGGCATCTTATACAAAAGACAAAGTATTTAGAAATATTAAAAGATATTAGACAAATATTTTAAGATTTTTCTTGTAATGAACTTTTTTCTTCTTTCAAAAACCTTAGTGTGATGCGTGACTTAAAGCATCTTGAATCAGGCATCGCACTAAATTTATACGAGGGGATATTTTTATCTTCCCGAACTAGGCATGCAAATAAAAGACTTATAGCATCAATAAAAATTTATTTTTCAATAAGTTTCCTTGGTTTCGAATAGAGGTATTACACTGTTTCAATAAGATCTTTAATCCATCGTAAAAATATTCTTTTTGTTTCTCTACAAAATGGTTCTCACAGTTGCTATAAATTCGCTATCGTCCCTAAATTTTGTCTTTTTTTTTGAGATTCGAAAACAAAAATACTTACTGGGCAGGCGCGGCTCGTGATGACGTATTTGGGAGTGCAAGTACAATGATGCGAGTGCCTCGTGTGTTTTCGGTGTTTACTAAGAAAACGTTACAGATAGTACACGAGAATACACGAAGCACTCGCATCATTGTACTTGTACTCCCAAATACGTCATCACGAGCCGCGCCTGTCACTGGGTGCTAAATCTGGACTATAAGGTGCGTGTTCAATTTCTTCAAAGCCCATAATCAGTAAAAACAGCTTCTAAAAGTGTTGACTTGTGCACTGGCGCATTGCCATAAATGAATAGGACACAATCTCTGAGACGATGCATCAAGCTTGCATAATACTCTTTATTTACCGTGCTACCCTTAATCAATCAGCAGAATTCCTTTTGTTACATCCATATAGATTTAATTTGTATTTTAGTTTTATTTAAATATAATCAAATAGATTTAGTTGTATTTACAGGTTTTTAATTTTATACTATTTGTAAATGTTAAATATATAGAAAGGTCTTGGAGTTTCCCAAATAACTAATTTTGTTAATTTCCTAAAACTGGTCAGGTAATATATTGCTTTATACATTGTCTTGTTTTCTACAGCCATAACAATTGTATTGTTTGTATTTAGTATTTAATTTATTTGCCAATATTATAATTAAGGGTTCATGTACTTATTGTTCATTTTAATCCATTTATGACGTTGGTAAATTGCATCATATACCTTTCCTTGAAGAAGGGTAAAATCTTTGCATCGCAATTTCATTACAATTATTTCAGTTGTTTTCTCCCTCCCTTGTAACTGGCGGGGACAAAACTTTCATTGTAAAAATAAGTTAAAAGAAAATTCAGTTCCAAACCCAGTTATCAGTGATCTCACATCAAGAATATAAAGTATTAGCCAGTTTCTCGGTCTTTACTATTTAGACCAGATTCATACATTTTTATTATAGTTGAAGATTCAATTTATTAATAATTATCTTGTAAATATATTAGTGTTAATTCAAACTAGTGTATTATTCAAAACATATATTTGGGTCAAACACATTCCGAAAATTCCTTAAAACCAGGAGGAATAACACTTTGCAGGGTGGTGACTTTAAACTTATTGGGCTGTCTTGAGCCCTTTAAAAAATGCCACTGTGTCGACTGTTGTTTAGATTCTGGATCACAATGATGGACCAAAGTTTCATCTCCAGTGACAAGTCAGTTGATAATTAACGCATTCGTGGAACTCGTCTTGCACTAACTCCTGTTATTCTAAGGCACTCTTGTAGAATTCCGTGGTTTCTGAAACATCTAAACCTGCTAATTGTCGCCTTGCATCTTCCAGGACCAAACACTTGTTTTTTTTTCAACGTCTAAAGTGATCACATCATTAAAGTAACCTGGATTAGAGATGTTGATTTTCAGTACTTTTAAGTAATTTTTACTATTCGCTACTCAAACCTTGAGTAATCGTTGAATGTACTCCTTACTTTGATCATGTTGTTTACTTTAATACTTTCATTCATATATATATTTATTTTAAATATGTACGAGTTTAACGTTCGTTGCCGATAATATTTGCCTCGCAGAATTGGTAATGATATACGTAGCTTTTTTTCACTGAATTTGCGGAAATATTAAAACAAACTGCATAAATTTTATCAAATTGTATTATAATATATTGTAAATATGATGCGTGGTGAAATATTATAAAAATATAGGCAAACAGTAAAATAAACATTAATAGATTACATATGAAGGTTTTGTGACAACATGTAAGAACATTTAAAGTGTAAACTAATAAAATAATTTGTTTTACCTTTTCATCTCTTAACATATTGTATTTGTTGATACTTATAGGTATGCTATCGTAAAACGTTTCCTCACATTAGTTCAATTTGTAAATATATTTTTATTGTATAGATATTATATGATTTGTTATATTAGGTACAACTTATTTACAGTTATTTACCCTGATGAAGCTCATCAGTAGAGTGTCGAAATATTGACTAAAAATAGACAAAAGAGTATTTCCAACTTTCTCCAACCAAATTTCTAACCGAGACTCCTGATCTTATCAAATCAAATTATATTTTAAATCTCAATTGTGTATCGTATTTCTCTATTACAATTTTGTATTTATTTGCAAATATGTAATTAATTTAAAAATAATCACTGATAAACATGATCAGCTTATTTGAAATTTATTTACTTATAATAAATTAAATTGCTGCACATTCTGTAAATCTGAATTTTATAATTACGCAAGTAAATTGGATTGCAAAATTCTTTGTTTATATTTGATGTGTCTATACAAGGTGTGTATAAATTGGCGTACTAACTACACGTGGCTATGTTCTTCGTTAAATTCGGAGTCTAAAATCCTAAAACCAAAATGTACCATGCTTCATACCTCTGCACGAGGTTGCTAAAGTTCTAAACTTTCAGTCTTTAAACAAGCGTTATTAATCGATATTTGTTGACAGAAAAAGATACAATTTAGAATAAAGGATTATTATTATTTTTTCGTTAAAGTTTTCTTATTGAATTTAAAGTTTGTTTTTAATATTTGTTTATTAACTTATTTTGACCGAAAAACACATCTTACAATTTTATAAAACAATTAATAGCCACAAGTAAGTAATCTAATGTTGTTCCAGTCAAATACGTTACTATTGTCAAATTTTGATACTTATGTAACCTACTTCATTCGATTTGCTTATTTTTCTGCAATCTCTGTTTTTTCGTGTTTATTTGTTTAGTTTTGATTAGTTTTCGTGTTTCCGTGTTTACTTGTTATTTTGTTCGCTCATTATGATTTTATTTCTTTTGTACGATAAAACGTAAGGTTCATAAATGTTGCCAAATGTATGTTTCTTTGGAATTCTTTCTGAAAACACAGGAAGCATGATACACCGTTTTAGTTTTAAGACTTTTAACTCCGAATTTGACAAAGAACGTTGTCACATATAGTTGGTACGCCAATTTATAAACACCTTGTATTGAAGAAGTATGTTATAGAGTATAGATAACACTGGCCTACAACCATTTTGGTGCTGGAGATTTTAGACCCGATTTTAAGTATGTCTTACATGGCGATATCAAAAATGTTACCCGTTTTCTTCTGTCAGCTCTAGTTCCCGAAAAAAAAAAACACAATTCACGAAAAAATATATATTTTATTGACATTAAACATCAAGAAATTGTCTTTTGAGTGATTTTCTAGAATGAAACTGACTCGGGCAATCTCGAATGATTCCCCAGCAATAGTCAGCCATCATATGACTGTCCCACCTTCCTTGGTATCTATTCTCCATTGTTTTTAGGTCTTGGTGGAAACGTTCCCCTTGTTCTTCGCTTAGATCTCCTAAATTGTGTTGGAAATGATGTAGATGACTATTGAGATAGTGTAATTTTATACTCATATTACAGCCTAAATCTTTGAATCGCACCAGCATTTCCTCTACTAGTTCTACATAGTTGTCAGCCTTACGATTTCCGAGGAAATTTTGTGCAACTGCTACAAAAGATTGCCAGGCAAGCCTCTCCACATCATTCATACAAGTCTCAAAATTAGTTGTGTCTTTCATCAATTTACGTATTTCAGGTCCATCAAAGATACCTGCTTTTAGTTTTTCAGTACTTAAACCAGGAAATTTGTGAGAAATAAACTGGAAACATTGACCATTTCTATCGAGAGCCTTAACAAATTGCGAGACGCCATTCATTGGGCTGATAGATCGTTAAACCCATGAAAGCCAGCAAACCACTCACATTACAGCAATACACAAAATTTTCATCAGATGAAAAAAACTTCAATAACTTTCCCTCTCTCGTGCGATATGTAGACACTCGAACATCTGAGGAAAGACAATTTTTTTCTTTTAATCTTGACGTTAGTAACTCAGCACGTTCCTTCGAAAGATCTAAGTCTCTGATGAGGTCACTAAGCTCATTCTGTGAAAATGGCTTAGGATCTGATGTTATTCCGCAGTATTGAAAGTCATCATCTACTTGGGAAGAAATAGGTATTTCAGCTTCATCCTCCTGAGATTGCTGCACTACCTGGTGAAAAGTTGGTATTGGAACATTTTCTGAATGAGGAACAGGTCTTTGTACTGAAGAAATATTGGGGTATTTCCATTCATGGCGATTGTTTTTGTTGATGCCCACTATATTAATCATACAAAAGTAACAGTCGTCATAATGATTTTTTTGTCCTCGCCATATCATAGGCACTCCAAACTTCAAAGACTTACGTTTCCCTCTCTCCCATTGTCGCAAATGTTCAACGCATATTTTACAAACACTATGAGGCACCCACACTTTATCTTGGTGTAGAATTTCAATACCGAAGTAAGCAAAATACAAACGACGCACTGTGTTTGTAATCGATTTACGCTGATTTTTCAGAATGTATTCACCACAAACATAACAAAATATATCAGGATCGTTAACACAACGTCTGGACGTACTAGCCATAATGAAATAGTAACACAAACTTTATCGATGATATTGTAATAATGACTAGTTACGAACAAGACCATAACAAGACCGACAACAATTCACAATGAGGGTAGTAGGTAAACTAGAGCTGATGAGTTAAAATGACGTATGTCAATATACTGTACATTACCTACTTTATCGACTATTCAAACAAACAGAGATGCACCAAAAAAATTTTTTTTTGTAGGCCTGTGTAATCAATGATTATATGATATCTTGTATCCGGAGATTTGTACGAGTGTAACGATCCATACCGAAAGTAATCAAATACGAATGTAACGATATGTACTGTTAAAAACACGCCTGTTTGGTTGGGCGGCGTACTAACAATAAAGGGGATTATTTAAAATAAATAATTGGTGATGAAGTTGCATCAAAGATCCAGTAAATGTATAATAATGCTGACATAACTATATTACAACTTATTAACTAAATAAAACACAACAACGTTGTCCTTAAAGTTTTTATTTAATATTTACAAGAAATAAATTGAGCGTTGATATATTTTAAAGTAATTAAATAAAAGTAATATATACAAGGAGCGGCAAATAACTAATTAAAAATTAACATACAAAAATTTCGCGCTGGAAAGAAAGTTAGTTAATGCAGTAAATTAAATGTTCGCCGGACGGCGTGTTGAATGCTGGGACAGCATGTGGAGATGCTTTTCTTACGAAGGTTTTAAACAGAAGAAAGAATGAGTTCGATGTAAGAGAACACTCGTTTAGAAAAAAAATTTGTTTTATTGCCCATAGGTTGGAGAGGGAATCGATTGCTGATGTTTTGAATTACGAATTAATCAAAAGCGCTAGCTAAAAAGTCGATGAAACAAATATCATTGAGAATATCCTTTGTGAAAGAGCTTTAAAATGATATGCGACATGATATATAAGAGAAGACGTACATAATTAAATTAATAACTTAAAATAAATAACTTAAGTTAAAATGAAATATATTAGAGAGAATTGTAATGGAACGTAAATCAAATATATTTGTGGGAATTGTAATGGAACGTTAGATACTTGGGTTGACCGTTCACCTCAGGTAGATTTAAAAAGGTCGGTCCTAGTGCGATAACAAAAGAAAGGCTTTCTCTTTGCAAACGAATATATACAGAAAATGGCTAAACGAATTCATATTTTAAATTCGAAATATGTTTGCCAAGAAATATAATTTAAAGTTAAATTATTCACGAAGTGTAACAGTACCAAACGCAATCAAATACGAATGTGTACCGAAAGTAATCAAATACGAGTGTTACGATAATTACCAAATGTAATTAAATACGATACTAACGATTACATTTTCAAATAGGTAATGTTTATTTCGGGTTCGCTTGTGCAATGAATACTAATGTACCGAATAGTTACTTTTTCGACATCACTAACCTGGATCATTACTCAGTGATTCTCGACCATCTTTAACCCATTATGTACCAGTGTCATATAATACAGTTATAATAGATTTTCAGCTCCTTGTTCTCCTTTTTATTTTACCTATTTTATATAAAATGCCACAGATTTAAGTCTTTGGCGGGTACGATAATAAAAAAGGGAATGTTTTGTCTAGAAAAGCCCATAAATCTTTCCAAATTCAATTCCAGTTATAATATGAATAATCGAGCCTAAACTATGATATATTTATAGGACACTGGTCTAATATCATATACATGTCCAGTTAGTCTGATTTGTAACTGTTCATGGTATTTGTAACTGTTCATGGTGTTCATGTTTGGCATTGTGCATATATCAATTTTTCAGCCATCGCGTCGGTATTTTAAAGGTTTTTTTTTATGGAAAATATGGATAATAAGCGATTTTTAAATGTAAGACCTACTTTGAAGACGAAGAATTTTTTGAAGATTTAGAAAGCGCAGATAGTGTTGACATAACAATTTTACCACCGTATCTCGACATGCTGAGTGATAGTGATGAAGGAGATGATAATGAAACAGGTGAATGTGAGGTTAGCGATGTTACCAAAAATTTATAAATTCAGCTACAAGTACCTAATTAATGTAGCTAGTGAACAGGGAAGTTCTGCTACTCAAAAATAAAAGGCTAGCAAAAACTCTTCTAAGAGTAGAGATTCTCCACTCAACTATCAATCGATGAAATTATTGTAAAGTATTACGGTCATATTCGCCTCAAGCAATTTATATAGTCTAAGCCGATTCGATTTGGATACAAATTACAACTGCTTGAAATTTTCTGTTTACACAGGCAAAGATATCAATGCTACTCCGAGTGTATTACAATGTTCTCAAGTTATAAATATTTTGAAAGACATCCCTAACCCCAACGGCTTTTTCTTATTTTTTTTGTTTTTTTTTACAAACAGATATACTCATTTTGTGAATGTGTCTGAAGATATCCTTTCTCCAGCAGGGGCGTACCGATGAGCCTGTAGAAAGGCGAAATACGTATCTACGTCTCTGGGGAGGGATATGTTCGGACACGTTCACAAAAAATATTATTAGTGAACCTGTATTTGTGTTCTTCACACCAGATTTTTAATAATATTTAATATTATTAAAAAAATCTTTGTATTATACAAAACTGGTGGGGTTTACCTACTCATGTATGTTTCAATTATTCTGATATATACTTAATTAGATTTCGAGCTACAGCTAATATTGGGTATTATTGTTGTTGTGTACTAAAACTAACTTTGCCTGAATTAGGGACAATGCATGAGAATAGGACAGATAATTTTTCACTGATGAACACAAAGGAACTTTCCAAGAAAAATCGTGGTGAATATAATTATAGATTTGATCGAAATGGCGAAATTCTGATTTTAAAATGGAATGACAACAAATGTGTTACAATGGGCATAAATTTTGACACCACTTGGTAAAGGTGGTGTAAATCTCGACAACAGAATTTTCATTCCGCAACCCAATGCAATCACTCCTCCCCGTTACCTTTGTCCTCTTCTTTACCTCCATAGTGGTTACTCAAAACATACAATCAACAGATGGGAGGTGTCGATCACCATGATTGGTTAGTGGGGAAGTACGCTTTTAGAATTAGGGGCTTTTAATTACTAAAATGATCGATATGTCAATTTCAAATGCATGGACTTCGTACAAAAACATTCACGGATCTAATTCTTTATCTTGCTTAGATTTTCTACGAAATGTTGCGACATATTACTTAAAACTTGGGTATACAGGAGCTACCAGAAAACATAATGTCCAGATATAAAATACGATAGAAATAACCATTGGATAAGACGAAGAGATAATCAGCGACGATGTCAATTCCCCAAATGTCAAAAAAAACACTGTAGTAAATGTAATGTAACACTGTGCGTGGATTACTTCGAACCGTATCACACAAAATAATGTTTTTTTTAAGTATATATTATACACATTGTACCAGTATCATATACAGGGTGGCCCATTAGTGCGAGGAAGTCCAATATTTCGTTTATTACAACACATATCAAAAAATGTTTCAAATAGAAGTTGTAGCAAATGCAACACTGCATATTTGCTGTAAAATAATTGGAACTAGACAGGGTGCTCAGATTAGTCGAGGCATTTAACCGAAATATTTTTTTAAATGGCATGGTAGCTATATTTTTACATTATCGCAATCAGTATAACGGTGTACATAAGTCACTAGATTTTTTCGACAAAATTTAGCCGCGTTGCCAAATTATTGCGAAAAGTATGAAATTTTAGAGAAAATTGCATGATCATAAATGTATCTCATAAAAGTTTACTAATAACATATAAAGCGAAATTCTTCTTAATTACAAAGAGAAAGAGTTTATTAAACATATGGCACAAGAGTATTTTTTTTTTCATACACAGGCTGTTTAATATGAAGGCACAAAATCATCACATTTTAATAGGTCAAAACTTTTTTTTTTCAAATGAAACACCCTGTATATTATTGCACAATTTTGTAAAGCTACTAAATCCCTTCAATTTATGTATATACTATATAGCCTCTAAAACCAATAGTTTCAGAGAAATTACCGTTTTATGAAATTCTTATTGTACATAAATTAATTTCGAAATGCGACATAATTTATAAAATTTATTAACCCTAAGTAAAATATAAAATCATAAATTTCTTTTCTTCTAGATACATATCTACAAAACAGTTACTTTATTAAATGCCTCGACTAATCTGAGCAGCCTGTATAGTTCCAATTATTTTACAAATATGCAGTGGTGTTGCATTTGCTACAACTTCTATTTGAAACATTTTTTGATATGTGTTGTAATAAACGAAATATTGGACTTCCTCGCACTAATGGGCCACCCTGTATATAAGAGTCATTTTCTAATAAACAAAAACTGAAAAATGAAATTTAATCTTCTAGTTTCATTTAAAATACGCCTTAGATCAATAATTAATAAAAAAGAGGTAACATAAACAATTATTTCTAAACGGGTTAAGCAATTTTAACCACTCACAAATAGTTGACACGGAAGGACAATCATTCGCTTACAGTCAGTATTTCTTTAAGAATAATTTTTGAAGCTTTTCCTAGTTTTGTAAGGATTTTTATAACGGCTGTATATTCGATTTTGTTCATTTTAATATAAAATCAATACACGACAACATACTGACAGATAATAAAATGAATAATGTTGCAAATGTTTTGTAAATTGGCACACACGTTACCAAGTAATATATAATTTTTAAAGATACGTAATGGGAAATTGCATTTAAATTTAAAGTTAGTCCAGGAAGATAACGGCCCCAAGTAATAAGGCTCGAAAATGACCTAATTACAAAATTAATAGTTCTTAACTACAATTAAGAACTATTAATTACTTCATTGTAATTATTAGAGAACATACATGTTGTAATATCAAATATAACAGATAACCGGGTTCAATTAACTGTATGTAGGCATGTGATAATATTTTTTATTTAATTATTTTAATATCAGTTGGTTATATTGATATGTTCTTTGGTGGCATATTGTTTTTTTTCTTTTTCTGAGATGCTTTTAAGTCATTTAAGGAAAAATGTTATTTTAATATTCTCTTTTTACAACTGCGTCTTGCTATTTCCGAGTTTCTCTCGGGATCACTTGTTTTTTCGATACAGAAAATATTAAATTTTGTATTAATTGATTGTTCTGTCGGCTCTTGGTGAAACATTTTAATTAATAAGTTTAAATTTTTTTCGATGAAACATAATTGATAAAATACATATTGTGTTAAATGACTTCCTATGAATCTTGTATACACCTATACTCTATTTTTAAAGTAGAGAGACGAATTTCTGAACAGACCACTTTGACAGTGAAATCTCATTGGTTGAAAGCAATTAGGCCTTGCTTTCAACCAATGAGATTTCACTGTCAAAGTGGTCTGTTCAGAAATTCGTCTCTCTACTTTAAAAATAGAGTATAGAAGCAAACAAACAGAAAAATGTGGAAGATGTCAATACCTCACCTATTTCAGTTTGTTCTCCTCTCGTAGACAGAGCGTTAGTCAATGATTGGTAAATCAAATTAAAATGCCATTTTACTTTTATTACATATCTGCTATATCACTTCTTAACTTTATTATTTTTTCAATAAGAAATCAATTTTGTTAAATGTATTATTATCCAATAATAATGTTTTAGATCTACATATTTTGTCTTGTTCTTTTATTAAGTACTTCATTTATAACCTACTATTTGACTTGGTTGCAATGGGTACGTTATAAGTGAGTTCGACAGCAAACGCCGAACGGTAGTCTGGCTAAACAATCGAACTAGTAATGGCAAAACCTTGAAAAATGGCGTTCCTCAAGGATCGGTTCTGCCTCCTCCAATGTTCAACATTTACACTAATGATCTCCCACCCACAAACCCTTCAAAATCCGAATCATGTGCCTTTCATTTATGTAACAAGGAAATCCAACAGAGAGCTGAATGTTGAATTTGGTGGTAGTCGGATCAACCACAACGCCTACCCCAAATATCTGTGCGTAACGTTAGACCGGTCTCTAACATTTAAGAGGCACCTCTATAAAGCTAGTCAAAATGTGAAGACTCGCAATAATATATTACATAAACTTGCCAGCAATTCTTAGGGAGCGAATCGGGAGACCTTGCGAACGGCAACCATTACGCTGGCTTACTCTCCTGCTGAATACTGTGCTGCTATTTGATATCGAAGCGCTTACACCAAACTAGTAGATCAATTTAACGATACAAAGTTTTCCGACATTGATCTTCCCATACACGATAATTTGGCGAGCGTCCTCAAGACTCGACTGAAATCTAGGAGACCGATTTGGCTGGATACGGAAGCTCAGCATCCTATCAGTATGAATTATTGCCTCGAACAGTTAAATAGGTTCCGCACAGTTCACGGAAGGTGCAACCCATTGCTGTATAAATGGAAACTATCAGGTACTAGAGTTTGTTACTGCGGAAATGTGGAAGAAACTATGGCCCACATAGTAAATGACAATTTCCCTGGTGGCGTCCACGATCTGAGCAAGGCAACTCCTCCAACTCAGGACTGGATAATAAATTTAGATATTAGTGTATAAATTAATACTATGACCCTTTTTTGTCATAAAAGTGATATAAATTTCTATTTAGCTTCTCATACGAAATAAAGAAATAACTATATAATAGTATATTAAAAAACAAGTTTCATAAGGCACCATTTTGCCGCACGAGATCAGTTTAGAAAACGAGCTGTCGAGTTTTCTAAAGAGCGAGTTTGAGCGAGAATGTTTTCAATGCTCTACGAAATAGAGTGCGATTATGCTTGGTGGAGAATGGTCAATATTTTACACATTTTTTATAATATTCTATTACTTTGTATAAAAATTATAAATATATTTAATATAAAAGTCAGCATTTCAAATTATTTTTTAACAATCATGAGTCATGACGTTTGAAATTATAATGACAGATCTCCTCTAATAACTTAAGTTAGGACATACTTTTTGTGTACATGGCTTACTTGAGCGAAAATTTTAATGATCACTCGTTATTTTTTCTATTTTGCATTTTTTATATTAATAAATTGGAATTATTTAATTTGGAAGTTCAGAGTTTAATGTTTATACAGGGTGGGGCATAGGAACCAAGTGTTTTTGGTTTGGGTAGTACTCGGCCATTAGAAAAGGGAGGGGCGCGCGGTTTATTACAATCCATTCCTCGACTCAAAGCATTTCACTTTCTCAGTTCTCAGTTGCCACTTGCCATCATGGAGAGGTGGACGCTAGAGCAACGCGTGTTCGCGTATGATTGTTTTGTTCGAAGTGGCGAGTCGGTGACTGCAGTACAGCGTGAATTTCGCAGAAGATTTAATATCCATCGTAATGACTCTGTTCCTGCCCGAGACACCATCTTACGCTGGGTCAATAACCTTCGAACAGTAGGTTCAATAATGAAAAGAAAGCCGCCCGGTCGTCAACGTACTGTGCGTACTCCTGAGAATATTGAAAGGGCGAGACAAGCATTACTGCGAAGTCCACGCCGCTCTGCACGTCGACATTCAGCTGCACTTCAAATCAGCAATCGCACTGTACGGCGGATTTTGCATGGTGACTTACATTTTCACCCATACAAAATACTAGTTGCCCAACAATAAAATGTAAGAGATTACGCCCAACGCTTGAGTTTCGCACAACAAATGCTTGAACTTGTTCAGGAGAATGAAAACATGTTGTTACTCATGAGTGATGAAGCTCATTTCCATCTTACGGGGGCCGTCAAACAAAATTGGCGGTACTGGGCTGACGAGAATCCACGACAGTTACATGAGATGCCATTGCATAGTCCTAAGGTAACAGTTTGGTGTGCGGTGGGAAAATTTGGCATCATTGGCCCATATTTTGAATAACTTTTTCATACCTGAATTGTTAAGAAGAGGTGTGGATATTCAAGATTTGTGGTTACAGCAAGATGGGGCCACGGCACACACCGCCAGAGCATCTACGGCTGTTCTTCGCCACCTGTTTCCAAATCGTCTAATTTCGAGATTTGGTGACGTTTTGTGGCCTCCTCGGTCTCCCGACTTATCGATTTGTGATTTTTATCTATGGGGGTACCTCAAGTCACGTGTTTACGAGGCCAAACCCCGTACGTTAGACGCATTAAAGGAATCGATTCGTTATGAAATCTCCCTAATCGACAGAGACATGCTGGAAAGAGTGGAGGCCAATTTTCGTCAACGGCTGCAACAGTGTATCAATGAAAACGGACATCATATGCCAGATGTAATTTTCCATACTTGAATATTTCAAAATGCTTTATTATTAGCTATGTTGTACTACCAATAAATTTTTTTAGAGTAAAAACTAATAATTTTATTATCATTTCAAAAACACTTGATTCCTATGCCCCACCCTGTATAAATCATGCAGTTGGTCACATTGATACTTGACATTTTCAAATTTAAATCTTGCTATCCGCGAAGTATATTATATTACATATTATTTATTAATTTTCGTTAACATTACTTGATATTTTATTTAAAAATATAAACATGAGTGACAGAAACTAATATATCTTGTTGTCAATTGTATATATCATATCTGTCAAATGTACTGTCGTGAGCAAAAAAAACGGGACACTGTTTCTGCGTGGGTTTAAATTGTGACTACTTAAGTGGCTATCTTTACTCATAATAGTAAGTCAGGAATTGTTTATTAAACATTTTTAAAATAAATGTAAATAAAAATTACTAAAAACGATAGAGAAAGATTATTTATTAAATTAAAATAATTATTACATTAAAATAAGTAGTATTTCGTCATTCCACCGTTATTATTAACTGCATCTAATCTTGTAGACATTGAAGCGACAATATTTTGTACAAAATTTGTAGAAATTTGATGCCAAGCATTATAAACAAACTCCCAAAATTCTTCCTGGGTAGAAGCTCTATCTCATTAATCCCCATACATTTTCAATGAGATTTAGATAAGGACTGTAGGGCTGGATATCTCAAGTTTAAATTTCATTCTCTTGTAACCATTGTGTTACAAGATGAGACAGGAAATTGTGTTGTTCTTATAGCTTCCTTTAATGTTTTGAAAGGGTTGTGCCTAATCTCAGTAACTAATGTTTCGTCTTCCTGCGTATTCGAAATTTTGTTAGGTGCGGAAATTATTTTCCGATTTAAATTATCCTCTTCCCTCCATTTTTTTTATATAAACTTGCGGCTGAACTTTTACCAATATTAAATTGAACCGATACACTTCTTAATGATTTCCCATTTTTCAAACTAGTAACAAGTCTAGCTTTATCAGTTTTCAAAAGATGCGGCATTTTCAATTTTGAATTATCAACTATGATATATAATTTGACGTTAGAGTTTGAAAGTTAATCAAATGTTAAAATTACAACGCTAAAAAATAAAGGAAATTGACATAACGATTTTGACACTGTCCCGTTTTTTTGCTCACGACAGTATATAAATTCTTAAAATCAAATGACAGCAATGATATTTATTTCTCTGTTCGAACAACGCCAACATTGAAAAATGAGAAAAAGCGTATCGAAATGAAGCTCATTTCGATACTGTTTTGGGTTTCATAATGAGTTAATTTCGAACGCAAAATAGAAAAATATATTTTTGAAATATTATTTTGAAAATACCTATGTTTATGTACCAGGGTTATCTTTTATATTTTGCATATATAGCTGGAATAAAACAGTAGATAGCTTTTAAAGACTTTATTGTTTCTCAAAGTATTCTCTACGAAGATTTATGAATTATGAACATGCGCTCGAACCAACTCTGGAAGCAGTTATTCTACTCGTTTGTTGGTACAGTCAAAATTGCGTTTTTTGAAAGCATCGACTGCTGCTTCTGGCGAGTGGAACCATTGACCACGCAATCTGTTCTTGATTTTCGGAAAGGTAAAGAAATCATCGGGGCTTAGGTCGGGATTGTACGGAGGATAGTCTAACAAATCGATGTTCTAGTGCGTTAAAAATTCTTGTCTTGCGAGCTGTGTGCGAACTTGCATTGTTTTGGTGGAGGATGATTCGTCGTTGTGGGTTGGTTTCTCGGAGCTCACTGATGACTTGCGACCAACAAATGGTTGCAGTAACAGTTCTTTGATTTTGTAAAGAAATTGTTGCTCTATGATTTGCTTTCGAGACAAATGTCGCGACCATCTTTTTGGAGACACTTCGAGAACGGATGACTTTTGTCGGCTTTTCTTTACCTTAGAACACCCAAACAGACAACTGGCGTTTATTTTCTGGCTCGTATTACTAAATCCAAGATTCATCACCACTCACACTGTTGTACACGTTTTTAGAGTTTTGTGCGTTGACGCGGTATAGAGTTTTTTGACACCAATTCATCCTAGCTGTTTTCTGTTCTTCAGTCAACAGATGCGGTATCCAACGGGAAACTAACGTTCTTACACACAATTCTTCATGCAAAATTTTTTGAATTGAGGTCTATGAAATCCCCAATAAGGCCTTAATTTCGTGATATGTTACATGTCAATCTTCGTTGATGAGCTTGGGCACAGCATCGACGTTTTTCTGAGTGACTGCCGTTTTTGGTGCACCTGCTCTTAAATCGTCGCCAAGACTAATTCTCCATACCAACGAGAAATTGTTGACTGATGTGATGCTTCATTACCGAAAACAAGAACCAACTCGGCAAGGCATTTTTCTTTTATAATTGTCTTCGAGAATTATAGAGAAGTTATTGCGTGCAAATTTTCACGGTTTAATTCCATTTTTCGACTAACTTGTCAACGTATCACACTGAAACTTTGGATTTAGGCTAACTAAAAATGGAGGTTAATTTTTAGTACTGGAATTTAACTAGTGACGCCCTCTATGTCCCAGTATGCAAAACATAAAACACATCCCTCGATCTTTAAAATAACCCGTATTATATTCAATTTTACATTTCCTGTTGATATAGATAACAACGATATATAATTTATTTGAAGATACCAACGCATATAATTTTCCTATTTTGCAATATTGAGAGCGACGTGCGTGATATGTATTAATAGATGTTATTTAAACATTTTCTTAGAATATATTTATTATATTTTCAGAATAAATATTCTAATTTTGTTTATAAAGATAAACTGTCAACAGAATTCATTAACATATTAGATTTGTGTTGTGCAATTTTTTTTAGAATAATTAACTATTTACCTTGATACCTGTTTTTGCTTGTTTTTATTGATTTTTTCAGTGCTAATTAAAAATCCATAAATACTTTTGCATAAAATCATTAACGTTTCTTTATAAAACAGCATTCAATTGATAATGGAAGTGATTTAGAAACGCAGAATGGAATTGTTTCCTATTTATCAACAATAAGTAATAACTACTACTCTCCTAATTTGTGCCTAATATAAAAAATTATGAATAATTGAAATGTCATGCCTTTGATAAGATATTTGGGAACAATAGAATTATTTTTGTGCTTTTAACCTTATAACACTTCGGATTGAAATCGAAAAAAGTATAAATTATTTATTTCCTTAATTGAATTTTTGCGATTTTTTATTAGATGGATAAATTCTTCTAACATTTCTTTTAACTTTCACCACTGTTTGTAATAATGAACATGAAGTTGAAAAAAATATGGCCTTGCTGTCGAGGTGTAATAAAAAATACAGCACTATTGTGGTTTCTTGAAGTGATTGCTTGTAGAATGCAGTTGTGGCAAAATAGTTAAGTTGTGGTAAGGAAAGACACTGTCGTAAGAACTCTTGGAGTGGATATAAAACATAATACTATATCTTAATAAATCATATTTTTCTTTCTATATTCTGTTGTCTCTCTTTTGCCTTTCTGTTTTTTTTTTTTACTGCTTACTAGAGAGGTTCATTTGGCGGCGACTGACAAAATATATATACGTGCGCCCGTGCGATGTGCGACTTGAAATTGAAATAAATATGTATGGTTTTTGACGACGAAACTACAGATGTTCAGGGAAGGTATATTCACAACTTTGTCATTGGAGCTTTGAACAAGGATCGCCAAGGAAAAGGATATTTGATTGGTGTAAAGGTGTTAAAAAAACGACTAATTTAAACATCGCTATATTCGTTAATGAACTAGTTTCTTTTTACCGAAAAAATTACCAGTAGAAAACGCATTACTAATAGTTTCGTATATGGTGAAAGCAGCAGAAAATTTTTAAAAAAATTCCCTAAACTAATACATTGCACGTGCTTGACCCATAGAGTAGCCGAAACTGTTAAATCAGAATTTCCTTTAGTTAATAGTTTAGTAAATAACGAGAAGAAAATTTTTGTTACAGCTCCATTTCGAGTTCAATATATAAAGAAAAATATTCAGAATTGCCACTACCCCCCGAACTACTTGTTGCTCAGTGGGGGCCATGGTTAAACGCCGTAAATTTTCTTGCCGAAAATTATGAAGAAATGAAGAATGTTATTTGCGATTTTGATCCAGATTGCTCGACAGCAATTAGAAAATGCTACCGCAATTACAAAACTAGAAGGCAGAGGTTTTTCATTGCACGAAAATATTTCTGTAGTAAATTCTGTAAAAAGTCGTCTCGAAACTTCGGTAGGCAAAAATAATGGTATTTGTAAAAAACTTAATTCGGTGACAAAAACCTAGGATTTAAAAACCGCATGCAAATTAATGATATCTTGCAAGGAAATTTTGAAGAAGGTATCAATTTCAGTCCAAATGTAATGTGCAAATTGAAGTATGCTACAATAACTTACTGTTAAGTTGAATGGTCATTTTTCAGTTACAAGTTAATTTGACTAAATGACGGCAGAGTTTTACAATCGACAATCTAGAAAAGCGTTTGATTACTTACTGTTATTATTCAAGTAATAATTAATTAATTATGATTTGAAAAATTGTAATGTTGTTTAAAATTAAAATATACATGTTGTTTATGGAAAACTACCATATTTTCTGTATATCAATTTTATTGTTCTTACACTACCTAAAATAAATAATTTCATAAACAAAACAGTTGTTTTATAACTTTTTGTAACCCTAAACACTGTGTAACTTTTCTTATTATATTAGAGGTTGTTATTATTAATATAATAATTATTTTATTACCTATAAAGTTTAGTACAATAATTGTATTTTTCAAAGCATAAACGCATTTTTAAGGACATAATTTAATAGTTTATCATGCATATTTGCATAAATTTTCTTTAACTTTCCTAGTGCATATTTTCCAAGCTCTACTGATCACCCATCAAGAAACTGTCCACAATAATGCCTGTTTGACTACGTTAATTGTAATGCTGTTAGCTTGAGTACATAGCCGTATTGTTTGCCTATACTCTTCTATAATATTACACATACTCGAATATCGCCCTTGGTTTGCCAGTTGACGTAGAAATCATTAGAGTACAAAATAGTACTATGTATAATAATCAAAAATGAATAATTTTATTATTACAACATCGTATTAGATACTTATAACAAAGAATACTACTTCGTTCGGTTTTAATAATCACCTTTGACAAGAATTGATTGCATATTGTTCTTCATACAACAAATATGGTTTATATAACTTTTAGGATAGTCAAAAATTATAATCATATTTCTTTGACTACTAATTTTGTCGTGTATTTCCACAACATGGTAACTTCGAAAGTATTGTTTTATTTACGTATGAAACGTTTATAAAATCTGCCACACTAAAAACCACACTACAAAAAATAGTTTCTAGTACTTTTACTAGAGTTGAATTTAATACTCATTTTTGTTTACTGAACTACGATGGTAGTGTATATTTCAAAATACATTCACTATAAATATTTTGATCTCTGCACAACTACATTTTTCTGAGGGTAAGTAGCGCGAGATATGGTCTTTGAAGAACCTTTATCTATTATAATCAATTTGGCAATTGAAAAATCTTTTCCGTCTGTTGGAAAGAAGCGTTTCGATTCCCTTGTGCAATTTTACCAAGATTAGCTTACTACATGGATTGAAATCTACACAGAACAGTGTCTAATTTTAAAATCAAGGCCATTGATCCAGTCCAACACGGAGTCAGTTGTTTCAAAAACGTGGCTCATCTCACCTCCATATGCTCTAAAGGGGCACTCAGCTTTAATATGGTGACACATTCACAAGTCGGTATCTCAAGTCAGTCCCTATTTATAGAATGAGTTACAACAGATTCCGTGAGACGTTCTTATTCTATTGTCTTCCATTCGTGGTAGGGCAACTCCATTCCTAGTATGGGTACGGTAGGGTCGGTGATATGGGCCGCTTGAATGGGTTTCAAGGCTTCCCAATACTCTCTCCGCCAATAATGTGGCCGGCATCAGACAGTAGCATAATATTGGCTTTATTAATTTAAATGATAAAAACACACACAATGTTGTATTAGATTTACACTTTATTTAATAATATATAACAGCTGTTTCACCGTACAACGGTTTCTTCGGATATAACAAGCGGTACGGTGAAACAGCTGTTATATATTATTAAATAAAGTGTAAATCTAATACAACATTGTGTGTGTTTTATCATTTGATATGGATTTACATCAAGCAAAGGCAGAATCGATCCAATTTATTAATTTATACTTATCGAAAAGATTAAGTTAACCACGAACCTGCGGTGCAAATTTCGAAGGAAATCTCTCTGGTGATGCCAGTTCGGTAGGGTGAACTTCTCGAAGTACGAACCAAACAGTTATGAAAAACGGCCTAAATGTCAACATTCGTGCAGGTTTAATTATCTGACAGAACACCAGCGGGAGAGCATGTCAGACGCTATAACCCACAAACTATTGAAGTGGCCATTCTTATGGTAGGAGATGAGTTTAATACGCATGACATTATAATTATTCATCGACGAAATGATACGATTCAACGTTTCGCCAAATGTGAATTTTCCGGAACTTCTGAAGTTCCTCACGGATCTAACTTTAGTCCCTTTTTATTTGTAGTTTTCATTAATGATTTATTGTAATTATACAGTATTAAATTTATATTTCCGGATATATTCAACTGAGAATGCTTTAACTCAAAATAATATAATTAAGGTTTTTTTTGGCATGACCACAATGAAGTTAAAACAAAGCAATAATATTTGTTGTATTGTTGTTAGCATATTTTCCGTTTTATTCCATTGTTGTATGTTGATTTTGCAAAGAAATCATTTACATTTGATTTGGTGTAACTTTTACCGATAATTTTTCTTTCAACTGTCATATATTTAGTTTAAGTTAAACTACATACAAAATGTTTTATTTTATAAGACGTACCAAAAAAAAGATTGATCTTAAAAGCTATTATATGTATTTATATTAGCCGTATTCCTTTAACAAATTCGTTCTCTTAAAAACTCTATTCTTTCTTTTAATGAGACGTTTAATTTTTGGCCTGTATTAGCAGAACACTCGGGAATATAATGTTCAATACAGTTATATAATATGTACATATATTATAATATATATACTGTGCAACGGAAACATAATTTGTCCCCAAAGATTTAGTTGTAATTAAGTCTTATATTATTTATTTGTCTTGAGTAGTTTGGAATAAGCTTGTTATATCTACTTTACGAGTGTCACCTAATTCCCTTGAATAAGATTTCAAGACGCTTTTTGAAATCTCTCTTTTCAATAGTGGGGAAACTAGCTAAGAAAAATTGTTATTTATTGCGTGAAGCCTCAAAATCTACCTTTTCTTTTATATAAGTTTCCAAACCATCTCCTAAGATTTGAATCAAAGTATGGTGGAATTACTACTCCTAGAACTAATATTATAAACACCATTCTCCAATTTAATATGAGTTAATCAGTATATTTAAATAATGTAATTACGTATATTTAGGATAACTTTTATTTCACTTTAAATAATTCATGTTAATATTCATTATGGGTATTGCAAAGTTTTTTTTTTGTTGTACTAATCTACCCTGTTAAGGCATTTTTCTTCTATGAGCAGTTAATTAATTTTTTTTTAATTTAAAATTCTCTATGAAATTGTGATTAATATAGAGTATAATACTAATAACAAAAACACAAATACATAGAGGCTTAGATTCTTTTCAAGAAAAATCTATATAGCTTTCTTCTCCCTAATTTGTAACGATTTCACTCGGTTGCACCCGAGGGTAGCAACTCGTGTTCAAAATAGACGTTGCTAAGGTCCTGTTTTTATCGGTCAATATTTATAATTGGCTCTAAAAATCGTGATAAACAAATTTAAGATTTGAATTTGCAAAATTTAAAAATAGTAATTAAATGTAATATAAAGATATTCCTTATCTTAACAAAAAGATTTTTAAAATTTGGAAAAAAAGGTCATTATTGTTGTTTTTTTTTTTTGTTAAGTAGACAAAATCGTCGCAAAGCGTTTATCAACAACTAATATATAATAACATAATCTATGCATGTTCTGCTTTTTTACAATGATATTACAAATTTCAGCTGCGATACATAAATTGCTAAAAATATCGTTGTGTTATCGTGTGCATTAATACGTTTTTAATTTTTAAATTTTATACTTAAATCCCTCTTCTTCCATTGACGTAGAAGTTTGAAAGGTGCAATTATTGAAAAACCCAATTGGTTTGCCTATGGAATGATGTTTCTCAAAATTTTTGTGTCATAAAACTATGTCAACGTAACAAATTTTAGCAAAATCGCATAAGCCGTTTAAGCAAAGAATTGTTACTTCAACGCCGTATAGTGCCACAAGCCTCTAGAGTCCAACTCTTCCAAAATTATCCTGCATTATTATTGAATTTCGTAGATAAAAAGGATTTTTCTATTATGCATTCGTAATGAACTCGTTCATGTTCAATTTATACTCTGAGAACATCATTCAGAAAGCGTTAGCAGAAACAAGAATAGGAATAAAAGTTAACGGAAGAATTATTAATAACATTAGATATGCGGATGACACCATTATTATCGCAGAATCACTGGAAGACTTACAAAGATTAATGGACCAGGTTGTAATAAATGGCGAAGAAAGTGGCCTCACACTAAATGTTAGAAAAACTAAATTCATGATTATTACAAAGTCTAACCGACATCAAGAAGGCTTATGGATTGGAGAACAGCCAATAGAGAGAGTAAAGAAATACAAATATTTGGGAGCAACTGTTACCGACACAAATGAATATACAGAAGAAATTCGAACGAGAATCGGCCAAGCCAGAAATATATTCAACAAGATGAGGAAAGTATTGTGTGGCAATGACCTTAGTCTGCGTCTCAAGATCAGGGTATTGAAATGTTACGTGTTCCCGGTGCTGCTGTACGGGATGGAAGTCTGAACGCTAAAGCAAGATACTAACAAGCGTCTAGAGGCATTTGAAATGTGGGCATATAGGAGGATCCTGAAGATGAGATGGATAGATAGGGTTTCGAATAGTGAAGTACTTAAAAGAATTGGGAAAGAGAAGGAAATATTGAACACAATAAAGATAAGAAAACTACAATATCTGGGCCACGTGTTGAGAGGGGAAAGATATGCTCTGCTACAGATATTTATTCACGGTAAGATACAGGGAAGAAGGCGTATTTCCTGGTTAAATAATTTGAGACAGTGGTATAAATGTAGCTCCATTGAACTATTCAGAGCCGCAGCATCGAAGATGAGAATAGCCGTGATGATAGCCAACCTTCTGAGAGGAGATGGCACCTGAAGAAGAAGAAGAAGAATGAACTCATTACGAAACCCAAAATAGTATCGAAATGAACTTCATTTATACGCTTTTTTCTTTTTTCAATGTTGGCGTTGTTCGAACACAAAAATAAATATCATTGCTGTCATTTGATTTTAAGAATTTAAATACATTTGACAGATACGATATATGAACGTAGTGTGTGACCAACTGTATACTTTATATAAAAATACAACTCTGAACTCTCAAATTAAATAATTTCAATTTCTTAATGTAAAAAATGCAAAATAGAAAAATAGTATAAATAACTTGTTTTATAAGGCCTTTGGCCGCACTCATTTTCTAAACTGAACTCATGCGGCAAAATGGTGCCTTATGAAACTTGTGTTTTAATATACTATTTTATGCACTAAATTCAAAATCAGTGAAATGGCACCTAGACCCTTTGTAACTTATTCTTGTTCTTATAACTGTAAGTTATAAGAACTATTTTTAAAACAATAATTGAAGGTTATAAGTTATAACCTTCAATTATTGTCTTAAAAATAGTTCTGACTAGTTAAAAATCGTGTCTCAATTTAGCGCACTGAAATTTTGTTGATTTTAGTTACTTTTTTAACATTGATGTTAATTATGCTGTCTGATTTTATATCTTGAATACATGCGCACATATCTAGGGCACGTCAATATAACAAGTGTTTATTTGAAAAGTCAATCTAGGTTACTTTGAAATTTTGATAGAATAAGACGCAAATATATTAATATGTGGTGTTTATTGTTCCGTAAACGTACATCCAAATGACATTTGATAATGTCAATCACAAATATCAGTTAGTGCATAAAATAATCGTGCGTCGATTCTGGTTTAAATAAATTGCTTCTCAGTTTTAAAATGGCTTTCACTTTAGAACATAAATTTTTTTTAGTGCAGGCTTATTTTCGAAGTGGTAATAAAATTGATGGTTTATGGGTTTATTCAGTTCAAGATTGCATGGTTGAATTTCAAGTTGAGTTTCCACATTTTGTAATATGTAGATTACATACAATTTAAGAATACTTTGGATAGAACTTTAAAACTTTTTTTCTGAAACTGGTAGTCTCTTAAGAAAATCAGGCAGCGGAACAGTTAAGAAACGTACACCTCAAGTTGTCAATCGTGTTGAAGAAATAATGGAAAATGAACCACAAACATCTGTTCGACATTTGAGTCAACAAATAAATCTTTCTGTTGGTACAACTCACAAGTTATTAAAATAAGATATGCAACTTTATCCATACCGTATCACAGCAGTACAAGAATTGTTAGAAATTGATTATCCACGTAGACTACAGTTTTGTAATTGGTATGTAAATATGAACAATAATGGAGAACTTTCGCAAAGAGTCATCTTTACTGATGAAGCATGGTTTTATAAAACGGGATACCTAAATTCACAAAATACATGAATTTGGAGTAGTGAAAATCCACATGTAATTAATGAAGAATCGTTACATCCAGAGAAAATTGGTGTTTGGGAAGCGATAAGCCAAAGGCGAATCATTGGACCAATATTTTTTCAGGGAACGTTAACTGCTCAAAGGTACCGTACGGAAATTTTACAACCATTTGTCAATCAGTTGCATGATGATGAACTTCAAAATGCATATTTCCAACAAGACGGAGCACCTTGTCACTGTACTGCAGAATCTTTGGATTATTTAAGAGAATTTTTTGATGAGCGTATAATTAGTCGAAATACTGAAATTGCCTGGCCTGCACGTTCATGCGATTTAACACCTTGCGACTTCTTTTTGTGGCGTTATCTAAAAAATAACATATTTCGAACACCTATATTGAATTTGAATGATATGCTACAGAGAATCGAACAGAAATGCATGGAAATTAATAACAATCCAGTAATGTTGCAGAATATCATCAGAAATTTTGAACGGAGGATTTTAAAGTGCATTGATCTTGAAGGACAACATTTTCAACATTTGTCATAGTTTTCAATAAATACCTATTATTTGTTATTTATTTGTATGTATGAAACTGTCAAAATATACAACTTCGTAGGTTAAGTAGTAAATTTTAATTTACGACATACTTCAAAATGTTCTCAGTAAATCACATGCTACTAGATTGACTTTTCAAATGAACACTTGTTACAAGGTATCTGTAAGAGGTCCTTACAAAAACACACGACATACATATTCCTTACACTAAAATAAGCCTATTTAAGAAAACTTACGTTAGTATAGAAAATATACCCTATATAAGTTGCAACCCAACTCTTTCCAAATTATCCTGCACATATGCGCATGCGTCTCCGACATTCTATAATATAATGAATCGTAATGAATATCAATAATATGAATAGTAACAACATTTGTATATGCGTTACTTCTGCAAAACAATTTCCTAGTTTGTATAATTTGAGACGACATATAAAAAAAATTCATCCCAGCGACAATGCTTTCATTGCCGTCCAAAGTGGCTGAAAATTTCAAATATAAATGCAATGTAACTGTAACATCTTTTTTAACAATATTTACAAATTTAATCATCATAATAAGAAACAACACATAAAAAAGTAGCAGTAATAGCTAATAGAATGCGACGTAAGTATTCTGTGGAACGTGCATTACTAATGAATAATGATGATGAAGAAGTACATACATACCTATATTTAAAATTTAGTTGGAGAAAAAATAAAATAAAAAGTAACAGCTGCATGGAAAAGTTTTATTATTATTAAATAGGCATGGAAATGATTTATGTGATTATTATTCATTACTATTCATATTATATCATAAACGTCGGAGACGCATGCTCATATGTGCAGGATAATTTGGGAGGAGTTGGGCTTTAGAGGCTTGTACCCCGATACTATCATAAAGGGTCTATGTGTCAAAACCTTCGCCATTGCTACTAATAGGTGGCTCTGGGTCTTAAGTCCCGTAACTTATTGTAGGAAACACGGGTCTATGTGCCATTATTAGTTCATGCATGTGGTTCATAAGTTGAACGCAGTGATTCAGTGTTTTTCCCTTAAAGAGTAAAATGGACGAAAGAACTGAAATTAAAACGCGAAGCATAGGGTTAGTAAGTTTGAAAAACGAAAGGAGAAGATTAAGAGCAAGTGGTAATGAATATAAATCACGAAGTGGAAAAGTCATTAAAGCAAAAACCATTCCCGCAACCATTGTAAGCAAACATAATCATGTGGTTTTAACAACATTGTTTTTTACTTTTTAGTCAACGTGCAAATGTCGTTATAAGTGCAAAGATATTTCTGTGAAGCATAAGAATTTTTTATTCAATGATTATTATAAAATACCTACCCATAACCAACAGAGCACATATCTTCTTGGGCTCATATAGATTGTAAACGTTCAGAGACGGCGTCATGCAGCCTACGAAAACTCCAAAGACAGCCGATGTCAGTGTACCGCATATTATTCTGCCCCCCATGAAAAAGACGTTCATATTCAAGTATGCCGAAGAACTTTTTCAGAAATTTTTTTTCGCATAAAAGGGTACAAGTTTTAACACAAAAGAAATAACTGGGCCATATTGTGTGCGTAGACAAGAGAGGGGCAGCAAAGGAACCCAGAAAATATTTTCCTGAGCTGCATGAACCAATACGGGCTTTTATTAAGTTATTTCCTATTGAAAAAAACCATTATAGCCCGGAAAAAAATCTGAAAAGAAATTTCTTAGCTCGGACTTTAACATGAATACATTGCGTTTAAGAAGAAATTTCCTGAAACCATAGTATCATGCAGACACTTTTGCGACACATTCAAGTTTTCTGAAGCTTCGGATATGCGCCAATCTTTGAGTACTTAATTACTTAGGAACAGCCCTACTATAATGAGGAAAGTTTTTGGATGCACGTTATAAGGTCTCTAGCTTAATGTTCTTTCAGGACATCCGTTAATTATCGCGGGAACTATATGGCGTAATTTTTTCTGTAATTCAACGTCTGAACAATGTGTACTCTTTCTTGAATAATTCCTAATTACCGAGCAATTCGTTTTTCCGCAATCCGGCAATTTTCTTGAATTAGTGTATTCATTTGTCTTTGATTCTTCTCATGCGTCACTGATAGTGTTCGACCGGATCGCTTTTCGTCCAACACCTTCAATTCACATCTATGACAGAGTTTTGCACGTCGAATCCACTGACGAAAATTGTTCAGTCATACAATCGTTGCTATAAACGCATCTCAGAAATCGAACTCGTGACAAATGACACTTATCAACGACGATACACAGGAAAATGTAATTTTCCATGCCAATACGAGACATTATAAATTACCGTTTGCAAGTTAGAACTTGTTTCCATCCGGTGCTGCCATGTGTAAAAATGAAAAAGAGGTAGACAGGCAGTATAAAAAGCGGTAGCTTTTCAAATAAAACGGTAGATTTATTTTAAATCTTTCTTAGATATAAGCAGGTTTACATAACCTTTATAAGAGAAAACAAGAAATATTGAAGAAAAGTTTTATACAGAAAATAAGTAATACAATTTACATAAAGAATAAACATATATTTGTTATGAGTATTATACATGATGTAAGATACACAATTAACAAATTAACATCATATTATATGGCTCTTCATCACTGATTTTCGTGTCTAAAGTTTTATTTTAATTTAACAGATATTTACATGGTTCCACACATTTGGTATAAGGTACCACCTACACTTTTTAAGATAACACTGAAATCTGAAACTCAATTAGGTAAAATTATTTCTATTAATTTATTGATATTGCAGTTGTTTATATTATCCTTAAGAATTATTGTGCGCTCGTAAACATCGGCATCAGTTCTGACATAACACATAACACACACATGAATATTTGTATACGTATCGTTTACATATATTATGCTTATGCATACAGATCAAAAATTCTGCTGATTAAATACAAACATTAATATAATAAATAAATAAATAGAGTATACACAATAATATACATATGAAATATAAATTAAATTTAATTGAATTAAATTGAATAAAATTACAATTTAGGAAATATGACTACTATTATTTTTTCCTTTCTTTTCAAAATCTAATTTTTGTGTAATTAGAATCAATGCAATTTTGCGGTAGATTTTAAGCGAAAACGGTAGAACGGTAGAAATATGACTAAAACGGTGGATCTACTGCAAAAACGATAGACCTGGCAGCACTGTTTCCATCTCCACTACTGGCACAATGACTGTCGTTGAAGAACTTATATATCACTCCGCCCTCGTAAGTAAACATTCTAATTTTATACATTATTTATTATATAATACACATCAATTAATATGTTCATGCGATAATAAATCAAATGCATTGGTCGTAAAACGTGTTTGTAGTTTTACTGCCTTACAATAGCATAGTCATATCAACAATTAATAATCGGTTATAAATAAAACAAAATCAGAATAAAAAAAAATAGTCCTGGTAATCATACACTATCGTGCATAAGTTTGAATGCATATGTAATATTTTAGTCAAGTAGTGCATGTTACATCACTGTAGCCACAAAATAAAGTCGATACAATACAATACGTTGTCGTGAAACGCTATATATATATTAACTATTTGTTGAAGTAATTTCAAATATGTGGAGAGATAGTATAATCACTGAAATAAAGTTTTGCATGCTGCGTATTGTTCATATTAGACATGCAAAAGATTAGGAAACTTTTATATCATGATATAGTACTTCCTTTCTTAAACAGAAAACATAGAAGTAAATGGTGATTTGTCATTAAAGAAATTCAAGAAAACCGTGTCAAGAACAGGCATTGCTATATGTACAGATCGTAAGCAAAGCAGATTTTCATAGTATCGCACCGTTTCATTAAGAATCGCATGACCATATCACTGAGCTTTACGCCGTGGGCATCAGGCTAGTGCTTTGTCACTTGAAGGTCAACCCACCCACGCAAGGAAAGTCCCAGCAAGGTGTTTGTATTGTGCAATTTGTTACAAGCCAGTTTGCTTTGTGGACTTTTATTTCTTGCACCTTTTGTAGCACTTTCCACAAATATCTACATAAATATTTGTGGCACGAAGATGAAACGATTGCAAACATCTCTGTGCACGCTCTCTCTATTGGGGGGTTATAAACTTTCGCGAAAGCTATCGCTTGATTAACTTATTGCTACTAAACTTTCGATAATATCATTTTCAAAACTAAATAATCTTCACATACAGAATAAATTTCCACGCAAACATAAGTAAATTTATATTTAATTGTTTTTAATAATGTCGAAATATTATTAAAATTGACTATCCAAACATGCAGATACGTGTTTCGACTTGCTAGAGACCCGTCAGTGCATTTGGCGTTTCTGATGTTGGATATTAGTCCATGAGCGACGCTGAATGTTTTTCTGTGCTGTCTTGTGTGACGTGATTGTATGTAATAAGTAGAGCTGAGGATGTTTGCGGTACGGCAGGACCGTATGTAGTGCATCCCACCAGCGTATAAACACGATGCAGCGAAACACTTTAGTTAGTCGTGAACTGGCAACGTGATCGTGTGTTGTCTTGAGCTCTATTTAATAAGTATGACGGACGTGCCCAAGCCAAGAAAGCGCCCATTGTATAACGACGTGAAGAAATTTATCCGAGACTTTCCCGATTTGTATTATAATGGAGCAAAAGTGGTTTGTAAATTATGCGATAAACAGTTACTTTGCTGGGACAAATACGACTGTAAAAGACACGTTGAAAGTGTACACCACAAAGACAAAAAAAATAATGTGCTGTCTAAAACGCAATTCATTTTCGATTTATTGACAATGCTACTCGTCTGCGATGTGCCAGTTCACCTGCTAGATAAAAAAGCCTTTCACGACTTTTGGAATAAATACAATTCCAACAAAAAGCTGCCGTCACGGAGAACGTTACTCACCTATTTACCAATTGTGCGTGAGGACATTGAAAACAGAATGAAAGCAGTAGTAAATGATAAACAGTTATGGGTATGTGTCGACGAAACGACAGATCGAAAACAACATTCTATTGTGAATATTATAGTGCGTGTACTAGATCTGTCAAATCAACATTTCCCATTTTATTAGCCAGCAAAAGATTGGAAAAGTGCACTAGCGAAGTAATTACGAAGGTAGTGCTCGATACGCTACAAAAATTTCAAGTTTCAACTAATCAACTCCTGATGTTTATGAGCGATGGTGCTGCGACAATGCGTTCTGTAGGCCGTTCTCTTAAAGCAGATTGTGAGAGACTTTTGCATGTGACATGTAAAGTTCATGCTTTACACCTTGTGGCACAAACTATTCGGCAATGTTATCCAGAGGTGGATGCATTAATAGCAACCACAAAAAAGTGTTTCTAAAATCTCCCAAACGAATTCGAGAGTTTCACAGTCGGTGCCCTGGTATTCCCGAACCACCAGAGCCAATCCTTACACGTTGGGGAAGTTGGTTAAAGGCGGCATTTTATTATGCCAAGTATTTCCAACAAATAAAATCTGTGGTTCTACAATTCAATCCTGCCGAAGCTGTAGCCATTAAGGAAAGCCAGAGACTCTTTCAAAACCCTTCCCTTGATGCAGATTTACAAACTATTTATAACAATCATATAGGATTGTTTAACGCAATCGAGAAATTTCAAAATACTGCATTATCGTTAGCGGAGTCACTGCAAATACTGGACGATGTACACGCCCAGCTATGCGCAGTAAATGACAACAAAAATGTTAATGTAATAGAAAAGTTCGAGAGTGTGATAAACAATGATTTTGATTTTACCAGATTAAAACAAATTAGTAATGGTGCAAGTGTAGATTCGGTTTCTATCTATAAAGATTATTTTAATTGTGCGTGTGTTACATCCGTAGATGTCGAGCGGTCTTTCTCAAAATATAAAAAAATTTATTCATCACGGCGTACATCGCTCACCGCTACAAATATGGAAACGTATCTAATGCTACAAACTTACTGCAAGTCTTATCCACTTGGCGCTATGCTATAATAATCGTAAATAAGGTAAGTGTGTTATTTATATACAGTACACATAACTGACATACCTAAGTGATATAAATAGCGAATGCATGTAAAGCAATAAAATCACGCATGCATCACCGATCGAAACAAGGTCATTATATTCGTGCGTTTAACTGAATACTATCCTGGCACACCGCAAACATCCCCAGCTCTAGTAATAAGGGAGTTATTATAGTGAATTTTGTCTGTCCCAGGTCATGCACTGACGAATCTATAGCGAGACGAAACACGTGTATTGCAGCGGCGGCTCGTGCATCAAAAATGTGGGGGTTGCAAATTTAGTGAATACTAATACTTTTTACAGTAGGTAAACAAGGTAGGTCACTAAGTATGTTTTATTAAAAGTAATTTTGCTAAGGTACATATAAAGAAGAAAAAAGGCTTTTAAAACTCACTGATTCTGATCCTGATTTTATTGAAGCAAAAAATCCATGCGACGATCTTTCGCAGTCGCAAATTTATCTTTCTTGAGAAAGCAAGTTCAAAGGCTCCACAAATACTTACACAATTAATTATAATGTTCACTACATATCGATTGTACTTAACTTTCTCGTTGTGCTATATTTCTTCGATATGCACTATCCATCTGAGCAGCAATATCCACATTCCCAAAAAGCGATAATTGGACTACATTTTTCATATGCCTTTGTGATATACTGTGTTTTTTAATTCGATCGCTTGAATGATTTAAATCAGTTAAACCCATTTTTGTCCATAATTCTTCACCTTCAAATAGTAAGCAAGGAAAGCAGAATAATGCATTTTTTATACTACAACCGCAAATCCACAAATGTTTATTATAAATATCCTTATTAAATAGTCTATTAAAAGTTCGCGTCTTACTGGAAATCGTTTGTTTCAGATTTAAATTCGGAACAGGTCTGCCCAACCGCTTTATTTCAATTTTTTCGGCGTACGTTCTTTTATAGAACGGATCCACTATTAAACTCTGCACTGAATTCATTATTATTTAAAAATAAAGAGCATAAACACTTTTAAACACACAAATACAACTTTTTTATTCGCTTTTATACCGTTGCACCGTAAGCAAGAAATATGTCTAATGTTTTGGTTGCACTGCTGCTGCAACACTATTGTCGTTTATGGAGATATACCCGAAAGACGTTCGACAAAGTTCGTCAGCCGTATAGGGATATATACGTTCGTGGATTGCAATGAGTCTGCAAACCAAGTGTGTTATTCTCTCATTTATTTAACGTATTCATATCCAATTAGATATACCTATTATAAGTAATTTATAATAGTTCATTTATTCTGTGAGGTAGTACAAATTTTTAATTTAAAAAATGTAGAATTACGCTTTTTTCATTAAATTAAATCTATTAGTTTTGGTGGTTGCGCAAACTTGCAAACCATAGCAGAAACCGCCACTGGTGTATTGTATGCATGGATAACAATTTTCACGGAAATAAGAACATCTATTGTGTTCTCCATACCCGAATTTTAATAGTATTTCGATATTATTAATAGTATATTACGTAACAAGAGTTGTAAGTAATCCATTACGCACGAAATGAAAAAGTTTACGCACGAAGCCGCGCAGCGGCGAGTGCGTAAATTTCACGAGTGCGTAATGGGCTTACAACTCGTGTAACGTACTATACTTTTTCTACGCCCACTCATTTTCTTCTATTAAATAAAAGACATCGCAATTATTTAAACTTTATTATAATAGTTGTTAATAACAATTGAACAATTATTGTAAATCGATTGTGTCTTATTACTTAATGGTGATGAACGGTTATTTATAATTGTAGTACTGCACGGTACATCAGAAGACGAAGATTGATAATTGGTAATCGCCTCCGATATTCGTAATGCGTTGTCATTTTTATTTTTAAGAGATTGATTCACATAGCCTTCCGCCACTGTAGAAGATTGCCAGCCACCAAGTCGCTTTAATGATAGCATATCACCTCCTCAATCAACTAAAATAGTGGCTTATGATCTCCTAAAACAATGGCCAGTACATTGCTTTGGTTCCGGCAGTTCAAGATATTCAGCAATTTTACGTGGTGTACTACCGATTGTGTTTATCCCCACAACCTGTTTCATGCATTTTCCATTTCTGTAATTAAGAAATAAAGGAAGTTCCATTTCAGCAGGACGCAAATTCATGTATTTTTGACATGTGATATAAAACGTTTCTGGTACTACAAATGAACGTCTCGTTTTAGTTTTAGAATCTGGAATATCAATTATCAAGGATTTTCCCGTGTCCTGAATGTGTTCCATTTTTATATTTCTAAGTTCTTGTTTACGGCAAGCCCCGCTTAATCCAATAATGAGGATAACCTGAAAACAAAAAGTCATTTTTATGTGATGATAACTATACAACATTTTAATTCTTTACCTTTGACAACAAATGTTTATCGTCTGGGGCATCTTTCAGAAACTTATTAATTTGTTCTGTAGAAAGAATTTTCGATTTTTTACTTCTAAATCCATTCGATTTCCGCTTCAGTAGGGCGATTAGTTTTGGATAATCTGCTATGTTAATGTTATTATTAATGTTTAGTGTAGTTCTTAGCATCGAATAAATGGCCCATCGAGAAGATGGCTTCATAGTTTTTGATAATTCTTCAAAATACGCAAGTAAAACATTCTCCGAAAAGGATTTAACGTTATGCTTGTATCGCCAATCCATAAATTTTTTATAGGTAATTTCGTACCTTTCTTTGGATTTTAGCGGTAACAAATTATGTGTGACAGCTTGAGCTTTTTCTAAAATCTCCGGTGGAGTGCTCATAATTTCATAACTTTCACTACTATCAGACATATTCGTAGATAAAGTTGAGAAAATGTTCGGATACAATAATATTTTGTTAAAGAAATTGACAATATAAATGACATGACATTTATTTCCATAGCATGTTACTTAAGAAAACGTGTCCTATTTTTAAAGAAATTGCATAATGTGCTGCCTACATTTAGGGGCATCACTCTTTTAATCCAAAATATATCTCGCTAATGCTAAAAGTTTTTATGTTTTTCAATTGACTAAATTTGTGTAAATAGACCAAATAAAGTTTTACATAGATAAAAATTATTGCAATTTGATTAGTTTAAGTTTTCTTCTCAAAACGCACGTGTATGTTATGAGATCTCATTACGTGCATGTTATTGTTAAATGTCATTTACAAGGAATGTTGATACTGCGATTTTTGACGTTTACAGACATGGGCGTAGAAAAAATTGTTTGTGTTTTATACAGAAAAAATACTGAGCTTTTTCCCACTCAAATTGTTTTTGTTATATTGAATTATTTAAGTATTAATTAGTATAGAAATATATAACTTGGGGTTTTCTCGGCTTTACATGTCTCAAGGGCTTTTAATAAATCCAGTTTATCACCTTTGGTGGCAATTTGTAACATTTAGTTTTTCCAAAATTATATTACTCGGGAAGGAAACGATTAAAGTTGAATTATTTCTTCAATTTAAATGATGTGTTTATTAAAATCACGACCCATTTGACCTGTGTATATATATATATATATATATATATATATATATATATAACATAGTCATATATATATATATATATATATATATATATATATATATATATATATATATATATATATATATACTTTTATAACTATCGTAATGTAATCTGCGTAGACCTCATATAAATTATTTATGTATGTTTTATCCCTAGCATTAAAAAGTATACGTTTTTAAAAATGCCTAATCATCGCTTTACTGTCGTTGAAATAATGCTTGCTACTTTTTTCGTCTATTTTATTAAAATATGTTAATGAATGGTCAGTATGATTAATATAAATTATTTAACTGTTTGTTTTTCTCATTTAGCACATAATCTACTAAACTCTTTTATATCCATATTTAATACTGCTTACTTATTATTGTTGATTTCTTGATTAAATAATTTTTTTGATAAGGGAAGATTTAATAGTTTATAAATCATAGAATTACATCACTAAATATAACACAATCTAGTGGAAATAAGTACATGTTCATAAAGTATTTCTTTGCAGTCATGACACTCATGACCAAATTTAAGGCATAAGAATACCTTAAAATGACTAACGTCTGTAGTATTACAGCGCATATTTATGTATGTTGGAAAGAGATAAAGTACAATTTGCGGTTCGCATTTTGGGCGATACGAACTGCAAAGATTTTGCTTGGAGGCCCAGTGCAATAACCTAATACATATATCTACGCTAAACGTAAAATGTTTTTTATTCAGCATTTTTTCAGAAACATTCAATTATAATTTATTTATTTAGCTTATGGCATCTAAACATATCTGTTCATATTAAAAATATACACAAAAATAAAAAGTATACTACAGAAATACATTATTCGCAAACAAATATCTGAGGATTTAATATTGCACTTTCTTTCCCATTCAAAGATTCCCCAAACTCTCCTCCAAACCACCTCAGGGGGACATTCCTCAACAAATGGCGCATAATTTGCAGTCCCGCAATCATATCCCGCTCAGCAATCTTACCCCATCTACGCGCCTTCCATTGTTAGACCTGATTTTGTTTAAGGTTGATCATGCTTTACATGCTAACTCCTATTTCGGTGGTTTCTTGTAGCCCTTCCACTGGTTTCGTCAAGCATTAGTAACATTGAATTCTTCCTTAATTGTGGAGTGGACTTCTAGTACAGTGAAATATCTGGACCTAAATTTGTTTACCTCGATGTTGACTTCGAGATGGTTGGCTTTAATCTCCACCTGCCGAAGATTCCCCAATATGATTAGGTCATTTGTCAGTGTTGTTTCTGTTTGTTCAATGCCTTTGTACTCAGCAGCCCAGTCATCTGGGTACCCAAATGTTTGTCAGTGTGTCAGGTAGATCTGCAATATACAGGCTAAACAGCAGGAGGGACAACACAAATCCTTGCGGTTAGCCATTATTAAACACTGAGCAGGCAGAATCGACGTATTAATGAATTTAATCCAATTGAAGGTTATTGATTTATATAAAATTTAAAACAATTCAGATGACTCCATGGTACATTTGCATTCCAGGAGATGGCGTAATTGTATTAATTCAAACTGCTGATCGAGGATCACTGTACGAGTTCCTTTGAGACTTCTACCCTTTCCTCCAAATCGTATAGCTGACACAAATTTTAATCAAAAGTGCGAAAACTTATTGAGAGTTTTACTTCTAGGCGGATTTCCAAGAAGCGAAGGCTGTATATGTTGTCTTCTAAGATCTGACAGTGCATTAGTAGCAAGAACGGGTAGATGCTAGTCTCATCGTGTCATTTACTTAAGCAACTCTGTCCCTTAAGTGTTTTTTGTGAATTATAGATTTGACGAGGATTGTGTCCAGATCTCTCCCCAACCTCACTCCCCCCCCCCCCCCCCCTCTCTCTCTCTCTCTCTCTCTCTCTCTCTCTCTCTCTCTCTCTCTCTCTCTCTCTCTCCCCTCTTCCCTCTTCCCCCTCTCCCTCTCTCTCCCTCTCTCTCTTTCTCTTCAGAAAGATTACTTTTTAGACGGCTTCGTTGAGCAAACTGTATAGATTTGCGCAGGAATTTCTTGAAAAATTTTTTTTTCCATGAAACGAATATTTCAATGAAATATCACGCTCATGCATACCAGAGTAGGAAAATGCATTTCTGGACATTATAGAAATTATTTGTAGAATTACTCCCCATGATTTGTACACAATGGACCTTGTAGGACCAGGTATATCTTCAAATAAAAAAAAAACAAAGTTAGTAATAATTTCATTGGGACTAGATCCACTAGATTATTTTCATTTTTTCTTCAACTATATATATATAAACTTACTTCAGGAATTCGAACATGCAGCTTAAACCCCATCCTATGCATTTAATCCTTACTTGCGCGAGTGTCTAGAAGTAAGGGAGTGAATCCTACTAGACTATTTCACAGATATACCGGGTGTCCTTGAAATAACAAGACAAAAGAACGTATGAAAAATGGATAAAAAGATAAATTATGTAGAATATATGCCCAAAATATTTTTCCAAAATTCTCTCTCGTAAGCCAGAATAAAAAGACAATGTTATTTCAAAAAAAAATTCATTATTATAAAAGACAAAAACATATTATAAAAGACAACAAAAACAAATAGTTTTTAATGTCCATCTCGCTTTAAGTTTTGTTTAGTTGTCAATCGCTACAAAACATACAATTTTTCGTTTAAAGATGGAGTGTTACCAAATAGGACGTTAAATGCCCTTAGAACACACATCTTGCATATTCTTTTAATATATTTTTAAAACTTCACAAGGAAGTATAAATTTTTAACAACTGATTTTCGAACCGGATTATCGAACACTTACCATAACAAAACTTAGACATAATGTTATTTTCTAACGTTCACCTAAACATTGCTGCCTTGGAATTTAATAACGGCATTCTATTTCTTACTTCTCCTTACAAAAAAAAAAATTCTCGTAATACACATGAAGTGATGTCAGTTCTAAAAGTACGCAAATTATTTTTAGTATGATTTTGTAAATGTAAATGGTTGTAAATTAATATAACACCCATCTTAATTTTTAAGAATTCACTTAGTTTACAGGATGTTATTGTTTTTATAACATCGACAGCTATTACGTATGTAAACATACGGTGTGTGTGTGTGACTTCAATAGAGGTACATATTTACATTCTGAATATTTTGAATTCATAGGTGGAACATGATACAATTTTCAGAGGGTTTTTAATTTTGGGGTTCGCGTCGTAATTGACTCGCAATATTTTGGTTTCATATTATATATAATTACATCTTTCCATTTTTCATTGATTGTCTTTTTATTTCAAGGTCAGCCTGCATAGGCCAAGCAAATATATCTGGCTTACTCTGATATATTGCAATAATTTCTATGTCCAGATTTCTATTTTTCCATCCCAGTATATATAACCCATACAGGGGCGCATATGTTATTAATCTAGCAAAACGTAAAATTATATTAAAAAATCATTATGATAGATAATATAAGAATCGATATTTTATTTGGACATAACATATTACAATATTGCAATAATAATTAATACTTTTGATAAGAATAATAGAATCGAAGAATCGATATTTTATTTGAACATATCTTACAATGTTGCAGTAATAATTAATACTTTTGAGGAAGAATACCTATATCGTGCAAAAAATATCGTAACTTCGTTCGAGGTCAATTAAAAGGTTTTGGTACCAGTCAAAATTATGAAGGTGATTGAAAAGTCAAAAACTCGTAAGAATTAGAAACGAAAATTAAACACAAACCTCGCAAAGCTTAGAAATAAAATTTCGTCGCATCAAAAATTAGGTTTCGCTATCTCAACGAGTAGAGTTTCAATTATAGAGTCGATTAATATTTATAATTTGTAATATTAAATACAGATCAGACAGCTATGGTTTATTTTTCATGCAATTAGAAATTATAAAGTTGATAAATTTAGTACGGATTTTTGCTAACACACTAATAGATAAATTTACAAATGGGTTGATAAAATATTAATTAAATAAAATTACGATGATTTGCAATAACTTGTAAACAAGTATATTAAATCATCTACTTTGAAAGTTGTTTATATTTAACGCTAAAATTCCTAATTCATAAGTATAGTGGCCTTAAATTTTATGCAATATAATATTGCAAAATATAACCTTAAAATACTATAAAAGTGCATAAATAATTTCTAAATAAAGTTAACGGGAGTTGACATTTAAAAAACCAAATGATCACAATCTATCAATATTAGTGTCGCATCTAAGGAACTATATACAAATAACGGCGCCTTACTTTGGGAATATTGCTTGTTTTTAGTGCTGCAATTGAACACAAAAAATTAATATTATTTTTAAATAATAAAAATTATATGTAATATCTATGGAAAGTAAAAAAACGATTAAATAGAAACTGTTGAATCAATGTTAGGCATTGCTATTTATACATTAGTTCCTTACTAAAAATATGTAGTGATAATTTATCTGGCCAAAGTAATAGCATCAATTTAAGAATAGAGGTAAATACGAGGGCGGATTAATATATAAGATCTACAACTTTATAGAATAAGAAAAGAGAAAATAATAAAATCTGTCTCAAAATGAAGTAAATTTATTGTACTAGCAATCTACTTAATTATTTTTTCACATAATTGCCATTTAGTGCAACACATTTATCCAAACGATTGATTCCGTCCATAAAAAACTATTCTTGTTTACCGTTGATCCAATTGCGAACAGCAGCCAGAAATGTTGACCTTTCAATACCTTGTGATGTCAGAAGTGGCTGGGAGGATCGCCATGTGAAGTCGGTTCAGCTAGCATCCTGGTTATAGCTTCGTTCTTGAGGTGGATTCATTAGAGGCCGGTTTTATTGATAGAATAAATAACACATTCGGGAACAATATAAAATAACGTTTAATTAAATAAATAAAAGTAACATTACAAGTTAGGATGTTCACTTTGTATAATAACGTTAAGATAAGATACACAAGACTGTCTAGACTGACTCCTCAGTCTTTAGTTTATATATCATCTCTACTTACTACTAGCCTAGTAATATGACCTGCTTACATACTTAAACTAAAATGTCAAAACATGCGGTAATTAAAGAGGACGTGTTGCGTTAAATAAGTATTGTATTGAATGTGTGGAATAAGGTGTCCTACTTTAGTTATCACAGACTCCTTCAACTTTGGGAACAACTATAAGTCTAAAGGTGTCAAATTGGGACTGTACGGAGGGTGCGAAAAAAACTTGAATTTCAGGCTCGTCACTGTCTTCATCGTTTCGTTGCTGCAATGCGGTCTGGCGTTGTCGTGGTGAAAAAGGAATCTTTCTTTCCGGCTTTACTCTACGACACGATTCTTTAATAGTCGTAAAGGTTTACAGTATCTTATTGAACTAATCGTTGAGATCCCTTTGGCAGATATTTAGTATCAATGACACCTTTTGCATCCCAGAAAATGGTGAGCATGACTTTCTGCACTGATGGAAATCTTTTAAATTTTCGTACACGTGGAGAATCAGGAAAACGATATTTCATTGACTGACACTTGTTTTCGGGGTCACAATGATGAACCCAAGATTCGTCCACGGTGTTCATAAGAAAATCATCTACTTTATCAACATGAAGGTTAGGTACTGGTTAAGAAGTTCTTGACTAATGTTTTTTCTTTGTTCTTCATCACATCCGTTAATTGTCGTGTTACCTATCTGGCGCAATTTTTTCTGTAATTCAACGTCGGAACAATGTACTGGACTCTTTCTTGATTAATATCATTAATATAGCCAGTGCATTCACTTGTCTTTAATTCTTCTCATGCGTCACCAATACTGGTCGACATCATTGCTTTTCGTCAAACACCTTCATTTCATCTCTACGACATGCGAGCATTCTTCACATCCGTACAATCGTTGCTATAAACAGCTTTCAAAAGCTCGTGGGCGCGCAACCTTCCAGCGTTAAAGATTCTGTCACGGATCGTTAGTTAGTATGCATCTCAGAAATCGAAATCATGATATAAATGACACTCTTACTCAACGACGACTATTCTGACGACCTATTCGTCAATATAACAGGAAAATGAAGCTTTGATGCTAAGACGAGGTACTCGCAATTACCGTTTGCAGGATAGAACTTGTTACTATCCTCACTATCCGCACAATGGCGTTGTTAGACCTTGTATGTCTATCCACCCTCGTAAAAAATATGAACGTTAAATCAATTTATTACCTAGTACTACCATAAATACTGTTACATGAATTTTTAGTTGTAAAATAGAAATAAGAAAAGTTTTCATAACAATTTTTACAGTATTTATTGACCAATAAATAAGTAACAAATTATTTAAAATGGCCTCCATTTCCTTAACACAGGACTTCAGGCCATGCATCTATTGCAGCACGTACGTTCTCCATTGGGAAATTTTTCACTACGTGCCTTAAAGATTACTTGAGAGACTCCAAATTCGGACGACATTTACAGCACACCATATTCTCTAAATCCGACCATAATTTGTAATCTAAGACAACGTCCGGACTAAACGAAAGCCAATCATCCGGAGAAATAAAATTCGGTACGTTGCTTTGAAGCCACTGTTGAGTTGTTCTGGCCTTGAGGACCGGCCTTGTTGGAATGTCTATGGTTCACTATTAAACAATGTTTGGTTCAATGGTTTAACAACGCATTCTAAAACATTTTCCTGATACACGGCTGCTGAGGTTTTAACCCCCTTTTCACAAAAATGAATGTTGTCACTCCTTCCTAACTAAGTCCCTACCAAACCATTACGGATGAAGGATGATAACCTCTTTGTTCCATTGGGACCAACTGCTTTGCTTCTTTTGAAGATCTAGCATAAGTCCTTTCATTTTCTTTATTAAGAGGTTCTTCAACAGTGAAGATCTTTTGATCTGTGAAAAGGATCCGATGATGTTGCTCATTCACGTATCGAGTGAGAAGTTGTTGCGATTTTTGTTTCCGTTTCCTTTTTATCATCGGTAAGAAAATGTCCCGTGTATCTTTTATATGCTCTTAGTCCAAGGTCTTGATTTATGATGCGCGCCATTGATTGGGTCGATATTTTCATTTCGTGACTCATCACTTTTTGTTTCCTTAAAAAGTACAAATGGTAAATTTCAAAACATTTTGACATTTTAGTTATATAGGCAGTTATTGGTTAACATCTCGTTAGCTCGCATTAATATAGTCTTATTTCACAAATTAATTCTAAAATAACAATGCCAATAATGGATAAGAACGTGTTACGTGCCCGTAACGCTCAACGCTTCATCACGTTATTTTGTAATATAATTAATGATATCTTTAATATATTTTGCTCCATTTCTAACGAACCTACCTGTGTAGGTATCGTTATTCGTTATTTATCCATATATTTAATTTCTTTCAAGTTTTTTTCTTTTTTTCTCGAACCTCAATGTTCGCTTTTTTTCAAAGGAAAAGTACGAGACTCGCTCTCTACACTCCGTCGTTAGTTGCCGATCTTAAAACGTGGTTACGTTCTCTCTCATCACCGATATTTATCGATGTAGCCTTACTGTAATTGGTATAATTACGGCTCCGTGAGGGATTTAATTGATATTTATATCGGAATTATTCGCTAATGCGATATCTCACTTAGAGGATTTTAAGTGATGGGATAAGAAAATATATACGTAAATACACGTAAACAGCACTTAATTAATTTCACCGCCATCAAACGATTTCTTCGATGGTGTAACCGACGGGCGAGGAATAACGAAAAACCACCTGAATATTCCTACATGTGACGCTTTCTCGGAAGGGAGAAGGAACACAATAGCCGTTCTACCCGACAGATAAGCTTTCGTTTGTTATTTTATTTCTTTTTTTTGTCATTCGCCGTTCTCTTATTTTATTATTTATATATTATTATCGCAATTAACTAATAGACCGTTTTAATAAATTCCCAGGTGTTTTTCAAATGAAATAACCTGTGTTGCCTGACCTGTTTTTTTTTGGGTCATTTCTAATACTTTTCTTCGTTCGCTTCTCGAACAGATGTAAAACTTTTCAATATTAATTTGCTTTTATTCATGTATATTATTTGAATACTTTAGTTATATACATTACATATTTTTGCCAACTTATTTGAATGTAAAACTTCCTAGCTTAAGATCGATTTACTTCAATGAATTGTTGAAATTGAAAAATTCATTGTGAACCAACAAGAAAGAAAGGAATACGTATTTGTTTTTTTTTTTAGGGCCAACTAAGGCCATCAGCCGCATTGTAATTAATTCTATATATCGATTTATTTTAAGTACATCACCCATTGTTCTTAATTATTTTTTTTTACTTTTGACTGGCCTTCAGCCGCATAATATAAATTCAATATATCCATTTAATTTTTTCGTTAATACATGGTTTCTAAGTAAATTAATAACTTAATCATAAGTTCACCATTTCAAGATTTATAATTTTTTTTTTCATCTCATATACTGAGTGTGACAATAAATAGGACTTGTTTGGTTGGAAACAGCGTAGTTTTTTTTTCGTCTCTCGATCCTCGAGAGTGGAACGAGTCTCGGTTGCGGAACCGGCCTTCTACCCCCCACGCTACTTGCCTTTTTTTTATATAATATTTTCGTCAATGTTTCCGAGTTTGCGACGTCCAGCGGCATAAATTCGGTGGCGCCCTTGACCACCATTTTAGGTTGATTTACTTACCTCTGGGTCTCCCCACCCCTGGGCTGAGGCAGCCTCAGAAGCCGGGTGGGACGTTGGCAAGAACGGGCAGGGGGCGGTTTCAGTCGCCCGAGACCGGATCTGCTCCGGGGTGCATTTAGAATTTTTGCCTTTTTTTTTTCTTTTTTAAGCGCGACGTATTGGTCGTAACAAACGCAATAGAACTGGAAAAAAATCAACGAAACAGAGACACGAATTTCACAAAAGAAGAAGAGCTGGCTTTGCTGAATTTAATATCTAAATACTCCACAATAATTGAATGCAAGAACACAAATGCTTGTTCTTATCATCATATAGTAAGGTATTAGTGCGTAGCACCAACATTGTTCCATAAAACTGCAAAGTAATTAAAAGTTTTGTCTCTGGCTTTAGAGCACAGCCACTAAAATTTTTGTATATACATATATATAATTATCTTTATAGATACATTTTTAATCAATATTTTTATGAATGCTTACTTGTTTGTTCGACTACTAATCCTATCTCTCTGATAATCTAATAATTCAAAAGCAACCGCTTTGCTTAAACGAAATCTAACATAAAATTCTCCATCACTTCAACTATTAAAAGTAGCCCGAGGCTGTCGACGTATAATAATGAATTCATCCTCTGAACTACACTACTGCTGGATGATAGATCAAGTAAAGAATCTGTTGATCTGTTAATTCGTAATATAACAAAACAAGAGATTATGTGTGTATCGATGACAAGTGTCAATATGTTCTTTAAAGTTTCTTTAAAAGCTAAAGTGACACCTTTGGCACCTTTAACTTAAAGTTGCGCCAAAGTGATAAATATGAGTTATGAAACGCATTTTATGATTAAAGTACATTTTAATATTTAAAGTATTTTTAAAGCTGGTTATGAAACCGGGCGCGGAATCTACTTCTCCCAATTATTTTCACGTAAATGTGAATTTCGTTAAGTTTCAATAACTTACGCATACATTTCTAGGTTCCATTTATTTAGATCTAGAACATTGTTTTAAATTACTTTTTCGGATATGATATGGAACAACGTCGAGAATGACATCGTGAAACAATGGCGAGTTGGATTAAGGGTCAAACTGATTGTATGTCCATTGCCAGTGATTCTGAAATTTATTGCAAAGTCTGTAAAATATTGTTAAAAAATTCCAAGAAATCGCACGTAAAACGTCACTTAGCATGGCAAACACAGAAATTAAAACCGTTGGATTCTGACAATTTTAACGAAGAAATATTCCATTAAATAAACTTAACAATCCCACTTTAAAAACATTTCTCCAAAAATATACTGGTCGAAATGTTCCTGATGAATCCACCTTACGCAAATATTATGTTTCTAAGTGCTACACGAAAGCAGTAGAACGCATTAGAAGCCATGTTTCAAATCAGTACCTATGGATAAGTGTCGACGAAACTGGCGATATATTAGGACGCTGTGTGGTAAATGTTGTAGCTGCGGAAACAGTAGCTAAAACCATTTACGAGAATATACACCAAATGCTTCAGTCGGACGACAAGTACAAAGAAAAAATACTTTTATTTGTCAGTGACAGTGCTGCATATATGTTGAAAACTCGCAGATTATTAAAGGAAACATATTCTAATATGCTGCATATTACTTGTGTAGCACATACTCTCCACAGAATCTGTGAATATATCAGAGACATCTTTCAGGAAGTTGATAGACTGGTATCCGCTTCTAAAAAAGTTTTCAGAAAAGCACCATTGAGAGTAGGCCCTTTACAGGGAAAAACTTCCATCTTTGTCACTGCTTCCCTCTCCAGTAATAAGTAGATGGGGAACATGGTTGGAAGCTACTAGTTTTTATGCAGAGAATTTTGATAGTTTGCAAAATTTCATTACATGTTTAAATGACGCTGCTCGAAGTATTTCTGAGTGCAAGGAACTAATACAAATTCCAAATTTAAAAAATCAGTTGTACTTTCTTCAGGAACAGTTTGGAAATTTGTCAAAACTAATCACTTATTTTGAAAATCAAAATCTCACTTCCGATGTGGCCTTCGGCAAAAGTTAGATGTTAAACTGCCAAATACGCTGAAATAAAAGAATATTTCCAGTATGTACCTATAACCAGTTGCGATGTAGAAAGGATGTTTTCTATCTACAAGAATGTATTTTATTCAAAGAGAATAAATTTTACGGAAGAGAACCTTGAGAAAGTATTGTTAATTAATATTAATAGGATTAATACTCCTTTACTCAACTTGAACTACGAAATGAACAAATAAAAATGTATTTCGTATTTTATAGATCACCATCCGTTTGTTTTCCAATTATAAAAATAAAATTAAGAACTCTTCAAAAATACAAATTTTCAATCGCCCGTGGGCTTAATAATAATGCTTGGGTGTTATACATGCTTGTACAATAATATGGAAAACCTATGAACATTACAAAAATTTACTTGTAAATTTATTACAAAATTTCACATCGTGTCATACGGGCCTAAGACCGTTGTATATTACACCTCAACACACAAGTATTCTAAATTTCACATTTTGAAAAGAGACTTTGCTCACAATGCGAATACTCCTATTATTTTGACTGAGTGTGTTTGGTCTTCAAACTATAAAACCAGGAAAATTCTCAGTTAGATAAATAGATTGTTGTGATATTCATTTACAAATGTGTACCTTTAGAACTTTTATTACTTCATCTACAATATGGCAATCCTAATATTAGTACATGGCACAACCTACGAATTGGTTTATGAAATTGCACTATTATTATTTTGACCACAACAATATATAATCCCTAAGTGTAAATGATACATACAGGGGTATTTGAAAAAGTAGATTCGTTGTATCCACGACTATGTTCATCTGTAATCGTCCAATTGTTAATTTTTGTGTCATGTTTATTTAATTTGAAACTAAAAATAAACCGATTTTTTTCCGAATCCGTATTATATAACAGAACCAATCTCTATAATGTAAACAATTATTTACTTTTAAATTTATACTTTCATATTTTTTTTATTTTTTCCAGTCGTTTGGATAGACTTTTTGTTTTATTGGAAAGTGGCAGTTGTTCAGTAACAAGATCAGCGGCTGCCAAACAACTCGGCGAAGTTCAACGTTTGCATCCACATGAATTAAACACTCTCTTGGTTCGAACCGCGACGTATTTAAAATCTACAAATTGGGAGACTAGGGTAGCAGCTGCGGAGGCAGTTCGAGCCATAGTCAGTAACGTACCTCAATGGAGTCCTAAACCTGTAACCTCTAAAACTGGTAAAACTGCAAAATAAAAGCCCAACTTTAAAGTTATAATTTTTATTAATCATTACAGACGATGATTCACAAATACCTTTGGCATGCGTGGAGAGGCTTCGTTTTGAAGATTTCGATATGCAAAAGGTTCTTTCGCATGGCAAACATTTAATGGCATCAGAAGGAAAAGAATATGACATCGAGGAAGATTCTGCTTCAGGTGTTGACATAAAAGAGCGTATGGCAAAACAAAGACAATTGTTAAATGCCAAACTAGGATTAGATGTAGCTTCTAAAATGGGTATCGACGTATCGGGTTTGTTTACAACTGAAGATTTAGTTGTTCCTGCCCCCAGCCCTCAGGAAATTCAAGCAAAAGCAAAAGAGGATAGAAAACCCTTGAGAGATCTTATTTCAAGCGCTGGCAAAGCTGGCTTGAGTTCACGCGAGAAGAATAGAGCGAAAAGAAAGGCTAGACAGGCTTTCAACAAACAAAAATCCAGAGAGCCTGTAGATGAAGATTACGAACCTGATAAAAAGAAAAACAAAATGGATGATAAATTAAAAGATGATGCTTCGCCAGCTATAAGTAAATAGGTTAAAATAAAATATATTTTTTTCTTATTTTCTGTAAATTTTAGATATCGATACAGGAGATGCAGGCGATTGGCCTTTGGAAGGATTTTGTGATCTCCTCAGTCAAGATTTATTCAGTACCAGTTGGGAGGCAAGGCATGGTGCAGCTACAGCATTAAGAGAAATACTTACAGTTCACGGAAGGGGTGCTGGAAAATCAGTGTACCTAACAGCAGATCAAGTTAGTATATCATACTTAGCTACAAAGTGTAAATATGTTGTTTACTTGTCAAGATCTCTTAAAATCTTTGTAGTTTTCACTATATTAGTTTCGGCTGTAACTAATATTGCATTGGCCATGAGTAAAACCCACAGTGGATTCTAGCCTTTCTTAAATATTTCATTTTAACCGCTTATCTTTTGTGTCAATATCCAAGAAACACAACCGAGGATTAATGCTAGAATTACTATTAATGTCTTAAAATAAAATTATTTCAGAATCTATAAAAGATATATACGAGATAAATTCAGAAAGTAAGTTCCGTTTGGTAATGAGAAGAAATCAAGTAGAGAGAGATACAGAAAAATTATTTATTGTAAAACAATCTACTAACCTTAATCTATTTTTCTACATAGTCCCACCATTTTGTAGGCATTTGTCATAGCGTGTATGCATTCGTCATATAAGGTTGCCGCCTGTGTTGTCAACCATGTGGTAACATGTTCTTTGAGCTCACTTTTCAAGGTGTCAAGATTTACTTAGTTTTAGCCCTTGCTGGCGAGGAAGGGTGCCTCCATTCGATCGACTGTCGTTTAGTTTCAGGGGTACCATAAGCAATTCAATTCTCATTCTCGGTCACTATCTGCCTCAGAAAGTCATCTCCGCCATTGTCGTAATGTCCTAAAAAGTCAAGTGCGCTGCTCATACGTTGTTTCTTGTGTTGCTTGGTAAGTATTTTTGGTACCCAACGAGCGCAAGTTTTACAGTAACAGTTTCATGAGTAAATACACTTGAAATTTGCGGAAAGTCCATAGAAGAAGCAGAAAATGTAAACTTACGGTTTTCCTTAACCACTCTTATATTTTTTCCATAAACCTCGTAGATTTGTCGATGAAGTCGACTGGTTTAATGTTCTTTGCATTTAGAAAACGAATTACACATCTAATTTCACAAGCGGTGAGATTTTTAATCAATACCGCCATTCTAAAGAAGCACTACAAAGCCTACACAACAAACAGCGATCTCAAAATAGCGTCATATCCGTCTCCTTGACTCAGCAACTGCCGCGCATGCACGGAACTGCGATCGCAGCACTGCCTCAGCAAAAAAAAAAATTAACTTTCTGGATTTACCTCGTATGTATATTCTTTATCCATTAATACCTCCTTATCATCGAGTATTCATCTCTACCCTTAATCTTCAACTAATGAGATAAAAAGAAACTTGTGAATAGAAGTTAAAAATTATCTTCACTTTTAAAACAGATTTCAAAACTATCAAATAATTTTTCCTGTTTATTTTAAAAAAATGAGGCACATAGTGTCCCAGACCCAGGTCCCAGGTGTCCAGGCATTGTGTCTACATTCCTTTTCGTTTTGTAATCTTTTATTCATTGCACAGAACATTTTTATAAGACTTGTATCCTATATTACTTAGGTCTATTCTATTATTTAGCTCATAATTGAATGATATACTTTTGATTTTCTCAGGCGACTATCATTATTTTCAATTGCCCAGGGAATAAGTATGTAACAGTATTTTTAATTCTTTTTTATTCGATCTTTTTCAGTTTAATTACAGCTTTCATATTTTTTACTGTTTTTTTTTTCTAATAAAAAATATTTTAGTCTCTTTGAGTTATTCTATTTGCAAAATTTTATTTTTCAGATGAACGAATGCCATCAAGCTTGGTTAGAAGATATGGCAATACTGTTACTTTGTGTCCTTGCTTTAGATAAGTTCGGTGATTTCGTATCCGATTCCGTAGTGGCTCCTGTCCGCGAAACTTGCGCGCAGTGCCTGTGCGCCGTCCTTAAATTGATGAATGAAAAAAGCTGCCGCACAGCATTGGACATCTTACTTCAATTACTGAATCAAGATGGTTGGGAGGCCAGGCATGGCGGTCTTTTAGGTTTAAAATACCTATTGGCAGTCCGTGAAGATATGGTCCATGCCCTGCTGACAGGAGCGTTCTCGAGCATTATGAAAGGCCTCTCGGATCCGGTGGATGATGTAGGAGCTGTGGCGGCTTCTGCACTAATACCTATAGTAGAAAAATTGGTAAAATTAGTTCCCAGCTCAATTGAAATGGTAGTCACAAAATTATGGGATTTGTTGGCGGAACAAGACGAATTAGCATCGGCTTGCAATAGTTTTATGGGTCTTTTAGCCGCAATTTTGAGTTTACCGGAAGCACATACGCTACTAACACCGCAACCGCTTTCGCAAGTAGTGCCTAAATTATGGCCGTTTTTAAGTCACAGCACATCTTCAGTGCGCAAGGCCACTCTGCAAACTTTAGGTACTTTAACGGATGGTAATAGATTACAATGGGAAGCTCAGTTACTTCAGGATGCTTTGCGACATGTTTATCAAAGAGTATTAGTTGAACCTATATGTGAAGTTAGGCAATTGGCCGAACAAGTTTGGGGTAAACTCATCATACATGCTGGATTGGTGGAATTATTACTAGCGACGTGTCCGTTAGTAAGCACTTGGCTATGCTTGAGCATGCAACCTATCAGGTATTATTTTTTTTTTTAAGTTTTGACACCCTTCAGTTTTTTTTTTTTGCTCTTGAACATCGTAGTCGCACTTTTACTATCAGATCTGCCATGTTCATACTAAACAAATAATTAAATGATATTTCTTGCTGTAAATCAAATTCTAATTTATTTGTGTTTTTTGAATTTTTGAATTTTAATGATTTTAAACGATATTTCCGATAAAATAATTGACGTACCTATGTAGTTGACAGATACAAGATAGGTCTTCGAATGATGTAACCATGTTACATGTAATACTACAAAACAATAATACAATAAAGTAAAGAAATATATATTGGTCTACTTTACTGTAATGAATATCACACAAATCTGAAATTCTGTTGTAATATCTCAACGTTACTGTATAAGTGGTTCAATACTGTCGTTGTGTATTTTATATACACATTTGATACCAAATTAAAGAAGCATATTCAAGTTTTGATCTTATAAAGCCTTTACAAACACCTAATATTTTTGAAATCTCTACATTTTCTGTATATAAAACCATATATCATATACCGTCTGTTCGTTCTCAAAGTCGAACATATAGAAGTAACGCGTTAAGTCCATTCGTACGTCATTGATGACGTTTAGATGTTGTCATAACTCTACTAGAGAAACTAAAAAATTTAGTTTGTTAAACTATATTTGAAAGCTTTTATTTCATTAATTTAAATATAAAATGTTATAAATTGATGATAATATAAACATTCATGGCAAATTAACACATAATTTCTGTTTCAATACTAAATGATTCCTGTATATATTTTTAACAGGGTAATAGTTACTTGCGGTGTTAAAAAAAATATATTTGTCAAATAAGCCTAGTTTTTCCCGTTTATTTTGATTGTTTATAAATAGTTCCTTTTAGAACTACATTGTGTTTATTATCTCGTTGCGTCATTTGGATATAATGCCGAAAGGTTTCTGTAAACAGTAGAAGCAATTAATTGCTTCATTATTGAACTTTTTATAGTTGACATCTTATAATTGACATCTTGCCGGTAACATATATAGGACATGTCGTTATGGTCTAGTATGACGTACAATTATATATAACGCGTTTTCTCTCTATAGGAATCTTTAGCATGCGCTCACATTACCTAGCACCACGAGCAAAATAGTTGATCTATCAATTAAATAATTTAAATTTCAAAGCAGTACGTCAAGTTTGACATTTCGTTCATTCAAATTTGTGTTTTACTGTTTCTTTATTTATAGAAGTACCAATTTAAACTTTATTCACGGAACAATGAGTAATTATACAAACGAAGAAAGAGTTTTATAGTGAAAACATGTTATAGTAGCTGTAGATATGTATAATAGACCTGTACCATCTAAGCACTATTCAAAAATATTTGCAAAATTTCAGTAGCATATTAACTTGTACTGAGTAGGACTCTGGACTGGGGAAAATAACAACTCTAGTTATAAACTATGTATAGTCAACTTTGATAAGCCAGAAAATTTGTATGGTATTATCTTTTCTTTAAAATAATGCCCGCATAACCTAAGAAATATTGGATAAACTCCTATAAGAAGTATTCTATGATCTCTAGCCTTGTCCTCGTCCAATATTTTCTTAGACTAACAAAATCGAATTCTATTAGAAAATGATTCAATTTGGTTGGTAGCTGGAACAAGAGTATATTAAATCAATAAAACACATACTATAATTTGTAACAATATCACTTTATTGAGCTTTACCATCGCCTCCAGTTTCAACATACAATGCCTTTATCAAACTTTACAATTATTTCGTTTTAGTAACTAATGTATGGGAGAAGCAAATTAATTGGGGACAATTCTTTCCATTGCGTATTTATTTAATTCTAGAGAGTAATTAAAACCGAGCGAGATGAATTAGGGAAGACCTTATCTATGTGTTACACAACTTTCAAAGAGAGGAACAGAGCTAATATATATAATTTAGAACGATTTTATCATAAATTTTAGAGGAAATAAATGTTTGAAAGGGTATTTTACTCATTAAATAAATTTCCCATTGCTAATTTCAAATGTTTTCTGGAAATTGAAGGAAATTTTTGTGCATGTTCCATTACATTCTCTTGCTGCATATCTCTCTTGCTTGGATTATTTGCTTTGCTTCTCTCCTACATACGTTCTAGACTTTTTATCGATGAATCATAACTTCTTACAGTTTTGTATTGAATAATATTTGTTTGTCATATATCTTCTCATTAATAAGGAATTTTGAATTTCATATGACCTTACTTTTTCCACATCTCTTAGCGCTGTCTACAACAATTAGTTTCTAATTTAGTTCGTTTTTTTTTTGACAAAGTTCTCTTCCTAAAATCTTCTATATCTACTCTTGCTTAGACTGCCTCTCTAGATTATCTCTATTTCTGACAATTTTAAGAAATCAATTGGCTTCATGTTCACTTTTTTACCATCCTGCTTTTAACCATAGTAAATTACTTTAATCGTACGTCAGCTATTCTTTTGCGTTTTAAAACCGTTTACAATTGAAGAATACAAATAACTTTTAGAAATTTAAATTTTTGCTTCGTGATATTTTTGTAGTAATTTTCGATATTCCATATCCAAGCTAAGCTAATCGATTCTCTTAATATAGTCCTAATATTCGTGAAGACGACACCATGGGCATTGAAACTCGGAAAAGATTATATTTTCAATCACAGCTACAGGATGAAACGTATTCTATAATTTTTATTTTACAGAATTCCATACGATCCGAATTACTTTATATTCGCCAGATCACAGCGTAAGAAGACCATCGAAGGTATTAACAATTACGATCATAGCGTCACCCCAGCTAAGCTATACATGGGTGGAAGTGAAACAACTCCATTGGCGCAACGAGAAATGAACGCTATTAAAGTTAGGTGCATGGCCGCGAGAATGTTGGGATTGCTGTCCTGTTATGTCGTGAAAAAAGCTCCCGGTGTCGATTACACGAAAGATAACATTGAGATACCCTTGGATTCTTACATTAATATATTAATTGTATACCTACAATCAAAATCTGCACTGCAAAGAATGATGGCAGGTTTAGTAATAGCCGAATGGGCATCTTTGGATGAAGAAAATACATGCCCAGAAATATTAAAACAGATGCTGCATAAGTGCGTTTTAGAATGTGTTTATTTCGATGAAATCGCCGCTAATTTTACTAAACTGTCACAAGAGACTAAAGATTTCATAGCCATGATGAAACATTACAAAGTGCCGATGAATACAAATGGAGATCGTGTTTTGACGTTGGATCTTATGAAGCAGTTGACAGGATCGGACGTGCAACAGATTCTTCAGGGATTCAAATTGAAACCGAAAATTTTAGAAAGTCTAGAAGATAGGCGAAAGAATCTTCACGATTCTGTCACGCTAACGTCGCAAGATCAATTCAATTTAAGTGTTAGTACTTTAGGTAAGTTTCTATAATTATTTTAACTCAAAGAATGTTTATTACTTAATTGATTACAACTGAGCTCCATCCGTGATAGATTGTTCATGTGATTCTCGGTTGTATCCGATATACCGATAGGTCCAGCCCGCTACGGGCCATAGGCAACAATATACGTATGGAACGTAATGCGATGTGGCAACGTGTGTACGATGCCACTCCTCGTGCGCAACATAAGTCCGATGGTCGAGCGCAACAGATTGCCCGTCATTCGTATTTAGCTGTGCATACGTAAAGGTAGTTATCATGTCAGTGTATACAACCGCAGAGAAGGTACAAATAGTTTCGTGGTATCTTGCCGGCAATTCCTGTCGAACAACCGCTGATTTATTTGCTGTAGAGTACGTAAATCGGCCTATTCCTTCGCATTCGACGATTGAAAGGATCGTAAATGCGTTTAGGCAATATGGCTGTGTAGTCGGAAATTGCCGCAAATGCCAACAAATTGACGAACAGCCTCATATCCCTCTAATACCTGCCGATCGGGAGGAGAGAGACGTGAGGGTTTGTTCGTTAGTTGAAATGGGCGACCTTAAGTGTACACGGCAAATTGCAGACGAAATCGGTGTTAGTAGAAGTACAGTAAAGCGGATTCAAAAACGCAACAAATATAAAAGTTACAAAGTTCGAAAGTGCCAGGAGATTTTTCCCGAGGACAATTTTGCAAGAATGGAGTTTTGTGAGTCCGTGATGGAAAAGGCTAACAGGGACGAATATTTTATAAAAAATATTCTGTTTACCGACGAGTCTTCTTTTCCACGTCATGGCAAGCATAATCCCTCAGTCGTGCGATATTGGTCTCGAGAAAATAAACATCTAGCTCGTAATGTTAAAACTCAATACCCCGAAAAACTTAACGTTTGGACGGGTATCTTGTGTGATAACATTATAGGGCCATTTGTTATCGACGGCAATTTGAATGCAGTAAAATATTTAGATTTGCTGCGAACACGAATTATTCCTGCTGTCCGTCAACTAAACGTCGATTTTGATGCAATTTGGTTTATGCAAGACGGTTGTCCCGCGCATAACAGCATATTAGTAAGAGGGTTTTTAGAAAACACTTTTCCTAATCGTGTTATTTCCTTGAGGGGTACGATAATATGGCCACCTCGATCACCCGACCTCAATCCCTGCGATTTTTTTCTGTGGGGTAATGTCAAAGAAAATCTTTACGGTCTTCTAACAATACCGAACTTGCAACAGTTGCAAGTTAAACTGTTTAGAATTTTCGAGACAATAACTCCTAGAAATCTCGAGGGAGTGAGGCGGGAGTTTTACAATAGGCTCGGCTATTGTTTGGGAAGAGAGGGCGGTATTTTCGAATCCTATATTGAGTGACTTTCTTAAAATTTAAATTTATTTTGCAGAATTATTGATTTTTTTTTACTTTTATCTTTTAGAAAACGTTATTATTTTTTTATTACTTAAAATTACTTTTCCGTAGCAGCTAAGAATACAATAATAATAATAATAAACTGGACCTTATTATGTCTGAAACAAATGGGCAAATTACGTATACAGAACGAATATGCAAACGACTATATCCTTGCGCGGTTTAAGTCTTACTAAATTCTTAACTGCAATGTGCAGCAATTGAAGCTGCTGCGCGTAGAGGGGATTCGCTGTTGCCACTCATTGTTGACTATGGCCCGTTCCGAGCTGGTCCTATCGGTAGAGCGGAGGCATGTTAATACAGTTTCCGTAATTTTCCGCTAGATGGAAACCCCTGACCAAGTCTTACACTTGTCATGTAGACAGCGATGGTTGTTTTGGCATTCGTGATGTTGACATTAGTCAATGAGCGGCGCTGAATGTTCTTCTACGCTATGTCTTAATGTCTTTTGTAACGTGGTAGGGGTATTATTTATTGTGAAAGTCTCTTTCCAGGAGCATGTACTAATGATTCTATAGTAAGATGAAATACGTATCTGCATCTCTGGAAAGGTATTTTCACACAAATACGAACTTGTATTGTGATCTCCACACCCGATTTTTAATAATTTTTTTTTAAATTTAATTGAATCGGCCGATACTTGCTGGAAATCCATAATATGTAAATGGGATTTAAGTAAAACACATACTAATTTCCAGTATATATTACACTTTATTATATGTATTAATAAATTGACGACATGTTTCGCTACGATGTAGCTTCTTCAGATCTTATATTACTACTACTAGTAGTAATATAAGATTTATTCTGAATAATGGATATGTAATAAATTATAAAATCATTACCGAATATTGTACTTATATCTAAGGATGCCCATTTGGGAGCAAACACAGCGTCGCATTGGAAGGGGATTCAGTTGCCCGCTTGTATTATATTTTATATGAACATATATTTCCGATATGTATCCAATGAAAGTGGCTGCGATATAGTACAGTTATTTCGTGTAAAGTAAAAAAATAATAAATCATTAATTTCGAAAGCGTTCTACCACGAAGCACATAAATTAATATGTAGATTTCCGGATTTAGTTTAGGCCGGTAGTACAATAAAATGCAAAGTTTGTGAAATACCGCTCTCGTGTACAACAAAATATAACTGCCAAAGGCATGTGAATAGTGCAAAGCATATATGGGAAAGATATGGTGACGTATTTGTGTTCGAGTTATGTATAGACGTTTAAACCGATAAGTATTCCAGCACGTTTTATAAATTTATAGCTTTTAGAGTAATAATCTTAATCGTTATGGGCCATTAGCACCGCTATCGGAAACGTATGTACATACAATAGATGCGCATGGCGCAACTGAATTCCCTTCCTCTGCGACACTGCATTTGCTCCCAAATGGGCATCCTTACTTATATCACGTGTTTGAAACAATTTTACAAACAAATATATGCTAAATAAATTTTCTGATTCGCAAATCTAATATGATACAAACATAATTCAAAATACAAATTTCTCTCTTGTTTTAGCTGCTTTAGGTGGTGCTATCGTTATGTTTAGAGCATTACCAGAAAAACTCACCCCTGTTGCTAAACCATTGATGGAATCGATTCGACGCGAATCAGATGAGCAACTCCAAAAATTAGCCTCGAAACACTTGGCTCATCTGCTAAATCAGTGCCGCGATAGAAATCCTTGTCCTAATGATAAAATCTTAACTAATCTATGTAAATTTCTCAGAAGCGATCCAGAATTTACGCCCATCATTAAAAAGCTACATGATGATAATTATAATGGTATTGTTACGTTAAGTAATCAACAAAGAAATGCAGAAAGGGCAGCTTACAAAAGATCGAATAGCACCGGCAGAGGTCCGGGGCGACCACCAGCTACCGATATACCATTAGAGGAACTTTTCAAAGAGGCTGACGATATTAGAAAAGAAAATCGCACGCAACGACGCGGTGCTACATTGGCTTTCACAGAGATCGTATCGTACTTCGGAGTGGATCTTCCAGAAAAGCTGCCCAAAATGTGGGAAGTGATAATGGGGCAGTTAACGACGAGCGTTAACCTTGACACTTTTAATGCGCAAGGATTAATTGGCAAAGACGGCGATGCCGAAGAACTCTTGGGAACACTTCAAGTTATGGAAGTTTGTGCTCCCAGTGTACATTTCGATTTGAGAGGAGTGCTCTTCGAAAATAGTCTGAAAAGATACTGTGTATTGTTATCACATCCCTATAAAGCGGTGCGACATCTGGCGGCTAGATGTCTTGCCGCTTTTGCCAAAATTGATTCCGTTCCTGTCATGGAATTAGCTGTAAGCAAAGTAAGTGCATTTTAATAAAATTTTGTTAAGACGCTATAAGTGTTATTTATAGACAATATTTCCTTAGTCTTCTCTTTGTCCATTTGGACTAGTGAACAGTTTAAAATTTTTCTTTTTTTTTTCATTAAGCCAAAATTAAACTTTTTTTCAGGTATTACCTATGTTAGGTGCAACAAACAATGAAATAGATAGACAAGGCGCCGTTGAAGCTATAGCGTGTATAGTAGAGGCCTTACAATTCGATATAGTACCATACGTCGTCCTCCTAGTGGTTCCCTTACTTGGAAGAATGTCTGATCAAAATCAATGCGTTCGTTTGATGGGAACACACAGTTTTGCCACTTTAGTACAGCTAATGCCATTGGATGGTGGTGTTCCTGAACCTCCAGGTCTAAAATTGAGCGATTTATGTGCGAAACGTGAAAAAGAACGAGAATTCCTCTCCCAGTTGTTGTCCCCTTCCTCAATTCCCGATTACGAGATACCTGTCCCTCTCGATGCTGAATTAAGAAACTATCAACAAGCAGGAGTTAATTGGTTAGCCTTTCTGAATAAGTACAAGCTGCACGGAATTTTATGTGACGACATGGGTTTGGGTAAGACGTTACAATCAATTTGTATATTGGCCGGAGATCACCATTATAGAGATGAGAAATTTAGATCAACCAGAGCTCCAGATTGTGCCTCTTTACCTTCTCTAGTCATCTGTCCACCTACATTAACAGGTATGTTATAATTTTGATACAAAATTATATAATAACTAGTTCAGAAAAAGTTGTTCCTTGTTTGTTAACTTTCTGTTTGTTAATATCTGCCAATAAGGCAGGAAACGCAGGGCAATATCCCATGAAGAGAAAGTTAATGAGAGGGTGGAACTGAGAGTAGGTAGAATTAATTATCTTCCTTCTAATACATCAAGTTAGTTTTAGTTAAATTATCCGTTGTATGTAACAAAACAGCTTTGTTGAAATGAGTATGCAAAATTAACTTAACGGTGCCTTTCCTCCTTAAACGTTATTAGGATAAATTGCTTCCCTAAAGATCCTCTAAACGCCCCAACAATTTTAAAAAGCCTTTAAAAAAAAAATTCAATCAAGTCTAAATACAAATGAAGGGTAAAATAGAAAAAATCCAACAAATTGCAATATACACAACAGATAACAGACCGAAATTTTCAAGTGGCTTAAAAAGCTAACAACGCAAAATAAAAATATTCCCTAGATACAAAGCGCGCCAAATGCCTTGGCAACATAACTAGTGTCAAAAAAAGATAGTTATATACGAATCGTTGGAAGCTAATAAGAGAGAGTTAGGGCGAATTCGATTGAGAATGGTAAGGTTCGGTATAAGTGTGTTATTAATACATCTAATCGTTGAAATTCGATTGAGAAATTATACGTCAGGGTTGTAACTTATAACCATTGTTCATGTACGGTATCAGAGACTGGTATGTTTATGTGGCGCGATATACGAATATTTAGAAACACTTAAAACAACTTTTAAGAGGTTCTAATTTCTAAGATTTTATTCATTATAGGGTCTAAGAATATTAAGCTAGTATAAACACCGAACTGATATGTTTACATTTACATAAGTATTTTCTAAATTGTTAAGGAAGAAAGTGCCAAAAAGATAATATGAAATAAAATATATTTTTTGATAATATAATTAAATAGAATTAATTTTTTTTCTAAATATATAAAAAAGTAATAACTAAATTAATAAATAATAATCATATGAAAATGAAAAATGTTCATTCTATAATAAATTAGAAATTTGTTTTGAGGCTGATATTGATCCATGTGTAAAAGACTGTTGCAAGGTGTCTAATAATAATAACAATATTACATGAATAAAATATAATTCGTATTGTGTTGGAGATGACAACTTCACATTGGATTACATCCATAGATTGATTAATTTGGGGCACGTAGAACATGTATCTGTTGCAAATTTCCCAATGAACACCTTACTAGCTGTCTTGTAATTTTACAGAATGACTGGCCTTTTGGTCTAAATACCTACACTCCAAATCACGAAAGATGATCCCTGCGTCATCAATAATCATTGTATGATTCAAATCAGTACTTCGGCGTCATATTAAATACTGTAAATTGAAAAATGAATATGGAACTTAACTTCGTTTCCGGGCCAAATATATTTGACACAGTCGGTCTAATTTGTAGGTTATATGAACAAATATAATCGAATTACATCTTAAGTTATATTAAAATTACTATAAATTGAACAAAGCTGCGTAAACAGCAAATCAAATTAAGCTATAACACCACTTGAAAAATAAAATGAACTATCAAGAATTTACAACATTTAAGTCAACGTCAACATATAAGATTATGTAATTCTTTAATCATTTTAATGAATGGCAAAACCAAACAGTTTCAAGTTAGTTGTAACAGCATTATTACTGGAATTGAAATTATACAATAGACCAGAGTATCTACTTTGTATAACTGTAATTACATATTCACTGTTATGACAGTTTTATAAACATTATCTTCCCAATTATATCATAGAATAACCCTAGATATTAGTTAAACGTTCTACAGTGCCTTATTTTAAATAAATTTTGGAATATATTGCAGTATAACTTAACACTGCCATAAAGGATAAGTTGAGTTTTGCACAAAGGTCAGTATAAATATTTGAAATTGCAGTATGCATTATAAACAAAACATATTCATACAAATTTATTTGCTGTGAAATGTTTTTTTTTTGCTTTGAAATTATTTGTTGACTGCTAGTAAAATAGAACTTGTACGATTGCAGAAAGAAATTTTGAAAAAGGAACATGAAATGGAGCAAGAAAGAAAAAGTTTAGTAATTGAACTTTCAAAAAATTTTACTTGCAATAAGTTATAGATTTATATAATATATACAAACAATAGTTATTTTATTTATTGTTTTCATCAAATTGTATGAATTTGTTTTGTGTATATTAAAAATTTTTAAGTCAACACCAGAAGATTAGAGCTGATGGACACCAAATCAAATAAGGCAGTCGAAACACATTTCACTAGTGTACCTTGCAAAAACTTGCTACAAAAAGATGAAAACACATTCAAATGTATTTAATTGGACATACATTTTTTTTTATATGCATTGTATTTTTAACTCCAAATATTAAAATTGCAACGAAAAAGAATACGCAGTAAGAAAAAGGAGCCAATTAAAAAAAAAACTTAATATATTAAATTGTCAATGTAACTGGGAATTGTAATTGTTTAATAAGTTAATATACATATATAATCATTTAACAAAATTGCCTTATTATTTGTTTAATAATAAAATTATCATGAGTATATATACAAAAAAAAGGAAATATAAAAAATATTTAATAAATATTTTATAATATTGTAACAATTATCACAAAGTATAACTGGGTTATTGAAATGTTCATTTTCTTAGCTTCTTTTTATTGCCGATCCATTCAAAATTGTTTGGTCATGTGTAGATCCTGGCCATCTGGCTACGATGTCACAAATTCTTAATTGAGAATGTCCTACTACCTGAATATTCCATGATAAATATCCTTTCTGTTTCGGTACAGCTCAGCATTATTACCACTAGGAGATTGTTTTCGCATGTGAGTGCAATCAATTCTACTTAGTACATTAGGAAATCTAGCTACTTGTTGAATTCTGTTTCTGTAATTTTTCTACCTTTCTAGACATATTTAGATAAAAATTGTGGCCACAGACTGGCAATTGCATGTGTAACATTTTGTATGATTATTTGTATTAATATCATTGTATTTGTTGCATAAAAAATCAGTTACTAAAAGTATAAACTAACATTACATAAACAACTAATCAGCTGTATACTAATACTTGATACTTTTACTGCCAACACAAGAAAATTTGATATATTTGGCGTGAACTAAAAACGACGTGTAGCACGTACGTTGGCTTAAATCTTGGGTTATAATATAGATTAAGTAAAAACATGGGATAGCTAACAGTTTTTTTTTTATCTGCGGTCATATAGGAAGTATTGTTAATCACTATTTTCACTGCTGCTTGAATCATCAATGTTAATTATAAAGCCATTGATTTCACAATGTAAATGTATTTTATCCAACACCCTAATAATAGACCTATAACTATGGCGATTTTAAATCAATTATGTAGCTTATAACTCACTAGTGAGTTAAAAACATAATTTATCTCACTAGTGAGATAAAACAAGGTGAAATTTAGATTGCATAGAGACATTCAAACTGCTATAGTTTTAACACATTTATATTAATTCTAAAGGGTAAACAATAGCAACTAATTAACATTTACATTAATATTAAAGTTGAAGGAAATCCTCTTTGTATCTGACTCTGCATTCAGGTTATTCGAATTTTGAGTTATACTAGAAGACGTATTTGAAGTATCCTGAAGAGAAATTTGATGACCAGAAGTCGAGGACGTTAGACTGTCTGAACCTTGAATCTTTCTGGCTATATCAATCTTGTTGGATACTGAATTTTGTTGGATACTGAATCTTGTATATAACCTTCTGCCACAGTGGACGATTTCCACCCACCATGTCGTTTAACTGTTGTAATATCAGCTCCTGCGTTTGCCAGAAGAGATGCTGACGAACATCTCAGACTATGTCCTGTATATAATTGAGCTTCTGGTAGGTTCAGGAAAGATGCAACTTTCTGAGGTCTGAGTCTTAGAAATGGTGTTAATTCCAACTGGCTGGATAGTGCATTTTTCTTTCTTGTAATTTAGGAAGAATCTGCCATGTGGAATACCTTTTGGTCTCATACAGACATATTTTCTGTAGAGGTCAAGAATATCTGTTGTAAATCCTTCTGCCATAACAGTGAAACTTCTAGATACGTTTGTCTTTGTGTCAGCTATCGAAACATACAAGTATCCTCCTTTATCTTCTATATCATCAACTTTCAGCTTAGTTATTTCATCACAACGACACGCACCTGATACACCCATTATTAAGGCAACCTGCATAGAATACACGAACGAATAATGAATAAATACTTTGAATTAAATATAAGAAAATAAATAATACCTTCATCATCAAATATTTATTGTTAGGAGCCTCATTCAGAAACTTCTCTATATGTAGCCTCTCCAAGATTTTCGCCATTTTGGACTTGTGGGTTCTTGCCTCACTCTTCAAATAGGAAATCAGTTTTCCGTATTTTGATATGTCACTATTCATATACACTTTCAAAGTACTTCTTAACATGGAATACTTCGTCCACAATGAAGAAGGTGCTATTTTCCTTCTATAAATATGGAAATACGCCAGCATAACTTCTTCGTTAATTCCAGTGATACTTTGCTGTTTTCTCCATTCTTGAAAATGACGAATTTCTTAAACATTTCACCACGATAATCTTCTATTTGTGATTTGCTTGAAAACAATAAAGAAGCATTTGACATAAAACATAATTTTGAACCACAATGTAATACAACATATCGCTTGCCCTCACTCTGCAGATTATTATCTTGCCGGGTCTCATCAAGCAATACCACTTCTCTCTGAACAGAACTCAAATTCTTTATGTAATTCCTAAGAAATGTCAATCTTATCTCTGCAATGTTGGATCGTTCCACTAATGCTCTATGATTATTATCCTTTTTATATTTAAATCCAATATTGTGAAGTACACGATTTAAACTGCTGCTACACAGCTTTAATGCGTTTTACTGTAACTAATCCCAAGCACAATGCATCTGCCACTCACTAAACAAAAGGTTTATTAAAATCTAAATATATTATGTGCTCATGTAATAGGTATTAACACCACCATGGTTTTTCTCTCGTTCAAAATATTGCAACGAATTTAAAACAAGTTGTCATGATTGCTGCCTTTATAGTTTTGAAAAAATAAATTTCAAAGAATATAGCTGCTTTCGTTTGTGCACTTATTTTGATTATGATTAACGTAAACATAATCCGTGTTTAGTAATCATTTGTAACTAATCCGACGTCGCAAAAGAACGTCATATTCAGAGCTTTGATTCTATAATAGTGCCGATTGACATATGTATATAAATAAAATGGAGAAATGGAGACTATGTATATTTTATAATAATATTTTAATTGAAATATTTCAGGAAATGGCTTTAAAATCATTTGATGATTTATCATCTTCTAGCTCATCTAGTGATACTGACAGTTCGTTCAGATACTATCTGCCACACATATTTCTTCTTTTTTGCATGCTTCAATTCGTCTTGGTATTCTGCATACAAACTAATAAGAAATAAAGTTTCTTGTTCGGTCCAAAATTCATCAAAGCTATTTCTATTATCTTGCCGTTCATCCAATTCTTTTTCAACATGATAATTTTCATTCAGGTCTTCAGAAAACATTGTAGCTTGCTGATCTTTATTCCCTGCAACTTCATCATTGTGATCTTCAATCCTATGTATTATATTTTGTTCATATAATTTATGATACTTTGTTAGTTCATTATAGAAGTTGGAATCTGAAAAATCGACATCAAAAAATAAATTGTTCTTGACAAATGTTTAAAAGTTAACTTACCCGTTTCAGCTTCTTCTATTTCGTAAGGCGATAAAAAAACTTGATATTTATTGCCACTTTCATGTTGGATAATTACCTTTTTCATTTTTATATTCATTAACAGCAGGTCGGAAAATTGTATCTTGACAGCCTTGTATTTACGTTAAGAGGTTAAGTTTTTATGATTGTAAACATACAAAACATTTATTAAGGATTCGGAGGGGCAAGGGGATTACAGCGGATTTATAAATATCATGTTTTATTTAAACAGGAGGGGAAAGTTGCAATCGAACACGTATGTATCGAATCACACCGAATTCTGGTTTGTTGATTGATGTATTTCTAAACCGAAAATAAATAACAATTCCATCAAATATCAACGAATGTATGTTGTCAAATGTCAACGACTAACGACAGAACTACTAAGCGGAAATGTATGTATTTATCACGGAATAGTCAAATAAATTGCTTGAGCCGTATGTCTTTGCTAGAAAACACATACTTTCGTTCAAGCTATCCTTGTCATACAATTAGGTACTGTTTGTTATTCGGATGTGGAGATTATTCTTTGAATGTCGTTGATAGAATTATAGATCAATGACGCAGGGATCATCTTTCGTGATTTGGAGTGTATTATGTTTAGTTGGTACTTTACAGGGAATAATGCAACAATCAACTGTTCCAAAGAAAACAGGATTATTTTAAATTTTCTAAAAACTATTGTACTTATTGTTTGGCATTCATTCTTGTTAAACAACATTGCATATTTAGGGAGTAGGTTCACAATTACAGAAACGATGAAATGCGTTGTACAAATGTAGTTGTGATATATTCAATCTATCGGCGGTGGAGATATGAGTGTCTCCTGTACAATGTCGTTGACAAACTTTTAGAAAGCACGAATTTTTCTTTGCCAACAAGCTGTTTGGCTACCTTCACGAACAGATGAGGGGGCGTGTCATTTTAAATAGTGTGTAAAAGTCCATTTCTGTATTTTGTCCAATCCACGTTACGTGGTAAAGGGATATGCAGACATGATCCTCTTTAATTACATAAGGCTACCGATACGGGCCCAACTGTAGTTACTACAATTTCAAAAAGTACGCTAGTCATATTTAACAAACTTATTGATAGTTCATCAACTACAACGGCATTAACCCAGTTTCGATTTTTATATTGATGGGTTCTTTTATAACTAAAAAAATTTTTATAATTTAATTATTGAAAAACTTACTAATACAAAAAAATGTAACTTACAAATTTACTCAGCCCATTTAAATTAAATTCAATGTGTATGGTTAGCACGTGTTTGTAATAGACGTCAAACAAACAAATAGGTTATGGTCTCTGTCATGATTTTTGGCGCATTAAAAATTAAAATTGATGACATCATGTGTAAACACATCCTAACCGATTCTTACCAAGGTCACCACGGACCAATCAATAACGCCTTACCATTCCCAATCGAATTCGCCCTTATACTCCATTAGACCCAATACTTCGAAGTTAGGGTGATATGGACTATAGTATACTCTAAATCACCAAAGATGACCCCGGCGTCATTGATCTATAATTGTATCAACGACATTCAAAGAATAATCTCCACATCCGAATAACAAACAGTACCTACTTGTATGACAAGGATAGCTTGAACGAAAGTATGTGTTTTCTAGCAAAGACATACGGCTCAAGCAATTTATTTGAGTAAGACAAAGACGGGATTATTACCTACTCCGTGATAAATACACACATTTCCGCTTAGTAGTTCTGTCGTTACTCGTTGACATTTGACAACATACATTCGTTGATATTTGATGGAATTATTATTTATTTTCTTTTTATACATACATATTTTTTGAAATAATTTTTTCAAAACTATAATGGCAGCAATCACGACAACTTGTTTTAAATTCGTTGCAATATTTTGAACGAGAGAAAAACCATGGTGGTGTTAATACCTATTACATGTACACATAATATGTTTAGATTTTAATAAACCTTTTGTTTAGCGAGTGGCAGATGCATTGTGCTTGGGATTAGTTACAGTAAAACGCATTAAAGCTGTGTAGCAGCAGTTTAAATCGTGTACTTCACAATATTGGATTTAAATATAAAAAGGATAATAATCATAGAGCATTAGTGGAACGATCCAACATTGCAGAGATAAGATTGACATTTCTTAGGAATTTCATAAAGAATTTGAGTTGTTCTGTTCAGAGAGAAGTGGTATTGCTTGATGTGATCCGGCAGGATAATAATCTGCAGAGTGTGCGTAAACCTGAGGGTTACGAGGGCAAGCGATATGTTGTATTACATTGTGGTTCAAAATTATGTTTTGTGTCAAATGCTTCTTTATTGTTTTCAAGCAAATCACAAATAGAAGATTATCATGGTGAAATGAATGGAGAAATGTTTAAGAAATGGATCGATGAATATTTAATACAAAATTTGGTAGAATCGGCACAAATAGTGATGGACAATGCACCCTACCATTCACTAGTAGTAAAGAAACATCCATCATCGGCATGATGTAAAAATGATATTATTACATACTTGTCGAAACATAATATATCTTGCGAACTCTATTTAAAACTGACCTCCTACCCTTGCTAAAAATTTGCATAAAGAAAAACGGTATCAAGTTGATGAATTGCTACAAAGTCATGGACATGAAATATTGAAGATTGTCTCCTTATCATTGTGAATTTAATGCTATCGAAATTATTTGGGACCATGCAAAACAATATTATAATAAACATATTTTCAGGGATGGACATGGAGATGATAAAGTTATAGCTATGTGGAAGTAATCACTAGAGCAGTGTATGGAAGAAATTTGGAAAAATTGTGTTATACACATGGAAAGTATTATAAAAAAATGGTATGATAGAGAAAATACATTTACATTGTGAAATCAATGGCTTTATAATTAACATTGATGATTCAAGCAGCAGTGAAGATAGTGATTAACAATACTTCCTATATGACCGAAGATAAAAAAACTGTGTTTACTTAATCTATATTATAACCCAAGATTAAGCCAACGTACGTGTATCACGTATTAGTATACAGCTGATTAGTTGTTTATGTATTGTTAGTTTCTACTTTTAGTAACTGATTTTTTATGCAACAAATACAATGATATTAATACAAATAATCATACAAAATGTTACACATGCAATTGCCAGACTGTGGCCACAATTTTTATCTAAATATGTCTAGAAAGGTAGAAAAATTACAGAAACAGATTTTATCAAGTAGCTAGATTTCCTAATGTACTAAGTAGAATTGATTGCACTCACATGAGAAAACAATCTCCTAGTGGTAATAATGCTGAGCTGTACCGAAACAGAAAAGGATATTTATCATGGAATATTCAGGTAATAGGAGATTCTCAATTAAGAATTTGTGACATCGTAGCCAGATGGCCAGGATCTACACATGACCAAACAATTTTGATTGGATCGGCAATAAAAAGAAGCTAAGAAAATGAACATTTCAATAACTCAGTTATTCTTTGTGATAGTTGTTACAATATTACAAAATATTTATTAACCTCTTTAGCAAATCCTCAAAGTCGAGCAGAACAATTGTATGATGAATCCCATTTTAGAACCAGAAACTGGATTGAAAGATTTTTTGGTGTCTTAAAAATATTTCCAATCTTATTACATATATGGAATGAAAGTTAATGTGGAACTCTCGAAAGCAATAATTGTATCAGTTCATTTTGCAAATTTATTCTAATATCGACTATTATACTATCTTCTAAATATTTTTTATATTTCCTTTTTTTTGTATATATGTATACTCATGATAATTTTATTATTAAACAAATAATAAGGCAATATGTATATTAACTTATTAGACAATTATAATTCCCAGTTGCATTGACAATTTAATATATTATATATTTTTTTAATTGGCTCCTTTTTCTTACTGCGTATTCTTTTTCGTTGCAATTTTAATATTTGGAGTTAAATATACAATGCATATAAAAAAAAATGTATGTCCAATTAAATACATTTGAATGTGTTTTCATCTTTTTGTAGCAAGTTTTTGCAAGATACACTAGTGAAATATGTTTCGACTGCCTTATTTGATTTGGTGTCCATCAGCTCTAATCTTCTGGTGTTAACTTAAAAATTTTTAATATACACAAAACAAATTCATACAATTTGATGAAAACAATAAATAAAATAACTATTGTTTGTATATATTATATAAATCTATAACTTATTGCAAGTAAAATTTTTTGTTTGCTCAATTTAATTTTTGAAAGTTCAATTACTAAACTTTTTCTTTCTTGCTCCATTTCATGTTCCTTTTTCAAAATTTCTTTCTGCAATCGTACAAGTTCTATTTTACTAGCAGTCAACAGATAATTTCAAAGCAAAAAAAAAACATTTCACAGCAAATAAGTTTGTATGAATATGTTTTGTTTGTAATGCATACTGCAATTTCAAATATTTAACGTTTAACTAATATCTAGGGTTATTCTATGATATAATTGGGAAGATAATGTTTATAAAACTGTCATAACAGTGAATATGTAATTACAGTATACAAAGTAGATACTCTGGTGTATTGTATAATTTCAATTACAGTAATAATGCTTGTACAACTAACTTGAAACTGTTTGGTTTTGCCATTCATTAAAATGATTAAAGAATTACATAATCTATATGTTGACTTAAATGTTGTAAATTCTTGATAGTTCATTTTATTTTTCAAGTGGTGTTATAGTTTAATTTGATTTGCTGTTTACGCAGCTTTGTTCAATTTATAGTAATTTTAATATAACTTAAGATGCAATTCGATTATATATGTTCATATAACCTACAAATTCGACCGACTATGTCAAATATATTTGGCCTGGAAACGAAGTTAAGTTCCATATTCATTTTGCAATTTACAGTATTTAATATGACGCCGAAGTACTGATTTGAATCATACAATGTTTATTGATGACGCAGGGATCATCTTTCCTGACGAGGAGTATATATATATATATATTTTTGATCGCTCTTAGGACACAATATATTACTATGTATTTTGCTTAATTTAAATACAGGGAACGCTCGATAACGTGAACTAATTCAGACCGAGGGTGTTTCACATTATCGAAATGTTTACATTAACGAACGTGATTTCATTAACAAGTCAATTATTAAAAGAAACCTTTAATACACCAAAATAAAAATAAGAAAAATATTCAAACAACTTAAAGTATTATTTATTTAGAAGAGAAATGATCTGCTTTCCTAGTCCTTAGCTTTCCTAGCGCTTAGCATTGTCTTCCAATGCCTGCGCCCGTAATTTTCGGAGAACTAAAATATCCGCGAATTATACTTCTTTTCTTTCAGCCCAATCCAAGGCTTGGTTAAAAACTTGTATTGCTTGTGCGTCAGTCACTACACTTGCAACTTCAACGGAATAAATATCCTAGTCATCACTGCCCGCATCTTCTTCCTCATTTACATCATTCAACTGCTTATCTTCGTTCCATACATTGATATCACCTGGTGTACAAAAGACGTTAGGATTCACAATTTGCAACAAATTAACAACATCCGATGATGTATTAACAAGAACATCGGCATCTTGATCGCAATTATTCCCTAATTACGCTTAAAGGTACATCGTCTTCATCTTCGTCGCTGGTGCAAAAGAGATTATTCCAACATTTTTGAATTGTTTGCTGATTAAGTGCATTCCAGGCCATGTGCAAATTAAAAAACCGCTTCGCATAATGTTATTTGTTTCAAAGCCTTGAAAATGTTTTCAGTATTCTTTGATAAAATAGACAAAAATAGAAACTTTCGGTAGTATAGCTTGCTGAGTCTTATTATATTTTGGTCCATTGGTTGGATTAATGCAGTTACATTGGGGGGCATGTACATGACAAAAATTGACCTATCCTTGCTTCTCAGTTGTTAATCTGGATGATGACTTGGTGCATTATCTAATAGGTACAACGCTTTTATAGGTAACATCTGCTTTTCCAGAAAATATTTTACCTACAAATTGATTATCGTTAAACTATCGTATAGAGGAGATTAATTGTCATACCAGAGAGACAAAGCGCTTGTGGAACCATTCCAGGAATATATTGCTGGTCATCCAAGCGGTTTTTGAATAGTCATAATCAACAGGGATATTGGCATTTTTAAATGAGCGTGGATTTTTTGTTTTTCCTATTATCAGTGGCTTTATTTTGTGTGAACCACTAGGTGCAGGCTAGAAATGTTATTCGTTGTTTTTCGGGTTTTCTGTCCGGGGCAGATTTTTCAAGTGATGCAGCATAAGTTTTCTTAGGTATCATTTTCCAATAAAGGCCGCTTTCACCGGCGTTGTAAATTTGGTCCATATTTAAATTTAGCTCCTTAATTTTTTCCATCAATTTTTCTTTGAACGGTTGTATTAATTGTGGTTTTGCTGATAATTTTTCACCAAATATAGACAATAATCGAATTCCATATCTTCTCTTGAACCTTTGTAGCCAACCATCACTGGCTACGAAATGTTCAGACTCCTTCAGTTTTTCATTTAACAGCTTAGCCATCTCTTTAATTATTTCGCCGCTAATTGGGACATGGTTTTTACGTTGTTTTAGAAACCATTTATACAGGCAGTTTTCCATTCTAGGCGCTTTCAAACGCTTAATCTTACAGATTGTTGCCTTTGACACACCATATTTTGTTGATAACTGTGTCACTACTGCACCAAGTGCTACCTCGTCTAAGATTTTTACTCTATCACTTAATTTTAAATACTTCCGTTTACTGGACGTGGATGCCATAGTTCTAACGATGCATATAAACTCACGCAATTGTAAACTATTTGTAAAATCACTAACGGTAGCAATAAATCAAAATAAGGTTTACAATCGTGTCTTAAAGAACAAAGAGACGAGTTTATATTAAATAGAACCTCACTCAATAAACTTGTAGCTAATTCAAAACTACACATGTACCGACATGCAAGGAGTAACAAATTTATGCTTCATAAATTGGGGACTCCCCTACATGACTGGGTAATTCTGGGATTGATCATCGTCTTCACCGAACTGTTTACGTTATAAAATCCATAAGATGTTTATGTTATCGAGCGTTCCATATAATCCTATAGTACGAATTTTGTGTTCACATTAGCGCAATGTTGCCAATATCGAGTGTTTACATTATCGAGCGTTTGCTGTATATATAAAATATAGCATTTTAAATTATTATTTTTACCTTATGCGGTTTCATTATCTATTTACTTATCTATTGTATTTTTGTTTAAATTTGACTTCATTAAATTTTAAAACCACTTCTGATTGTACGTTGATCTATCAAATTCTTTTTAGTGTTCACATTTACACTTTACCACTCCCAATAAAAAAAAATAGAGGATAATTTCCTCATTTTTACTATTACTATTTTATTTTAATGTAACCGTGCACAGTTGCAATCATGAGTTTTGGACAATTATGGCCATTTTATATAAAAATATACTAGAAAAGGCATTATAAAAAAACTGGTTATTAATAAATTATCTGCATTATTGTTGTATTTTATGCAATTAGCGTTGCTATGAGACCTATTAAAGCACTCAAAGTGAATGCTTTAATAAATCATTAAAACATGAAACATTTAGCGGATTCAGTTTTAAGTTGACCGCTCTACGTTTATAAGTCACTAGTCATAGTGATAATTTAAGGTTATGAGTAAACTGACATAAACATTTTATTGTACGGTAATTATATTTTTCTGAAATCGGTCAAGATTGCTTATTTTCTCGGCGCAATTTCAGATCCTAAAATAAGCTATTCTAGTATTTTAATCTGTTGCTAACCAACCATCAGAAAAAAGTCGGTAGCTTTCCCGTACCAGATTTTTATATACATTTTAGACAGTAATTAAATACAGGCAGACAACATTTTCAACAGCTTTTACTAACTCCGGTGGTATCCCGCACACCAGGACATCATCATCACTGACCATTTAATTTTTTTTCAGCGGTAAGTAGGTATTAAAGCGAAATAAGTAATGACCTTTTTCACAACAAACAGTGACTGTCACGAAAACGATTTCATAGGCAATTAGATGGTAATGAAACAATTTTATGCATTTATAAAAATTCTTTAATTTATATAATAAATAATAATAATTAATATAATAATATTAATTCCGATTTCAGAAAAAAAAAGTATGTGTACCTCGTAGTAAAAGCACATTCCCGGACTTCAATGCTTGTTGGCCTCGGCCAACAATTTACATTGTCGTCCAGGAATGTATCGCTTTTACTACTAGATACACAATGTACTATTATTTCATCCTGTGTCACATTCTTTATTTCCCGGACTCATTTCAGTCCAGAAAATAAAGCTTTACAGCACTAAAATACCGGACTACAATTTTTACAAGATTTATTCAGATTTATACAAGCAAAAATACATTCAATATTACAACATTACATCCTCATTGACTGTTTTCACTTGGTTTATTCATTTCCACTGATTAAATAGCTCAAATTCTTTTTTTTTATATCGGTTTGCCCACTTGACGTTGTACGATATAAAATAATGACACAGTCTTAATGATTTTTGTGTCATTCAAAAAATAATTCCAAATTTTTTCAAACGAAATTGCTCGCAGGATGAAATAAAACGTTATATTTGGACGACAACATCCGGCAAAAGATTTTCCACAGTACTCGTTTCGAAATTCTTGACTCGGCTCCTTCGTCGCTTCGTCCGGAAATATCTCACTCGTAACTGTAAAACCTCATTTACCGGACTTATAACGTAAATAACTATTACAATACAATACAATAACAAATATTTTATTATGAAGAGTGAAACGTCAAGTTAAATCAAGTCAACCGCAACTTTACGCAACTAAATTCAAAAATTTGAATTTTATTCTGAACATACTCGGACGTTACCAACTGCCATAAAATTTCCCTAAATTATCAAATTTCTCATTTTTTCTAAAAAAAAATATATTAACAAAACTAATAAAATAGCATTAAAAACACGTTTCATGAGACATTAAAGCACTCATTCATTAAAAAACTCCTTTTCAAAACTTGAATTCGTGTCTTATGAAACTAGTTTTTTAATGTACACAGTAACACAGTAAATTTATATTAAAATGTCTGATTGAATACAATTGTACGCACACAGGAGCATTCGTTTCACTTCACACTGTTGTGTTAATTCTAATACTCGACCTAAGTTTCAACTCATTTGTGTCCAAATATGTTTTCTTTTCATTATGCCTTAATGTGTTTTATTGACATCTTGAACGTATCGTTTATGAGTAATTCTCTTAAAATAATTATTATTCCTTTCAAGGTCATTGGACTTATGAAGTCGAAAAGTTCCTATCTCGTAAATACCTTAGGCCATTGCAGTACAACGGGTCGCCGGTAGAAAGGGAAAAGCTCCGCTATCGCTTCGATAAATACAACCTGATCGTAGCTTCCTATGATATAGTGCGTAAAGACATATCGTTTTTCGGTAATATTAAATGGAACTACATAATTTTGGATGAAGGCCACATTATCAAAAATGGAAAAACGCGAACAAGCATCGCTATAAAACAATTAACAGCAAATCATCGTCTCATCTTAAGTGGAACGCCGATTCAGAACAATGTCTTGGAATTATGGAGTTTGTTCGACTTCTTGATGCCTGGCTTTCTGGGCACGGAAAAGCAATTCACAGCGCGATACTCAAGACCAATTTTGGCTAGTAGAGATCCAAAATGTTCTCCTAAAGAACAAGAAGGCGGAGCTTTGGCCATGGAGGCTTTACACAGACAGGTGTTACCGTTTCTTTTGAGGAGAATGAAGGAAGACGTTTTGGATGATTTACCTCCCAAAATCACACAGGATTATTATTGCGAGTTGTCTTCGCTGCAAGAATTACTATATGACGATTTCTCTAGGTCCCATGCTCATCATACTTTAGAGGTATTAAAAGAATCTCAAGTAATAAATGAAAATTATTAAGCACCACTCATAGTATTCATAAATTATATATTTATTTTTATTACAGGAATCTTTATCATCAGGTGCAACAGCGAGCTCTATGCAAGGCAACACCCACATCTTCCAGGCTTTACGTTACCTGCAAAATGTCTGCAACCACCCAAAACTGGTTTTAACACCTACACATCCACAATACAATCAAATCACACAACAGCTACAGAATCAAGGGACACAATTGGACAATATAAATCATTCGGCGAAATTACCAGCTTTAATGTGAGTCTAGTGTATTTGCCTTTTAAATAGATGTCAATTTTGTGGTGTTTGATCGTGAAATTATTTATATTTCAGGCAACTCTTGCATGATTGCGGTATAGGCGTAACAGAGGCCCAGACAACGGAATTAGTTATAAATCAACACAGAGCTTTAGTTTTCTGTCAGCTAAAGGCGATGTTGAATATAATCGAACACGATCTGTTTAGAAAGCATATGCCCGGAGTTACCTATTTGAGATTGGATGGATCTGTACCAGCTAGTCAAAGACAAAATTTAGTTACAAGGTAATATAATTTGTTTAACTTCAGTATTTTTACTTAACGAAATATAGCGACTACAATAACGTGAAGTATCTGCTAGGTTAATTATCCTTCTCTTTACTTACTTATCGTATAGGGTTTTTCAATAAACGTATCCTATCTTTAAACTTAAATAAAAACAACAAAATGTTAAGATAGAAGATTAATTTTTATTTTGTTGAAAGCTCAGTCCATGAAATTAATGATGGTGCAGCGTGCTCCATTGATTGTGACGTGCTCTACGGGCACATTTTGAAAGAAAAAAAGGTCCGCCAGCATATAATTCACACCAAATATTCAATTTATATGTATGAAGTGGAGTCTGTAGACATTCGTGTGGGATATTTTCACTCCAAATCCGACAATTTTGTTTATTGACATACCCGTTTAACCAAAAATGAGCTTTGTCAGAAAACACAATTTTTGATAAACATGCTGATGAGTTTCCAACATTTCGAGAGCTCTAGAACACAATCCGCGAACTCACGGTGCAAACGTTCATCATTTGGTTTCAGTTTTTGGACCAATTGTATCTAATACGGGTGTAAACCCAAATCGTTATGTAAAATTCCCCAAGTTGTGGTAATAGATAGGCCTAATTCCTGAGAACGGCGTGAAATCGACGAATTTGGATCATCGCGAACATTCTGCTCAACGGCAGCAATATTGACAATATTCACTTCTGCATTTCTTTATCTCACTGGCTCTAACACATCAATAAGTGATAAATTACGTTCGAATCTTTTCATAATTCGACCAATAGCACTTGGTCGATTATGAACACCGTAAAATTCACGAAGTACTCTATAAGTTTCACGAACTGATCGTTAATTTTTGCGTAATAAATTTAAACAATTTGTAAACGTTGTTCACCTGTGTAACAATTCATGATGATTTGGCAGACTTTTCTGAAAACAAATGTCAGAGAGAATAATAAAAATAGCCGATATGGCAGTTCAAAGATAAGGCACCCCTATTGAAAAACCTGTTACTCAGTTCTAAGTCCTGCCGTTAAGTGTAGGATACTTTTCTCATATGATCCAATTTAGTTCATAAATTTGGGTAGTCAAAATAATATAGTATTCTACTATTGTAATGCGTCTTAACTATAAATACACTTAATAATAATTTAATAGGCTATCACTGTCAATGTCATTAATAACACAACCTTCTTCCGAGTTTCATCGTATGTAATAATATATCATCGTAATATGAATCAGAATGATAACAGATCATGAAGAAAGTGGTAGCACGAAAATTATGCATACGCGGAGAGTTTTTTATGTTACCTAGCTATAAACAAAACGAGTTGGAAAACAAAGAAAATATATTTTTCAACGTAAGAACCATTAACACTTATTACAACGTTTCTTTAATAACACTACGCTTTCGAAAAAAAATTCTTTTGATAATTCCATAAAATACGACCCCACAGCGTTTCAAGTGTTTTTGAGTTTTGGAAAGATATCATGGTCACAGGAGGCGAGGTCGGGATTGTAGGGTGGATGTTGTAATTCCTCAAAGCCGCATTCATTGATTGTTGCTTGAACAATGCCTTAAGCAAAGGTATTTTTAATAATATAAAATATTATTAAAAATCTGGTGTGAAGAACACAAATACAGATTCACTATTAATATTTTTTGTGAACGTGTCCGAACATATCCATCCCCAGAGACGCAGATACGTATTTCGCCTTTACAGGCTCGTCGGTACGCCCCTGCTGGAGAAAGGATATCTTCAGACACATTCACAAAAAAGAACCACATCGCCATATCACAGAAATTATCCAGACCGAGCGTAGAAGTAAATTCAGCGCTGCCTGTTGTCAGACAGCCGAAGTACCTCGCCCTGTCCACATAACCAATGCGAACCAACGACGCCCTTCTAAAGATGGCGCAGCCGTGTCTCCAGAAACTACATTTTGTCTGTGTCTTCACTCATACTACGGACTAACCGCATTTGTAATGTATCAGAATAATTGAAACATACATGAGTGGGTAAAACCCCACCAGTTTTGTATAATACAAAGGTATTTTTAATAATATAAAATATTATTAAAAATCTGGTGTGAAGGACACAAATACAGGTTCACTATTAATATTTTTGTGAACGTGTCCGAACATATCCCTCACCAGAGACGTAGATACGTATTTCGCCTTTCTACAGGCTCGTCGGTACGCCCCTGCTGGAGAAAGGATATCTTCATCTTTAGAAGGGTGTCGTTGGTTCGCATTGGTTATGTGGACAGGGCGAGGTACTTCGGCTCTCTGACAACAGGCAGCGCTGAATTTACTTCTACGCTCGGTCTGGATCATTTCTGTGATATGGCGATGTGGTTCTTTTTTTGTGAATGTGTCTGAAGATATCCTTTCTCCAGCAAGGGCAGAAAGGCAAAATACGTATCTGCGTCTCTGGGGAGGGATATGTTCGGACACGTTTACAAAAAAAAAATATTAATAGTGAACCTGTATTTGTGTTCTTCACACCACATTTTTAATAATATTTTATATTATTAAAAATACCTTCGTATTATACAAAACTGGTTGGGTTTTACCCACTCATGTATGTTTCAATTATTCTGAATGCCTTATGCACTTTGCAATTGTCGTGCAGAAGCAGAGTTTACTGAGCAAAATTATGGGGTCTTTTTTCGCGTATGGCCGTGTTCAAGTTCTTAATTGTGTCTTTGTAGATATTTTACGTTAATAAGTCTTCAGCTTGAGATAAAAAAATTAATTCTCTACACAAATTTGTCATTGTTCAGGACTGAGCAGCCTAGAACTCGATCGTGCCGACACTTTGCTCATTCCCAAATCTTCGTGTAGAATTTAAAAAGCAGTCGTTCCTGATATTCCTATTTCTCTAGCAATAACTGAAACCTTTACTCGGCGGTCAGCCAACACTAAATCTTCAACTCTGTTGTTGATTTCTTCAGTTCGTGCTTGCAGAGGTCTTCCACACTTTGGGTCATCATGAATGGATTATCTGCCCCATTTGAACTGCTTACACCAAAATTTGCCTTAGAAATAGGACGAGCTATTTTCTCCGTACACTGCCACAATTCTTTCATTAATATTCTTTGGGCTACTGGCGTCTTTTGATAAAAATTTCAAGTTCAAGTTTCAAATCACTCATTTTCTCTTTAAACGAATGTAAAAGTAACAAATGTTAAGCGATTCGAACCAAACTTGAAGATGACACTATGAAATGTCACAGAAGCTTGTAAGAACATTATCATGATAGCATATTGTTTTCATAGCTTGGTAGATAACATAAAAAAACTTCCCTCGTACTTTTGTTTATAAGAAAAATAAAATTGATTAATTGGATAATGTAGATTTGGTCATTATGAAACTTAAATACCAATCCAACACATCCTAATTTTTAACAGTTCATTGTGATTTTAATAACTTTATATTTACATACGCTATTATTTTGGAGTAGCTGTTTCACAATTATTCTTAACACCCATGATGTTTTGTATTTAACTTCCATTTCATTTCAGATTTAATAATGATCCCTCTATTGATGTATTGCTGTTAACCACACAAGTAGGCGGTCTCGGTCTAAACTTAACTGGTGCCGATACGGTTATATTTGTTGAACACGACTGGAACCCAATGAAAGATCTACAAGCCATGGACCGAGCGCATAGAATCGGACAAAGAAAAGTCGTTAATGTGTATCGATTAATAACTAGATCTACGTTAGAGGAAAAAATTATGGGGTACGTTTAAATATAGACTTTTTAGAATATTTATTTGGTGCCTCATCGGACAATCTACACGTTTAACATTGCAAATGCTTTTAAAATATTTATAACTTTAACTTACCAGGGTCAAATGGAATGTTTCAATGTGGATTTACAAGTAATTCTTACCATTAATCAAATTGTATTCAAATTTAATAAAAAAAAATAATCCAAATTTATTTCAATAAATATAAATATTTTTGTAATAATAGGTACCTTTAATAGACCTTGAAGACGTATGGATTTGTAATAGGATGTTAAAAGTCAAATTTATTGTTAACGTTACTGTTTTCAAATTGCTCCACATTGCGACCTCAAACTTATTGTTAGGCTTGATGTGAAAAGCAATTTCATTTTACAGGGTTGCTAACTCGCTATAGCATCACAATAAATTTAAAATAATTTATGATGAACCTCAAAGGTACATGACTGGTAGAAAAATAAGTATCGAACGATACGTAAGTATTAAGGATGGGCTTAATAGTTCTATTTGCTGAACTAGTTCTTAAGAATTAATTCTGAACGAACTATTATCATAAAACTATATAAAAAAATTAAATGAAACAACAACCGAAATCGATCGTCCTTATTAGCTTACAGATTCAAGCGATCTTCAACCTTATATTGAATAGTTATTATGATCGAAAATTGCTTGGGCCCGTAAGCTCGTCATATAATCATTTGTGCGAAATAATATATTGTATATACACATGAAGTTTAAATACTTCATAAGTAGGTATTCAAATTTATAAAGGTATAATATTTAAAACGAAGAATAACGTAGCATTTCTATAATTGCCGACAAACGATCAACCGATAATGCATACCGATAATTTATACATATAGGATGAAAGTTAATAATTAGCCGTAAATTAGTTAATCTAGTTCGTGTTTGGGTATCGTTCCTTTTAACAATTCGTTCAAGAACTACAGGTCTCTAGTATTACACTTGTCTGGACAAGATCTGTTATAAACCGCAAACACGATCCACAAAAATACTGAACAACAAGAAAGCACTGCAAATACTCTAATTGTCGACTCTTTTTCTTATACGGATTTTTAAAAGATCATGTTTTTTAAAGAAACCGAAATAATGAAGGGTAGTTACTATGGTCAATTAGGGATTGGCCAATAGCAGGACAGAAAAGGCACTCCAAAATTAATATATAATTAAAAGTGTGACGTAATTAGGAGTTGTGACAACATTAAAAGAATATCATTAAAAACTGATCGCGAAGAAGTTACGATCATAATTTAAGGATCATATTTTATGCTTTGCAAAACAAGCTGTAATTAGTGTATCTAAGGAATTAACCCTCCTGAAAATAAATAGAATTTAAATAGTTGCTAAAGCTTGATTTACATCTCTAAAAATAATAAAAAGTCCCTTACATCACGCGACTTCCTTTATACCGGGCTCAGTTAAAATAACAACTCTAAATTGCGGCAAAACTAATTAGAAATTATCCATAGATTCCGGGAAGGTAAAATTGAATTGTACTAAAAGGGAGGAAGAGGAAACATTCTACGTAGAATATGACTTTTATAGCAATTGAAAATAACACACCAAAATGCATTTCTTTAGATGCAAAGCATATTACGATTTAAATTTTTTATTTACATTGAATAATTTTTCTGTAAAAAAAATATAAAATTTGGGTATTTTTATTTAAAAAAATTTCCTATGAACGACCAAGTTCATGATATATATATATATATATATATATATATATATATATATATATATATATATATATATATATATACATGAAAATATATTCGTAGGTTTAGAGAAGTACACAAGAAGTACTTTTTTATACAAAAAATTTCTTACCAATTTTTTTTGGTGCAATACCGGTGACGCGTGAAATACTTTAAAATAAACGTTACCTATGAATAAGTTCTTACAGAAGACAAAGATAAAGAAGAAACTCAGGTGGAAAGGATAGGGCAATCTTTTGCGCCACAGTCAGAAAGGGATGAACTAAGTCACATTTTGTTAATTTTTTCCTTTTTTTCTTTCTTTAAAATATTTATTATGTTTTTATCCATGTATATAGGAAAAAAGGACAGGAGCGCAATATAAAAATCTAAAGAACATGATATTATTTTTAAATTTACGATAACATAATTGACAATATCATAATTACTTTTTTACACTACATTTTTGAAGTTACTCACCTATAGTGTTTATTGTAAACACACTGCTAAATTTCGATCTCGTACTGCCTATAGATCAACAGCAGTGACTACTGCTGATCTATAAAAATAATTATTAACATAATATTTATATAGACTACAGAAGTTTATAATTTACTGTTTTTATCTATTCGTCCAAGTAGCACAGTGTCCTTTTGATAACTTTGGGATCGGGATTAACACAAACAGAATATTCAATCATTGCAATTTTGTATCTATATAGTATATATAATATAAATTGTTTCATGAAGTATTGATTATACGTTAAATCTAAATAATGTATATTCATGTATATACAGTTCATAAAGTATTTCTTTTCAGTTCGTACTGCCCAAGTGAGAACAGCAAATTATACTGTATCTCTTTCTAACACACATAATTACGCGCTGTAATACTACACACGTTTGTCATTTTAACGTACGTCTTTAAAATATTATATTTAAAAAAAGGATAAATTATTCAGGAGATAGAGATATGATATTCGGCTTACTGTCAAATTATTTTAATACCGTTTTTTATTGACTTCGTGATTGACTTGTTTCCGGTATTCTTACTTCTTGGTTAAATTTAATTGATTAAAAATTACAAAATCATTTTTCTTTTTTTTTTCAAAACAATACTGATAATAAATAGTAATACCAATAATTGGCAATAAGTACGAAATATTTTAATTATCACTTTGACATTTCTAACTTATTTATTTCACAGATATTCCTTACCTTAAAAACTCTAAGCACTGTTTTGGCTATGAAAGAATTTGTTCATACAAGTACTACCTCTTTAGCAATATTGCTTAAAGATATTAGATTTATATACAGGGTGAGTCGTGAGGAATCGACCAAGCTCAAGGAGTGTATTCTACTGGTGAAAGTAATGTAAAAAAACTCAAATGTTATCCGATTTTTATTTGTTTTCGAGTTATAGCGTAATTAAAAATGTAGATTTAGTATACCATGTTTATGTATGTATTCGTAAAAACAGTGAAACCCCGGTAGCAATTCATTATAGGGAAGTCTTCCTAGCTGAAGCGCTACCTGTTCATGGTTTTCCGAACTAGCGGTAGTGACATTGAAAGCAGTCGAGAAATAGTGTAGAGTGGTTTGTATACCTAATGCGTCTAATGTCACTACCTCTAGTTCATCGTTGATATAGTGAAGCGCTGCCATCATAAAAAATGTTCCCTATACCTTGGAGTAAATTATAACATTGTGTTCGGGTATTGTGACATTGACTTGACGTTTGTACGACTATAGTGTAACAAACTAAAATGCCACACACTTATTCTAATTTAGAATATGCTAATATGGTGTTTGTTTATGGATTTTGTGATGGGAATGCTACAGCTGCTGCTAATGAATATATCAACGGTTTCCACATCACAGACATCCTAATAAAACTGTATTTATTAGTGTATTCAACACATTGTGCGCGACCGGAAAGCTTCCCAGTGTAAACATAATATCTGAACGAGGCAGTCGACAACAATTACAAGAAGTAGAAGATATTCTGGATGTAGTAGGAGAAGACGCAACTACCAGCTCACAGAGAATTAGTATTCAATTGAACATTCCACAAACAAGGGTGATAAAAACACTCCACGAGCATGGCTTACGTCCGTACCATGTACAAAGAGTACAGCACCTACAACGAGATGATAATCGTAGACGTATGGAATTTTGTCGATGGATAAATGATAATCCTCGTTTTGTATCGCGTATACTGTTTACGGATGAAGCGACATTCACCCGTGACGGTATTAATAATTGTCATAACCAGCATGTATGGTCAGACGAAAATACACACGCAACAGTCGAAAATAACTTTCAACATAAATTTTCGGTAAACGTGTGGTGTGGTATGATCGATGGTTTTTTAATTGGTCCTTACATTTTTGAGAATCGCCTCACGGGAGACACCTATTTACATTTTTTTAGAAAATGAACTGCGCGGACTGCTAGAGGATGTTCCCATAAACATCAGAATCCAAATCTTCTACCAGCACGATGGAGCGCCTGCACATTACGCTCGTGCAGTCAGGCAACATTTGGCTGAAAGGTTTCCAGGGAGTTATATTGGACGTGGTAGTCACAGTGGTTGGCCTCCTAGGTCTCCAGACCTCACGCCACTCGATTATTGTTTATGGGGCTGGTTAAAAAATGAAGTGTATCAAGTAAAAGTGGACACTCGTGAAGCACTAATTCAACGGATTATGAATGCTGCTGACAATATCAAACATCAACCTGACGCAATCAGGAACGCAACCAGCGCCCTTGGTAGACGATGTAAAAAATGTTTTGAAATGAATGGTGGTATTTTTGAAAATATATTATAAAGAACGATAATACCAATAAAATACAAAAACTTCAAGGTATGAAATTTTGTTTATTTTTAATTACGCTATAACTCGAAAACAAATAAAAATCGGATAGCAACATTTGAGTTTTTTTACATTACTTTCACCTGTAGAATACACTCCTACAGTTTGGTCGATTCTTCACGACTCACCCTCTATAAGAAAGAGTGTAACAGGAGAATACTTGAAAAGAAATTAAATATAGCCTATATGAGAAATGTGCTTTTAAGGATATAGGTATATGGATAACTTAAATTCAAGTTTAGGTGGTGTTCCTTGATGAAACTTGGATATTTTAAAACGGCAATATAATAAACCATGACAAGGTGACAATGTAAAAAGTGTTAGGAAACTCGAAGGTAAAACCCGATGGTAAAGATTATACATGCCAGCACAGAAAATGGCTTCTTTAAAGGAGGTCATCTGATCTTTGCATCAAAAACTATCAGCAGTGATTACCATGGAGAAATAAATGGTGACTCGCGTAAATGATAAACTTATACCAAATCTTGAGATACTATCACTTGTAATAATGGATAATGCTTCTTATCATAGCGTTATTGAAAATAAACAACCAAATACCTCCTCAAAAAAAGCAGAAATTTTTGAATGGTTGAGAAAGAAAGATAATGACTAAATGGAATGAATTGATACGATTAGTAAAACATCATAAAGAAGATGATATGATTTAGATGAGATAATAAGAGAAAGTGGATATGAAGTTTTAAGGTTGCCTCCCTACTATTGTGACTTCAATACAATTAAAATGATTTAGGCAAAGGTAAAAATGATTATAATTTAAATATTGGGAGAAACGGTTATTCAGATGAAAGAGTTAAAAAAATGTGGAATGAAGCTTTGCAACAGTGTAATGAAATTATTTGAGATAATTGTGTTAAGCATACACAAAATTTAATTAAACAATGGCATGAGCGACAGCAATTTCTTGATAAGGTAGAGATTACTTCAATAATAATTAATATAAATGACTCAAGTTCTGAGTCAGAATCAGAAACTGATTAGTTTTTATTTATTTTTATAATAAATAGTCCATTCACTTTAAAACTAACATTGGGAGTAATATAAGTAATATTTTCGAGGTTTTACTTAGCCGAAACAGGCAAGTTTTACTTCTCTAAAATTTCACTAAAAATTAATAACCAGGTAACTAACTATCTTATTTTGACAAAATATTTGTGTATTTATATTTTGTAGAAGTTTAATATGGTAACATTATTACTGCCATAAAAATCATCAATGTGCACCATTTGCATATATACACGATACAAAGTAGCGAAGAAATTATTTTATTTTAATGAAGTTTCTTTGTCTTATTGGGGTGCACTAAGTTGCAAAATTATCAAACGCAGTTATCTAAAAATCATCATGTATTTGTTAAATATGACCTTCATCTAATAAAGGATATGGATTTGGATTGCGTTATCTACAAGACGAATTATTATACTCTGAAAAGGTTTTAATTCTTTTTCAAAGAGTTACGAATATAACATTTACATACATTCTTTTCCAATATATTAAATATTATTTACAATATAAGCAATATATAAATTAAGTAAAAATTTAAATTATACATCGAATTCATACATTCCCAATCTTCTTAGCCCAGATATATTGCAAGAAAATTCTTTCAGAAAATTATGTAATTCTTAATAAATTTTTTTTAAACACTTTTTAACATTAAAGATCTTTTTCAATATCTATGCATTGATATCTGACTTGATACATTTCTTTTTAAATAAATTTTTGATCGAATATTCTCGTGAATTTATAATTATAAATAACGTTTAAAATAATATAAAATAAACGCTATTAAACGTAGGAATCAAAACAAAAAATAACTAACCTCTCTTTTCAATTTTTGTTATGATCATCTGACTTCACCGCACAGCGAAAAAGGGAAGAACTAGAACAGAGCAGGGTTTTCATCCACTTCTTCGAATTTCCTATACCTGATTTAGTTAGACCACAGTATAAACCAGTAGTGTCACTTCTTGTCGGCACATTTGATCTTTTGAAATAAAACCGTAATACGCGCATGTTCTACATGTTCTCTTTATCTCTTAAACATGTGCTACAGCAAGAGTAACGGATATCAGACTGTTTGACTTTTTGAATAACCCGTTCAGTTTACATTCCTTAATTACAGTCTATCTCAGTTGTAACCCGCATTAAAAATAAAGTAAATCAATACCGCGCAGATACTGAGCGAGTTACCATTTAATTTCAATTATTTTCAGTAGTGTGCCTACTGGTAAGGTTTATACTGTGGTGTTATAACAAGTGTTCATTTGAAAAGTCAATCTAGTAGCATGTGATTTACTGAGAACATTTTGAAGTATGTCGTAAATTAAAATTTACTACTTAACCTACGAAGTCGTATATTTTGACAGTTGCATACATACAAATAAATAACAAATAATAGGTATTTATTGAAAACTATAACAAATGTTGAAAATGTTGTCCTTCAAGATGAATGCACTTTAAAATCCTCCGTTCAAAATTTCTGATGATATTTTGCAACATTACTGGATTCTTATTAATTTCCATGCATTCCTGTTCGATTCTATGTAGCATATTTAAATTCAATATAGGTGTTCGAAATATGTTATTTTTTTTAGATAAGGCCACAAAAAGAAGTCGCAAGGTGTTAAATCGCATGAAGTTGCAGGCCAGGCAATTTCAGTATTTCGACTAATTATACGTTCATCAAAAATTCTCTTAAATAATCCAAAGATTCTGCAGTACAGTGACAAGTTGCTCCGTCTTGTTGGAAGTATGCATTTTGAAGTTCATCATCATGCAGCTGATTGACAAATGGTTGTAAAATTTCCGTACGGTACCTTTGAGCAGTTAACGTTCCCTGAAAAAATATTGGGCCAATGATTCGCCTTTGACTTATCGCTGCCCCGCTGCGATTCTTCATTAATTACATGTGGATTTTCACTACTCCAAATTCTTGTATTTTGTGAATTTAGGTATCCCATTTTATAAAACCATGCTTCATCAGTAAAGATGACTCTTTGCGAAAGTTCTCCATTATTGTTCATATTTACAAACCAATTACAAAACTGTAGTCTACGTGGGTAATCAATTTCTAACAATTCTTGTACTGCTGTGACACGGTATGGATAAAGTTGCATATCTTTTTTTAATAACTTGTGAGTTGTACCAACAGAAAGGTTTATTTGTTGACTCAAATGTCGAACAGATGTTTGTGGTTCATTTTCCATTATTTCTTCAACACGATTGACAACTTGACGTATATTCTTCTTAACTGCTCTGCTGCCTGATTTTCTTTAGAGACTACCAGTTTCAGAAAAAAGTTTTAAAGTTCTATCCAAAGTATTCTTAAATTGTATATAATCTATTACAACATGTGGAAACTCAACTTGAAATTCTACCATGCAATCTTGAACTGAATAAACCCATAAACCATCAATTTTATTACCATTTCGAAAATAAGCCGGGACTAAAAAAATTTTATGTTCTAAAGTGAAAGCCATTTTAAAACTGAGAAGCAATTTATTTAAACCAGAATCGACGCACGATTATTTTATTCACTAACTGATATTTGTGATTAACATTATCAAATGTCATTTGGATTTACGTTTACGGAACAACAAACACATACTAATATATTTTCGTCTTATTCTATCAAAATTTCAAAGTAACCTAGATTGACTTTTCAAATGAACACTTGTTACATTATACCGGGTGTATTGTGAAAAACCTTACGTGCTGTAACTTTTTTATTTTTTATCCTAATGTAATAAATTATACGTCGAACTAAATCGTTTTAAAAACACTGTAACGTGAATTTTTTTTTACACTTTGTTTTTGACAGACAGCTTCAAACTGTGTTTTCTAAATTGCACTATATTTTTTTTTTCCTTATTCAAATATATTACTTTTTCTGAATATGAAACTGTAAACAACGATATCCTTGTATGAAAAAAAATCGAGAAATTGTAGTTTTTTTTTTTAGTTCGATTTATTCTGGTTTTTCCGAACACAGAGATTTCTTAAATGCATTTTAAATACTCTATTTCATTTTATTACCAGCAAATGTGTATACCTTTTAAAATCACTTACATTCAATACTATATAGCCCATAAAGGATTACAAACCAATGTTATCAGTGAGCGGTGGGTCAACAACAACATTTACAGTGTTTATTTTAAAAATTAAAAAATCAAGCAGTCATATTGAACGATAAAAGTGCATTCCAAATTTTCGAAGAGAGCTGTGACATCTGTCAGTCACACATTCATTATAACATTTTCAACGATTTATATCTAAATTTTGTTATTGAAATGGATAATGGCGAATGTGTGGATGCGATTCAAGCATATTTTGAATGCGGAACAAATTCTGCAGCTGCTTTGCGACTTTATGGAAATCGTTTTCCTGACAGACTGCGTCCAAGTGCCGATAAGTTTGGAAGGCTCGTGCGAAATTTACGAAATTTTGGATCATTCAAAAAACCGAAAATAAACGCACGTGTAATTCAAGATCAAAATTTAGAATTAAGTGTCTTGCTCTATGTGGAAGAAAACCCTAATACGTCTACGCGAGAAATTGCTCACTACATGCAGGTATCACATTCTACAGTTCAGTATATTCTGAATAAGCACAAGTTCTTTCCTTATAAACCACGGAAGGTGCATGCTCTCGGTGAAAACGACCCTCAATGAAGGGTTCAATTCTGCACGGTTTTCATGAATAAACTAAGGAAAGATCCAATTTTTTATCGTCGTGTGTTGTGGTCAGATGAATGCACTTTTGGGAAAAATGGTGTATTCAACAGAAACAATTATCGCCATTGGAGCACTGAAAATAACCATGTTGTGATGCAACACAATTTTCAAAATCGGTTCAGTGTAAATGTATGGTGTGGCATTTTAGGCGATAGAGTAGTAGGGCCTTTTTTGTGGTGGGTAATCTAAACCTAGAAAAGTATAATAATTTGTTACGCAATGAATTAGGCGATTATTTAGATGAGTTGTCACTTGCTGAGTTAAACAGGGTGGTGTTCCAACAGGACGGTGCCACACCCCATAATGCACGAATGAATACTGATTTTCTAAATAATTATTTTGGCGTCAGATGGATGGGCACTTACGGACCTATTCGATGGCCTGCTAGATCGCCAGATCTGAATCCACTGGATTTCTTTCTGTGGTCTTACATTCAAGATCATGTCTATTTGACTCCACCTGACACCAGAGATGATTTAGTAAGAAGGATAGTACAAGTATGTCATGAAATACCACCAAATCTTATATTAAACGCAGCAGTTGGAGTTAATAGAAGGTGTCAAATGTGTCTGGAACAAAATGGGGCCAATTTCGAACATTTGATTCATTAAAATATATGATTCGTAGTTTTTTTTTAATAATAATAAATTTGTCACTAAATTTAATGGAGGTGTCTTCAGGAAATAAATGTTTATTAGAATAAGTAAAAAAAAATATGTAGTACAATTTAAAAAAAAAAATTACTACTGTTTGTCAAAAACGAAATGTCAAAAAATTTTTTTTTATTAAAAACCAGGTGACAGTGCTTTAAAAACGATTTAGTTTGACATATCATTCATTAAAATCAGATAAAATATAAGGAAGCTACAGCCCCAAAGGTTTTTCATAATACACCCGGTATATGTGATGTTTTCGTTCAATTTTTTTTAAATTTCACCCTCTGAGATCCCCAAAGAGAAGGGAAATTTTCCGATACCCCTGATACATAGACAATCACCATAGTAATTTAAACAAATCTGTAGAGATTTTACACATTAATAGTTTCAACATTTTTGCTATTTTTTATTTAATTTATTTAATAAACTCTATTTGTTACAGATTACAAAAATTCAAAGTTCAAACAGCAAATACAGTTATAAGTGGAGAGAACAGTAGACTTGAAACGATGGCAACCGAACAACTTCTAGACTTATTTTCACACAAACCTTCAACATCCCAAAGCAACAACTCGTCCAAAGCTTCCAGTGGAGTCAAAGCTATTTTGGATGCACTGCCCGACCTTTGGGACCAAAACCAGTACGAGGACGAGTACGATTTGTCACAGTTCATCAGCAAATTAAACTAAATTCCATTGATGGTAGTAAATGTGGTGTTTGATAAATGTCTATTTGTGTGAACTCGTTGTTTAAGGACCACTTTTTTATTAGTACTTTATTATGAGAATATCATATATTACGCCCCCTTTATTTTGATAATGAATAAACGCCAGTGGATTTTGGGTATCTCACAAATCGACGCGGTATAATTAATTATTATAAATAGTAATTTATAAAACTTTTTATTTTAAAATTGTAATATTTTTGTTGTGTATTAGAATTTTTTTTGTTTAACATTGTAAGTATTAAGTTGTATAAAAAATAGCAATAAAAGTTATTATGTATTAAAATAATATTTTTTCTTTAGAAACTTTTATGTATATCCACTACTAAATTAAAATCAAATATAAAGGTACAAATTATAAAATATTAATCGAATGACCCTTTTCCCTTTTTTAAAGTATAGGCAGGCCAATGTTAATATTTCGAATACTAGTAGGTGCGCCTAAAAAAGTACAGAACCAATATTATCCAACGGCACAACGTTTAGTGTTTGTGAAGTGGTGAGTGTTAACCGCTTTAACGATATGGTATTCTTTAACTGCTACGCGATCCTTTTTGCACGGAAAACGAGACGTTTTCAAAACAGCTACCGTTTGGTAGGAGTTTTGACAAAACATCCCTAAAGAATACAATGCAAACACTGAATTTTGGTTAGCTTGAATATTATATTAACGTTGGTAGTAACTTCTTATATTTAATTAATTGATTAACTAAAAATGGTATTTACTGATCATCAAAAGGCATTCATTATTGAGTCATATTTTCGCAATGGATATATCGAAAATGATGAATGAAGTTGACAGAAGTCAACCATGTTTACAAGAATTTCGAATAATTGATGAAACCGTATTTTATAACAACATTCGTTATATAATAAGAAAATATCGAAATACTGGAACTGTTCAACGAAAAAAAGGTAGTGGGAGACTTACAGTACGCACCTACTCAAGATGCTGTTGCAGATGTGCAACAAAGGATGACCCTTCTTTATCTATTCGGAGACTGTCCCAACACGTTAATGTGATATAGCACTCGCCAAAGAATTAATAAGATAGATTTGTGATTATATCAGTGGCGGCTCGTGAGTTATGAAAGAGGGTGGGCACAAAAAAAACTTACCTATCTATTTTTTGTACATAACATCCATTCTCCTATTTTTCATGCTGGAAAAGACGTCATGACTTTGTTGTCAAAATCCGGGATAGACTGGATGAACTTCTTTTCTATTGATAGGACCTCCAATGCGTTCAGTCGATCTTCTGACATTGTGCTTTTCAGCAAAGTGGTGGAAAAACATCGTTCACATTCTGCTGTCGACATGGGGGTTGTACAAATAATATCCAACACTTTCCGTCAAAACCTTTTTAGGTTATTGTTTGTTATGAACATTAAAAGTGACAAAACACCATGTACGTCACACATGTCATCGCGCTCATAAATTACTGAAAGTTCACTTTTCAATTTTACACTGTCCAACAGGATAAGATTTCACAGTTTCATCAATTTTTTTTTGTGGATGTGAATGACTATGTCTTAAAATTTTGAGAATCAAATAATTTTGCTGCACTTAAGTGATCCCTAAAATCAAATCGGTCGCTAATTTGGCTTAAAATAGTGTCACATACTTCCTTTGCAATAAGAGCTTTATATCTCCAGCTGTCGTTTTTTTTGTCTTTTTCTTGCAGGTTCTTCATTATTGCGTTCTTGATTGCCATTGTCAGTAGAATTTCTTAAATTTCTAATGTGAATAATTTGCTGTTGGAATTGTTCAATTGCCTTTTGCAGTTGAGCGCTGTCAATCCCGCGCATTTGAGTCTGATTAAATAATATTTCAACATGCTGCATAATGAAATGAAATATTTTCAACCAGTAGAGAAATTCCGGGCAATTCAAATGTTTCAATAAACCACTTGCTTCACTAATAGTAACTGAATCCTGAATCCATCCCATCTTCGTAAATAATTTTGTCTAAACATTCTTTGAAAGAATCCTGGTGTTCAAATAATGTGTGCACAGTTCGACTTTTGAAAATCCAGCGTGTAGGAGCAGCGCGTGGTAATCTACGTTTGACTATTTCATCAAGAATTACTGTTCGTTTTGGCGATCGAAAAAAAAACTTGAAAATGACTGCAAATTTGCAAAGAAAATTTTTATTGCACTGTGCCGCTCGTTCAATAATTAAATTAAATTGAAGCACGTAACAGTGAATATAATATGCATGTGGAAATGTTCTTTTGATAAGAGCTTGGACACAATTTATCTTACCACTCATCACGGACGCCCCATCGATTTTGATTTAGTTTATTGTTATCAGACCCAGAAGGAGAATTTAAAATAGATTGCAATTCATTCAGCAATGTTTTTGCTAATACATCAAGCAGCATTATGTCCACCCGGCTTAAAAAAAGACCAAAAGCGTTCAAAAATTTGTCCATTAAACACGTATCGAATAATAACAACCATTTGCTGATTAGTAGAAGTGTCTGTAGTTTCACCGGCCTCGAAAGCAATGAAATTTGCACATTTAATTTCTTTTACTATTTCCTGCTTGTAAATTTGCCACATTGCATCAAGCAATTCGTTCTGAATAGTTTTTGAGGCGCCTTTAAACACTTGTGAACCTTTCATATGTATTACAAGCACAGCGTCTAATTCAGCTGCAAAGTTGATTAAGCCTACATAAATACCTGGATTTTCCGACGTCAATGTTTCAACATGGTCTCGTAACGCCAATTCGAAAGCTCCGCAAAATTTTACACATAATTAACCGGCGCAAAATATGACGATTTTTTTCCACATCTTCGTTGTACTTAATTTTATGTCGCAAATAAGCACTGTCTAACTGTTCACATATGTCGACTTTGCCTAGAACACTAAAATCCACGCATGCATCCATGTGAGAAATGGAATTTTCGTGTTTCTTTGCCCTGTCCGCGATATGCTTTAAACATTTAACTCTTGTTTATTCCACGCACTAACCTCTTTCTTAAAAATTAAGCAAATAAAACAAAATAGTTTATTTGTAAGTGACCATCCCGAAATCTACTCATATTTTTCATATATATTTTTATTGAATACTCTATTGTTCGAGATCAGGGATAGGCCTTTCTTTCTTCTTAATTAAAAGTTTTTCTTCAAATGATAACGGTTTTTTTAAAAGATTTTGCACACAGTTAACTTCAATCATTAATAATAAACGTCACTTCAAGATTTTGAAATCATACACGTGCGGTACGCGCCGAAAACAATACAGTCACAATGCATGCAAGACGTTAACTGGAGTCGAGCTATTTTATACCCCCAACCAACGGCATAAACGCATATGGCGAATTTAAGCGGAGTCGGCCGATTCATATTCGAAATAGGTGCATCTGAAATCGTACCCCAGAACATAGTTTTGAGCGCTGGCTTAGTGTCTGTGGTGCGGAAGGAAACTTTGATACCATCGTTATAAAAATACGTAAAAATAATAAAATAAAATAATGCGCTCAATTACATGCGAATTTCCTTCTGTGTTTATCTTGGTGGTTGAGTGGGCACGTGCTCTTGTGCCCTTTAGTACCAACCGCCACTGGATTATATCCGTACAAAGTAAATTTATATAATGAACTATTGCCTCCAGATTATGAAAGTAGGGTAACATATTGCAATTAGTTTATAAATACAATTGATGATGACAATTTAAATTTAACATTCTTTACAGATGAAGCATGGTTTCATCTGTCTGGTTATATAAATACACAAACAATGAGACTATGGAGTGCTAGTAATCCTCATTATTTTAGAGAAACACCACTAGATCTTTTAAAACTAGGTATAGCAAAAGCCAATTAAGTTGGCGCGAGGAGGGGTAAGTTCGCGCTGTATTAGAAGTAGTGGGGAGATTTGTATTTGGTTTTATAACAAATGTCAGATAATTCTAACCTCTGAGCGTGTATCACTTTATGATCCCCTAGCAAAGACATTATGTTCCATCAAACGTCAATGACAAATGCAGGCGCGGCTCGTGATGACGTATTTGGGGGTGCAAGTACAATGATGCGAGTGCTTCGTGTATTCTCGTGTACTAACTGTAACGTTTTCTTAGTAAACACCGAAAACACACGAGGCACTCGTATCATTGTACTTGCACTCCCAAATACGTCATCACGAGCCGCGCCTGGACAAATGTATTCGAACAATTACTTGAGTAGTGAGGGTGGACGTTTTTAAAAAGGCTTCTGCGCACCCCCTCCTTGCGCCAACTTAATTGGCGCTTGCTATATTTGGGTAGGTGTTTAACGAAGGCGAATTATTTGACCTATTTTCTTGGACGAATCGGTGACAGCCGCGCGATACAGAGATAATATTTTTGAAAGATTTGTCAATCAGCTCCACGATGATGAATTAACCCAAGGGTATTTCTGACAAGATGGTGCAACAGCACATACGGCACAAACTATTCCGTTATTCAAGGGAATTTTATGACAACCGTTTAATTAGCGCTAGAACAGAAAATTCGTATTCACCTCAGTCACCTGATTTCTCATTTAAAAAATACATTTTATAAAGAACCTATCCATACTATTGATGAATTAAAAGCAAAAATTCAAGAAAAATGTAGTCGAATTACGCCTGAGACGCTGATTAGGGTTTTTGAAAATATGAAACGTCGAGTTAGATTGTGTTTAAATCATAATGGTTATCATTTTCAACAGTTCCTTTAATATTGTTCCTTTTTACTCTAATTTTAGATCGTTCCTTCAACATTTTAAATAAATAATTTATATATAAACAAAAGATTTATTATTTACAATACAATGACATTTAAAATTAATCACATTTGGCAGATACATAAATGATATTAAGTTAAGACATACATTTTTGAAATATACGTAATCCACAGCCACCACTTATAAAAAGTGTTTTAAATCATATACTATAAACTACCGCAATTGGCCGCCATATTGTGTACAGCTTAGGCGCCAAATTTAAAATTGATTATCTTGAAAAGTGAGTGCTTCACAAAAACCAAAATCAGTAGTGAAATAAATCCATGAAAGTAAATGATTAATATTTATTTTTATAATATGAATACATATAAATACAAAACATAACTGACCAAAATTATAATCATTCAGTGATGATATATTTATTTTAAATTGTATATAATGTACAAAAAATTGCTCTCCACCTGAAAATGCCATCTCCTAAGATATGCGCGACAGCGAGTAACACCGATCCGCAGTCTATTCAATGCCCTCCAGATCGTATAAGGCTGATTATTTCTAGAGGCATGTTAATTAAATTTATTCTTTTAATATTTTTAATTCACGATCTTCTCCGGTCATATTGTCGTGAGAATATGACGTATAATACATCACCATTATTTGTGAATGCATGCTGCACATTTTTTGTTATAGTTCCGAAAAGTATAGAGAAGTAATAATTAAAAAATAAAGATTATATATAATATATAAATATATACAAGTAATTAGATTGGTGACTTATCCACAAAAGAAATCATATCACACATTTACCAGAAAAATGGAAGCTGAAATTGATATATATTTGGGCGCACTCTTTGCTTCAGAGACATGCTCTTGTTGCAAAAAAACATGCCGGAAAATCTAAATCAAATTCTTTGTGAAGCTATAAAAATAGTTAATTTTATTAAAAGCTGACCGTTACAGAACAAGTTGTTTGCCAAACTATGCGATGAAATGGACGAAAATAAAAAATCTCTTCTTTTCCATACAGAAGTTAGATGGTTATCATGAGGGAAAGTGTTATCCCGGGTATTGGAATATTTCACCACTCAATTGGTGTACTTCATCAGGGTAAAGTAACGTTAATTAAGTTGTGCTCGATACAACATATTATAGGTATAATATCTAAACAATAAAAATATACTTAGAAATTGAACTAATGGGTGTTAAGGTTTTACGACATCATACCTATAACAAGTAAAGTACCAACAAATACAAAAATAAAAAGGTGAAACATGTTTTTTTATCCGTCAACAGGAAACATCATTTTATTAGTTTACACTTTACTTGTTACATGCTGCAGCAAAGGATTTATAAGTAATGTATTAATAGTACATTGTGTATCTAGTTGTAGAAGCGATACAAATTGAAGTCCGGGAATGTGCTTTTACTACGAGGTACACATACTTTTTTTTCTGAAATCGGAATCAATATTATTATAAATTAAAGACTTTTATAAACGCATAACATTTTTTCATTGCCACCTAATTGCCTGTGAAATCGTTTACTTGACAATCATTGTTTGTTTGTTATTGTGAAAAAGGCCCAGAGATTCAATACTTATTATTTCGCTGTAATACCTACTTATTGTTAAAAAAAAATTAAATGGACAGTGATGATGGAGTGTGCGGGATACCACCGGACAGGCGCGGCTCGTGATGACGTATTTGGGAGTGCAAGTACAATGATGCGAGTGCCTCGTGTGTTTTCGGTGTTTACTAAGAAAACGTTACAGTTAGTACACGAGAATACACGAAGCACTCGCATCATTATACTTGCACTCCCAAATACGTCATCACGAGCCGCGCCTGCCACCGGAGTTAGTAAAAGCTGCTGAACATGTTGTCTGCGTGTACATATTTATTTACTGTTTAAAATGTGTATAAAGAACCGGTACGGCAAAGCTACCGACTTTCCCGGCCTAGGACGAAACAAACCTTCCCGGACTGTTTTCTGATGTTTGCATAGAAACGGACTAAAATACTAGAATAGCTTATTTTGGCATTTGAAATTGAGCCGAGAAAGTAGGCAATCTTGACCGATTTCAGAGAAAGTTTATTTTCCTGTTTGCCTATATTTTTTCTTAACATTTCATCACACATCTATATTACAATAAATGTGATGTTATTTAATTATAATACAATTTGATAAAATTTATGCAGTTTGTTTTAATTTAGTGAAAAGCAGCTATGTATACAATTACTAATTATACGATGCAAATAGAACTGACTACTAATAAGGCCAAAGATGAATGCCGACACCAAATGTTAAACTCGTACTTATTTAAATGAATATGTAGGTATATGAATCAATGTATCAAAATAATCAAAGTTACGAATACAATCAACGATTACTCAAGGTTTGAGTAACGAATAGTAACGATTACTTAAAAGTACCGAAAATCGACTAGCCTTATAAGTTTTTTATAATTCCAAATCGTTGTCGGAAGGTTCATTTTTCTTCATCTAAAATTTTTATAATAATATGCGATTGTTTCAGCCTTTACTTGATGAAGTTCCACTATAACTATTATCGGGATAAAATAAATCAAATTCTAATGAATTTCACTATTTTTAACTTCACAATGTAACGATCGTTTGACTCATACAGGAGCTTCGTCAGACATAATAACTAACTTATGAACATAACATTTCTTTATATAAAGATACTGTAACAAACACATTTTTTGGATAATTAGGAGGGATGGGTAGCCTTTATTACTTAATGTCTATGAACGAAAACTTTCACATAAATATTAAACTACGGTTTGTACAATATAGTTCATAAAATGATAAAACTAAGGGTCTACATTATGTTAAAGAGAGGTAGAGCAGCACTTTGGAAAAAATACAATATATGACAGTCTGAATGGTCAGATAAATAAATTAAGTAAAGGCGAATTATTAATTTCTAATTGATCATTGATCATCCTGATAATATTTATATAATAAAACTCCGATTTCGAATGTTTATTATTAAAGATGAATTTAATATAAAAGTGAAGAGAAGAGTTCGATACTATAACTACAGTGGAGCCGCGATTTAGTGAATTCCGGCGAAACGATTTCACTATTTCGGGGGTATTCACTTTTGCGAGGTTTGAAATTAATTAAATAATGTTTATTCTGCAAAAAATAACGTTTCTGTGTATGTATGTACAGTCGGCGCCCTAGAAATCGGGACACTGGAATTGTTGTGTTGTAATTATAGCTGTTAGTAAGCATTAATAAACTTTGAATTTTGTGTGACACAAACATGTGTTTGATATACAGTGTGTTTCACTTTTCACGTGGACACCTAAATAACTTTTTTATTTTGAAAGCAATCAATATAAAAATTTTATCAGTTATGTAGGTCACGACAATGCACTTTTTCGTATGAATAGAGTTGTTATAAAGTCAATATCCAGCCAATTATAATTAAAATAAAAAGGAGTGTTTCAAGTAAAGTCATACTAGCGATTAAGATAGAGCAAAAAAGTATTAGGAAAAGTTTTTGCAAATCACTCAAGGATCCCCAATTTCGCTGAAAATTTTTCATTTTTAAATTCTTCTACATTTTTATGCTATCTGTAAATAATAGTTTGTTATTGCAATAATAAGAGTGCCATGCTGAAAAAAAAATATTTGTCAGTTCAAACGTCAATTCACTAAACATGAAAAGTGAAACACACTGTACGTAATACCACAATGATCATAAAAAATGTGACTGCATCTAGATTTGATAGTTAGTTTTATTGTAGAAGTGAACAGAAAAAACAAAATAGACAAATGATAAATATATTTACTCGAGGACAAAAATGTTTATTATACAATACAAACAAGAAATAAGTTATTAATAAGCAAATTTAAAAAGCACTTAATATCTTATTATTGCTTCATTTTTAGCAATCCCTGCTTATAATCCCTGTGGCATAGAATATATTACACTTGCTGCAATATTCAGATCTAGATTTTCCCCATGATGTAAAACGTTATAACGTCCAATAACCCCAAAATACTTCCAACAGGATTTAGATCTAGCCTTCTGGAGGACCATAATAAAACACTAATATCATTATTTGATAAGTCCGGACCATATCGGTAGTATGAATTGGAGAGTTATCGTATTGAAAAGTGAAGTCTCGATATAATTGTTGTACCGACGCACACATTAGCATTATATTTTCGAAAATGTTAAAGTAAACTGTTGCAGTTAATCGCTTCCCAATGTCCCCACAAATTCCAGGACCCATGGAACTGATCCACGCCCACATATCGACTCCAAAAAGCCGCTACTCTCTTCTGCCACTATGACACAACTGAAACATCTTTTCGTCACTAAACACGACAGTATTTCAAAATAAAGAATCTCTATTAATAAATTCGTTTGCAAATTCCAACCTCTGTTGCCTCTTTTGATCTGTTAAAAACGGTTTGTTTGCAGCTGAATAACTTTTTAATTCACTGCTTTTAATCTTTTTTGTGCAGTTGAATAACTTTTTAATTCACTGCTTTTAATCTTTTTTGTGCAGTTCCAAGGCTACCAGGAAAATTCACTGCCTCTACAGTCTACCGCACTGCTTGTGAACTCGAATGGATTGTTTCTTATAAAATTTTCAAGCTCCGGCGTAGATAGTTTTCTACGATCTGTCCCTAATTGTGTATGCCGTCTCCATGTTTGTAAATTGGATTTATCTTCTTCGCAAATTTGTTGCATTTTTCGCGAAACGGTGAGCACAACGTCATGAAGCATGAACTTTGTCTGTCATTAATAAAATATTTTTATCACGTCCTTGTAAATTCACACTCAAGTCGTTTAAATGCAAAAATACATCAGCTAAGTAAGCCAACATTAACATACACTCATACATTATGTAAAAACAATGAGAACGACGTTTATTTATTCTGGAAAAATATTATTCATATATCTCGCAATTCCAATACATAAATCTTTCCTTCGCGATAACCATCTAACTTGTGTATGGAAAAGAAGAGATTTTTAATTTTCGCCCATTTCATCGCATAATGTAGCAGACAGCCTGTTCTGTAACGGTTAGCTTTTAATAAAATTAACCATTTTTACAGATTCACAAAGAATTTGACTGAGATTTTTCGGCATGTTTTTTGCGATTGTTGTTGATTCATCAAATTGAATACTAAAGAATTCACTTGAACTTACTGAATTATCTGATCGCGAACATCGGGAGCCATGTCATCGATTTGCATTGATATTGTGTCGTTAGAAAGCGAAATTTTTTTCAACTTTTTTGCTTCGTCCACGTATATTAAAACACTGACCATATCAATTGCAGCGGCAATATGAGGTTTTCGGCGATTGCATGGTATTTGGACAGCTTAACTACTCTTAATGCTACGAGATAAAATGCTTCAAGTACACTTTTATTAGTGTTTTATGTTTTATGGCTTGACTTACAAATAGAAGTTTGTTGATTTCTCAAGGTATGTAATTTATTTCGAAAATTTCCAAGGATTTGTTTTTATGAGCCGGATGTTTAGTCTTCCAGTATCGACATAACTTTGATGGCTTCATGCTTTCATCGGAGAGCACTTGAAAGCAAACAACGCACTGTGGCTTTCCATCCAATGAGGTAAAACCATAATTTAAGTAACTGTAATTGTACAACCTCGTCTTCTTACCAACCGATTCACTGGATGTAGTTGGCTCACTTCGTTTTTTTCACAAATTTATCCATTTCGCATAAGAAATTTAAAAAAAAATTCAGTTTCACGGTTGACCGTACACCAAAATAAGAGCAACAGATACGCGTTATGCATTGGAAACTTATCTAAAGTTGTGCAATTGTAAGCGCCTCTTATGTACTATTGGTAGTACCATTTGTTCAAACACATATGCATGTTCAAACATGCTCTCACAGCGAGTATTATAGAAGCAGCAGACCAAATTACAAAAAGCACGTACACATTAAGTTGGAACATGTTCATACCCGTCGCTATAAACATAAAATAATAGGAATAGAAGTATTACATTTTTTTCGGTGTCCGTATTTTCTAAATGTACAAAAATTAATACAATGTGATTATCAGAGAGCGGACTCGAGCGATTGAGGATTCACAGCCCATAGGCGTCTGCCTTGTATTCGCAATAGGTTTGTTTCTGTAAGCGATCCGTGAGTTTCGAACAATTTGATACGTGTAGCTACTGCATAAGTGGTACATACCTACATATGCAGTTAATATGTATCTGTCAATGCACAACAGAGCGAATATAATAAACGGTTTGGTAACCGGCAGCAACTACTGCTGAAACAAAAGTAATGCTGCGTATCGAATTTGAATAAAAATAATTTACAAAGAACAAAACTCAAAACTATGTATTTTCTGTGAAACATTACTATGAACAACTAAAATTTGTTCAAGGTGTTACTGTGTTAAATTAGTTTTTTTAGATGTTATAACGTCTTTAAAAATAGAAAATGTCCGTTCCACATCACAACTCGTGATGGGTGCGTGATTAAAATGTTGCAAAAGTACACCATACTTCGAATGTATAGATTTTTCAATCGACTCTGTGCAGAATTGATATAATATATTCAAATCTGGATTTCTGCTAAATATAGCATCAACTTTTTGTCTCAACTTTGAGAAATACCGTTTTAAATGATGAAACTACCTTATCAACATTTGGAAAATGACACCTGATGTATTCACATACTCTGTGTAGTGCATGTGCTGCACAGGTAACGTGTAGCATATTGGGATAAGATGGCTTTAATAACTTCCCTGTTTTTAACATATAAGCTGTCGCATCAGTCAAAAATAATAGGATTTTGTCTTTATAGTTGTTAACCGATGACAGAATATTATGAATACATTGATCAATTACTTCTGCAACTGTTTCACCATTTACGACTGGCAATATTTTAGTTGCAATTAAGAAGAATACCAACAACTACATTTAACACATATCGTCCCATTACATCCGTTGTTTCGTCTGCACTTACCCAAAGATACCCAGATAAGTTGGTTCGTATTTTTTAAATCGTTCTCAAATAAAATTTTAGTAAGTGGTATTTACCTAAAGTAGATTCATCTGGTATATGACGATCAGTATATTTTGTAAGAAACCTCTTGAGGACTGGATTGTTAAGCTTTTTGAATGGGATATTGGCCGCCATGAAAGCTTAACACAGTTCTTCGTTAAAAGTGTCGGATGCAGATGGACATATTGCTGTGCACTTTGCTTTTGAATTTTATTTATTTAAATGAATAGTTGTGAGGGCAGTTACACGAGCATAATTTTGTTGAGACTCTGTATACTATTTAGATATCTCAGGGCTATCTTTTTGGTTCTACACAACTAGGCCTAGCGTTCAAAGTAAATGCAAAGAAATAATACAAGAGGTTATCGCTTAAAAATATTTTATTGTTCGTTCGTATTTTCACATCTCATTTTTGTTGTAACTTAAAATATTTCGTTCTTAACCGATCAATGCAACTTCAAAATACGAATATTCTTTAGTGATGCACGGATATTGAAGTTTTAATTCTGATTCAAAATGAATCTCGCAAAAAATCTCATTTTTGTTGTAACTTAAAATATTTCGTTCTTAACCGATCAATGCAACTTCAATATACGAATATTCTTTAGTGATGCACGGATAGTATTTAAGTTTTAATTCTGATTCAAAATGAATCTCGCAAACAAAGACTCTTCAGGATTTCACTCGCAAAAGGAGGTATTTGCCTTCCAAATGGTGAGATTAGTACTCAAAGCTTATCTTTGACTGAAATGTGGATCTCTGGTCTCTACTGATAACTTTCTACAAAGCGAGTGTGCTATTATGCGCCTATTTAAATGGGAAACGAGTCCCTACAGAATAGAATGCTTATCCTTACACTGCATAAGTATTTTCTTATTTTCGCGCCTATCGCAGCACGTTTTGAATTTTAAAATTTGAAATGGCACAGATATTTCGAGAACATTCAGGGAACACTGCTTCATCTTCATCAAACTCGAATATCTGGCCTAAGATACACTTTAATCGTGTATTTGTGACTAATTTAATATTTGGAATAATGATCCACATGCACTTTCTAATTTAACTAACTCTAGATGCTCCAATTTTTATCGTGTATAAAATTTTACTTACTCAAAGTTAAATTGTGCACACAAAATTTTTGAACTCCTCCTGGTATATTATTAAACTTTTATAATAATGATGAGAATTATAAGGATAACAATATTAATTATTAAAATGAAATTAAACTTTTATTTATTCTTACTTAAATTTAATGCCAATAGGCTTAAATTTTTTAGATTATATACTATATTCTAATTGAGATTTTTGAAACCAATAAGCGTCAAAATTAAACTTATCAATTCGAAAATATATCGGCGAATCCCCATTTTGCGGTGCTTTTCCGATTCTATACACAACGTTCCTTTCTTCTAAGAATTTGGTTCCTACTCCAAATAATTTATTTCCGTTTTCTCTAATTTTCATAGTTATTTAATATTTCCACCCCCGTGTATTTTTATTTATCATGGGTAATATAAATTTTGTCATTTCTATGCGTTGTCTCCCTGTCTATATATTTTTCCTTTTTGTTGTAATTTTGATATTTGTAAATTCTTATTGTCGAATATTGAACTTTTAGTCTCGTCTTCCAAGAACAGCGTCGATTTCGCGTCCAATCTTGCTAGCTTTACTTGGAAAATTTTCTACGTAGTACTCTTTTTCCCGTAGTATTTTCTTTCTCTTTCTTCCCTAGTTTGTGCATCTAGCATCGTCTTGTCCTTTGCTTTCACTCGTATGCCTGTCATACATCCACGTTATCGTCATTGGGCATGCGTCTCTGATAAGCTGTTCTGCTGTTGTTGCTTTGTTTACATCGTAATATTACTGCATTAATTGCTTTAGCTGTATTTTATGTTTGTTTACTTCTTGTTGCTGATATTCTTGTTGTTTTAGATTTTACTGGTCCAGATTTCCCGTTTGATGCTAGATGAGTTTTCGAAGAAACATGTCTCTGCACCTTACACTTTTGAGGACGCCTTAAACTTAATGAACAGACACTGCAATATATCTCGGTATCATTATGAATATGTATTACCTCTAATCCATCCTACCATGATTGCCCTACGAGAATTATCCATAATTAATGAAAAAAAAAAGAAATACTAAGAACAGAAAGAAATGGACTAAAAAAAAGAAACGAAAACTACTCAAAAAATAAGGTAGTAAATTAAACTTAATATTTATAAAAATTATAGGATAAATATCCAATATAACAATATAAAACGGATTTTTTAAAATACTAAACGTTGTAACCAAATAACACTGAAAGAAACGAAACCAGAAATAATCCCTTATAGAAGAGAATAGAAAATATACTATCTCAAGAACAATAAATACATATATGTATATGCATGTAGAACAGCATGTAAACACGAGAATACACATTGGAAATTAGCAGATATAATTTTTTGGGCGATTATTTCATCGAAGTCTAACGAAATAATATATAAATGTATATTCCGTCTTACGCACCACTGTTGAATTGAATTTATAAGGGAATACACACATTCATAACATAATTCATAACGACGGAAATAAAAGCACCTGCTCGAGGAATGCAATCGAGCAAGCAAATAGTGGGACTGTTATAACATGCATACAATGCCTGAGACCCCCACAACGTTTTATCGGGGCAATTTTTCATTCAACCGCTTCAGCCCGCTCTCGAGTGATTATATAATATTAAATAATTTTTTACATTTATAATTACAGTCAAAATTAAATTAGTAATAGTTAAGGCTTACTGTTATTATTCCGCGAAATATTAATTTTATTTATTTACATTTACTATTTGGAGGGTCGCGGAGCTAAGAAGGTTGAGAATCACTGCTCTTTAGGGTAGTTCACTTGAAGCGGACTTCACTAAATCGCTACTCTACTGTATATAAAATTTTAATTCTGTCTCAGTATAGAAAATTATTTATTATTCATTTGATGATATTTATGTTCAAACAAAAAAACTCCAGAAGAGAATATCATTAATTTCTTTCTTTAAAATTTTTTTTGTTGGTTATTTTATAATACGTTAATATAAATAGAAGCATATCCATTTCAATAAATATTCTTATATTCGCCATGCCGCTTAAATATTTAATTAGTTTTGACTAGAGTAAGAATTTATAAGTCCAGATGAGCAGTAAAAATATTTATTTCCCTCAGGAGCTAGTACAATTTGATTAAATTCCGTACTTGATCGATTTTGAAATATTTTATATGGCTTATTTAATACATATTTTACAAAACGTAAACGCATTATAATCTATAGAGATTAATAAATCGTGAATGTAAACATGTCTTTTTTGTGTGTTTGCTATGAGGGGAAATTTTCAAGGCCGCCGAAGAAAAGTAGGTCGCGAAAGTGAACTCTATCTAGGCTAAGGACAACGAAATTTCGGTTGTTCCTTCTCCGAGCATGTCTGCATGTACCAACAAATCGATGTGACCTATTTTGACTGGGCGTAGGTAAAAGCACAACGTGATGCTCTGGATTAGCGAACCGACTTAAAAAAAATTGAGACCTCGACCCATTTTCCTTCAAACACATCGATTGACCCACTTTGAAATTTAGTTCAACGGTATCGCAATGAATATGACTTAATACATGAGAGAAGGTATTTTACAGGGCAGGTATGAAGAATTCTTTTTTAATACAGTAAAACCTGTCAACAACGGCCACCAAAAAAAAGAAAAAAATATTGGCCGTTATATAAAGGTGGTAACTGTCAGGTTCTTCGTCTTACATAATTGGTTTTTAAGATTTTATTCTTTATTTTATTTAAAGTAAATATTATATAAATATGTACTCATATGTATACGAAAAACCTGAACTATTTTAATGTATATAGGTATATACCTTTGTATTATATAGAATATGTACAAAACATAGACTAGATTTATATTATAGATAATAGGTATGTACCTACATATACATATTATAAATAATACATACTCGTGATCATTATTCATACATATTATTACAACATATTCATAGGAAAAAACATAAAAAACATTGTTAAGCTTCTTTAAAGTATGGTTCACTTTGTTTGCTTTAAATTTTTTAGCTTCGATTTAAAAACTACAGCTTCACATGTAAGTAAAATTCGGGAAACACTCATAAAAATTCCACCATTGTTATTGCACAATAAATAATTCTGTTGCACAAACTTCGCTCATACTAGATAAAGTAGATTTTGGAGTTTCACATTTGTCCACATCACGATTATCAGGTTTATGTTATTCATCATTATTCACAATTCCTCAACAATTTCCGTAAAACTGAACAGAAACAAATTCATCTAAATCCACAATTTTGTTACGAATTGTAGGAAAGAGTTGGGCAAGGGGTATTTCAGCTTCTTCATAAAAAATTGTATCTTCTTGAATACCATCGGAGAATCCGCCTTGGAAACACATTTCTTAACTGTAGCAGGAGATACCTTTTTCCTAGGCAGCTGTAGTCCATATAAGTGCATTGACTAAATTTAAGTTTTTTTCAGAATTTTCAAAATCACATTCACTGTCAATAAACGATAGAAGCCTTTTAATAAAAAAATATCGGTAAATCAATTTGAAATTCTGAATTATTCCTTGATCTAAGGGCTGACAATGCGAAGTGGTGTTTGGCGGCAGCCAGACTAGTTTAACATTTTCTAATGGAACTTTAGAATGTGATGTGGCACTATCTATGAAAAGAAGCATTTTTCTATTTTGCTTTTTCATGTTATTGTCAAATTTATGCAGCCATCTTGTCATAATTTCTGTCGTTATCCAAGCCCTTTTGTTCGAAACCCATTCTAAGGTTAATTTATTAACATAATTACCATTAAAACAGCGAGGATTTATATTTTTCCAATTATTAACGGATGTTTTTTCTCCATATTTGCACGCAGTAAAATAGTTAAACGTAGATTCTTCTTCCCTGCACAATTCTCAATTTTAATGCAAATATCTTATTGGAATAGTTCAGTAATAAAAACCTGTTTCGTCAGCATTATAGACATCTCGAGGAGAATAATACCTTAAAATCAACGGCAACTTGGTTTTCCAGACCTTTATATCGTCCAAATTAACCTCTGCGGACTCGTCACAAATTGATTTAAAAATTATACTGTGTCGCCAGCAGAAACTTTCCAACCATGCATTTGATGCTGCGAAATTTTCCATCTTTAAACTGCTTACTGCCTCCGATACGTTTTGTTTAAGTAGCGGCCCAAATATTGGAATTTCTTTATTTATGGCTCACCAAGACTCGCCACCTGAGACAATGGGGACAACTCAGAAAGGACAGATCCCGGTCACACATGTTGCAAAATCAATTCTAGACGACATGATCCCCTGCCAATCCTTCCAACTTCGGAAATTTTCGTTTTTACTCCAAGTTAACACTTTCGCCCTTTTTTTCATAATATCGTTAATTTGTGTTTTTTCAACCCCATATTTTTCGGCCAACTATCGCGAACCTCACGCATACTTTTTACTTTCCGCGTTTATATTTATTTTGTCTTTTAGCGACAAATGTTTTCTTTTTAGCGACATACTTAATCGAGTAATCAAAAGAACCTTTCGCATACGGAGAGAATTTTAAACTAACCAAGTAACTGAAAGACCACATCATGTGTAAACTTGTAGAAGTGAAGGCGATCTCTGCTCGATCAAACATAAACATGCACGTATTGCTCTGGCAATTTGCTTTCGGGGCGTGTTTGGGACTAAGATCGCATTGATTTCTACAAGTTTAATTTAATTATGTGTACTATCGTGAGCAAATGAAAGTGCACACTTTATTATGTTGGCATGTCGAAATTTCAAAATTTATCTAATGTATACAGTACTTTTGAAGTGTCAGTGTCAGCATTTAATCATAACATAAATGACATTAGCTTGACAATTTGGTAAAATTTACGCAGCTATAATAGTGCGTTTGCTTTCAATTGCTCACGATAGTACATATTTGTAATACATAATTATGGGCAATTTCGCACAAATCGAAATAATATTGGGTATTTCCATCAATAAAGATACATCATAAATAATCCGGCCGATATCGGCAGGTAAATTTCTATGATGATAGGCCGTAAAAATTTGGGTTTATTTGGCCAAGGTCATTTTATAAGGGTGGCTCCAAATAACGGGTTTTCGTATATGGAAATTACCTTATAGTCGGTTCGGAGAACTTTGAAACTGTTCGTAAGGCAGTTTGCGCTAGGTGCTTTTATGCGTAGTAGTATTGCTTTTGGGTCTTGACGATCCCACAAAGCCGAGCTTGGCCCACCAAGCCACTGCTAACAGGCAGCAAAATTGGTAGATGTGCTTGCATATTGCGCCGTCCAACCAACGTTAAGACTGGTACCGTGGGGGTCGAGAGCCCCCGGAGACTTTATTTTCGGGGTCAACCGAGTGACGTGGACTCGCGGGGACAATGGTTGAAGACCGAAGCGGGCTAAAGGTGTTTTTCTCTCGCCGGATGAGCAGCATATCTGCTCGGTGGTTACCTCAGGTGGCCTTACAGATTACATAATTATTGAAAGAAATCAAGGTTTAGAACTAGCAAAGAAATTAAAACGTGTTACTTCATTTAACTATGGTCAAAAAAGGATTTATTTATTCGTAATATTTATCATTTGTTTCGTTTTTTTGACAATTTATTCACTCAGATAAATTATATTAGGTATTATAGAAGTAATAATTAGATTAATTGAATTGGTTCGGCTTTTACTTGATGAAGATCCATAATTTCAAATAGGAATAAAACTAATCGTTAAACTCTTCACTTTATTAATACATAATCAGAATAATTGAAACATACATGAGTAGGTAAACCCCACCAGTTTTTGTATAATACAAAGGTATTTTTAATAATATAAAATATTACTAAAAATCTGGTTCTTTGTGTTCTTCACACCAGATTTTTAGTAATATTTTATATTATTAAAAATACCTTTGTATAATACATAATCGTAAAACGATTAGATTGTTGTGTAAAATTAGTATTCTTTACTTGTTGTTTGCACTTGATATCCCTATAAGCTTACGGTACTTCTAAGAGCTTTCTAAATTCATTTTTAGATGACTTGATCAGTCCATATTCATGTTGTATCCTAATTCCTTGCTTATCTTATTCTATAATTTCATCTTCTTAAGCTTTTTTCTCCACATTCTCGATTTCCACTCTGTCTAGCCATTTGACTTTGGCTTATCTCTTCTTCTTTTTCCTGCTGCTATCCATTTCATTATAAAAGTTATTGCCTCTTCACTATTCGTACATACCCTGGTCACTTGACCCTTCCGCTGCTTTATCTTCTTTACAATATCCATTTCTATTTCTTCTAATTTCTCGTAATAACTTATGGCATGCCTGTGTCTGACGTTAAGCTTGAAAAAGAAAATATTTGTTCAATACAAAAGTATTTTTAATAATATAAAATATTATTAAAAAAGTCATTATTAATTATCTTTAGTTTTTAAAAAACTATTTCGCTACTTTCGACGCTTGCAGGTGATTGAAAAAATTGATCTCCGAATAGTGTTGGTTAAAACTTGACGCAATTGGCTCATTTTCTATTAGGAGGTTCTTTAAAAAACAACTTATTTCTTAAAATTTTTCAAAATTCTCACAAATTAAACTATTGTTTCTTATAGCAACAAGTTTTAGAGACCAGGATGCAGAAAAATTATTTTTATAAAATGATTTCAGCGCGTTTTCTTTCTTAAGAATTTGGTTTGGCTTTAGCTTCAAGAATCTTAAAAGGTTAAGAAAATTATGTTTTTCATTTACATGACTTAGGGCCGGTATTATAAATAGCGAATAAATTTCTAAATAACAACTTGACGAATAAATTTATTTAACAAATAAATTGAAATCTGGTATTATAAAAAATACATGCAAACAAAATATATATTGTAGAATAAATCTGAATGTGTATGAATATGTATTTTGCAGTTTAGTGTTTCGATAAACGATGGAGCCACTGAATAAAATGTAGAAATACAATAAAGTCCTAATTCTTTACTATTTCTTTTTGTAAAATACAAACCGATAAATCTGGCATTATCAAATTATCAAAAAGTTATCAAACACACAAAATTTAAACTTTTAAAAATAAGGTTATGTTTATTTGAACACAGTGGAGCAAACAACTGTTCGCATTTAAACAATAAATAACATTTATTACCACGATTTTCTAGGGTGTAAATTAATTGGTAGATTTACTTGCTTAGTTTCCTTATTTGCTATTTATAATACCCAATCTATAGAGTAAATTCAATTTACTTGCTTACTAAATAAAATCTGCAGATTTTATCATTTATAATACCGGCCCCTAAAGATCTGAACCGCTTTTTTATTTGTACGTTTATGTTATGTAAAGTAACATAAAATATATTAACTTTAAATTTATTCTCAGCGTTTGAAAATTACACCGATTATGGGATTAGGCCGGGGTAGGTGCACGTGTTCTGCGAAAGCTTTTGCTATATGCTGATGCTGAATCGCTGTGTCTTATAGTGCACGAATAAACAATTGTTGTGATAATCATAATATGAATATTTTCCGAATGGATGTGCATTCGCCGGTATTTATGCCATTCTGCGGTTATTACGATTAAAAGACATTCTGCCCCCCCCCCCCCCCCCCCAGAGCGGGGGCTTAGTTACGCCACTGTTTCTATTCCTGTATATCCAGCATTAGATATGACGACACCTAAGTATTTAAATTTATCAACTTCTTCCTATTCTTGGTTAAATATTTTAATTTTTTTTGTTCCCGTTTTTCCCACTTTCATAATCTTTTATTTTATCTTTGTTTATTTTTAGCCTAACTTTATGAACTTTAATTGTTATATCCTGTAACATTTTAAACATTTATAAGCTATGAAAATCATGCTTAACAAAAATTGCTGCGATAGTTACAAAGATGAATTTAGAAATTTCAAATTCCTCTCTTTCTATGATATTTATATATAAATCTAAATTTTCTACTGACTAGGCCTAATTACTACATAAGAAATGTTAATTACCTTCTTCCACCTTCACTAAAACTGCTCGCCTTCCAAAGAATGTATTTTATGGGATGTAAATTATGTAATAACTTATTACAGTAATATTTGCAGTTTCCTGATTACTATTTACTTGAAATTTTTACTTAACATGCCCTTATTTATTATTCTATTGTTCTTTATATTATTCATTATAAATGTTAGTTATAAGTAAAAACGAGTGATAAATAGCGAAAATGCCGGGAATCAATATATATTATACAATATATAGTTACATAGATGTACACCATTTATTCGAGCAGACAATTTCAAACGGCTTCTGCTTGTTTTGACCAATCCGGCTAAACCTGACTTGTCAAAACACTCCAATATTATTTAATTTAGTTAGTGCCCAGCATTTTCACTATTTATCACTAATTTCTATTTCTTGCTTATAACTAACATTTATAATAAATAATATAAAGAACAATGAAGGGCTAGATATAATAAATAACGGCATAACAAAAGAAAATTTCAAATAAAATAAACAGTCATAAAATAACTATAAATTATAATGTAATAGCACAAAACGCGACTTATTTGGAACGCAGGTGACGTCATGCGGTTAAGTAACTCGAACTACATTAGAAGATAGGAATTACGCATATTATTAGACGTGTACTATCCTTGATTTTGAATTGATGGCTGATGGATCAGCATTAACTGGCTCTTCATGGCGAGAACTTGGGATTGGGAAAATTTTCGTGATTTTCATTCGCATTTAAGCTGAATGCCGACAACCTAATATCTGAAGTCGCTTCACGCACGGGCACGAGCGTAATAATAACTGTGTTTTCTGTAATTGCTGTTCAGCTATTGGGGGATGCTAAGGCATGAATTATAATTATTATTACATTGCGGAATCTTTCTTTTAGAAATAAATTTTGTGTAGTCTGTAATGTTTCTAAAAGTTATTGGCACTGTAAAATACCGTCCATTCGGACACTCAAAGTTGTGTGTGATGAGTAGAGAACGGATGCAATTTCCATAAAACGCAATCGGCAATTGGAATTGTGTATAACGTCGCTCAGTACATCCCGGCGTAATTCAATAAAATATTTGTTTGACTTACTCGGCCACCTGGTCTCGCAGCGATAACAATGGACAACCCAGCTATTGTATTCGGAGAATATAGTGTTTTCAGTGGTGTCGTGTACGTAGATAAAATAAATAGGTTTATCGTATTTCGTAAGAGAAATAGCACGTACATTCCTTTTCTTTTCATTGCAATAAATCAACCGTAAAACGTCACGTAGGATCGTTAAAGCACGAAAAAAAATTGAACCCGTTGGAATCTGACAATTTTAACGAAGAACTCTGTGAAACTTTTATGGCAGCGAATATTCCATTATTTAAATTGAACAATCCAATTTTGAAGACATTTCTGAAAAAATATACTGGTCGAAATGTTCCTGATGAATCAACTTTACGCAAATATTATGTTTCTAGGTGCTATACGAGAACAGTAGAACGCATTAGAAGCCATCTTTTAAATCAATACATATGGATAAGCGCCGACGAAACGGTGGATATGTTAGGACGCTGTGTGGTAAATGTTGTAGCTGGTGTACGTACTACATCCAACTATTCCCTATAACTCATATGTAATAGCAACAAGTGTTATAAATAGAGTTGATGCGGAAACAGTTGCTGAAATCATTAAGGAGAATATGCACCAAATGCTTCATTCGGACGCCACGTACATAGAAAAAATACTTTTATTTGTCAGTGATAGTGCTGCGTATATGTTAAAAACAGGCAGACTATTGAAGAAAACATATCCTAATATGCTGCATATTACCTGTGTAGCACATGCTCTCCACAGAATCTGTGAATATATCAGAGACACTTTTCCGGAAGTTGATAGACTTGTATCAGCTTTTAAAAAAGTTTTCAGAAAAGCACCATTGAGAGTAGCTCTTTTCAGGGAAAAATTTCCATCTCTGTCACTGCCTCCCACTCCAGTAATAACTAGATGGGGAACATGGCTGGAAGCTACTAGTTATTATGCTGAGAATTTCGATAGTCTAAAACATTTCGTAACACTGCTAAAGGAGGGTGCTAGAAGTATTGGTGAGTGCAAGGAGCTCGCACAAATCCCAAATTTAAAAAATCAATTGTACTTTTTTCACGAACACTTTGGAAAATTGACAAAACTAATCACTTATTTTGAAAATCGAAATCTCAAATTAAATGACGGATTAACCACATTAGATGTGGCTGTTAATAATTTGAAAAGTATTCCAAGTATTCCAAAAGTTTGAAGCAATTCTTAATAGAAATCCAGATTTAATTACATTGCAGCAATTATGTATGGAGACAATTCCACAATATCTAACGGCTAAATATGAAGAAATAAAAGAATATTTCCAGTATGCAGCTATAACCAGTTGCGATGTAGAAAGGACGTTTTCTATTTATAAGGATGTACTTAATTCAAAGAGAACGAAATTGACAGAAGAAAACCTTGAGAAACTATTGCTAGTCAATATTAATACTCCTTTACTCAACTTGAACGACAAAATGAACAAATAAAAATGTTCCAATTATAGAAATAAAATTAAAAACTTTAAAAATACAACTTTTCAACAAATACATATGTATTTCGTAATTTTATAGATCACCACCCGTTTGTTTTCCAATTATATAAATAAAATTAATTAATAAATATGTATTTCGTAATTTTGAATGATAGATCACCACCCGTATGTTTTCCAATTATATAAATTAAAAACTTTATAAATACAACTTTTCAACAAATACATATGTATTTCGTAATTTTATAGATCACCACCCGTTCGTTTTCCAATTATATAAATAAAATTAAATATTTTAGAAATACAGCCTTTCGCCAGTACTGCACTGGGCTTTGCGTCATGTGGTAAGCGTGTCCGTTCTCTAGTGATGAGTTTTAGTAGTAGATCAGTAGTGTTATTATTCGAGTTGCGCCCTTTGTCCGGAATGCAGAGATATATTGTATTGAGGGACGTGAACAACGAAGATTATTTTCATTATGGTAACATTACATTATTAAACGTGGTCGTTTTCTACATATAAGAATATATTTTCATCGCGGAGAATACGCCGCGCTGAAATAAATGTCGAAACATATCTGATGCTGCAGTTCTTTCTCTGATTTAATCCAGTATGCCATAGTGACTATAGGATAACGAAAACGGGTGCACGGACCTCATAATGTAGCTTTAATCATTATTATATTTATCGCCTAACTTACTTATCGATCTCTGATATGTACAAGGTTATTCTTTATAAATTACCCACTCTTTATCATCGTTATTATTGTATATACAAAAAAATGTTTCAATGTTAGGTGGCCGTGACGGAATATTTTTACATGCTATCAAAAACAAGTGGCGTGCAAATATCCTGTATATTATTAAATTTTTAGAATAATCTTTTTTTTCTGATAAAAAAATATCCCATAGGGTATCCCGGGATGACCCGTATTTTAAACCGTTTTGGAGTTATCAAATGTTGAATGTCATAGTTACTGTAAATATGGAAAAGTTTACATTATTAAAGTAAGCTATGAAAATGACAACTATTATGTTTGATAAGTGATATTTCGTAACGTGTTGAAATCGCCTCTTGTTCATTTTTAGTCATTTATTCGATATTTTATGAACGGACTTGTATATCATCGTTAAAATGTTTATTAATGTTTTCCTTTGTGCGGATAATTATCCCATTGTTAAAGTAGAAATTTCATCATAGTAATTTTCTAGTATGTAGTATTAAAATTTTAATTAATTTACGAAATAAGTTACATTGATGTAGGCAACCTTGTTAGCATGTAGTTTTGGATCGAGAATCGTTCATATTTTGCACGCGTAGATGGCGTTGAAGTTTTCAATAATATGATCGAGTTAGTCAATTTTGAGCAAATAGTTGTTAAATGGTTTAAAATACATATATCGGCTTTAATGCGAATCTTTTTCTTAAAATTCATTAGAATATTTTCCGATCCTGTCTGTAGCAAATTCCGTTATATTTTTCATTTAAGATCTCTTTGAGTATTGTCGCGACAGCGTCATCTCGTTTTAATTCTTCTGAACTATAGTTTTCGATTAATAATTCATTAATTAGTACGTAATTAATTGATATTATTTGTCAGATTCCGAATTTTATTCTCTTAATTTTGATGTAGCGAAATAATTTTCTAATTATATATTTCATCATTAATTTCTTCTATACAGTAACTTCCCCTATCGGTTAATTCTTTTAAGATCTACTTACCTTTTCGTATGTAAGGAGCGAGTTGAGAAATTCTGACTCTCTCTTTGCTGTTGAATTTCCTCGAAAACACGTTGTACTGGCGACGTTTTGTGTGATTGATAATGACTTCTTTTAAATAATTTTATTACTTCGCTATGCGGCTTTGAGCTATTATTAATTAATTATACGTCTGATGGTCATTTAGAATACAGAAAGACCATGTTTGATATGTTTGATATGGTGTTCATGCGAAGCACGTGGTATATTTTTGCAGCCAGCAGGGTTAGTTTCATGAGTATGGTGATCGTTTTTTTCCCCAAGACGTTATTCAATCAAAATCATTAAGGTATTGATCGTTCTACAACTTACCAGGTATGGACTGTGTCTATATTTTTCTCGGAAGACTACAGACAGTTCCAAAACTTAACTTCCTACGACATAATTTACAATAAGCTTTTGTAAATTTACAGTCATTCATTTTCCATTATTTTTTTATATATTTTATTTAATAAAATTTAAGTAATTGATACCCTTAATTTTGCATTTACAGGGTACTCGAATTTAATGTGTTATGCTAGGTGCATGCTCGATTTTGTTTTGTGAATTATTATTCGTAATCTTACAAAAATTTTATAAAGCTTGATTGTTAATAACTTGTAAATGATTGAGTAGTGTAAATTTTTCTATCATAATTGATTTGTTTTTTTCTGATATTTAATAAACTAATTCGTATACCGAATGTATAAGAATCTCGATGTGAGATTTATCAATAGATCTTTGGATAAATTACTGACCAATTTATGGTCTAGACTAAGCATACCATTTAGAACTTATGGGTTAATGATTTATGTACTGACATCCTAATGTTCTTGTTGTATTTTTGTTAAGTTCATCAATATATTTTTGATTAAATTTTATTTGAGTATTAATTGCTTTTGGTGCATACTATATGTGCATGATTTTTTTTGTCGATCATATCCCAATACTATACTGAGTGAGTCACTAACTCAGTATCACTTTATATATTTATGTCAACTTATTTATACAAAATTTGTATTCTTTGAGAACGTTAGTCATTGATATTTCTTTTAGATTTTTAATTCATTATTACTTGTGGCTTGCGTGCCTTATTAAGATTTTCATATTTTATTTTATTAATTTACTACAGAATTTTTCATTAATATGTTTATTGATTTTTTTCCTTGTTATGTTTTCTTGTTGGTTGTTAATAAACTATTCCTTGTTATTGTTATATTTTTGGTGTTTTATTATTATGGTAATAATTGACAACGTATTTACCTGTGATTTAGAACTTACTATCGGCGGTGTCTGTGTTCACTGTACTGGCTTGAAAGTATAAACACGGTGGCGCCTATTATAAGAACCTCCCCTCGCTCGCCTCTTAACTGAGCTGGTCTCAGCCGAATATCTCTGGGGCAATCGTGTTATTGGGGTAAGTTATTAGATAAAGTAGGTTTTACGTTTGTGTATGAAACGCGCGTATAACAAATTAGCTAGTGAGCGTTATTTAATTTTATTTCATATATTATTACAGAGTTAGATCTTGTTATTGTCATAAACAAATTGACGCTCGAACCCACGACTCTGAGATTAAGAATCTCATGCCCTTAATAAATTAGTCAAGATGGTTTACAGTGAGCATAAAAAAAGTGCAAATATTATAGGGTGTTATATTCAAATCGTCCAACATCGTCAGAAAACAAGTTTAAAAATATTTACCGAAACGTAAAAAAATACCTAAAGTTTTAGTAGAAAAAAGCATTTAGTTGAAGTAAATGAGAACAAACATATACTGCTACATTTCAAAGGTTAGGTCATACATATTCATTCGGTAGTGGCCTATTATTCAAACATGTATGACTTTTAAAACATTCTGAAAGTATTTTAAATAACGTAGCTGATCTATTAGAGCAAAGTTATGCCAAAATTCAAATGTACGTTAAAAAAACAATTACAAGCCATATAAAATATTACCTGTACAAGTTTTAACAGAGATTCAAAAAAAGGAAAGGCTGGACTTTTGCCGCGATATGATTCAAAATTCAAATGAAGATCTCCATTATTTTACTAAAATATTATGGAGTGATGAGCCATCCTTTTCCACAACAGGAGCTTTTTATAGAAAAATCGAAGGTCTTGGGAAAACAAATACGATAAAAAAAAAGAGATCGGTAAAACAAATTAAAAAATCAGGAAGAAAATATGTAAAGCCTTTGGTGTGCCATTTTCTGTAACAAAATTGTTGGGCCTATATTTCATAATTATAATTTAAATGGATCTACCTATCTAGATAGAATTATTTCAGGAGCAGAAGATACTCTGATATAGAATTTTTCCGGAGGCTGAACTCGATGACAAGATTTGGATGCAAGATGGGGCAACTTCGCATAGTGCCCTACAAATTAGAGGTCATTTGCATAATATATTCCCGGATATAGATAGGCCACCTAATAGTCCTGACTTGACCCGTATGGATTCATTTTTTTGTAATTTTTAAAATATGTTAATAATAATAATAATAGTATTAAGTCACTAAAGAATGGATTTGGCTTGAAATAAATAAGCTAAATTGGTGAAATTATGGGTCCTCTATTGGCGATATTTAGGTCTAGCCATGCTATGGGTTATATCCCTAGGGCATGGAGAGAATTAGTCTTACCTCTTTTATGTTGAAGACTATGGAAAAAATGATATATTTAAATATTAAAGAAGGGGCTCTGGATAGATCTCCTCTACACCCACTGCAATGGGCATACCAGATGGGAAAATCAGGTAAGGGTGCCCTGCATAGCCTAGTGAGAGGGCTCGAAAGGAGCCTACACTACAAGAAAATTGCACTTGCAGTCTTCTTAGAAATAGAGGGAGCTTTCGATAACACCTCGACGTCTTCTATTATTCGATCTTTAAGAGATCGAAAAATAAAAAGCACCACATGCAACTGGGTTCATGACATGCTGCGTAGCAGAGTAGTTCATGCCCAAATGCAAAACAAACCGATCTCCATGAGGACAACAAAAGGGTGTCCTCAAGGAGGCGTATTGTCACCGCTACTATGGAGTCTAGTAGTGGATAATCTCCTCAGGACATTAAATGACCAGGGAATATGGACGCAGGGGTTCGCCGATGACATTGTCATAGTGTCCCAGGGGAAATTCCCGGGGACACTGGCGAGCATCATGCGAAATGCTCTGCGAATTGTAGAAAGATGGCGCCTTGAGGAGCGATTAACTGGCAATCCTCAAAAAAACAAGTTGAACATGAGAAAACTAAATGATCTGGGAGCGTAAGGCTGTTTGGACAAGTGTTAGAACTAACCAATGAAGTGAAGTATCTAGGCATAACACTTGATGCGAAACCGAATTGGAGCAGACTGTTACGTATTGAGAGAAAAAAGGTCCATCTGCCATTCTCGTACCTTTTTACTTAGTTAGCACGTAGTGGTTTCTTTAATTAATTCCTTCCTTTAAATTAATTTTGTAGTGACATCGCGCGGTTTAACCTTCAACTCCTATCTATCTATCGTTCTTTCATTCCTGGTGGTTCTGCCAGTGGCGGCTGGCGCATAAGCGCTGCATTGCTGCAGAGCTCCCAAAAAATTGGGCGGGCGAACCTGTATTAGTTATAAACTAGTTTTCTTTTACATAATTTTTCCGACATTTCTGATGTTTATAAAAGCGTAACATATTGTTGTGAAAACCACTGTATATCAAAAAATTTGCATACTACAATTTGACACCTTAATCATCAAAATCCGATCAGTAGATGCCGAGATATTCGCTTGCGAAATTACAACACTAACGCCGGTTATATATAGAATATTATCAAATAATATACAATAGGCGACCAGTGGAATAACCAACCTAATTCGCGCGATCGCTCACTTGTTCCTTATCTGGTCCACACGTACGGGCTCTCAGAGCTCTTTGAAACACTCGCGCGCACCCCGCTACCCCCGTGACTGTCTAAAACCAATGCATGATTTTACCAGGCAATATTCGCTGCATTCTGTCCAGCACGTTCATATGATTCGGCGGTATAGGTGTTTAATATTACGTGTTGTTTACTGTGCGGCGAGTGTAACGTAAAAACAATAATATTGTGCGCGTGCTTGTTTGTTTTTGTATATTGTTGACAATTTATATAAACTCTGTGTATTATGGAGGTGGTGTTTAATTTAATTAATGTGAAGAGATTCTTTAAATATTCATACGAAGAGAAGTTAGAATTAAAAGCAAGAGGTAGGCCATTAGTAGATATCACTATTGAAAAAACTGGTGTAAGTAGAGGGAAAAATTATACACGTAAATTTAGTAGCGATATTTATTCAAAAAACGATTGGATTTGTGGATGCAACAAAAAAAATGCTTTATATTGTTTTCCCAGTTTACTTTTTGGTGGCGATAAAGCTTGGACGGAAATAGGGGTCACGGATCTAGAGCACTTGAGTTTGAAAATAAAAAGACATGAGAATTCTAAAAGCCATCTTCATAATTGTATGGAATTTGCGTTACTAGAGTCAACTAATATTATGGCTCAACTAGATTCTGCTTATTGGGTAAATATACAGAGACATAATGAAAATGTGTCAAAGAATCGTTATATTTTATCAAAAATTATTAATTGTATAAAATTTTGTGGAGCTTTTGAATTGGACCTTCGGGGACATGATGAGAGCGATACTTCCGAGAATCCGGGGATATTTCGTGGACTTATTAATTTTTCGGCTGAATTAGATGCAACTCTAAGTGAGCACCTAAAAAATTGTTCGGTATTTAAAGGCGCTTCCAAAGAAATACAGAATGATCTGTTGCAGTGCATACTTGAAGTCTGCCAAGAACAAATAATTGAGGAAATTAATAATTCTCCGTTTTTGGCGATCATGGCGGACGAAACAACGGATGTTGCTGCAAAAACTCAAATGGTAGTTATTTTTAGATATGTTCGTGATGGTGAGCCAATTGAACGTTTTTGGAACTACGTCATTCCTGAAAAATGTGATGCAGAAACACTTAGCAAAGTGTCATAGATGCTTTAATTCAAAATTCACCTAACAAACTGATTGCACAGAGTTACGATGGAGCAGCGGTGATGAGCGGACAACACGCAGGCGTTCAAGCATTGATTAAAAAAAAGTACCCTTTTGCGCACTATGTACATTGCTATGCCCATCAATTAAATTTAATTATATCTAAAGCTGCTTCTGCAAATTCGCAAGTACGTGTATTTTTTGGAAATCTACAAGACATTCCCGGCTTTTTTAATAATTCACCCCAACGAGTAGAAGTGTTAAACAAGATTGTAAACAGAAGGATCCCCCACGCCGCTACAACCCGTTGGAATTTTAATATCAGGACCATTAATGTTGTGTACGAAAATAGGGCCTCTCTCATTGAGTGTATGGAAGAAATAGAAGAACAATTCTCCAACAACACAGTCTGTAGTGCAGCCGCCTCTATTCGCCGTACATTAAATGATCCGATCTTCAATTTTTGGCTGACTTTTTTCCATCATGTAATGCCCCATGTAGATATCCTTTTTAATCAATTGCAGCAAAGAAAAATTGAACCCACTCTAGTAAAAGACGCTATCGAAAATTTTGAACGCAGTATAGGCCAAGTTCGAAATAATATTGACAACATCATAAGTGAAGCATCAGATTTAATAAGCGATGAGCCACCACCAGAAAAACGCAAACGTCCAAATAACAGCAGATTTAATCATCGAATTTCGGCTTTAGAGGTGTGTGATGTTATTCTAAATTGTGCAAAAGATCGACTTCATTTTAAAGAGCATCTAGTAGTGGCATCACTTTTTTTTTCGGAATGCTTTGGAGAGTATTGCAGTAAATTTCCTGAGGACAAACTCACTTCCGCATGCTCCTATTATCCCACCCTTGATAAAGAAAGATTACGAACTGAATTGTCTGTTATTTACTCAAGAACTGATTGTAGATCTTTAAAAGGCGCACTACCTCTTCTAAAATTTTTAATAAAAAACAATCTGGGAGATACGTTGAAGGAGACTAGAAAATTATTAGAAATTCTAATAACAACTCCCATGACAACATCAGAGGCCGAACGATGCTTTTCAACACTAAATCGAATTAAGACGTTTCTCAGAAATTCAATGACCGAAGATCGTTTAACATCTCTTTCCATGCTATCTATCGAAAAAAAGTTTATCTCCGAAATAGACAATTTTAATGACAAAGTGATAACAAAATTTGCAAATCGAAAAGAACGTAGAATAGATTTAATTTATAAGAAATAATTTGTTAGTAAAGTAGTGCTTAGTGACTCTAATTTTTTTGTGTGACAATTGACAATCGTTCCAGAAATCCATTACTTCAGTGCGGAAGGCGAAGAAAGCACGATAAGATCGATGGGAGACAACCTCTTACTGCCCGTGCAAGGTAAATTTTTTTGTAAAACTTGCAGAACACCTTAAAATTTTTAGCACGAGCCGCCACTGGGTTCTGCAACCAGTTTTGCTTGCGTAAAATCGTCCAGATCGTTCCAATTCGACAATAGATGTCGCCCTTAATTTTTACAATTATTTTTATATTGCACGTTAATTAGACGTGGGTCCGTGTAATCTATCCTGCTGTTTATAACTATTTTCCAAATTAATTTTGGATGTCGAATTAATGTAGTTTCGCGGGATTGGGGATAGTCTTTGTCGTGTCACAAAATTGTTCGATGTGTGGTGCATGTATGACTTGCGTCTGTCTGCATTCGTTCGGTGATCGTTGACTACGCAAGTTGTACTTTAGTTAGGTACGAGAAGGGCGTTTACGGTAAGAAATATCTTGATCCTTTGTACTTTATCTAATGGTTGTCCTTTATCCTTTGTAGGATATATTTTTATCGTATACCTGTTAGGGTATTTTCCTTCGCCTACGGTATCGATTCAGGTAGAACTTCGCAAATACCAGGGGTATGCGAGTTCGTTTCCATTGACTGAGTAATTCAATCTCTCCACGGATAATTCAAATGGTGTTAAATTTTGGATGAAAACCGTGTGAAAACGGCTTCATTTCATTCCCGTTAGTGGAATTTTCCCGAGGCGTGGTTGAAGAAAAAAAGGAGGCTTCTAGAACATTTATTGACGTCAGCATCATGGCGGACCACGGTTGAATTGTATGGCCGGAGTGTTTGGGCGGAAATACTATAAATTAATGCAATAATTTTCCTTGGATCCCTTTGAGGTCATTTCCATAAAGGTTGTAGTTTAGGCAGTAGCGAAGACAATTTAAAGTAGGTGTCATAATTTCTTTTTATTGTTAAATATAAGTGCAATTCATAACCTCTTGTGGTTATTTATGTGAGTTGACATTTCATTTGCATAAGGCTCGAGAGAAAGCCGGTTACTAGCTATTTTGTGCATTCGATGCAATTTGAACCTTTTATAAAGGTAAGCATCGTAATTTACTGTCAGATTATTACATATCATTTAGAATAGAGCTCGGTGGTAGTGATGAGCATTTTAACTGATTTAATTCTTAAGTAGTTTACAGTCAATTCATTTCTGTACAGCGAATAGTTTAGTCACTCAGCTTTTCTTATTAATTTCATGTAACTTAATTGGCCGTTCAAGGCAATATCAATGTTTAATTAGTAGATAGGTTGTTTACACACCAAGTTACGTTCTATTTTCTTGTAGTATTATTTATACTGGTTGGCTATCTTCATTAGCAGCCAAGTGAAGCTTTTGTTTTTCTATACGAGGCACCTGTCCTTCAGATGAGCCTTCGTACTGGTTGTTATTTTGGGGTACGTTGCTGTTTTAATTTAATTAAGAGTTTTATAACTTTATTGTAAGGGACCCAGAATTAAGTATACTTAGTTGTGTCCTGGAGAATCACTTGTTCAAACACGTACATAACCTAAGTCATATTTTGTTTACTTTAATTTCTTACCTGTTTATACAGGGTGTTATACTTTCAATAGATACTGTTTATTGTAAACACTGATATGCGCCAGTGGCGTGGTAGTTTTATTTCATTATTTTTTTAAATATTTCAAATCAATATTTTTGTCTTGGTGATAATTGTTTAGAGTTTTAATTTTGTGCTTCGGCTGACATTTGGTCAAGCGTAATTGCTCTTAAAGCCGACACAAGTCTATTCCTATATTTAATTTTCTTTAAGCCTATCTATAACTTGTGTAACTTTCACTTTCAACTTTTCCTGTGGGCCACTTGGGCTTACTACCGCAAATTTAACAATCGTTTTCGCATTTTGAAATACTTGTGGATACGAGCTTGTAAGCTCCGAATTTGAGCTCTAATTTAATTATTTTTGGGACTCTGACATTGTGTGTCTGCGTGACAGGCTTTAGCCTTTTGGTTTTGTTTTGATAATAAACTTGTTATAGTTGATGTCTTGTATTTGTTTGATACATTACCCATAGGTGTATGAGTTAGGCAATTGCGGTGTCAGGTATATTTATTTAGTATCAAGTAGTTTGGGGCCAAACAAGTTTGGCTTTTGGAGCTACCTACATCCCACCCGCTTCCGTGTTACGGGGGTGCTCTGCGGAGGAATACGGTGGCGCTCACTTTACACCTTGCGACTTTGACCCGCAACGCTCTCCAAGAAACGATTGAGTTGGCCGGCAGAGTTATTCCTTTGGGACGTTTACCAACAGGTAGGTCCTAGGCAAAGGGGGTGGCCCAGCAGAACATCTTGCTACCACGGATAACTACATATAATTTTAGATTTTGTCGCGGAAGGTGTAGTAAGACACCTAGTCAAAGTGGCAGACAGGGCGGCGCAGCTCTTCTGGGGCTGCAGAAGAGCTGTTCGCAAGACCTGGGGACTAAAACCAAATGTGGTACACTGGTTGTACACAGTAGTAATAAGACCAACGATTACCTATGGAGCAGTTGTCTGGTGGAGGAGGACGGAGCGGACATCGTCGGTGGGGCTCCTCACGAGTCTCCAGCGACAGGCCCTGTTGGGAATCACGGGAGCTATGAACAGCACGGGAACCGCTTCCATGGAGGCCATCGTGGGTCTCTCTCCGCTAGAACTATTTGTAAAGGCGGAGGCAATGGCTGCGATACTAAGGCTGAAGCCCAATGACGTATGGTGTCCTAATAAGGTTGTAGGAAGCCATACAGATATCACAGGAACTATACTGGAAGAACCGATATTTCAAATGCCGGCGGACAGTATGGCACCTGAAATTATATTTACAGCTAAGCTGAACATATTTATACCGACCAGGGAACAGGCAAAAAGTCGCTCGATCGATTGTGGTGCCGGCACCTGGTACACTGATGGATCACAATCTAGTCAGAAGGCAGTTGCAGGCATATGCGGAATGTGCCCTAGAAGGAAGATATCGATATGTCTGGGGAAACATACTACGGTTTTCCAGGCCGAATTGTTTGCAGTCGCAGCCTGCGCCGAGGAAATTTGGGAAGCCGACTGCGCAAACAAAAAAATTAACATAATGACTGATAGTCAGACGGCTATTAAAACCATTATGAACCCATCTACCAGGTCTAAGCTGGTGAAATATTGTAAACAGGTCCTCAATAAACTGGCGCAAAACAATACAGTGTCGCTGATATGGGTGCCAGGACATGAGGGAATTAAAGGCAATGAGATTGCCGACAAACTGGCCAAAGAAGGTACTAATAGGAACTTCATAGTACCAGAACCTGTATGTGGAATCACTAAGGATTCCGCTAAAAGGGAGATCTGGTTATGGCTAGAAAAAGAGCATAAAAATAAATGGAGGTTAATGGAAGGTCAACTCCATACCAAAACACTACTAAGGGAGCTGGACGGAAAGTTTTCAGCCAACCTAATTCGTAGTAGCAAAAAATAAATTAAAATAATTACCGGGTTAATAACCGGACATTGTCCTTTAAGGAAGCATTTGTAAAGCATGGACTTGGTTAGCAAGCCCTGTGTAGGAGATGTGAAAAACAGGAGAAAACTAGCCTTCATGTAATATGCACGTGTGAGGAACTGAAGGAACTCAGACAAAAATATTTCAGGAGAGATCTAATGGATCCTTCGAGTGTACTCAAACTTCCCCCGAGGATAGTGGCTTTTATCGAGGACACAAGACTAACAGAGTGGAACTGAGAGATCTATTGGGGACAGTACAAAGTGCAGTGTGCTCAAGTGCCTGGACGTGCTGGCGTCCAACCCAAAACAGAAGAGAAGAAGAAGAAATAAGCTAAATGACAACAATGAAACCATTTCCAATACATTTATAAATTTAAGAGGACGTTATCAATTATGTATTGTAAATAATGGTGGCCATATCGAATATCTTTTGTAATTTATTAAGCATTTGTATTTAAATTTCTTAAATAAATCTTTGTTATTTTCTAAATAACAGGTAAATATTTGCACTTTTTCATCATCACTTGACTATTTTATTAAGGAAATGTCACTTATTAAACATAATAATTTCCATTTATAATTTTCATTGCTTATATTAATAATGTTAACTTTTCCATAATTACAATAACTACGATATTCGACATTTAATAACTCGAAAAAGGTTTAAGATACGGGTATTATATAGTATATTTTTGAAATCAACGATCATTATAAAGATTTAATAATGTACAGGTATTCAATTTAAAAAAAATATTTTTCTGTATCCCGTTAAATTTAAAGGCCACTGTGTTTTTGATGACATGTAAAAATATTCGGTCACAGCCACACAACTTTTATTTGAAACATTTTTTTTTTGTATATCCAATAAAGGTGGGTAATTTAGAATGAATAACTGTACATCCACATAATACTACAGCTCGGGCTTACCTATTCTCACTGCTTCTATTCGCGTTGGGCGCCTGTCCCTACAATACACCCCTGCATTCTGGACAAAGCGTTCAACTCTAGTTATTATTCGCATTTCTTGGTTAGAAATATGAATAATAATATTATTTAAAAATGTTATTTGATTAATTAAAATAAAACACAAAATGCTGGTACTAAAGCATTTATTATACTAGATATAATCTACTTATATTCTATGTACACTTTCTATTCTAATGAACTACTCATGGCGATAAATTTAGTTTATTTATTCTTACATTTTAATTAATTACTACAATATAATTTCTATGTACAATTTTTCTACCATTGGGTTCGCATTTGATTCCTTAATTTACTTATTAATATATATTTATATATATTTATGTAGATATATATTATGCATATTTGTCTACTTTTGTATATATGAAATATAAAAATAATTTGTCACAAAAATATATATAATCATATACGTATTTGATAAAAAACACTAAAACACGTAAATTTCTATTTTATGCAGTCATAGTCATAACTAAATATATGATGTATAGAGCATATAATAATTTTCACGATTTGGATTTTAGCAGACAATTCTAAAATGAAATAAATTAATATACTTTAGTTTTAAACTGAATCATAAAGTTAAATAGTTGGTAATGATAATTAATGATATTTTGTATACAATGTGAATTGAAGAAGTATGAACAAGTAAAAGCAGTGATATTAAAAAATATGATATCGACATACTCAAAGATGCAAGGTTTAGAAATGAAAATTAATAAAATAATCACGAATTCTCTGCTAAAATTCGATTCATAAGTTATAGAATATCAACACTTTTCAAAATACATAGACTAGTGTAAAAAAATACTTTACGAAAGTACTTGTAGGTAATATCTGTATCAGTTCTTACAATTTGGCAATGTTTCTTATGAATACATGATTAATTAGTATTTACTACTTAATAACTAGAATACTAGAATAGATTACGTTTGTATATTTACATAAACGTTAATTAATTTAAAACAAGTAATTACGTTTAAAATGTTTTGTTTAAAGTATCAAACAATAAGCATCTTCGAGGCATTAAAAACAAGTGCAAAGTTAATTTAAGGTTTTTTTGATCATTTTGACATCTCGTTTTACAAGTATAGCAAACGCCAATTAAGTTGGCACGAGTAGGGGGTGCGCAGAAGCCGTTTTTAAAAACGTACACCCCCACTACTCAAGTAATTGTCAGAATACATTTGTCATTGACGTTTGACGGAACATAATGTCTTTACTAGGGGATCATAAAGTGATACACGCTCAGAGGTTAGAATTATCTGACATTTGATGTAAAACCAAATACAAATCTCCCCACTACTTCTAATCCTGCGCGAACTTACCCCTCCTCGCGCCAACTTAATTGGCGTTTGCTATAATTCAATAAATTTTCAATTTACATAGACCGTGCTCGCCTTCATTAAATATCAGGAAAGTGGTTCAAAATGTTCGCGGTCTTGCACATAGATGGCAGTACCACTCGCATGATTTTGTCTCATGTTTGTACAATTATTAGTAGACACCATGTGAAATTGCAAGTCATTCCAGTTGGCTGTAGCATAGATAAAGATATGTCAACATCAGGTAGAAGACCTTTTCCCTCCACCATTGCATTGTCTCCATAGACAAGGTCTTACAGTATTTATTCTTTATACGAAGGTGGTCTGAAATGTTCTCGGCCTCGATCATAGATAGTAGAACTACTCGCATGATGTTTCCCCTTATATTGGTAGAACCGTTAGTAGACGCTATGTGAAATTCCAGTTACCAAACAACACTTTCTGAACAATGCCTAGTGCGTTTTACAGAAAACAAGAGTGATTTTCTGCGTTAATATGTGACAATGGATGAAGAATGGATTAGTTTTTAATTACACATCAGAATCGAAACAGTCCATGCAGTAGACAGGAGTCGTTTCATTAGCTCCGAGAAAGGCGAAAACGATGCCATTGACGGGAAAGGTTAAAGCGTCGGTGTTTTGGGATGCGAAATCTTTTGGGATGAAAAAGCTGGACGCATAAATTCAAGAAAACAGACGTGCGGAAATAAATCATCTTCCATCAGGACAATACATCTGGCCACGAATGTCTTGACGGCGGGAAAATTGCGCTATGAAGAGCTGGAACGTCCACTCTATTCCACAAATTTGTCTTCTTCGGACTTCCATCTCTTTCTAAAGCGCAAAATCTTTCTCGCTGGAATGTTTTTACGCCATTCAAAAAGCGATTACGGCTGTAGACGGGTACTTTGCAGCACTTTCAGCGCAATACTATAAGATCGGGATAATGGCATCGAAATGCCTCTGGATAAAATGTATTAATATTAAAGGAGATTATGTTGAAAAATAAAAGTTTTTGAAAACATAAATTGTCATTTTCACTCTCAGGTCGAGAACATTTCAGATTACCCTCGATAACCTGCAAAATATGTTACTAATATATTACTATTACAGTACTCTCGCGATTATCCGAGTCCCAGTCAACCGAGCGTCCGGGTTAACCGAGCTAGTCGTTTATTATAGGCCCACCCCTATGAGTTCACACGTAACTCATCACATTGGGCGCGTTCATCAGACTCGTAGCGGCTTCCGCTCCATCGATAACAGTTGAATCTGGTGAACTGTCACAGATGCCTGTCACCATCAGTTGTTTCTGCGCCTGCGCTAAAAGTAGTTGTGTTAGTGTGTTGACTTTTGTGATCTTACAGTACCATACATATGTATTTCTGTGTTTCGATATGAGTGGGAAACGGAAGAGAGTTGTTGTTTCTCTTGAAACGAAATTTAATGCAATAAAACATTTGGACAATAGCGAGTCAACTAAAAAGGTGGCTTCTGACTTGGAGTTGGGGAAGTCACTGTTGAGGATTACGTAACCGAAAAGAAATAGAAAACTTTATAAGCAAAAATATGAGTGGGGACAGTGGTATTAGTGGAAAGCGGTAGCAGACGTTTGAAGCTCTTTTTCTGTGGTTTTTACAGCTTCGAGGTATGGGCAGTCCTGTGAGTGGGCCAATGCTTCTAGCTAGGGCGGGCGCTTGATTGCCATAAGAACTTTAAAGACGACGAGGAATCATTCACTGCAAGTGATAGATGGTTGGACAGATGGAAAAAAAATATAGCATAAGGTAACTTACCATTGGGGGTCAGCTACCTCATCTGAAGTTTTTCAGTCTAATATGAAGGAAATAGTTTTTAAGGATGGATTAACCTAAGAACGAATATATAACACAGACGAAACTGGTCTTAACTTTCGAATGCTACAATTCTGGCTACCTGCAATGCTTCTCGTTCTTTGAAACTAAAGCCTCTGCTTAATGGAAAGTCTAAAAACTCAAGAGCCTTTAAAGATATCAAAGTCAACAATCTGCTAACAATATACCGCAACCAAAGAACCAGAACAAAGAAACCAAAGAAGTGCTTGGATGGACAGCACGATTTTTAGCGAATGGTTTTATGAAAAATTTGTTCCCGTCACTAAAGCATTTTTGATCGTAAGCTCCGCAGGAAAGCCATTTTATTATTGGATAATGCGCCATCTCACCCAGATGCCATAGAACTGTGCAGTGGTGATATTAAAGCTTTATTTCTACCCCCTAATATGACATCAATTATATAACCTTTAGACAAAGGGGTTCCAGAAACTATGAAGAGAAATTACCGGCGAAAGCTTCTCCAGATGTTGATTGCAAATTTAAACGAAGGAATGACTGTTAAGGAACCGTTAAAGAAAGTCACATTAAAAGGTGTAGTTTACTGGATTGCTTCAGCGTGAGATGAGGTAAAAACTAACACTATTCAAGTCATCGAAAAATTTATTTGGCTTGTACGGACCCCAAAATTTGGTACCCATTGAATATCAAATCAACAGCGAAAACATTCATGATTGATGCAATGAAGATGCCCAGATGGAGATTAGCGATGACGAAATGATCGACATGGTTAACAGTGCTAAGGATAATGAAGAAGACAAAGATACGGACATGATAAAAATATCACACTTCAATGGGCTTAAATCGATCGACGCCGCTCTTGCTTACATAGAGCAACAACAAGAGTGTACGCCACCCGACATACTCTATTTTCACCGTTGGCGTAACATCGCATCATCCAAGAGAGGACAGAGGTTAACTCAGAAAACATTCAACGGCTCTTTTAAGAAATAATCTAGTATTTCCACTTGCTTACAGGTCTGTAACTATGTGTATTTTACGTTTTTCCTTATAATAAACAAATTTTGTAGATTTTTCATTATTTTTATTTTTTTCGTTATTTTTACCACCGTATTATTTACCTCCGTATTATCCGAGTTTTCCCGCATCCGATGTGGTCTCTGTACCAATTACCTAGGTTATCGCGAGCCTACTGTACTTTTAATTTTATTTAAGAAATTATTTGTTGCAATTCACAACAGATTTTGAATCTAGATACAAGTTTTTTAAATACATGCACGAATATTGATATTTATAAATTATCAGAAACAACATTTAAAACATTAAGTAGTACGAGGACCATCCAGCAAATAAAGAACATTTCGAATTGACGCGACACAGGAACTCTCTACTTCAGTCTGAGCTAAATAGCGAGTCGTGTTGTAACCTGAACGTCTTTGAAATGGGTGATGAAGTCACTGATCCCGCTAAGTGCGGGGCACGCAGTGTCATTCGTTTTTTGAATGCGATAAAAGTTTGTCCTATCGAAATTCAGGCAGATTACAAAAGTTTAAGGTTAAGTAGAGTTGGGAATCCTGTTCGTACAACAGAGTCGAACGCGCCCACCGCTATGTGAATGTACACATAACTTGATCTACGGCATTTGTTCAAATATGCTTTCATTCTCCCGTACTTATTATATACATATGATCTATATTTATAAAGTACTAGCTGACTCGGCAGACATTGTTCTGCCTTAAATTGATTGTTTTTGTTTTAATATTTTGAAATTGAACTTCGTGTTTGACCGTTAAAAAAATCGGTCGATAATAGATCGCTTTTTGCTGTCTGTTTCCAACAGATGTCGTTTGACATTGACAGCTAAAACACGTGTGTTGAATCATTGTTTTGACTAACCTGATTGTGATAGCGGATGAAAGTGTCGTTTTGGATTCCGGAATAATTATTTGCAATCATGGAAATTAGAGGTAAATATAAGTTTTGTTTGTTTTGTCGAGTATTGGTTCTGAATTTTGGTTTTGTTTTCCAGTCCCCAATAGTTTTTTGGTTAAACCATTCCACGTTCTCGTTGATCGTGCATCGTTGTGCTGTGGTGCTTTGTCGGCTCATCATTCGGTACATTTTGCGCAGCACGTTGAGAACAATCCAATTCGTATTGTTGGTCTTAATGTCGACAATATTCATAACGAAATCGTTGAGTTGTGGAACTCAACCCATGTTAATAAGTTTATTGTCGTTGTTCCGAATGTGAATGTGAATGAAGATAAAATTTGCGAACCAGAAAAACTACGAATTGGAATACGAATCTGATGAGATCAACATTCATTTCATGGAACACTGTTATGTACGCAGCCACGCTAAATTACTTGTCGATCCGTAGTGAATTTTATATTTACTTCGCGCATACCAACATATAACCTGAAATGATAAAATTCAATATAAATTCAAATGAAAATCCAAATTATTTTATTTGAATCCAAATCAAGACGACAATCCAGTTAAAATGATCAATCCAGTTCTTGAATACTGTAGATTTTGTTTGTGTTTCATATGATCTTAATCATAACACTCACTGCAATGCTTTCTGATAAACAACATTCGTAGATTTGCCGTCTGGCGCACCTCCAGGCTGTGTGCGAACTGTTCGTACACAAGACAATATTCAAGCTGTTCAAGAAGCTGTCATGGGAAGTCCACGTCAGTTATTCGTCACTCAGTATCTTTACAGTTGCATAGTTCAAGTGTTAGAAGAATATTAGCATAGGACTTAAAAAGTCATCCATACAAGTTGCAGATCGTCCAGGAAATGAAACCCAACGATCATGTTATGCGACGACAATTCTGTTAATCAATGCTTCAAAAGATAAACGAAGACGGGGATATTAACAAACTGTGGATGTCAGATGAAGCGCATTTACACCTTAGCAGATTAGTTAATAACAAAATTTTCAATATTGGTCACGAGACAATCCTACGGAGCTACACCAGCGTCCATTGCACAGCGACAAAGTTACCGTGTGGTATGCTATGTTATCATACGGTGTGATAGGCCCTTATTTTTTGAGGACCAGAATGGCAATGCGACCATTGTCACATCGAATCGTTACGTCGCCATGCTTGAAACTTTCATTGCGAAACAACTAAAGTTTTCAGAAATAATTTGCACAGCCTGGTTTCAACAAGATGGAGCAACGACACACATTGCAGTAATGTCGATGGCAGCTGTACGCCAATTGTTTGGAAAACGTGTAATTTCAAGATATGGTGACTTTCAATGGCCGCCCAGATCTCCTGATCTGTCGGCTTGTGATTTCTTTTTGTGGGGTTACCTTATAACCAAAGTGTCCTTTAGTCGACTTGCTACAATTGAAGAATTGATAGCCAACACCCGAAAAGAAATTACCGAAATTTTAAGTGAGATGCTACGTCAAACCATGAACAAAGGAACGAAGCGACTGCAGGAATGTTTGCGTAGAGAAGGAGCTCACCTGAAAGATGTCATCTTCAAAAAATAAATTATACAGTATGTATACTAAAATGGCATCATTTTTAGTATTAAATGACCTAAATACTTTTTTTTTAATTTATTTTCACGAAATTATTTAATTTTCAAAATTTCTCGTTTCTTTGAATCACTTGTATAATAATTATCTTGTGTTTTATTAAACGAACCGAACAGGAGATTTATCACAGAATAAACAATATATGCAGAAGCCTATTGTCAAAATTTCCCGTTTCTTTGAATCAGTTGTATAATAATTACCTTGTGTCTTATTAAACGAACCGAACAGAAGATTTATCGCAGAATAAACAATAAATGCAATAGACAAATGGCGTGGATTATTATAGGCGCTCGTCCACATTCAGGTATATTAACACAAGCTTTGTTTCAACGGTTTGCATGAGAAGTTTTTAAATATCCGCCGAATAGCCCAGATTTACCGTCTAGTCATTTTGATCTTTTTCCAAAACAGAAAATTTTTTTGAGCGATAGTCACTGCCTAAACAATGAACTGAAATATTCCATTACTATTCAAAAACATGGGGACATCGACTATGAAAATTCCATATGTGGAGACTATGTAGATTGTAGAGTCTAAAGTAATAAATGTCAGAGAAAAATTCACCATTTACCTGTACATCAAATACAAAAAAAAATTGGGAAAAATCCTTCCATTTTAATTCGATTACAGTTTAATCTGCCCTGGAAAATGCTTATTTTTCTGTAATATTTTTTCTAAATTCCTATATATCCACATTTTTTTTTAAAAAGAGAGATATATACATATTTTTTAATATTATTCGTTATTAATATTATCAATAGAATTTACTAAGCTACAGCAATTTTGTTATGATTATAATAGCAAAATGGTGAACAGCTAGTTGATTTTATTCTCGCATAAAATATCTTAATTCTTACAGTAAATATAATTCCTCTAGTACATTATACAATTTGTATATATTAATACTTATATAAATATATCTTTGACTTCAGTCTACTAATCTACATTTACATATTTTCTTTTAGATATAATTAAATATACAAGATGTTTTTAAATTATAATATGTGCTCAGGTAAGTTGAATTTGAATTTCACGATTTTCGTGTTCTGAATTCTAAAAAGCATAATCCTTGGTGATTATCTTAATTTTTTTTGTGTTTATCCATGTCTGTAATTTGATGTTTTCGATCCCATATGGATGGTTTTAAAATTACCAAGTGTTTATCTTCGCAATTAAAAATATTCTCTTTATTTATAACATATTTATATTATAGAAAAATTAGTTTTGATAATCTTGCAATTTCACCTTGTTTTTTAATTTGAATTAGTTCTAATATTGATCTTGCTTTGTAATTCTTTTCTATTAGGAGTACATTAACTTTTTCCTAATTGAAGGTGTGAATACATATTTTTTTCATGTTTTTTAAGACTGTGATATTTTTGCATATTTGTGACCATTAATTCTGTTTTGTGTTGTTCTGTTTGGCCTATCTAAACACCACTACAATAATTACATGGTGTAAGCCACATGTGATTTTTTTTCAGTTGGAATGGCTGCTTCTAATTTTGTTTTGGTGAATCCGAAGTTGTAATTTTTGTGAGCAATGTGGATATCACATTTATAAAAAAACTTGATCAAGTTTTCATATAGGTGAGGAACATAAAGTATTGATGGAGTTTTGTGGTCTGTTTGTTTGTTCATGAACTCTATATTGTTGGTGATCATACATTTTATGCACCGTTTGTTTTATTACTCTATTATATAGTGTGGATGGATAATTATTGTCTGATAAAATGGTTTTATTTTATTTTATATATGTTTTCTATATTGAGGATAAGTCAATTTCATAGCTCTATCTACAAGATTTATTATAACGCTTTTTTTTTAATTGAAAACGGCTGGGCACTATGATAATTCATGTATCTTTCCGAGGAGGTAGGTTTAGCATACCATGTAGTGTAAATTTTATTATTATTTCTCATTAAGGTCATATCTAGAAAGTTTATTTTGTTATTCTTCTCTGTTTTTATTGCGAAATGTATTTTTTTATGGTAACTGTTACATCATTCTACTATGAAATTTGATTTTTTAGGGAGATAGCCCGCAATCGTCGACATATCTTCTTTGTTTTATTTTATAAGTTCATGTAAACACATGCAGAATTTGTTATAATAATAGTAAGTATGTAACAGATTAAATTGTAAAAATGAAGCGTTCGAATTGCCAAATATCTTAAATTAATTACTACATATACAAGCGATAAGCTGAATTTATTGAGAATAAGAAAATCTAGTAGACTGTGAAAAACAATCATACAGTTGTGTATTTAGAGCAACTCTTTATCTGTCATTTGACGTTTTGTTGTAAAAGGAAATGGAATTAATCAGAGAGCAAAAATTCTTGATACCACAAGTGTTATAGTTTATTGAAATCGTGTTATCGAGAAGAATACCAAAATGTAAAAAATTTTTTTTTCAAAAACTACAACTTTAGGACGTATTATTTTTGAACACTCTGTATATTTAAAAATGCTTCAAATAACGGCATCCCTAATTTTCGTGTCTAAAATTTTATTACAATATCTCTTTTAATTTAACCGGTAACATGGTTCCACACATTTGCCCATCACTATATATATAATCTTAGTGGCAAAGAAGAAAGGGGTGAAAGATATACTATGTGAGCCAAAAAGACTGAAATAGTTGGTACTATTGATTTTAGTGTTAAAGTGGGTGGTGATCTGACAACTACTATACTGTGACATTCGTGACATTTATGAACAATGCACATTGGCATTCACATTAAATACAACGTTTCAGACGTCAAATTAATTAAATGCACAAATTAATTGTTAAATGTATTTACTTATTTTATAAATAAATTACATAAAAGCGTCAAATTGTTGCCCATTATATTTTATGTAAAAATTAATTTTTCGTTTTTCCTCACATTGTTACAAAGTTAATTTAATTTTCAATGGCGTTTTCTAATTCTTCTAAAGTGTGCAGACGATTGCGGTATATTTTATTCTTTAAATACCCAAATAAAAAGGCATCGCAGCTGGAAAGGTCAGATCTTGACGGCCATAGACCTTGACTAATTATTCTCCCTGGAAAGAATTGCTCCAAGTATTCCAGTATTCCTTGTGCTGTATGTGATGTTGCTCCATCCTGCTGAAAATAGCCAGTTGCTAGTTCAACGTCATCCAATTGATTTATAAATTGATCCAAGATTAATGTTCTGCAACGCTCTGCATTTGTTTTCCAGAAAAATATTGGTCCAATAATTTTAGCTCTGGATATTGTAACCCAAACTCCAGTTTTCACTGAATGTAACCCAGTTTGCATTGACTCATCTCATGAGTGTTATTGGTACTCCAAGTACGATAATTCTGGCTGTTCTCATAACCAGTCAGATGAAACCAACCTTCATCTATAAAAAAAAGTTTTATCCATTATCGTTTAAGTGCTATAGGAACAAATGACAATACTGCAGCCTAATATTGAAGTCTCGTGGAAATAGCTCTTGAACTACGGTCACTTTATATGGATGCATATGAAGATCCAATTTTAAAACTCTAGGGCAACTACTGTATGAGACACCTGTGCAAAATTATTGTTTGTAATTATAATCAATACTTTATAACATACCAGCTTGTTGAGATAATTGACGAAGGGGTTTTTGAGGGCTTCGATTGATACGTTTTTGAATATCTACAACAACTTCTGGGGTTCTAATTTTATACCTGCCGGGAAATTTGCCTTTACATACACTGCCGCTTTGAATAAAGCGATTTACGATGCGATCCTGGTGTTGAGCAAACACATGCATTGCAATATCATGTTCTGGATAAGTGGCAATGAATTTATTACAACATGCTTCGATGGAATAATTCCAAGAACCATCAACATTTTGTACACCACATCTAAAATATGCCATCACAATAAATGTGTTTTCTTCCACTGTAGAAGGTATTTTAAATATGTAAAACTAAATCTGAACAATAACGAAACAATGACACAAAAACAAACACAGCGAAAACTAACACAGCGGGAACGATAATTCAAAATTAACAAAATTGAAAAACCCTAAAATAATACCGAAGACACAGAAAATTAATGGAACGCCTCTTACAACTTGCCAATAATTAACCGTCAAGTCAATGTTAGGTCTTGTCATTCTAACCTGATTTAAACCTTAAAATGAAAAACACGCCAGTAAAACGATACCAACTATTTCAGTCTTTTTGGCTGACATAGTATATGAGTAATGCCTTCGTACAAAAAATCGCGGTCCAATGTTCATGTAGTAACGAGAAAATAATTTTTATTTATTCGAGCCCGGCCCTGTGGCAGTTAAATATACGGGCGGCAGTAAGGCTTCCACCTCTAGTTCATCAGTAATTCTTTTTACCGACGAATTATATTGTTCTGTCGGTATTTGTCAGTGCCACCACAAATTTAAAGAAAAAAAATTATATGTATATAATTCCAAACAAATAATTAAAAACCAGGTATCTTTGTCATTGGACACGCTACATAAAGTTTTTTTTTGTTTTATGACGGTGAATGTTTTATTATAAACATAATAATTTTATTTTAAAATAAGTTTAACGTTCGAACTGGTTAACTATGTCATTAATTAAAATACGCCATAGGCTTGTCGACATATTCAACGTAAAGGTTATTACTGATATCCACAAAAAAATATCGCAATAGAACACCATATGTGCGGGCATAAATATTTTGATATGAAAACATCAACATTCACTATTCTTATGAATAGAAACTTATATTAAACGTATCGTCTAACCAGTGTCTAGGAATTTCATCGATCTCTTTTTCAGATCAATACAGCAGCATTTTAGTAAATATAGAATAAATAAAGATATGGGCCGACTTAAACTACATTTTGGCCCTAAAAATTTGGAAATTTTTGGTGAATTACAAATAAATTTCTTTTTTGATTTTCAGTTAGACATTTATATGTATTCTTCAGATATTCAAAAAAATTAACACCACGGTTTCAAATGTTTTATACAATTTTAAAACACCTTGTACATTTCCAATGGAGCAATACACATAATATTCTTTTCTTTATTACTATCTACGTCATTAATAGTCATTATTTATATGGTATCAGTTTCTTGAATTACAAAACAAAAACCTAAAGAATCCCTGAAATTTATACCCTTTCGCCGGTCAATGAATCTCAAAATTTGCAAAAGAAAAAGTTACGGATATTAATTTTCATACGATTTAGAACGTAAATTGCAAATTTTAACATTCACTTGTAGAAAAATAACCCGAATTTTAGATTAGTACGTAGTGGTTGTATATGATGAGCAATAACGTAGCATTTCATCAATTTTTTTATCGTGTAAAACTAGTCATCACAGTGCGCAAATTAATATAATATTATTTATTATATAATACTCTGATTATAATACAAAAAGAAAACATTGCAGTCTGAAAGTAAATAGTCTAAAGTCCATAATATAGGAAATATTCATTTGAGCCTTTATCTTTGTGTGTCCTTATTGCGTTCACCGTTCATAATTTTTAATAATATCTACTTTAGTTCACAATCAAATTAGGTACTGTAAAACAAGATGTATAACACTACTTCATTGAGGTCTTTTGTGCTATTAATATAACTTCTTCTTTATGATTGAATTCAATAGCGTACACATAATCGATAAATATTTATATCTCGGATATGCGCAAATTAGTTACGCTATTGGTCTCGAATGGAAAGAGTATTGAGTAGGTGTATATTGAAAATGCTTAAAAATGCAAAACATCTTTTCTTCAATCATCTTTAAAGCTATTAAATCTATACTTTGATTAAATTGAGCCACCTGATCTTATTTTTTTTATTATTCTACTTTGATGTAAAAATAGATAGGATACTTTACAAAATTTTGCATATACATACACTGCTGTTAAATAGCAATTACATATTTTCTTTCGAAGAATTTATACAAACAAAAAATTCCTGAAAATAATGAAAAGATGTATAATAATTGGGTTGTTTCAGCTTTTACTTGATGAAGATCCATAATTTAAAATGGAAATAAAACTAATAGTTAAAATCTTCACTTTATTAATATGTGATCGTAAAGCAATTATTTCGCTAACACAGTGGCTTCGTCAGGTACGTCAAGTTACAAACTAACATCGGTATACATAAATAGAAAAAGGTTAATATTATTTTACAGTGTTTTTAAGAAGTGAGAATTTACGCAAATACTCTAGTAAAAATTTGTGACCCATCTGATCACTGTAAGAATGCCCATTTGGGAGCAAACGCAGTGTCGCAATGGAAGGGGATTCGGTTGCACGCGCATGTATTACACTGTATATGTACATATGTTTCCGATATGTGTCCAACCTCAAGGTGGCTGTGATATACAGTTATTTGGTGCAAAGTAAAAATAATAAATCAATAATGTCGAAAGCTATAAAGAGAACGTTCTACCACAAAGCACATAAATTAATAAGTAGATTTCCGGATTTAGTTTCCGCTGGTACTACAATGAAATGCAAAGTTTGTGAAATACATCTTTCGTTTACAACAAAATATAACTGCCAAAGGCATGTGAATAGTATAAATACGGAAAAAAATGGTGAAGTATTTGTGTTCGAATTATGTATGGGCGTTTAAAACAGTAAGTATTCTAGCACCTTTTATAAATTTATAACTCCGCATCAGTATTTTGGAGGAATAATCTTAATCGCTATGGGCCGTTAGCACTATCGGAAACATGTACCGCAGATAAGTTCCTTACAGATAGCCGATGCCGTACAAAAACGTAAACTCACGCAGGTTGTATACATGCCAGGCGTTTTATTACAAATTTTAAGGTATATAGAGCTATGGGGAAACAAGTGGAGAAAGAGAACACAACGTTATGCCACGTGATTAGCGGGCATACTCTGTGCGCGTTGTAAGGTTCCGTCAGGGTTTTATTTTGACTAAAATGCCGTGCCAAATTTCGTATTCGTATTATTATATGCAAATGCACAGATAAGTTATAACTTATCTTATAAGTTATAAGATAAGTTATAGCTTATCTGTACATGTGCATATAATAGATGCCCGTGCAACCGAATCTCCTTCCACTGCGATACTACGTTTCCAGTAAATTCAATTTTGTGCCTTTATTTTCTAAATGTAGAATTTGAGAATCATTATTGAATGTGTAGTTTTCTTCTATTAAATTATTGGTAAAAGTGAAATCTTGTTTTTTTTTATTTTTAAACGAAGTATGTACAACATTCTGCAATACGTTTTTCAAATGATCTTCCTGCTTGACCAACATATACCTTACCGCATCCACACTTATAGACTCCAGATTTATTATTTTTATCTGTTCTATTTTTATTGTTTTTAATGTATTGGGATAAATTATTATTTGTTTCGAAAATCGTGTTTATATTAATTTTTTTTAAATAAATTGAAATATCTTCATTAGGTCACTGTGTTGAAGAAACAATTATCCTCTTACTACCACATATTAAAATGAAGATTTTAACTATTAGTTTTATTTCTATTTGAAAATGAATAAAATTATATTATGTAAAATGAAAATCTAGTTAGTTGAGAATAGAATAATTTGGAGGGCGATGGGTTACAGAACTGTTTTACGGTACCTTCAAAGAGGTAAATATTTTCTTAAATATAATATGTATGTATATACTAAAAAGAACAATTACTAATAAACAAACAAATAACAATAAAATACTCACGCTTTTTTGCACTACTTACCTATTTAAAAAAAAGTCTTGCATTAAGAAACATTGATTTAAATATAAAAATATTAAAGTTTACAGGTTTATGGTTACAGGATGGTACTATAGCACGTCTCATGTTCACGCTGCACTAGAGAATCTTATGGAGCACTTGTGGAATTCCTAATAAGAACAAGGATAAGTGATAGCTCATATTCTTATTAGGAAATTCCACAAGCGCTAGGCTTTTTTACCTCACACTATGTTGCAATATCTATTTTTGTAGTTTTGTCAAATGTCAAATTGTACTTTCCTTTTATTAGTTATTTCATTGTTGTTTTTAGTTATATCGAAATTAATTAGTTATATCGCTATCTATAGTTTACAGAAGTATTTGTAGTAAGTTAGAAGTGATACAAATATGCTTGTAAATAACACTGTTTTCACAGATTTTAAATTGCAGTAATGAAGCCTGTTGAGAGAAAATTACGAAGCGAATAATTATTCAGTCGAAAAGAAAAGCAGATTGTTAATGCTTTTAACTATTTTTTCAAAAACCTATAACTCTTACCACTGCTACTAGGTACTGAAGCAAGTGAAGCACTAAATTGTTCAATACATATACAACATAAGGTAGGAATTACAACATGGGCCATTGTTGGACCCGAAGAACAAGCAGAAAAGAAAAGTTATACAAATTCATTTATATGCATCGTTTCTGTTTATAAAATTCAGCACTGACCGTGAATACCTAGAAATTTTACTGCTATTAACACTGACAATAATCTCGCAAATTTTGCACGAAGACGAAAGACATTGGTTTTGAATTTCAAACAGTAAAATGGAAAAGCATTCTTATTGAGAAGAATGATATACCTGTTGTCATATTCAGCAATCAAGTTTTTATCAAATTATTCTATAATAAAATAATACTAAATCACAATGAGATATAATAAAAAATAAAATGTATAATTAAATATATTATTCGTTCAACACAATTATATGAATTATTTTTTTATATGACCTTCATCCTCTATATAAAAGTTCTGATTTTCATCCTTAGAAAATATCATTTTCATATTATATAAACAATATTTAACAATAAAGCATTAAAAGAAAACAAATAAGTCATAAATTGTATGTAGAGAATATAAATTATTACTATTACAATAACTAAATTGTAAGAGATATATTTACCTATATACATTGATTGCGTATTTATAATATTATTATAATTATAATAAAAACGGAGATTTGATCGTTTTGTATATGTATTAGTATATGTTAAGATTATGTATTTTAATTTGTAATACTGCCACTTTTAATGGTAGGTTATATTTGGATATTATTTTGTATGTTGGGTATATTTCTCACTACTTTTGCAACTTGCCCTCTATGTAAGGCATCTCCGTAAGACCTGGTATTGCACCGTGAACGTGAGACGGACTGTAAGTAATACTATTTTCAACATATTTAGAAAAGGTATAAGAAATTTATCATATAGATATACGTAAAATAGGGAGAATATATCAACTGATATTTTAGTTACAAAGTTGCCTTAACGTTAATTTAATTGACAATTTCTTTGAAGAAATAATAAGGACAATTATTACAAACTAATTTAAGTTAAATAAATATAAAAAAACAAAATTAGAAAAGCAAATTGATAAAAACTCCCATATTTATTTCATTAAGATTGAAATACTTTAACTATGCTTCTTATCCTATTTTATACAAGTCTATTAAATATAGAATCGACTGTTGCTTTCTTAAACGTAAACACTTTCTTAAACAATTTATTTTTCTTATAATGTATGGTAATTACGTAAATACTTTAGTAAGAAGTATGATGGATCACCAACAGCTGATGAAAGTCAAATCAAAAGTACATGTTTTCTTAATTTATTAATTAAATTTAATTATATTGTTTACTTTAATTAATGAAACATATACAAAACAAAAAATTGTAGTCAGACTTAATTGTTCAGAATTAGTAAACTAATGAGCAAATGATGAGTTTACTTGTTTGTAAATATCTTTCAATTAATTTATTTCTAATTGTTGTTCACGACATTGCTGCAGTCAAATAGTTTCAGCAAGATCAACAACTGCATCAGCTTTTAGACAATGTCCCTTATAAAAATAAATAGATGAAAGGTTGATAAAATAAGAAGTAGTTCTAAAGATATGGTTCCAGTTCAGAAACCGAGACGACACTATTAGAGATGAGCGATATTTCACAACTGGTGATTTTTGCATCGTTACTAAAATGTCACGGTTGGCAATCGTGATTTAAAATGAAACAGAACGGTGATCGTGATTTTTGTTATAGTGAAGCTAATGCAAGAATGTAACTTAATTTTTCTGGTATATTTCTTTCAAGTCACGACTAGCGAAAAGTAAGTGATGAAATTTTCATTTTATGTAATTTTGCGTCACCTAATGATAGATGCAGTGAAAGAGAGAAACGTAATGATAACGTGAGCAAGTCATTGATTTGCCTCCCGAAGATGTTAATTCACTGTTTCACAAGTAATATTTCGCGTCGAAATACTTCAACGCAGTGAATTATCACTCCATTGTAAGAGGCATGCCGTGATTTAGTCAGCATTTAAAATTACGGTAATTGGGTAAGAAAGGTCACCGATCACTGCCTTCTTTAAAAATTACGGGATCGCTCATCACTACTATGGACAACTGTAGAAGTCTACAAGTCCAATACTTTCCTTTCTTAATTTCAGATTCACTATCTGTGATGTCAGCTGTTAATGATCCACTATCTGTACATATAAGAAAGGTAAAGTATAATAAGGAAAACTTTAGTGGAGCATAATATGCAATAATGCTTTAAGTTTTTTAAGAAAAACTCTTACTTTGCAGTGCTTTCCGATCTACGCTTTAACTTCCTCTTTTGGTTGTATCATTTACCGTTACTTACAGTACAATCTTACCTCAGAAAATACTCAATTCTACAGATATGTTGAGCCTTTTCTAATACTTTTAATGCAACAAAAAATTATTCATAAGTAATCATATCACATATGGTCCGGCTATTTTAGTATCATGAGAGCTCTTATCATGACAAACGATATGCACCAACTTCAGATTATTACGAGTGAATAGGTCATTGAAAATCTGTCCGGCATCCAACTGTTTTTTCTTTTTGCCATTCGTCGCTTTACTTTCTTTTAAAGCTGAACATATGGCCGGAATAATACTTCTGCTACGCTCTTTGTTGTGATCTAAATTCCATGTTTGAAAAACGATCCTGTCTTCACGACTCTTATAAGGATTTATGGCGTGGACGGGGACGTACAAACAGATATTCTTATCCCATCTTCCCTCGCAGTTAAAAGTGCCATTCTCATCACAAATGCTCTTCTGTATATAGTCACCAATCGCCTTGCTCCTGTCAAAATAACAACCGAAGTACCGGACGTCTTTCAAGTTATCCTGAAGTTCCTTAAGTAAGGCCTGTAGCCTCTCGGACGGTAGGTCAGGATTCTTGAGTAGTTCGTCTTTTGTGCGGTAGTAATAAGTTCTTACTCTGTCTTGCGCCCTCCTAAACATATATTCCTCTTTGGTTTTTGCAGTTGTGTCTAATCCTGTCGTTCAAAATTGAGTTTTGTATGAGGTGTGTAAATTAAAATAATAATACTGTGTTAATAATTTAAAAAAACTAATTATTTTGACTAGTGTAAAGAACGAATATACGAGTTACGACAATAAAACTCCAAAACACACTTTACCACGTGTACAATAATTGAAAACGAACAGAGGACTGAAAATTTATAGGAAAGTGGATGTAAAGCAAATTTCTCTTAAATAAAAACAAAACTCGGTTGTAATACTATGCAACTATGCAATCTCGAATGTCAATCAATTATTCGTTAGGAATTCAAAAATGAACAGTGCAAGTTAATAATAAAAGTTAAATAAAAAAAAAACGAAGTCGAAAGTGCAAACCATTTTACTTTCCTTTTTTTGATGCAAAAATGAGTTCCATCTAATGAAATTGTCAATCGATAAATTTTTCTTCAAGCATTAAAAAGCGGTCTGAAAATTCTTTGCCCTGGATATTTCATCATGATCTTGCTCATTCAATCGAAATCGACCTATTAAAAGACATAGAGAATATTAAAATTTATTAAAATTACAATAGAGTCTCTGAGAATAAAAGACTACCTGTGCTTTTATAGAACCGCCATTAAAGTACCCGAGTACATAAAAATATCATCCCGTAATGTTTGCACATTGTTTCACAAGGGTTATTTCGCACAGCATAAATATACTTGCTTAAAAAGGAAAAATTAACAACTATATTTGGAAAAAGAGAGTTAATGAAGACAATGAAAAGCTCTCGTGATAGTGTTCTTAGTTTTTATATAGCCGCTTTGGATTATTTCAAATTTTCGCTATCGTACATCGAAGGATTTTGCTACAATTTAATCAGACTCTCAAAAAACAAACTTTTAGAAACTGAATATTTTATCTTTGATTAATTTACAAAATAAATTCATCAAATGAATAATTTTCGAAATTTTATCGTAACTCCTCGTATATTGCTATTCTTGAAAAGATGAATAATTTCATGTAACGGGTGTTCATTTGAAAAGTCAATCTAGTAGCATGTGATTTACTGAGAACATTTTGAAGTATGTCGTAAATTAAAAATTACTACTTAACCTACGAAGTCGTATATTTTGACAGTTTCATACATACAAATAAATAACAAATGTGATTGACATTATCAAATGTCATTTGGATTTACGTTTACGGAACAACAAACACATACTAATATATATGCGTCTTATTCTATCAAAATTTCAAAGTAACCTAGATTGACTTTTCAAATGAACACACGTTAGAAAGAAATGATTGTATTTATGTTATAAGATGCAAGAAAGCTTTCTCGATCGACTCAAATATCACAATTTAAAAAAAGTATTAAATCCCTTAACACAATTAATACTCGTAACCCAAATACGTATTTCGACAAGTAAGTCGTAATCCTCAGTTGGTAAAATTAAAAATCAGCGTTGAACATTGGATACAGTAAAGCTAGCAATTTGGATTAGGTACAGGGCGATTATTCATTATAAATTACAATCGTTGTTATTATATATATTAAAAAAAATGTTTCAAATAAAAGTTGTGTGACTGCGACTGAATCTTTTTAGCATACCGTCAAAAACACAGTGGCGTGCAAATTCAAGGGGTTACAAAAAAAAATTTTGGAATATCCTTTATATTATTATATTTTTATAATGACCTTTTTTTTCTGAATTCAAAAATATATCATATGATATCCTTATCTAAACCATTTTCGAGTTATTAGATGTCGAATATCGTAGTTACTGTAGTTATTAAAAAGATAACAATATTAAAACAAGCTATGAAAACTACTATGTTTGATAGGTGACCTTTCCTTAATAAAATAGTTCAAAATGGTTTGTAGCGTGGATGAAAAAGTGCAAATTTTTAGCTGTTATTTACAAAATAATAAAGATTTACTCAAGAAATTTAAATTCAAATAATAAATTATAAAAGATGTTTGATATGTCCACCATTATTTTTAATGCATAATTGATAACGTCTTCTTAAATTTATAAATGTATTGGAAATGATTTCATTATTGACATTTAGATTACTTATTTCAAGTCTAATCCTTTCTTTAATGATTTGAATACTATGGTTAAATTAACCAGATTATCTTTTAAATATCCCTCAAAAAATGAATCCATAGGGGTCAAGTTAGGACTATTAGGTGGCTATTTAATAGTTCCGTTATTCGCTATCCATACCGGGAATACATTATACAAATGATCTCAAACTCGTAGGGCACTATGCGAAGTTGCCCCATCTTGCATCCAGATCATATCTAGTTCGGCTTCCGAAAAATTTTGTATAAGAATATAATAATAATAATATCCTTTATTGCCCAACAGACAAACCCAATTACAGAGTAAACATATATAATACAGTGCACATATAAGAGTGGTCCTCAAGAATTAATTATAAATATTAATTAACAAACTTAATTATAACTAATATAGTTAATAATAACAATAAAATTATAAAATTAACAAAATATTTATTAAAAGTAAAAATGATGAAAAAAAAGAAAATAAGAAATAAATAAGAAAATAAATAAAAATAACAATTTAAATGAAAGCAGTAATTAACAATTATAAATTAACAATCATAAATGATCCGACTCATAAAAATGTCATTAAAAATACTGTTAGCATTTTTGCACATATGAAGCAAAGGAGCCCTCCTAAGATTTGTCCTGGGCGTAGGGCACATAAACGTGACTGCATTTCTGGAGGAGCGTGGAACCGAAAAATGTATGTTGACAAGAAGGTCAAGACATAATATATTTTCTGCTCCTGGGATAATTCTTTCTAGATAGGTAGCTCTATTTAAATTATAATCGTAAAATATAGACCCAGCAATTTTGTTACGGAAAATGCCACACCAAACGCTAACAGATTTTCTTCAATTGTGTATTGTGGCGTTCTAAAAATCGTGTTATTTATGTGCGTAAAAATGAAGTAATCTAAATTGGAGATCTGGAGACCTTGGAGGAAAATTCACTATTCGATTATCAAAGAGCACGCGTTTGTTGAGCCATATGTGGTAGAGCATTGTCTTGTTGGAAAAATTTCTCTGTAATTTCATCATCATATAACTGATTAATAAAGACTTCTAATAAGTCATTTCGGTATCTTTCAACATTTATTGTTCCATTAAAAAATATTGGTCCAATGATTCGCCTCCTTGACACCGCCAGCAAAACACCAATTTTATGCGTATGTAATTGTATTTCCATAAATTCATAAGGATTTTCTACCGACTATATTCTAATATTTTGTTTGTTTAAATATTCCGAAAGATGAAACCAGGCCTCATCAGTAAAGAAACGTTTATTAAAAACATCATCATTATTCAAGTTGTTCAAGAACCATTGACAGTACTTGGTTCTTCTATCGTAATCATCGGGCCGAGTTCATGAACAGCTTGAATTTTATATGGATATAATTTTAAATCTTTTTTCTAAGAATAGTATGGCATGTTCCAACTGATAACTGGACTTCTTGCGACAGTTTTGCAATGGATTTCTTTGGTGAGTTTTCCATTCGATGTCGAACATCTTCAATGCAATCAGCAGTTCTTTTTTTAGGTGCTCCTCTCACGGATTTACAAAATACTGTCCCCGTTTCACGAAATCTGTCAACACAACCATGCATTTGACTAGCCAGTTGTTCATACGCGATTGCAAGATTAGCGAACTGTTGCCGAAAATTCTGTATACATTAATTACATTAATTGCATAAAACCACTGCCCATTTACTGGTCTACTTTCTAACATGATAATAAATAATCTAATTCACACATTTCAATAAATTGACATGTGTGTTATTTCTGTAGAGGGGTAAGTCACATAATTTTAGTTTCTTAAAATTTAGTGTATACGTGGACGCCTTGTAAAGTGTTTCGCTATTCTTTGTGCTAGCTTTACTGTGCCATATGTACAACATGGTGATTTTTAATTTTACCTACTGAGAATAAGAACTTAGTTGTCAAAATACGTATTTAAGATACGAGTATTAATTGTGATAAGAGGTTTTATACCTTTTTTTAAGTTTTGTCTTAACCACAGTCTCCAAACAAAGACTTTAAATATCACAATATTTAAAATTTAAGATGTTAATATAGTTTCTGAATTATCAATTAGAAATTATAATATTCAGCAAAATGAAAATACATTAAAACATATTTTAAAAAACGCTTACCTTCGAACCATTCCAAATGTAGATACTTGTCGCTAACAGCTGTTTTCTCGTTATCAATTCCTTTCAAAACCTCCGCCAACTTGAAAACTTTATTCTTCATTTTTTCCGTGAAGAACTGCTGTACTTTCTCTCCAGCTGTTAAATATTCCTCATTGACTTCTCTTATTGTCCTGTAGAGAATTTCAGCGTCGGTCTGTGCTCGTTCTCCCTTTTTCACCCAAATCAACAGGGTCTGAGGTGTAAGTGTCTGAAAATATTCATCGGTTTCGATAATGGTACCATCTGGTGTCTGGAATCTTATCTGATTCTCATCAAGTTTTAATTTGAACTTCTCCTTGGTTTTTTGCGTGAGTTCGTCTAAACTTTTTACGGCGATTCCGACTCGAAGACGTCTCTCGGAGTCGGTTACCTTAAAACCCTTCACAGTTGACATTTTTCTGGAAATAAAGAAAAAAAGTTGTTTTTAATCAAATCGATTTTAATTATAGAAGAAAAAAGGAAAATTGATTGAGAAAAACATTTCGAAAATAAATGTTTTGTGAAAATACAAAATACGTTCATTCGTATTATACGAAGATGATATGATAAATACCTGTGTTACGCAATTGTTTTGCATTTAGTAAATTTATTTCTCGACATGATCTCATTGTAGCTCTATACACTTAGTCCAGCGATGTTCCAAATTTTTTAAAACATCCAAATGATAAGATTTGTCGAACTCTGCAAAATAGGCCTCTGTTTCGACAATGACCTCTTTATTTGACGTGAACCGGAGTCCACTAATTTCTCAATTTGAGAAAAAGAAAGTCACAGGGGAGCCATTCTGACGAATATGGGGCACCAATTCGTTCCGTAAATCGACAAGTTTTGCTGTCGCAACTGCTGATAAGTAGAGCGAGGCATTATCATAATGGGAAAGAATTCTTTTCTTCGCTAGGTGGGTCCTTTTGCTCTTTAGTTCAGCGTCTAATCGGTTCGTTAAATCAATTAAGATATCCCAAAATATCGTCGCCATCCCTTTTCGGGCTGATGGAATCGACTTCGCCTTCTTTGGTGTACGTTTGCCAGGAAAACCCCCATTATGCCGACTGACCTTTGACTTCTGACGTGTAGCGATGTATTCATGTCTCATCTACAGTCCAAACACTGCTTTGATTCCGTTTTTGATCAATTATAGCAATTGTTTTGCATTTAGTAAATTTATTTCTCGACATGATCTCCTTGTAGCTCTATACACTTAGTCCAGCGATGTTCTAAACTTTTTTAAAACATCCAAATAATAAGATTTGTCGAACTCTGCAAAATAGGCCTCTGTTTCGGAAATGACCTGTTCATTTGACGTGAACCGGTGTCTACCAAGCCATTTTTTCAATTTGGGAAAAATAAAGTCACAGGGGGCCCAATCTGACGAATATGAGGCACTAATTCGTTCCGTAAATCGAGAAGTTTTGCTGTCGCAACTGCTGATGAGTGGAGCGAGGCATTATCATAATGGGAAAGAATTCTTTTCTTCGCTAGGTGGGTCCTTTTTCTCTTTAGTTCAGCATCTAATCGGTTCATTAAATCAATTAAGATATCCCAAAATATCGTCGCCATCACTTTTCGGGCTGATGGAATCGACTTCGCTTTCTTTGGTGTACGTTCGCCAGGAAAACCCCCATTATGCCGACTGACCTCTGGCTTCTGGCGTGTAGTGATATATCCATGTCTCATCTACAGTCCAAACATTGCTTTGATTCTGATTAGTAATCTCTCTAATCTTCATCCAGCTAACACCACATCATGTGGTATTGTTCTTTTTCCATGATTCCACAAAAAAAATAAACTTGCTCACTTTCAACAGCTTTCAAAACAACACTACTCAATGAATCTCTCCGAAGTTTGACAGAGGTCAACTAAAAAATAGTTCATTACCGTCGGTAATGCAGATTTTGACAGAAAGTGTCATCTGTCTCCAAACGCACCCTGTCTACACCTTTTGTATCAATATGCGTCGTTGTAAGTGGAAACGTTTCTTGTTTGTGAACAGTTTTTCGTTGTTGTGCCTGCTTATGTTTGCAATTTTCAATGGCCGATTTGAGGCAGCAGCTTATCTGTATAAAGTTCTGTTTTAACTCGGTAAGATTGCTGCAAAAATAAACAAAAAGAAGCATTACGGGACGACGTTTTGGGTGAAACACAAACTAACGATTGATTTAAATGTTCTAAAAATCGCCCAACATCAGTGATGACGGCGACATCAATCGATATTAGTGGGGTTAACGACAAAGAGTTTGTACCTTCAGGTCAGACGATTAATTCAGAATTCTATCGTGACGTCCTAAGGGAACTTCGGAAGGATATTAGAAGTGGAGTAGGAACGACTGCGTTCTCCACAATTGATAACGCGAAGCCACATAGCTGCTTCTGGCGAAAATCAACATAACCGGAGTTCCTCATTCAGCGTTCTCGGCCTGACTTCACTTTTTGCGATTTTTCCCTCTCAAACAAAAAAAATTAAATTGAAGGGCGAAAATTTAACACAAGGAGGCTGAATCACGGAAGGTGTTAAACACATTAACAAAACAAGACTTCCAGAACGGATTTCTTTCATGGCAGAGGCACTGGGATCGATATTTGCATTCTCGAGAGCGTAACAGAAGTGAATTAAATCCAGGTATTGTGCAATTTTGTTTATCGCTATATTTCGAGAATTTAGCTGCTCTATCCGAAAGATGTTTAAGAAATACTCTATTCCTTTTATATTCATAAAATATACACTATTATTTTGAATATTGTGATGTACGTCATGTGACGTTACGTCAGGCAGCAATCTAAGCGACATCACTGGCTGTGCATGTCACGAGACTCTGGGTTCCTCTAAAAAGCGAACATTCCTGACCTACCCAGTGACTACATAAACATTCAAGAGAAGGATGATTTATTCAAGCCGTGATCATCGTGAACTTACTATCGTAGACATAAATGACTATAAATATAAATACTATTATTTGTGGTTAGTTATTATTTCGTGTAAGTTATTAATTGCCGCGAACCCGAACAGAAGATTTACCACAGAGAACCATAATATAAGTTATTTACTTTTCCTGCTGTCGATCATGTAAATCAGTGATACAACCCTAGTAACATAGCGTGTAAGTCGACTATAACATTCGTTTGTAGTTTCGTCTTGTCAACGGAACTTAATACTATTATGAAAATTCTTAGGATAATAATGAACATATAGGATTGTTTCAGCCTTTACTTGATGAAATCCCATTATAACTATTATCGGGATAAAATAAAACAAACTTTAAAAGCTTACTTTATTAGAGTCAGTTGAAATTAATAAATTAAAGAAAACTGATAATATTCTCAATGACCAATTAGAAATTAATAATTTACCGTTACTTATTTATATATTGTATTTTTCCTAAGTGCTGCTCTACCTCTCTTTAACATAACGTAGACCCTTAGGTTTATCACTTTATGAACTGTATTGTATACACCGTAGTTCAGTATTTATGTGAAAGTTTTCATTCAAAGACATTTAAATAATAAAGACTACCTATCCCTTCTAACTATCGAAAACATGTGTTTGTTACGGTATATTTATGTAAAGAAATGTTATGTTCATAAGTTAGTTATATGTCTGACGAAGCTCCTGTGTGAGTGAAGTGATCGTTACTTTGTGAAGTAAAAAGTAGTGAAATTCATTAAAATTTGTTATATTTTATCTCGATAATAGTAATAATGGACAACTCATGATTCTGGTTCAAAAGTTTATTTGGAATAAAAATTAGGAATATCAAAACTGAACATTCTTATTATGAAATATATACAAAATTGCGATTTTTACGGCTTTTTCTATTTCATCAATCCCAATTTCGAATTGATTTCCAGCGCTTTATGCAATTTTCAATAGTCTTCTCGGTTTGTTCATAATGTCAACTATTTGCATGACATGGCAACACAGGTAACACGATTCACGAAAAGGGTTTCAAATCAAAATTAATTCTGACAGGTGACAAACCAAAACAATTTCTTAAAAAATATAGATTAATTTCTGACGGCAACAGGAAAACAATAATAAGTCACACAAAATGTATCAACTATTAACATTCTTGGCAGGCAGGTATTTGCCTAGCTCGAACGTCCTTATAGTCCTTGAGACTTAAATAGCTATAGGATAATATCCCTCTTCATGAATTTTGGGCTAGGAAAATCCTTACGTAGATTGTCCTAGACTCAAATAAACATTTTTTATTTGCGAATCCATCGATTCGAAAATGCGATCATCGCTGAAGATTTTTTTTTCGACTAAACGTAATCAGTTTATTACTGAGCCTCGTCCACATAGGTGTATCGCATGACTCACACTTTTATTTATATTTCTGTTATAATAGTGGGCAAAAATTGCCACAGTGCATATGTATTCTAACGGGCGCCTTCCTACAATATTTCCAGCCAGATATATTATTACATATTATTTTAACGACCTACCAGTAGTGCTTTATATTTGATAAATTAACTCCTATATAAAAATGTCCATTTGCGGGTGACATTTTTGTCACTTTGACAGCGATAAAAACCTACATAGCTTTTTATCACCGATAAAAATGCTTCTTCCTCCGATAAAAATGCTTCTTCCTGTTACATATCTAGTAGCCCTGCATCACTTAATTTATTTTGGCAGCTGACAGGTAATAACTATTAAGTATCGTTGAACGTAAAATGTGCGAGTCGGTTTGGGGAAATTTCAACAAATATCAAAGATTAATACCGCAATACACAAGAAATACAAAATCGTCAATATGGAGACAATTTAAAAAGTTTTATTCATGTCGTTAATTTATCTTGCCAAAAAACACTCGAGCTTTTCTTTCAATCGGATAAATTTCTTTTTAACTCAATATTTTTCCAATCAGTAATTTCGCTCGAAAAACTTACATTAGAAAAAATCGCTCGACCTTTCGGTCTCGCGATTTTTTCATGCAAGTTTTTCTCGTCAAATTACTGATTGGCAAAATAATTTCGTTACAAAGAGAAATTTATCCGATAAAAAAAAAGCTCTTGTGTTTTTACTTATGATAAATTAACTCCTATATAAAAATGTCCATTTGCGGGTGACATTTTTGTCACTTTGACAGCGATAAAAACCTACATATGTAGCTTTTTATCACCGACAAAAATGCTTCTTCCTCCGATAAAAATGCTTCTTCCTGTTACATATCTAGTAGCCCTGCATCACTTAATTTATTTTGGCAGCTGACAGGTAATAACTATTAAGTATCGTTGAACGTAAAATGTACGAGTCGGTTTGGGGAAATTTCAACAAATATCAAAAGATCAATACCGCAATACACAAGAAATACAAAATCGTCAATATGGAGACAATTTAAAAAGTTTTATTCATGTCGTTAATTTATCTTGCCAAAAAACGCTCGAGCTTTTCTTTCAATCGGATAAATTTCTTTTTAACTCAATAGTTTTCCAATCAGTAATTTCGCTCGAAAAACTTACATTAGAAAATATCGCTCGACCTTTCGGTCTCGCGATTTTTTCATGTAAGTTTTTCTCGTCAAATTACTTACTGGCAAAATAATTTCGTTACAAAGAGGTATTTATCCGATAAAAAAAAAGCTCTTGTGTTTTTACTTATGACTAATTTTTATCTTACATCATATTACATGGGTATGTGATAATATATTAAGTGGTTTGCTAAAGTTTTATAGTTTATATTGAAACATACTTGAGTGGGTAAAATCTCACCATTTTTATATAAAACACAAAACCTTTTTAATAAAGGAGTGGTTTGGCGTTCGTGATGTTGATATTAGTCAATGAGCGGGCCTGAATGTTCTTCTACACTGGATTTTGTGACTTGATTGTATGTAGTAAAGGAGTTACTGTAGTGAATTTTGTCTGTCTATTCCAACATCATGCACTGACGAGCTTATAGAAAAACGAAACACGTGTCTATATGTCTAAATAACAATTTTCTCACAAATATGAACCTTCCACACCTGAATTTTAATAATATTTTTATATATTATTAAAAATGTTTTTGTTTAGTAATCGTTAGAAACCGGACGCATCAAGCCGAAATTACGATGAACCATATAAATAGTCTACCACATCGCTATGTACAACACGCAGTTAACACGCGGTTAATCGCACATCTGTTTTTTGTCGTCAAATTGTGCAATTACTTCAATATTACAGTGAAATTCCTTTCTTCATGGGCGTAGATAGAAGCGTGAGTTCTTATAATTTATTTCATTTATTAGTTTATCTGTCGTAAGATAAATAAAGTACGGTGAGTTAGTTTCCTTTTTTCATTGTTTTAAATGTTAATTACATACTTCGTAATAGATCCTGTTTAATATCGTTTCATCGAATCTACTTCTCCCAATATTTTGAAGTGTCCACTGAATTTCGTTAAGTTTCAATAATTTACGCATACATTTTTCATTTATTTAGATCTATAACATTGTTGAAGTTACTTTTTTAGATACAATATGGAACAACGTCGAGAATGACATCGTAAAATAATGGCGATTTGGATTAAGGGTCATACTGATTGTATGTCCATTGCCAGTGATTCCAAAATTTATTGCAAAGTCTGTAAAATATCGTTAAAAAATTACAAGAAATCGCACGCAAAACGTCACTTAGCATCGCAAACACATAAGTACACAGATATCTGACAATTTTGACGAAGAACTCTGTGAAACTTTAATGGCGAAAAAATGCTGCATATATGTTATAAACAGGCAGACTATTAAAGGAAACATATCCTAATATGCTGCATATTACGTGTGTACCACATGCTCTCCACAGAATCTGTCAATATATCAGAGACACCTTTCCGGAAGTTGATAGACTTGTATCCGCTTTTAAAAAAGTTTTCAGAAAAGCACCATTGAGAGTAACTACAGGGAAAAACAAACCATCTTTGTCACTGCCTCCCTCTCCAGTTATAACTAGATGGGAAACATGGTTGGAAGCTACTAGTTTTTATGCAGAGAATTTCGATAGTTTACAAAATTTCGTTACATGTTTAAATGACGGTGCTCGAAGTATTTCTGAGTGCAAGGAACTAATACAAATTCCGAATTTAAAAAATCAGTTATACTTTCTTCAGAAGCACTTTGGAAATTTGCCAAAACTAATCACTTATTTTGAAAATCAAAATCTCAAATTAAATGATGGATTAACTACATTAGATGTGGCTATTAATAATTTGAAAAATATTCCAGGTGACTTCGGATGTGGCCTTCGGCAAAAGTGAGACGCACTTTTTAATAGAAATCCAGATCTAATAACATTGCAGCAATTATGCATGGGAACAATGCCTCAAAATCTAACTGCTAATTACGCTGAAATAAAAGAATATTTCCAATATGCACCTGTAACTAGTTGCGATGTAGAAAGAACGTTTTCTATCTACAAGGATGTATTACATTCAAAGGGAACAAATTTTACAGAAGAGAACCTTAAGAAAGTATTGCTAGTTAATATTAATACTCCTTTACTCAACTTGAACTACAAAATGAACAAATAAAAGTGTATTTTGTATTTTATAGATCACCACCAGTTTGTTTTCCAATTATATAAATAAAATTAAAATCTCTTTAAAAATACAAATTTTCAATAGTACGCCCGTGGGCGATGAGTCATTGGCCTCTCGTGTCCGGTCCCTAGTAGTCACAGAACAATTTTAAACAAACTTGAGTGGGTAAAACCTTGCCATTTTTTGTATAAAACAAAAACATTTTAAAAGAAGACGACGTTGGTTAGTTTGGCGTTCCTGTTGTTGACATTAGTCAATGAGCGGCGCTGAATGTTCCTATGCTTCTATGCTGTTGATTGTATGTAATAAAGCCCGCTTTACATCTGTCAAGATATTGATCAATTTCTAGATCTTGAAATAGACCAAGTTCTAGTTCTTAACTTGAAACTTGTTGTCGTATTACACTTGTCAATAAATTTGTGTTACATTTCAAGATCTAGTTCTTGAACAAGTTCTAGTTCTAAAATAAGAACTTCTTCCTGCTTTACATCTGACAATAAATTGCTGGGGAAAGTTGAAATGAAAATGAATTTATTTTTGCAACGTTTTCGTACTAGGGAAATTTGGTGACATATATGTAAATGAAAAGAAACATGCATTTCATTCATTTTGCCGTACGCTGAATGAATTTAGATAGAAATTAAACACAAACATACACTCCACATACAATAAACTAAATCCCCCAATAAATTGCTAGAAAATTGAGGGAAAAATAGTACATGTTTGTCTTGGTCAATTTCTAGAACATGACCAAGTTCTGGAAATTGATCAATTTATTGATAAATGTAAAGTAGTGAGCTTGAAGCTGAAAATTGAAGACAACTTGAACTAGAAATTGAACTTAAAATTGAACTAGAAATTGATAGATTAACAACTTGACAACCAAGAGCCCAAGTTCTAGAAATTGATCAATAAATTGACAGATGTAAAACGGGCTCAAGGCTCAAGGAAGTTATTGTGGTGAATTTTGTCTATCATCATGCACTGGCGAATTTATAGCAAGATAAACACATTTCTACATCAGAATAATTGAAACATACATGAGTAGGTAAACCCCACCAGTTTTGTATAATACAAAGGTATTTTTAATAATATAAAATATTATTAAAAATCTGGTGTGAAGAACACAAATGCAGGTTCACTATTAATATTTTCTGTGAACGTGTCCGAATATATCCTATCCCCAGAGACGTAGATACGTATTTCGCTATTCTACAAGCTTATCGGTACGCCCCAATCGGTACGTACCGATGAGCTTGTAGAAAAGCGAAATACGTATCTACGTCTCTGGGGATAGGATATATTCGGACACGTTCACAGAAAATATTAATAGTGAACCTGCATTTGTGTTCTTCACACCAGATTTTTAAAAATATTTTATATTACTAAAAATACCTTTACATTTCTACATGTCTAAATAACAATTTTCACACAAATATGAACTTTCCATACCTGAATTTTTACATACATGTTTTTGTTTAGTAATGGTTTATGCTTTTATTCAATTTAAAGAAAGTCATTAGTCAATTAGTAGATAATGTTTCGCTATTTTTCAACTTAAAATTCAAATTTTGACTCTGATAAATATTAGAAACGAAATATTGGTGATAGAATAACGAACTCCTATTACACAGTTTTTTAAACACTGCAAATAGTATACCTCAATTATACGAGCAATTTGAAGAAAAAAAAAGTGGTTTAAAACTTTAATACATATTTAATAAAACAAAATATACGTAGGTACAACGTAGATGGGGCTACAACCGCTACATTCCTAAATATCAACTTATAAAGCGAAACTGTTCGTGACTTATTGATTTCGTTCGCCCATACATGTAGCTTTTATATTAAAAATAGTTTTCGTGTCCAAAATAATTTCAAGTGGGTGACGGATTTAACGATTTTAATGCCTTGACGCACAGCATATAATGAATTATAAATTAAGATCCATAATGTGTAAATTGTAACTTTTAGTCCGAACAATACATCATTATCATGATTTGACGCATACGATGTAATGAACTAAAGACATAATTAACACGAAATTGACAAATAATTAAACTAGAAGTTACAGAATATTTGCTGTATATTATTTAACCAAGATTTTAACGTTATAATAGGAGGAATTTTGTTCCAAATATATTCATAAGCACACGATTGAAAGCAAAGATACTTTGCTGATTTTTATGTTTGTTTGTTAGTTATGCTAACAATAATAATAAGCAAATCAAATAACGAAAAGATCTACTACAATCTCTTTCTGGGAGATAGAATTTGTGAATTTAGAACAAATACGTTACTTAATTTATTAAAAACTATTTTTATAATTATGTAGTAATTATGTAGTAATTATTGTTTTAATTATGACGGTTTAGTTTTTGTGATCTAGTTCAACAAAATGTCTTATAAGCTAGATATTCGTAAAGGAATTTACAATCTATTTGGGCGAATGCCCAGGCGTAATATTGTTGTTATCGTAAACAAGATATTTCTTTATCAACAATTTATCTAACCATAAAGGAATGTGAAGGAGGAATACCCTGAGTTAATTCGCCCAAAAGTGGTTGACCAATAATTTTGAGCCCAGTAACAAATAATGCTTGAAACCGTTAAGGACAGACTTGGAATTTCATAACGGAAAATAGGTCGAAGATTCGGCATTTCAAAGTCCACTGTTTTTCGAACAATTCCCCGAAATACCGCGATCCAGTTAGAAAGAATACCCAGGTGTTGTCGTGCACTAAGGTGCATCCATTTTATCAATAAACTAATTGTAATGGATGATGAGAAATATTTCACCTTGTCCTATTCAGAGATTAAGGGAAACGGCGGTTTTCTACCAACGACATAGAAAAGACCAGACAATGTCAAATTCAAAGGTAAATCCAAATTTAAGGACAAAATTTTGGTGCGGTGTGCCATTTCTGAGGCCGGATTTATCTCGCAGCCGTACATTGGTCGTGTTCGAAGAGAAGCCTTAACTGAACAACTTTATCATTCAAAGATTCAGTTTTTAAGTACAGATCATGGCAATGATGACATCATGTTTTGACCTGATCTAGGTTCATACCATTATGCTAGAGTTACTAGAAACACAATTTTAGTATTGACCAGAAAAAATGTATGAAAATGGAATGGGAAGCTGCAAATGAAGACCAATTACGACGTCAAATTTTTCGAAAAATGCGAGAAATTGATCATGCTGCTGTCCAGAGGATAAGTTAACAAATTATCAAATGCTTCTAATATTTAAATGAGAAAAATAATCGAGTAAGCTGTAAATTGTAAAAATAAATTAATTCTTAACCTCGCCTACTTTAAAATTATTTGAAGTTGTACTTTATGGTCAGTAATGTGCAAACGCTTGTCTCCATTTATACTACTTTGCCTTTGAGTTAGTTCAGAAAAAATTGAGAAAATCGCTAAAAAAATTCAAAAAAATTAACATGAATTGCAGTAACGACATTTTCGCAAATGTCTGAACAATGCACTTGCAATTGAAAAGAAATAATTGCTTATTATTTTCAACCACATTAGTAATTAGAAAAACTTAGAAATGAATTTTCAATTTTCAACAAAAGATCATTTTAATCGTCTGTCCTATCAACCGTTTTCCCATTACCGAAAATTATATATTAAAAGAAGAAACAATGTCGCAATAGTCTTGACTTAAAAATATCAAACCAATTCGTTAATTAAACAGAATTTAAGAGAAATTATCTGGAATTCCACTTATAAAAAGTAATCGAAATAAAAAAAGATTTTTTCAATGTACCTTGTAGCAACGCCAAAACTTGAACAATATCTATAAAGACACGGTAGTTGAATATCAACTACTTGGACGCTGATCTTAAGCGTATTGTCTATTCAAAACTGCAAAGAAACACATTCATGGCTTATTCGGAACATCTTTTAGGAATGTAGTTTGACCAACGCAATCACATTAGTTAGTGTACTTGCATGTAAGAGATTCCAAAAAACTTGTCAAAGAAGATAGGATTGGGAGTCTTACATCGCCCAAATCAATTTCGATATTGAAGATTATATAGAATTGATTGATTGATTGGCAATAAATCTCGTTACCGAAATCAGCAAACAAGGGCTAGAATTAATTGGCGTTAGTGAACGGAAGTAGTTCGAAATTGCTTTACACTCAAGCTGTTGAAAGAATTGTGAAAGAGGTCACGAGGGCTTCGAAACATGTCTACGGTTTCAAGGAAAGGAACTTCATCCGGCTAAAGTTGCTAGGGCGAAAACATCCTCCCTATTTTGGGACGAAAAATAATTTCAAAAGCAACTGCTATGAATCAAACAACAAGTGGTTTACTTTATTTTGAAGGAAACAATACCATTCTTATTCCATAAAATTCTAAAAAGTGCATGATAAAGCTAATATTTGTTTATTTTCTAATAGCCCAAGTATTTTTTTTCTTTAAACCTATCAGCAACAAAACAAATTAGACAGATGAAGAACTTTAGTTTCAGATTGAGAATGGCGATGACAAAATTCCAAATATCCATGGAAAGAAGATATTGATAACTAAATATCAATTTATATTATCCTCTTGTTAATGGATGTTGCACTCGGTTCTTAGTGAAACATTGTATTTAGATATAGTACTTAATACGAATTATAATAAAATCACTTGAAAAGTTTCACTGTTTTAGTTTATTGTTGTGACAATATTGTTTCGGTAATTTCTCCAATTCTCAAAGAAAGATATTATTCAACTAAATACATATATTGACACAACTCACTATGTAATGGTGAAGTGAATTTGTGTATATGGGTGCAGTGCGTATTTTGACCATGTTATGATTGTGTCTATTACACTGGACAACAATTTAATTTTTTTTCTGCTGACTATGATCTAACACTTGTTTTTAATTAATATTGGTACGCTAATGCCAAATATGAAACCCATTTGTCTCTATCACGTCATGATTTCTTTCTACGGCAGTTCTTGTTTCTCGATTTCAAAATTCTTCAAAATCGTTAAGTAATTGCAGTAAATTCTAATTGTTCAAAGAATTGAAAGTCATTCCAAATACATTTATCTCATTAGCATAATGTACACTTGTACCTGATAATATTTAAGTACCTACTTAATGCACTAATTAAGTAATAAATTAATTCATTATAAATGAAATGCAAGTCTATTAAGGTAATCCTGTAAGTGAACATATTAGGGTTTAATGAGATTTTATTATAAAGTATTGATCACTTAGGATTATTTAAAAGTAAACAAGGGTGATAATAAAACGTTAGTTACATGTTAGTTGTTAGGGAAGAAACTACATCATGTCTACTACTCAAAGATGTATAAATAGTGCCGATTCATTCTGCTACATTTGTGGCAGCTTCACCGTTCCCAGTTAAAGTGTAACTATTACTCCTTTCGTTAAGAAAATGTATTTGGCCTATTTTGACGTAAAACTTGCTGATTAGGATAAGTTACTGGCTTCACATGTGTGTAAACCATGTGTGGAAAATTTGGCAGTGGAGCAAGGGGAAACGCCAGAAATTAGCTTTTGGCGTTAAACTGATATGGCGTGAACCGAAAAATCACATAGATTGATATTTTTGTTTAGTTCAGACCGGTTATAATAAGAAGAATAAGAATAAAATTGTATATCCTAATATCGACTCCGCGATTCGATCAGTGCCTCATTCCGATGAAATACCCGTGCCAGTTTATGAAAAGCTTCCTTCACTTAAGTGCTCGTATGCTGAAGACATGGCAGATGCTATTGAGGAGCAAGATTCAGATGTAGATTGTGAATATAGAGATACAATTTCTAATGATGGATCAGACCGTTTTACTCAAGCAGCACAGAATGATTTAAAAGTAATTTTTCCACCTCTTCACATCAAATTTGGTCTTATGAAGCAATATGTTAAAGCTCTAGATTTACAAGGTAACTATTTCCAGAACATATGTGGAAAGTTTCCACGACTAAGCTACGAAAAAATTTAATCTGGGGTATTTGATGGACCTCAAATTAGAACTTTAATGAGAGATCCAAATTTCATCAACTCTATGAACGAAGCTGAGAAAGAAGCGAACAAATTTCTTGGAAACAAAAAAGCCTGCAATTATAAAGATCTAGGGCAAGATGGGATCCTCATATGATGACCGACTACTGTTGGAGTGTTCAAAGGGGCTGCCAAACCAAAATACACAGCAGAAAGTGCTACAAACAAAAATTTATTCCCTGATTGTTATTTTTCTTTTTACAAATACTCTTGTAATTTTTTAATGATTATTGTGTAAATACTTGCACTATACTCGTAACTAATATTGTATTGAAATAAATAAATGAATTATTAAATTTTATACTTTCTTTATATCGTAACAGGTCTTATGTAACTAACTAGTTAGCCGCATTAGTGATTCTTCAGTAGAGCACAATTTAACTTTGACGTGATAGGCAAAAACTAATATAATTTTCGGATTCAGCACAAACGAATTTGTAAAAAACGTCTCGCTTAGAAGTCAGCAAAAATCGTGTTGGCCAGTGTTATCGGAGGGTTTAAGTAGTTATTTTCATAATATGTGCGGGAAGATAGCGATTCCGAAACGAAAACAGGAGTACCTACATGAGTTTCGGAATTGCTTTCCCGCAAATGTTATGAACGTTTTTCCTACAATCGCTTAGAATCGTCGTTATTGAATTTTTTGGTAGGTTTTTTCAAGATTTGAATTTGCTTTTTTCAACATGAGAATCAAGTTAATGGTTGCTATAGAAAAACATGTCAAACAAACTATAGTTTTGTGAAAAATTGTGCCATTTGTGAATTGTGACGAGAAAAATGATAAATATTTGCGAAAATTACGAATCAATGGATGAAAACTACATTCACGCAGCTGCTGACTCGGCAACACGCAACCAACTTACCGACAGAAAAATCGAGAACAAGAAAACGTCGCAGAGGATGGAGATCCACAAATGTCGAAGAATACACTCGCACTAGTTCGGGAATTGGTCATTTTCCGCACTCAATTTGCGTGCGGGAATGTTGAATTTCGTAACGATTGTAGCAATTTTTTTTGCAATTAGCGTTGCCAACAGACCTATTAAAGCATTCAAAATGAGTGCTTTAACGGATCATTAAAGCATGGAACATTTAGAGGATTCAGTTTTAAGTTGGTCACACTACTAAGTCAATAGTCATAGTAATAATTTAAGGTTATGAGCAAACTGACAATAAACATTTTATTATACAGTAATTATATTTACAATACAATACAAAATGTTTCATTATGAAGAGTGAAAGGTCAAGTTAAATTAAGTCAGCCATATGCAACTAAATTCAAAAATTTGAATTTTATTCTAAACATACGCGGACGTTACAAACTGCCATAAAATTTCTCTAAATTATCAAATTTCTCATTTTCTCTTAAAAAAATACCATAAAAACACATTCCATGACATTAAAAAACTCGTGGCTTAAATTTGAATTCTCATAAACGAATTCAAATTGAACTTGTTTTTTAATATACTATTTTCTATTTTGCGTTTATTCATTATGAAACTCAAAACAGTATTGAAATGAGTTTTATTTTGATACGCTTTTTTCATTTTTCAATGTTGGGATTGTTCGAACACAGAAATAAACATCTTAATTCTTGTTTTTTCAGCTGCTTCACGCAACTTGGGTCGAGTACAAGATATATTACTGTCGAAGTCACTCGAATTTATATTTTTAAATAAAATATCAAGTAATGTAAAAGAAAATTAATAAATATTTCGTGGATAGCAACATTTTAATTCGAAAATGTCAAGTACCTATCAATGTGACCAACTGCATACTTTATATAAAAATAAAACTCTGAACTCAAATAAGATAATTTCAATTTATTAGTGTAAAAAATGCAAAATAGAAAAAATAGTATAAAAAAGTCGTTTCATTAGGCCTTTTGTTGCACTCGTTCTTTAGAAAACTCGCCGCTCGTTTTTTAAACATGGATTCCTACGACAAAATGATGCCATATGAAGCTTGTGTTTTAATATACTATTCTGTGTGTTTGTCAGATTTTCGTTCTTAGAAGTTGCTTTTTTATTTCTAATATTTCTATATGAGGAACGTGAATGTTATTTATGCAATGTTCTGTAAATCGTCTTTTTTATTACCTTGAATTATGTAATGAAAAAACAGGATTTGCAGAACATTTCATAAATAACATTCACTCTCTTGATATTGAAGGCTACAAACTATTGTACAATATAAATAAAAGCAAAAAAAGAAATAAAAAAGGCAATTTCTAAGAACGAATATCTGACAAACACACAGAAATAATTTTTAAGCACCCCAATAATAGACACAATCATAAAATAGCTAAAATAGCCACACACAAACACATATATACACTTATACATTTAACATTACATAATTAAATTATGCCCTACATTTAGTTGAACATCTTTCTTTGAGAATGGTAGAAATTACCCAAAGAACAATAGAATAGAACAATAAAATAAAACGATAAAACTTATCAAGTGTCTTTTATTATAATTAGTATTAAGTATTTTTATATTATATTTTTATATTATCATATACTCATATAAATCTTTAAGTTTGAATTAAATGCGGGAGGCCTAAATATTGCCTTAGAGTAATACTTTTTTTTAATATTTCACGTTTTATTCTTAGAATTTTTCAGCTTGGTAAAACAAATCACTTCGTCCTTTACTATATTTTTTTTTTAAATAAATGTGGGTCATTTCATAAACTTGAAATTTTGAATTTCTGAAAGAAAATTGATACACCCTACTGTGTAACTACTTGTAATTTATAACAATTTCAATTTTAAAATCAAATTTATGAGCTTAAGATACTTCAAAAGCACCCTTACTTATTTTGTAAGTATGCAACATTTTATAAAAAATATAAAATTTAAATAGATTAATTAACGTGTAGAAATTTTTTAAAAATTGTTTTACTATATGCAAGTATATATCTTCTATTTAGACTAAGAAGATCGATCTTGATCGTGTAAATAATTTATTATGCGTCAAGAAAAAAAAGAGTAAAGTATATTACTTGGAAATAAATATTTATTAGAAGCATAAATACAATAAATACATACATACATATAAATCATACATATAAATATATATATACACAAGCCAAAACTATGTCATGCATTAATAATAATAACAATAATAATTACAAAAAAAAGCATTGATACGTTAGCCACAACCTCCTACATCAATACTAAATGACTAAAACTAAGCACGTCATATTAGACACAATCATGTTTACAATCATGGCCAATCGTTTTCAAGTTCACGTTCTATCGACGTAGTTTTTTTTTTTTAGTTGCGATCCAAGTGTGTTGTCGACTTGTTTCTCTCTCGTAATTTTGCATTAAAATAATATGTTCACTAACTTCGTTCAAATTAAACATTTAAAAAAGCACTTTACTCACCTTAGTCAGCGAACACTGACGACGAGAACGGTCGGAATGCAAAAATGCATCTGGAAGAGCATCAGGAAATGTGCGGACCCATGTGTGATGTAGGCCAATGTCACAAAGCGAACTCACTCTCGGTAAACGGCCTAATTTCAACGGTCATGCGCCGGAACCTGGATTTTGCCTTGTATTTTAACAGCGAACCCGAACCTAGCACCAGCTACCTTCCAGTATCCAGTATTTCCACTAAAATCCAATCGTTTATTTGTGCCAGGACTGTCGGGCGTGTTTACGATTTCTCGAGCATCGAAGGGGACGCGACGAGAAGATAGGACGATTGAATTGGAAATTCTGACTCATCCATCAGTGATGAGGATGAGTCATCACCAGCACACTATTATATTTACGAATACCACAACATACAGCACTAAATCGCCGATAAGAAATTTTCAGACAATGAAACAATTGTATAACTTTCTTTTAGTTAGATATTAGATACACATCTAAGTACACTTACAAAAGTTTACATACACACATTTATTCGAAACAAAAATAATTTTTATCAGTCAAAAAAAATAACGGATTTAATACATACATAGATGTGCTGAAACGCATGTGCACGACAAAAATCCTATTACATTACGTTAACTTGTGTATTTGTGTTAAAATATTAACTATTATCAGGATAAAATAAAACAAATTTTAATGAATTTGACTTTTTAATATACACCGTAACGATCGTTTCGCTCCAACCTGAGCTTCATCAGACATATAACTAACTTATGTACAAATTTTAACACAAATGTACCGTAACAAACACATGTTTTGTTTTGAATAGTTGAAGGAATGGGTACTTTTTATTACTAAAATGTCTATACACAAAACTTTCACTACGTTTATACAATACTGTTCTTAAGTGATAAAACTAAGGGTCTACTTTATGTTACAGGGAGGTAAAGAAGTTCTATGGAAAAATACAATATATGACTGTCATTCTGTCTGAATATCAAATAAATAAATTGAGTAAGGGTGAATTATTTGTTTCTAATTTATCGTTGAGGATCTTGTCGGTTTTCTTTAATTTATGAATTTCAAGTGACTCTAATAAATAAAGTTTTTTGCCCTTATTTTCTACGTGTAATATTTTAAATTCTTTGTTAAAATTGTGTGTGAATTACTATGAGACGCATATGAAGAGTCACTTTTATTATTTCTAAATATATATACGTCATGGGGCAACTACCGCAAATTAACTCATAGACTCCTGACTTTTTATTGTTATTTGTTAAATCTTTATTGTTTTTTATAAATTTGGATAAATTGTTGTTAGTTCTATACGCTGTATTAATGTCAAAATTTCTTAAATATTTACAAATTTTTGTGCTTGAAGAGCCTATAAACGTGATCATTTTTGGGTGGTATTATTATTTAATATTGGGTAAAACTTGTGATATGGCTTTTGTAAGGAGTTTTTTAATAAATTAAAGAAAACCAACAAGATCCGCAATTATCAATTAGAAACAAATAATTCACCCTTACTCAATTTATTTATTTGATATTCAGACAATCATATATTGTATTTTCCATAGAACTTCTTTACCTCCCTATAACATAAAGTAGACCCCCAGTTTTATCACTTAAGAACAGTATTATATAAACCGTAGTGAAAGTTTTGTGCATAGACATTTTAGTAATAAAAAGTACCCATTCCTTCAACTATTCAAAACAAAACATGTGTTTGTTACGGTACATTTGTGTTAAAATTTATACATAAGTTAGTTATATGTCTGATGAAGCTCAGGTTGGAGCGAAACGATCGTTACGGTGTAAATTAAAGAGTGAAATTCATTAAAATTTGTTTTATGTTATTCTGATAATAGTTATAATGGAATTTCATCAAGTAAGGGCTGAAACAATCATATATTTGAAATATTAAGTATAAAATGACAAGGAAAAGACAAGAATGATCAGAATAATTGAAACATACATGAGTAGGCAAACCCCACCAGTTTTGTATAATACAAAGGTATTTTTAATAATATAAAATATTATTATGTTCTTCACACCAGATTTTTAATAATGTTAGAGACATTTTTATTTTTATTCATTTTTGTGTCTTACGTTAGAATTAGGGATATATGTTCTTTTAGTTTATATTAATTATACCTAGAAATATCAAGCGAGGCCTTTGTTCCCAAATGTAATTTGTATACAACCGTGTATCTTAATTTGCTTTATAACTCAAACCCCACAGGATAGGAAATATTTTCTATTCAAGTGTATTGAATTCCATTATAATATTTAAGCCTCATAAATATTTCCCCATTTTGTAGAAGGTATGAAAACTTTCTCTCTTGTAAGGCTATTAGCCGAGCCTTTTATAATAAATATATTTTCTATTCATTTTATGTGGGTTAAGACTACATTGTATTGTGGGTCGGCCAACTGCAACTATTTAGGACAGAGAAGCGGCATATTCACAGAAGAATATTTATTGTACCATTCATTTTAGGGGTTCAAAACAGGGAAAGTTATTCGTCGTGTTATAATCCCCTTACAACCTTCTGTGAATATCGTCGATTCGATTGTTGTCAGCACGAACTGCAGTAAATGTTTACTGTTCAAATTTCATGTACTTTCCAAAGTGTATTACGTGTAGTTTATAGTCTAAGGAATTCGCAGAAATACAAAGGTACCTTTCGCTTTTCAATTCCTACTCTTCCGTGGACTAGTGGAGGGGTAAAATTGAGTCAAATTTCCTTCGGGGAAAAGAAATTAAAACAAGACTAGTTCTATCAACGACGTGAAGGCGAAAGGTCATACCTTTCAAAAGCAAAGAATGCCATTGCATTCATTTTACAAACAAGATAGTTCTCACAGTATATAATTTCAATAATCAGTGTTAGCTTTAAGTCGTTAATTAAAAGTATTAAATAAAGTTAATTAATTTAAGATCCGGCTTTTATTTAAACTTTAAGTTACATTGGTGGTGTGCGCATTACAAGCGCACTCAATGTTGAAAATCAATCAAAATCAAATACAAACGGCGTGTTAGCCTTACAACCTAACCGCACAAAAGAAAAGGCGTGCTAGCCTTACAACCTAGCAGCACAAAGGCTCTCAAACCAGCGAGGCTTCAACAAATAATATTGTATATTATTCAAAATACCTTTGTAGTAATTTCTTTTTTAGATTTTTCTCGAGGATTCTAGAAGTTTCTAGGTTTCTTTCTTCCATCTGTGCTTGTGAATCTATTAGACGCTGTTCCAAAGTTTGCGAATTGTCTATTAATCGTTGTTTCAAACTTTTCACAGTGTCCAGATTCTTCTGCTCCATTTTAGTTTGTGAGTCTATTATTTGTTGTTCCAGTTTCATCAACAGCGAATTCACGTCAGCATTTCCGCCTGGAACTCGAAAGACATAATTATCTGGATCCTCGCCTTCTTTGGCTAACGCATCTCGAAGTCGTTGCTGGAGGATTTCCTTTTCGCCGGTTGCACCTCGTCCCTCTCCTCTAATTCTCGTTTTAAATCAGTCACTTTTAATTCCGTGAGTTTCACTCCATTGACCATCACGATATTTAAAATAACGTCTTTCGCTGTATATGTATTTAAACAGATATTTAATTAACACTTAATTGTCCACTTAGTTTGTTATTTACTAATTACTCACACCTGAATACCACTGTAAAGTTTGTCTTTTCGGGTTCTTAAATAAAACTAACGGTAACTTTAGACACACACTATATTAATAATAAAAACGAATAACAATATAAAAACTAATTACAAACAATAAGCACATTTATGTATTTATATTTATGAAAGTTCGCTCGGCGATAATATGGTATCGAATGAATGAATAATCCTTTCCTCGACGGCTTATATATCGCTGTGGAATTCTCTTCTCGAGCGTTCTATTCTCATTCTTTCCCTTTCTATATCTATGGAGAACACACCAGAGGTGTGTTACGTGACGTATCGTTGGATGAGTCTAAGTGTCTCGTGTGTGTCTAAGTTACCGTTAGTTTTATTTAAGAACCCGCAGAAAGACAAAAACTTTACAGTATGTTCTATAGTTCTGTTAGACTTACAATGTATCTAAGTAAGGAAAGAAAACTGAAAATAAAATCTGAATTTTTATCGCAGATTGGTTGTTTTGAATGGTATATAATAAGAATTAACAAATATATATATATATATATATATATATATATATATATATATATATATATATATATATATATATATATATGTAGCAACCTATAAGTAATTATTTATCATTATTTAATAAAGCTTATATATAGGTAGATACATATACCTCTATATTACTCATTGGCAATAGTCAGCAGCATGCATAGGTAATATTTAAGAAATTTTAAATCTACCGAAATTTGTCGACAAATCTACCGAAATTTGTCGACAAATCTACCGATGTAACGTTAACGCAGGCTGGCAACACTGGAAGTCAGTGTGCTATCAATTTCCGTGTAGTATAGCTTATTCATATCACGAATTAACGGATATCGTCTTATTATACGGTGAAACAGGTGGAAATGTTAGAACTACTAGACGTATTTATGAAGGGCGGTTTCCGAACCGAAGTTGTCCACCAAATGATTTAATTATACAAACCGTGTACAGATTGAGAGATCGCGGTACATTGCATCTAAGTTAAAACAGCACTGAAATTGTCAACGAAGACGATCTTCGGCAACGTATTTTTCAAACTGCGGCCCATATCCGTGAAGACCGGGCCGTGTTAAATCGTGTACTTCGAAATTTTACCGATCCGTTAGAAGCTTGTATTTAGGCAAATGGCAGTCACATTAAACAACTCCTTTAAGCATTCCACCTGTTTCAACGAATCTGCCCTATTTAGGGGAATTTTCATTAAAAAAGAGGCAAATAGAACAGAAGAAAATATAAACATTCAATTAAAATAACAAATGTAATTTATTATTTCTCGGCGTGAATGTAATTAATAATAATATAATATTAAGACGACTAAATTACAAATTCCATATCACCACAAAACTGATACAACGTTTAAAATTTTTAAAGAAGCTCGATATTGTATTTTTTTCGGGATATTTATAGCCTTATGTCTATACCATAAAATTATAACATTTATAACTTTAAATACTTCATCTTGCTTAACTGAAAAGATACGTTTCCGGTCTGATGTATAGCAAGCGCCAATTAAGTTGGCGCGAGGAGGGGTGCGCAGAAGCCGTTTTTAAAAACGTCCACCCCCACTACTCAAGTATTTGTCAGAATACATTTGTTATTGACGTTTGACGGAACATAATGTCTTTGCTAGGGGATCATAAAGTGATACACGCTCAGAGGTTAGAATTATCTGACATTTGATGTAAAACCAAATACAAATCTCCCCACTACTTTTAATCCTGCGCGAACAGGAAATAAATTATATGCATATTTTCTTTTTAAACATCAGTGATGGTTTTCGGCTAGTTGGTTTTTTTTTCTGTACCTCTGCATCTGTTCTGGCCTTTTTATTGCATATTGCATTGTGTTGCATATTGTTTGTTTTATTTATTTATTTATATATTTTTATTATTATTATATAGAATAGCAGAATATTAGTGTTAAGTTAGACTAGGCAAACTTTTTATGTTACTGATTCTGTGCTTTAAGGTTTTGGTGGAAGAACAGGCGGCGGAAATTATTTTCCGTCCATCTGGACCCCGCCTTAAGGTTTCAGCACTTTTTTGTTCTTTTTCCTCTCTGATTTGTTGTTTTCATGTATGTAATGAGAAAAAAATTGTTTATATTGAAATAAAGAATATATTATTATTATTATATTTATAAGTAAGACAGGCCATTGATCTACTTATAAATAACAACAGAACATCTGACGCATAAGAAAATTTATATCTAGGAAGTGAATGAATACATGTATAAAATGTATAAACTTGTCACACCAAGATCCACATTTACATTCTTAAAATGTCAAGGGGATTTTTTTGTGAATTTGAACAAATAAATAAATTTGTTTGTTGAGTCGACAACATGTAAACATATAATTTCTATTTATTTAGATTCAGTCGGAATACAGGACCATATTTGAAAAGTTTGTGTTCTTAAATTTCCGCAAAAATTAAAGTTTCGATAGAATAAAACTTTTTGTAGATTTGAATTGCTTTCTTATGAATCCATTATATATTAGCGTACATCGGAATATTTCATTTACACCCTGTATAAACGTGAAAATCAACAATGTAATATTTCAGAAATGTTTCTATTGACAATATATCGTAAAAAAAGGGGCGAAAGGTATATATGAGTAACGTCTTCATACAAAAAATCGTGGTCGAATGTTCTACTTTATTCGATTCCGGCCCTGTCGCAGATACAGGCTTCCACCTCTAATTCATCAATAATTCTCTTTACTGACTAATTATATTGTTCTATCGGTATTTGTCAGTACCACACACAAATATAAAGAAAGATAAAGTTATATGAAAATAATTCCATACAAATAATTAAAAACGAGATATCTATCCCATTGCACACGCCATGGACACGCTAGATAAAACTAACGATTAATGATTTCTGTTTTATTATAAACATAATTCAATTTTAAATGAAGTTTAACGTTCAAACTATTTAAGGTTTTAATCACATTAATTAAAATAACGCGAAGGCCTGTCAACATATTCGACGTAAAGGTATCAACAAAAAAAAATATCGCGTTATGTGCGGCCGAGTATATTTCGGTATGAAAACAATACTCACTATTCTATGAATAGGAGAAGTTATTGTTAAAAATTATCGTCAGAAATTTTATCGACTTCGGACTTCGGGATACAGTATCAGTAATTCCACGTTACGAAGGTCGTGGTCGCCAAAGATCACGCAGAGTGCAACAAGCAAAAGAGGATATTTTAAATATCGTGGAAGCAGATCCTGGCGTAAGAACGACAAACTTAGCACGGGAAGTAAATGTGTTCAAAATTAGGGTGCATAAAATTTTAAAAGCTAATTTACTTAATCTGTCTTATACCCAATGCGTGCAAGAGTTAACGGAATCAGATTTTCCGCGCTGAGTTGCCTTCTGTGAGCGGTTTCAACACAGAGAATTTTATCAACCAGATCAGTAATTCTTTTTACCGACGAATCTACGTTTACCAAAGATGGTATTTTAAATTACCATAATATTCACCAATTGGCGTATGAAACCCCCCTCTTTTGATGGCACTGTATATAGATATACTATATCTAGTTATATAATGAAATATAACGAGCCATCGAAAAAATTCATAATTGGAGTAGACTGTGAAATTGGGTTGGAACTTTAGCCACTTCCACATAATGACATTTATTATTTGACATTGAAACTATAAGTTTGTGTCAAATTTTTCAAAACTCTTATTAAGAAAATTAAATTTGTTTAGATGTAAATGGACAACATTTTCAACAACTTCTGTAGCTATATGTAAATTTTGATTATGATTTCGATATTAAATAAATTATTTGTTTTCTTTTTTGTTGTAGTATCATTTCAATGCCATAACCTTTTTTTACAATGGAACCAAATGAAACTGTCAAGCATCAAGTAATGTCAAATGTGTCATTATTATGTGGAAGTGGCTAAAGTACCAACCCAATTTCACAGTCTACTCCAATTAGGAATTTTTTTTATGGCTCGTTACATAGATTACTTTACCAGATAAGGATTGAATGATAAACCTACAAAATAAGAAATTGATAAATTGTATTGTATCAAATATTCAATTTTACTCCATCCTAACGTTAAAATATTATTATGAATACATATTATAATTACCTATACCTATAAGTTTCAAAGTATAAATAAATTTATATCACAATAACTAACTTGAGTATTACTAATCCAAATAAATTTGTAATTTATTTAGAAACGTATAATTAATGTATCTATTTTGCATTTTAGAAATATATCCTTAATCAAGCCCTATTATTAATTTTATAATCTATTCATAAATGGATTAACATGTTAATTTTTACGTTAATAAACTTTGACCAATGACTGATAATAGATTATCTTCACAGTCTTTCATACCTAAATGCATAAATGTTCGTAGTCGTGTTGAAAGTGTTTAGATCACCTGTAACTTGTTTTACGAACAAGTCTATGCTAATGAGTTTGGCTGCTGCAGTCACAAATGGGTTAGTAACAATTCAAAATACAAATCAAGCAACTTGCACTTATTTGTATATCGATTTATTAGAAAATATTCTTCCAAAATGACAGACAAACCGAACACTATTTTTAAGGGATTGAACGATCGTTATAATGGAATTATTGTATCATCAGATATTGAAAAGTGCTCTAGTGATCACTTTCCACTTAAACTACAAGGTTTTTATTTTATAAAACTGGTAACTTTGCATTATTTGGTTTTCTTTTCTATAGAATCATTAAGAAATTGGATTGAAAATAATAGGAGAGGTATTTGGTTCAAGGTATTTTTGGATGAATCAGAATGGGTACCACATTTAATAAAAGTTTGTCTAAATTTTGTAATAGGTATGCGTTATTTATGCATGAATAATTTTTAGAATGGTTTTAAATACCATCATGCCAAAGAGAATTATGTTATGTTATACCGATGGTTACCTGAATCAGAAGTATTAATATACCTCCATATGCACATACGTCAATTGGTGTTGGAAGTGTTGTTGTTAATGATAAAAATGAAGTATTAGTAGTGAGTGAAAAATATCGTATAGCAGACCATTGGAAACTGCCAGGAGGATATGTAGAACCAGGTTTTTAAAATTAAATTTTTTATTTAAATTTATATACAACATTTTTTAAATATTCTTATAATGAATCTGTTGAAGGTGAAAACGTGATAGATGCTGCAGTCAGAGAAGTAATGGAAGAAACAGGTATTCAAACTGAATTCATGACACTGCTATCATTCCGCCATGCTCATGGAGGGATATTTGATTGTTCTGATATGTATATAGTTGTGGCTTTAAAAGCTCTTTCAACAGAATTTAAAAAATGTAGTCGAGAATTAGATGATTGCACTTGGATGGATATAAATGAATATATTAATCATCCCAATGTTCATGAACTAAATAGATTATTTGTTGAGAAGTAATATAATAAATAAGGACCGGACCGATGACTCATCGCTCACGGGCGTACTATTGAAAATTTATATTTTTAAAGAGTTTTGAATTTGATTTATATAATTGGAAGACAAACGGGTGGTGATCTATAAAATAGGAAATACATGTTTATTTGTTCATTTTGTAGTTCAAGCTGAGTAAAGGAGTATTAATATTAACTAGCAATACTTCCTCAAGGTTCCCTTCTGGTTTCCATGCCGATATTATACAAGAGCTTGCGGTTTGCACTATAACTTGGAACAGAGTATACGTATTTATCAGTTTATACATAACTAGGGTCCAGACACGAGAGGCTCATGACTCATCGCCCACGGGCGTACTATTGAAAATTTGTAATTTTAAAGAGTTTTTAATTTGATTTATATAATTGGAAAACAAACGGGTGGTGATCTATAAAATACGAAATACATGTTTATTTGTTCATTTTGTAGTTCAAGCTGAGTAAAAGGGTATTAATATTAACAAGCAATACTTTCTCCAGGTTTTCTTCTATAAAATTTGTTCTCTTTGAATGAAATACATCCTTGTAGATAGAAAAGATTCTTTCTACATCGCAACTGGTTATAGGTGCATACTGAAAATATTCTTTTAATTCAGCATATTTAGCAGATAGATTTTGAGGCATTGTCCCTATACACAACTACCGCAATGTTACTAAAACTGGATTTCTATTAAAAACTGCGTCTAACTTTTGCCGAAGACCACATCCGAAGTCACTTGGAATATTTTTGAAATTATTAATAACCACATCTAATGTGGTTAATCCATCATTTAATTTGAGATTGTGATTTTCAAAATAAGTGATTAGCTTTGGAAAATTTCCAAAGTGTTCCTGAAGAAAATACAACGGATTTTTTAAATTTGGAATTTGTATTAGTTCTTTGCACTCAGAAATACTTCGAGCATCGTCATTGAAACATGTAACGAAATTTTTTAACCTATCGAAATTCTCTGCCTAAAAACTAGTAGCTTCCAACCATGTTCACCATCTAGTTATTACTGGAGGCAGTGACAAATATGGAAGTTTTCAATGGTACTTTTCTGAAAACTTTTTTAAAAGCAGATACAAGTCTGCCAACTTCCGGAAAGGTGTCTCTGATATATTCACAGATTCTGTGTAAACAAAAGTATTTTTTCTTTGTACCTGTCGTCTAAATGAAGCATTTGGTGCATGTTCTCGTAAATGGTTTTAGCTACTGTTTCCGCATCAACTGTATTTATAACTTTTGTTGCTATTACATATGCGTTATATGGAATAGTTGGATGTAGTACACCAGCTACAACAACATTTACCACACAGCGTCCTAATATATCGACAGTTTCGTCGGCGCTTATCCATAGGTACTGGTTTAAAAGATGACTTCTAATGCATTCTACTACTTTCATGTAGCTCTTAGAAACATAATATTTGCGTAAGGTGAATTCATCATGAACATTTCGACCAGTATATTTTTGGAGAATTGTTTTGAAGGTGGGATTGTTTAGTTTATTTGATAGAATATTTGCCGCCATTAAAGTTTCAGAGTTCTTCGTTAAAATTGTCAGATTCCAACGGGTCTAATTTCTGTGTATGTGTTTTGGATGCTAAGTGACGTTTTACGTGCGATTTCTTGGAATTTTTTAACGATATTTTACAGACTTTGCAATAACTTTCGGAATCACTGGCAGTGGACATACAATCAGTTTGACCCTTAATCCAACTCGCCATTGTTTCACGATGCCATTCTCGACGTTGTTTCATATCATATCTGAAAAAGTAACTTAATAGTATATTAAAAAACAAGTTTCATAAGCCATCATTTTGCCGCACGAGATCAGTTTAGAGTAGTATGGATAGTATCTAAAGAGCGAGTGCGGCAACAGGCCTTATGAAACGAGTTTTTTATACTATTTTTTCTATTTTGCGTTTTTTACATTAATAAATTGGAATTATTTAATTTGAAAGTTAAGAGATTTATTTTTATATAAAGCATGCCGTTGGTCACATTGATACTTGACATTTTCAAATTTAAATTTTGCTATCCGCCAAGTATATTATATTACATATTATTTATTAATTTTCGTTAACATTACTTAATATTTTATTTAAAAATATAAACATGAGTGACATAGAAACTAATATATCTTGTTGTCAATTGTATACAATATACGTTGTTTGTGTAGCGTTTGTAAATATATCATATCTGTCAATTGTACTTAAATTTTTAAAATCAAATGACAGCAATGATATTTATTTCTGTTCGAACAACGCCAACATTGAAAAATGAAAAAACTGTTTTGGGTGTCATAATGAGTTCATTTCGACGCGAAATAGAAAATTTTCATAAAATAAATAAATCACTTTTCTTACCTAAATAGTTGTCTATTTTTCTTTTCTTAATATATTTGATATCCTACAAATTGATCTGAGTGGTTTATTAGTGAGTAATTAGTGTAAATTTGATTCATTATTTTATTTAATTAGTAACGTATTCTGTTAAATTTTTTTTTTTAATATATACAAATCCTAACATTGTATAATTAAACTATTTGCCACATTTGTAATCATTTTCACCACTTAGGAAATTGATTTTTTTTGTAAACTCAACATAGACATTTTACATATACAGGCTGAGCCTTTAAATAATTGGAATTTCCAATTTTGTGAATACATTGCGTATTTTAAATTGCGACATTATTTTCCACTATAATTATCTAACTGTGTGTACCATCTAAGTTTATTTGCTTAAACTGAGTGTAACGTAACCAATGTAAAGTACATCAAAGCTTTGTTGGACTACTGATGCAAAGATTTATAACTTAATACACGTTATTTTATATTGTCTATTACATGCCAATTTTGTAATCTTTATTGTTGAATTTTATTTCGATTCAGTTGACTAGTACCTAATCAGTTTGTATCATATTTTTTGATTTAATTGGTTTTCATAATAAATTTTATTGTTACTGTTTAACTTGGTGTTTGAGTTTGATTACTTTATCTCCTAACGAGAAAAAGTGTTAGTTTTTGTGTACCAGGTATACGAACACCCCCTTTTAGTTTTCTTAAGCCCTTATGGCCCGAGGGTATTCTACGTTAACCAGGAAACTTGCCAGACCGAACGTAGTGGTGCCCAAATAATATCTATGCGTTGTGTTGGCTCACGACGCTCCCGCATTAGAATTCTGAGCTGGCCGGTAAGTTTTTCGAGGAGCCTTCGTAGACCAGGTGCGGACTTAGGACTCGTCGTAATCCCAACTGTGGTATTGTTACCTGTACTGTTTAAGGTGTAACAGTAAATAACAGTTAAAACAATGAAAAAAAAAGAAACTAACTCACAGTACTTTATTCATTTTACAAAATATAAACTAATAAATATAATGTGTCCATTTGAAAAGTCAATCTAGGTTACTTTGAAATTTTGATAGAATAAGACGCTAATATATTAGTATGTGTTTGTTGTTCCGTAAACGTAATCCAAATGATATTTGAGGTTATTATAACAATCCAGTAATGTTGCAGAATATCATCAAAAATTTTGAACGCAGGATTTTAAAGTGCATTGATCTTGAAGGACAACATTTGTTATAGTTTTCAATAAATACCTATTATTTGTTATTTATTTGTATGTATGAAACTATCAAAATATACGACTTCGTAGGTTAAGTAGTAAATTTTAATTTACGACATACCTACTTCAAAACGTTCTCAGTAAATCACATGCTACTAGATTGACTTTTCAAATGAACATTTGTTAAAATAAATTAGAAAACTCTTCATGTGTTATAGAGCCGTCCCTGCGCATTAGCGGCCGTGCGAATTACAACGGAAGCATAATGCGAAGTGATACCTAGAAATAAGATAAGGACACGATGTGTTAAAAACTAAATGTAATACACAATTTAAATCATTCTAACGCCTCACGTTTTAATCATCAAGAATTGTACATTAGCAATCTAACGCTTAACGTTAATTCCTGTAATACAGTTTTTATATCGTTCGCTTCACTTTTTACTTTTAAATAAACACTATTTTAAATCTACGTTAATGTTTTAATTTACCTTAATAATAAAGAAAATAAACCTTTTTAAAAAGCCGTAACGAGGGCTACAAAATATAATTCACGCTTCTATCTACGCCCATGAAGAAAGGAATTTCACTGTAATATTGAAGTAATTACACAATTCGACGACAAAAAACAGATGTGCGGTTAACCGAATGAATAGTGCTATTCAATAACTGCGTGTTGTACTTAACGATGTTATAGAGTCTATAACATCGTTACGATGGACCATTCAAATAGTCTATTATATAGACTATTTGAATGGTCCATCGTAATTTCGGCCTGATGCGTCCGGTCTCTAATAATAAAGTATTGAACTATATACTTTTAAGAAGTGCCGGATCAGTGCCCTCTTTGGAGTTAATTTTATTTTATATCACTACTGCATTACGTCAGTGAGTCTAAAGTTGCCTATGTTTATAACACATTTAATATTTTAAAATGCTTTCTGACTTTCATATGCAATAGTTTCCTATATATTGTATATATGTTGTTAAAAAATCTATGTACAAGAAAACGCCAAATAAGATGGCGAGCGGTGGGGATGCGCCATAGTCGTTTTTAATCGTTTTTAAAAATGCGTACGTCCGCCTACTTGCAACTTTATGTAAAACCAAATACGAACCTTCCCACTACTTCTAATAACTGCGTGGACTTACTCCCACCGCTCGCCTTCTTATTTGGCGTTTACAGTAGGTATTGTTAACTTTTAGATGATAATTGTACCAACAAATATCTAATATAAAATGCTATTTATTGAATTAATACATCTATTTCACATTTTTCGAAATAGTTTCTTTATTAATTATTTTATTAAAATTAGTGCTTTTCGGCCGGAGCGCTATTTATACATAGTCTATTTACGATTCTGTCATAGTCAGTAATATCAGGCGCAATAACCTAAAGGTAACAAGTTACTAACCTCTCGATCCTATTATTGCTGCATTCAGAATATATTACCTATCCTTCATAACGGTGCCAGTATCATATGCAATATGTCACAACTGCTATTACCGGTGTTGCTTTTTTCATGTTGTTTTCTGCCATTTAAATTTATCAACCGTAAGGCAAAATATAAACAAAATTTAGCAACACTTGCGGAATACCTAATTCAAACATCCGAAATAAAAAATATAATACTAAGCAGGTACTTAAGAGTCATATACTTTATTAATAGAGATTATATTTATGTAATAAATACAACAGAATGAAAGCATATTTAAACAAATGCCGTCCATCAAGTTATATGCACATTCACGTAGCGGTGGGCGCGTTCGACTCTGTTGTATGGACAAGATTCGCAATTCTACTTATGAGGCACGCCATAAGATATGAGTAAATACTGTTTTTACAACGAATGTTGGAAATGTCCGCCGTTATTTTCAACACAAGCGTTGCACCTACAAATCCAGTTTTCCCGAACATGTGTGGATAGACAAAATGTGTAACAATCGACTATTCTTATGAATCGTAAATTGCACTCTGAACAGTTCTATTCATACGAATATTATTGTGAGGTCAACGGAGTAAAAGTATGTAAACAAACTCCAATAAAGATTTAAGTAAGATAGGGCAGGTGGCAAATCGCAGGACGTCAGTATTGGAACTTTTTTATAATTTTTTCACGGAAATGGTTAATTCTACAGCAAATTTCCGTTAGAGTTTTTTGTATTCTCTTTCTGCAAACTCGAGTCAAAAATATGCGTTATTATTAAGGATACGTTAAAGAACAAAACTTTGATCTTTTTACGTCGAAACTACTGATTTTTGCCATACATTTATTAAGCTTTTTTAATTGTTTTTATACGTTCTACCTAGTTTCAAAAGGATGGCATATCATTCCCTTTACATATTATATGTACATATAAAGCGTGTCCACGAACAACCCTAAAGAATGAAATGGGTGATTGTTAAAGACCGGACAAATCGGGTTGAAATGACGTCGTCACTACGACGGACGATATACGATAAATAGTCTACAACATCTGTAAGTACGTCACGCAGCTATTGAATGCACTATTGATCTGGCTAGCGCCCACATCTGTTTTCATCGACAATTGCCACGTTTTTACAATTAAATTTCTGTTTTCATGAACGTAAATTGGAGGGGGGGGGTTATAATTTATTTTATTTATTAGTTTATAGTGTTGTGAGTTAGTTTCTTGTCTTCATAGTTTTAACTGTTAATTACATCGTAATTTTTGTGATAGATCCTGTTTAATATCGTTTGATTGAATCTACTTCTGACGTAAGTGTGCATTGAATTTCGTTCAGTTTCAATAACTTACGCTACATTTTTAGTTTTCATTTATTTAGATCTAGAGCATTGTTTAATTTACTTTTTCTGATATGATATGAAAGAACGTCGAGAACGGCATCGTAAAACAATGGCGAGTTGGATTGACGGTCATACTGATTGTATATCCATTGTCAGTAATTCCGAAATTTATTGCAAAATCTGTAAAATATCGTTAAAAAATTCCATGAAATCGCACGTACAACGTCACTTAGCATCGCAAACACATGCACAGAAATTGGAACTGTTGGAATCTGACAATTTTAACGAAGAACTATGTGAAACTTTTATGGAGGCTAATAGTCCATTAAATAAACTTAACAATGCCACTTTAAAAATATTTCTCAAAACATATACTGGTCGAAATGTTCCTGATGAATCCACCTTACGCAAATATTATGTTTCTAAGTGCTACACGAAAGCAGTAAAACGCATTAAAAGCCATCAAATCAGTACCTATGGATAAGTGCCGATGAAATTGTCGATATATTAGGATGCTGTGTGGTGGTAAATGTTGTAGCTGGTGTAGTACATCCAAGTATTCCATATAACGCATATGTAATAGCAACAAAAGTTATAAATACAGTGGATGCGGAAACAGTAGCTAAAACCATTTACGAGAATATTCAAAAAATACTTCATTCGGACGACAGGTACAAAGAAAAAGGACTTTTATTTGTATGTGACAGTGCTGCATATATGTTAAAAACTGGCAGACTATTAAAGGAAACATATCCTAATATGCTGCATATTACTTGTGTAGCACATGTTCTCCACAGAATCTGTGAATATATCAGAGACACCTTTCCAGAAGTTGATAGACTTGTATCCGCTTTTAAAAATGTTTTCAGAAAAGCACATTGAGAGTAGCTCTTTACAGGGAAAAACTGCCATCTTTGTCACTGTCTCCCTCTCCAGTAATAACTAGATGGGGGACATGGTTGGAAGCTACTAGTATTTATGCAGAGAATTTCGATAGTTTACAATATTTCGTTGCATGTTTAAATGACGATGCCCGGAGTATTTCTGAGTGCAAGGAACTAACACAAATTCCATATTTAAAAAATCAGTTGTGCTTTCTTCAGAAACACTTTGGAAAATTGACAAAACTAATTGCTTATTTTGAAAATCAAAATCTCAAATTAAAAGATGGATTAACCACATTAGATGTGGCTATTAATAATTTGAAAAATATTCCAAGTGACTTCGGATGTGGCTTTCGGCAAAAGTTTTGCGCATTTTTTAATAGAAATTCAGATTTAATAACATTGCGGCAATTGTGTATGGGGACAATTCCTCAAAATCTAACTGCTAAATACGCTGAAATAAAAGAATATTTCCAGTATGTACTTATAACCAGTTGCGATGCAGAAAGGACGTTTTCTATTTACAAGGATGTATTTCATTCAAAGAGAATAAATTTTACAGAAGAGAACCTTGAGAAAGTATTGCTAGTAAATATTAATACTCCTTTACTCAACTTGAACTACAAAATGAACAAATAAAAATGTATTTCGTAGGCGTATATATACCCGTTTTATTATTATCTAAGTATAATTATATAAATAAAATTAAAAACTTTAAAAATACAAATGTTCAAAAGTACGCTCGTGGGCGATGAGTCATCAACCTCTCGTGTCCGGTCTCTAGTGATTGTACATACAAAAGTATGAAAAAACGTTTCTATCAACTTGGGTCCGGAAATGCTTCTTAAGGCAGCTACCGCACTTTAGAGATGTGTCACAAAACTGGAAAAAAAAAGAAAAAAGTTTGGATCTTATTTCTTAACCATTCAGAAAACGCTACACGAGCTGGAAAATCACCCTCCAATACAGCATGCACTTTTTGAAAATGAAACGGGTATAAGTTCTCTTTTAATAGAATATTATTAATAGACGATTTGGAAATTTCTGGATGCATCGCTGACAATCTTCGAACACTTAATTCTGGGTTGTCTTCAAGATCCATTAAAATAGTTTCTTTCGAATTCCTCAACTACAACGGGAGGGGAGGTCTACCCGTTTCTTTTTCTTTTTTAGGAAACACCGATTCGGTTTCCCAGAACCTTTGGTGAAGGGCGGTAAAAGTTGTTTGAAACTTTTCTGCATATCTACATCGTGCCGCTAATGCGTTACAATTAACTTCCCCGTAGATTAAATGCATATTCTTCACTAGTAAACGAAACCTTTTTTTTAATAAATAAACTAGAAACTGACTTTAAATTGTATAAAATTATTATTATCAGAATAACAATTTTTTACATTGACAATTGAAGCGTTGAGTGGATAAAGGTGTTATGTCACAATTTTCTATATTTTTACTTTTTTGGCTATTTCCCCTCATTCTTTAAATATTTTGTTACTTTATTACCTATGCTATGTAGACAAAAAAAATATATATTGAATTGATAAAGGTGTTATGGTAACATAAGGTGTTATGGTAACCTAACAATTCCATAGTACTCTAAAAGGTCTTCTAATTTGGATACATAACACCGTTAAGGCTTCTGTCATAAATTTGAGGTTATACTACTTTAATTAGTAACGGGTGTTCAGAAACATTCGAAGTCAAAGTAGTCCTTGAAAATATGAAGTCATGTCTGAGATAGATTGATTTTTGACAGACAACAGTTGACATTTAATAATTATTACAAATCAGATATAGCAAGCGCCAATTAAGTTGGCGCGAGGAGCGGGTGCGCAGAAGCCGTTTTTAAAAACGTCCACCCCCACTACTCAAGTAATTGTCAGAATACATTTGTCATTGACGTTTGACGGAACATAATGTCTTCGCTAGAGGATCATAAAGTGACACAAGCTCAGAGGTTAAAATTATCTGACATTTGATATAAATCTCCCCACTACTTCTAATTCTGCGCGAAGCTACCCCTCCTCGCGCCAACTTAATTGGCGTTTGCTATACTTAAGTAAAGATATACGATTTCTTGTTTAGAGCCCACTTGACTTCGAATGTTTCTGAACACCCGTTATAAGGTCTATTGTGGGAATGTTTAGTTCCTAGCAGAGACCAACGAGACCGGCAACTAATAACAAAAATTTGCCCTAGTGAAATGGAAGATCATTACGTCCTTCTCTAGTAATTAGGCAGTCAATTAAAGATGGCACTGTCCAACGATGACGTATTCACCCGCCAAAATTTAAATTTGCTTCTCTAGTTTATTGTCGTATTTCCTTTTTATGTTCATACGAAATGTTTATCTTTACATTTTCAGCAATTTCTTCATGTTTAATACATAAAGAAAAAGAACTGAAAATGTATAAACATATCGTACAAACATTTGTATTCTTCTTTGGTGGTACGCTTTACTATTTTCAATGAAATAATTGGAATACTTCACATAAAATTTACTTTATTATAACTACTATACAATTCTAAATAATTAAAATAATATACAATAATATAGACCTACGAAAATTAATATCTTTAATATCAATAATGGTGTAAAATAGACATTTTAAAAGTACAATAAAAAAAACATATTTTCTTAATAAATAATTGATGATTTAATGTTTTTAATTTTCTTGTAGTATTTTCGTTCCGTAAATTCCTTACTAACCTTGTGCAGTACCAAGGAAGTCTGTTTGACACAAACCATCTATTATTGAGCATCAAATAAAAGGATAATGCTGTGTGGAAGACATCCACGAAAAATCTAATTCAATCATTAAGCCAATACCTTGTCTTTTACTGTCCATTCCCTTACCTTTGGAAGATGCTTCGCACAACGAAGTTGAGGAAACAGTAATGATTGTGCACGTGATGATATTCCTGTTGAATAAATAAAATAATTAGACAGAAAAAAAAAGAGGAAGAATAATTTACCTTTAAATATATCTTTGATCATTAAAGACTCATTTAAGTATAATTTTGATATATTTTTGATGGTACAGCCTCTTTTTTGTGCATATTAATTTTAGTTTTCAAATGCGCTCCATGTTCTTTCTTTATTGCATTCACAGATAATTTTCCTTTTTGCTTTCTTTTTACTGTTGATATATTTACTTGCTGATGGGTAATAAGACACAAACTGAATTGCAAATAGGTATTCTACAGGTACTGTAGGTAAATTGCAATCAATTACAGCAGACCGATTTTCATGTGGCCGGTTAGAAGTACCGCCCTCGAGATGCGCACGAAATTCATAGGTAGGGGAACCTCTGGCATTCAGTGTTTTACATTGTTTTAAGCGATAAACACAGTAGTGCAGTGCCGTATTAAGGTAGTGAGTAATGGAGTTTAAAAGTAAATTAAATAAATGTGTTTTACACAGTCAAACTCGTGAAGTGATCTCAAATGTATTTAAATATATGCAAGAAGAAAAAACTTCAGGGGTATTCAAAATTCCACTGGATCAGTTATATGAACGCGTTATTGCCGCAACGGGTGTTTCTGAGAGAAGTATTAGACGGATTGTTAAAGAAAAAAGTGAAATAAACGCAGGTGCCGGTTCATCTTTTACATCGCCAAAGAAAAATAAAAGAAAACCAAGCCCAAAACCGACTTAGACGATGCAGATAAAGGTGTGCTGCGTAGAACAATTTTAAATACCTTTACTGTTGACAAAATTGTGCCTACAATGCCAAACATTCTAAGAAAATTTAAAGAAACAGGATACACTGGAGGAATAGATTCTCTTCGGAAAGTAGTAAAAGATATGGGCTTTCGTTGGAGAAAAACAAAAACCAACAGAAAGTTGTTAATGGAAAAGCACGACATTCGTCAGTTAAGAGTGTCTTATTTGCGTACCATTCAAAGCTACAGAAATTAAAAAAGACCGATTATATATATGGATGAAACTTACATCCACAGTTCTCATACCGTGGCTACTTGTTGGAGTGACAATTCCAATGAAGGATTAGCAAGGCCTATATCAAAAGGTCTAAGACTAATTATTGTTCATGCTGGCTGCGAGACGGGATTCATTCCGAATTCTAAATTGATTTTTAAGTCTAATACCACAACGGGAGATTATCAACACGCGATGAATTATGAAAATTACAAAAAATGGTTAGAAAAATTAATTCCAAACCTGCCTCCAAAGTCTGTCCTAGTAATTGACAATGCTCCTTATCATAATGTCCAAAAAGATAAACCACCGAATTCTAATAGCAGGAAATCAGTTATGATAGACTGGTTAAGGTCTAAAAATATTTACTTCGACAATAACATGCTCAAGCCCGATTTATATAATATTATTAAAGTACATAAGCCAACATTTAAAACGTTCGAGATAGATGAAATGTTAACACAACGTGGCCATAGTGTTTTGCGATTACCGCCATACCACCCAGATTTAAATCCGATTGAGTTAGTATGGGCATCTCTTAAACAATATGTGGCACAAAAAAAATGTACCATTCACTATTAGATATGTTCAACAGTTATGTGATAACTTTTTTGATGAATTTAGTGCTGCTGAATGGAATAAATGTTGTGACCACGCGATAAAGTGGGAGCAAAAGTTTTTGGAAGCGGAACCTCTCATAGACGAAGTTACAGACCAGTTCATTATTAATTTGGGTGAAGACTCTGAATCGGAGAGCGAAGAGGAAGTCAGTGATAGTGATTCTGCATAACTTTTTATATAAGTATATGTATAATTTACCGTAATTTGTTTGAAACTTAGTTATTGTTCATTATTGTTTTCTCCTATAATTATTTTTGAGTATTTATGTATTATTTCTTATTGTAATTATTATTTTCATTGTTATTTCCAATAATATTAGTATTAATAATATTCTTTTCTCCACGACTATTAAATAATGTTATTACAACACTCGCCTACGCTCGTTGAAGAATATACTGTTCTTTTGTACATATAGAAAGTTTACAATGTGATTATAATGAGAAAGAGATTAGCATAAACATTATTTGCCAATAATTCAGTTAATTATCCAAATTAGTTTTACTTAATCCTAAGCCTTTCTACCGTTAAGTGTAGCTAACAATCTTATTCAGTCATCCCCTTAATGTGATGTTAGTACGCTATTAGCTAGTAGGTAAGGTAAGACATTTTAATTAAACATGTTACATGAAACTATGCGTTTTATTTTACTTCTATTTGCCTTAATTTAGTGAAATACAAACCATTATAAACATAACGCTAAGAAATAAGTAATTAAACTTCTAGTTTCAAAAATTCTTTTATTGTAAATACCACTACAATATTGTTTCGCCATACAATGGCTTCATCAGGTGGATGAAATACCATTGTATGGCGAAACAATATTGTAGTGGTATTTACAATAAAAGAATTTTTGAAACTAGAAGTTTAATTTAAGAAACCGCCGAAAGGGATGCGAACTTCAGTACTAGAATCATTACGGCGACGAATCATAGATATACAGGTACGATCCTGAAACAAAGCACCAGGCACCAGCACCAGTGGAAGACGCTATCGTCACCACGACCGAAGAAAACTCGAAGTAAAATCAAGTCGATGTTGATTTGCTTCTTTAACCCTAATGGCATTGTGCACAAACAATATCCCCCACCAGGCGAAACAGTTAATGGACGATTATAGCGTTATAATGAAGTTTCAACAAGTATCTCCTTCGTCAATTAACCATTATAAACATGTTCAACAATGAGATTTTCTGAATTTATCCCTTACTACGTCCCAATGCACGACTCGCACAAAGAGTTTGCATTTCATTTTTCCGAATACCGTCTCTATCTAACACTGAACCTTACCTGACGCACGTACAAATTCTCCCACCGGCCACATGAAAATTGGTCTGCTGTACCTATGTATTTTCTATTGCTTGCAATGGTAATCTTTGTGGAATATATGTTTCTTCTTTCTTTTCTTCATCAGTTGAGATTCAGAACATTTTGATATTGACATGATTGTTTGTGCTAGATGTAAGGATGGTACAGCTCGAGTAAAATGGAAGTAATGTGTAACACATTACTTCCAAACCAAGTCTTGGATCAAAAACATGGACGCCTAAATATTAGTTGTTTTGTTATATATTCATTATTACTGACTCTTAAGGATTTCGTGGAAAATAATGTAATTTTTCCACATCTATTATCTCCTTTGCCGGACACGATATACAAAATTTTGAAGCCATTTTCAAATAATTTATATGCTGAAAGGAAAAAGTACTTGTAGCATAATTAAAAGCGTCAATGAGAGTAATTAAATACTTTTTTAAGAACTTGTTAATTTTGGGCAAACAAAACATTTTTGAGTAAAACAATATGGCGTGGCGTATGATGAAATTTCTTGTAAATCCCACTTACTTTTTCAACAGCAAAAAAACACTATACCTAGTCCAGATAAAAACTGATCTGGTCAACACTTGGTTGTATAACAAATATTTCAATAACTGAATTCAAATTCCGATATTGTATTATAATTCAGAACGATATGGAACATCTTGTAAGTATCTATAAACCACGAAAATAACATAACCAATAAAATTGAAATTATAGAAAATTTCAAAAGTATACATACTCCGAACTTACACGATTGATAGCGATCAGACACGAAGTTGTACGATTACAGTGCCCTCTTTAAATGACTGCCCAACTGGACGATAAGGATGGAAAGTACATATGTATTTTCAATCAAAGATAAGGATAGAAAATCGGATTAAATTTTCAATGATGTTGCCGGTCTCGTTAGTCTCTGTTTCCTAGTTTCTTTATATTTAACCGACAATGCCTTCACGGGGAAAACGGCTAGTCCAACTAGCAATTGAAAAGTCCATGGCTAACGGAAAAGGTATCTATGCATAATATAAGTAGATATATATGTATTTTAAACATCACGAATCTGTACCGACGAAGGTTAAGTTAGAGGTTTTAGATTATTTATATTACAGTTCGCACCTTTTTAAATACATGGACACTGAGTTATACGAATGCTAGTGTTATGCTTCATCTGCCTAGGTTGTCGATTAGGTACTAGGTCTATATATATTTACAGATAGCAGTTATTCCAGCGATGAATATGTGCCAAATGAGGAAGGTGATAGTGAATGGGATTCAGAAGATGCCTTGCATGAAGAGGAAATAAATAATAACCATACGTCTCAAAGAAAGAGGGAGGCGAGAAAAGTATCTGATAAAGATAATTCCAGAGATTTGTATGTGCCTGAAGAAAGACTGTCCGAAGAAGAATCCTGCAATATTTTCATAGAAAAAAAGGAGAGAGTTAAGAGGAAAATATTTGAAATAAAAGAAAAGACTTCTAGGAAAAGGGAAAGAGCACCACAGAATTGGAAAATGCAAAAAGCTGCTAAAGCAAGAGAATAGGGAAAAGGCTACTTGTCACAAACTGGAAAGATAGTAGCACCTAAACAAATAAAGCATGGTACATTATGTAAAGAAAACTGCCGCCTTAAGTGTACCGAAAAAATCAATCTTGAAGACAGGAAACGTATTTTATAAAATTATTATTCTTTAGACGTGAACGCAAAGAATGCTTTATTATTCAAAAGTATTACAATTTCAAATAGTTAATTGACGAAGGAGATACTTGTTGAAACTTCATTATAACGCTAAGAAATAAGTAATTAAACTTCTAGTTTCAAAAATTCTTTTATTGTAAATACCACTACAATATTGTTTCGCCATACAATGGCTTCATCAGGTGGATGAAGTACTCCATTTCCCCGTGAAGACATTGTCGGTTAAATGTAAAGAAACTAGGAACCAGAGACTAACGAGACCGGCAACATCATTGAAAATTTAATCCGATTTTCTATCCTTATCTTTGATTGAAAATATGTACTCTTTCCATCCTTATCGTCCAGTTGAGCAGTCATTTAAAGAGGGCACTGTAATCGTACAACTTCGTGTCTGATCGCTATCAATCGTGTAAGTTCGGAGTATAATTTTGAAATTTTCTATAATTTCAATTTTATTGGTTATGTTATTTTCGTGGTTTATAGATACTTACAAGATGTTCCATATCGTTCTGAATACAATATCGGAATTTGAATTGAGTTATTGAAATATTTGTTATACAAACAAGTGTTGACCAGATCAGTTTTTATCTGGACTATAGTGTAGAGTGTATAGTATAGGTATAGTGCTTTTTTGCTGTTGAAAAAGTAAGTTGGATTTACAAGAAATTTCATCATAAGCCACGCCATATTGTTTTACTCAAAAATGTTTTGTTTGCCCAAAATTAACAAGTTCTTAAAATAGTATATTAAAAAACAAATAAAGCATGCAGCTGGTCACATTGATACTTGACATTTTCAAATTTAAATCTTGCTATCCGCGAAGTATATTATATTACATATTATTTACTAATTTTCGTTAACATTACAATTAACAATACAATATAAAATATATTTTGCAGGTATCTCATATGGCAGTTGTCGAAAAATATTGAAAAAAGAACTACACATGAAACCCTATAAAATATCTCTGGTGCATGAATTACACCCACAAGATTATAATGTTTTTTTTAATAATATGCAACATTTATAGAATAATACAAAGTGACAAATGCATTTGTGTATAAAATGTCGCAGATAGTATTTATAACAGTTGTAAGATTTATTGAGATGTATAGCAAACGCCAATTAAGTTGGCGCGAGGAGGGGTAAGTTGGCGCAGGATTAGAAGTAGTGGGGAGATTTATATTTGGTTTTACATCAAATGTCAGATAATTCTAACCTCTGAGCGTGTATCACTTATGATCCCTAGCAAAGACATTATGTTCCGTCAAACGTCAATGACAAATGTATTCTGACAATTACTTGAGTAGTGGGGGGTGGACGTTTTTAGAAACGGCTTCTGCGCACCCCCTCCTCGCGCCAACTTAATTGGCGATTGCTATACATACGTTTTCTTTTTGTATATTTGTAAATTTATTTATAATATATGATGTTTATTAATATACTGTGGTGTTATTTTATTTAGTTATTCTCTATTTTAGTACAGATTAATCTGTTAGCACTGGTAATCATTTTGTGGATTTAAGGTTCGAATATATTTACTTTAAAATTACCGTATGACCACGTCTACGCCGCTGCATCACTACTGAAATTTGCAGATAAACAAAAAACCTTATAAACAAAATCAGTTTGACCAACTATTTCAGTCTTTTTGGCTCTCTCTGTATAAACTCGCCGCTCGTTTTCTAAACTGATCTCGTGCGACAAAATGATGCCTTATGAAACTTGTTTTTTAATATACTATTTTCTATTTTGCGTTCGAAATAAACTCATTATGAAACCCAAAACAGTATCGAAATGAGCTTCATTTCGATACGCTTTTTTTCATTTTTCAGTGTTGGCCTTGTTCGAACACAGAAATAAATATCATTGCTGTCATTTGTTGTCATATGATTTTAAGAATTTAAGTACATTTGACAGATATGATATATGTTCGTACTCTACACAAACAACGTATATTGTATACAATCGACAACAAGATATATTAGTTTCTGTCACTCATTTTTATATATTTGAATAAAATATCAAGGAATGTTAACGAAAATTAATAAATAATATGTAATATAGTATACTTCGCGGATAGCAAAATTTAAATTTGAAAATGTCTAGTATCAATGTGACCAACTGCATGCTTTATATAAAAGTAAGGCTCTGAACTTTCAAATTAAATAATTCGAATTTATTAATGTAAAAAGTGCAAAATAGAAAAAATAGTATAAAAAACTCGTTCCATAAGGCCTTTCGCCGCACTCGCTCTTTAGAAAACTCGCCGCTATCGCGGCTCGTTTTCTAAACTGATCTCGTGCGGCAAAGTGGTGCCTTATGGAACTTGTTTTTAATATAGTGTTTTTCCGTTAAACGCACTAGAAAGTTATAATATCATCGTCATATTTTACACAAATTCGTAAGCAGCCATGGATATTGTTTTATTAGTAAAATAGCTGTCGATGAAAATCCACATTTTCAAATAGAAGCACGTAATCAATACCATTTTAAAACGAATGTGTGGTGTGGAATCTTTAATAACCAAATATTTAGACCATACCTTTTTAGAAATAATTTAGGAAGAATTTGGAATTTTTACAAAATAAATTTTTCAACGAAATTGAAAATTGTCCCCTGGAATTACGAAGAAAAATGTACTTCCAATAAGATGGTTGTCCAGCTCACAGTAGCATCGAAGATAGAAATTACCTAAATGAGTTTTTTCCGGCGAAATGGATAGGTCGCTTTTCTGAGAATCCGTGGCTACCACGGTCCCCGGATCTGAATCTTGTGATTTTTTCTTCGGGATATTTCAAAAATCAAGTATACAAATATGGCCCATTTGAAATATTTACCACCTAGAAGAGACCATTAGAAACTGTTGGTTCAGATTCCATATGTATGTCTAAGAAATGTGTCAAATGAATTGTACAAAAGAACTATTATGTGCATAGAAAACGAGGGAAGAGATGTGGAAATATGAGACATTTTTCTTAACAAAATTTACATTTTTAATTTTTCATTTACTTAGCTTTTAAATATTATTTCTTCCTGCTTAATAGGTCAATTAAACACCAAAATATACTAAATTATTTTTTGTTTTCCATATAGTTTTTCTCACTTTGATAAATAAGGCCATTTTGGCCTATTTTAAAATTTCAAACGTCGTTTTAATGATAGAACAAGAGTGACATGAAAATTACTTTTTGCTTTTTGGTGGTGAAACAGAGGCTAATGCCGAAAACAATTTTTCAATGAATCAACTAATAAAAAAGTTTCGCATATGGATTAGACTTTTTGCGGACAGTGTACAAGAAAAAAAACCTTTGATGTATCCCATTTTAGGTTTTCAAACATACACAAACAACTAATCGAAAACGATTTTTAAAAAATTCTACAATAAAAGTTTTTTCCATATGGTGCGAACAATATGGCAGACGCAGTATGTATATAATATGTTATATGTATTTGTATGTATGTCGTGTCATAAGTGTACTGAAATAAATAGATATTATTATTATAATAAATGAACTTCTTCCTCATCACTAACATCTTCTTCTTCGTTGCCCTCATCGTTTTGATGCTCAATTCCCAAATCTACTCCATTATTGATATCTTCTTCACTGCGTTCTTCTTCATTGTCGTTTTTATCATTGCTTTTTTCGTCACTACCTTTAGTCTCTTCACTCCCGCCACTGATTCGTCTAACCCCACATACAACTCTTCGTCTGAATTTTCTGAATCAGTTATATTGTTTATAGCTTCTTCTAACTCCTTTTCGGTGACAGGTTTCTTCTAACGCCAATCTGAAAGATACCGATTGGAACTTTAGGACCCACATTAATTTACGAATGAGAACATAAATTAATAATTATTATTTACAAGATTCACAAAATTTAGTACTCAAAATCATTTGATTTAGGTGTAAATCTTAAGTCGAAATTTGGTTAGCCGTGCACGTGTCAACATGAAACAGTATTATGCATGTACTATGACAGACTAAATTTGACTAAATAAACGCCTAATGTGTGGGTATACAATGTTACCGGCTATTGAGTATAATGTATATACTATTATTGATATTTCCGATTTGCGTATGGTTTTGTTCATTTTTATTCCCATCAGGAGAGAAATTTGATAGGAAAGTATGGAAAGCTTATTTGAAAGAACCATTTTGATCACTTAAATTATTCATTTTTCTAATGAAAATTTAGTGCAAGTTCCGATTAATAAAACGAAGTATTTTCCATTATTATAGATTCGCACGTTTGTCAGATGTTCATTGTTTACAATTAGTTCAGATTGCATATATAAATTTTACATTGTTACTTTTCATATACTTACCGAAATAATTTTTTAATTAAAAATTCAATGTCCTTAAAAGTTTTTGCTGCACATTGAATCCTACTAGTTACAAAATACTAATTTGAGTGTATTAAGCCCAAGTGTATCCATTACGAATCGTTCATATATCACATTGGCATTTTGAATATTTTTTCTTATTTTAAAATATATCAAGTTGATTATACGTACACTATGCCTAAAACTTTCAAATTTGGTAATTAATTTTCTTTAAATATTTAATAAACAGACAATACATTTTAATTTTCAAAACTTTATTCAAATATTCTATTTTAAAAATATATATGTATATATTATATACAACTTTGTTTCTTGTCCGATGTTTCTTCTGAAGTTTCCCTTTTACGTTTCCCTTGATTCTTCTTACTTTTCGACATTTTGATTTCTCCAACCCTGCATATTTTTTTCTATATATTATTGTACTTTTTGTTCATTGAATTAACTTACATGGCTGTAGCTCGCGTTCCTGGACCCCAGAAAGGCTTCGGATTTTCTTGAAACCGAACCAATCCCTTTCTTTTAGATTCTGGGTTTGCGTCTGGATGAATTTCAAATGAATGTTTTTTTTGAGGTGGGTTGGATAGAATATTATATACTGATGTTCCTGCTATTAGTCGTTTCTCACTTACTGGATGACTTTCAACCCAACACCTCATTATATCCCAAATTATTTGGTTTGGAGCATCAGTTTTGATTGAATTTTTATGACAATGAGTGTATGATACATGATAACCAGCATTTAATATAGCTGATCTATTAACAATTTAATTCAAAAATATATGCAAATAATACATAAATTATAATAAGGAAAATCTTATTTTAATATAATTACCTTAATAGAAGCATTGGTGGAGTTTCAACATGTAATGTACCACTGAGTCTTTCCAAAGTATAATACAAAGGTGGCTCAATAAGTTCTTCTGAAATAACTGTTAATATGCCCTGTATTCTTTGTCTAGTTTTCAAGTGCTCTGGTATGTTATTCAAAACTTCATTAATGAAGCCTTTATTGTGTATAGGTGCCGCCCAAATTGGCCCTCCTACTTGGTACTTATGTTTACACTGATCACATTCTTTTTCAACAGGTACATTTGTAGGTAAACAAAATTTATCCTGATTATTTCTCTCATTTTTTTTAATGATTCCTAGAGGTTGTAGCATAAAACTATCACATCCTGTACAATGATATACATAAGATAATTTACTTAAGGTATATTTACACTTATGTGCTCCACTATATATTCGAACAAATACTCTAATATAAAAATCTGCAGATATTGATAATAATGGTTCAATATATCTTCCATACCGATTTGCATGTGATTCAATACATTGTAATAATATTCTCAAAGCCATTTCATGACATGATTTAATTCTTAATGATATTGATCCATATTTACTGTAACAAGTTTCTGGAGAGTTTCCAGCTAGAACTGCCATGTCTGTTGCTGTTACTAATAATAAACCTCCATCTTTGATGGCTTGTACAGCTGAATCAAGAAATATAGATGGACATCCATATGGATCTAAATCTATAACATCAAATTTATTTTGTTTTTTATGTTGATGCATTAACATACTGAAAACAAATGAAAGTTTACATGTGAAATATGTATTGGGAAAGTTATTATCTTACACAGCATCATTAAAGCTTGGAGTAATTAATTTGTTGACACTATTATCAGTAATATTTTGCTTTATGCAATCTACTGCTTTTTGTGAAAAGTCATTTGCGATAATTTCTTTAATTCTAGGAACTTCCTTTGCATATCGAATACTTCTTAAACCAGTTGCTGATAAAGCCTCCAACACAGTAATTCCAGTCTCACATTTAACACCAATATCTGCTGTTTCTAATACATTTCCAGTGATTACATTGACTTCTTCATTTTTATCCAACTTTTGCTTATTTTTACCCAATTGAAGGGTTCTTACAAATGCAATTAATACTGAAATACTATAACATTAACACTGTAAAAGAGTTCGTGTTATTGCAACTAAAAAAATTCTAGAATACCTCAAGTCCCTGTTAAATTCTTGCACAGGATTATAAAACACTTTTCCGCTAGTTTTAATTGATGCATGTCCTTCGGCAATTATTTGTGTGTTATTTGTAATTTCTGCCTCCATTTTAGTGGAATTAAAGTAAGTGTGAATAGTTAAAGGAAATTCGTAGAATTTATAACCCCAATGCGTTTTTGAGGTTAGAACTAGAACACGTTTATACATGTCAATTAAGGTACATAACAACCAGCAGTGAACGCAGAATACAAAAGAATTATACACTGTGCCAGAGATAAACGATGCAAAGGATGTGATCTAGGGATACTACATATTTCCAAAATATCTTCCTAATATAATCATAAAAGTTATTTTTTTATTTATTAGTGATTTACTTATAAGATAATTAATACATTATTATTGAAAGTTCTGTTATTGCTTGAAAATTTTAGAAACAACCAATCAAATATAGGATTTTAAACGTCAAATTTTTCATCACATTTCATAATTTTCGTTTTAAATTGTTCATCCAAATCACTCGTCCGCTAAATTAGTAAACCTTTATACCAATTCCTGATGCACACTTTCCTTAATTGTATTCGTTGTAGACTTACTGCAAACAGTACTGTAAGAAGTTATTCCAAAAACAAAAATTCTGACTTACTAACCTTACTTAAAACCATGCCCAAAGAACCCAAACATATTTCAGAAGCACAAAAAATAAGAAAGAAAATAAAAGAGAAGTCATCTAAGTATGTACCAGGACGTGTTACTCTGCAAGTGCTGGGAACTGGAGCAGAAGGAGCCCCTAGTAGTCTTTATGTATTTTCGGACCAGTCTAGGTTAGAAACTAATCTTAGAGTCATATTTTTTATAGTTTTAGGCTTTTGTTATGTATTGTAGATATTTATTTAATTGTGGTGAAGGTACCCAAAGACTAGCTCATGAACATAAAATGAAATTGGCAAAGTTAGAACATATTTTCATCACACAACCCACTTGGAAGAATATTGGTGGTTTACCTGGTACATCTTTAACAATACAAGATGTTGGTGTTCCTCAAATTACCTTGCATGGACCTGAAGGTTTGGTAAGATTATTTAAATATGTTTTCGTAGGTACGTTTATCAAATACGTGTTAATTTAAGGATGAATTATTTGTCGCAACAAAAAGATTTGTTGTCATTAAAAACTTGCATATTACAATGGCAGATTGTAGTGTGAATAATAAATTTGAAGATAATGTAATGGTAGTGGAATATGTACCTTTGGAAAAATCTGATAATGATTTTTCCAGTAAAACAAAAGATATTGATGGGGAGTTATTTTTAACAAATTCGACAATAGAATCATCTACTGATGGATCTGCTAGGTCTAATTATTTAAATAAAGACACTCAAGCTGGATCCTCAATGGATACTGTAAGTTATTAATGTTATTATATATATATAACAAGTGTTCATTTGAAAAGTCAATCTAGGTGACTTTCAAATTTTGATAGAATAAGACGCATATATATTAGAATATTAGTATGTGTTTGTTGTTCCGTAAACGTAAATCCAAATGACATTTGATAATGTCAATCACAAATATCAGTTAGTGCATAAAATAATCGTGCGTCGATTCTGGTTTAAATAAATTTCTTCTCAGTTTTAAAATGGCTTTCACTTTAGAACATAAAATTTTAGTCCAGGCTTATTTTCGAAGTGGTAATAAAATTGATGGTTTATGGGTTTATTCAGTTCAAGATTGCATGGTAGAATTTCAAGTTGAGTTTCCACATTTTGTAATAGATTATATACAATTTAAGAATACTTTGGATAGAACTTTAAAACTTTTTTCTGAAACTGGTAGTCTCTTAAGAAAATCAGGCAGTGGAGCAGTTAAGAAACGTACACCTCAAGTTGTCAATCGTATTGAAGAAATAATGTATAATGAACCACAAACATCTGTTCGACATTTGAGTCAACAAATAAACCTTTCTGTTGGTTACTCACAAGTTATTAAAAAAAGATATGCAATTTTATCCATACTGTGTCACAGCAGTACAAGAATTGTTAGAAATTGATTACCCACGTAGACTACAGTTTTGAAATTGGTTTGTAAATATGAACAATAATGGAGAACTTTCGCAAAGAGTCATCTTTACTGATGAAGCATGGTTTTATAAAACGGGATACCTAAATTCACAAAATACAAGAATTTGGAGTAGTGAAAATCCACATGTAATTAATGAAGAATCGCTGCATTCAGAAAAAATTGGTGTTTGGGCAGCGATAAGCCAAAGGCGAATCATTGGACCAATATTTTTTCAGGGAACGTTAACTGCTCAAAGGTACCGTAGGGAAATTTTACAACCATTTGTCAATCAGTTGCATGATAATGAACTACAAAATGCATATTTCCAACAAGACCGAGCACCTTGTCACTGTACTGCAGAATCTTTGGATTATTTAAGAGAATTTTTTGATGACCGTATAATTAGTCGAAATACTGAAATTGCCTGGCCTGCACGTTCATGGGATTTAACACCTTGCGACTTCTTTTTGTGGCCTTATCTAAAAAATAACATATTTCGAACACCTATATTGAATTTGAATGATATGCTACAGAGAATCGAACGGAAATGCATGGAAATTAATAACAATCCAGTAATGTTGCAGAATATCATCAGAAATTTTGAACGGAGGATTTTATAGTGCATTGATCTTGAATGACAACATTTTCAACATTTGTTATAGTTTTCAATAAATACCTATTATTTGTTATTTATTTGTATGTATGAAACTGTCAAAATATACGACTTCGTAGGTTAAGTAGTAAATTTTAATTTACGACATACTTCAAAATGTTCTCAGTAAATCACATGCTACTAGATTGACTTTTCAAATGAACACTTGTTATATATATATATATATATATATATATGTATATATATATATTTTTTTTTAAATTAGACTAGACATAGCTTTTGTTATTAGATGAATGTTGGTACATCTACAAGATCAACAAAAAAAAGGAATCGAAGTAGGCGTAATTCTCAGTCAATTGGACCATATGTTTCTGAAGATATTGTTGAGGATGATACAGACTATTATGCTCATGAACGTAAGAATCATAAACGTAAAAGACGATCCAGATCTCAATCAGGTAGTCCTTCCTACTAATCCATTTCCTAAATATCCTTTTTGTTTCCAATCTATATGTATGTTGTCATTTTAATTGGTAACTTGTCTCAAACCTTAGTTAAAGTTGAAAAAGCAATTGTTAAACGAAAAAAATATATAAAGAACAAGGACAACAACTACAAATAAAATTATTATTTGCTTATATTTTTAGTAAGTGGTACAAGGACAGCTCCGGAAAGGATATCTGAAAGTTCAAAATTACGTTTGACTGAAAGAAAAGAAAAAGGTATTTCAATGGCATACATCTGTAGGCTACAACCTAGACCAGGTGCATTAAATTTAGAAAATTGCGTAAAATATGGCGTACCACCAGGACCTTTATTAGGTAAATTAAAAGCTGGAGAAGATGTCACTTTAGAATCTGGAGTCGTTGTTAAATCTGTTGATGTTCGTGAACCCGATGATCCAGGACCAGTATTTATTGGTAAGATTAACATAAACTAAGAAAAATACTGTTGAATATATTTGAAGTAACTTTGGTTATTATTACAGTTGTAGACTGTCCATCTGTTGATTATCTGCCTTCACTTAGAGAAAACGGGAAATTTAAAAGACATCAGAAGTATGCCATGAAAAATGATGACTTGGCATTTTTGGTAGTACATTTTTCCCCAAAATCTGTGACAAATCATCCAAGGTATTATAAACTCCTATAGTCTATTTTTAAAGTAGAGAGACGAATTTCTGAACGTACGCCTGGCCCAAAGTACATGCACGAAAATCTTGAAAACAATTTGTACGCGGCAAAATTCAAATAATTTTTGCATTTGTGACACGCATATATTAAGTATAGACCTATGCAAAATCAACAACAGGAATTTATCTAGGATGACAGAAGAGGAAAGAAATTAAGTAAATATTAGAAAGTGTAAACGGAGAATAGATAAGATAAGATACATAACATTTATTTATTATAATACAAAATATACATTAATAATACATTTATTGTAAACTTACTGGTTCAGCAAAAATTACATTCAAATATTTATTTACAGAAATGCAAATGTAATAAAAATATTTATCATAAACTTATGAGCTGCTCATAACTATTAGAAGTAAATTAATATATCTCTAAATTATGATGATGATATTGAACTACAATCAAAATCTTCACTGTCACTATCCTCTTCAACTCTAATGATGAATGGTTCTACTACTTCGTCAATTATTGCATCAAGATCTTTCGTACGGGATTCTTCTTTTATAACATGGTTTGTGCATTTTAGCCAAGTAGTAGCTGTTACATTTCCCAAGGCGTCAAGTAATAATTGTCTCACTTCAGATAATTTAAAGGTTTTGTTTTTGGCAGCCACTTCATTCTTTATTTGGGCCCAAACAAGCTCGATAGGGTTCAGTTTGCAGTGGTAAGGAGGTAATCGTAACACAGTTTTATTTTGTGATTTTGCTAGTTCATCAATAACATAGGAATTATAAATATTCTTATGAATTTTAACCAAGCTTAACAGTTCAGCTCTGACCATATCCTCATCATATTGTATTTCCTTACTTGTTAGCCAATTTTGAATATCCACCTTTCTCCATGATGATGATGGTGGCTTTTCTATTTTACGACTATGATATGATGCATTATCCATAACTATAACAGCATTGTCAGGTAAATAGTTTAAAATTCGAGAGAACCATTCTTCAAAAACAGTGGCATTCATTTCATCGTGGTAATCAGTAGTTTTCTTTCCTTCAAATAATAATAAGCCATCTTTTACAAAGCCATTACAACTTCCAATGTGCAACAAAATAAGACGACGTCCCTTTCCTGCTGGATTTTTTAATCCAGTTGTAAGCCCTTTGATAAAGGCTTGTCTACGACTGAATATTTGTGTCAGTCCACACTTTCTGTACTATATGACCCTCATTCACCCAAGTTTCATCCAAATAGAAAATTGATCTGTCCTGAGCTCTATATTGTGAAATATCTCTGAAATATTGTCGCCTCCATCTTACAATGTCATCTCTTTCGGTCAAAATACTATTTCTGCTGCTTTTTAAGTATCTAGAGAACATAGCACAATTATATACATGTATTTCTATATAATAAATATTTCTTACTTAAAATTCATTCGCTTTATTAGCAAATACAATGTTGATCGACTCATGTTTGGCAAATCTTCGTCATTTCTTACTTGCACCAGCACCTTATCTAATGTCGGAGGTTCATTTTGTCGGAAACATATTGTGAACTATTTGGCGTATAGCAGTTTTCACAGTCTCATCAAAGGATTTCAGTAAAGAAGGCCTACCACTAATTTTTTTAGGATCTGCACATTTTCTAGAGGCTTTATACTCCTTAACTACCCGACACACTGTTGCTCTTGAAATTCCTGTAAGCATACTCTGTAAAATATAGATCATATGTAATAAATTATATTCACTTGCCTACTACGTCAGAAATTAGTTTTATCATGTCAAGTTTCTTGATATTGGGTGTATCGGCTATAATTTTCTTGTAAGCATTGATCAGGGTCTGCTTTTCGGTACTACGCAAATGATTCGTATTTTCACGCTTTTTCGGAGGAGAACAAGCATGTTCACGGTCAGCGGCACTTGTACTTGGTTGTGCATCCATATTGGAGACCAACTATAAAACTCTTTTAATTGTATTTATTTCAATATATTGCTTATAAATTACTTACACGAGTGTATCTGATAACTATTACTGTCGAACTCCGAAAAGAACTGGTAAAGTATATAATGAAATAACGGAGAAATAATAGAAACAAGGCTTAATTATAAACAATGTCAGTTGATCAGAATCTGAGCAAGATTTGTACGGTGTCATTTGGCCTTGCTTTCAACCAATGAGATTTCACTGTCAAAGTGGTCTGTTCAGAAATTCGTCTCTCTACTTTAAAAATAGAGTATAGACAAAATTAATGCATCACTTTTTTACGTTTACTATTACTTGTAATTTTCAGTTTTAATTCGTGAAATATAGTATCTAGGTAGCTTAGGATGCAGTCTGTTACTATTAAAAAAAAATTGCAATTATTTGACGTTTTTAAGGTTATAAGTTTGCAAATAAGTGTACAGCTCTCGCAGTATAAGTTGGCGAACGGTGGCGATGCGCCGTAAACATATTTAGGAAACGTAACACCAACCTGTCTGATTCAGTTACTGCATAGCGAATGACATATAATAATACGCAATCTACCCTTCCTCTATCTGCGCGAACTCACTCCCACTCTTCGCCAACTTATAATGCGAGAGCTGTATGTGGTGTTGATTTCATAAAAGCTGTTAAACAAAAATTTGTCAGTTTAATTTTGTCGATCATTAGTTTGATTTTAATTTGTTTAAAATAATAAAATACACTGTCTAGTATAGCTATAGTTGAACATATGAAACGTCAACTCAATTTAAGTGAACATGAAGCATCTCTAGCAATAGCTCTGGTTAATTATTGCCGTAGCCAGGACTATGTGACTAATTTGTTAGGCGTTAAACAGTCAACAATAAGTCGGACGGTTAAATATTTTAATGAACTTGGGACTTTCTCTGGAGCAAGAGGACAAGGTCGTAAAAGATCCACAAATGAAGTAGATGATCGATTTCTTAGACAATTTGCTTTAAGGACGAGACTAAGACCTCTAGCAGAAGTCCGAAATGTAGAGATTTCTGCAAGAACAGTCAGGAGAAGGCTTAATGAAGCAGGATTAAAGAGTAGAAGACCAGCAATTGCACCACTGCTCACCAGGCAACATAAAGTTGTTAGATTCCGTTTCGGCAATCTGGACTGTTGACGATTGGAAATAAGTTTTGTTTTCGGAAGAAACACGAGTCAGTCTGAAGTCACCAGATGGACGTGAGCGTGTTTGGAGAAGACCACATGAGAGGTTTGCTGCTGCAATATGTCTCCAAGAGATCCATTTTGTGGTGGGTCAGTAATGTTCTGGGGAGCAATTTGTTTTGACGCTCGCACGCAGTTGGTGCCTATTCACAGGAGATCAATGAAAGCAAATTTGTATATCGAGAATATTGTTGAAGAGCATGTTGTGCTATTTGCTCCATTTATCGGCGCCAACTTTCTCTTTATGCAAGATAACGCTCGACCACACGTTGCTGTAGACGTAATGGACTACTTTCGAGAGGTGAATATTCAGGTTATGGAGTGGCCATCTAAAAGCCCGGAAATGGGTCCCATAGAGCATCTGTGGGATGCACTTACACGGGCAGTTAGGCACCACATATCTGCTCCTATAGTTCTTAGGGAACTTGAAGAAGCTGTGGTTGTTGAATGGGAGAATATTCCTCAAGCCACCATCTGCAACTTAATTAGTAGTATGCCTAGACGAATGGAAGAAGTTATAAGAGTAAGGGCAGGCAATTTTAAAGTTCAATTTAATTTTAGAAGCACTTTTTATAATTTCTAAATGTTCAATGTGCTTTCAAGTTTAGATATTACTGTAATATTTTTGTTAAATTTGTATCACGTTGAAAATATAAAAGTTAGTTAAAGTGTTTTTTGCTAGAATTCATGCGTTATATTTTGTCACTTACTATGTAATGCGTTAATTTTGTCCAGAACTTTATTAGTCTATAATATTGTATTTAAGTATATGAAGCATATGCTAATGTATGAGTCAAATAGAATCTAAAATTAATAAGGAAACAAAAACACAAATAATTAAAAAAAAAATCATTATAAATAAAAATTCGTAACAGTAAAAACCGAAATGAAAAATCAAAATATCCCGAAATTCTTAAAAATTTAAAGTTAGTTCTTGTTGGTTTAGTGAATAGATTAACTAACTAGGTTGGAATTATGGTAGTGTCTAGATTGTCTAGAATATTATCGAGATTTTTTTAATCCAGTTCAGAGTGAAGATAATGTCTCTAGGATTATAATAGGTCAATACATTGTTCTAACCACATTACTGGCCTCGTTTAATCTGTTAAAGGAAATATTATAATAATTAGTGTTAATAATCTAAGAAAACAATAAAGGCAATTTTGATACAATTGTAATCTAAGAACTTGAGTTGCTTATATATTTACACATTATTGTAATAAAAAATATATATTAAGTATGATTTTCCAGCTACAAGGAATGGATTGACGAATTTTCACCAAGTACTCACCATTTAATTTTAAACGATGCAAATAGCTGTATGGGAAGCATTTCAGTGCACAGAATCCAATACAAATTAAATATGTTAAACCCAGATATTTTCCCATTGCTTAACGATACAGGAACAGAAATTATGGAAATTGAGGTGAATAATTTTTATACATGTGACATCTAATTTTAATTCAATTTACTTAAAAACATGTCAATGTCCGCTACATACAGATCACGCGAGATCCTTCTTCCAAAAAAATTAAAACAGATATGGTAGATACCCAGTGCCAAGTGGAAGATAGCAGTTCATATTTGGATAAACTTACAGTTGAATCGAGTTCTTCATCGCCAAATTACGATTATATCCGTGCTAATACGTTATTGAATTTCCATTTAAGACCTAGGCGAGGGATCGATAGGTTAGTACAAATTATACGTTACATATACTATGTGTGTCGATCAACTGTATTCGTAGAGTTGGGGAAGAATTTTCATTAACTCTTTGTCATTATATAATCAACTCCAAATGTCAGTTTTGATAATCGCATAGTAAGTTATTTGTTTCGGAAAAAAATACATGTTTAAAAGTTAATTCAACTGCAAAAAAATATGATTTCCTGATAGAATTGCATTAGATTTTTTTTTTCTACTGGAAGACTAAACTTTAATGAAACTTGCTTACTAAATAATGGTGCTTATATTTACGTAGTGTTTATTATCCCAGTATAGTTCGGATTACCTGGAATGAGCTGGGAAATTTTAAATGGTCAGATAAGTTGCTGGTATTCTTGCTTATAAGTTATACATTTAAGCCAGTTTTCTGTCATTTAAAGCTTTAAAATATTTGCAAACAGCTGATTTTTTTTTCTTTTATTGGCTTGCTTAAAGTCTTTTATCTTAGTTTTTTTTAGGCACTAAATTCTCATTATATTCTGATTCATCTTTATCCCTTGTTAAGTGCAGTGACAGACTTGTAAATTCTTCATATGATATCTGCAAATTATTGCTTCATTATGCATTACACCCATAGATAAGAGATAATACCCCATACCGTTTAAATCTTTTTTAGACTACATACCATTTGATTTCCCACTACTGCTTTTTAAAATAAATTTCTCCATGTTATAAAAACACTTATTCATAAGATACCATGAGGTGTTATTTGTTTAACGTATACATTATTTTATTGTGTTACTGAAATGACCCCAATAGGTGGGTTGCGTTCGGTAATTCATAAACATGTCTCTGACCGTTCTTAAACTATTATTCTTCTGATACCACATTATCATTGCTATGAAAAGGTAGCAATTTCGTCTTTATTCATATTTTAAATAAATTATCTATTTTTCAATCAAATGTATTTAATTTAAGATTTATGTATGAACAAAAATTCATAAATATTTGACATTAAAAAATTGTTTGAACCTCTACCTGGCAAAGTAATTTAAGAATTAAGCAATAGCAAAATACTTCACTGGTATATAACTGGTTGCCTACTGTGCCACTAATACATTGCCTTTCTTTTCTAGCATTACATGTAGCGAATGTAACGTGTGTTCATTTGAAAAGTCAATCTAGGTTACTTTGAAATTTTGATAGAATAAGACGCATATATATTAGTATGTGTTTGTTGTTCCGTAAACGTAAATCCAAATGACATTTGATAATGTCAATCACATTTGTTATTTATTTGTATGTATGAAACTGTCAAAATATACGACTTCGTAGGTTAAGTAGTAAATTTTAATTTACGACATACTTCAAAATGTTCTCAGTAAATCACATGCTACTAGATTGACTTTTCAAATGAACACCCGTTATGTGTAATGATAAAAAAGAAAGAGCTCGATATACAGTATCTAATTTATAGCCTGCTAGTATGTCACATAATCACTCTGTCACAGTAGATGCTTTCTAAGCTCATTCCAGCTAATCCGAACTGTACTGAGATAATGAACGCTATGTAAATATATATACCATTATTTAGGAAGCAAACTTCATTCAATTTAGTCTTCCAGTAGAAAAAAATTCTGTAACTGTATTAGAGGTCTAGTTAGAGCGTGCCAAATATAACGATATGAGATGTATATCAAAATAAAATAGAGCACATTGGCGCAGTTGAAATAGTTCAGAGTACGTGCTTGGAACGCTACTAGTATGTTTAGTTTATAGCGTTAGTAAATATCTGTTTATCGTTTTAAGATTAATGATGATATTCTTTTGGATAATATCAGAATTGCATGTGCATTGTTTGTAACATTAGTATTTTCCTTAAAATTTATTTAACTTCTCCAATCTCCATGGCAATCTAGCAATTTAAGAATTAAGCAACAGGCAAATATTACACTGGTGTATAACTAGTTGCCTACTATGCCACTATTGCATTGACTATTCTTTTTTTATCATTACACATAGGGAATGTTTGTGTAATGTTAAAAAAAAACCGATATAGTTAATTAATTATTTACAAACGTAAAATTATAAAATAATTACAGATCTGGTGAATTAAGACTAGTACCATCAGCATATATCGAAGAAACGATGGAGGTAGAGGGTTTTAAAGAAGCATTGCAAAATTTAAAACTTGAACTGCTCAATAAAAAAATTGGCGTCACCTTCAGGCCTTACCCAAAAGTGTTATTTTTAGGCACAGGCTCCTGTATCCCTAACAAAACAAGGAATACGAGTGGTATACTATTAGAAACAAGGTAAAAGATATATTGCAATAATCAGAGTTATTTATTTGAACAAATAATCGGTTCAGTACAATACTCAATTTTTGGGATTCACATTACTTTCCATAGTCCGTTCGCACCTTAGAGAACAGTACAGTACAGAACATTTATGGGAATATTGTACAGAGTTGCCACGTCCTGTAGTGGAAAATATTTGCATTAAATATGAATGCAAATGCAATATAATAAGTTTGCGAAACTTGATTTATTTTCAGAACGTTGGAAAAATTAATTTAAATATTAAAACAGATTCTGATATAATAACTTATTAAAAACTAGAGTTGTCATTGGGAATTTCTGTACTTTAATGTTTGTTATTGGCATGTGCCTGGCATGGTTATACGATATTTGTTATTATGCATGCAAAATATAAGTTACAAAATAGTCAAAACATACTTTTGAGTTATAAAAAATGTATAATTAAAATTCAAAAATGATAGATTATATTAATTCGACTTTATCCGCCATATTCACAAGATCTGGTTTCCAGTGATTTCTTTTTACATATTTCCAAATTTAAAAAAAATGAATGGGTGGAAAGAGATTTCGGTCAAATGAAGAGGTGATATCCGAGACAAATACATATTTTCCAGAGTTGTTGAAAGACTACATTTTGGATGGTTTGAAAAAATTGGAAACTCCACTTGCAAGGGGATTATGTCGAAACATAAAATATATTTTTGCCCTAAAATAAGTATTTCATTGAAAAGTCACTTTCCAGTCAAACTGCCCCCGTAATAACAATTATTTTTTGTATGAAGAAAATAATTTTATTTATTTTAACTTAATTTGAATTCTTCAAAATAATTTTAATTCGAAATTGCTGATTAACTAAATCCTTGAGAATAATGGAAATTTTGAAGAACAAAAAAATATATTTTTAAACCTTAAAACTATTTTTTTATTTTGCGTTCGTGAACTCATTATTAGAGATGGCAAATTCGACACACATGCCACTGGCGTATGCATGCAATTTTGCATTTAATTTAAATTATAAGAAAAAAATTATGAAACGTACACAAACACTTACCGCATTATGAATCATCAGTGAATTCATTATCTGGATAAGATTTTTCAAATATTCCATATCCTTGAGAATAATGAAAATTTTGAAGAACAAAAAAATATATTTTTAAACCTTAAAACTATTTTTTTATTTTGCGTTCGTGAACTCATTATTAGAGATGGCAAATTCGACACACATGCCACTGGCGTATGCATGCAATTTTGCATTTAATTTAAATTATAAGAAAAAAATTATGAAACGTACACAAACACTTACCGCATTATGAATCATCAGTGAATTCATTATCTGGATAAGATTTTTCAAATATTCCAATCCGTTCCGCACCAAATGATGTTATATATTGCATATTCCCAATAATCTTGGAAAGAACTTAATGGTTCTTTAGACGCACCTTCACAAATTAGTTTTAATATGTGAAAATCGGAATTTTTGTCTAAAACACTTTCAAATTTTACTATCACATACTTATTTCTTTCGCCTTCTATAGCGCATAGCTGTGAACATCGCACATAGCGTGAACATCATTCATAATTTGAACAGAATCCACAAACGTGTTATATGTTCGTAAACAAGCATTTATTTTTCGCAAATTAGCGTTTTCCTTCATTTCATTACGTTCTATTATTGTGAACCTACCTGTATGTTTATATATCTGCAATAATGATTGCGTACTAGTTAGTTTTTTTTTTTATTGCTTTTCCCCACGCTGTCTGTCGATCGCGAGGATTCGATCGGGCAGAGTTTTAGGACCGAAACCGATTTCGAGAAGTCGTTATCACGCTTTCGTTTAACACGTGCTTGCTAATTAGTAGGGCTTAGTTAGTCTCTTTATGTAAAGTATCGCTCGTAGCCCCTATCTTCAGAGATTTTTTTTGGCAACACGTTATGATAATTGAACGCATCAATTACCCGTTGGGGATCTTTTTTTGAACGAGAAGCGAAACATTTCTCTCTACAGATATTGTTGTGTTTAAAAAACCATCCGAACTAATCTGGTACGTAATTTTGAAATCAATTTATTTCCTTTAATTTTTACTCGTTTGTTTTTTTTCTGTATCTCTGTAACATATGTTTTTTTGGCCTGTACGATCGTCGTACTCCAGGTCATTGTAATATCCATGTTGCTTCTCCCGACCTACCGTAGGAGTTTTGCCGTGACCTGCTACCCAAGACATTGTAACAGAGCAATCTAATTTAATTCTTCCCCTACGGAGACGGACTAACAAGCTAAGATTTTCTGTTGTTTTTGAATTGATTCAGCATTCTGTTATTTAACTTTATCACCCTCAGTTAATTTAAGTTCTTTGTTTTTTTGGTTACACGCTACACACGTAATTTACTCGATTAAAATCATACTTTGGTTAGTAAATAATATTCAATTTAGTTCTACGTGTTAAAATATTAAGATTTAGATTTCTCTATACATATTCAATTTTTCTTTATTTCTTTTGTAACTCCCTAATTCTAAGCATCATATCAATTTTATTTAATTAATTTGATAGCATCTCTGATTAGTTTATTACATTTGGTTTGCTATATTTTAAACGATAAAATCTATCTCAAGAGTACAACGTAATTACACACCTTGTTGTTTTGCGTAAAGTAGAAATCGTGTACAGGAAAGGTGTTTCTTATAACGACACGATAAAAATATGATTTAGTCTTCTAGTTTTTTTATTTGTGATTTTTAAAATTTAAGATTTATATTTCCTCAATTATTTGTCAATTTAATTAATTATAATAATTCAATCCTTTTTTTCATATTATAAAACCGCCAAAATTAGATTAATTTATCTTCAATATTCAACTTTGTAAATTTTCACTTAGTTTATTTTTAATATAACGTGTGTTCATTTGAAAAGTCAATCTAGGTTACTTTGAAATTTTGATAGAATGAGACGCAAATATATAAGTATGTGTTTGTTGTTTCGTAAACGTAAATCCATATGACATTTGATAATGTCAATCACAAATATCAGTTAGTGCATAAAATAATCGTGCGTCGATTCTGGTTTAAATAAATTGCTTCTCAGTTTTAAAATGGCTTTCACTTTAGAACATAAATTTTTTTTAGTCCAAGCTTATTTTCGAAGTGGTAATAAAATTGATGGTTTATAAGTTTATTTAGTTCAAGATTGCATGGTAGAATTTTAAGTTGAGTTTCCACATTTTGTAATAGATTATATACAATTTAAGAATACTTTGGATAGAACATTAAAACTTTTTTCTGAAACTGGTAGTCTCTTAAGAAAATCAGGCAGCGGAGCAGTTAAGAAACGTACACCTTAAGTTGTCAATCATGTTGAAGAAATAATGTAAAATGAACCACAAACATCTGTTCGACATTTGAGTCAACAAATAAACCTTTCTGTTGGTACAACTCACAAGTTATTAAAAAAAGATATGCAACTTTATCCATACCGTGTCACAGCAGTACAAGAATTGTTAGAAATTGATTACCCACGTAGACTACAGTTTTGTAATTGGTTTGTAAATATGAACAATAATGGCGAACTTTCGCAAAGAGTCATCTTTACTGATGAAGCATGGTTTTATAAAACGGGATACCTAAATTCACAAAATACAAGAATTTGGAGTAGTGAAAATCCACATGTAATTAATGAAGAATCGCTGCATCCAGAGAAAATTGGTGTTTGGGCAGCGATAAGCCAAAGGCGAATCATTGGACCAATATTTTTTCAGGGAACGTTAACTGCCCAAAGGTACCGTACGGAAATTTTACAACCATTTGTCAATCAGTTGCATGATGATGAACTTCAAAATGCATATTTCCAACAAGACGGAGCACCTTTGTCACTGTACTGCAGAATCTTTGGATTATTTAAGAGAATTTTTTGATGAGCGTATAATTAGTCGAAATACTGAAATTGCCTGGCTGCACGTTCATGCGATTTAACACCTTGCGACTTCTTTTTGTGGCCTTATCTAAAAAATAACATATTTCGAACACCTATATTGAATTTGAATGATATGCTACAGAGAATCGAACAGAAATGCATGGAAATTAATAACAATCCAGCAATGTTGCAGAATATCATCAGAAATTTTGAACGGAGGATTTTAAAGTGCATTGATCTTGAAGGACAACATTTTCAACATTTGTTATAGTTTCAATAAATACCTATTATTTGTTATTTATTTGTATGTATGAAACTGTCAAAATATACGACTTCGTAGGTTAAGTAGTAAATTTTAATTTACGACATACTTCAAAATGTTCTCAGTAAATCACATGCTACTAGATTGACTTGTCAAATGAGCACTTGTTATAAGAAAGACCACCATACATATACCAGGTCTACCCAATAGATCTGGCTTACAACTTTGTATTTATAAATGTGAACTGGATAAATACGTATTTTGATGAGGTTTAATAATTTTTTGGTTATAGTATACAGCTGGTGAATTAGTTTATACGTATTTGCATTTGTTTTTTTTTTTCCTTTTTTTTATATAGACATCACTGCCGAAAAGTTATAGAATTATATTAAATATTGCAATTTGAAATAAAGCGCAGACTAGTTATATCCGAAAACTCTCTTTTCTTTTCATTTCGTTTCGGACGGCCTGGTTACGTCATTTACCCGCTGCGTGGCTTGCCGGCTTTTGTGATCTCATTTTCCGAATTTGCGGCGTCTGGCGGTACCAAGTTCGGTGGCGCCCTTTTACCACCTTTTTTTTGGCTTTTTAGTACCTCTGGGTCTCCCACTGCTGGGCTGCCTTTGTAGTCGGGTGGGCCGCTAGACGTTGGTAGGAGCGGGTAGGTGGGGCAATCCACGTCGCCCGAAACTTGTTCTTTTTTCCTGTTCCTCTTCCTTTTTTTTTTGTTTTGTTATCTTTACGGTATTACCACCGTAGCAAACGACATCGGAAATTTAGAAATTTTTCTATTCCCTCGGCTAATCCGAAGTAATTGTTGTGTATAGTTTGCAAATCTTCTTTAATTTGAGGATCTTTAAATAATTTCTGGCTTTTCTTGATACCTGCAGCTTCTGTCGGATGGAATTTTGAAACTACTTTCTTTGAATGATCAAAATATTGATGATAGTAAAACGCAACCTTCAACCATGTTGTTCAACGCGTAATTATCGGTTCTGGTGGTTCAGGTATTTCGGGACACAGTCTGTAAAATAGTCGAGTACGTTTCGGGGACTTTAGAAAGACTGCCTTTATACTAGCTATTAAGTCATTTACTGGTGGATAACATTCACGAATCGTTTGTGCCACAAGATTCAAAGCGTGAATTTTGCACGTTACATGTAAGAGGTTCTTTGAGAGATCCACCTAAAGACAGCATGTTTGCGGCATCGTCACTCCCAAACATTAATATTTGGTTTGGTGAAATTTCAACTTTGTTCAACGACTTCAACACCACCTTCAAAATCTCATTGGCAGTACACTTTTCAATTCGTCTGGAAGCAAGTAAGAGCAGGTGACAGTTGATAAGATTCCATTGCACGTACCATAACATTAGCCACTGATTGTTTTTTTCGATTCGTCGTTCCATCCACGCACTACCACAGTTTTTTATATTTCAATTTCGATTTAATTCTTTTTTCAATATCTTTGCAAGCAGAAGATAGAAAATTTCGTAACGTTGTCCGACTTGGCAATTCGCACTTTGCGTATTTATTCCAAAAGGAGATAAATGCATAGCGGTCTAGTACAGCAAACGGTATATTACATGCAATAAGAGTTAAAACATAAATCAAAATAAAATTGTTTTTCAGGCACACCCCTTTTTTATTGCCATGGATTATGCTGTTTACGTGTATTTCGCAATCGCTTCTACGACACATCAAAAATCTATTGCTTACTATGCATTTTATTCTACATTCATCGTATTTTAGATCCGAGGAATTGTAAATGAATTCCACATTGGACGGTTAAGCGAGCTCGCCGATCGTGGCATATTTATACACGACATGACTGCATACTATTTGCAATTCAAGCTTCCATCCATTCGCAGGGCTAGCTGCCCATATAAAAAAACTCGTGAAATATCTTCGGCTATGTATGTGGCATTAATATGCCATCTCTACTCATTATGCTACCCAAAACAGTATCGAAATGAGCTTCGTTTCAATACACTTTTTTTCACTTTTCAATGTTGGCGTTGTTCGAACACATATGTAAATATCTTATTGCTATCATTTGTTATTTGATTTTAACAATTTAAGTTCATTTGACAGAAATGATATACAGAGAAAAGAAAAATGCTACACAAACAACGTATATTGTATACAACTGACAACAAGGTATATTAGTTTCTATGTCACTCACGTTCATATTTTTAAGGAAAATATAAAGTCATGTTGACGAAAACTAAGAAATAATATTTCGTAGATAGCAATATTTGAATTAAAAAATGTCAAGAAGTATCAATGTGACAAACTGCGCACTTTATATAAAAATAAATCTCTGAACTTTCAAATTAAATAATTTCAATTTATTAATGTAAAAAATGCAGAATAGAAAAAATAGCATAAAAAACTCGTTTCGCAAGGCCTTTTTTCGCACTCGTTCTTTAGAAAACTCGTTTTCTAAACTGAACTCGTGCGGCAAAGTGGTGCCTTATGATACTTGTGTTTTAATATACTATTTTGCACTTTTAACAATAAGTGAAGTCTGCTTTTTTATTTGTATTTTGGTATAACAAATGACAATGGCATTTACTGCAAAAGAAAAAGTATCTAGTTTCATTAATTATTGTACGACGGTTTTTATCAATAACTTGTTATGTGGTATAAAAGTTATAAAAGAAATGACGATTTTTTAAGATTATGCTTTCAATAGTTAAATTTCTATTGGTCTCGTCTTTTATTGTTTTAAATCAATTATAGCAAGCGGTGAGGGGGTGCGCAGAAGCCGTTCTTAAAAACGTCAACCCCCACTACTCAAGTAATTGTCAGAATACATTTGTCATTGACGTTCGACGGAACATAATGTCTTCGCTAGGTGATCATAAAGTGATACACGCTCAAACGCGAAAGGTAGTTTTTAATGTTTATAATTATTTTTATAAACCTAAAAGTATAAAGAGGAGTACAATTTAAGAACCCTACAGCTGCAGCATTTACACCATTTTATTTATTTACACCTTTTGGTTAAAAATTTTATCTTAAAACACTCAGTGGGCAGCAACTGCGAAAATGATAACACCGTTATTTTCTTAACTCTGGAAAAATTTGTTCAAGTAGGTTAATATCGTATAACAATAATAATGATAGTACTTTTTGATGATATTTTAATTACATGTAAATAATAATAATTTTATTGTATAAAGGCAGTTAGCAAAGATGTGAAGGAAACAAAAAAGATCCAAATATCACCATAACCTATGAATCTCTCTACCACAAATTAGAAGAAAATATTGCTGCTTACGTGGCTGGTTTTGTCACAAAAGAATAAATAAAATGATCAAACAGTGTGATGTCTGCATAGAAAAGATATACACGAGAAATACAGAAAATTTACGACAATGAAAGAGTACAGTGCAACAAAACGATTGAACTATATTAATGCTAATTTATTCACCTCGTTAATACAAATATATAGTCAGACAAAATCTTTATTGCCAGAAAGAATATATAAACAAGGTTTTTATAATTGTTTGGTTGAACATTTCAGAAAAAATATTAAATTTAAATATTGTATTCAAATGGCGGACAATACAATACAATATATCATTAGAAAACTTGTGGAAGTATCAATTTTTAATTATATCAGACATATAAACAGAATTTTATTAGGCAAGGATAGGCGAAATATAAATGAGACAAACAATCGAATATTTCATTATTACAAATAAATTTAATGTTAGAATTTAAAAAAAGAATATATTTTCTAAAAACATGCATATGTAATATTTTTTTAAGAAATATATTTCGAAGAAGTTGAAAAAACATTGCAAATATATGTATAATTCATAAAGTATAAGTTTTCAGTTCAATGTCAAATTCGAAGCATATGATTCAAATCAGTACTGCAGAGCCAAATAAAGTCAGTATTCAATCGCGGAAACAAGCGTCTGTCATCATAAAATATAAGCGTCATGTTCTGCAATATTGTCAAAATTTTAGTATGTTACTTGCAATATAACTTATATAACCAAAGAAAGCATATACATAACCTACATGTCAAAATAATAATGAGTATAGTGGGAAAACATGGATAGTTCAAAGATATTGTTTCTTTTCTAGTTCTGTATAAATATATTCTATCCAAGAAAACTATTCCGAAATTATTACTTTAATATTCGAATAAATTATTTTAAATGTTATTTATAATTATAAACTCACGAATATATTGGATCAAAAATTTATTTAAAAAGAAATATTTCAAGTCAGATATCAATAGTGAAATGCATAGGTATTGAAAAGATCTTTAGTGTTAAGAATGTTTGCATTATTAAGAATGATATACCTACTGAAATCATTTTCTTGTTCATGTTTTCTTTTATGTATAATTATGACAAATTACATAATTATACATAAAAGAAAACATGTGTATGGAATAAATTTAATATTTTATTGTTTCTTAAGAAAATAATGGTATAATAATTCGTTTTGCAGATAATACAATCCAAATCTATATTATCCTTTATTAGATGAAGATAATATTTAACAAATACATGGGGATTTTCTGATAACTACATTTGATAATTTTGCAAGTTAGTACACCACCAATAAGAAAAAAATAAACTTCATTCAAATAAAACATTGCCACGAGATCTTTATTATGTAATGTTTCATTGAACCAGTGGCAGTAATTTCTTCGCTGCTTCATATTATGTGCATGCAAATAATGCACATTAATAGATTTTATGACAGTATTAATGTTAACATATTAAACTTCTACAAAATATAAATACAAAAATATTTTGTCAAAATAAGATAGTTACCTGGTTATTAATGTTTAGTGAACTTTTAGAGAAGTAAACGTGCCTGTTTCAACCAAATAAGACCTCGAAAATATTACTTGTATTATTTGCAATATGTTATTTCAATGTGAATGGAGTATATATTACAAAAATAAATGAAAACTAGGCAGTTTCTGATTCTGACTTAGAACTTGAGTCGTTTACATTAATTATTATTGGAGCAATCTCTGCCCTATCTAGAAATTGCTCTCGTTCATGCCATTTTTTAATTAAATTTTCCGTATGCCTAGCACAATTATACCAAGTAATTTCATCACACTGTTGCAAAGCTTCATTCCACATTTCTTTAACTCTTTCATCTGAATAACCATTTCTTTCAATATTCGAAATATAATAATTTTTAACCTTAGCCCAAATCATTTCAATTGCGTTCAAGTGACAATGGTATGGGGATAATCTTAAAATTTCATGTCCACTTACTCTTATTATTTCATCTATAATAAATATATTCTCTTCTTTATGATATTTTACTAATTGAACTAATTCATTCTTAGTAATTGCAGGTGAATAACACATCTTTTTTTCTCAACCATTCCATAATTTCTGTTTTTTTGAGGAGGTATTTGGTTGTTTATTTTCAATAGCACTATGATAAGGAGCATTATTCATTATAAGTGATGGTACCTCAAGATTTGGTATAAGCTAGTCATTTACCCATTGCTTAATGGAGTCACCATTCATTTCTCCACGGTAATCACCAGTGATTGTTTTGATGGAAAAATCAGACTAACTCCTTTAATGAAGCCATTTTATGTGCCAGCATATATAATAATAAACCATTTACCATCATAGTCTTCGGGTTTCCTAACATTTTTTATATTATCATTTTGTCAGGATTTTATTCTATTCCCTTTCGAAAAGATCCAAGTTTCATCAAGGAACATGACCTGAGTTGAATTTAAGTTATTCATATATTCCCTTAAAAACACCTTTCTCATGCAAACTATATTTAATTTCTCTGTGAGCGTTCTCCTGTTACACTCTTTCTTATATTTAAAACCAGTATCTAAAGTAGTTGTACTGGTATGAACTAATTCTTTCATAGCCAAAACATTGCGTAGAGTTTTTAAGGTAAGATGTTTTTCTGAAAAATTTGAACATGTAATAAATATTTACAATATATTACAAACATACTTTCTTTATACATGTCATAAACAGTATTTTGAACTTCCATTTTAGTTGCTTCTGGTAAATCCTTAGTTTTTGGCTTCTTACAAGAACTTTTTTGCCAGGAGATGATAAGACTGGATTCTCAAAAGAACAGATTTTGTAATTTTTGATAAGCTAAATATTCAAATTGGAAGAATGCTTAACCTAGAAGTCAGAATACCGGAAACAAAGTCAATAAACAACAATATTGAAATAACTGGACAACAAGTCGAATATTTTAAGACTATCTCCTAGACAACCTATCCTTTTTATTTAATATAATACTTCAAAGATGTACGTCTTAACTTAAAATGAAAAACGTGTGTAGTATTTCAGCGCGTATTCATGTGTGCTGGAATGAGATAAGGTACAATTTGCGGTTCACACTTAGGCAGTACGAACTGAAAACTTATACTTTATGAACTGTAATTAGGTTGACTTGTAATTCTTTCACTATAGCATTAAATACAAATTAAATTATAGTGATTGTGCAGTTTAAGTTGTATTTCAAGTTAAAGTGGTAAAAGTCTAATACATCATTTAAATAAATCCCCTATACAGCGTACTCTCTCTTAAGGGGACAGCCATGGGACTGAAAAATTTGTCCGCTTATGAGAAGTGTCCGCTTATGAGAAAAGTACAAAAAGAGTAAATAATAATTTGTAATATATTTATCTTTAAACAATTATTTCCAAAACAAGAACATATAAATATTAGATAAAGTAAACAGAATTTTCATTAACATTTTTGCGAGAAGTTAAAAAAAACAAAATTTGTTATGCAAGGTATTCAAATAGATTTAAAAAAGTCAGAAATTTTAGCTTGGCGCCTCTTTCCTTTAATTTCATTATCTTGGAGATGTATTTGAAGATCAGTAAGCAATTGAACACCTTTAAGGTCGCTGTGATGCAAAGAAAAGGCCTTTAGTTTTCTTATAGCTAAATAAGCCTCTTTATTGGAAGTTAACTTGTCTTCAATTTGACTTTCTAGGTCATCTTCAGACGAGTTGGCGAGCGTTTCTTGGGAAGCAATTAACATTTCAGTATTAATGTTTTCCACATCTTCATCATTAATGAAGACTTCATTATCTAAATTAATATAGTCTTCGACGTCAATTTGGATTTGGCTCTGAACTTGATTAATAATATTGGAGAACTGAGCAAGTGCTGATAGTGGAAGCTCATCTTCTGTGGTCCAACCGTTATCGTCATTTAGGATATCTGTTTTCTCAAAACCAGCTTTCCTGAAACAATGTTTTATTGTCTGGGGACCCACTTGCTCCCACGCTTTGTGTATGAAATAAACGACATCTAACAAATTTATTGATTTGATAAATCCAAAGCAGAATTTGCGTCTTCCATCTGCAGCAAAATATTTTTTAAAAATAACGATTTGTACAAAAACTTAAAGTTTTTTTATAACGCCTTGATCCAGGGGCTGACAAAATGCTGTGTTTGCTGGAAGAAAAATAACTAACATTTTTCAATTTAAGATCACGAGGATGAGAGGCCGCATTGTCTAAAAATAGCAGGACGTTCCGTTCTTGAAGTTGCATTTTTCTATCGAACTGCGCTAGAAAATCAGTCATCAAATCAGACGTCATCCAAGCCTTTTTGTTTGATCGCCACGTAACTGGTAAATTGTTCAAATTAATATTGCGAAACGCCCGAGGTTTTGCAGCTTTCCCAATAACAAAAAGGAGTTCCTTTTCTCCAGCCATATTGACGCAGTGCAAAATCGTTAGCCTATCCTTAGCCATTTTTCCACCAGTGCATTTTTCACCTTTTAATGCAAATGTTTTATCGGGTAATGCCCGAAAAAACAATCCAGTCTCATCCGCATTATAAATATCTCGTGAATTATATCCTTGAATCAAAGATGGCACTTTTTCAGTAAAACTTTTGACATCATCTTGGTTTACACTAGCGGCTTCTCCAGAAATGGCACGGAAGGTTATGTTATGCCGTTTTTTGAACCTTTGCAGCCAGCCAGATGATGCACTAAAATCTGCGTAATTCAATTTATCTGCAATTTCTTTAGCCTTGCTCCTGATAAGTGTGCCCGAGAGAGGAATACATTTATTTCGAGCCTTCACAAACCATTCGTAGCACAATTTGTCAATGTTAACGCCTTTGACGTTCAGCATACTCCTTTTTCTATCCGGATTGACATCAGTGTCCCACAATCTTAAAATTTGGTCTCTGTTTTTGATGATACAAGCAGCTTGAGTTTTACTGATCTTACATTTCTTTGCTAACTCGCGTACACTAAGTTTCTCATTTGTTTGAATTTCAATGACATTAACTTTGTCTTTAATAGTCAACACTGCTTTAGGCATAGCGATTCAAGTATGTATACAATAGGAATCTATAAATGTACTATGTATTTACGTACTACATTCAAAACAACAAGCTGTGCGTATTTAGGGAATTCCCCTTTGTACATACACGTATTATTCAATAAGCAACATCTGTACGAATATGAAGAAGAGTAAACGGAAAAACAGTGTTACAGTGTTGTAAGCTGTCCGGTTATGGGGAACTAAAATCACTCTAAAATCACTTTGGTGTGGGAAAAAAGTGTCCGCGTCCGGTTATGGGAGGGTTGTCCGCTCAAGAGAGAAAAATTTTAAAAATCCCTAAGTAATCTTTTGGTACTGCAAAAAGTGTCCGTTTATGGAGGTATCCGCTTAAGAGAGGTGTCCGTAAGGAGAGAGTACACTGTATATGCCTTTTACTTATAGTTATCCCCCAACTGCTCAGATGGCTCTAATATATTCTCGAAATTTAACATTATATGTTCTTTCTATTAATATTATCTGTGGCAACTTAAAAACAGATATATAACCCCTTACCACAATTATTAATCGTATCCTAAATACGTATTTCGACAACTAAGTTGTCATCATCAGTAGGTAAAACCACTAATTAAAATGTCGCACATGGGGAACAGTAAAGCTAGCACAACTGATCACGCAACAACTTTACACGGCGTTCACGCATACACTGTGGAGTGTATACGTGGACGTGGACGTATTTAGGATACGATTAATAATTGTGGTAAGGGGTTATATACCTTTTTTTAAGTTTTTGCTTAACCACAGTCTCCAAAGAAAGACTTTATCTGTGGCACTAGCAATAGAACAAAACCTTTGACCGCATTAGCTGAAGAATTACTAAAACTGAGCAAGAAAGCTGAATTATGAAAATATACAAACTATACTCAAAGAAATAGGAAATGGGTACTTGAAAGCAATCACCAAAACAAATCGAATCAAATTATTAAAATTGAAATAGCTAAGTATTCTTTCCAAAATCCATCCTACTTTTGAATTCCAAGAAAAATAATGTTGTAATTGTTAATATTTACATTGTACTATAATACAGAGATAAAATAAAATTACCATGTATATAAGATTAATGAGTACATATATATTTGTCTGTACATTTAAATGAGTGCCTATACATCATCAAAGTAAATTATTTTCAATATATACATTTCGTGCAGCTTGTCCAACTAGTAACACATTATTAATAGCAGCAGCATCTGCAAAGAAGGAAAGCATTAGTTACTGCATACAGTAATTTTTTTTTCTTTACCTACAATGGACTTACCATTATTATTAACATTATTTTCTCTGTATTCAATTTCATTATCTTGTATTGATATTCCAGCATTTATTGCAATATTATGAAGTACACAACATGTATGAATAATTTTTGCTGCTTGCTGCTTTGGATGGTATAACAAAACCCTATGTCTAGAATGGCACCTAAATCTGCTCTATAGCACACCATTTGTTCTCTCTATAACGTTTCTGGTTTTGTTTAAGTGTTTATTGAAATTTGCTTCGATTGTGCCTTCTTGTACATCAGCAAACGGTGTGAAAAGCCACAGCTCAAGAAGATAACCACTATCCCCTGTTTGGAATTGAAAATAAATACACAGTTCAGTATATGTGCATATATGTAACTCTTTACCTATTAAATGTGTTAAGGTATCCCCATGTTCGAATTGTTCTCTTAAGTAATTTCCAATATTACTTGTTTGCCATATAGCAGCATCATGCTCTGATCCTGGATTTCATGCACTACATCTAATTATCTTGCAATTGGAATCTGCAATCTAAAAATGAAATTTATTTAGAATTAGCCCTTAATGTGATGTTTTACCCTTCACTATATCAATTATATGTTTATACACATAATGTTTACTTACAAGCATTACATTTATAGAATATCTTCTTTTTCTGTTAATATATACATACAGTGGGCGATACACATCATTTACTGAGGGAGCAGGTATCTCAACATGAGTTCCGTCAATTACACCCACAACTCCTCGAGCACCCCATTTTTCATAGGAACTACAATAGAGATATATTTCATAAAACATTATATGGTCAACTAATTTTTTAACCTCTTTTTATTTTATTTTTAATATCTGCTGTTGTTGGAAAATGCACATTTAGGAAAAAAATGTTCAGCTATCACAGAACAAATTTCATTTAATATTCGACATACTGATGTTTGGCTTAGTTCTATCCAAGAATTACAACCTACTGGATTTTGAAAGGATCCTGTATTTGTAAAATGTAATGTTAAAAGCTACAATTCAAGACATATATACAACAAATTTCTAAAATTATAAATACATAATTACTTTCAGATGCAGTGGAATATGGCCACGCAAATCCATAACTGCTCTCAAAGTATTAATTAAATTGGTAGCAGACCTTTTGTCTAAACGAAATAACTGCTGGAAGTGTATTTCAGATAATTCAAAAGGATTAATTGTACGATACATCCTTAGAGTTTATAGGAAATCGTAAGCTATGCACGACTTCAGAATTGCATTTTGTACTTTCCCGACTTACGAGGCTTACAGATTTTGTTACGATGCTTATAAAAATATTCTTAAAAACCTGTTTGTACATTACAATCTTATTATTTATATGAAATTTTGTGTTTTATGTTTTTTTAATCTGTTTAATTGTTCTTTTTCGAAGAGGTTAGAATTAACTGACATTGCCGCCTCCCTATGGTATCTTGCAATTTGATGTAAAACTAAATACAAATCTCCCCACTACCTCTTATCCTGCGCGAACTTACTCCTCCTCGCGCCAACTTAATTGGCGTTTGCTATACATAGTTAATGATAATGGCTCAAGGTCTGGTTAACTATCTCGTTAAAAAACAAAATCCGTTCGCACCTTAGAAAATAATGCAGGTGTTATGAGGCATTTATATCTCTTTGGAGTTGCAAAATTGGCACATTAATGCTTTTATTTTATTAAAGTGAAAACTACGTGACTATAATCGATCTCTTCCTAGCACTCTTTTGATCTGTAGGCGGTATTGCTAAAGTAGTTGCTTTAGGTTAGTAAATCTTTATTTGCAAATTATTGTGTTGAATTTGAAAACGAAATATTAATACCCCTGTTTCAATTCAGAAATCAAGAAGAGAATAATTGTATTAATAATCGTATTATTGTTATTTAACCATAGCGAGTCTACCAAAATTTTAATGGATTGTGGAGAGGGCACCTACGGACAATTAGTAAGATTCTACGGTCCTGAAAAGGTCAACGACATTCTTATCAATATCAAAGCGATATTTATTTCACATTTACACGCCGATCATCATATTGGACTTGTTGGGTTCCTGCAAGGTCGCAGGAAAGCCTTGGACACCTTAAAAATTGAAGGAGATCCGGTTTACCTATTGGCTCCGAAACAGATTTTGAATTGGTTGATATTTTACGATAGATGTTTTGAAAATATTTCCAGTGAATATGTGATAATTCCAAATGGTGATCTAGTAAGTAGCTTGTTTTTGTAAAACTGACAAATTTTATGCATCTTATTTAACTTGTTTGTTAGATAATTTTGAACTGACTCGTAGAAATACAATTTTGTTTCAAAAATTAGTTTTAATAGGTAAGTTGGTCATACGTAAAGAACATTCATACATTATTCATTAAACCTTCTGCTTATTGCGAGGGCGGATTTGTATATAAAGTCTCTAACAACACCATTGTGTGAGTAATAAGGATCGAAACAAGTTCTAGCCTGTAAACGGTTACTTGAATGCCATTTATCATGACTTCGATTTCTGAGATGCGTACCAAACAAGAATCCGTGATTGAATTTGTAATGCTGGACGATTGCGCGTCCGTCGAAAACTATTGATTGTATGGATGTGAAGAATATTCGCCAGTGGGTTCAACGTGTAAAACTCTGTTAGAGAGGCGAAATGAAGATGTTTGACGAAAAGCGATCAGGTCGACCAGTTTCAGTGACATGAGAAGTATCAAAGAGAAGCGAATGCACTGATTCAAGAAAGTCACTGGATTACGCAAAAACAAATTGCTCGGCAATAAGGCTTTGGTTAACAAAGAGTCCAGTACATTGTTCAGACGTTGAAATGCAAGAAAAATTTGCGCCAGATGGGTCCCGCGACAATTATATATCAATCCATTATCGTAGTTTTTTAAATTGTATGTAATTTATTGCATAATTTGGAAGCTCAGATTCAAATTTCTCAACGCAGTCTTATACTGAATAAACCTCAATATACTCTCAACTTGATCGTCTTCGTATTAAAAAAAATCTTTTAAGGTTTATTTTTGGTTTTTATTCTAATTTCCCTTATTATGTTGTAAAATTAGTACCTAGAAGCAATTCTGAGATGATAATAACGACTCGATAGGTAGCGTTAGTTACTTTCCCTTTCTAGTGCATTAAATAGCTTTAATCATAGCGGAAAAAATCGATTACATAGTTGCATATAATAAAATATATATATATATATATATATATATATATATATCATCAATACCTTATTTACCGTTAGGTGTTAAGGTTAAATACAAAAATCAAACAATTCCTTAAAGTTACAGTACATGAGATCAGTAAGTGCAGCCTATCAGAATCTATCATTATTATTTTATTCTCATTTCGTTCCGTATATCATCCTTGCCCATTCTTTCTTGTTGATTGCCATTCTTTTTGCCTCTCTCCCTGACATTCCCTTGGCTCTCAATATGTCTTCCACTTGGCTGTCCCACGAATTCCTAGGTCTACCTCTTGGTCTTCTCTGATATCTTCTTGCTTGCCATACTTTTCTTGTTGTTCTCTCCTCTCCCATTCTTGTCAAGTGTCCAAACCATCTTAATTGATTTCGTTGTATATCTTCCTTCAGCGTCCGTACTTTAAGTTCTTCCCTTATTTTGCTGTTTCTTACTATGTCTCTCTTAGTAATTCCCATTATTCCTCTTAAAAACCTCATCTCCATTGCTTGTATTTTGTTTTCCATTCGTTTCGTCAATGTCCAACTTTCACTTCCGTATATCAATACGGGCTTAAATATAGTTTTATAAACTGAGGTCTTAGTTTTCCTTGACACTTCTCTTCTTCCCAGGAACGAATTGTTCAAGGAGTAGTAAAGTGCAGATGCTGCATCTAACCTGTCATTCAGTTCTGCCTCCATGGTTCCTGTTTTGTGTATTTTCACCCCTAGGTATTTAAATGTTTCTACTTGTTCTATTTTAGTGTCGTCAAGTTTTATTTGTAATTCATCATCTTTTTTCCCTATTAACTTTGGTTTTCTCTGCGTTTATTTTTAAATTCTTCTTTCGCAACGGCTCTGCCCATATATCTAGATTACGCTGAAGGTTGAGCTTATTTTTCGCATAAATCACCAAATCATCTGCAAATATGCTCTCTGCTATTTCTACCGGTTCCATGTTGTAGTTTCCCACCTTCAATTTCTTAACTTTCATTTTCGCTTCTTTTGTTACATCATCCATTATTATATTAAATAATACTGGACTAAGGTTGCCTCCTTGTCTTAATCCCTCCGTCGTTACAAATTCTTCAGATCTTGTGTTCCTGGTTCTAACGTAATTTCTTGTGTTCTTATATATAGCTTTAATACAGTTTATTAATTTTTGCCCGACTCCTTCTTAGATTGTTCCAAACTAGTTCCCTTGGCACGCTGTCAAAGGCTTTCTTGAGGTCTTTCCACTGTTCTAGTCTTTAGTCAGTATCCATTCATAGAGTTTGGCCAGCGTGCAAAGCAAAGTAATACCCCTGTAATTAGCGCTGTCCCGTTTATTCCCTTTCTTGAATATCGGTATCAATATTCCTATCTCCCAGTCATGTGGTATTTGTTCCTCTCTCCATACTTTGTTTAGTAGCTTGACCATTATTTCCACAGCTTTCGGTCCTAGGTTCATTATCATCTCCGTATATATTCCATCGTGCCCTGCCGCCTTGCCCCTTTTTAATCTTCTCACGGCTTCCGACACTTCTTCTATTGTTATCTCTACGTCTTGTTCGTTATTTTCGTTAATATTCTCTTGTTCTTCTTCAGTTCCTATGTCATTGTTCTTTTCTATCGTTAAGAGTTCTTCGAAATACTCCTTCCACCTCTTTATAATGTCCTCATCTTCATCTAGTATTTTCCCTTGTTTATTTTTAATAAGATTCGGCTTATATGTTCTTCCGTGTCGAAGGGTTTTTAGTACTCTATAAAACAACTTTTGGTTTCCGGAATGGTCTCTCTCCATCTTGGCTCCAAATTCTTCCCATGATTCTTGTTTCGCTGCTTTTACCATGGTTTTAACTTTATTTCTCTGCTCTTTGTAACTGTCGTATTTTTCATTTGTTTTATCGTTCAAATATTGCATCCATTTCTCTTTCTTGGTTTTTATCTCAGCTTTTATTTCTTCGTTCCACCATCTGGTTTGTTTGCTGTTTTCTCTGATTTTTGTCATTCCGCAAACTCTCTTGGCTGCTTTAATTATTAGTTCTTTCATAAGAGTCCACAACTCTTCTACGTTTAATTCATTTATAGTTTCTTTTATTTTGTCAATCTCTATTTCTACCCGTAATTTAAATTCCTTTGCCGTCTCTATATCTTTTAACTTGTACGTTTTAATTCTTTCTGTATCTTAATTTTAGTCACCACTAGATAATGGTCTGAGTAAATTTCAGGTCCTCTTTTTACCCTTGTATCTTTTACTTCCTTTCTGTGTTTTTTATTTACTAATACGTACTCAATTATGGTCCTTTCATTTCTACTCTTTACTTCTCTTGTAAATTTGTGTATGTCTTTGTGCTCAAAAAAGGTGTTAGTTATCACTAGATTATTCAGTATGCAAAAATCTATCAGTCTTGATCCATTGTTGTTTTTACAGTTTTCTCCATATTTTCCAATTGCTTCTCCTGATTCGTCCGTCTTTATACCTACTCTTGCATTTAAATCTCCTATCAATATCACCCTTCCCCTGTCACTTTCAATTGTTTCCGACATTAAATCCCAGAAATTCTCTTTCTTTTCAGCCCCCTCGTCCTCATTGGGTCCATATGCCACTATTATTGCTGTTTTGGTGTTTTTGTCCATATTCATTTCAATTTTTAAACTTCTTTCTGATATTTTTGTCCATTTATGCAGGAATTTCACTTTCTCTTTCTTTATTATACAGCCTACTCCCTCCTTCGCTCTTTGTTTCCTGTCTACTCCACTGTAGATTAACAAATGCCCTCCTTCCATTTCCAATTCACCATCTCCCTGTCTTTTCGTTTCCGTTATCCCCAGTATATCCAGCCCTGCTTTATCGAATTCCTCTTCTAGTTCCTTTTCTTTTCCTGTCAGACTCCTAATATTCCATGTACCTATTTTCCAGATTTCTCCTTTTTTATCTTCCTCCTTGCTTTTTCTCTCATTTCTATTCTTACTTTTATTAAGCTTCGATTCCTGTTTCGCTGCCAATTTCGTCATCAGATGTCCGTCCACCGTCTCTTTTAGTTTTTTGGGTCCTCCTTACCTTGATAGACTTTGTCTTCTGCTAGTTCTAGTAAGTATTTCTCTCTATTCCATTTCCACACTTTCTTATCTATAATCAGTTTTTGATATCCGCTTTTCACTGTTTTACATCTTTTCCTCTCCTCCTCGGCTTTCCTTCTAATTAGTTTCTGTATGTCTCTATCTTGTTTTGTCATGTCATTATTTATATATATCCTATCGCTCTTAATTTTTGCTAATTTCGTCTTGTTTTTCATTATTTCCATTTTTTCTTCGAAGCTCCCTACTTTTACTAGGTACGATTTTGGTCCTATTCTGTGGGTAGCTTTAATATTTGTCTCTACTTCAAGTTTTTCTTTCAGGAAGTGTTTTATCTCATCAATTAACTCATCTTGGGTGTTTGAGTTAAGTGCTAGCCCTTGTACTACTATATTTTCCCTTCTCTTCTCTTTCTCTAAATATTCTAATCTGTCATTCGTTTCGCGTAACTGCTTTTTAATCTCTACATTATCTTTTATTATCCTCATGTTTTCATTCTTTATTAATTCGTTTTCTTTCTTTATTTCTCTTATTTCTTCTTTGTATTTACTCTGCTCTGTCTTTATTTGGTTAATGTCTACTGTTAACTGTTGTAGCATATCTAATATCTTATCTATTTTGTCATCCTTTTTTTTGTTGTTGTTTTGATGGTGATCTACTTATTTTTTTACTTTTACTATAAGCTATTTCCTCTTCGCTATCTTGATTCTCTCCTCGCTTCCTTTTCTCTCCCTCTGATGATTCATCCGTACTGTGCATTTTATTAGTATTTGTTGGCTATCTCACTATTCTATTCCTCCTTAACCTATTTTTAAATTTGCGATGAAATTCTTGCGAAATATATATATAAAATGTTTTTACATCGTCCTTGAGCTCTGTTATTGTTTATCTCTCTCTGTTGATCGCGCTTGTCGCCCGGGTCTACCCCTCGGAGGCTGGCATGCGCCGCTACGGTGTGTATTATTCCTAACCTTACTAATCTTGAATGTGTTTATGCTTCTAATTACAATTACTGGGCCGCTACTGACCTTATTTTTACTGCTTCTCTTACCTTCTTATGCTATGTAACTGTGCTGTAACTTTCACCAATATTTAACCATTAATTTCACTTAAAACCTCTTATTCACTTTGCTGTGTGACTAAGCCGATACGTCGGTACTTCGTCGACACTCAAACTCGCATATAATAAAATGTAATTAAAATAAAATAATTTGAATATCAAAGACGGAATATATACTACTTAAGCATCCCACTGCACTATTACGAGAGATACACTGAAAATTTCGGGAACCAGCATTATAGTTGGTACCTGACCTATGATTTATACAAATTCGCCTAACCTCATATTTATGTGAGTGAAAACAAGTCACGTGCCCACGTTTTCTTTAGAGAATCGTAGAACTGTAAATGCAGAATGATATATGTACTACCATTTGTTTGCCGCAAGTTATTGCAGAATTGCGAAAAAGCAATCAGAACCGGCAACAAGTTTGAATTACTCAGCCATTGTCCCTACAGCCCCGACCTATCCCCCAATGACTTCTTCACGTCCCCCAATTTTAAAAGTAAAATGTGTGGACAAAGATTTTTATCACTTGAAGAGGCAGTTGGGGCGTATGAAATACATATTTCATACCATCTTCTGAGTGGGATAAATTCTTTACTAATTGGTTTATACGAATGGAACTTAAGGGTGATTATTTCGAAAAACAATAAAATATTTCAGTCTGTAATCATTTATTTTATTTATGATTTTCCCGAAATTTTCAGTTTACTCCTCGTAGAAACAAAATTGGGGTTATAATAAACAAAATAATGTTTTTAGTCCAGTCGAAATTGTTACAAACTAATATTAGTCCCAAATAACAGGCTTTGAAATTTCGTTTGATTTATAATAAGACAAGATTGCTTCTTGGATTCCGTGCTGGAATTGCGTTCTTGGTACTGCTTTCTTCCTGGCTGATGTTTTGTCCACTGTTGCAAGGGACATCTTCAGGGCTACTACTATGCTACACCGAAACTAACAGTTTTAGTGTAGTAACAGTAGCTGCCCTGAAGATGTCTGATACAAAAGTGGATGTCTGATATAAAAGTGGATGTTTGATACAAAAGTGGACGAAACATCGGCCAGGAAGGAGAAATCAGTGCCAGGGACGCGGTTTCAGCTCGGAATTCAAGAAACCGGAATAATAAAACAAATTTGTTACGCTGGAGTCCTACGCACAAATCACACACATATATATATATATATATATATATATATATATATATATATATATATATATATATATATATATAATGAACTTCATGTGTATAAGAATTAATAATTATTAAATCTCATTTTACATGCGATTGTCGCTATAATTTGTTGCATTTAATTCTACAATTCTAAATGCAACAAATTATAGCGACAATCGCATGTAAAATGAGATTTAATAATTATTAATTCTCATACACATGAAGTTCATTACAGTTCGTATATATACACGTAGTATAGAAGTGAATAACATGTCTGTCTTCGGTAAGGTGCACTGATGATCTGTAAAAAACAGTGAAATATCGATATATGCACATTCCGCGCAGATAAGTTTTTCACAAAATTTTTCATATATATATATACAGTATGACTGAAGTTTCATTTTGCTTTTTTTTTGGGGATATATTCTAAAAAATATAACAAATAAAATAGTAAAAATTTTTCTAATAAAAGTTGTTTAGAAACGCAAAAACAAAATTATTTATAACAGCCCAATGTTTTCAAGTTTCACTGTACACATTTCATACATAATAGGTCAGTAACCGATGAGTGACCGTAACGAGATATCAAACTGTGTCAGGGTCAAGTTTAAGATGTGTGGGACTCTAGTAACATATGATAGAATGAAATGTCCGGTTTGTTTGTTTTTTTGCTAAATTTATGGGCGGGAATAATAGATAACTTTATCGTCGGCCCGTTTATTCTCCCTGGTCGTGTTTATGGCCAAATTTATTTAGAATTCTTACAACTTAATTTACGTATTTTACGTATTGTCCATGTGTACAGTTACAGATATGTATACTGCATGTCTGTTTCATTTGTAACAAATGCGTAATACGTGCAATAAGGTATTTATATAATTAAACCTTTTTGTATACAACCGCTGTTAGAAGATGTCCCCTTAATATTAGATATCGGATGTGGTTTCAACATGATGGTGCACCGGCACATTTTACACACACTGTTCGTAGACATTTAAATACTGTGTATCAAGATACGGAGCAAAGCGGGATTTCAGCGTGTCAATGAATCACTCCTTCGACGTTTGGAGTTGTGTGTGCGAGTCGGGTAAAGTACGTATTAACTATCCTAAAATTATCGTTTTTGTTACTAATATTAATTTATATATTTTTTTTTAATTTTTAAATTAAAAAATGTTATTGTTTTTAAGTTTGTTTTATGTTATTTAAGTTAACAAAAGGAAACTTCAGTCATACTGTATAGATGTGTAGCTTGATAGGCTATCCGTGTATAATTTTGCGGGGAAAGGCATCCAAAGAAGGTGAGGGGAAGGAAATTAGTTATGCAACTTAAACATCACAATGATGTTGCATTTAGAAATGGTTCTGGGGTAGGAATTTCATATGTTAACGAAAAATTTAATGTTGGCTATCTTGGTCGATTAGTATTCGCCGTATTTAAATTTTGTGATCTCGTGCCCGTGTTATGTTATAAACTTTCGTTGGATTTATTGTTTGTGTGTGTAAGTAGCATTTAGGACTATGAATAATAGTGTATAGTTTTACCATTTTTTTTTATATTATTAGTTGTAAATTTTTTCGATTAATATTAACTGGATAGCAACATCAAACTAGACAATTTTTGAAAATACTATTGTATTTCTTTAAATTCATCTAGCATAAGAGTTGGTATAGATTCTAAATATATTTTTATACGAATTACGTTTGTTTGTTATTTTCATGTGAATTTACATTTTCTGATATATTTTGAAGATATTCAAGAAGATGGAAAAGAATTAAATAGAGTATGGAGAAAAAGAATGTTTTGTTCAATTAAATTCTGCATTGAATATGTCTAAGAAGTTTATGTAATGGGTTTTAAATTACGTATATTGTTTGCAATACAGAAGTAAATCGAATGAAATATTATTTTTCCTTCATACATAAAATTTGAATAACCACAATAGTAATTTAACTACACATACACAATTATCCCCTTTTCCCGCATGGATCCCAGTCCGCAAGCTATACATTGGGATCTATTTTACTATTAAGTTACACATCTATATTATTTCTGCAATTGCGTTGGATTAGGGTGATAACTACTATAGTCTATGTCACCCAAACTTCGAAGTATTGCTCTTATGGAGATTGCATTTGTTGTTGCCTAATTTCTAACAATAGGGTTATTTCATTTATAGATTGGCTATACGTAAGATATTGATTTATCGATTTGACATTCAAAATGCATGTTGTTTACCTTTTAGGTTAGAAAACTCTCGTCTTCTGTATTTACAAGACGTTCAATTTAGTTAAAATCATTAATGCAAAAATAGGTAGATGTGCATAAATTAAACAAAATCGTTTCGACATTTTTTTTTAATTCAATAATGTAATTTTATTTTGGATTATTTTATAAATATGAGACATTTACAGTGCACAACTTTCATGTAAGACAATATTATTCTCACAAGTGAATCAAAAATAAATAAACAAATTAGTAAATCAATGAATTAAAATACATCAATGTCTGAAGAGCTAGCAGAAGAAGATCCAGCTGACAAATGAATAATAAATTCCTTAGGATCATCCTGCATTTCATCTAATCTCCACATCTCGTCCTCAACTAAAAATAAAAAAAAAATTAAAAAAAATTAGTAATAAGAAAAGTAAGTTGCCCTACCATTCATAACATGTTTGATATAATTTTGCCAGTTCTGAACTGAAACATTTTCATAACCTTCTTCTATGAGAATTGTACTTTACGCCTCACAAGCATTTGTACATGTTCTTCGTATACCGTGTGCACTACGTCGTGCGATCGATGGATATATAAGTAATGACTGGCCAACTGCAAGTATATTCGCCTTGCTTGAACACAATTAGCGACTGATAGGAATATTCAATGTGTTAGAGAGAGATTATTTGATTCGTACTTAGATCGTATGTAGAATGTGTTGGATAAAGAAATGGAACGCCCGTACAGTTAGACAGTAGAACAGATTGAATATACTCTCTCAACCCTAACCACATAAACTCGCTATTCGTCTTCGTCTTACTACATTGTGGTAGATCAATCACTCCCCGGCGTTCATACGGTATATGCAAGCGGGTATTCTTGGGAGTGGCACATTTTGTTTTTTCTACAGATGCAGGGGGACAGTTTTCCTTTTCTTTGCGAATGGAATACACAATTCCTTTGCCACAGTCCAAAGCTTTTGCCGTCTCTTCGACTGCCTTGGAAACACTCATACTGTTCGCAAAGTATGTGAAGCAATTATAAATCATAAGTTTTTCTCTTACAGAAAAGGTTTCGCCTTGGTGCTTTCTTTTACAGGCTTCCATCCTGCAACCTCTAAGTTTACATTTTTATGTGATAATAATTAACTATTTCGATTTTACTTACAATAGTTTATATTATTGAATTTGCAGTAGTTTTAAAAAAAAAAGAAGAATTAATACAAATAAAGGGAAAAAATCAAAGAAAATCAAACAAAACAAAATATACACAAAAAATGACAGATCGAAAATTTCAAGTGACAGGGGGTATATAACAAACACAAAATAAAAATTTTCCCCTAGAGACAAAGTGCGCCAAAATAAATGCAACGTCGTACTGTTAAAAAAAGATAGTTATATGAGCATCGCTATAAGTTAATAAGAGAGGCTATTCTCCATAAGACCCAATACTTCGAAGTTTGGGTGAAACAGACTATAGTACTATGCGCAGACCGCTTATCATCAACCAGACTTTTAACTCCCGCAGGTACCGATTTACATAAGAGCGAGTTGAACCGGAACTGAAAAAAGAAAACGCCACCGATTTTGAGGCTGTATCAGGAATCGAACCCGCTTCATATACTCATTTGCAGGCGCGGCTCGTGATGACGTACTGTTGGGGCACGTACAATGGTGCGAGTGCTTCGTGTATTCTCGTGTACTAACTGTAGCGTTCTCTTAGTAAACACCGAAAACAAACAAGGCACTCGCATCATTGTACGTGCCCCTACAGTACGTCATCACGAGCCGCGCCTGCTCATTTGTGTCGCGGAACTGAAAATATTGACGATAATAGTGCTTTTCTACTTAAATATTTTATTGCTTAGAAGATATATCATTTATATACTGCAATTGTACAACAATTTTGGAAGTTCCGGGTTCACGTTTTGGATTCCTTGGCACATCAATGTTTTTTGACTCCATTTAGGCTGTTGTAACATGAATACGTACTTCTAATTATGGCTTCATAATAGCCGGTCGATGCGTAGCGCTAGCCACGTTATTATCTCGGTAACAGATATACATATAGATATTCGTAACATCATTATTTATAGAATTGTTATGGTGATGTCTTGTAAATGGCATTAAGTTGCCTAGCTAGGAATATTAATTTACAAACGTATGCTTTATATTTACAGATTTTAGGCGAAGAACGAATGAATTTAGATGAAAAATCGAAAATGTTCAAGTATTTAAATATGAGCACCATCAATACTGTCTTAGTCAGGCATTGTCCGAATGCATTCGGAGTTTCCTTTACGCACCAGGACGGTTATAAGATCACATATTCTGGAGATACAATGCCCTGCCCAAATTTAGTTAAATTAGGTAACAATTATAAAGACAAATATGTGAAATGTGTTCTTTTGTAGCTCTATCAAATTTGCAGGTATGAATTCGGATTTATTAATACACGAAGCGACTATGGAAGATGAGCTAGCCAGCGAAGCAGTGATTAAAATGCATTCAACGACATCCCAAGCTATAAATGTTGGGAATAGTATGAAAGCCAAGTATATACTTTTAACGCATTTCAGTCAGCGGTATGCCAAGTTACCTAGGTTTAACGAAAATTTCGGCGATAATATAGGAATTGCTTTCGATAATATGCAGGTAACTTATGTTTATTTAATGTATAGTTGTTCTTGAAATTGCAGATTTTGACAAAACACAATTATACTCTACGCCGCATAAATGTATTCTGAATTGTATGCGTTTTCAGTACTGGCGCTAAACTAATCCGTGTTAAGCAGTTAAATGTTACTGCTGAGGATGACAATATTATTGTCGAAGTACGGTTTAGTATTTATTATATTAGTTTAACGGTGGAATGATACCGTGGTAAGAATATACTCGCAGTGGACAACTGAAGTGAGTCGTGGTCAAGAGCTTGACAGAGTGACTATTCCGATAGTTCAATCATTTTGTTATTTAGGAATGTTGTTTGACACTAAACTAAACTGCAAGCTACATATTAATCATCTCCTTCATATTTGTTTGAAATCTTATCTTATCATCAAATTACTGCTGCTAAAATTGGGGTTTGGATTCTCGTAAAACTCTTCCTATCCTGTATCACTCCTTAATTAAATCCAAAATTGAATATGGATGTAGTATTTTTGCTTCCTGCTTGTCAAAAAATCTTAGTAAAATCAATAGATTCCAATATTAATGCCTGAGAATTATTTTAGGTTCAATGAAATTTACGTCTACAAACTTATTGATGCAGGCGAAATATCTTCTCAAATAACAAAATCCTTCCACTTCTAGAGGAAGTTTCGTTTATTAAGGAGATGCTGTTACCACTGTCCTTTTCTGGTTTTCATAAAAATTATTACTTTTAGAGAAACAGTTTGTTCAACTGTTCTGTCTGACTATTACCGCCTGGATTATGACACTCGTTTTCTTTTGCATAAAGGCATTGTAACGTCTGACTTTATTTATTTGCCCACTCATGTTGTTAATCTAAAGTTTAATTTTTACATAAAATATCATTGGTCCAATTACAACTTATATTTCACGAATGATTCCGCTCATAATTCTCTGTAATAATTTTCTCTCCTATTTAGAATTCCCATTTTTCGGCAGCCATCAGCAGCTTTGCTTCTATTTTTATAGCAAAATTAGCTGCAATCTGTTTGTTTATATTATATTATTGCCTGTAAACGTGAATTCAATCTCATTTTCTCTAACTGCAAGATGGCTCTGCTAGCTCTCAAAATAGGTAATCAAACACAAAACCCTTTATTATGGCTCATTAATGAGAAACTATTTTACGCATATTCTAATCAAATTAACATTTGCTTTTGCTGGATCCCCAGTCGTAACGCTGATTCAGCTAAGTTAGGTAAATTTAAACCGATTAATGATATGAAGATATTTTATAAAGATCTTTTTCCAGTTTTAAGAGATAATCTTCTGACTAAATGGCAGAATGATTGGCAACATACAAGGTGTGTATAAATTGGCGGACCCACTACACGTGGCGACATTCTTGGTCAATTTTTGAGTTAAAAGTCCTAATCCTAAAACGATGTATCAGGCTTCCTTTGTCATCAGAATGAATTTGACAGTAGTAATGTATTTGACTAGAACAACATTAGGCTGCCTACTTATTGTTTTACAACGTTGTCAGACGTGTTTTTCGTCAAAATAAGTTAATAAACAAATATTAAAAACAAACTTTAAAATCAAAAAGAAAACTTTAACGAAAGGATAATAACAACAATTCTTCTTTCTTCTAAATTGTAGCTATTTCTGTCCACAAATATTGAGTAATAATGCTTATTTCAAGACTGAAAGTCCGAACTTTAGGAACCTCGTGCAAAGATATGGAGCATGGTACAACATTTTCGTATTAGGATTTTGGACTCCGAATTTAACGAAGAACATCGTCGCGTGTAGTGGGTCCGCCAATTTATACACACCTTGTATATAGGACGTGTCGTCATGGATCTAGTATGACATACAATTGGATATAACGCGTTTTCTCTATAGCTTTATTTTGTTTGGAAAAAAAAGTATTATGTTGCCAGATTTCTTATATCTGCAACGATATACAGTACATTTTTGATTATCCGGATTAATTAATGCAGGCTTTAATCCGTTTAAGCGAAAATCCGTATAATCAAATTCATTTACTAGAAGCTCTCAAAAAGCGTTGTTATACATAAATAATACTATTTTTAATTACACTTAATTATTAATAAAAGAACAGATCATTATAAACAGGTAATAAGAAACATAAACAGATAACAAGGAAAATAAACATTGTTATGATGTCTATAATATGCACGAAAATGCTACACAGTTTTAGGGGAATTCCTCAAACACCTAAGAACATTTGATACGCATAACCGCTGAATCCGAATAATCAAAAATGTACTCTATGTACTAATCTAGTCAATTTTTCTGTTAAAAAACAAACTATACTTCTTGTCAGGAAAGATGATCCCTGCGTCATCAATATAACATTGTATGATTCAAATCAGTACTTCGGCGTCATATTAAATACTATAAATTGCAAAATGAATATGGAAACTGACTTCGTTTCAGGGCCAAATAAGTTTGTTGACAGTCGGTCGAATTTGTAGGTTATGTGAACATACCATGTGGCCGCGTGCGTCTGCACTATAGCGATACCTGTAGTGTAAGCAAAACACACAGAGGTGTCCGTGTGTTAGAACGGTAAAGAAGTAGACGCAATGTTCCAATGTGTAGTCGCGCAAGCGCATTAGCCTGACGATATAAACATTGCAACTAACACCCATATGCGGGAGCGACAGCTAATGCGCTTGCGCGACTACACATTGGAACATTGCGTCTACTTCTTTACCGTTCTAACACACGGACACCTCTGTGTGTTTTGCTTACACTACAGGTATCGCTATAGTGCAGACGCACGCGGCCACATGGTATACTTTAGTTATATTACTTTAAAATTACTATAAATTGAACAAAGCTGCGTAAACACCAAATCAAATTAAACTATAACACCACATGAAAAAAAATGAACTATCAAGAATTTACAACATTTATGTCAACATATAAGATTATGTAATTCTTTAATAATTTATCATAGTGAATTAATGAATGGCAAAACCAAACAGCTTCAAATTAGTTGTAAAAGCATTATTACTGGAATTGAAATCATACAATAGACTAGAGTAGGTATCTACTTTGTATAACTGTAATTACATATTCTGTTCTGACAGTTTTATAAAAAATGTATATTTGTTTTAAAAAAATTAACAATTTAGTTACATCAAATATATTTCGTTACAATTTTAAATTTTTAAGGGACAGTTCTACAATACACTTTAACCCACTTATATCAACAAATAACCTTAGATATCTCTAGTTAAACGTTCTACATTGCCTAATTTTAAATAAAAGTTGGAATATGTTGCAGTATAACTTAACACTGCCATAATAGATAAGTTGAGTTTTGCACAAAGGTTGGTATAAATATTTGAAATCGCAGTATGCATTGTAAACAAAACATATTCATACAAACTTATTTGCTGTGAAATGTTTTTTTTGGATCGAAATTATTTGTTGACTGCTAGTAAATTAGAACTTGTATGATTACAGAAAGAAATTTTGAAAAAGCGACATGAAATGGAGCAAGAAAAAAAATTTAGTAAATGAACTTTCAAAAATTAAATTAGAGCAAACAAAAAAATTTACTTGCAATAAGTTATAAATTTATTGTAACAAACATATAATATATACAAATAATAGTTATTTTATTTATTGTATTCACCAAATTGTATGAATTTGTTTTGTGTATATTAAAAATTTTGAAGTTAATAAGGAATTATAATTGTTTAATAAGTTAATATACATATGTAATCAATGATTACATTGCATATTAACTTATTAAACAATTGTAATTAAATGATTACTAATCATTTAATAAAATTGCCTTATTATTTGTTTAATAATAAAATTATCATGAGTATATATACAATAAAAAAAAGAAATATAAAAAATATTTAGAAGATAGTATAATAATCGATATTAGAATAAATTTGCAAAATGAACATTTGCAAATGCATCATTTTCATTTTGCATATTTGCTTCTGGCTGCTCTTTATGGAATTCGATGTCCTCATCAATGACCCATTCACAACATTGTGTAATACTGTTACTGCTACTATTATTACTTTCGAGAGTTCAACATTAACTCACATACCATATATGTAATAAGATTGGAAATTTTTTTAAGACACCAAAAAATCTTTCAATCCAGTTTCTGGATCTAATATGGGATTCAGCTCGACTTTGAAGATTTGTTGAAGGGGTTAATAAATATTTTCTAAAATTGTAACCACTATCACCAAGTATAACTGAGTTATTGAAATGTTCATTTTCTTAGCTTTTTTTTATTGCCGATGCATTCAAAATTGTTTGGCCATGTGTAGATCCTAGCCATCTAGCTACGATGTCAAAAATTCTTAATTGAGAATCTCCTATTACCTGAATATTCCATGAAAAATATCCTTTTCTGTTTCGGTACAGCTCAGCATTATTACCACCAGGTGATTGTATTCTCATGTGAGTGCAATCAATTCTACTTAGTACATTAGAAAATCTAGCTACTTGATAAAATGTTTAGTTTCTAGTAATTCTTCTACATTTCTAGGCATATTTAGGTAAAAATTGTGGCCATAGTCTGGTAATTGCATGTGTAACATTTTGTATGATTATTTGTATTAATATCATTGCACTCGTTGCATAAAATCTCAGTCACTAAAAGTAAAAACTAACATTATATAAACAAGTTATCATTTGTATACTAATACTTGATACTTTTACTGCCAACACAAGAAAATTTGATATATTTGGCGGTATAACTATCCGTGAACTAAAAACGACGTGTAGAACGTACGTTGGCATAAATCTTGGGTTATAATACGGAATAAGTTAAAACATGGGATAGCTAACTGCTTTTTATCTGCGGTCATGTAGGAAGTATTGCTAATCACTATCTTCACCACTGCTTGAATCATCAATGTTAATTATAAAGTCATCGATTTCACAATCTAAATGTATTTCTCTATTTATAATACTTTCAGTGTGTGTAACACAATTTTTCCAAATTTCTTCCTTACACTGCTCTAGTGATTCCTTCCACATAGCTATAACTTTATCATCTCCATATCGATTCCTGCCAATATGTTTATTATAATATTGTTTTGCATGAGCCCAAATCATTTCTATAGCATTCAATTCGCAATGATAAGGAGACAATCTCAATATTTCATGTCCATGATTTTGTAGCAATTTCATCTACTTGATACCGTTTTTCTTCATGCAAATTTTTAGCCAAGGTAAGTAAGTCAGTTTTAAATAGAGTTGGTTCGCAAGGTATATTATGTTTCGACAAGTATGTAATAATATCATTTTTACACCAAGCTGATGATGGATGTTTCTCTACTAATTGTGAATGGTAAGGTGCATTGTCCATCACTATTAGAGCCGGTTCTTCCAAATTTGGTATTAAATATTCTTCGATCCATTTCTCCATTCATTTCACCATGATAATCTTCTTTTTGTGATTTGCTTGCAAACAATAAAGAAGCATTTGGCACAAAACCTAATTTTGAACCACAATATAATATCGCTTGCCCTCGTAACCCTCAGGTTTACGAACACTCTGCAGATCATTATCTTGCCAGGTTTCATCAAGAAATATCACTTCTCTCTGAACAGAACAATTCAAATTCTTTATGTAATTCCTAAGAAATGTCAATCTCATCTCTGCAATGTTGGATCGTTCCACTAATGCTCTGCGATTATTATCCTTTTAATATTTAAATCCAATACTGTGAAGTACACGATTTAAACTGCAACTACTCAATAAAATGTGACTTTCTGCATTTAAAGTCTATATTGTAACATGTTTTTCTAAAATTAAAAATATTAATATAATAAAAACAAAAATTTGTAAGGTCTTACTCTGTAAATACATAGAGTATAATGTATTTCTGATACTCATTTTATAACACTGCCAAATCATCAGTTTTCGGCTTTTTACGAGACCTTTTCTTTCCCGGACTAGATATAACAGGATCGTTTAATGACTGAGCTTTGATGAGTTTTACTGTAGCTAATCCCAAGCCCAATGCATCTGTTACTCGCTAAACAAAAGGTTTATTAAAATCTAAATATATTATGTGAAATGATTCATTATCTACCTCTTGTACACATGTAATAGGTATTAAAACACCACCATGTTTTTTCTCGTTCAAAATATTGCAACAAATTAAAAACAAATTGTCGCAACTGTGAATGTAATATTCGGCCATGTCCTGCCATTATAGTTTTGAAAAAATAAATTTCAAAAAATATGTATATAAAAAGAAAATAAATAACAATTCGATCAAATATCAACGAATGAATGTTGTCAAATGTCAACGAGTAACGACAGAACTACTAAGCGGAAATGTGTGTATTTATCACGGAGTAGATAATAATCCCGTCTTTGTCTTACTCAAGTAAATTGCCTGAGCCGTGTCTGTGCTAGGCGAAGCTTCAAAATACTTTCGTTCAAGCTATCCTTGTCATACAAGTAGGTACTGTTTGTTATTTGGATGTGGAAATTATTCTTTGCATGTCGTTGATAGAATTATAGATCAGTGACGCAGGGATCATCTTTGGTGATTTGGAGTGTAAGTTTATTCATTGGCAAGTGTCACATAACATACTAATTACTTATTAAAAAAATTATAAAAATCATATAAAGTTCTGTAAAGAGCGTTCAACATGTTTAAAAAAGTTTATTGACTAACATTTAGAAACATTTTATACGAATTATTTAACTTTAATATATAATCAATTCTAATTGTTTCAGATTAGATTCGACGACCTTCCTTTGTTACCATTGTTGTATCCATCGTTACGTTTAATGTTCGCTGAACATTATGAAGAACTGGAAAATAAAGCTGTTAAAAGACAACTGAGGATAGAAAGGCAAAGAGCAGCTTCTAAGGAACGTCAATCCCCAACAAACAATATTTTATTGAAAGTTTAACCTGATACTGTCACACTTTCAAATAAATTCATTTTACATTTTTTTCATTTTAAAGTTTGTTTTTAATTTCTAATTGTGTTTCGAATGGAAATTTGATAATAATAACTCCCAAAATTTCACTGGCAAACAAATACATTTTGTCTCCTGATTTCAGACACAAAATGTTTGAAATCGTTACATACTTTAAGTAGGTATGTCTATTATGAAATGTACATATAAAAAAATGTAATAGAGAGAGACAGCACAAAATTCTCAATGAATTTCTTCAACAAACGTTCAAGAGACATTGACCTGATACTCAATATAATTAATATACTTAAACAAGTGTACCTTAATAACAGTTTCCCAATTTCATTAAACAAAAATTATTAAACAGCCATGCGTTGAATATTAGAAAATTTGTGATATTAATTTATAAGCTGCAAGCGCAATTAGGTGAAAAATAGTTTTTAAAGAGTCCAGTATTTGATTAGTAAAATCGTTCATTAAGAATCGTAAACCGTTAAGTATTCGCTCCGTTGCAGGACTCTCTCAATCAAGAATTTGTAAAGGCAAGGCAAAGTAGAAATAAATGTATACAAATAATAAACACTTTTGGTAATAAAACCTTCGTTAAATTTTTGAACAATATAGAACAATGATAAGCACATATCAAATAGCAGGATATGCAAAATAAATATTTGAGATTAAATAAAACATACAAACGTACTATCGTGAGCAAAAAAAAGTGGTACAGTCATATTTTAATCGGATTAAATTAGGCTGCGTGATTGTAGATATATATTAGATTTAGGCGTCAAATTTAAATATTCAAATAACCTATAAGTATCAAATAACATATACGTTGATATACAGATAGGTGTAAGTGCAAAAATGACTTTTGCACGTTACTACGATTTTAAGTACCTTAGCAACGTCACAATACTAAAATGTTTAAAAATTGACATTACATATAACTTCACTACTGTACCACTTTTTTTTTTCTCACGATAGTACGTTCGATACAATTTTTCGATTAAAGATAGATTGTTACAAAATATAGGGCATTAAATCACCGTAAAGCACACAACTTACATCTTTTAATATATTATCTTCCAAAATTCACGCTGACTTTCGTACCAGGTTATCGAACCCTTACCATAACAAAACTTGGATACAATATTATCGTTTTTATAAACATTGCCGTCTTTAACCCTTTCGCTACGCCAGATCCAAATGCGGAAGTTCGCATCAGCCGTGCTAAAATCGTCGCCTGCGAGTTTATTCGTCAGGAGTATTCTTCACCAAATTCGCTATGATCAAAAATTTCTCTATCGCCTTTTTTTGAGATGCAGGGAGTTTATGATCATTTTGTTATAGGAAAAAGAAATATATAACAAAAATTGAGAATATTATATTTATAACATTAAAAACAGGTCAAACATTTTTAATGAAAAACCCCAAGCTCAATAAATCTTTTCGGTATGGTACAGTTCAAAACACGGAATAACACATAGACCAACATCGCACTGTGAGCACATGTAGTATCTTGATTCCGATCTTTCACGTTTTGCGCAGACAACACATCGTTTGGTAGCAGATTTCTTAGTTTTCGTTGAAGGTACGAATTTGTCAAAATGTCGTTCATTTAGGCGAATATCATTGCCTGCTGCCACTGACCTGCGACCTCCACTAACTGATTCAAGGGGTGTATATTTTTATATAATTTGTTTGACAAGATTCAAATGGTATGTCGATACCGGCCATACTCAGGATTGTTCGTTTTGCACAGTTGATAAGAATTTAGCATAACGAAGTCTAATAAATGGAAAATAACTTTTTTCTACCACTTGACTGATTTCCGCACACTTTCTAGAGACGCCAGTATCATGTCAGATTTATCCACTGCACTCATATTTTCATTATAATCAAGTATGCATTGCGGTTTCTGTACGTCCCTTCCTGATACGCATTCTACACTTCATAAAGTATATCTTTTCAGTTCGTACTGCCCAAGTGGGAACCGCAAAATGTACTTTATTTCTTTCTAATACACATGAATACGCGCTGTAATACTACACTCGTTTATCATTTTAAGTTAAGACGTACGTCTTTGTAATATTATATTAAATAAAAAGGATAAATTGTCCAGGAGATAGTCTTATGATATTCGGCTTGCCGTCAAATTATTTCAATACTGTTTATTGACTTTGTTTCTGATATTCTGACTTCTAGATTAAGTATTCTAATTTAAATATTCAGTTTGTCATCAAAAATTATAAAATCTGTTGTTTTGAGAACAATACTAATAATAAATAGTAATATCAATTATTGGCAATAAGTACGAAATTGTTAGATTATCACTTCGACATTTTAAACCTATTTATTTTTAGAATATTTCTTAGATGCCTGGTAAGCCTCTTGATTCTCAAGCTCAACAGCTTGTATTAAATCTTACAACCTATTTTGCGTGTTAAAGTAATAATTTCCGCATAGTTTTCGTGGATAGAATATATTTAATAATAGAATACAAAACTAGAAAAGAAACAATACTTTTGAACTATTTATGTTCCTACTTTACTCATTATTATTTTGATATGTAGGTTATGTACAGTTAAGTTCATATAAACCTAGTATAAACCATTTTTGTTTTGTTGTAATTCATTCTTGTAACATTTGTCACTTTTTGATATCCAAAATGGCAAGAAAACTGACTCCGGCAAACAAAGTATAAATTTTGTTCAATTTGGAAAGTTGCACCATCAAACAAGTCGCAGAATTTCATTTGAACAAATCTACAGTACTACAAGTTAAAGGCAGTATATGTCACAAACGAGGAACTGGTCTTAAAAGAATATCAACTGATACAGAAGATCACAATTTGTTTGAATATTTGAGAGGAAATAACAAGAATGGCAAAGCAAATTCATAGATCTCGTATAAGATTTACTAATAGGGAACAACTATGGAAATCTATTGAAAATACTTGGGAAAACATTGTTGAAAAACCTATTTTTTAAGAAGTTTCATTGATTCTGTACCTAGAAGGTTAAGGGTAGTAATTGATGCAAATGGAAGATCAATGAAGTATTAGTTTAGTTGTTTTCTAAATTGTATTAAAAAATTATTTGACATTTGGTTCGTCTTTCAAAAAAAAGATTGATAAACACTATAGGCAATATTAGCAAATTTTGACAAGTTAGTTTATACTACCTAGATTTATGTGAGCTTAACTGTACGTCTTAACTTAAGGCTCTACGCTATACCCGGCAATCCCACACTGAAATGAGTGTATTTTTCCGGCCTTTTTTTGGCTTCAAATTAAAAGTTGAAAGACCGCTCGATGTATGTATGACCATGTATCAATAAAAACTAGGTAGGTATTTACGTTTTTTTCAAAATTTTTGTACGGTTTGACTTTTATCGGTAAGAAACAGAAAATCTATCCGGACAAATTGAGAGATAACCAGGCCAGCTAATGTAGTTATGAAATGTTTGTGTTGTAGGTATTTATAATATCTAGGTAGCTATACAGCCCGTTTTTGTCTAGATGTAATTGTTGTTTAGTTATCAATAAAAATAAAAGTCAAAAACAGGAAACCCGATACTCAAGGTCCCCGAAAATATGCAGCCCACATTACAGCACACGTAGGTACCAAGACGTCCTGCTGAGAGGGTCAAAGGATTATGTAAATTGGCTCCACAGGCTTCTACCTATAACAATATTAACTTATCAACCAATAAATCGGCGTAAATATTGAAATAAATGCTGCAACTGGTTCAATGGCTAATTAAATTACATTTGATTGAGTTTTAAGAGAATTTTGATCAATAATAATCACCGCAAATTAAGTGCGGATCGGAGACTAAACATCAAAGATGAATTTTCTAGTCATTTATATGTTAACAAACTAATTTGCAGCTAATAAATTACTGTATTTACATAAGTAAATAGTTTGTATTTAAAAAAAATTAGAATAAAAAATAATTAGAGATCTTTTTTCATAATACTTCTTATAGATTGATCTCTATGATACCTCGCGTCAATTATTTCTGGAAGCATTGCATTCATATAAAATTTTTCCAGATGTTCAATCATATGATGATTCCAGAAATCATCATTTCGTTCTATTACTATATATTTCAAATCGTGTTTAGTATAAACTACGAAATAACATTTCTCTCTTTTGGTGATGTGGAGTTGTCCCTGCACTTGATACATACAATTATCAAAAGGTTTTAGCAAAATTTTGTTACTATCATTTGCATCTAAGGTGCAATAATTAATTAATTTTTCGTTAATGGCTTCATGTATTAATTTATCACGCGCTGAATAAGGACATTTTATTTCGACAATAGAATCGAATCCAATTAATCCGTCTGGAGTGGCACCTAAAAATTTTTTCTTCTCGTCAATTAACAAACCGCATGCCTCAACTTTCAAATTTGTAATTTCCATAAATTTTTGCTTGGCCCTTTCTTCATTATCTATGCCATACTGTAGAGAATGTGGTAGTTTTTTATTATTGAATCTATTAGTATACAGCATATGTTTTATTGTACTAGCCGTGTCTGTTTTTTCTCTCATTTTACAAATCTTGCCAAAGTTACTTGCCGTTAATCTTATCTGTCTCTCTTTTTCCCATTCGTTGTTATGTCTCTGATTCACCGTCCTAATTTGAATATTATGACAATCAGATAACAATTCATCAAGAAATTGTTTTCTCTTGCTTTCGTATTCCGGAATAGGCATGTCAGGTACCACGATTTTGCACCCTCCGTAATCCGAATCAGCACTTTGAATTCGAATTTTATTTTTTTTGCTATTCTTTTTTATTGCTTGATTTAGTTTAAGATTTTTGAATTTTTCCAAATATACACCGTTAAAAATAATCCCCATTAGTTTTCTTAACAAATGTATATACAAATGTCTCTTTATTATTATAATTTATGGCTGCCGCAAAACATCTCCCTTGGTACGAGCCTCCCAGCGAAAAATTTATTCTTTTTCCTCCCACGAATTTATTCACAACAGAATTGAAGGATTCTACGGCGTTATTGTCTACGTCATAAAGTAAACTGGAGGATAAATTGGCTACTCTATTCAAAGACTGAAAAAATATATCATATAGAGCACTGCTTTTGAAATGTTTGTAATCAATAGTATTTGAATTGTTACCATTGTTACCATCTTTACTACAAAAATAGCTAGCACAGTTACTATGTTCTCCAAATATGTGGGCAGGTCCATTGAGAATATCATTTTTTAAGTTTTCAATTTTTTGTTGAAAAGAAACATTTTCATTTTTGCGGTACTTTATGGCACTAACTACAGCTGTTCTAAATTTAAGAATATTCTGCCGTAAAAAATTTCGTATACACATATCTGATCGAGGAGTTTTTGAAATTTCTCGTATTTTCGTACAGAAACACATGATTTCGACACTCAATTTTTTCAATAAAATATGTTGGTCCGTAAGGTTTTGCTGTTTGAATTTTTTTATATACACTACTATCCCCATCACCAATAATAGTTTTATATCGCAAATTATGCATTTCTATTGACATTCTAAACCCATCTAGAATAATAGCTGCTTCCATAGAAGTTGAAGAACTGCTCCAGTTTTGAAAACATTTATGAGACGGAACATTTTTTTTATCGTTATTTTTACAAAATTTGCACATTTTATTTTTTACTCCTACGTACAAAACTTTTTTAGTTCTGGTCCCAATTACGCACCCAACGCCCGAGAGAGCGTTATAATTAGACTTGTAACTTCGTTTTGACCAAGCTCCATCCACTGTTACAGTTATAAAAGGTATTCCGTCGCTATCAATTTCTCCTGCTTCAATTGCCAACTTACGTTCTTCCTTTCCTGCAGCTTGCATTTCTTTTAATGCTAACTCCTCTGTATTTTTTAGCACTTTTTTTTCTATGCGCGCATACGTTGCTGAAGACATTTGAGGAATGTCTAAAGCTGCGGAAAATTCTGTTAATTGTGAATGACCCGCCCCTATTGCAACAGTTCCACACACCGCTGCTTCATTTACTCCACATTTTTTATATTCATTTTCAGTACTGAATGTATCGGTTATTCCACACATGTTGCATTTATAAGTAAAAACACTTTTAAAACCAAAATGCTTTTCCGCTATTATTTCTACATTTTGAAAAGTACAGCCAAACATATCATGTCGTATTCCTTTTAGAACAGTAAACAGATGATTTATATCAACAATCCTACGTCCAGCAAGAGTAAAATTTGCAATATTGTTTAAATTTTCTGTTTCAATAAAAACCTCATCTGATATATCCGAATCAAAACTGTCGTCGCGTGCCGAATTTGTCTCAGTGAAAACAATTTGATTATCTACAATATTATCACGTTGAGACACTATTCGATTTTTTATCCGAATTTGTTTCATCAACTGTTTTCTACTTTTCCGTTTTGCAGCGGTTGTCAATCTTTTTTGGGAGTGAAGTCCCATTGTTAATTATATTTCAAAATTACAACAGTCACCAACACTAATATACGTATGCAATCTTTCGCATACGAATAGCTAATGAAAATAGTCCGAATATAATGCTAACGCACAGCAAAATTTTCCAAAATAGAAAAATCGCTCCGAAAATACAAGCACAATTGACAAGAACTAACAAAAGCACAGCAAATTCACTTATAATCACATGCAAAGCACAAGATGGTAAAAACCAATTGACCTTATCTTCAAGTATTCATCATATTTATAATTTTTTTTTTTACATTCCCACCCCTTATTTTTTAAGATAGGTGGGAGCAGAAAGTTGTTTATCATATGGTCATATCTTTATCGAATTATATACATTTTTCCAAGTAACCAGGTGATTAACTTTTAATGACTAAGAAGGATTAGAAAGCCAGGTAATGCGAGTTCTATACACTTGTATAATTATGAACAAATAAATATATTATTATTATTATTATTATATTATTATTTCAATTAGGTATGTATGGGTAAAATTGTGTAGCTTTACTACCCTACTTATTTTATATTAAAACCTATTAAGTTACATTTGTTATAATAATACATCTATTCTTTATCTACGATTCAAAAAATTTTAGGCGGAAATACACAGATCATCTATCTGCTTAAAACAAGTCATAAATAAATCCCAAGTAGCTGATGTGTCAATAATCAAATTTGTTTGCTAATTTACATAATCCTTCGACCATCTCAGCAGGGCGTCTTGGTACCTGTCCGCTGTAGTGAGCTGTAATGTGGGTTGCATATTTCTGAAATGGTAATTTTTCGGGCACTAAAGTAGACCCTTAAAATGACAAACGTGTGTAGTAATTCAGCGCGTATTAATGTGTTAGAAAGAGATAAAGTACAATTTGGAGTTTGCACTTGGGCAGTGCGAACTGAAAAGATACACTTTATAAAGTGTACATTGACATTTTGCATCTCAATAACCTTTACAACTTAAAAACTGATTCACGTGTTAATTTTGTTAAAATGTTGCCAAACGTCAAAATGAGTCGAACAGTTTTTTTTGCCCGCCAGTTTACATACTCGGGAATTTATATTTTATTACCCAAAATCAAATTTCATTGGATTTATAAGAGTCGTTCTTTTCCGGAATGTAAACGCCCCGACCCAAATCGACAATTGCATCATATTTTATTTTTTCACAGCGACTGCATAAAATTACTTATTGAGAAAATTTTTCGCATTGTTAACTGTTTCGAATTGATCCTTGATTTTTAACTTGCTTTAACAAATTAATGCTACTAAATGGTTGTATTAACAAGTGCAAAGCGGCACCTGGAAAGTAAACTACATAATTTTAATTCGTTTCTTTTTTTGTTTAAGATATGGGGGCTATGTTAATAGTTCTATTATCAACAACAAAAATAAAACAAAATTCAAATCGGTTCAAATTTTATTGAATATATAAAATTGATAGCAACATTTCTTTTCGATTACTTATATATATAAACACTAACACAAACTTAATTCAACAGAAAGTTAAGTTTGCACAAAAAAAGATACAACATAAGCAATTAATTATATAAATTTGTTTTTTTCTCAATTTTTATTTATTTTCATCGAATATATTCGTATCACATAGTGATACATTCTTATTAATCATTTGTTTTTTTTTCAAATATATACAATTCCAAAAATTTCTGAAGCTAGTAGAGCATTGTTGTGAAGTTTTGCATATTTAAATATATCATTTATCATATTCCTTCCTTTTAATAAATCCTTTTAAACAACATATTTAAATTATTTTTTCCAGGTTTATTATCTTGTAATATGTGTAATTCTTCTTATTTACTATTTGAGTCAATTCGATCTGTTATCTAAGAACCCACTTAATATTTAAAAAAAAATTAAAACAGGTTCTTTATATGTTAAATTAGTTTCCGGTTCCAACATATCTTTTAGGTTAGGAAATTAAATATTCCAAATAGGCCATCTCATAAGCAAAAAATTCCTAAGAATCACATAATATACTTATTTTAATTTAAACGCAAGATATCCTGTGGTTTTTGTGTTGATTTCAAAAATTATTTTGAGTTGGCTCGTTATTTAAACAGTATGTATTTATAAAACGTATTGCTAAAATTGTTAATATCTAGGAAGTTCTTTAATAGAATGTCAAAGTTTCATATTTCAGAAACACTAATATTCTGACATGATAAACATTGCCTTTTTAAGGCAAAATATTCAATTACATTACTCTACACAAGTTTTACATTTAGTTTTGATTTAAAAAGATGTTTGGTGTTTCCCCTTAATTAGACAGTTGTTTGTAGTTATCGGTTTACAGAAAATTTTTGTTAATTGTCAAACAGTTTTATTTCAGCAATTTACCTCAAAAGGCTTATAAGTAGAGTTGCGTACTTTAGGAATGTATTGTAGAAACACCCGGCCGTTAAAGTTTTACTATTCATTTTAAGTTTAAATTGAATGCAATGTATAAGAAGCATACCCAGTGAATATTACGATAGCAATCTATAATAAAACCAGTTAAGATTGACTCACGAAAAATATGCGAACTATATCGCCAAATACCTTACCCTCCGCCTCCCCGACCATAGTGTTCACTTTTGACAATTTCTATGTCACCTACGAATTAAAAAATAATGGTTTAGTACAAATTCAAGTTGAGTATCTTTGCATTATCATGAACGTTAAATAAATGTTCTTTTATAAATATAAAACAGCCTAGTTATTTACAAGTTACGTCAAAAAAATAAATATAATTTATTTTTAAATGTAAACATTAACATAACCTCATCATCCTCATGCCGTAATGTTTATATTTGACACCTTAAATGGTTTTACTATAGTCATCTACCAGATCCATCAAATAATTTTAGAGATTATTTCAATTACGCCAGTATTACATCATTAGATGTTTTTTGCATATAAGAATATATTTTCATTATGGAGAACACGCATCGCTGAAACAAATTTTGAAACATATCTGATGCCACAGTGCTTTCTTCGATCTCATCCACTATGGGATAACGAAACTTAAGCGGGCAAGTGTCTATTACTTAATTTATTATAGTACGCGGGCCTCATAATGTAGCTTTAATAATTATTATATTTACTGCGAACAGATATCGATCAAAATGTGCATCCACATAGTACTTTAGTTTGGGTCTAACTACTCTCAGTGCCACTACTCACATCGGACGGCTGTCCTTACAGTACACTGTGCGGCATATAAAACCCGTGCAACTCTTATGAGCAAAAATCAGAGTTTTTCAGTTGCGTGAACGGGACACATATATTCATACTGTCATAGACTTTACAGGTTATACATGACATACATTGCTACATGTTATATCTATAACTTAAGTCAAATTTGACAAGTTAAATAAGACATGACAAATTTGATAAGCCTGGCTTACATTGGCATATTAGTGTACGGGTTTTAAATGTCGGCCAGTGTACATCCCTGCATTCCAAACAAAATAGGCAATTCTACTTATAAATCGTTGATTTGACGCAATGCTTTTAAAAACCAATTTTCAAAGTTATAATTAGAGTTATTTTCGCGGTTATGAAATTATTTTTCTGTGAAATTGATGCAGGCACAAATAAGAATTTTTTTAGTTTTATCAAAGCAATACCATGACATTAATATTTCTTTTAATTGGATGTAATTTAAAATCTAATACGAGTATATAACTAGAAAACAATGTAGAAAATATCTTATTTCAAACAAAAATATATTCTTGCTTTAATATCAATAGAATTCCCTTGGAATGGAATGTATTCCAACACTACATACAAACTTTTAGAATTAATACTTATCTTTGTACAGCTAAATAATCTATTAGATTCAATGAATTTAAATGTAACTATGTGATAGTGCTGTAAGAATATTATCTTCCACATAAAGAGATCATATGGATAGTAATGAATTATGTTTTGTTGTGTATTCACTTCAGTTATTTTTATCCACTGGGAAAGTAAAGAGAAAAATATACAGTGTATTTCGTTTTAAAATATAAAAGCTAACTTACCCTGTAAGCGCATCATTAAAGAGGATGTTGGTTAATACTAGAAATTTTGAAAAAATATAGTTTGCAGACAATAACGGCAACATCCTCATTGATTTCCGATATTTTAAGTACAATTGCTAACATTTTGCTTTTACTGCATAAAACATATTTAGTACTCTTATTACTACACTGAAGTTGAATGCTATTGAAGCCTTCAAGATGTTATGTGTGTTTAAGAATTAAATATCGCCACCAGCGATTCTAAGATGCAGTTTCTATTGAAGGGTCGAGAATTTGGGCAATTTTGTTACATTTTGTTTTACGAAATATTAATGAAATCCGCATATTTTTTATTTCCTTAAAAAATGTGAAGGATTGTTTATTTAAAATGCAGCAATTAATCTATTATGATTTTATTCATTAAAAAAATGTGACTTAAAAATAAGTATATTATGTCATTCCATTAACAAATCTTATCCTTGAAGAAAAACTTCACTTTTCTCTAATACACCATCCAATCTGTTTCTATTTCTTTGAGCCGTAGTTAAATAAAAAATAAAGCACCCAAGGTCTATATATATATATATTTAAAACGTGTCCGGATTTAGAAAAAAAAAATGAACTCCATAACACACATTCGTTTAGTTTAGTTAAAAAGGACCGCGGCGAATCGCCACACAATGTGAAGATAAAAACAGTAAAAGTAATAAAATAATACTTAATAATAATAAAGAATAAAAAAAAGGAAAATCAACGACAATTAAATATTCGTTTATCAATTAAATAAATTATTATAGAACTATATAGAGAATAGATCATAAACACAAAGAAAAAAATATACATAATTTCTGATTATATTACATACTATTTATAATAAATCAAACCTATATACCTCAAAAAAAAAATATTACAAAGTAAAAAGTAAAGTTAAATATTTCATAATTGTTTCAAATAAAAAAATTCAGACAAAAAAATCTATGACGAAGCTTTTCAATAAACAAACTTTTATGAAAAATTGAGAAATTCATGTATTATTGATAAGAGCACCAAATTTATTTTTCGTTTCTGTTTTTAATTTGTAAAGAATAATACCACTAGCATATAATAATAAATTATTACTTTCGTATTGTGTGGTGTTCTCCGATTGATTTAAAGAGAAAAAAAGGGAAAAGTAACTGTTTTGCGTTTTCTTTCTTTATCTGTTGTTACACTTTTATTTTGTTTATTTTTTTAATTTAAATAAATTTTATCTTAATGCTTAATTTCTAGAGTCTTCAGCATATAATTTATTCCACGACTTTTAGTACTTTACCGATAGCGATTGTTTTATCTGAAAAAGAAAGAAAAACATTAAGAGAATATTAACAAAATAAATAAATGCAAATATACTAGTTTTGATATAGGTGCCGAGTGACTGCACATGATTAATTTGGTAACTTTAAGAAATTCGCGTACCTGGTCATTCGCTTTACATTTATCTTTTTGGATTAGAATATTTTATATAAAATGCTAATGCACGAAAACTACCTCGAACGAGATTAAAGAAAAAAAATATTTAATTTAATAAATGGGCGAGGTTCGAGCCGACTTTTGTAAATTTAGTATTTCTTTATAACTGCAGCGCTACCGCTACTGAAGCGTAATGACGAGAGTAGTAGATACGATGATGCATACTGTAAGCTAGAAGTCAGTCTGTTATCAACTTCCGTTTCAAATCACGAATTAACAGATATTGTTTTACTATACGGTGAAGCAGGTGGAAATGTTATAGCTACTACACGTATTTATGAAGGGTGGTTTCCGAACCGAAGATGTCCATCAAATGATTTAATTTTACAAACCGTGTACAGATTGAGAGATCGCGGTACTTGGGGTAGTAGATGCGGAGAAACAAATTTTGGATATTGTAAATGAAAATCCAAACATTAGTTTCCGAGCGGCTGCGAGAGAGATAGGCTTTGCCCACATAACAGACCATAACGTACTTGGAAGGAATTTGTTACAACCCTACCACGTGCAACGTGTCCAAAAACTTACGGAAGCCCATCGCCTGCCACGAATTAACTTTTGTAGACGGTTCAGTCGGAAACTTGCGCTTTGCCTCAAGGGTATTATTTACCGATGAGTGTACTTTTGCGAGCATTTTTTCTCGGCGTGAATTTAATATTAAGACAACTAAATTACAAATTCCATATCGCTACAAAACTCTTATACCGTTTAAAAATTTTTATTTTATATTGTATTTTTTTCACGATATTACAAAGGTCAGGCCATTGACTTACTTATAAATAACAAGACAACAGCTGATGCATAAAAAATGATGAATAAATACATGTCATAAAACTTTCATACAAAGACTTATTATTATCCGAAATGTGAAGGGGATTTTTTTGGTCAACTTGAACAAATAAATGGCTCAGAAATTTGAGTACGTTTGTTACAAATAAAACAGATATGCATTACACACATCTCTCTCTGTACACATGGACATACACCTTGTATTTTTCAACATTTACTTCTGCCAAAGACACGTGTTACAGTCACAACAATAGACTTCGTCAATTTGGCTAGTGACGTAAAGTTTGATGGAACGCCTTATAAATTTTCTCCTATCAGGTGGCACCAGATGATCTGGTGACAGCTGACGGACAAAAGAAACTATGCTGAAAGTAGCGATTTTCTCTCGTCCAGCTATGCCGGTACAGAAGGGAAAAAATATGTAGATGTGTGTAATGCATTTGTTTCGTTTGTAACAAATGCGTAATGCGTGCTTAACGTATTGATGTACTCAAATTACTTGGTATATTTGCTGCCATCTGGCATCGTGTTAAAGGACTTACACATATATACGTATTTTTTCCCTTCTGTACCGGCATAGCTGGGCGTGTAAAAATCGCTACTTTCGGCATAGTCTCTTATGCCCATCAGATATCGCCAAATTTTCTGATTCTCACCTGTAGGACAAAATTTGCTATACCTATGAGGAGTTCCATCAAATTTTACTTCACTAGCCAAACTGACGAAATCTAGTGTTGTGACAGAAATACGTGTCTTTGGCAGAAGTAAATGTTCGAAAATACAAGGTGTATGTCCATGTGTACAGACACAGATTGTGTAATGTATATCTGTTTCATTTGAAATAAATGGCTATTTGTTTGTTGGATCGACAACATATAAAGATATAATTTCTATTTATTTAGATTTAATCTGAATACAGGTCGTATTTGTAAGGTTTGTATTCCTAAATTTCCGCAAAAATGAAAGTTTTGATTGAATATTTTTTTTTGTAGTTTTGAATTGCTGTCTTAAGTATTTATTATATATTAGCGTACGTTGGAATATTTCATTTACACCCTGTATAAATATGAACGACATTTGACAAAGAAAATGCTCGAAATGTTAGCCTCCTACTTGTAAACAATACTGTGATAAATTGATCATATTACGTTTTTAAAATCAGAGGATAAAATAGAATCCAGAAACGAATCACGCGATCTACTTACCCATATTAGCTAATTCTTTGTTATCCAACTGATTTATGAACAACTCTACAACTCTAAAGTAATTGTTTCTTAAAAGAATATTGACCCAATAATTCGTTGTCTTGGCGTTTCCACGCAAACACCAATTTAGCTAGACGCCATGGTGTTTCGATTAAATTGTGTGTACCCAAACCTATAATTCTGCACCATCCTTCATTGGAATAGAAAGTAAAATTTTCCTGTCAATGTTATTATACAGAAAATTCTTTCAATGGAGACTGTGGTTAAATAATAATTTAAAAAGGTATATAACCCCTTACCACAAATTGATAGTCGTATCCTAAATACGTATTTCGACAACTAAGTTGTCATCATCAGTAGGTAAAAACTACTAATTAAAGTCACACGGGGCACAATAAAGTAAGATAAACGCTTACGCACAACTACTATACACTGCAACCCTGTAAAGACTAAATTTACCATGCACATTTCAAACTACGAGATAAAACACTTGCCTCTTTGGAAAAGGTTCTTAAACATCTGTTAACATATCGAACAAAGGGACGGCAAAGATTCTTCTCTAAATACGGCGCCAACTAAAAACGATTTTAAAGCTACGGTGACTTACTAATAAACTAAATGAAACACCTATATTTCCATGTTTTGTGGAAATATAGGTGTTTCATTTAGTTTATTAGTAAGTCACCGTAGCTTTAAAATCGTTTTTAGTTGGCGCCGTATTTAGAGAAGAATTTTTGCCGTCCCTTTGTTCGATATGTTAACAGATGTTTAAGAACCTTTTCCAAAGAGGCAAGTGTTTTATCTCGTAGTTTGAAATGTGCATGGTAAATTTAGTCTTTACAGGGTTGCAGTGTATAGTAGTTGTGCGTAAGCGTTTATCTTACTTTATTGTGCCCCGTGTGACTTTAATTAGTAGTTTTTACCTACTGATGATGACAACTTAGTTGTCGAAATACGTATTTAGGATACGACTATCAATTTGTGGTAAGGGGTTATATACCTTTTTAAATTGTTATTATACAGATTTAAACCACTGACAAAACTAGATTTGTTGTAAGTAATCGGGTGGGTGAATTGATAGACAATTGAAAATTTATATGGGCGTAAATGTAGCTGTTTTTTTTCCAGATTATTACGTGAGGATTAATAGGAAAGTTCTAGAATGGATGTAGGAAAGGTTAAAAAACAGATAAGCTGTTACATGGAGCTTACCTCTTAATTGGAATATTGAAATTGGAAAATTTATATGGGCGTAAATGTAGCTGTTTTTTTTTCCAGATTATTACGTGAGGATTAATAGGAAAGTTCTAGAATGGATGTAGGAAAGGTTAAAAAACAGATAAGCTGTTACATGGAGCTTACCTCTTAATTGGAATAGATGACGTATAGAAACATGAGGATTTCGATAATTATATCCACATTTTGCAAAATTATCAGTACATAAAAACCTTTGAATTATACTAACACTGTAGTAAAAAGTAACAATTTTAAATTCAATTTGTTCTTCTTGTTATATTTCGATAAATTTATTATAAGTCAACTGAAAACAAACTAATACAAATATATATGTTAAAAGGGTATCTGTATTTGTATACATGCACATATAACGTGCCTTCAAAAACTTTCCTTAGAGACGGCCGTACTTTTTTTTAATTATTGGTGACAGTGCACGTAATCTGTCACAAACGCATAATTTTGATAGTTTGGTTATGTCATATAAATGTGTGTAATAATTAGTAATTTAGTTTTTGAAAAAATATTTATTACAATAGTCAAAATTAAAAGAAAATAATACTAAAGCAGATGTTGGAAATGTTGACCATTATTTTGAAAACAAAGTTGAACTCTACGCTTCATGCTTTTAAAGCCATTTATTAGGATTTCTTGGGTTATGTCAGCACAAGAATTCACAATAGCATTAGGATGCTCTTCGATTGTGTGATGTCTGGTCTTGAAAATGGTATTCTTTAAATATGGAAAAATAAAATAGTCTAAAATTGTGAAATCTGAAGATCTTGGAGGAAAATTAATAATTCTTGTATCGAAAAATTCTTGTCAAAAGCTATTATTTCTCGAAATTTGTGCGCTGGTGCATTATCTTGCTAGAAATATCTTTCCGTAAGTTCATCATGAAGTTCATTAATAAACGGCTCTAATAATTTATTTCGATATGTGTGAGCAGTTATGGTTTGATTAAAAATATAGGTCCAATAATTCGTCTTCTTGAAACTGCTAGCCAGACAGTTATTTTTTGTGGATGGAGTGTAGTTTACACAAATTTATGAGGGTTTTCTGCAGACCAAATTCTCATACTTTGCTTGTTTAAATATCCTGAAAGATGGAACCAAGCCTCAAAGAAGCCTTTGTCGAGAATGTCATTATTATTATTATTATATATATATATATATATATATATATATATATATATATATATATATATATATATATATATTTGCACATCTATCTTACTGGCCTCCACATACCTAACACGCGCCCAGACCTCCACCCTAACAAATATATTTATCTAAGTGTATTCTACTGTAAAATGATAAATTGTACTTCCTTAACAGAGGCATCAAGAGAGGGGAAACAAATTTCAATTTTTAAGATATACAAAATCTAGGTATATTCAAAATAGTAACTAGGCTCTACCTATAGAACTGCTAAGTAGCCTCCTACAGTATATAAATTGACAAAGGTACTCGACGTATTTACCTCCAGCGGTGTTGTCCAAATATGTAAACAAATTTCTGCTAGGAAAGCGAACACGCACATCTGATGCGGGCAAGTACTTCCCCGTAAATTTAGTGTTACAGGCGTTCATTGTATTGATATATAATGACTATGAGTATTGTGTGTTGTTATATGAAGCAAATATTTTAAATATGTATATTGAAATTTATCTATACATTGGTATATTATTAAATTTATTTTTCGTATATTTGCATATTGAGAGGCGTACGAATTTAGCTACAACTAGATCTTTTTGATTTTTAAATACAAAGTTTTACAATGAAAGTATACTCTATGAGAACAAAACACATATTTGAAATTTCTAGATTGTATTAAAAATAAAAAACTTCTAGTCATATATGTTCTTGTAATGAATACTTAAATAACATGACATAAAATTTAACTTGATCATTAAATTATAAGTACGGTATAATGAAAGTGAAGCTGTAAAGATTAATAATAATGTCATATCTCATGTTACAATAATTTTTAAAAATCTCTTTCAAACTGTACATGAAAACACATATTAAAACAAACGGGTTAAGATTTTTGAAAAATAATCTATATGTGCGGAAATTAATTTAATAAGATAAACCTATTTTACTTTCTATACGAAGTATTATATTATTATTATATATACTATACTTATATATTATAATATATATATACAATGTGTCCGGGAAAATGTGGGAAATCTCTCGGATTCAGATAGAACATTAAAAAATAAGTTGACAAGTTCCCATAATTTTTTTCCTAGCGGCCCTCCCTACGGAGATACGGCCTCCTAAAGGACGCCACTGGAAATCAATTTTTCTTGAATAACTTTTAAACTACTTATTATAATTTAATGAAAATTTAATATGATAAACAGTAGTAAGGACTTCTTAAAATACTGCCCTTAAAATTAAATTAGCTTGTTTAGTTTACCAGGGGCGGACTAGGTTGTACATTTTAATGCTTACATTTTTAACACCCTGTATGATAAGGAGTTAAAAAAAAACAAATTTGGATACCTTGAACATTAAGCTAAAGAAAAGGTACTCTTGTTCATTGTCGATAAAATGAACCGTTTTCGAGGAAAAAAAATAAAAGAATTAATGTTTTGTTTCTATTAAAAAGAACCATGTCTTTTATTTTTTTTTGTCTGCAACAAAGTGTGATACAAAAGTCATTCCAGGAACAAAAAAGTTTTAGTTTAGGTTATTTAATACGACAAAATTACAAAGATTCTTAAAAATGCAGTTTTGTCCCAACAAAAATTATGTTTAGAAATGTACTCACTAAAGCTTGCAAAGATTGAACCTAAATACGCTAATTAGAAATAATCAATTAAAAACTTCATAAGTGGGTTCAACATGGTCTCCGTGAACTCTGATACACTCGCGGGCACGACGAATAGAGGACTGCTGTACTCGCCACAACAACCCAGCATGCATTGTTTCTTATCACATCCCAATGAAATGTGATTCTCTGTAAAAGTTCCTCGCTAGTATCAACCGGAGAGGAATACACCAAGGTTTTGAGATGACCCCACAGGTGAAAATCCATTGGCGTTAGGTCGGGAGACCGTTGAGGCCAGGCAATGGGACCTCCTCTGCCTATCCAACGGTTTGGATAGACGTTATTCAGGTGGTCGCGTACAGCAACGCTAAAATGAGGTGGGGCCCCATCATGCATAAAATACATGCTTTGGCGGGTTGCAAGTGGCAAATGCTCTATTGAATCCAGAAAAGCGTTCTGAAGGAACTGTAAATAAAGTTCACCATTCAATCGTGGCGGCAATACGCATGGTCCAATCAAAAAATTGCCATTGGAACTGATGTTGATAACGATGAACGACAGTGGCATGAGGGTTTTCATCAGCCCATACATGCGAGTTATGTAAATTTACAATACCATTTTTGGTAAACCCTGCTTCATCGGTAAAAAGAATAGTGCTAATGAAGTTTGGGTTTGTTCGTTGCTGATCTAACAGCCAGTTTGCGAACTGGATTCTACGAGGAAAATCTTCAGGAAGTAGTAGATGCACTTTTTGCAGTTGATAAGGGTAAAACAACTGTTCTTTAAGTACTTCATGAATTGTCGTTTTTGACGTATTAAGCTGCGCGGCTAATCTTCGAGTGCTTATTGAAGGAGTATCACCTACAGTATCCAAAATATTTTTCTCCAATTGCACCGTACGTACTGTTCTTCTCACACCAGCATCAGTACTTTTTTTCGCAAAACTTCCTAAAACATTAAAGAATGTCAATAATGTTACCTTATTAACTGGAATCGCCCACCAGTCTCTCTTAGACGTTGGTCAAGTCGCTCAAATGTTTTCTGATTTGGAATATTGCGATTAGGATATCTTTCTTCATACAACCTTCTTGCTTCCAAAGCATTGCAAGATGCAAGACCGTACATAAGATTCATATCTGCATACTCACTAAATGTGTACCCCATTATCAAATTAAATTTACCAAGATATTCAAAATTCAATAAATTAATATCGAAGTAAAGGATCAACGTGTTAACAATATGAAAGATTACAAGATTTAAAATTTACACGTCAATGCAAGATATTTAACGTTTGTAAAAACAATACGTTTTTTAGTACTGAAAACAGTTTTATTTCAGACTTTTGTATCATACTTTGTTGCAGACAAAAAAAAATAAAAAACATGGTTCTTTTTAATAGAAATAAAACATTAATTCTTTTATTTTTTTTTCCTCGAAAGCGGTTCATTTTATCGACAATGAACAAGAGTACCTTTTCTTTAGCTTAATATTCAAGGTATCTAAATTTGTTTTTTTTAACTCCTTATCATACAGGGTGTTAAAAATGTAAGCATTGAAATGCACAACCTAGTCCGCCCCTGGTAAACTAAAAAAGCTAATTTAAATTTAAGGGCAGTATTTTAAGAGGTCCTTACTATTGTTTATCATATTAAATTTTCATTAAATTATAATAAGTAGTTTAAAAGTTATTCAAGAAAAATTGATTTCCAGTGGCGTCCTTTAGGAGGCCGTATCTCCGCAGGGAGGGTCGCTAGGAAAAAAATTATGGGAACTTGTCATCTTATTTTTTAATGTTCTATCTGAATCCGAGAGATTTCCCACATTTTCCCGGACACATTATATATATATATATATATATATATATATTATATACTAAAGATATATAATGCTTTTAATAATATACGTAGCCATAATTACGTAAAATCTAAAGATTTTAGACAGGAATATACGTAATAAGTAAGACTTCTACGGAAAATATAGAGAAGTTAGGTTCTCCGTGTTTAATAAATGTCGCCGCATCAGTGAAGAGAATTCTTTTGAGAAAATCGTTGTCAGTATTTATTTTGTCAAATAAATTTTCGCAAAAGCGTATTCGTCCTTCATAATCATGTGGCTTTAATTCTTGATGCATTTGGAACTTAAATGACTTATACTTGTGCTTCTTAAAAATCTTTAAAACGGCCCCTTGGCTTATGCCCATTTCCGAAGCAATTTTTCTAGATGTTGCGCACTTGTCGTGTTCCACATAAGCCACAACATTTAATTCCAAATCTGCTGTTATTACTCTTGGTCTTGTAGATCGTTTTTTATTGTGGATAGTATTGATACAACCAGAAGTTTTCAATTTATTAATTGCATTTGCTATCGTTGAATGACTAGGAATAGGTCTATTTGGATACTGGACACTAAACAGAGCTGCAACTTCGCGTAACGATGATCCTTCTAAATACCACGTATAAAATTGAATTTGTTCCTCTGTTGTGTACATTGTGAGTAATTAAAAGACTCTACAAACAAATTTAACGTTTTAATACTGACAGAAGTTACACAAATTATGTTATGAAACTGACGTAACTATGGTTATCAGAAAAAGTTAGCTGTAATTAATCTAAAGCATGTACAGCGTTGTATTAAGCTCATGGTATATATATATATATATATATATATATATATATATATATATATATATATAATTATTTATATTATTCAAAAACTATAGACAATATTGTTGTCTCGTAACAAAATCTACTTGTTTGAGTTCTGAAGCTGCTTGAATTTTATATGGAAACAACTTTAGGTCCTTTGTTTAGAATTACATGTTTCCACTGACAAATGAAACTTGTTGTGATGGTTTTGCGATTGATTTTTTGAGTCCACCGCCAGGTTTACGACTTATGGTCAGTTTCACCAAATTTACAACACAAGCTTCAATATGTTTTTGCAGTTGTGCGTAAGTAACTGGCAGATATAGCATATATAACAGGATACTGTTACCGGAAATCCTGTAAATATTGGTTAGTGAAATTAACCCAATCGCCATTTTCTAATTTTTGGCCAGTTGTATAGTGACTTTGAACAATAAATATCGTATGTTGTAACTCTAATATTTTAATAAAATAATTTAAAAAATATAAGCGTTTATAATTTGAATTTATTTATGTATGACAACTGTCAGAATTTGAAGTTTTCTAAAGCTTCGCATGGACACCTATCTTTGTTTACTTCATTACTTAAAAAACATCCTACTGTAATGAGGAAAGTTTTTAAAGGCATGTTATTCTTCTGTTATTCAGCGTTTATGGAATCGGTTTCGGGTGACTGGCCGATATGTCAGAAGAGCTGGACAAGGTCGAAATCGAAAAACTACTCAAAATCAAGACCGATATCTTGTCCTTTCCACTCTACGTAAGCGTATAGCCACAGCAAGAGACCTCCTAAACGACCTAAGACGAACACATGGAATAGAAATATCTGATCAAACTGTTAGTAACAGACTAAAAGAAGCGAATTTGAAACCAAGAAGACCTGTCTGCGCACCACGCCTTACGCAGCATCACAAAGCAGCGCGAATGAGATTTTACTCTGGATCACAGAAATTGGCAACTTCGTTACTGGACGCCTATACTGTTTACAGACGAGTCCAGATTTTGTCTAACTCGTTGCGACGATCGAGTACATGTACATATATAGACGTCCTAGTGAACGCTTCTCAGCCGCTACTATACAGGAAGTAGATAGATTTGGTCTTGGATCTGTGATGGTTTGGGCTGGAATCGGTGTAGACAACAGAACTGATCTTGCTGTGGTTCCTAATAGACTAAATGCAATGAATTAAATCGAAAATGTCTTGGAGGACCATGTGGTGCCTGCTGCATATGGCGTCGGTCCCAATTTCATCCTAATGCAAGGCCACATACCGCCGGCATCACCAGAAACTTTTTACAAGAACGTGGAATTCAGGTCATGGAATGGTCGGCGTTAAGTCCTGACCTGAATCCTATTGAACACGTGTGGGATCAGCTTGACTGACGTGTTCGCAAGCGCCCTAATCCGCCACCACTAACCATACAGGAACTGACACAAGCCCTGATTGAGGAAAGGGATAGCATACCCCAAGAATATCTTCGCAGACTAGTGGGAAGCATTCCACGCAGATGCGAGGAAGTGATTCATGCTCGTGGAGGGCATACACGGTATTAAACCTCACCAATCCACAGAAAACCCCTACTCTCATAGATACTGACAGTCATTTTCATTTTGTTTTGCGTTATTAATTTACATTTTTAAGTGTTAGAAGTAACATTGTTTTTGTAATTTTCTTTAGTTAAATATACCGTTGAAGTATACCAAATTTTATTTTCCTTGACCTCTTATTTAAAAAATTACAGGTTATAAAAAAGTATTCCCCAAATTTTTTTGAGCAGTGTATAATAGGTACGTAAGACATCAATTTAAATCTGAAAAAAATTTTATTCTATCGAAACTTTAATTTTTGCGGAAATTTAGGAACACACTTTTCAAATACGGTTCTGTATTTATATTGAATCTAATATGTAAATAGAAATATGTTTATATGTTGTCGATTCAACAAACAAATAGGCATTTATTTTTTCAAGTTCACCAAAAAATCCCTTTCACATTTCAATAATGTAATACGTGTTTGTATTCATTCATTTCCTAGATATAAATTTTCTTATGCATCGGCTGTTCTGTTGTTATTTATAAGTAGGTCGATGGGCTGACATTTGTAATATGCCGAAAAAATGCAATATGGAGTTTCTGTAAATGTTTTAATATTAAATTCACGTGGAGAAATAATAAATTACATTTGTAATTTCTAGTTGACAGTTAATTTTTTTTCTCTGTTCTCTTTGCCTCTTTTTTTAATGACAATTTCTTTCCTTTAAAAGGGGCAGATTTGTGTGAAACAAGTGGAAAGGAGATGTTAAATGTGGTTGCTATTTGTATATATATATATAACCTTTTAACTAATCGGTAAACTTTCGAAGTACACGATTTAACATGGTTCGGTTTTCACGGCCGCAGCTTGAAAATTACGTTGCCGAAGATCGTCTTTCACGGGCACCGCTTGGATGCAATGTATCGCGATCTCTCAATCTGTACACGGTTTGTAAAATTAAATCATTTTATGGACATGTTCGGTTCGGAAACCGCCCTTCATAAATAAGTCTAGTAGCTCTAACATTTCCACCTGTTTTGTATAGCAAAACGATATCTGTTAATTCGTGATTTGAACAAGTTATCCCTCACCCAAGTTGATAATAGACTGACATCTGACTTACAGTATGCATAATCGCATACTCCCTCTACTACTCCCACCATTACCCTTCAGTAGGAGCAGCGCTGCAGTTATAAATGAATACTAAATTTACTAGAGTCGGGTCGAGCCACGTGCATTTATTAATTTCTTTTTTCTTTGATGTCGTTCGAGATAGAGTTTTCATGCATTAGCATTTTATGCTTGATATTATAACAGCTATTCCATATTAAAGTATGTCGGAATATTTCGATTACATCCATCTGTATATTTCAACATATCAGTATCTACAGATATGTTTTTAAGATATTTGTATTAACTTGTATTCATAAATTCTTGTGTAGCAATATATTTTTGCTACAAGTCAACTGCTTGAAATAAAAAACCGTTTTCATTTTGCAAGCCGCTTCCGAAATAGGTTATTACTATAAATGTATTTTATTCAACAGTCAAGACCGTTGATGCAATTCGTCTAGAAACGTCACTATCGACAAATGTCGTTCTTCAAAGTAACTCCAATTTTCCATACACGACGAGTAATTCACTTTCTATAAATGTTAAAATGAGCAGCACTGGTCATAGAAACTGAAAAACATGAGTTATGGGCAGTGAAAAATATTTTTATTAAAAAAAAATGTAGACAGCTACCCAAATTAAAATTAAGCTAGTCCATGGAAATTTTTGCATCACCGTTACAGATTGTTAATTTTTCGATCAACGAGTTCAAACGTGACTTTACTGTAAAGATAAAATGGGCTCTGAATACTGACCACAAGGAATAACCTTCACAAACTTCATGGTATTGCTATGAATGAAAGTGCGTGAGAGTACTGAAACCGTTAACATTTCGACCGAACAAAATGCTCCTTTTTATTTATTACTGCCTTTTTAGAAGATACTACGGATTAGCTCTTCAGACCTATGACCACCACAAATGTTCTCGGCATGATAGTGAAAATGACAATTTACGCGGGGGCGATGATAATTAGGTAGCCTCTTCGTAGATGGCGCTGCTAGGCAAATAATTTGATTATTTTTCAAACTCAATTCTTTAACTGGCAACTCTGAAAATTTCTGTAAAATACTTTGTTGTGAGCAGCTCTTTAAATCGAACGTCTTTTAAGTTTGTATTGAAGTGAATAACGTTGAGAAATGCCTCATCTGAAGTGTTATGAGTGACTGTGGTCCTACGCAATGATAAAAAATTGGATGGCTCAGTTCAAACGCGGTCGTACAAATGTCACAGGGCTATCCTGTGGTTCGAGGGTGTCGGGATTTAGTTTATGGTCAAACCCCTTAAGAGGCAGTAAATTTTAATATTAAAACGTTTTTATTAGGTGAGCTAGAGATGTGGGAAATTTCTAGGTTTATTTTAATTTAAACGCAAGAATGAACACCGGTCGGGATGGCCTAAAACTGTCACTACTCGAGAAATGGTTACTAAAATATAGGATATGGTGACAAAGACCAACGGCTAAAAGTGAAGTAGTCGATTCCGCCGGCATTTCAAAACAGCGAGTACGCAACATCGTCACCTAGGAATTAAGAATGAAAAAGCTGTCGGCGAGGTGGGTGCCGTGTTTACTCACATTGGAGCAGAAACGTGTGAGATGTAATTGTCACAAGAATGTTTTAACCGTTTTCAGAAAAATCCATGTGATTTTATGCGACGATTTATTACTATTACTACCGCCGAAACTTGGGTCTATATTATTACACCCCCGAAACAAAACTTCGGTCTAAACAGTCTAGCTGTTCGACGCTAAAGAAAGCAATGGCCATGAAGTCAGCTGGTAAAGGCCAGTACTTTACCAGCTGACTTCATGGCCATTGCTTTCTTTAGCGTCGAACAGCTAGACTGTTTAGACTGAAGTTTTGCACTGGCTTCAGTTTTTTGGGACTTAAAAGGAATCTTGACGATTGATTGATTACCTTCCAAAGGAACAAACGATAAACAGGGAATATTACGCAAATATTTTCTATAAGTTGCATCAAAAAAATTAAAAAAGACCTGGATTAGCGCACAAAAGTGCCATCTTTCCCATGATAATATACGGCCCCCTACCAGTGTTGGTTCAATGGCCAAAATGCATGAAATGAAGTCTGATTTACTTCCCCAAGCAAAACGTTGACCGGCGAGAAAAATTTTGAGGTTTGGAAAGAGATGAAAATCCCTCAATTTTCCCTTCGCCAAGACACTCTTGTAGGAAGTCAATTGTCTTGATGGAAGACGATTTTTTTATTCTCCTAGCAGGGTCTGTTTTCATAAATTTTTGCGCCCAGTTTTTATTAGAACGTTAGGATAGCATTCTCCAGTTATTATTTTACCTTTTTCAATATAGTCGATCAATAGAATTCTTTTCGTATTCTAAAACACCGACTGATCTCTCACTTCGATGGTACCGACTTCACATTTTTCGCAGTTGAAGAACTGGCTTCTGTCCATGGTTTGTTGCTTCGATTCCGGTGTGTAATGATGAATGAATGTTTCATCCATTGTCATATGTTGACGCAAAAAATCCGTAAAATGCGTTCAGCATGGGTTCGGTGAGTCGTGCGAATCCGTTTTTAATACGCAGTGAGCACGCGTGGCACCTATCTTTCACAAAGCTTGTTTATGTGCATTTCCTCGTGCAAAATCTAACCGACGGGTTCTTTTGATATCCCTACAATATTAACAATTTACACACCCTCGTGATCTTTCAAAAATCAGATGCATTTTTCGACGATTTTCGGTATGGTCGCAGTTTTTGAACATCCTTCACGTGGTTAATCTTGAATGCTTTCACAGCCACGTTTAAACTAAGCACAGTAGAATTTGAAGGAGAATAGTCACCATACATACGAGGATGGATCAATAAATACCCGTGTTAGGAAAGAAGACGCAAGTTTTTCACAAATTTTTTTTTTATTTTTCAACGTAATCACCTATTAGTACAATACACTTTTCCCAACGTTTCTGCCATTTCTTTAACTAACCCCTCCAAAAAATATGAATTGTCAAACTCTGCAAAATACGCTTCTGACTCGACGATAACCTCCTCGTTTGAGCTGAATCTTTTTCCCACGAGCCACGTTTTCATGTTGGGGAACAGAAAGAAGTCGCAGGGAGCCAAGTCAGGCGAGTACTGTGGGTGCGGCAGCAATTCGTAGTGCAGTTCATGCAACTTTGCCGCGACAATTCTGGATGAATGTGCTGGTGCATTATCGTGGTGAAACAGCACTTTTTTCTTAGCCAAATGGGGCCGGGTCTCCTTCAATTTTATATCGAATCGGTCCAATAATTCACTGTAGTACTGCCCCGTGACCGTTCTTCCTTTCTGCAAAAATTCCATGAGGATTATTCCGTTGGAATCCCAAAAAAATCGTGGCCATGACCTTTCCGGCCGATGGGACCGTCTTTGCCTTCTTCGGAGCAGATTCACCCCGAAAAATCCATTGTTTTGACTGTCGCTTGGACTCTGGCGTATAATAATGGATCCAGGTTTCATCAACGGTGACGACTCGACGCAAAAACTCCTGCGAATTTCTCTTAAAGAGGTCCAAACACTGCTTCGATATTGACAACCGTATCCGCTTGTTGTCCACCGTAAGCAATCGCGGCACCCATCGGGCCGACACCTTTCTCACCGACAACTTATCATGTAAAATATTAATTGCCGTTCCGTAAGACACGCCTACGGCCTCTGCTACTTCGCGCACTTTCGTTCGGCGATCAGCGAGAATCATGTCGTGGACCTTTTCAACGATTTCCTCGGTAACCACGTCTGCCGGGCGGCCTGGGCGCTCCTCATCAAAAACAGATGTACGACCACGCTTAAATTCGTTGAACCAATATCTTACGGTTGTCATAGATGGTGAAGGGTCCCCATAGACAGCATCCAACTTCGCTTTTATTTCTTCGCATGTTTTTCCATCCAAAAATAAAAAGCGAATTACGGATCGATATTGCTCTTTTTCCAGTTTATCGAGAAACACGAAACACGTGTGATACAACTGGCTGCCAAATAAAAACTAACCTATGAATCAGTCTGAAATTTATTATGGTGTTGTCTGACAGATGGTAGTACACGACGGTAATGCCAACTTCCCTCAGCAGCGCCACCTGTATTCAAACACGGGTACTTACTGATCTTCCCTCGTATATACGATTCTCGACTGAATTTCGGCCGGCGTTAAACCTTTTTTTACGAAGAGTTTGATCAGCGTATGATCCTCGATTTTTTTAATTTCCAACAAACACTGGTTCAAACGACTGCTACAGTCGTTTGCTGGCTGAATAACTTGCAATTTCACATGAAATCTACTTACATTTCTACAAATATGAGGGGAATCATGCAAGTAGTGCATCTATGAGTGAAGCCGAGAAAATTTCAGACCACCGTCGTATATACTTATTTATTCTCTAATTTATGGAAAATTTTAGATTTTAAACTTAAATTCAATACGGTTGTTAATACTGGAATTATATTTTAGTATCAATTGTCGCACTTAGAGTTGCTACTGTAATACATTGAGATTTAAATGAACAGGTAAACACTTTTATAGGTTACAATAATTTGAACAACGATAGACAATTAAGTATAGCAAACGCCAATTAAGTTGGCGCGAGGAGGGGTAAGTTCGCGCAGGATTAGAAGTAGTGGGGAGATTTATATTTGGTTTTACATCAAATGTTAGATAATTCTAATCTCTGAGCGTGTATCACTTTATGATCCCCTAGCAAAGACATTATGTTCCGTCAAACGTCAATGACAAATGTATTCTGACAATTAGTTGAGTAGTAGGGGAGGACGTTTTTAAAAACGGCTTCTGCGCACCCCCTCCTCGCGCCAACTTAATTGGCGATTGCTATACCAATGTTTACAGGCTCAACCTTTAGGGAAAGAAATAATATCAAAAACTTTTGAGAATTGAAAGAAAACTAACAGAAGATTTGAGATGTAGAATAGACATGTTCATTTGGATCGCAATGATCCTTAGCAAATATACACAGTCAAGTAAACTATAACTAAATTTTCAAAATAAATTGAACAGGGAATATTAATTTTTTTCTCTGTATAAAATTAAAACAAAGACAAAATTTTGTAGAAACCACATGTCTATTACAAAGAGGTCTTTTGTTAATTTGTCTTGAAACAATGATAGTACCTCTCACTTAAAGATTTTCAATAGATATTGTGATGACTCATCCAACGATATGTCACGTATCACGCCTCTGGCGCCTTCTCGACAGATCTAGAAACGGCAAGATCGAGACTAAGGAAACACGAGAGAGGGTCGACGGCCGATATATAAGCCGTCGAGGAAGGGATCTGAATGCATTCCATACCAAATCATCGCCGAGTGATCTTACATAAATATAAATACATAAATGTTCTTATTGTTAGTAATTAGTTTTTAAATTGTTATTCGTTTTTATTGTTAATTCAGTGTGTGTTTAAATTACCGTTAGTTTCATTTAGAACCCGCGAAAAGACAAATACATTACATTGGTATTCAGGTGTGTGGTTTAATAAATAACGGACTAAGTAGACAATTAAGTGTTAATTAATTATTCATATAAATAAATATACAGTGCGAAAAGACGTTTATTTTAAATTTCGTTATGGCGAATAGAGGGAAACTCACTCAATTAAAAGTGACTGATTTAAAACGAGAATTAGAGGAGAGGGACGAGGATATAACCGGCAAAAAGGCAATCCTCCAGCAACGACATCGAGACGTGTTGATCCAAGAAGGCGAGGATCCAGAGAATTATGTCTTTCAAGTTCTAGGCGGAGATGCTGACGTGAATTCGCTGTTGATGAATATGGAACAACGACTAAGAGAGAATGCGCAAATTCAAATGCAATAAATGGAGCAGAAGAATCTGGATAGTGTGAAAAATATGGAACAACGGCTGATAGACAATTCGCAAACCTTGGGACAGCGTCTGATAGATTCACAAACTCAAATAGAACAGAAGAATCTGGACAATGTGAAAAGTTTGGAACTACGGCTGATAGACAATTCGCAAACCTTGCAACAGCGTCTGATAGATTTACAAACTCAAATAGAAGAGAAGAATCTGGACAATGTGAAAAGTTTGGAACGACTGATAGACAATTCGCAAACTTTGGAACAACGAATAATAGACAATTCGCAAACTATGGAACAACGTCTAATAAATTCGCAAGCCCAGATGGAACAAAGAAACCTAGAAACCGCTAGAATCCTCGAGAAAAATATGGAAAAGAAATTACTAGAAAATTCTAGAAGCTTCGAAAAAAAGTCTGGAAGTAATGGTAAAAAAGAATTCTGAAATTTCGAGAGCTTTGGAGAAAGTGCTGAACAGCGACTAGCAGAAAACTCAAAAGCGTTAAAGTAAGAGGTTTTTATAGCTGTAGAGGAGAAAATTGGGGAACATTCTAGACTTTTAGAGGCAATAATGACTCAGATGAAATTACCTGTTACGATGAGTCATTCTGATCCTAAGCAGGTAAACAAGGAAGTTATACCGGGACCTACCGAAATAAAAGAGGAACCTGTGGCTACCTCGAAGACCAGAATCAAGCCACCAACCTTTGAAGGAAAGACGTTATGGGCGACTTACCTGATGCAATTCGAAGCAGCCGCAGAAGCAAACGCATGGCCTTTTGTTGAGAAGGCTACTGCTAATCATAGCACTGAGGGCTAATGCTAGTGATATTTTGCAGACATTACCTCCTGAAGAATGTAAAGATTATTCTCAACTCATTAAACGATTGGAAATGAGATATGGCCATGCGCATTTGGAGCAGGTATACCACACCCAGCTGAAGAATCGGTCCCAGAAAAAAGGTGAGAATCATCAGGAATTCGAAGCAATTGCTCGTCTGGTACGACTGGCATATCCGATGGCGCCACGTAATTTCATGGAACACTTAGCTGTCCAGACGTTCATAGATGGTCCATACGGGATATTGATACGCAGCAAGCATTAAGGTTGGCACGACCGAAAACCTTGGTCGACGATTTGGCGCACACGCTTGAGTTTGAGACTGCAAAACAAGCCTCTTGAAACCATGCTCGTGTCAGCACTGTTGACAAACAAGAAAATGAGGAGTTCATGGAGCAGGTAGTTAGTCGAGTCCTAAATCAAATCAAACCAAACAAAAGAGTATTGCGATGCTGGAATTGTGGAGAGATTGGTCACATTCGAAGTAAATGTGGTAAGGTGACCAAAAAAGCATCGGCTGAGCAGTATCGAAAACTAAAGCGGGTCGATCGGCGGGAGCAATCATCGATCCAGCATCAGGAAGCCCCAAGGACGCTTGGCCAAATCGCATCCTTGCAACATTAAACCAACGGCCTGGCCTATATGTGGACACTATTATGGAAAGAAGTACCTATGCTTGCTTGCTAGATACTGGATCGACGAAAACTATCGTGCGACCCGATTTTATTTCCAGGAATAAAAAATTACTTTCTAACAAATGGAGACTTAAGACAGCAACAGGAGAAGCAGCCTCTGTGCCAGGTGAAGTAGATGTCAATTTTATCATAGGACCAACATTAATCCGACATCGTGTTTTCGTATCCGACATAGAAGTATAAATAATATTGGGATTACATATCATGAACACCTATGGTTTCCAGTTAAACATGAAAGAAGGCACTCTAAAAATAAATAATGAAGAATTGTTTCTTCATAGAAAGGATTGTGGGAATGTACAGGTAATTACAGCAGAGAATGTTGTTCTGGATGCAAGGAGTGAGACATTTTTGACGGCGTGCATGGAAGGTGATTATCTGGAAGGAAATATTACGATGTTGGAACCAAAGGCTGATGATGACGAGGTAAGCCGAGGAACAGTAGTTGCCAAAATGATGGTTAAGACTCAGAAGACTGTACCGGTAAGGGTGATGAATGTGAACTATTACCCTGTTTCATCGAAGAAGGGTACTATTCTGGGATGGTGTTCGCCAGTGTCGGCCGTCGTTCATCGTGTAGCGACGAAGAAGAATGGATTCGTGCAGGTTCCTGAGAAATTGTCCAAGATAATCGACTCCGCCTGCCAAGGATTGAGCAAGAAAGAACAAAGCCAAGTTAAGGATCTAATCAAACATTATGAAGACGACTTTGAAACTGAAACTGGTACGAAAGAAAGAACTAATATTGTGATGCACAAAATAAATACCGGCGATGCAAGTCCAATACGACAAGGACCAAGAAGGTTGCCACTGGCAAACGTGAGGAAGCCAAGCAGATTATACAAGATATGGAAGGCCAAGGAGTAATTGAACCTTCGAATAGCCCATGGGCTTCACCAGCGGCCCTTATAAGAAAGAAGGATGGATCTACCAGATTTTGCGTGGACTATCGTCGTCTGAATAGTGTGACCAAGAAAGACAGTTATCCTCTCCCAAGAATAGACGATACACTAGACACCCTGGCAGGAGCGAAATGGTTCTCCACTCTCGACCTGAATAGCGGCTATTGGCAAGTGGGAATGGTCCCCAACGACAAAGAGAAGACTGCTTTCAGTTTAGGTACTGGACTCTGGCAGTTTACAGTCATGCCATTTGGACTATTTAACGCGTCAGCTACTTTTGAGCGACTCATGGACATTGTACTGAGGAGGCTGTCTTTAAATACCTGCCTGATATTTCTTGATGATGTGATAGTGGTAGGAAAGACTTTTGAAGATCACATGGAAAATTTGGGGATGGTATTCCAGAGGTTGCGAGATGCTAACCTGAGATTAAGTCCAAAGAAGTGTCACCTTTTACGCAAAGAGATAAATTACCTTGGATATGTGGTTTCCGGAAGAGTTGCTGTGGATCCAGAAAAAGTAATAGCTGTGGCAAAATGGCCTGTGCCCAAAGACAAACATCAGGTAAGTAGCTTTTTGGGATTGTGCACGTATTATCGACGCTACGTTCCTGGATTCTTTAACATTGCAAAACCACTTACTCGCCTAACAGAAAATCGAGCAATCATTTGGAATAACGAATGCCAAGCGTCTTTTGAGTTGTTAAAAGAAACTCCGATAAGTGCACCTGTTTTAAACTATCCACTTCCATCTGGTAGGTTTGTTCTGGATACAGATGCCAGTAACGACGGGAATGGTGGTGTGCTCTCTCAAATCCAATATGAACTGGAAAAGGTCATTGGATACATCATCAAGACCCTGTCCAAACCAAAGAGGAACTACTGTGTAACCAGGAGAGAACTATTGGCAGTAGTTAAGACCATTGAGCATTTTTACAAGTACCTGTATGGCAGAAGTTCCTGATCCGCACCGATCATGCCGCCTTGATGTGGCTTTTACAATTTAAGAATCCCGAAGGCCAAGTAGCTATATGGATTGAGAGGCTACAGGAGTATGACTTCGACATTGAACACAGAGCAGTCCTCAAACATTGAAATGCAGATGCTCTTTCCAGAAGACTGTCGACATTGCAACCGAATCGAAGACAAATCAGCCAACGCTCTTCCAACCACCGTGGTTGATGATCAATGGCAACCTGACAATTTGAACGCAGATCAAGAAGTTAATTGAAATCATACTGGGCACAATAGGATTCCTTGACCATGGAAGACGATCTCCTAAGACGTGAGGTTGAAAATCATGATGGAAGCGAGCGGAAGATGCAAATGGTGGTTCCCAAGAAAAGAATACCAGAGGTATTGCGAGAACTTTATAATGGGGCTTCTGGGGGACATTTTGGAGTCCATAAATCACTAGAGCAGGTGCGCCAGAGATTTTACTGGGTGAATTGTTCACGAGATGTGAAAGAATGGTGCCGAAAGTGCTAATTGCGCCGGAAGCAATGGTCATTGCCCATTTGAAAGAATCGCCATAGATGCCTGCCGGCCCTTTTCCAGAAAGCGACAAAGGAAATAAATAGGTAACAGTGGTCATGGACTATTTAACCAAATAGGTTGAAGCATATGCTCTACCAAATCAAGAAGCTGGAACTGTAGCAGACGTGATTGTGAAGGAGTTCGTCAGCCGTTTTGGTGTACCCCTGGAACTTCATTCCGATCTAGAGGTAAATTTCGAGTCCAGTCTATTCGAAAAGATGTGTGGACTTTTGGGCATACGAAAGACGAGAACAACTCCCTTGCATCCACAATCAGATGGGATGGTAGAGCGAATGAACAAGACCATGATCAGACACTTATCCAAAGTGGTCTCCGAACACCAGAGAGATTGGGACGAACATTTACCATTATTCCTAATGGCGTAGCGGGCTCTGTTCAAGAGACAACTGCCAATCATCAGCAAACGTCCTATTCGGGAGGTAACTACGATTGCCTTGTGATTTAAAGTTTGGGAGCAAGCCTAGTGAAGATCTTGCCGGAGAAGATTATGTCAGCACTCTCAAACGACGACTAGATAATATCCATGATCAAGTAAGACATAATATCCAAGACGCTAGTGACAGAATAAAGGAGCGCTACGACATCAACGCCGAGAAGGGTGTTTACCATGAAGGCGATCGGGTTTGGTTATATAATCCACAACGCCGACGGGGATCTATCTCCAAAACTTCAAAAGAATTTGGAGGGGCCATACGAGGTGTTGAAACGGATTAACGATGTAATATACCGCATAAGGCGAACACCTCATACTGAGCCAAGCCGCTGACTTGCGCCGATTGGATAGCCAATACTAGGAACTAACTTTATGGAAGGGTATTCTGGTACGAGAAAAGTTCGATTTGGGGTGACCATAGAGAAACAGCAAGATTTGTTTACGGTGCCGCCAGACTACGCGCTTGCTCATTGCGTAGCCCGAGATCTGCGAATGGCCAAAGGAATTGCCAAAGAATTTAAAGAGATTTGGCAGAATCAAAAAATTAAGGCAACAGGGACCAGCAATCGGGAAGAGTCTCCAAATAACAAATGAAGAACAGCCCATATTTTATTTGGTCATGAAAGAACTGTCAAGCCTGAAGCCAATCTATCGTGCCTTATGGGGGGCCCTGGTCCACTTACGTGAACAAATGTTACAAGACATTTTGAAATTAGCAGTTCCAAAATTAGGTTGTGGATTGGACCGCCTGGATTGGAGAATTGTAAGAAGCATGTTAGAAGTAATATTCCAACTTACTGGTATGGAAATTCTGGTATGCAGTTACCGGCTTCAATATTCCTGTACACCCACGCAAGATAAGACCGTGGACTGTTATTTCGATATGAAGTCCCAATGTAAGAAAAGCCCTACCTGTCGATTTCGTCATCGTTTGAGGGAACCAAAGCATGATATGTTTCGGGACGAAATTTCATTTTTAAGAAGGGGGCAATGTGATTACTCATCCAACGATACGTCACGTATCACACGCCCCTGTCTCCTTCTCGACAGATCTAGAAACGGAAAGATCGAGACTAAGAAAGCACGAGAGAGGTTCGACGGCCGATATATAAGCCGTCGAGGAAGGGATTTATGATTCATTCGATACCAAATTATCGCCGCGTGGTCTAATATAAATACATAAATGTTCATATTGTTAGCAATTAGTTTTTAAATTGTTATTCGTTTTTATTGTTCATATAGTATGTGTTTAAGTTACCGATGTTTTATTTAGAACCACTTTTTTAAAATCATATTAAATAAATGGGTGTTATAATATCCATTTATACTATACTGGACACTTGACCAGGACTTGAAATTGCACATCAGAAAAAAGGCGTACTAAGACAATTACAAAAAAAATACATCATGTAATCATACACTTTTTTTATGAAATTGTATATTAGCGGTTATAGTTCCAAAATACATTAACTAGGGCAATCCTAAATCATAAACCCTATATTTTTCAAATAACTAAGTGCTATGAAAAATTTTGAGGTACACTGTATACTTACTTTCGTCTCTTAGCGTGAATCGTCCCATTTGTGGGAATAATTTGAAAACTTCCAGACAAATAACGCCCGCGCATTCTATCCTCATAATGGCTACTTGATCTTGTTTAACAAACCTTGGCCTAGTTTTGCTTTTATCACCAGTTTTCTTATCTACCAAACAGATTAAGGCCTGTAAATAAAAATAATTGCGAAATTAAGCAATAATTAATAATACAGCTGTTAACTACAACAAAAATATTATTGTGTAAAAAGTATCGCGAACATATACAAGTGTTTCGAAAAGTGGCTACAAAAATTTAGCAGAGGTTTTTATAAAATAATGAATCAAATGCAAATATAGGCCTGGAATTGACACGTTTTAACTTATAGTTTGTTAAAAAAAAACTATTACCTAATGTAGCCTTTATTTGATGAAAATCCATTGTAAAATTAAATACACAACACAAATGTGTGATTTTCACAAATATTTTATTATAGTGATAATTGTTTCACTAAGGCTCGGTTTATTCACCTTCCAGTAAAGTACCTGTTAGTTACTTGACAATTAAATTTACTTGGCACATTTACTATTTTTGGGTTTATTCATATAATTTTAAAGGTTGGTTAGTTACTGGAAAGAACTAGATGTTTTTACAACAGTAGTATGGTTAGGGGAAAATAGAGAAAGATGTAACATACCACTATAGAGAAGGATGTACAGCTTTCGGTAATTTTAAATTCTAGTTGCCGGCATGACAAATGAGTGCATCTAATATAACCTTAAATCTCAAGCGTTTGTTGTGTGTTATCACGTGTTGTCCATTTTTACTTTTTTCATAAACATTATTAATATAAAATACATATTTTAATATAAAAAAGGTATGTTATATTATTACCTAAATGATGACCTAATCCCAGGCTACAGTTCGCATTTTATTGTCAAAACTTGTTTAGTTTCATAGAAAATGGAAAGTAAGAATCGGGTTAGATCGGCAAATTTCTCTATCGAGGAATCAAGAATTTTAGTTGATCTAGTTTTAAAGTACAAGAATGTCATCAAATGCAAAAAGACTAACAGTACAACATGGAAACAAAAGGAGGATGCGTGGTCAGAAGTATCAAAAAAATTGTTATTCAACCCCTTTTTGTATTTTCAATACAAGTAAATAAATATATGTATGTATATTCTGTATTAATATTGGTTGTTTTATTATTATATTTATTTTGTACAGTTTTTTTTAAATATATCTTTTATGTCTAGCATCATATTATAATTTACTATGACTACATGTGAAATAAAGATGAAATTTTTGTTTAGAACATATACTTTAATAATACATAATACTTTATTTACCACACACACACAGTAATGTAATAAACAATACAAACGAACAAATTCGTCATCATCAAATTTATTAAAATTGTCTTCTATTCGATATCGATTCACTAAATTATTAATATTGACAAAATCGTTGTCTAAAATATCGTCAATGTCTTCAAATAAATCCATTTTACTTGTCAATAACTTAATAACTTAATTTTCTACATAACAGTTCACAAACAGCATGATATTAGTCTTACTTGACACTTTATAGGGTAGATGAGCAGCAAGTAAATTTTCTCCCAAGTCCAAATTTTACTTGACGGTGAATAAACACTTAATCTGGCAAGTAAGGCTTTATCTTACAAGTAGCGTTACTCGATACTTTACTGGAAGGTGAATAAACCGGCCCTAATACTGTGTCCGATTCAGACTAATAGTTAAATCTAATTATAGAAGGGAATATATTCTAGTATAGCTAAAATAACACAGGCCTACAATAGTTTCCCCTTTAAGATCTGGGTAGGGTTCCTGATTAATTTTTAATGCTCTGATTACGAGAAAAATGGTAAAAAAAAAACATCACGCCAGAATATTTTTTATTTAGCATTTGCTATAGGCATTTTGATTAAAATTGGCCAGAAGATTCAATTCCAAATGGATAAAACTTTTTTTAAACGAGTTCTAACTAATTGTTAACGCATTTAGTGACTCTTAGAGTAACAGATTAAATTCCGATTCATAATTTGTTAAATACTACAAAATTAGTATAAGTAATACGTTTTTATTAAGCTAAAGCGAGTAATTTTAGCATATTAATATAGGATTGAATTTGGATCCAAGTATTAAAAAAATCAACAATAAATTAAAGTTTGACATTTACCATAAAGAATCTCATACAGACATAACTATACATAATTCGTCAACACATCCCATACAACACAAATTAGCAGGTTTCCATAGTTTTTTTTTTACATAGATTAATTAATTATCCACTATCCAAAGAAAATGATGAAAAATAACTAGTCAAACAAATAGCAATCAATAACGGCTAGATACTCTAATTGAAAATATGCTGATAAAAAGACTTAAAAAAAAGCTATATCTATAGTATATCCTGTAATAAAGGATAAGCACAATTCAAAATTTCGATTACAAACGTATAGCAAGCGCCAATTAAGTTGGCGCGAGGAGGGGGTGCGCAGAAGCCGTTTTTAAAAACGTCCACCCCCACTACTCAAGTAATTGTCAGAATACATTTGTCATTGACGTTTGACGGAACATAATGTCTTTGCTAGGGGATCATAAAGTGATACACGCTCAGAGGTTAGAATTATCTGACATTTGATGTAAAACCAAATACAAATCTCCCTACTTCTAATCCTGCGCGAACTTACCCCTCCTCGCGCCAACTTAATTGGCGTTTGCTATACACTGGAAAACTTAATGAACATATTTCAACGTATTTAAAAAACTTAATATAAACAAGGTTTTCAAAACTAATAATAATTTATCAAAACATATTAAAAACAGTAAAGCTAGAACAGATAAAAATAAGAAATATGTAGTCTATAAGTTAGGGTGTGGATGCGGTAAGATATATGTTGGTCAAACAGGAAGATTCTTTGAAAAACGTATTGTTGAACATTGTTCTTCGTTTAGCAAAAAAAAACAAAATTCCACTTTTGCTAATCATCTATTAGAAGAAAACCATACTTTCGATAAGGATTTTCAAATTCTACATTTAGAAAATAATGGTAATAAATTAAATTTACTGGAAAGTTTAGAAATCACAATCACAAAATTTACTTAACGATCAATTAGATTTAATTAAATAACTCACCTTTGTTAAATTTATTCATTTAAAAACTGTTTAGACGATAATAGAAATGTGCATTTAGTCTATTAAAAGAAATTTTATGTGTAAACATGTTTGGTACCCTATAGTACAACAGTTAGGGCCGAACAGATTAGCCACATTTTCTCACTACCGGCAATAGTGCGTAAATTCTTAGATTTTTAAAAAACGTTGTAAAATACTAACTTTGTTCATTTTATATTTTTAATTTAGTTTGTAACGTGCTCTTTAGTTGTAGGTACCTAATGAAGCCACTGTGCTGGCGAAACAATTGTCGTTTTACGATTACGTATTAAAATGTCAAGATTTGAACCCTAGTTTTATTAATATATGGGTTGTTAATTTTTTTTAATGAAATGTGAATATATCGAAAGTTCTCAAGATAGAAAATAGCTGGACAAGAAATTCTGCTAATTTCTTTTTGCGGAAGTAATAGGCACTTGAAATTTGAGGTCATGACATTACGCTGGGTATGGTGAAACAGTTTGTGAAGGCTTTAAATAAAGAAGGAGAAGGTTTCAAATATCTGAATACAATTTTCCAATCATTGTCAGACGCTAACCTAAAGGAAGGGATTTTCGTTGGCCTTGATATAAGAAAATAAATTAAGGATAAAAAATTCCATTAAAAATTCAGCCAAATTGAGTTAGAAGCATGGAAATCCTTTAAGGTGGTGAAAAATTTCTTAGGGAATAATAAAAACCCTGATTATAAAGAAACAGTGGCGAATATGATTGCAAATTTTGGCTTAATGGGCTATTCTATGAGCATTAAACTGAATTTTCTGAATTCGCATATTGACTACTTTCGCTGTTAGCGAAGAGCAAGGTGAAAGATTTCACCAAGATTTGAAAGATATGGAAAAGAGATATCAGGGAAGCTGGAATACAAACATGTTGGTGGACTACCGTTGGCTGTTGAGGTGAGATGAGCCAAACCGAAAATTTAAGAGAAAATCTAAAAATAGAAGCTTCGGAGAAAAAATGACAAGGTTTTACAAAGGCAAGTGACATGTTATCGCAACAAACAAGTAATCGTTTATCAAATTTCAATAGTTTTTAAGTTCTACTTTTTTCGTATATACTTTTTTCTAAGTAAAGGTTGTTTTTTGCAGTTTTCTTCCTATGTCTATTCTGAAAAATCTGAACGTGATGGAGAAAAACTGAATACATATTCGTAATCAGTGCATTAAAATATTTCAGAATCAGTCATCGAATTTAAAATGACTCCAAATTTGCGGGCCTTTGTAATTTATAAGGGCGAAAGTGTTATACAGTTACACAGAAATAACTTTAATAATGGAGAATTATTAAAATTTACTAGATCAATTAATACATTATTGCATTTCTTATATCTGTTTATTTCTATAGTTTCAAGTAATGTTAATTTTCTATCTTTATTTTCTAAATGTAGAATAGTGAAATCTGAATTGAAAGAATGATTATAAGTATTTAAACATAGTGCATAGTTGGAATCACTTTTGTTGTAATTAAAATATCTTTAGTGTCCTTATATTCTTGCTTCCATAGATCTTCCAGTTTGTTCCAAATATATCTTATGCCGTGTTTACACGATCAAATAAATTCATGAAATTTTTAACCTTGAATTTATTGGAGCGTGTAAACGCTAAAATTGTCGTGAAGTTTTTCTTGTCAAATAATTCATGAATAAATTGTCGGAATAGAACTCGCTCTAATTTTTCCTCAAGTTTCTAGGGAATTATGGTTACATTTGAGTTTAAAATGTATTGCCAACATTCCCATTGTGTTGTAATTACCAACGCCGTTTTGTCACCGGCTTTTTCTTATTTTCCAACAAACAGTATGAAGCAATTTCCATTGTATACAACGCTACACGTTGTCTTATTTTTGCTTTTTTTGTAATTTTCATATATAAATAATTAATAATACGTTGAACCTAACCTTCAAATGAACGAATGAAAACTAAAGAAATTGGGCACAGTTGCTGGAAAACAAATGTCACTATTTGATGGTTGGTCATCATGATTATTGTGAATAAAATATTGGAAGAACTTTTGCGTTTACACGGTCCAATAAATTGATGAATAAATTGATGGATTTCTTCATGAAGAAATTCATCAATTTATTCATGAATTTATTTGACCGTGTAAACACGGCATTAGAGCAATCACCACAAGAAAGCTTATAGATGACCTATTATAGAGTCCAGAGTTGTTGGACTTATTTACAATGTCTTTTTTTTTATTAATTTATCTAGCCTATCGTTCGTTTTACAAACAATATCTAAATCATGCTTCTTAAGTAACTTACTTAATATTTGTTTGGATTTTGCGCATATATAACAACAAATTATATTTGTATGGTTTATGGGCAATCGGATATATCATTTATAGGACTTTTTTGTGTTGTTCGCTGAGTAAGCTATCAATTAAATCACTCTTATAAGTATTATTAATGGCAAGTTGTTTTATATTTCATTCTTTTTGGGAATTGACAGTGGTGAGGGCACTAGTTAACAATCTACGTATCATACACGCTGCTATAAATCTACTTGCCAAGATTGCCTTTTTCTTCAAATACCTTGTATAGTTATTAGAAGATTAATGCGTATTTTAATGTATTTCAAGAATTTGCTTACTTTAACGGTAACCTCTTCAGCAGCACAGTGGATATGCATAACAGCACTGTAACCAGCGCATATTATAGATTTGTGCTCTAAAATGACAACTTGTGCATCGAACACTTTACCGGTACGAATGGGATTGGCAGCATCACAGAGTACGAAACCAGGACTGACATCCTCTTCCTCCACACCTTTCAATTTGACCTTGACATTTTCACCGGGTACAACTTGACTAACTTCGTCATCGTCAGATAGAAGCTGGTCAACCGTAACAGGCGTCTGTAAAATAAATGTTGCTCAATTATTTTTAATGGCATATTAGCATTCTAGACGAAAACTAACTCATGGACGTAATATTTAACACGTTGAAACGCGCTCAGGCATTTTATAAGAAAAACTATGAATACTAATAGGGTGATTTACTTTTACCACGAAATTACTGCGACATAGGGAATAGATTATTGTATTCAATGACCACATATTAAACTGGTCGATAGGGCGTGTAAGTAATAACTTATCATGTGGGTAGCTCAGGATCGAATACGACCGAATACCGACAGCCAAATATTTTAAGTCGCTCCACACGCCTGATGTTATCATAACTCATGACTAAAGACGGCAGACTATCTCATGACTATAGAGATTTCTTCGAGTAAGATCGTACCGGCGGCTCGTCCTCGCATGTATATATTTTGTCAGTCGCCGCCGGACAATGTTGAGGGCACTTCGCTTGTTTAGAGTAATAAATTATTACTGTTAAAAACCGAAACGTACCGAAACCTATATAAATAAATAATAAGGTATAAATTTATAAAAAGTGGTGGAACACTTATCGTTTTAAACGTCTTCCGTGAGGTTCTGAACTGGGTAAAGTCTGTTAAATATTTGCAATATAAGATGTGTTTCTAGTAATATCCGCAAACCGAGAGCGTTGCGGAGAAAAAATATACTCATATGCAGAAAACGAGCATTCTACTAATGTTATATTTGCCCAATTAAAATAATCTTTAAAACTACTTGACGATTCTGTTGACGCACCTTCACAAGTGTGTCTTAATCCGACAAAATCTGAATTTTTTTCTAAAATATCTTCAAACCTTTCTAGAAAAAAACATTTTTTACGTCTTCTATCGCGTGCTCTGCGGCAGAAGAATATTGCAAAGATTTCACTAACGATACAGAATTTTCTAATTTTTCTATTGCCTCCACTAGTCCTATGTTATTGCTGAATAGTTTTTAAATCTGGTTTAACCTATCTAGAAATTTTGACTGGCTTTCCTTGGTAGCTGCAGCTTCTTTGGGATAAAATTTAAAAACCACGTTCTTAATATTATCAAAATATTTATGATAGTAAAGCAAGCACTGTCTGTATCTATGTTTCCCAACGTGTAAGAATCTGCTATGGTGGTTCAGGAATATCGGGACAGTCGAAATTGGCAAACACGTTTTGGGGATTTGGGAAACACAGCCATTGTATAGCAAACGCCAATTAAGTTGGCGCGAGGAGGGGGTGCGCAGAAAACGTTTTTAAAAACGTCTACCCCCACTACTCAAGTATTTGTCAGAATACATTTGTCATTGACGTTTGACGGAACATAATGTATTTGCTAGGGGATCATAAAGTGATATACGCTCAGAGGTTAGAATTATCTGACATTTGATGTAAAACCAAATACAAATCTCCCCACTACTTCTAATCCTGCGCAAACTTACCCCTCCTCGCGCTAACTTAATTGACGTTTGCTATACTTGTAATTAATGCATTTATGTCTGGATATCTACGAATAGATTTTGCCACCAGATGTAAAGTATGGATTTTACACGTAATGTGTAACAAGTAGCACAACCTATTTTAGAGACTGGCCTACAGAGAGCATGTTTGTGGCACCATCACTTACAAATATTAACATTTGGTTTGTTGAAAGTTCAATCTCTTCTAATGTATTTAACACTAACACTGAAATTGTTTTGGCAGTGCATTGTTGTACTCTTCTGCAAACTAGCAAAATTGAAAGTGACCACCGATGTAGTTCCATTGAACGTACCATATTAACAACCGAATTTTTTTGGAATGTTGTTTGGTCCACAGATAACCAGTTTCTTATTTTTCAATTCGAATTTAATCATATGTTGAATACGTTCACGGAAAGATGATAGAAAATTTAGTCATCTTTTCCGACGAGGTAACGTTCCTTTTCCGTAGTGCTTCAAAAATTAATGAAATGATTCGTTGTCTACTAACTTAAACGGTACATTACACAATATGAAAGTTACACATAATGAAACAAAAAGGTCTCGCCACTTTTTTTGCGATTATGCATTACACTATTTACGTGTCTTTCGCAGTGTAATTTCTTTGAACACATTAGCGGTATATTACACACTTTACATTTTGTTATACTGTCATTGTACGTTAAAACCGGAAACCTGTTTATAAATTTGTGAGCTACATCATGAAACCTATATAATATCTCTTTCTGGCTATTTGTGACAATATAAAATTATTACTTATCACTGCAAATCAGCGAAGTACACTGAACGGTGGTCGGACGGCGACTAACATATATACGCGCTAGGACGAGCCGTCGGTGGCCGTCTACTCATGGACTGTCAATGCCCCAAGTAATTGGTGTTAAGCCTCTTGGAGGAAGGCATGAATTTTTATTTTCGATTTATAATTGATCATGATAATACAGGAATTAAAAATTTATAGTAACTACAGTTTGTTAAATCAGAGATACTCTATCGATATATTAAGCAATTAACACCTTGCAATAATATATCAGAAGTTGATAAATTACCGCTGCAGTAATGGTAATGTTGCATATGATGTATGACGAGTCACAAATTTTTTCATAAACGCGTCATACTAAAATTTATTGCCAATGGAGCTTCTATTATAATGCATATAAACTTTGTTCATGTTAAAAAGCAAAAAAGCGAACGTTTCAACTTACCCTATTAGGCATAATTACTAGATTACTTCCTTTTCGACATTCACCCGATTCTACTTTACCCATTACCACCGTACCCATATCTTTATATTTATCTACAATTGGCATAATGAATGGTCCGTCTGCTTTCCGATTTAGTGATGGTAAATTGTCGATGAATGAAATGAAAGCTGGCCCTCTGTACCAAGGACAAGTGGCTTCGTCTACTTGCTCTTTCAGTCCTTGTCCATTGAGTCCTGAACACGGCAGAAAGGTGAGATCCTTGGCTGGATTGAAGCCTAATTTTTTCAGATACGGCAGAATTTTGTCCCTACATTCGTTGTATCTGGCTTCATCCCAGTTGACGGTCGGATCGTCCATTTTATTAACTAATACTACTAAGTGTTTGACGCCGGCAGTTTTGGCTAACATAGCATGTTCCCTAGTTTGACCACCTCTATCAAAACCTGTTTCAAATTCACCTTTACGTGCAGAAATTACCTACAAAAATAAAAAAAGAAAAATAATTGTTGCATCTAAAGGCAATGGTAAAGACCTACCAAAACAGCTAAGTCAGCTTGAGCAGCACCACCAATCATATTAGGAACGAAACTCTTGTGTCCGGGAGCGTCCAAAATGGTGAAATGCTTTTTATCAGTCTCAAAGTAAGCTCTCCCTACTTCTACAGTCTTTCCTTTATCTCGTTCTACAAAAAAAAGTTTATATATTCGATCGATATACAGAAAGTAGACTAAAAAAGATACTATTCTTAACATCCAAAACAAAGTTTGTCAAAATTTTAACTAATTGAATTGATTCGGCATTTACTTGATGAAGATCCATAATTAAGAATAGAAATAAAACTACGGTTTTAATCTTCACTTTTAAAAAGTTAAAAGTGAAGATTAAAACCGTAGTAAAATTTTAACTATTGTAATTTTCAAATACTGTCACTCTCAAAAATATTAGTATTAAAAGCTCTGGTTTCTCATTAATAATAGTTGTTAGAGGTTATTAATCTGAACAACTTAATAGAGACTATAATAATTTTGTTACAAATAGCAATTTGTATATCTGCTTGTGTATCTAAGAGATTTGTGAATTTTATTTTGATTGACATGTCGCAAATGAGATGCCTTTTCATTAAGTTTTAAGAACATATTAATTGTTCAACACCAATATTGATTGTTCCAAAGTATTACAATCAAACTGCATTTCAAGAATTTTTCTTCATTTCTGCATTTTCCTTCAGTTCTTCATCATGCGACATATTATCCAAATTAAAAGAGTATGGGTTTATAATCCGTTTTTTCGAAGTTTTCAGTTCTCCTCTTTTAAAATACCCATCAACTGATTTTGATATTTCTAAACAATTTCTGCATACACACTTGAAATTAGAGACTTATTGTTATCAAACATTTCTTCGAGTGTTTGAAAATTAGAAATTCCCTCTTCTAATTCATTGATACTAAGGTTGCAACATTTCTTTGAAACCATATGCCTTTTCGCAGCATGTCAATATCTTTACATTTTTTCGTTGAATATATGTATATATTCAGGTCATACGACCGAAAATATCACTCTAATAGGGTAACATTTGGTTGAATTCTTGTGATTCTATTTCTCCAACCAGATGATAGTCTCGTTTCCTTAGAAATGCTTGGATATTTCTTGCAATTCAAGAAAGCGCGTTAAGCACTCCCATGCAACAGTCAGCGAACTTCCGTATGGAAAACTAAAACCAAATATTCACTTTCAAATTCTTCACAAAACACGCTAGTTTGTCCGGTGGTCTACAATGAAGCGTCAAGAATCAAGGACTTTTTCATCTTTGGAGGTAATCTTTTTAATGCCGGGGCATGCCGATAAAGAAAACAGAGGATACCTTGTACATGTGGAATTTCTTGGTTCATCAGTGCAAAAAACATAGTAGGAGCACCATCAGTACATATAGAATCAATAATTTGGGCAACATCTTGTCCTTTTGTAGTTATTTTCATGTCTTCACGCAACAAGAAACTTTGCATCATGGACATACCTCACCAATGCAATGAGTTGACTGCAATTTGCAACATCAGTTGTTCCATCCAACAGTAGAAATTTTTGAGAGACTAGATCTAATATCAGCGACAAGTTGATCCAAAATATCCAAATTCAAATCACTTATTCAACATTAAATAACATTTTTTTGACAACGGCAAACGGCACTAATTGAAACTTGTTTGAGATTTCTTTGTCCACAACAATCGATGTCATTTCTAAAGAAGATGGTTTTATCGTCTCTTCTTGCAGTTATATGGCGCCTCTTGTATTTGGCTACTTTATAAGCTATATGGTAGGAAGCCACTAGTAGCGGGTTTTCAGTTGGTATAAAACCTTATTATGGAAGGGTTCCTCGAGAGTCCAACTGGATTATTTTTGCTTTCAATGATTCAACATTATGGTCTGCAAAATCTGTCCCACCATGTTGTTGAAAAGTTCTAGCAGTTTAAACGACTTCATATTTGCGTTTGGAAAGACAATGCAAGACAATGGAAAGAAGTATGCACTGGGGTTCTTGCACATGATCAGTTGTTCCAACCAAACTTGAAATAATCATTATTCCATTTTCTTCTCCCTCTGATATCATGAAGTGTTAAAAATAATTTACGAAATATCTAAAAATATGAATCTAGTTGATTAGAAGAAAAATAATAACGATTCGTGCGTGTAATTTTGAAAGAATTATTTAATTTATTTAAAAAAAAAACGAAAATATCACGCACGCCTTCGAATTCTATCTTGCATCCCCAAGGACTGCAAGCACTCCTTGCATTAAGGTAACATTAATGTAATATCAAAATTGTCTTCTAAGATACACTAGTTTGTAACTTCGTTTAACAAATTTTACGCGAATCTAGCAATTGATCTGTAGTAATTACAGTGCAAGCACTCCCTGCATTAAAGTAACATTAATGTAATATCAAAATTGTCTTCTAAGATACACTAGTTTGTAACTTCGTTTAACAAATTTTACGCGAATCTAGCAATTGTTCTGTAGTAATTACATTGTTTTGCAAGTACATACCACATGTGTAAAAAATAACATCTCTCCGTCGTGTTCATTATTTTTCATTATTAAATAGTCATGCTTTGAAAGAAACGAATTCTGTTTAATATATTTTACAGAAATTATGTTTCGTTTGAACAAAAGTTTTAGTTTAGCAAAAAAGGTAGACCTACTTCCAAAACTAAAAATAAATTTGCTTACGTTAACTCAAACACGTTTAACAATACGCGGTGCTACCCAGAAATCCCTGGAATGTGAAAAAGACACAATAAATTATTCTTACAACTTATTCACTACCATCCCCTTCAAAATACTCTTCCTTCCGCATGAATATACACCGATCCCAGAGACTTCTCCATGACTGGATGCAGTGCTTGAAGTCTTCGCTTGTTAACGCGTTCAACACAGACTGCAATTCGGTCTGGATCTCGTCAATCGTCTCAAAACGGCGCCCCTTGATATTCAGTTTCAACTTCGGAAACAGGAAGAAGTCACAAGGGTCAAGACCTGAGGAGTAGAGAGGGCTTGGTAGTACTGCCGTCTTCATTGATGCTATAAACTGATGCACAATAAGTGGCGAGTGGGTTGGTGAATTGTCATGGTGTAGGATCTACGAATTGTTGCGCCACTTGCGTCGAATGTTTTCTCTTAGTCGCCGAAGAACATCGCAATAAAATCGTCCAGCAACTGTTTCGCCTGACGATAGAAATTCTTTGTGCACGATGTCATCAGCGTCTAAGAAGCAAATCAATTACCGACTTGACGTTGCTTCGAACTTGCTGTACTTTCTTCGGTCGTGGCGGCGATGGCAATCTACTGCGATGACTTGCTGCTTTGTTTTGAGATCATATTCATACACCCACGATTCATCGCCAGTAATGATTCTGTTCGCATCCCTCTCAGCTCTATGCACATATGAACACGGTACCGTTTATGTTCATTGCTGATTAACCTTAGTACAAACTTCGCAGCAATACGCCACGCCGCATGTTACAAATGTCATGGATTGTTCTTCTCCGGCCTTGCAGGATAGCACCACGTACTTTTTTGCCACATTTTGTGCCTTGTTTTCCGTCGATGGTCGACCGGAAAGCTCATCATCATCAAACGGCGCACTCCCATTTTTTAAACGGGTGTACCACTTGTAAGTTTGCGTCTGATCTAAAGCATACTCACCAAATACTTGTTTAAGCATTTTAAGAGTGTTCGCTATAGTTTTACAAATTTGAAGCAGAATTGATGCACGTCCTTTGCTATTTCACATTAGACATTGCAGTGTCGCTGAATAACTCATACACAACTCATCAAATATAAACACAAAAACTGTTCGTCACCAACTAGCAAAGTATTGTTTGACAGACTGACTTAGTATAGACGTAGCTAACACCATCTAGCGCTATAGAGCTGTACTACCATCCCTTCGCCACATTCAAATTCCGGGAATTTATGTGTAGCACCTAGTAATTTTCTGTAATTATACTGTTTCATAGAACTTACTATTTTAATATTAACATTAACCACATAGTAGAAGTATATGTTGAGCACTTATGAAATTATTACATTTCATGTGCACTGCACATGAAATGTACATATAGTTAATATACTATTTGTTTGTGAAAATATAAGGTGTGTTATTTAAGTTTAATAGATTAACCACATAATTTATAATTTCTTAAGATTTCATTGCAATTAGTTATAAAATTAATTATAAGCATACTCAAGAAAAGCAAAACCTTCTATTAACAATTTTTTTCATTTGGTGCAATTTTCAACCTACGTGATATAGATACGTTATTAACTATTAATAGAATACTAAGAATAAGACACGAGAAACTGCAGTTGAATTACATATTGCATCTTAGGATTGTGGCGGTCTATAGTACGTTTAAAATATTTTTATAAACACTTCATATTACGCCCTAACTTATAAAAATCATAGAATGCAAAAGAAAATTATCCTATCTGACATTTATACAAGTATATTAAGTTGCATAATTTCAAATTATTATGCCTATAATAAAACATTGCTACTGGATGTGGTACGAATCATAATATAAAGCGGATGCTCGTAAAAATGTTTTCTAAAACGCAAAAGAGACCATGAGAATCTTTTATGATCGCATGATTGCACTGCACGATATATAGCAAGGTAATAAATTTAATGATAAAATCAATTTATATACCTATACACATGTATTTTTCTCCTCTTAAATACCAATTTAAATATTTGTTTACCTTAAATTACTAATAATATAAACGTGTTACAAATATATTTCTATGGGAAATGTATTTTGTGACTTTTTACCACTACGTATTTAGATAATTAAAGCAAAGTAAACTATCTACTCTGAAATTGGTACATAGTACATACTATCTGTATAAAACCACAAACCAACGTTTTGTAATTTTTTTTTAAAAAGAAAATCTTAAAATATGTATGTTTTATGTTTCAAAATCTTTGAATAAAAATGAATGTTAGCATTTTTTATGGAAGCGACATAAGTAAGCTACATATAAAATTTTATTAATAGTATGCTGTTTTTCTATGTTACTTTATAAATTGAAGAATTCAGAGAATTTTTATATGCTTGAAGTGGAAGATTACAAATGCACCGACAATAGCTTGTAAATAATACAAATACACGTAAATATAGCTGGATAAAGTCACTACAACAACTGTGTTACTGCGAAATCGAAAATCTTTACACTGAAGTGAATGGAAAATATTTCTCCAACCGCATTGACAAATGATCTTTCAACATCACAACTGCTTAATGAAACAAAATTAAGATAAGAAATTAGTAATTTGAAACATACTTGAGTAGGTAAAAGCTCACCAAATTTTGTAACGGGTGTTTTTTTAAGAGCTTGAGAACTTAAAATTATAATACAAGACAGAAATATTGTTGGAATGAAATTTTTTTTATTATAATCTGGTAGATAATTTCATGGCATTTATTTTTTAAATATGATTTCCGGCATATGTCCGCCGCGGCTACGAGTTACATGGTCCATTCGATCAGTCCAATTTTTGACTACTTTTTCCAATAAATCTGGCCGTATGGCGTCAATGGTGGCTTGAATATTGGCTTCCAATGCTTCAAGAGTTGCTGGTTTGTCAGCATAAACCAATGACTTAACATAGCCCCATAAAAAGTAATCCAGAGGCGTTAAATCGCACGAACGAGGGGGCCAGTGAACAGGACCACTTCTGGAAATAAAGTTGTCACCAAATTGATTTTGCAATAAATCGATTGTTAAGCGCGCTGTATGGCAAGTTGCGCCGTCTTGTTGGAACCAAATGTCGTTGATGTTTAGCTGATTAATTTTTGGAAACAAAAATTCAGTCAGCATGGCTCGATAGCGCTCGCCATTCACCGTAACGGCAGCTCCTTGCTCATTTCGAAAGAAATAAGGACCGATGATGCCGCCAGCGTGTAAACCGCACCAAACAGTCAATTTTAATGGATGTAATGGTGATTCGTTAACGGCTTGAGGATTGTCTTCGCTCCAAATACGGCAATTTTGCTTATTGACGTAGCCATTTAACCAGAAATGAGCTTCATCACTAAACACAATTCTTTGATAAAAATGCTCATCTTCGGCCAGTTTCAAATGAGCCCAATCAGCAAAATTGCGACGCAAACGATGGTCGTTTGGCTTCAAATCTTGCACGAGCTGTATTTTATAGGCACGTAAGCCTAGATCCTTACGTAAAATTTTCCAAGTAGTCGAAGGACAAAGGCCAACAAGTTGTGAACGACGACGAATCGACATTTCGGCGTCTTCTTCAATACTTCGCGCTACAGCAGCAATATTCTCTTCGGTACGCACATTTCTTTCTCTTGTTGATGGTTTTGAATCGAGAAGAGTAAAATTAGTGCGACAACGATCAATAACTGCACGAATTGCTTGCTCACTAGGCCGATTATGTTGACCGTAAAATGGACGAAGTGCTCTATGAACTTCGCGAACAGATTTATTTTTTTCAAAGTAAATTTCCACAATTTGGAAGCGTTGTTCTGGCGTTAAACGATTCATGATGACTTGCCAAACCTTACTGAACAGAAATGTCAACACAGTTTGACATTCTCAGCTGTCAAACCATAGTTATCGATATCGAAAGTTCTCATGCAGCTAAAAAAACACCCGTTATAAAACTAAAACATTTTTAATAATATAAAATATTATTAAAAATCGGGTGTGGAGAACACAAATACAAGTTCATATATTTTTTAATATTTATATTATTAAAAATGTTTTTGTTTCATACAAAATTTGGTGAGGTTTTACCTACTCAAGTATGCTTATGCTTCAAATTACTTTGTTATATATGCATTCGGTTTGTCCGATAAAGAGTGGAGGCACGTTAATATACCGCTTCTGTAAATTGCGGTTGTATCCGTCAGATGAAAGCCTCTACCTTAGTTTTGCACTTCTTAAGGAGACAGTGATAGTTGTTTTAGCGTTCGTCAATGAGCAGCGCTGGATGTTCTTCTACTCTCTGTCTTAATAACTTTTTGTGAACGTATCTCTCCGGTGATGGCGCACTGACGATTCTGTAGTAAGATGAAACATTGGTCTGCGTCTCTAGGGAGATATTTTCACAAATACATATATGAACTTGAATTGTGTTCTCCACACCTGATTTTTAATATTTTATATAAGGAATTAGCTATCCAATGTTTCACTTCTAGCATATAAAAATTCTCTGTATTGTTCAATTTATAAAGTAATACTTTACTTATGTCGCTTCAACAAAAAAGCTAACATTCATTTTTATTTGAAGAATTTGTGACATAAAACATATATATTTTCAGATTTTCTTCAAAAAATTTGTTTGTACCTTAATTTATAACCAGAAAAATGTGTATTATTATTATTATTATTATTACATTTACCACTTTTATTTTAAACAATTGCTCTTTTACTTTTATATATTTATGGTCAAGTCTAAATTTGCAAATAAGATTTTTATACATTCGTTATTATTAAAATTATTTGTCCTGAATATCAAACCATTTATAACATTTTTTAACAGATGAGAGCTTGTTGGATATTTTAATGGTTTTAATTTTGTTAATTAAGAATAAATTATCAAATCTCTCCATGTAACTTAATTTATTTACTATAAAACATTCGCTAACATATACTTGAAAGCTATTCTTATTCTTCTACACGTTCCCATTAACATGATATAATTGTGCCACTATTTTATATTGTCAGGATACAACTTTAATGTAATAAACACATGAAAGTCACTTGAAGCCAAGGCGAATGATGAAGTTGCCATCTCAATTCATATTTTTTCCTAAATTAATCGTGCCTTATGGCAAAAATACTTCTCTAGTCTCTAGTCAATATGTCCGAACTGTTTCTTTGATTTCCAACCCGAAGCTACAACAGGATTTCATAATAAAATGTAGCATTCAGATTCTCATACCGATTTTGAAAATGAAGTAACAATACTACTCGAAAATTACAAAATACTGAACCTTACTATTAAGTGGATAATTTCGAGTTTCTTGGCTATAGGTTTAGAAGACTATTTCCACTGCATTAAACCTGGCTTTGATTCGGGTTAAAATACCCATAATTAATCGCCAGTAACAATACTGTTACTAGAGATCTCAACATACTGTTGCAAAGATAAACATATTAGGTATTTTTCATATTGCTATCAGTTGTCTGGGCACCGATCTTCCACATATATACATCTATTATGCTATATGCAAGCTCTATTATGCTAAGTTTATAGACTAAATCATAAGAACGGCCTATTACAGATACGATACTGTTTCTTGTTATTAATCCGTCATTTTAAGTCATCTCTTCCACTTGCGCTATTGGCTTCGTCGCAATCTCAATGTGGCTACCAGGTCAGTGTTAAGTTTTATACCGCTCTACTAGACCAAACACTTCTCACCACAAACACGAAACAATCCTTTGTGGTATAATTTGCAGGAGAATTTTTACCCATAAAATCATGCACGATCGTAATTTTGAAATTGAACTGGACAATACAATTTATTAATTCAGTCTGTTAAATTACTCTGAAGCAGGATTGCACCCTCACCTAAGGACAACTTTAAAAACAAATTACATACTACTATTTTTAGCTATCCCAGACTAGTTTTACTTTATCAGATCAAATGAATACAGCGTTCATTGGCAATATCTTATAGATTAATGTTGTTTCAGATGCTACAACTTTCAATTATACAAATTTAAAACTCCCCATTTAATTTCTGCGCTGTTGATCAAGACCTGATTAAAAAAATTGTCATATATTAATAGTATTTTTCTACTATACTCTATTTTTAAAGTAGAGAGACGAATTTCTGAACAGACCACTTTGATAGTGAAATCTCATTGGTTGAAAGCAATTTGGCCTTGCTTTCAACCAATGAGATTTCACTGTCAAAGTGGTCTGTTCAGAAATTCGTCTCTCTACTTTAAAAATAGAGTATAATGCTTATGAAAATGATCATTTTTCCACCGGCTACACTACATGAAAGTGGCACTCTTTTACTTTAGAGATGAAAATATTTTCACTTCTAGAGAAGAAAATAAAACAAATGAAAATACATCATGCATCTCTAAACTTTATGGATTTTTAGCACTAATGACAGTTAATATAACCACCGAGCATAGTTGAAGCAGCTAATGAACGTCGTTCCGTCCGACAGTCCAGAAAATTTTTTACATAGGAAGCTGATATCGGTGCGTCCAATCTATATTGTGACAGTTCATTTACAATTATACTGAACTTTTCTCTATATCTATCGTAGAAAAAAATAGTATTTACTACTCGAGATGAGATACTGTTTCTTTCGTTTTGTGAGATTGTCCCACTCCGCTTCGCTTCGCTCGTGGACAAATTCTCACCTCACGAAGAAAACACTATTTTCATCTCTTGTAAAATATACTATTCTATGGGTGCTGATATTAGTGTTAAACTGCTTAGGTTGGTGATTCCTCATGCACTTCCTATCTTACCCACATTATTAACTGCTGTTTACATTTATTTATTTTCCTCGACATCAAAAACTGACTATTGTACTACATTCTCTAAGATTGCATCTCCATTTAATGTTCGAAACCTTCATTCCCATAAGCATATGTCCTTTGTTTAGCAAGATGCTGGAGAAAGGAATGTGTACCAAATTCACTAAGCATTTAAGAACTCATGAGATAATTCTTCAGTGTCAATCTGGTTTCAGGCATGGGTCCAGTTGTTTCACAACTCTCTTGGAAATTCCTGATATCATTCAAGCCAGAGAAAACTGAGCAAGGTATTTGAGTATTATTTGACTATAGCAGCGCTTTAGATATCATCAATTACAATATTTTATTGACCATCTCACGGTACGTAGGTTCTCAAGAGAATTGTCTGGACTCATGAAATCATACTTATCTAATAGGTTGCTCGCGTAGGTAGTCAGGATTTTTCTCTTTTACCTGTCAATAAGGGGGTGCCTCAAAGGTCGATCTTAGGACCATTGATATTTTCAGTATTATAAGTTTGCTACCCGCAAGTATTATATTTTAAATGCAGTTGATATAGGACGGATTCAGAAAGTCATGCATGTGATACATCTTTCGTGGTCGCAAATATGACGGAATAACATATAAAATATTTTTAGGAAAGTGTCCACTATATATATTCAATGAAGCCAGATTTCGGTGCGATATACATATTAACATAAGAAGAAATTATTCTATTAGCTTAGCCTAAATATCGCACCACCTTTTATAAGTATTCTTTTATTTACGGCATCTACTTTCTCTTTGAGCATGTGTTTCGAAAAACAGGTATGAATTCGTTGTCTCTCACTCCATTTTATTATTAAACCCATTATTCCCTTTCGGGACGTAGGGTAATTATACATTACATACTCGTATAGCAAGTATGTGCACTTATAATGTCTCTATGTATTTTTTTCCATTTTATTCGGTCCTGTGCAATGCTCCTCAGTTGTGGGATGGACTTGTTAGTCTCTTCCATAACTGTTCTCCTCCAGGTGGTGCGTGGTCTGCCTCTCGCTCTCTTTCCTTGTGGCTTCCAAAGTAGGACTGTGTGAGCTGGTGTATCAACTGGCTTTCTTAATGTATGACCAAGCCATTTATATTTCCTTCTCTTAATGTCTTCATTTATGTCGTTTTGTTCTGTTCTATGCCATAGTTCAGCATTTGATATTCTTTCCGGCCACCATATTCCTAGTATATTTCTAAGGCATCTGTTTATAAAAGACTGGAGTTTTCTCTTGATTGTTGAGGTAACCATCCAGGTCTCTGAGCCATAGAGGAGAACTGGTTTCACTGTTGAGTTGTACACTTTGATTTTTGATGATAAGCACAAACTTTTAAGAGCGCCATATTTTTCTCATACTTGCAAAAACTTTCCGTGCCTTGTCTATTCTTCGCTGTATATCAGATAATGTTCCTCCATTGCTCGAGACAACACTGCCAAGGTAAGTGAATTCCTCCACTACTTCTATCTGTGTGCCTTGGACTTCTATGTTTGTTGTATCTTTGGTGTTAATTTTCAACATTTTAGTTTTATTTTTATTTATGCTAAGGCCATTCTTTTTTGATTCCGCAACAAGGTCATTAGTTTTACTCTGCATGTTCCTAATGTTCGATGAAAAAAGGCATACATCATCTGCGTATTCGATGTCCTCCAAAACTTCCGTCAGCCCCCATCGTATTCCTCTCTTCTTGTTATTTGTTGTTGCGTAGAGTACCGTGTCCAACATTACCAAAAAAAGCAGTGGTGAGAGTATGCAGCCCTGTTTAACACCCGTACTAGCGACGAAAGGTTGTGACAGCTCTCCCTCATGGAGTACTCGACATTGATATTCTGTGTATCCTTCCCTAATCAGTTGGATTATTTTTTGAGAAAGACCTTTATTCTTGAGTGCTATCCATATATTTTCCCGATTTACCGAGTCAAATGCTCGTTCGTAGTCTATAAATAACAACTGGAGTGGTGATTCGTATTCGAGTGATTCTTCTATTATCATTCTAATTGTGTTAATGTTGTCTACACAGGAGCGTCCACGTCGGAATCCGTTTTGTTCTTTTCTGATGGTATAGTCAAGAGAGTCGTTGATTCTATTTAACAGTATGCGGCAGAAGACTTTAAATGTGACATTCAACATGCTGATACCTCTCCAACTTTCGCAATGTCGCAGGTCGTTTTTTTTGGGTACTTTTATAATCAATCCTTCTTTCCAGTCTTTAGGGAATTTTTCTTCATTCCAAATTTTCTGGATAAGGGGTAGCAATATTTTTGTAGTTGCATTTACATCGATCTTCAAGATGTCAGCTGTTATCATATCATTTCCTGCCGATATGCCGACTATATATATTCAATGAAGCCAGATTTCGGTGCGATATACATATTAACATAAGAAGAAATTATTCTATTAGCTTAGCCTAAATATCGCACCACCTTTTATAGGTATTCTTTTATTTACGGCATCTACTTTCTCTTTGAGCATGTGTTTCGAAAAACAGGTATGAATTCGTTGTCTCTCACTCCATAATTATATTTATTTCACTTTTTTTATAGTTGATACTTTAGAATTATCCTTATGATTTCACATTAATGTTATTAATTTTATGGTTGCGCGCACGGCAGAATGCTAGTTAAGATTATGTTTAGACATTTATTTTGTTTGAAATGAAAAATAAAGACATTGTTATTACTATATACTGACTTTTTCTAGTATTAAGCATTCCATGTCTATTTAAACGACTTAATGTAAAATAATCCAAAGTAAATTATTTTAAAATGAACTATATTACAAAGCCAACTTAATGTATAGTTTAAAACAGTTTTTCTTTCTAAATATAAAATTCAAGGATCTGTTTACATTTAGTCGGATAACAAGGTAATTAATTATAAGTATTTTTGTGTGTAAGTGTATAATTGCAAATTTATAAATTAAAAGTGACCATAAATAAATCAAAAAGATTGCAAAATTTGATAAAGAATATTTTATAATAGAAATATATGCGATCTTCACTAAGCAATACTTACTTTAATAGTTCATTTGATACAAATTCATAAGAGATGTTTGACAAATAATAGAAGAATCACATGTAATTTTACCTTCTTGATTCGTATCTAGTGCCCAAGATAAGTACCATGATTCTCTGCTCTTTTCCCTGGCTTCTCTTTCATATTTTTCCAAAGTTCTTTTGTCTACCATACCCGTAAGTGCCATAATTTGTCCACCTATTGTTGATTTACCAGCATCGACGTGTCCTATGAACACAACGTTAACGTGTTCTTTTTTGTTTTTGGCTATCTCTTCCGGTTTCGCAATTTTCTTCTTAGTTATTTTGGGCGCTTCTTCCGAGGAAGGTTCGTCCTCATCACCCTCTGGTGTTAATATTGGATCATTCTCTTCAGCCACATCTTCCCAAGTACCTCCGTCACCGGGTGATGCATCTCCGTCCGCTGGTGGAATGGGAGGAGGCTCCTTGACATCTACCCTTTCAGTTAATTCTGTGTTTGTTCCTAATAACATTAAACTATCACTAAACAGTATTCAAATACAATATAATCTACAAAATTTTGAATATATTTCAAGCTGTATTTTGAATGTTGTATGTATTTTTAAAATCATTGCATAAGAAAACTAAATGAAAAGCTCATATGCTAAAGGTAAGTAAATATTATTACCAGATAATAATAATAATAAATCAGTTTTTGAATTATAATGTAAATTAGAACTTGCCACATGCATAGATATGTATATTAGCATAATTTATTGAGAAGTTTTCCAAGCTGGCGTGATTAAACAAACAGAATTTGATTTCACTATTTCATATAAAATTTACCTAATATAAATTGCACAAATCTATTTTGTCCTTTTTATTATAACTTGTTTTAGTCACCATATGAGAATAAACCATGAAAATCTAAATATACCAATATACATATTCTTTCATATTTTGACTTAAAAAAATTACAATATATGAATGAAGTACTAATTGTCTTACTACATTCTATATTTAAGTTTTTTCTGTGATTTTCTTATGTGCTGTCTTCAATAAATATGCAACTCCTAAACACTTAACATATGGTTTAGACAAAAAGCTTTTACCTACCATCTGTAACAGCTTAAAACTGGAATGATCTGGATTGAAAGTCAATAATTTTGTTTACCTGATTAAATAATTTGAATTCAATTTTAATGTAATTTTTTTCGAAATTACAATACAGAGGTTATAACTTTAAGGCAATATAACTTTTTAGACAATATCATGAAAGAAATTGATGTGAAATACATCACTGTATTTTGTTTGCCAATCATTACTATATTTAGGACACATAATAGATAATATTCTCAATAAAAAATAAATACAAAGAAGAGTGGCCTAACCTAAATAACATGCAACACTAAGCGAGTAAATTTGTGCTAAAAAAACAAACTTGCCATTTATTATAGGGGTGTGTTCGGGTGAATCTTTAGGGGCATCCTCCTGGCAAGGTATATTCTGTTCAACTCCTATGTTCTTGCAAAAAGAAGGCACAAATTCAACGGCGTTGACGTTCAACGTGGAAAATTTTGCTGTCACATCTGCGGGTTGAGTTGGTGAATTATTTGCTGACGCTGAATCAGCTTGAGATTCCCACGAGTCTGGTGCTGTATTATTAGACATTTTTATAACTTATTTCACACTAATCACTCAATATTAAATACAAAGTCTAGTTAATATTCACTATTACACAGCTGCAATACACAGGCCGCGTGCGTTATTCACAGTCACCGGAAAATAATGGCTGCATATGTCACTCCAACTGTCTGCACTTAGATGAAAATTCCTAAATATTGTACTCTTAAAATGAGTTTTCATTATTTAAAGAAAATATATATTGATAGTGGTTGATTTAATCTAAACATATATCTAATTACTATTAATTGAATTTCTTTAATATTCCTAAAAATTAAATTGAAAAGTTTATTAACCGGAAATGCTGTTTAGGCGGGTGATGTGATTCTTGAAAAACATGCTTTCATTCAAATTATCTATTTCTTATCGTTAATACATACAATTAATCGTTAATTTCCTATTAATTAGTTTATTAAATTTCTAAATATAATTTGATACAATATTTTTAGAGTAAGTATTAAATAAATTCCTACTTCATCATCCTTAGCTAGGCAAAATCCGCACTTTACGGTTTATGAATCCCTTTTAAGAAGAAAAGGAAAAAAAATCTTTCATTTTGTAAGTGAAGTTGCCTATATTTCTAACTTTCAATAAATTATCATTGAAATAGATAACTTTTAGTACTTTATACTGTTACATAATTGGAATCGGATCAGATAATTTTTATGAAGATACATATGTCTATTCTAAAATGTATTTCTAAATATTACAATGAATATTCTAAAATTGTTTCCGTGTAAAAAAAATAATTTAATAATTTAAGTGGAAAAATCACAAATCAATAAAACATCCCTATGAATCACCCTATAACGAAGTTTATGGGGAATATTTACACGGACTTTATCTAATTCGGTAGTAGAAATTGCTAATTAATATTTACAACGTCTAGTTAAGTTAAAAGTTCCGAATATCTCCTCATCGATATTTATTACTACAAATATTTAATTTTTATCTATCTCCCTACTGTTTATTTGTTTAATACTTTATCAATTTATATAATTATTTTCAAAGGAACGTGAAATGCCACTATATTAGGGATTATAATTAAAATTCTGAATGCAACTTTTGACCAACGCATGCGCAGTTTGTTAGGGACATCACCCATTTCAAGATAAGCGAAGATAAGAGAAATAAATTTTGCATTTTATATATTTTCATCTATCATTTGGAAGATTAAAATTAATTCATAGTAAAAGTAAGTATTTCGGATATTATTTGCGTGTCTTTTTGTAAACAATTAAGTACTTTTTCATCCAAATACCTAGTAAATGTGTCGGCAAATTGCTGTTAGTATAAAAATAGATTTACTCCAACGATATGTATTATATTTGTTTGTTGACTTTGTTACATTTTTAGATAATTACTAATCTTCAAGAACTGAACGTTTGCATTGTGATCGAGCTTTTCCAAAATTATCGGCTCAATAAAAGCTTAATTTTCTTAACCTGAAATAAATCTTAAAATTTGTATATCTTATCATCACAGGAAAAAATGTCTGAAGCAGATGTACACACGCCGACTGAAGAAGGCGATAACGAGGTCGACCTTTCATACAAACCACCTCCTGAAAAAACTATTGATGAAATATTAGCTGCTGATCAAGATGATGAAAGTTTAAGAAAATATAAGGAAGCTCTCTTGGGCCAAGCTCAAACGGGTACAATCATAGTTGGTATGTTTCATTTTGTTTATCATAGAATTCAGTAATATGTAGCCTTTCTTTAGAACCTGATAATGAGAAGAAAGTCCTTGTTAAAAAGCTTGTACTAGTTGTTGCTGATAGACCTGAAATATCTCTGGATTTAACTGGAGACATATCAAAATTAAAAAAGCAAACATTTACTATTAAAGAAGGTGTTTCGTATAAAATAAGAATTGAATTTTTTGTACAAAGAGAGATTGTACATGGTTTAAAATATATACAGAAGACTTTTAGACTAGGAGTACCAGGTAAATTTTTATAATTTTTTTGCATTAGATTTATATTATACTATATATTTCTTATTGTTTTGCAAACAAAAGGACTTAATGAACCAGGCAAGTTATAAATTTAATTTGAAATATTGATTTAAACATACCTACTTGTAATATGTACATTAAAAATATTTTTTTGGTGAATTTATGTCCATCTAGATTTTAAACTCTTATAGCCAATTTCATAATAACTTTTCCTTTAAGGTGTAGATATTAAAACATTGGGCCTTAGTATTATGTTTGTATTTTCACCATTAATATTGAAAGTATCAAATTTCTGTCTGTCTAGCAAATTGTATGGTAGAATCTTCATCATATATTAAAAATAGGCATATGATTGAGCATAAAGTTTTGGTGTATATGAAACAAATCTGTTTATGTATATTGGTTTTTGAAAAGGCTGTTAAAATAGTAAATTCATTTACTTACAATTGTAAAAATTCTAATTATATTTTTGTGTTTTTACATATGACATTGGCGAAAATGGATTACAACACTAAAGTTTTTAGATTTTTTCTGTATGATTTAAGCAGTTTAAATAACTAAACAGTGTTTTAATAAGACAATATGATTTGAATAACAAGTAAGATTCTGGAAAAAGTTGATTTCTAAGTCCTTGTTCACAATGAGCGTAAGTCGTAAAAAACTCATAAGCCGCAACAAATACATAAAGCGTAAAATTTACGTATGTTCAGAATGACCGTAAAGCAAACGTAAAATTTAAAATATGCGCAAGCGCTAAGGTAGTGACATTTTTATTTCTTGACATTTGTTTACAATTTGAGGTTTTAACATCTAGTATTAGAATCTTATTTGATTTTATTGCATACCAGTATTTTATTAGATTTTATTGCATTTTGTAATAGAGATGGATCCTGTGACGACTAATCCAATTACTACTCAATGTTTATTGTTGTTAGAATTAAAAATGCATGACATAGGACTACCAATAGGAATATAAACTTATTTTAATAATTGCATTTAAAATACACACCAAACACAGACAATAATAAGATACCAATGGAACTTAGGGTCAACAAAAAGAAACCAGAACACTAACACAGTTGTGACACCTTCTAAAAACTAAATCTACTAAATTTACACGTAAAATTTACGTAAAGTTGAATTTATTTCAACTTTACGTATTTTTTACGGGTGCACGTACGGAGAACGTAACATAACGATTACGTAAAGTCATTGTGAACAGCTACATAGATTTCCTATATATTTAACTTTATGTATTACGTTCTTTTTATGTATATTTTACGACTTACGCTCATTGTGAACAAGGACTAATATAATTTCAATTTAACATGGTATTCACAAAATTCTGTAAGTCAAAGTAATATAATCATTCCACACTTCTTAGATACCTTTAAAACTATATACTAGCAATTTTCAATTGAATTGAAATCTGAACTATTTCCGGTTCAAGGAAAGGTCGTAATACCTGTTAATGCTTAACAATTCCTCATAAGTAATAATTAAGATATAGAAATAAGTTCAAATAGTTGCTTATTTCTTAGTAATTATTTAATGAAAATACAATTTTCCGGGAATCTATATTGGTCATTAATTGTCTGCGGTAAATAATATCGATATGGTCAGTTCGATCTAAAATATAAAGACTGCCTTGCCTGTTCCTTTAACCAAGAAGCACTCAGAGCGGACCATTACACTCGCTGAAAACTTTAGGCTTTCTGAATACAAGTATCCAGAAGTTCTTTATCTTTACAAGGACAAAAAATTGTATATATAAATTAAATTTTGGTTTATCCATATATTTATGGATCCGAGTAAACTAGCGGACAAAAAAACTGTCAGACTCATTTTGACGTTTGACAACATTTTAACAAAATTAACACGTGAATCAGTTTTTAAATTTTGAAGGTTATTGAGATGCAAAATGTCATACTTTACTCTAAGTTCCGAAATTCACTAAATTAAGGGGATTCAGGAAGGCATCGTAATATCGAATTTCACCATCTACATTATGAGATAATGCCATTATTAAAAATCAAATGTATTCGCATATTACCCCCTCCAAAATACGCATTTGCAACATAAAGATCGCTGTTGACAAATGACAATTGATATTTGAATTAATTGCTACCGGTTTTCTCCTTATTACTGTGTACTTACTCCCTCTTTTATTTAAACATCGCGTTTTTATATCAATCTTAACAGTTTTTTTTAACAACACTCACATCGCGATAATAATCGGTAATCTTCCGCTTATCTGGTGAAAAGTTCTAGATCTAACCTCAGAATGCCGAAATGTTTGAATTCTCAATGAACGAAGCTTATTACTTCTTTGATTTTATATTTTGAGAAAGGACGTGATAATGGTGGTCCAAGGGATATACGAAAGGTAAAATATATGCGTTAAAAAGAACATTTGTATTACAAAAAAAAAAAAATCACAGCTGATGCTTTGCTACATCATTCTAATATTGTTTCGGCTATATCGAAAGATATCAAGGAAGGTGGCACACTTGAACAGTCCCACAAAAACACGGGATCGTAAAAAACAGTCACTTATACTGATAAGTCTGATGACTGATCAAATTGCTATTTGGAATACAATATACGAGGGAAGATCAGTAAGTACCCGTGTTTGAAGACAGGTGGCGCTGCTGAGGGAAGTTGGCATTACCGTCGTGTACTACCATCTGTCAGACAACACCATAATAAATTTCAGACTGATTCATAGGTTAGTTTTTATTTGGCAGCCAGTTGTATCACACGTGTTTCGTGTTTCTCGATAAACTGGAAAAAGAGCAATATCGATCCGTAATTCGCTTTTTATTTTTGGATGGAAAAACATACGAAGAAATAAAAGCGAAGTTGGATGCTGTCTATGGGGATCCTTCACCATCTATGACAACCGTAAGATATTGGTTCAACGAATTTAAACGTGGTCGTACATCTGTTTTTGATGAGGAGCGCCCAGGCCGCCCGGCAGACGTGGTTACCGAGGAAATCGTTGAAAAGGTCCACGACATGATTCTCGCTGATCGCCGAACGAAAGTGCGCGAAGTAGCAGAGGCCGTAGGCGTGTCGTACGGAACGGCAATTAATATTTTACATGATAAGTTATCGGTGAGAAAGGTGTCGGCCCGATGGGTGCCGCGATTGCTTACGGTGGACAACAAGCGGATACGGTTGTCAATGTCGAAGCAGTGTTTGGACCTCTTTAAGAGAAATTCGCAGGAGTTTTTGCGTCGAGTCGTCACCGTTGATGAAACCTGGATCCATTATTATACGCCAGAGTCCAAGCGACAGTCAAAACAATGGATTTTTCGGGGTGAATCTGCTCCGAAGAAGGCAAAGACGGTCCCATCGGCCGGAAAGGTCATGGCCACGATTTTTTCGGATTCCAACGGAATAATCCTCATGGACTTTTTGCAGAAAGGAAGAACGGTCACGGGGCAGTACTACAGTGAATTATTGGACCGATTCGATATAAAATTGAAGGAGACACGGCCCCATTTGGCTAAGAAAAAAGTGCTGTTTCACCACGATAATGCACCAGCACATTCATCCAGAATTGTCGCGGCAAAGTTGCATGAACTGCACTACGAATTGCTGCCGCACCCACCGTACTCGCCTGACTTGGCTCCCTGCGACTTCTTTCATTTCCCCAACATGAAAACGTGGCTCGGGGGGAAGAAGATTCAGCTCAAACGAGGAGGTTATCGTCGACAGAAGCGTATTTTGCAGAGTTTGACAAATCGTATTTTTTGGAGGGGTTAAAGAAATGGCAGAAACGTTGGGAAAAGTGTATTGTACTAAAAGGTGATTACGTTGAAAAATAAATAAAAAATTTGTGAAAAACTTGCGTCTTCTTTCCTAACACGGGTATTTATTGATCCACCCTCGTATGTTATGTATTGAAATAGTAAGTTCCATTATATCATAATCACATCATATGTATCCTTCAGAACGACATGTTACGTTTAACACCTTGTATGATACTCTACAAGAGAGAAGCAAATATAATGGTGGTAGAACATCTTTATCAATAATTTTACGTAACATTGGTTTCTGTTGGATAAAGATGATCCTCGAGAACAATCTCATATTATTCTTGGTCGAGTAGGTTTTCTGGTGAGTTACATTAAAAGTAAAAATGTGAATTATTTGTGGGAGCCTGTTTTTGTAGATGAAACATGGATTTTCCAAAATGGCACTATAGGCAGATTGTGGCAAGATCAGAATGTTCAAAGTATCAAAGGACTAAAGTTGATGGGGAAGGTTAGTGAAGGATTAGTAGTACAAATGTATAGCAGTTAATATATTACGTATTCTTGATATATTATTGTTCAGCTGGTAATTGAAAAGGATTTATACCTGAAGCATTGCTTACATTTCCATAAAAACGAAATGATCTAGACTATCATGGAGAAATGAACTCAAATAACTTTCTGCTATAGTTTGAAGAATAGCTACTTAATAATCTAGAGCAGCTATCTCTGATCATCATGGACAATGCACCTTATCATAGTGGTACTGAGAAAAGTATCCCAACTTTTATGTGGAAAAAGATTCGATATCATTCAGGGTTGGTTCAATGAAAATAAAATACAATATGGTGACAACTCTTTGAAACCACAACTCCAGAAACTTGTTTAGCAGTTAGTTTTTTTTTACTTCCATAATTAGTACTACTTAATTATTTAATTTAAGGCATCGACCAAGAAAAGTGTTTGTGGTAGATAAGTTGGCTGAAAAGTATGGATGCAATGTACTTAGATTACCCCCATGTCGTACATGTAAGTACATTCAATGCAATTGAAAATGTATGGGGATTTGCGAAAAAATATTACGATAATATAGGGATGTATGGAGAAGAGACAAATAATGTTTTGAGACTATGGCAAGATGCACTGGAACATGTAACACCAGAAATGTAGAGAAATTTTATCAACCATGTTGAAAACATTATAGAAGATTGGTGGAAAAGGGATGTTGTGATCCACAAAATTTAATTGGCAGAATTTATTATTTATTTTGATACAAGTGGATAGTGATGATTCCGATTAATTTTAAGTAAAAACCTCAAGAATAAATTTTCGATCCACTCTCTAATAATGCTTTGTGTAATTTGTATCAATAGATCTTAGAACAACTGGTTTCATTACTGTATTTGTGTAATATGTATATATAATTAGTTTCGTATGTTTGCAAAAGAATTAGTGCATTGATATTACAAAATATTTTCTATTTGTTGTCAATAGAAGTAGTTCAATATTCAAATAAATTTATTGGATTATGCTCATACATTATTTATTGCTGACTCCTATAATATTTGTGCTGTTTCTTATCCACTTTAATTATATGCAATAAACTATTCAAGCAAAGTAATGCGATTTCTCTCCTCTCTCCTATTAAATTTATTTTGTGTACCATTGATTATAAATTGTTTTGTGTGCAGAAAGATATGGGTAGCAATATTAGCTCTTTTGTATTTGATATATTATGTACGTAGTTATAAATTACTTGAATAACTTCTAAATTACATTAATAGCTCTTTACTTCATTACTACGCGATCAGTATGGATCAATACAAAAACATAACCCATATATCACTTAAGTGACATCAGATATAACCTATTCTGTAATTTTCAATTAACCGGCAACAATGTGGAGGGGAAGCAACGTTTCGGAGTATACACTCCAAATCACCAAAGATGATCCTGCGTCATTGATCTATAATTCTATTAACGACATTCAAAGAATAATCTCCACATCCAAATAACAAACAGTACCTACTTGTATGACAAGGATAGCTTGAACGAAAGTATGTGTTTTGACGCTTCGCCTAGCACAGACATACGGCTCAAGCAATTTATTTGAGTAAGACAAAGACGGGATTATTACCTACTCCGTGATAAATACACACATTTCCGCTTAGTAGTTCTGTCGGTACTCGTTGACATTTGATGGAATTGTTATTATTTTCTTTTTATAGATACATATTTTTTGAAATTTATTATTTCAAAACTATAATGGCAGCAATCACGACAACTTGTTTTAAATTCGTTGCAATATTTTGAACGAGAGAAAAACCAAGGTGGTGTTAATACCTATTACATGTGCACATAATATATTTAGATTTTCATAAACCTTTTGTTTAGCGAGTGGCAGATGTATTGTGCTTGGGATTAGTTACAGTAAAACGCATCAAAGCTGTGTAGCAGCAGTTTAAATCGTGTACTTCACAATATTGGATTTAAATATAAAAAGGATAATAATCATAGAGCATTAGTGGAACGATCCAACATTGCAGAGATAAGATTGACATTTCTTAGGAATTACATAAAGAATTTGAGTTGTTCTGTTCAGAGAGAAGTGGTATTGCTTGATGAGACCTGGCAAGATAATAATCTGCAGAGTGTGCGTAAACCTGAGGGTTATGAGGGCAAGCGATATGTTGTGTTACATTGTGGTTCAAAATTAGGTTTTGTGTCAAATGCTTCTTTATTTTCAAGCAAATCACAAATAGAAGATTATCATGGTGAAATGAATGGAGAAATGTTTAAGAAATGGATTGAAGAATATTTAATACCAAATTTGGAAGAACCGGCTCAAATAGTGATGGACAATGCACCCTACCATTCACTAGTAGTAAAGAAACATCCATCATCGGCTTGATGTAAAAATGATATTCTTACATACTTGTCGAAACATAATATACCTTGCGAACTCTATTTAAAACTGACCTGCTATCCTTGGCTAAAAATTTGCATAAAGAAAAACGGTATCAAGTAGATGAATTGCTACAAAGTCATGGACATGAAATATTGAAGATTGTCTCCTTATCATTGCGAATTTAATGCTATCGAAATTATTTGGGACCATGCAAAACAATATTATAATAAGCATATTTTCAGGGATGGACATGGAGATGATAAAGTTATAGCTTTGTGGAAGGAATCACTAGAGCAGTGTAAGGAAGAAATTTGGAAAAATTGTGTTATACACACGGAAAGTATTATAAAAAAATGGTATGATAGAGAAATACATTTACATTGTGAAATCAATGGCTTTACAATTAACATTGATGATTCCTATATGACCGCAGATAAAAAACTGTTACAGCTTACATGCAATTGCCAGACTATGGCCACAATTTTTATCTAAATATGTCATATGTCTAGAAAGGTAGAAGAATTACAAGAAACTAAACAGATTTTATCAAGTAGCTAGATTTCCTAATGTACTAAGTAGAATTGATTGTACTCACATGAGAAAACAATCTCCTGGTGGTAATAATGCTGAGCTGTACCGAACCAGAAAAGGATATTTTTCATGGAATATTCAGGTAATAGGATATTCTCAATTAAGAATCTGTGACATCGTAGCTAGATGGCCAGGATCTACACATGACCAAACAATTTTGAATGGATCGGCAATAAAGAGAATCTAAGCAAATGAACATTTCAATAACTCAGTTATACTTTGTGATAGTGGTTACAATATAAATAAACCTCTTTAGCAAATCCTCGAAGTGGAGCTGAAAAATTGTACGATGAATCCCACATTAGAACCAGAAACTGGATTGAAAGATTTTTTGGTGTCTTAAAAAGTTTTCCAATCTTATTACATATATGGTATGAGAGTTAATGTGGAACTCTCGAAAGCAATAATAGTAGCAGTAACAGTATTACACAATGTTGTGAATGGGACATAAAATTCCACAAAGAGTAGCCAGAAGCAAATATGCAAAATGAAATAATGCATTTGTAAATGTTAATTTTGCAAATTTATTCTAATATCGACTATTATACCATCTTCTAAATATTTTTTATATTACCTTTTTTTTGTATATATACTCATGATAATTTTATTATTAAACAAATAATAAGGCAATTTTCTTAAATAATTACATATTGCTATGAATAGTGAGTTAGTAGTTGGAAGTACCTTTATTCACACCAACTCTGTCCAGCTTAGATACTCAGTCGGTTACTTTCTTTAAATGGGACTGCTTTCCTCTCCAGGTTTCCAATGGAAAACGTGGAAAAATAATTGAATTAATACTACAATCAGGCGCCACACAAAATTTATTTGTGAATATTGTTAGTTTTACTGAAGTTACTATTAAGCACACAAGGAGAAAGGCAATTAAAAAGATATACACATCTTTGCTCAAATGAATTTTTAATATAAAAAAATAAAAGAGAAAAAAATTCTTAATAAAGTATAAAGAATTGTGTAATACAAACTTACACTTAGAGGTAAAAGAATTTGTTGAAAATGATCGCAAAACAAATCCAAACGTCCTCTGATTACACCCGAACTAAACTAAATCTAATAAATTGCAAAGATGTTTTTTAAATTTCACCCCTAATAAACAACTTCAAAAGAGTAAACAAACAGAACTAACAGACCGAAGCAAATTTCTAAACACATGCACAGTCACATGTAAAAGAAAATGCCCTTGACTCCAACGTGCAAAATTTAGAGTTATAGAAAATTTTTTTTTATTGAAATTTTAAAATACGTTCTTTGTCATTTATATATACATATATCTAAGATAAAATATATATCAAAATTACCACAATGGTAAAATACAAATCAATACATACAAGAAAATAATAATAAAGATAATAAGAGTGATTTCTTTTACTTACGTAAATAAAATGTATTTTTTTTATACATACGAGACACCAGAGTTAGAAGAACGTACAAAAATTAAAACAACTACGAGTTCTGCACACTCGTAAATAAATCGGTATGAAATAAAGCACCAAAACTAAATTAATAGAAATCACGAAGCTACAAAAACTAAGATAAAAATTATCTTATAACTCACGTCTTCTCAACTCTGATAACAATTAGTGTCTCGTATAAAAAAAATACATTTTATTTACGTAAGTAAAAGAAATCATTCTTATTATCTTTATATATACATCGTTGTAATACATTTGAAACAACTATCGGCGCACCAGCTGTTGTTGAATTTGATTGTGTATTAGAATTTGAAGATGGAATAGGAGCATCTGCTTGCATTTCTTGCGGAGTTGAAGTAGCCACAGGTAAATCAAATTCGTCTTCGGAATCGACTTGAGGTATTGGAGGTAATCTTGAAGTTGATGGTCCAGCTTCGGCAGATCGACTTCGTCTTCTATCTTCTGTATTTGTTACAGATTTATTGCCTGAATATTAAATAAGACGTGGAGCGTTAAGATTAAATGGTCGTAATAATGACAAGCGATTACGATTACGAAAACTTCTGGGTGATACTTTATTTGGCATACTGACCTTTCTTATTTTTCTTTTTTTCGGCCGCTTTATCAGAATACAATCGATTACCGTAATTATAAAAAGGTTGTCCTCGACGATTATAACCCCAAGGAACGTCGTAAGGAGCACGTTTATCACTCGGCATACCGTATAATACTATTCCTAAAGGTTCTTCTACAGCGGCTTTTATACTTAATCCAACTGCTCCTAATAAATCACCTGTATCACCTGTTTTAATATAATCGTAACTAAATTTTTTAATAGCTTGTCGATCAGCTGTATAAATATCTTGTTTTGTTATAGCATTAGAATATGCATAATCATGTTCCCTAGCGATATTATCTGCATAATTAGTGGGTGGTCCTTTATTTAAAGGATTACCAGGACCTAAATAATTATATCCTGGTAACGTTAAATCAGGCATGTCTAACGTTCGCCGTTCAAATTATAACTAAATAATGTTATTTTAAAATAATACCACCTCTATCCTTTCACTTTGTATAAAACTCTTACGTCAACAACGATATGCGACGATATTATTATTTTATTCTATATCTCGACGACTGCGCCTGACCTACTTTCACCAGTAATGGGTTGGGCAACTTTCAATTTTATCCTGCCATGGTCCATGGTATACCGGTGCAACCATGGTTTACCGGACCGGCAGGATAAAATTGAAAGTTGCCCAACCCATTACTGGTGAAAGTAGGTCAGGCGCAGTCGTCGAGATATAGAATAAAATAATAATATCGTCGCATATCGTTGTTGACGTAAGAGTTTTATACAAAGTGAAAGGATAGAGGTGGTATTATTTTAAAATAACATTATTTAGTTATAATTTGAACGGCGAACGTTAGACATGCCTGATTGTGTATTAGAATTTGAAGATGGAATAGGAGCATCTGCTTGCATTTCTTGCGGAGTTGAAGTAGCCACAGGTAAATCAAATTCGTCTTCGGAATCGACTTGAGGTATTGGAGGTAATCTTGAAGTTGATGGTCCAGCTTCGGCAGATCGACTTCGTCTTCTATCTTCTGTATTTGTTACAGATTTATTGCCTGAATAATAAATAAGACGTGGAGCGTTAAGATTAAATGGTCGTAATAATGACAAGCGATTACGATTACGAAAACTTCTGGGTGATACTTTATTTGGCATACTGACCTTTCCTATTTTTCTTTTTTTCGGCCGCTTTATCAGAATATAATCGATTACCGTAATTATAAAAAGGTTGTCCTCGACGATTATAACCCCAAGGAACGTCGTAAGAAGCACGTTTATCACTCGGCATACCGTATAATACTATTCCTAAAGGTTCTTCTACAGCGGCTTTTATACTTAATCCAACTGCTCCTAATAAATCACCTGTATCACCGTTTTTAATATAATCGTAACTAAATTTTTTAATAACTTGTCGATCAGCTGTATAAATATCTTGTTTTGTTATAGCATTAGAATATGCATAATCATGTTCCCTAGCGATATTATCTGCACTATTAGTGGGTGGTCCTTTATTTAAAGGATTACCAGGACCTAAATAATTGTATCCTGGTAACGTTAAATCAGGCATGTCTAACGTTCGCCGTTCAAATTATAACTAAATAATGTTATTTTAAAATAATACCACCTCTATCCTTTCACTTTGTATAAAACTCTTACGTCAACAACGATATGCGACGATATTATTATTTTATTCTATATCTCGACGACTGCGCCTGACCTACTTTCACCAGTAATGGGTTGGGCAACTTTCAATTTTATCCTGCCGGTCCGGTAAACCATGGTTGCACCGGTATACCATGGACCATGGCAGGATAAAATTGGCATACTGACATACATATTGGCATACTGACCTTTCTTATTTTTCTTTTTTTCGGCCGCTTTATCAGAATACAATCGATTACCGTAATTATAAAAAGGTTGTCCTCGACGATTATAACCCCAAGGAACGTCGTAAGAAGCACATACCGGCATACCGTATAATACTATTCCTAAAGGTTCTTCTACAGCGGCTTTTATACTTAATCCAACTGCTCCTAATAAATCACCTGTATCACCTGTTTTAATATAATCGTAACTAAATTTTTTAATAGCTTGTCGATCAGCTGTATAAATATCTTGTTTTGTTATAGCATTAGAATATGCATAATCATGTTCCCTAGCGATATTATCTGCATTATTAGTGGGTGGTCCTTTATTTAAAGGATTACCAGGACCTAAATAATTATATCCTGGTAACGTTAAATCAGGCATGTCTAACGTTCGCCGTTCAAATTATAACTAAATAATGTTATTTTAAAATAATACCACCTCTATCCTTTCACTTTGTATAAAACTCTTACGTCAACAACGATATGCGACGATATTATTATTTTATTCTATATCTCGACGACTGCGCCTGACCTACTTTCACCAGTAATGGGTTGGGCAACTTTCAATTTTATCCTGCCATGGTCCATGGTATACCGGTGCAACCATGGTTTACCGGACCGGCAGGATAAAATTGAAAGTTGCCCAACCCATTACTGGTGAAAGTAGGTCAGGCGCAGTCGTCGAGATATAGAATAAAATAATAATATCGTCGCATATCGTTGTTGACGTAAGAGTTTTATACAAAGTGAAAGGATAGACGTGGTATTATTTTAAAATAACATTATTTGGTTATAATTTGAACGGCGAACGTTAGACATGCCTGATTGTGTATTAGAATTTGAAGATGGAATAGGAGCATCTGCTTGCATTTCTTGCGGAGTTGAAGTAGCCACAGGTAAATCAAATTCGTCTTCGGAATCGACTTGAGGTATTGGAGGTAATCTTGAAGTTGATGGTCCAGCTTCGGCAGATCGACTTCGTCTTCTATCTTCTGTATTTGTTACAGATTTATTGCCTGAATAATAAATAAGACGTGGAGCGTTAAGATTAAATGGTCGTAATAATGACAAGCGATTACGATTACGAAAACTTCTGGGTGATACTTTATTTGGCATACTGACCTTTCCTATTTTTCTTTTTTTCGGCCGCTTTATCAGAATATAATCGATTACCGTAATTATAAAAAGGTTGTCCTCGACGATTATAACCCCAAGGAACGTCGTAAGAAGCACATACCGGCATACCGTATAATACTATTCCTAAAGGTTCTTCTACAGCGGCTTTTATACTTAATCCAACTGCTCCTAATAAATCACCTGTATCACCTGTTTTAATATAATCGTAACTAAATTTTTTAATAGCTTGTCGATCAGCTGTATAAATATCTTGTTTTGTTATAGCATTAGAATATGCATAATCATGTTCCCTAGCGATATTATCTGCATTATTAGTGGGTGGTCCTTTATTTAAAGGATTACCAGGACCTAAATAATTATATCCTGGTAACGTTAAATCAGGCATGTCTAACGTTCGCCGTTCAAATTATAACTAAATAATGTTATTTTAAAATAATACCACCTCTATCCTTTCACTTTGTATAAAACTCTTACGTCAACAACGATATGCGACGATATTATTATTTTATTCTATATCTCGACGACTGCGCCTGACCTACTTTCACCAGTAATGGGTTGGGCAACTTTCAATTTTATCCTGCCGGTCCGGTAAACCATGGTTGCACCGGTATACCATGGACCATGGCAGGATAAAATTGAAAGTTGCCCAACCCATTACTGGTGAAAGTAGGTCAGGCGCAGTCGTCGAGATATAGAATAAAATAATAATATCGTCGCATATCGTTGTTGACGTAAGAGTTTTATACAAAGTGAAAGGATAGAGGTGGTATTATTTTAAAATAACATTATTTAGTTATAATTTGAACGGCGAACGTTAGACATGCCTGATTGTGTATTAGAATTTGAAGATGGAATAGGAGCATCTGCTTGCATTTCTTGCGGAGTTGAAGTAGCCACAGGTAAATCAAATTCGTCTTCGGAATCGACTTGAGGTATTGGAGGTAATCTTGAAGTTGATGGTCCAGCTTCGGCAGATCGACTTCGTCTTCTATCTTCTGTATTTGTTACAGATTTATTGCCTGAATAATAAATAAGACGTGGAGCGTTAAGATTAAATGGTCGTAATAATGACAAGCGATTACGATTACGAAAACTTCTGGGTGATACTTTATTTGGCATACTGACCTTTCCTATTTTTCTTTTTTTCGGCCGCTTTATCAGAATACAATCGATTACCGTAATTATAAAAAGGTTGTCCTCGACGATTATAACCCCAAGGAACGTCGTAAGAAGCACGTTTATCACTCGGCATACCGTATAATACTATTCCTAAAGGTTCTTCTACAGCGGCTTTTATACTTAATCCAACTGCTCCTAATAAATCACCTGTATCACCTGTTTTAATATAATCGTAACTAAATTTTTTAATAGCTTGTCGATCAGCTGTATAAATATCTTGTTTTGTTATAGCATTAGAATATGCATAATCATGTTCCCTAGCGATATTATCTGCACTATTAGTGGGTGGTCCTTTATTTAAAGGATTACCAGGACCTAAATAATTATATCCTGGTAACGTTAAATCAGGCATGTCTAACGTTCGCCGTTCAAATTATAACTAAATAATGTTATTTTAAAATAATACCACCTCTATCCTTTCACTTTGTATAAAACTCTTACGTCAACAACGATATGCGACGATATTATTATTTTATTCTATATCTCGACGACTGCGCCTGACCTACTTTCACCAGTAATGGGTTGGGCAACTTTCAATTTTATCCTGCCGGTCCGGTAAACCATGGTTGCACCGGTATACCATGGACCATGGCAGGATAAAATTGGCATACTGACATACATATTGGCATACTGACCTTTCTTATTTTTCTTTTTTTCGGCCGCTTTATCAGAATACAATCGATTACCGTAATTATAAAAAGGTTGTCCTCGACGATTATAACCCCAAGGAACGTCGTAAGAAGCACGTTTATCACTCGGCATACCGTATAATACTATTCCTAAAGGTTCTTCTACAGCGGCTTTTATACTTAATCCAACTGCTCCTAATAAATCACCTGTATCACCTGTTTTAATATAATCGTAACTAAATTTTTTAATAGCTTGTCGATCAGCTGTATAAATATCTTGTTTTGTTATAGCATTAGAATATGCATAATCATGTTCCCTAGCGATATTATCTGCATTATTAGTGGGTGGTCCTTTATTTAAAGGATTACCAGGACCTAAATAATTATATCCTGGTAACGTTAAATCAGGCATGTCTAACGTTCGCCGTTCAAATTATAACTAAATAATGTTATTTTAAAATAATACCACCTCTATCCTTTCACTTTGTATAAAGCTCTTACGTCAACAACGATATGCGACGATATTATTATTTTATTCTATATCTCGACGACTGCGCCTGACCTACTTTCACCAGTAATAGGTTGGGCAACTTTCAATTTTATCCTGCCATGGTCCATGGTATACCGGTGCAACCATGGTTTACCGGACCGGCAGGATAAAATTGAAAGTTGCCCAACCCATTACTGGTGAAAGTAGGTCAGGCGCAGTCGTCGAGCTATAGAATAAAATAATAATATCGTCGCATATCGTTGTTGACGTAAGAGTTTTATACAAAGTGAAAGGATAGAGGTGGTATTATTTTAAAATAACATTATTTAGTTATAATTTGAACGGCGAACGTTAGACATGCCTGATTGTGTATTAGAATTTGAAGATGGAATAGGAGCATCTGCTTGCATTTCTTGCGGAGTTGAAGTAGCCACAGGTAAATCAAATTCGTCTTCGGAATTGACTTGAGGTATTGGAGGTAATCTTGAAGTTGATGGTCCAGCTTCGGCAGATCGACTTCGTCTTCTATCTTCTGTATTTGTTACAGATTTATTGCCTGAATAATAAATAAGACGTGGAGCGTTAAGATTAAATGGTCGTAATAATGACAAGCGATTACGATTACGAAAACTTCTGGGTGATACTTTATTTGGCATACTGACCTTTCCTATTTTTCTTTTTTTCGGCCGCTTTATCAGAATACAATCGATTACCGTAATTATAAAAAGGTTGTCCTCGACGATTATAACCCCAGGGAACGTCGTAAGAAGCACGTTTATCACTCGGCATACCGTATAATACTATTCCTAAAGGTTCTTCTACAGCGGCTTTTATACTTAATCCAACTGCTCCTAATAAATCACCTGTATCACCTGTTTTAATATAATCGTAACTAAATTTTTTAATAGCTTGTCGATCAGCTGTATAAATATCTTGTTTTGTTATAGCATTAGAATATGCATAATCATGTTCCCTAGCGATATTATCTGCACTATTAGTGGGTGGTCCTTTATTTAAAGGATTACCAGGACCTAAATAATTATATCCTGGTAACGTTAAATCAGGCATGTCTAACGTTCGCCGTTCAAATTATAACTAAATAATGTTATTTTAAAATAATACCACCTCTATCCTTTCACTTTGTATAAAACTCTTACGTCAACAACGATATGCGACGATATTATTATTTTATTCTATATCTCGACGACTGCGCCTGACCTACTTTCACCAGTAATGGGTTGGGCAACTTTCAATTTTATCCTGCCGGTCCGGTAAACCATGGTTGCACCGGTATACCATGGACCATGGCAGGCAACGATGTATGTATGTCTTTATGTATTGATTTGCATTTTACCATTGTGGTAATTTTGATATATATTTTATCTTAGATATATGTATATATAAATGACAAAGAACGCATTTTAAAATTTCAATATAAAAAAAAATTCTATAACTTTAAATTTTGCTCGTTGGAGTCAAGGGCATTTTTTTACATGTGACTGCGCATGTGTTAGAGATTTGCTTCGGTCTGTCAGTTCTGTCTGTTTACTCTTTTGAAGTTGTTTATTAGGGGTGAAATTTAAAAAACATCTTTGCAATTTATTAGATTTAATTTAGTTCGGGTGTAATCGGAGGACGTTTGGATTTGTTTTGCGGTCATTTTCAACAAATTTTTTTACCTCTAAGTGTAAGTTTGTATTACACAATTCTTTATACTTTATAAAGAATTTTTTTTTCTTTTATTTTTTTATATTAAAAATTCATTTGAGCAAAGATGTGTATATCTTTTTAATTACCTTTCTACTTGTGTGCTTAACAGTAACTTCAGTAAAAGTAACAATATTCACAATTAAATTTTGTGTGGCGCCTGATTGTGGTATTTATTCAATTATTTTTCCACGTTTTCCATTGGAAACCTGGAGAGGAAAGCAGTCCCATTTAAAGAAAGTAACCGACTGAGTATCTAAGCTGGACAGAGTTGGTGTGAATAGTGGTACTTCCAACTACTAACTCACTATTCATAGCATATTTTGGCGGAATCAAGCGTGGGGCGAACAGAAAAGCAGATATAATTAAAGCAGTTTTGGAAAATTAAAACAGAGTTGGTGTGAATAGTGGTACATCCAACTACTAACCCACTATTCATAGCAATATGTATATTAACTTATTAAACAATTATAATTCCCCATTACATTGACAATTTAATATATTGAAGTTTTTTTTTAATTGGCTCCTTTTTCTTACTGCATATTCTTTTACGTTGTAATTTTTATATTTGGTGTTAAAAATACAATGCGTATAAAAAAATGTATGTCCAATTAACCCATTAATGCCTGAGTAACTTTTGGTTTCTAAAATTTACAATTTTTTTAAAGTTGCTTTGTTTATGTTATCTTAATGCAATGGTACCAGATTTTCGTTTGTTTTTTTTGTATATTCCATTTTTTTTAACGTGTGATATATCATACGATAGGCAACTATGGATATTGCGTATGGTAATATTCAAGGGTGTAATTAAAACCATAAAATCCGATTTCACTAATATTTATTATACCTTTCGAAAACTTATATTATAGACATGGTAATTATTACTGAGGTGGTGTGTGATACACTCGAAAACATGTTTTTGGGTGTAAGCCTACGTTACATTTTACACAGGAAAACTTAGTGCATTTTCCACAAAATGCGCAACGTCTTTGCGTATTTTGTTGATCAATTTTGTCGTATCTTATCTCGTGTAAAACGTTTTTACTACGCTTGGGTTTTGGGCCATTTAAATACTCCGGTGCGGTAAGGAGGGAAAGTACTATTCTTCTAGTATAGGCCAGAAGGCTGGTGCTTGGATAAGCAAATCGATAAAGCAGCCAACTGTTAACCACTGCTGTATTTAAGCAAAATCGAATTAGAGACCAATACCATTTTCTAGAACGAATGCGGATTCGATATAGGCCTCTCATATTATCAAAAAGATCCACTCCCCCCATGCCTTGGTTATAAAGATGAATGACAGAAGGTTCATCCACGTCAACATGTTTGTGAAGTTGTCTTGACCAACGTTTACACAATCCCTTAGTCAGGCAAACATCATCAGACTGCACGTTGGTTCCAATCGTTACTTGATTGTTATCCTTCCACCTTGTAAGTGTTATATGATCATCCGGATTTTGTAATGTATGCGTGACACCTCGTATTGCTTTCCTGAAATCTTGCAGCAGAGCTTTCTGTATACGATCTGCTCTTATAGTACCAATACAATTCTTGCAGTAATGATAGAGAATTGAAGAAGTTATCTATATATACTGTGGAATTGGCAGGTATGTAGCCTAAACAAAGACACTGGAACCAAGAGATTTTCCTTCAATTTTGTCGCCAGCACCACAATATGGCTTAAATTTTAATACGTAGCCCTCAATAGTTGTAAGTACCCAAAATTAAAATCCATAACGTATGGGTTTACCTTTAATAAATTGCTTCAAGCTATGGCGTCATAATAAGGCTCCATAGCTTCATCTAAAGAAAATGAAAAACCAAGTGGCTTAGCTAATTTTTGTGACACAGTATTTATGTGATCGATGAGAGGTTGCACCTTGTAAGTTTTATTGTTGGTGTCTATGGTATTATTATCATTGAAGTGTAAAAACCGATGTATGCTTTCAAACTTATCCCGTGATATAGTGTTACTTATTAACACATTATGCGCATGTGGTTTGGTTTCCCAGCACATCCTTCGAAAAGGAGCTTTACTGTATCCTGATAACAATATTCCGATATAAACGTACATTTCATCAGTGCAAACAGTGAAATTATGTTTTCCTTTGAAACCAGCATATTTCTGTGATTCTTGACATATATAGTCAATAAAATCTTCTGGGAAGAATTTTTTAAATACGTCAATGGGTTGCAAATTTTTTTCTTTAATTTCTTTAACAATATTTGTTTCACTGGTTTTATCAATTTTTATTTTTTCTTGGTGACGATATACCTAGTATTTTTTCGTTCCAGTCTGTCGGCCTCTGCATGGGTTTCTTTGCCTTCCTATTTGCTATATTTTTTATTCCAAATAATCTTGCAAGTGGTATATCATCACTGTCACTTGATTCCTCATTATGTCGCTCTTTATCAGCCTGCTCTACACGCTTTTCATCTTCACCACCAACAACAACGACTTGCATAGGTTGTTTTAGTACTCCTTTTCCAATATCTCGGATATTACATTTACCTTCACCGTCGTCGCTTGGTGCGTCATCTAAATCCGTATCTTGTCCGTCCTGTGGAGGCAGCAGTACAAGGTCCATGTGATCGCATTTTCTTATTGTTTCGTATTCTTCATCATCCGAACTTAAGCTTTCTAAATAATTTAAAAGTTCTTCTGCATCTCTTGGATCAGAGGGATTGTAAAATTTCTTGCTAAAAATAAAAGTATTAACAAACAATAACATAGGTATATGCCTACCGTATGATATATCATACAGTCTCTTTACACACGCATGGATACCTTATCAAGTAATAAATATTAGTATAAAAGACCGTTAACACATTTGTGTTATATATATATATATATATATATATATATATATATATATATATATATATATATATAAAGGATGCCAGTAAGTAAAGAAAAAAGGTATACAAGCGTGTAAATTTGACATAACCTTACCTCATGCTCATTTTTCGGTGGAAAGAACAAACACGCGGTAATAAAATTGTGAATACTAGTATGTATTCTGTATTACTTTACATAAGTATTACTGTATGTAATTTGTTAAAAACATATAAGAAAGTCGATTCGAAACGATGAAACTGAATTACCGTTAGAAACAACGTGCTCAGATTACTTTGAAGAATATCATAACCTCCGTATGTTAAATCATACCGTAGGCACTAATAGGTTAAATACATTTGAATGTGTTTTCATATTTTTGTAGCAAGTTTTTGCAAGATACACTAGTGAAATGTGGTTCGACTGCCTTATTTGATTTGGTGTCCATTGGCTGTAATCTTCTCGTGTTAACTTAAAAATTTTTAATATACACAAAACAAATTCATACAATTTGATGAAGACAATAAATAAAATAACTATTGTTTGTATATATTATATGTTTCTTATAATAAATCTATAACTCATTGCAAGTAAAATTTTTTGTTTGCTCTAATTTAATTTTTGAAAGTTCAATTACTAAACTTTTTTTTCTTGCTACATTTCATGTTCCTTTTTCAAAATTTCTTTCTGCAATCGTACAAGTTCTAATTTACTAGCAGTCAACAAATAATTTCGAACCAAAAAAAAACATTTTACAGCAAATATGTTTTGTTTATAATGCATACTTTTATCCCTACACCGAAAGGTAGAAAGGGAACTTAGATTATATTATTATTATTTATAATGCATACTGCAATTTCAAATATTTATACCGACCTTTGTGCAAAACTCAACTTATCTATTATGGTAGTGTTAAGTTATACTGCAATATATTCCAAATTTTATTTAAAATTAGGCACTGTAGAACGTTTAACTAGAGATATCTAGGGTTATTCGATGATACAATTGGGTTAGTGTATTGTAGAACTGTCCCTTAAAAATTTTAAATTGTATTGAAATATATTTGATGTAACTAAATTGTTTATTTTTTAAAACAAATATACATTTTTTATAAGATAATGTTTATCAAACTGTCATAACAGTGAATATGTAATTACAGTTATACAAAGTAGATACTCTGGTCTATTGTATGATTTCAATTCCAGTAATAATGCTTTTACAACTAACTTGAAACTGTTTGGTTTTGCCATTCATTAAAATGATTAAAGAATTACATAATCTTATATGTTGACATAAATGTTGTAAATTCTTGATAGTTCATTTTATTTTTCATGTGGTGTTATAGTTTAATTTGGTTTGCTGTTTACGCAGCTTTGTTCAATTTATAGTAATTTTAATATAATTTAAAATGTCATTCGATTATATATGTTCATATAACCTACAAATTCGACCGACTGTCAATTTTTGTCCGGCAGTTTACCATAGTTCTGCAGTTCAGTTTTCATGTTCCCGACTTCATTGCAGAAGTGCGTTAATTTTTTTCTAATTATTACGTACCAATCCAAACCTTTTTTTACGACTTTCTATGTTGTATTACAATTTTATTACATTTTCACAGATCCTAATTCTTTTCACTGTATAATTATGAAATTTCAGTGGATAAGATGACACATATGGTGGGTTCTTATGCACCAAAGACTGAAATTCAATCATATACGACGCCTTCTGAAGATGCTCCCTCTGGAATTATGGCTAGAGGTAGTTACACGGTTCATTCTCTGTTCACTGACGATGACAAACATGAGCATCTGAAATGGGAGTGGACATTTGAAATTAAAAAAGATTGGAAAGATTAATTACATTTATAATAGGTAACATTTCTTTTAAAGTTAATTTCTAGTATTCCTCAATTTTATAATTATATATTTTTTAGGTACAAGGTGGCAAGAAATCAAAAAAATATATATAAAAATATATATTAAAACAAAAGTATTATTAATAAGAAATACCTTGCCCTTTCAATTTATAACTTTTATATAAGCCTTTTGAACTGTTTACACCTTTTTATTAATATTTTTTAATCAAATTGTCTTGGTAATGCCTTAATATTGTGAAATAGCAGGAAACCCTCATTTTGGTGTCAAATATTATCATATTTAGTCACTTTATGCATATCCAATTAAAAAAATAATATATCAATGCTTATAAATTTTAGTACATAATTGGTTAAAAAACATATTTTATTTACAATCTAGTACTTTTCTTTTAATTATTTTTAACAAAGTATTCGATATTTAATTGTAATTAATTGTGTATAATGCTCAATAAGCACTCAAAAATACTAATTGGCTGTATTAGTAAGGTGCTTTTAGGCCTGTGTGACAACATACAAAATTTGTCAGCTATATTGTATGCAATTTTGATGCTGCTCTATTATTCTTGTATAAAATTTTATTTAAAATTCCTGAAGGTCTTAAAAGTAGACAACCAAAGTAAGTCCAGAAAGTATGCTCCGTTTGGCAATGAAAATAAATCAAGTAGAGATACAGAAAAACTATTTATCGCAAAACAATCTACAAACCTTAAGTTATTTTTCTATATAGTTCCCACCATTTTGTAGGCATTTGTCATAGCGTGGCACAAGATTTTGTTGGCCTTCTTCATAAAATGTTCCCGCCTGTGTTGTCAACCATGTGGTAACATTTGAGGTCATCATCGTTGTTGAAGTGTTAACCACCAAGAAACGATTTCAAGTGCAAAAAGAGATAAAAGTTGCTAGGCGTGGGGTGAGGGCTATACGGAAGACAGTCAAACAGGTCCCAGCCAAAGCCTTGTAAGATTTACCTTGTCACATTCGCAGTGTGGCGTCGGGTATTGTCATGAATCAAAACAATACAGTTTGTGAGCATTCCTCGGCGCTTGTTCTGTATTGCGCGACGTAGTTTAACTATTCCATTTGGTTTAATTTTCTTCGCATTTAGAAAATGAATTACGGATCTAATTTCACTTATGTTCAATCAACTAATCATTCTAAATAAGCACTATAAGGCGCGCACAGCCAAAATGTGATCTAACCTACATGTCCTACAGAATACAAATTTTGTGGCTCGCTTGATATCATTGTCTCCGGCGCTAATTCTTGAATCGTTTGTAAATGTGTGTAAATGCTCAATCAAATACCTGTTTCTAAACCGCGAAATTTAGATTTTCTGTCTGAAATGCATATTTTGGTTCCTATTATTGCTAAAGCACTTTTAATTACTTCTGGAGCTTTAGCACACGCACGTTTATTTTTATAAATTTAATTTTTAAATTCACTTATTCAAAAAAGGGGTTGCGGCTGTTTTTTTGTCTGTTTCAGGGATTTGAGAATTTGTTGAAACCATATACTTATTAATTTATATATATAAAAAATTTTGATACATAAAATATAACAAACAACCATGCATGACTAGCAATAACAAATTAATTGATTTAATATGTTTAAAAATGAATGAGTAAATTTTGACGTCCCTTGTGGTGGGCAAAAAATTAAGAGAGAAAAGGGAGTAGTACTTGAGCTGTTATATATTTAATAATTAATAGCAACACCTTATTGTGAGATCAATACTTTTTATGAACTACCAGCTGAACCTGGCAGTGCTTTGCCTTTGCTAGATTTGATAGTTGATGAAAGTTTGATATACATAATTATTGTATTTAGTTAAAATTAGATATTTACATAAATATTATTTTTGTGTTTTAGATTACATTAATTGTAATTACAGTTGTATTCAACTTTAAATTCATTGAAATGCTCTTGGATATACAATGCTTTTGTGAATGTAAATAAATTAAATTATCACTTGAGCTTAGATCTACGCATGCGTGACAGCATTTCTTATCTCGTAAACTTCAATGTGAAAGGTACTGTCTCGTAGCGTCATCTACATTTAAGTAATAGTAATATTGATATTATACTGTTAGGCCGCTTTCTACTGGTCAGATTAAGGATTTCAATGGCTTTAAACCTTCTCCGGAAAACGTGGATAAAAAAAAATCGCGCGTAATAGATCCAGTAGTATTTTAGTCTATAACAGACACACATGCGAACATAGCCTGTTATATATACATAAAAACAGAACCACGATAACTTATTTTCAGTCTATGTTGTTTGGTTTTTGTAGACATGCATATCATCGAAGCCAATTTTATTCTTTTACTTTGATTTAGCACAAATTTTAGAACAAAATCTAAACATTTAGCCTCTAAATTACGCATACATTATCTGTTTCACAAAGTGTAACATCAAATTTGACACTAAATTTCGTATCGTGTCTTACAGGCCTTAAAGAATGCAAAGGAAGTAGTTACCTGCTTTATGTCACAATTATTCGTAGTATTATTAATTCATATTTTATTTATCCGAAAACTAGAGTACTTAAGCAGCACTGCTAATATAGCCAGAGTTTTTTTAAAAGAATTATCTTTGACTCACTTTACCAAAGAAACTCTTTCTTTTGTGAATATATGTATATATATATATATATATATATATATATATATATATATATATATATATATATATATATATATATTTTAGTTTTCTCTTTTATTTTCAGTTTTCTATGGTGCTGGATTTTATTTCTTCTTGTTGCCTTATCTAATTGAATAATAAATATCAAAGATAATTCTAATCTGATACATACCTCTTGCAATGTCTAGTATCTTTTATGCATTACATAATAAAATTAAGGAATGTAATCACAGATATAGAATATCAAAATATTTATGCATAAAAGATGTAATCAGTAAATCGACTATTCTTTTTTTATCTTTTATCTTGTATTTCTAACAATTGTAGTATATGTAATTACCACATATGTTAAAAGGTTGTATAAAATTAAGGCATTTATGTCTATGTTTTTAAACCATAAAACATGCCTTATCTCCTACTTTATGCATATACAGTATAATCCATAAATTTTGAACAGAAATAATATTCTTAATTATTTTTTTTAATTTTCATTTTCATACATTGCATTAGATTTAAGTTCCTTATTTATGTAATTATTTTAAGTTTCTCACGGGATAAGTGTGAAATATTGTGATATATATTTCAATCTCTGGGTTGTTTCTTTATATGCCATTTCTTTGTAAAGTAAATTTAATATTGAATAAAAAAATTAAAATTCTATGGATTTTACTGTATAGTTACAGTCCCGGTAAATTATTGATAATAATTGTAATATTAATGCAATAATATATAGTATTGATTTTTTTTTACTTTTAAGTAGTATTAATTTTTATTTTTTTAATATTTTCTTCATAGAGAATTACTCATATTTTAAATATATTCTTGAAATACATCAAGTGATGTATGAAAAAAAACCTTTTTTAAAATATTGATATAAAAAGCAAAGGAGAAATTATGCATTTAAAATAGTGATTTGTGCTTTAATCATCTATAGGCTATGTATTATGACCCATATTTTGGAAAAAAATACATATATTTTCTTTTAATGTGAGATGTGTTTCTAAATATAATTTTTATCATATTTTGTTCCTTTTTATTTCTACCATATTTTTTTCACATTACAGGACCATAAATCAGTTAGGAAGAAATTAAATAAATAGATTTTATTAAGTCTTCAATGTTTTATTTCTTTCAAATTAAATGCGAGAACAAAGACTTGTATAAGTTGTATTTTGAGTGTGGGAGGCACTGCATATGGAGCAATACAAAATTTGGATGGTATTACTGCTGCAAAGTTAATAAATAATTTCTCATAATTTCAAAACAGGTATTTGAAAGGAATGTTTCACAATACTTTAGATATACAATGGTATGCTTGCTTTATTTAACGGCATCCAATATTTATTTATATTTACAGAATTGATGCTGGGTCTTGCATCCAAGTACAAAGTTTTACAGTTTGTACAGTACACAAAGGTTTTTAAAAACTCATTTTTAAGTTTTGTGGGTATCTTAGGTTATCAGTCGAATAAAATTGCATTTTGTTATATTACAGCATGAATATTAATAAAGAGATGCATATTTGCCCTTTATTACTAGCACTACCAACGCAAAATATCCGCGAAATATAAAAATATCACGCTGAGAACTGTCATAATTATGATATGTGTTTGTTTGACTTGTTTAAAAAATTGACAAATAACATTGCAAATGCCATTTATTTAATAATATGTATAAACAAGACAATCAACACAATTTATCTTTTAGAGACATACCTTCAATATTCTACACTTTTGGTCTGGGGAATAACTGAAATGGTTTTATTTTAATGAAGTTAGTAGAATATCGATTTATGAAGTGTCAACCTTCCCAAAAGTACTCTGCAAAAATATCACATTTTGTTTACTAGAAACCAAGATACGTCCCTTTTAAGTGACAGTTTGTACATATAAAAGTGTCCCATTGAGACCGCCTATTTTGAAATATGAAAAACGCAGTGTTTATTTGAAAAGTTCTGATGTTTTTATCGTAATAGTGTAGACATGGAGGTTATATATCGACCACAATATTCGATAAATGCGTCTTGTGACTGATGGCACTTGTTGGTTATTTTGAGTAAATTTTTACTATAGTGATTGCTGAATTTCATCAATGGCATGTCAAATCTTGTCTTTCAGTTCATCAATTGTTCTTGGGTTATTGACACACACACCTTTCCTTTCAAAAAAATTCCAAAGAAAGAAATGCAACGGCGTCAAATTGCATGATCTTGATGGCCAATTAATTCACAGCGCCGCGGCGCGAGATGAACTCCCTTTAAATTTCGACTTCAACAAGTCCGTTCTTTCGTTCGCTGTGTGATAGGTTGCGTCGTCTAGTTAAAACCACATGTCTTCGAGATCCATTTTAGCAATTTGAGGCCAGAAGAAGTTTATTATTTCACGGTAGCGAACGCTGTTGACGGTGACCGCATTCTCAAAGAAGAACGGTCCAATCACTCCGCCAACTAAACGCTTTTTTCTACTAAAACAAGGTATTATTTACCTTTCGATAAATATTATTAAACGTGTTTTCTGACGGTGTTGGACAATTTGGATGTAACACCTTATTTGCTCTTTGCTGCACGTTTATTTTTGTTATTTTTTATAAAACAGGTAAATATTTGCCCTTTTTATCCTCACTGTAAACCATTTTGACTATTTTATTAAGAGAATGTCAATTATCAAACATAATAGTTTCCATAGCTTACTTTAATAATGTTAATTTTTCCATAATTACAGTAACAACGACATGCAACATTTAATAACTCGAAAACGATTTAAGATGCAGGTATCACATGGTATATTTTTAAAATTAGAAGAAAAAATTTAATAATATACAGGATATTCTATTTAAAAAAATATTTTTTTGTACCCCATTAAATCAGCACGCCACGATGATAAAGGATGGGTAATTTATAATTAATAACACTACATACTTGAGAAGCTATTAATATACTTTTACGTAAAAATAGCATAATTTTAATTATTTATAAAAATTACGTAATGAATTTAGTTTGCTTGATAATTACTTAGCTTTTATTTAATTTGTGCTAAAACAATTTGCTTAAACAACCCATTTATTTCATTTTATATCTGTAGACCAATCATATTTTCGATTTTTTTCTGTTATAGTCTTTCTTTGGAGACTGGTTAAGTAAAAACTCAGAAAAGGTATAAAACCACAATTAATAACCGTATCCTAAATACGTATTTCGACAATAAGTTGTCATCATCAATAGGTAAAACCTCTAATCAAAATATGAACATGGGGCAGAGTAAAGCTAACACATAGAAACGCTCACAACTTTACAACGGCGTCCACGTTTACACTGACTTTAAAATAAAATAAAGACAAACTAAAATTATATCAACTTACCTTTCTTAAGCAAACGGCAACACCATCACACATTCATCACATACCATTCACACGCTCTCGACTACCTACTTCTCTAAGAACGAAAAAAGACACTGTATGGGATAGGATCATTATCCGAGTTAAACGTATTAATTTTGTTTTTAACGATATGAATGCTTTCGTATGCGTCGAGATCTCGAGTTGTTAATATTTTTTTATAAGTTTTACCCCTTTTATCGACAAATTATGATCCGTGTTTAATGCATGGTATGCCACGCTCGATTTTTCTGGTCTATTAAATTTAATATGTGATATGCATTATTTAAAACGGGTTATTATTGAATGTTTCGTTTGACCTATATATTTCAAATTACAATCGTCGTTTTATTAAAAACATCGTGAGGTATAATGCCTTTGACATAGAACTGATTAATAAATTAATTAGAAAAACAAATTTAAAAAAGACAATCCGCGAATCCACAAGTTTTATATCTCAACGTAACTAGGAGAAAAAGTACATGTGTTTACCATACCATCCAATAACGAAACATTAACAGAGTTAAAGAACAAGGTCTCTAAGTTGCGTTTCGGTCCGAAAACACTATCAAAAGTCTCCTAGGTAATACCAAAGATAAAGTTAATTTTAATTTGAAATCAGGTATATACGAAATTAATTGCCACGATTGTAATTTGAAGTATATAGGTTAAACGAAATGTTCAAAGAACGTTTTAAAGAACATGTAATGTGGGCCGTTTGGGCGGCCACATCGGATAGCAGGTTTGGGCGACTTATCGTATTTTATGATACACACAAAGTTCGGGTAACATTCTATAATTAATTTAACACTTACAACTGGATAACAAAGTATTTACATGGATTACTAAGTTCAACTCAGACAGGGTAGAACGTGGCTATTAAGTATAACACAGTTCGTACCACTGACTGGTTGTAACTCTCTATCTTACTGTTACTCTGACTATTACTATGACTGTCACTATCTCTTGCTTAAACTACTGTCTATATATATTTAGAGAAGATCCTTGATGTGTTTTCTAGAACATATCCACAAACCCTGACACATAGTCTTGTGTATGCAATAAACACAGAGTGAGGTGTTTATATAACACGTTACCGTTTGTATTAAAAAAGGCGAGGTTGTAGCCTTGCCGAGAGTGTTATGCATATACATGACTATATCGAGTTATTACACCATCCCCCTTGGGGTTAAAGAAAACTAACACTAGTATGTTTGTTTTTCTTTCATTGAAATCTCTCTATCTATTTACTTTCCCTATTCCTATTTTAAAATATGGTGAACATTAATGAAATTACAAATATGACATGTATTATTCAAATCTTAAGAATAGTTGTTCATTTATATTACATATATACAAGTTTCTTATTTCCTATTAACATATTTATACTTAGCTTAATAATGTACTAACTAACATATCTGTTCTTATTCCTAGACATGATAATGCTTGAGGCGGTTTTTGTGTACTTCGGTATATTTACCGTCTATGCAAACTGTTATATTTGGCGGCTTGTTTGTTTCAGTTATTATAAAAGGGCCGTTATACAGTGACTCAAGTTTATTCCCTGCTTCGTTCTTTAATAAAACCTGATCGCCGACACAGAAGTGTGTGTGCCTGCGATTCCTATTTAACTTTTCCTGTCTCTTAACTTTAGATAGGATTAAATTATGTTTCGCATCGTGCAGGGCTGTCTGGAGGCTGTACTTCATTTCCGCGGCGTAATTATCAAAATTGAAAAGCGGCTCTATCGCGTTCGTTAACGATGAAGGTAGCGGATTGTGTTTACCGAAAACTAACTCATGAGGTGTATATTTGGTTTCAGTATGCACTGTGTTATTAAATGCAAAGCACCAATACGGTATCCAAGTAGACCAATTGTCTTTATGGTTATCTAATTGGATTCGTAGATACGCTCCGAGATTCTTATGTGTATTCTCTAATGCGCCTAACGTTTCGTGGTGGTAAGCAGTTGATCTCAATTGCTGTATTCCTAGCAGTGAGCAAGTTTCCTTGAAAACTGCAGCCATAAACTCTGTTCCTTGGTCGGAAGCTATCTGTTCGGGAATAGCGTATCTTAATATAAAATTCTCGACCAGGGCTCTGGCTACTGTGGCAGCTTCTTTGCTTTGGATAGGATATGCCTCCACGAATTTCGTTAGTTCGCATTGGAGTGTCAAGATGTACTTGTTTTCCTCGTGGTCTTGGTTTAATGGACCTACTAAATCTACAAAAATCTTTTGGAAAGCGTATGATGACGTGGTCGTTACCTTGATTGGTTCTTTGTTGGGTATTGAGTGCTTGTGTTTTTGGCAATCACTACATCGTTTCACGAATGATTCGATGTCGTGCTTTAGTTTTGGCCAATAATAAAACCTTTTGATTTGGTTAAATGTTCGGTTTACTCCTCCGTGTCCTCCTGTATGTAGCATATGGTAATCGTTGATGATCAGTTGCTGTGTTTCGTAGTCTTCAATTCTTACTACTCCTCCGATTACGTTTATTTTTAAATCGTTTGGCTCTCTCATCTTCCATGGAATAAAATTTCTCAGGAAGTCGCTGTTCCTGGAATTGTCTTTGACTATACATATTTCCTGTATGTCGTGTCCTGCGCAGAACTCCTGGAGTGTAGTCAATAAGCGCATGTACTGCTGAGGACTCATTGTAACTACAGTCTCCATAAAAATTGTGAGAGCGTCTTCGTCGTATAGGAATATTTCCTTGGAACGCATGCTTGTTCCGATACGACGTTGGAGGGAATTGAAGCTTGCCTTGTCTATCACTCGAAGTTCAATAGATCCCGCTGGCCTTTTCAACAGTTCCACAACCCCGGGGTGATCCGTCCTGGAGCCGGTGGATTCTGTGATCGCTGGGTTCGTAATGGTGTGATCGGCAGCTACCTGTCTTGACTGAGCTCTAGTCGTAACAAAAATTCTGTCGTTAATCCCATTACTAACCTTCTTCAAGTCGTTGGAATCTATCTCTATCCGTGATAAGGCGTCTGCAACTACGTTTTCCGAACCCTTAACATAATTGATGATAAAATCGTATTCTTCTAACACTAATCTGAATTTCGTAAGACGGCTAGACGGGTTGGTCATTCCAAACAAATATACTAATGGCCTATGATCTGTAAAGATCTTGAATTTTCGACCGTATAAGTAAGGCCTGAAATGCTTCACTGCCCAAACCACGGCTAATAACTCTTTTTCAATTGTGCAGTAGTTCCTTTCAGCTTTGTTTAAGGATCGACTGGCATAAGCGATTGGCCTGTCATTGCCGTTGGATAGCACTGCGCCAATTGAGTAGCCGGATGCATCTGTTTTTAAAGTAAACATGTCTGCATCGAAATTTGGATATTGCAAAACCGGTGGTGTCTGAAGGTCTAGCTTGAGCTTTTCAAATGCCTTTTGCTCCACATCGGACCATGTAAAAATCACGTTTTTCCTTGTTAGGTTGTTCAAAGGATTCACGATGTTGGCAAAATTTGGAATTAAACGCCTATAATAGTTGGCGAATGCGACAAACCGTTTTACGTCTTTTGCGTTCTTAGGAACCGTATATTCCATTAGGGCTTTTACGTTGGAAGGGTCTGGTGAGACTCCTTCGGCCGAAATGACGTGTCCCAAATATAAAATTTCTTTTCTTAAAAAATCGCATTTGCCTGGGTTAAGTTTAAGATTAACTTTTCTTAGCCGTTCCAGTACTCTAACTAAATTTAGATTGTGCTGGCGGAGGTTGTTGCCGAAAACTATGAGATCGTCGAGATATATGAAACATTGTTCATAATTAAGTCCTGACATTGCTATTGTCATGGTTCTAGAAAAAGCGCTACTACTCGTCTTTAGTCCCATTGGAAGTCGACACATCTGATACTGATCTTTGCCGGTAGTAAATGCTGTGTAGAGACGGCTTTTAGGTTCTAATTCTATCTGATGATAGCCTTGGGCCAAATCTAAATGAGAAAAATAGACTGCGCCTGAAAGCGAGTCTAAGATCTCGTTGATTGATGGCAGTGGGAATTTGTCATCGACTATCTGCTTATTTAACAGGCGGTAGTCGATCACTATGCTCCACTTCTGGTTTCCGTCCTTATCCTTTTTCTTGGGAACTAATAGTAATGGAGACGACCATGGTGACTTCGCCTTTTCTATAATGCCATCGGACAAAAGTTTCTCTACTTGTCTGTCGATCTCATGTTTTTGCGAATGTGGCAATCGATAGGGTTTAGAATATATCGGATTTATTTGCGGGTTAACCTGTATGTCTCCCCTGTATATGCTCGTGTGCGTAAGTTTGTCTGACTCAAGGAAAAACACGTCGCAATACTTAGCGATAATTTTTTGCATCGTAATGTTCTCTTCCTTGTTTAGATGTGACGTATTTACTGTTTGTGAAAACCTTGCTGACGCGTTCGACTGATTTAGGGCCACTATACTCGAAAGTGCAAACGTTGTATTTATCGAGGTCGGTTACCGTAGGAGCAAAATTTTTCAATGTCGCGTCGCTATCTCTTGTATTCAGTATACGCACGGGCACCCATCCATTCTTCGGGGTAACAACAGATCCTGCTATAAATATACCTGGAGCAGCTTCCTTCTGGGAAACTACACAATCGCTACATGTATTTACTTTAAAATATTTGATTACTTCACAACGAGGCGGAATGTTAACAACCGTGTTTTCATTGGAATGCAATGGTAATGTAATTTGCTGACCTTCAATCGAAAACGTAAGACTATATTTCTCGTAGTCTATTACGGCGCTGTATTCAGCAAGTATGTCTGAACCGATGATACCTATAAGTTCGTTGTTGTTTGTATTGTCTAGCACTGCAAATTTATGCTTGACCTTGGCTTCGCCTAACCTTAGTGTAATGAAAGCTGACCCACTTGTTTTTGTTTGACCGTTAATGCCGACTATGCTTAATTTCTCTGTTTTATCAACATCTATGTTTGTATAATTAGTATCTATAAATATAACACTTATAGAAGCACCTGTGTCAACTAGAAATAGATTCTCTTTATTATTGAAATGCACATTAATATACGTTAAACCGTCTAGGTTAAAACAGTGTTGACTAGAATCTGTTTTTAGTTGACTATTTTTCGAAAAAATTGATTGTCTTTATTATCGTCGGGCTGGGTCGCGTTTGATGATACAGCGAATACTTTGTCGCGGTTATCGCGCTTGTCGCGTCTTAAAAATTTCTTTCTATAACCGTGATTATAATTGCTATGAGTATTCCCGTGCTGGAAATTCCTTCGTTTGTTCTCGTTATTAGTATGTCTATACTTTCGGTACCGGTTGTCTTTACCGTGTGAATTATTAAACGTAGCTTTTCTCGAGAAATGATAAACCGTATTGCTATTGTTTGGCGGGTTGAGTATTTGCTCGTTTGAAGCCTCTTGGATCGCGTCGCTTAACGTGCTTGGGTTGCGTGCTTTTATTAATAGCTTTATATTCGGGTCGCGAAGTCCGTTAGCAAACATATTGACTGCAATCTGTTCATTCACCGTACGGAATTTATCGATTAACGTCTCGTCGTCGCCTGCTTGCGTGATTGACAATTGTGCGAGCAGTTCTTCGACTGTCTCACCGTATTCGTTTATTGTTTTTGCGCCCTGCTTAACATTGTATAACTGCGAAGTTAACGCCGTGACCGATTTTTTTGTAATAAAATGGCGTTTTAAATCCGTAATTAAAGCGGTATTATTGGGGTATGATTTGAGTAATCTTAGTTTCGCCTTTGGGGATAACCGTGTCTTGAGGACGTATTTCGTTAAACTTTCTTTACCCACGTTATCTAACAATGCGTCATATAATTCGATCGAATCTATTAGTTGCAGGGTTACTTCCTCTTTACCGTTCATTACAGGTAATAAACTTGAGGCAGTCCGTAAATCGAAATTCTCAGCCATGTTGCCAATTGTTACATTCAAATTACTTAATCTATTACTTAAAATTTCGGTAGCCTCATTTAATGTCGCGGTAATGTCTTTGATACAATTTTTAGTTGCCTCACGGGTACTTAAATTATGAGCTACCTTATTAAAACTGTCCCTTATTTCACACAATCTAAGATTAAAATTGTCTATTAGCGCTTGTTTGCGCTTAATTACATTTATATCACTCTTATTGCTAACATTGTCTTTCCTTAAATTACTAAAAAATACCTTTACTTCGTCATGTATTTGTATGAATTGATCTGGGGCGGACATGGGTGTTGGCCTAGACCTTCTCCTGGCTTCGGTGGAACTCCATTTGGACGTGAGCGGAGAGGGCCTTCGTCATCTTCTTGTTCACGTGCCGGTATACACCGTAGCAGCAGCAGGACGTTAATATGACCATAACTCCCACAAACGCCACTACGCCGAGGATGTCGATGGTGTCCACGTTGTTTTTTATGTTGGCGTCATTGCCTGCGATGATCACCTCCTCCTTTGTCGCGTAATTGCCCATTTCTTACTCTGACCTGCTAAACTGTAGGTTTTTCTTCGCTGGTTCGTTCCGGGTTCCTACAAGTTCCCTGCAGTCTTAAACGACTGGCAGAATGGTCCTAAGCCGAAGGTAGGCAGAATCGCCATGTAATGTGGGCCGTTTGGGCGGCCACATCGGATAGCAGGTTTGGGCGACTTATCGTATTTAATGATACACACAAAGTTCGGGTAACATTCTATAATTAATTTAACACTTACAACTGGATAACAAAGTATTTACATGGATTACTAAGTTCAACTCAGACAGGGTAGAACGTGGTTATTAAGTATATCACAGTTCGTACCACTGACTGGTTGTAACTCTCTATCTTACTGTTACTCTGACTATTACTATGACTGTCACTATCTCTTGCTTAAACTACAGTCTATATATATTTAGAGAAGATCCTTGATGTGTTTTCTAGAACATATCCACAAACCCTGACACATAGTCTTGTGTATGCAATAAACACAGAGTGAGGTCGTGTTTATATAACACGTTACCGTTTGTATTAAAAAAGGCGAGGTTGTAGCCTTGCCGAGAGTGTTATGCATATACATGACTATATCGAGTTATTACAAACATATCGCATGTTAAATTTGATAGACCAGAAAAATCGAGCCTGGCATACTATGCATTAAACACGGATCATAATTTGTCGATAAAAGAGTTTAATGTTATAAAAAAATATCAACTCGGAGATCTCCACGCTTACGAAAGTATTCATATCGTTAAAAACAAAATTAATACGTTTAACTCGGACAACGGTCCTATCCGTTGTCTTTTTTCGTTCTTACAAAAGTAGGTAATCGAGGGCGTGAGAATAAACACATGATGTTGCCGTTTTCTTAACAAGGATAAGTTGACAATTTTAGTTTGTGTATTTATTTTATTTTAAAGTCAGTGTATACGTAGACGCTGTTGTAAAGTTGTGCGCGCTTCTATGTGTTAGCTTTACTGTGCCCCATGTTTGACACTTTGATTAGAGGTTTTACCTACTGATAATGACAACCCAGTTGTCGAAATGGTATTTAGGATACGATTATTAATTGTGATAAGGGGTTTTATTCCTTTTTTGTTTTTTCTGTTATAGTTAACATAGTGTTTACTAATTATTTGTTTATATATTGCTTATAGTTGTGCTTAACCTGTTGGAAATAAATACCATTACTGACATTCTTGTTATTAAGTATCCGCCAAATATGCCTGTTTCGAAAGTAAGACGAAAAGAATGATGTTATGTTAAGGGTAGTTTAGCTACAAAATTAACCAGGAAGCGGAACACACGTAAGAATATTTAATGATGTAAATATCTTTAGGTACGGTTGACGGTTGCAATAATCCCTGTATATGCAGCAATTTTTGCGAGAAGCAGGCTGTAATACTTTATTATTATATATTATATATATATTATATTATTATATAGACTAAATAAATCAAGATTTATATATTAAAGTTATTTATTAACAAAAATATATTAATATACATACATAACGAGCCTTCGAAAAAATTCATAATTGGAGTAGACAGTGAAATTGGGTTGATACTTTAACCACTTCCACATAATGACATTTATTATTTGACATTAAAACTATAAGTTTGTATCAAATTTTTCAAAACTCTTATTAAGAAAATTGTTTGTGTTTAGATGCAAATGGACAACATTTTCAACTTCTGTAGCTATATGTAAATTTTGATTATGATTTCGATATTAAATAAATTATTTGTTTTGTTGTAATATCATTTCAATGCCATAACATTTTTTTACAATGAAACTGTCAAGCATCAAGTCATGTGTCATTATGTGGAAGTGGTTAAAGTACCAACCCAATTTCACAGTCTACTCCAATTATGACTTTTTTCGATGGCTCGTTATAAAACAGTCTATATCGTGTAAGCATTACAAAAATATAACAAAATTAAAAAGGGATACAATCAAATTCTAAGCACTAAATAACATCTTCCAGGCTGAATTTTTTACAATTTCTTCTTTCTCTCAAAACTTTGGTAATATTGATGAAAACATTTTCTTGAGCCTCGTCTCCGACAGTTTTTCCAGCACTGTTTTTAACACATGGATTCGCATCATGACTCAATAGAATCTCAAATATTATCGGATCGTTGTTTAAACAAGCGTAATGCAACGGAGTATTCCCATAAGCGTCTGCAGGATCTATGCAACAATTCCCGCATTTTAGTATTTCTTTCACTATGTGCTTCTTACGATACATACAAGCTAAATGCAGAGGTGTGTGGCAAGTTTTGTGTGTTTTCGCGTTAACTAAAGCGCCGCCGTCCAAAAGTAATCTCAAAATATCGATTCTACCATATTTGGCGGCAATGTGCAATGGTGTATAACCATCCGGATTACAAATATTTATATTTAAAGCTTCTTTATAATCTTCATATATCACAGTATTTTCTTCAGCATTTTCTTGGCATTTCTCGCAGAAACACAACGGATGACAATCGGATTTCTGAATAGATGAAGCATGAGGCATAGGTATACCTAAATAGAAACAAGTTAATGGCGAATCGTTGTTTTCGATGGCCTTCAGTAAAAGATCAGTCTTTTTAAATTGTTCAAAATTTTTTGGAGACACTCCAATTGAGTATTTTTTTGTATTTTCTACTGAACCTTTGTAGCATTTATTTTTCTTTTGTAAATTTGACATTTTGCTATCATTTGCGTCAACTTTGTTTAGGAATTTCATCGACTCAATATCACGTTTTAAATAAGAAACGGACTGAAGAATATTTCTGATGAATTCATTATGGGCTATATGATATGGCGACAAAAAACGGTTGTTCAAAACAATTTTAGCTCCGTATTCAACTAACAATTTAACGATGTTAATGTAACCGTACTTACTGGCGAAATGTAATGGTGTATCTCCAGAGTTATTCACGCAATTTATTTCTAAGTCTTTTCCGTTATCCTCTGTGAAATAAATGAGAGTTTTGACGCAATTTTCTTGACCGTTTCTCGTAGCAATGTGTAGCGGTGTGTTTCCCTCTGAATCACGAGCATTTTTTTCGCAACCGGCATGTAAAAGTAAAAAAGTAGTTTGTTGATTACCCGAAGAAACCGCGTAATGCACAGGCGTCAAACCTGAATAATCTGAGACGTTAACATTAGCTCCTTTAATGATTAAAAATTGAACAATATCTGGATGATTTATTTTTGAAGCGACATGCAAAAGCGATCTACCTTTCTCATCCCGACTATCTATTTTACAAGTGTTAGTTTTTAATAAATATTCACAATTATCACAAGAACATAATGGATGGCATAATTTTTTAGTTAATTTATCATTGTATGTTACAGTATTTATCAAAGATTCTATATTGCCCTTTTGTATTAGAGAGACTAGCTTGTAAAAATCATTTTGACACGTTTCAACATCTGTTCTTGATTCTAATCTCTTCAAATCACCTTCATTTAAATATTTTATAGCCGCTTGAAATGTTGTGACTAAGAAATTACTTTCATCCGAGATTTTTGCGTCACAAAAGCGAAATTTTGTTATAAATAGAAAGTTGGCAGTCCAATTGTATATATTTGATTTTATTATTAAAAAAATAAAAATTTCGAGAAAGAGCTCAGAACTTAAACTTTCTTTAGACAAAACATGAAAAGTTCGTTTTAGGCACATTATTTTATTTAACACTGTACAAGTATTGTTAATTTTATTTAGTTCAAGTTTAGCTAATGGCAGTAGATCATAAAATTCATGACTTATTTTGAATCCACGAAGAGGTATGTCTTGCAAATTTCTTATGATTTTATTGAGTTTAGCATCTGAGCTAGACGTTATGGTGGACAAACTATTAAACAATATGTCTTTTATAGAAGCATACATAAAAGTTTCCACAGACAGTTTTAAATTTTGCAGAAAATTTTCATCTTCTAATTTATCTTGAAAACATGCCAGAGCCTTATATAAACACTGATCATATGTATTTTGCATAAAATTTCTCAATTGTAACAAATCCAAGTCTTCAATTTTACATTGGCACAAAGATGAATGTACAACCAAATTTATTTCTTCCAGTAATTTACACCCTAAACTATCTGTCCAAAGCAAATTAATGCAATCACGAAAACTGTTTATTTCAATTAATTCTATGTTTCTTGTAGTCTTATTTCTATTTAATACTTCATCTATACACCAAACAGTATACTTATGTTTTTCCACAAAAAAATCTTCGTTGAAAAGAACTTTTGTTCGTTTTGGAATGTTAGTTGATTGAAATACTAAAATATTATTTATTTTTTCTATTTCTACATGATTGAGATTTTGGTAATGTTGATTGTCTACATTAGGTGTCAATATATGTTCAAGGACATCAGTTTTTGTTAATTTAAGGTTGTTAAAGGATCCGAAACGTGGGATGCAAATTATCCACTTGTTCTCCGATGCAGTTTTTAAGATTTCGCCATAGTTTGAGCGCACTTGTTGGAAGAATGGGTTTTCCTCTAAATTCTCGTCATATTCAGAACCCATCTACAAATTTAAAAGCAGAAGTATATACTGAAAATTATTATTTAAAAAATAATTACCTGTTAATGACAACAAATGTTACTCATAATTATTTATACGTATATTTTCACTGTTATCCATATTAATTGACATACATATTTATCAAATAAGCTATGAAGTAAACAACATAAAAAATGCGAAAAATAAAGAATTTCAGTTTGTCAAACCCTTTAAATATAAAGATCCTTAATACTATTTGCAAACAGTAATTTTAAATTAATTTAATATATAAGAAAGATTATTATTAGCGTGGAAGCTATACGTTCCGTTTTTAAGATAATTTATTTTTACATGAAGGATTATTTTTTAGAACAGTTATTTATAACTTAATTATACCAAATTGGATTCCGCTATTCCAGTATTGCGAGCGCCATCTAACAGTTAATATGTCAATTATGATTTCTAATCAATTTGAAATGTGTAGAATTTAAAGAAATTTATTACCATTCCTATTTGGTAAGTACATATTAATTTGAAGTAAAATTATATTTTTGTGTTCTCCGATTCATTATTATTATGCTAGTTGTTAAATGATTACAACAAACTATACATACTGGGTTCTAAGAATTTTAAATAATAACTTATTTTAATCAGTCTTTTGTTCATTATATTTTTTTAAACAAGTCTTGTACAAGTAGTTTATTTTATTATACATAAAATTGCTCTATATATAAAATTGTAGAAAGATCAAAACTTTTATACAAGAGATTAGCCTTCAAATATATATATATATATATATATATATATATATATATATATATATGTATATATATATAATATTTTCGTGACCTTGGTATGATATGGTAAACTCAATCAGTCGGCGATTAAAGGTCTGGTTTATTACTTCAAAGTATATATATTTAAAATAACCCTATATAACCCAAAACGAGAAGGAAAACCACGAAAACCTAATCGAACAACTAGACAGGAATCAAAGCACAAAAAAAATATATTATGAAGGTAAATTGTAGATAATATATTTTTTTGTTATTTATCTTATGTTATTTAAATATCAATTACATTTAAATATCATATACTTTTGCTTATCATGCTGACTGTTCCGTGTTTTGATTCCTGTCTAGTTGTTCGATTAGGTTTTCGTGGATTTCCTTCTCGATTTGGGCGAATGCCGACAACTTTGCATCTTAAGACGCCCCACGGGCGCATACGTAATAATAACTCATGTCTTGCTTTTCCCTGCCTTTCCCTGTTTTTTGTTTTGTGCTGATGTGGTCCTCTACTGGGTTGTAGCCTAGCATATGCGCTACCAAACACTAGGGGGGTCTGCCCGTTGAGCGGTCAGGTGCCATTACGCCTTTCCAGCAGGAGTGAGGAACCAAGCTACGCGGCGCAAATAACGGCGCCGCGCAATGCACACACCACTAGGACCGGTCCTGGGCGGCAACCTGGCTAGGCTGCCGTTAACAGCACACACACGTTCGACGTGTTTGCATTGCCCCCGCTTTTGCGGAAAACGTTAAGATGGCACAAAGTGTGACCGTCGTCGACCGAGGTAGCCACTAAGAGTGTTCCCTCGGTTGGCGATGAGCAACCCCGTGCAGGGTGCTCTTCGCTGGTCTGCGCCTTGCCTCGTTGGGGCGGGGGTCGGGCCGTCGAAGTACTGCACGGATAGTAAAGAAGTTGCCGTGAAAGGGTTGTCGGTCCTACGCAACGGCTGGTTATCCGATCTCTCTAAATTTACGCGACCGGTCACTAAACACACGCACGAACGCGCCAACATACAAAGCCCAACACTTACGCGTTTACACAAACCCAAAACCTCGCACCCAGAGAGAGAAGCAAGCTGCCAGCAGCAACCTACACACAAGTTCATACCCAGAAAGAGACACAAGTTGCTAGCAGCGAACAACACATATATTCACACCTTGCTATCTATTTTTTGGAATACTAAGGCATGATTTATTATAGTAGTATATATGTTGAGCACTTGTGAAATTATTACACTATTAAACTTAAATAAAACACCTTATATTTCACAAACAATAGTATATTGACTATATGTACATTTCATGTGCACTGCACACATCCTCAGTAGTTACTAAATTTAAAAGTATTATTTTTTAAGTACATGTATAGTAAAAAATATCTATTTTTTTGGTTAGGGGTGTAAAAATTACAATTATAAATGGTCAACAAATGGTCAAAAAACATGCATATAAAAATATAAAAATAAAAAATTATGGTCGTATATTGTAATAGTGCCTGCTAAAATCTATTGAAATTCCAAGAAGGACAAATTATGGGAAAGACCGTTACCTTGGAAATAATGAAACTACGTCAAAAGAAATGAGTCTATCATTTGGCTTAATATCAATTTTGCTTAATTTGGAAATGAGATCACCCGTATTTAAAATTTTGACGTAGTTTCATTATTTCCAAGTGTACCCATAGATTACACCCTAAACATGCTCAGAGAATTTTTAGAGTTTAATGCAGTTTCTACCAATCAAATAGAGGAGTACATAAAATTAACTACTCTCTGTATGCACCAAAACATTTTTTCTTTTAATAATAATTTTTATAAACAAACATTCGGCACAGCCATGGGCAACCCTTTATCACCATTCCTAGCGAATTTATTTCTGAACAACTTTGAAAACAAAGTCAAAACCATGTGCAATTTTTTTCCCAAATTTTGGGCAAGATACGTAGATGATGTTCTGGCAGTGATACCTGATTCTTTCGATACAGTTTTGTTTTTAAATATATTAAATACCCAATATCCATCAATCAAGTTTACGTATGAGTTGGATAAAAACAAATCTTTACCCTTCTTAGATTTAAAAATTACTATTTTAGACAGGAAGTTTGAATTTGACATTTACAGAAAAGAAACACACACTGACAATTACATACATATACAATCAGACACTTTTAACAAATATAAAGAAAGTAGTTTTTATTTTTTAATTAATAGATTATTATCAATCCCTCTATCACCAGTGAATTTTAAGAAAGAACTAGACCACATAACAAAAGTAGCAGAATCCAACGGATACGATAAACAATTGGTGGATAAAATCAAAAACAAACTAGAAAAGAAGAAGCTAAAAACTTTTAAAACCAGATTAACTCCAAATACAAAGAGTAATACCAAAAAATATTGCAAAATTACTTTTCACAAAAGTTGGCAGAATAACGTAACTAAATTGTTAAAAAAATATAATCTAACTCCTGCATTTTCCAACACTCATAAGTTACAACAATATCTTCAAACAAAGTTAGTTAACACAGACCCACTGAAAGAATCAGGTATTTACAGAATTAACTGTAATTCCTGCCCAAAATTATATATCGGCCAAACAAGAAGAAATATTCAAACCCGTTTCAAAGAACATTTAGCTTCACAATGTAGATGAATCAGCATTAGCTCTACATCATTTAGATACCGGACATAATTTCAGCTTAGATAATGTAAAATTAATTAAAAAATGTAATAGCAAAAATTTAGACATGTGGGAAGCCATACATATGAAAAAATACAAAAATTACCTCCTTAACAATGACATGTCACCTATTAATAATAAACTTTTAAATTGTATACCTACAGTATCTAATAACTAATTTTCCTTTTCACGCTACTATATTGTTATTTAATAGAACCCGACATGCCAAACACAGTCAGATGTCTTGTTTTTCATAGGTAACGGTCTTTCCCATAATTTGTCCTTTTTGGAATTTCAATAGATTTTAGCAGGCACTATTACAATATACGACCATAATTTTTTATTTTTATATTTTTATATGCATGTTTTTTGACCATTTGTTGACCATTTATAATTGTAATTTTTACACCCCTAACCAAAAAAAATAGATATTTTTTACTATACATCTACTTAAAAAATAATACTTTTAAATTTAGTAACTACTGAGGATGTGTGCAGTGCACATGAAATGTACATATAGTCAATATACTATTGTTTGTGAAATATAAGGTGTTTTATTTAAGTTTAATAATGATTTATTATTACTATTAGAATGTATCTTTGAATAATTTAAAGCATAGCAACTCAATTACTTGACATTTATATTCTGTCATTTATATTTTTTGTATCCTTGATAAAGGCATAATTGGCGAAACATGTAGGGTTATTTTAAATATATATACTTTGAAGTAATAAACCAGACCTTTAATCGCCGACTGATTGAGTTTACTATATATATATATATATATATATATATATATATACATACATATATATATATACATATGGTAAATTCAATTTGTTGGCGATTTAAGGTCTGGTTTTACTTCAAAATGTATCCTATATGTTTCGGCAAATGATGCCTTTTTCAAGGGATATAAAATATAAATGACAGTATATTAATGTCATACATTTGCAGTTGCTATGGATAAAATTATTCAAAGATACATTCCAATTTAATAATAATAAATCATGCCTTAGTATTATAAAATAGATAGACTACAAAAACAGGGAAACGCAAGACATGAGTTATTATTATGTATGCGCCCGTGGAGCGACTTAAGATGTTAAGCTGCCGGCATTCGGCATAAGGATATAAAAAATATATATATATTTTATATCCTTGACAAAGGCATCATTGCCGAAACATGTAGGGTTGTTTTAAATATATATACTTTGAAGTAATAAACCAGACCTTTAATCGCCGACTTATTAAGTTTACCATATATATATATATATATATATATATATATATATATATACTTATATATATATATATATAAGTGATTAGATAATTTCTTAGCCGTTCATTAAATATAACATTTGATAAATTATTGATTATTAGATTCTTATTAATATCGAATATATATATATATATATATATATATATATATATATATATATATATATATATATATATATATATATATATGACATGAGCTTTCAAAACTGACTTCTGCTTTCAGCTTGACATCTACATTCAATAACTGACATCTGATTCATTAACACTGTTACTTTATAATGCATTTATATATGGCTTGAACCTGGATCTATTGTGGCCTAGTGGTTAAGGCGACAGCCCGGATAGCTGTAGACTTGGGTTCGAGTCCCAACGTAGACCATATTTTTCAAATAAAAAATTTCGTATGATTTGCTTTGTAATTTGTAGACAGCAATGTTTACATCCCCACTTACTCTGCAATTACATACATTCTAATTTAATATTTGTAAATATTTCATATAAAAAAAGCCGAAAAACTCCAATAATTTATCAAATGTTATATTTAATGAACGGCTAAGAAATTATCTAAACACACACATATATATATATATATATATATATATATATATATATATATATATGTATATATATATATATATATACAGGGTTTTTCACGTAACCCGTCCCTTAGAAGTTTCCTATGTTAACGCTTTAGGATACTTTTGAAAATTTGTGGCACGTAATCTAGATACTTGATGTATTAGAATAAAATATTTACACTCATAAACCACTTTCAATTATACCGGAAGTCATAGCCAACTTTGATATTTTAAATGGAATGTTATACTTTTTATTACTTTTTTTGATTCCTTGTAAAGTACTATAACACTTAATATTAAAGTTTCTTTTGCAAAAAATTAACCGTTTTTGAATTATTTTGATTTTTGTGAAATTTTTTGTTTTTTCAATGACTTTTTAAAATCACATATCTCAGGCGTATTTGATCTGAACTACCCACATTTACCAACAATGAAAAAGACTAAATTCAAAATTATTAATGATTATTTTCTAAATTGCGCATTATTAGTAGAAAGCTTTGGAGAAAATAAACCTAAATAGTTTTGGAATTATATGTATAGATTCATCAAACTTCTTGCGAAAAGGTTAGAAAAGAAACTAAATTTCAAAACTGAGAAAATATTTTATATCATATGAAATAACAAAAATAACCAGACATTAACAAGCAAAAAAGTGAATAAAATCAATATATTAAAGACACATAATGCGTTAATCGCAAATGTTCAAAATGATCTACGATCTAAACAAAGTAAGTCTGTTGTAGTTGCTTTTCTTACTTGCTTAACGTTCGTAAGTTTCGAAAACCGGCCCTTACTCTAGTTATAAGCTATTCTCTGTTTTGTACTGGAGACGCATAAACCTCATTTTTTATTTGACCCCAATAAATAAAAATCAAGGAGAATCAAATCGGGGGATCTAGGTGGCCAGAACCAAGGACCATTGCGACCAATCCACTTATCCTCAAAGATATTGGTTAATCCCCGATATACCTCATGTGAAGAGTGAGCGGGTGCTCCATTGAAACGAACATAGGTTATTCAAAAATGGCAGTATTACTTTCCTTAACAATTGTAGATACCTGACGCTTGTTAAATAAATTCTCGTTATAAATTTCATTTTCAACGTGGATATGTATAATTATTGCAAAAACATTAGAGCTATAAGTGTCTTGAAAATTTGCTTCTCTAATGGCATGTGGATTTTGTTGTGCCCAATGATGACAATTTCTTCTATTAAAAATCATTAAAATTTTAGATAAAAAATTGGGATCTTCTTCTGTTTTAGTTAAAATAAACTCGCAAAATTGAACTCTTGATCTCTGGACAAAAGCCTAAATTGAATGGAAAGAATAAGGGTGCATTTTATTTTTCTTTAAAAGCCTTTGATGTAGGTACATGAAATACCTACATCTGCAGACGCCGCCGGTACAGAACTGGTTGGATGCGCATGAAAATATCCCAAAACAACGATTTCACTAACTTCGTCGCCCGTAATCGGTTTTGGAACTGTCTTCTTGACTTGAATACCAAAGCGATTGATATTTGACTCTATTGGCTTGAATTTAGCTGGTAAATGTGGTTACCTTTCATTAAAAATTCGACAATTCTTTCAATAACTTGAAAAGATTCATCATGAATGTAGAATAAATTCAAAATATCTCTATTAGAATAAATATTTAATTCGTCTTGGATATTTGTGAACAACATAAAACCAGTTAGACACAAAATACACTTTGTGATAATTTCGACAGATCAGATTTATTTTTCAAGGTTTACTTTAACGATTTTTCTTGATAATATTCAATTTAGAAAATAATCATTAATAACTCTAAACTATGAGAGATAGACATATGGAAATCTATACCTATACGATGCAAAATGTTTATCTAATTACTTACTATGGCGCGCTCATCTACAGTGTCCCCTTAAAAAAAAAAGATTTTTCTTTAATTAAAGATTACTTAAATAATCAATAAATTTCGAACAGCCTGTAAGAGATTTCTTAAATGTTTCGACATTACTCGGAATCCTAGACATTCGCTATATCCAGTAGAAATATGACGTAGTTTAGATCAAATACGCCTGAGACATATGGTTTTAAAAAGTACATTAAAAAACCAAAAATTTCACAAAAATCAAAATAATTGAAAACGGTTAATTTTTTGCAAAGGAAACCTTAATATAAAATGTTATAGTACTTTACAAGGAATCTAAAAAAGCAATAAAAAGTATAACATTCCATTTAAAATATCAAAGTTGGCTACGACTTCCGGTGTAACCGAAAGTGGTTCATGGGTGTAAATATTTTATTTTGACACATCAAGTATCAAGATTACGTGCCACAAATTTTCAAAAGTGTCCTAAGGCGTTAACATAGAAAACTTCTAACGAACGGGTTACGTGAAAAACCCTGTATATATATATATATATATATGATAATTTTGATGTTCTCGCGGTTGTATGATGAAATTATGGTTTCTCGGGTTCTTGGCCGCGTGTGAGATGTGTCCTTAGAAGGATTTTTGTCTCGACGTTTCGACGGGATCGCACTCGTCATTTTCTAGAGTTGTTCTTTCACTTGACGCTGAAGAGTAACTGTTACTCTTCAGCGTCAAGTGAAAGAACAACTCTAGAAAATGACGAGTGCGATCCCGTCGAAACGTCGAGACAAAAATCCTTCTAAGGACACATCTCACACGCGGCCAAGAACCCGAGAAACCATAATTTCATATATATATATATATATATATATATATACTTATATATATATATATATATATATATATATATATATATATAAGTGATTAGATAATTTCTTAGCCGTTCATTAAATATAACATTTGATAAATTATTGGAGTTTTTCGGCTTTTTTTATATGAAATATTTACAAATATTAAATTAGAATGTATGTAATTGCAGAGTAAGTGGGGATGTAAACATTGCTGTCTACAAATTACAAAGCAAATCATACGAAATTTTTAATTTGAAAAATATGGTCTACGTTGGGACTCGAACCCAAGTCTACAGCTATCCGGGCTGTCGCCTTAACCACTAGGCCACAATAGATCCAGGTTCAAGCCATATATAAATGCATTATAAAGTAATAGTGTTAATGAATCAGATGTCAGTTATTGAATGTAGATGTCAAGCTGAAAGCAGAAGTCAGTTTTGAAAGCTCATGTCATATATATATATATATATATATATATATATATATATATATATATATATATATATTCGATATTAATAAGAATCTAAGGTTTCTTATTTATTTTATTGGCCGTATAATCATACTAAATAAAAATATTTTTTTGGCTTTAGCGACCTTTATTGAAATCAAACAAATTTATTTATGAAAACGACGTTTCGACTTTTATTAATTATTAGTTTTTGCCAAGTTTGTACATGTATATAAGCAATTGTTCTATTCGTTAATTAATGCATTCCTAGGAACTAAACTATCTTAAACTATACACTTCACAAGTTTTTTGCTTTTTCTTTTCATAGTTGTTTTGGAAAAGTGATATGTGTTAATTAACGAATAGAACAATTGTTTATATACATGTACAAACTTGACAAAGACTAATAATTAATAAAAGTAGAAACGTCGTTTTCATAATTAAATTTGTTTGATTTCAATAAAGGTCGCTAAAACCAAAAAAAATATTTTTATTTAGTATATATATATATATATATATATATACCGGTAGGTCCAGTTCGCAACGGGCCATGTGTGCCAATGTGTGGCAACAGCGAATCGAATCCCCTCCATGCGCAGCTCCTTCGATTCCAGCACATTGCATATTGCATTGCAGTTAAGAATTTAGTAAGACTTAAACCGCGCAAGGATATAGTCGTTTGCATATTCGTTCTGTATACGTAATTTGCCCATTTCTTGTATTATTGTATTCTTAGCTGCTACGGAAAAGTAATTTTAAGTAATAAAAAAACAATAACGTTTTCTAAAAGATAAAAGTAAAAAAATCAATAATTCTGCAAAATAAATTTAAATTTTAAGAAAGTCACTCAATATAGGCATCGTACACACGTTGCCACATCGCATTACGTTCCATACGTATATTGTTGCCTATGGCCCGTTGCGAGTTGGACCTATCGGTATATATATATATATATATATAAATATAATATACTGATCGAATTTACTATATATATATATACAGGCTGATTCATTTTCGGCCCTCACCATGGGGATCTCGCTTATTATTGGAGATAGAGTATAGGTTTAAATTTGGCAAAGTTGTTAAATTTTGTGTTTGTTATAAATCCGTAAAGAAAATAGACCTGTGACAAATGACCTTCGTTATTTAAAAAAAAAACGCGAAAACCCCATTTTCTTCTTTTACCTGTAGCACCGACATTTGGCCTTCTAGAGAAAATATAAAAACACATCCTTGTGGCCATTTCTAAACCTCTATCCAGTGGTGTACTCTAAATTTTTATACGACGTTTCGTTTCTTTCTGGCCATCATCAACTATCTAATTTCTTATAGGCGCCATATTGGATTTAGACATCTTCAGAAAGAGTTTTTTTTCTGATTTCAACCATGTACCACATGCTGACTACAGTTTTTGACATTAGGTTTTATTTGAAAGAATAAATTATAAGATTAAATAAGGTAGCCATGGAATTTCAATCTGTCAAACATTTCATTTATTGTTCATTAATAATACAAAAATGTCATACACTAACGAAGAGAAACGAGATATGATAAGTATTTTTTATTCTTCGAACCGAAATTCAACAGTAGCGAGTACAAGATATCTACAATTATAGGTATCCAGAACGACAACAGCCTCATCGTACCATTTTTCTAGATCTCGACAGAAATTTGGTCGAGAATGGATCGTTTACTAAGCCGCGTAATGGTCAAGACAACAGGAATTTAAATGAAAATCGACAAGATATTTTACAAATGGCAAATTAAAAGCGTGTTTTCAAATTTCATGTTAATCTTGTATTTTTATAGAAAAATAATAATCCATCAATTTCTACACGCGAAGTAGCGTCAGAATTAAATTTGTGCCAGTCCAGAGTTTGGAGAACTTTACATAAAAGTAGGTTTAAACCATACAGGATCCATGTTAGTCACTCTTTACTGCATGGAGATAATTTGAGAAGGCTAGAATAACATCTGGTCAGATGAAACAAAATTTACAAATTCTGGAATGTTCAACAGAAATATGGAGCACTATTGGGCAGTACAAAATCCCCGACAAAACAGGGCTAGAAGACCACAACATCGTTTTGGAATAAACGTTTGGATGGGTATTTTGGCAAATCGTCTCTTAGGACTAGTTATGTATGAAGAACATTTAAATGGAGAAAGATATTTAAACATTTTACGTACATACGTATCTGACTATCTTGATGACAATATCCCATTAAATCAATTACAATATTTATGGTGGCAACAAGATGGCGCACCAGCACACAATGCAGCTGTTGTTAGAAATTTCTTAAATCAAGAGTTTGCAAACCGTTGGATTGGAAATATGGGAGTTGTTGAATGGCCTGCGAGATCACCTGATTTAAGTCCGCTAGATTTTTTTTATGGGGATATGTTAAAAATAATATTTATAAATTAGATGCGCCACAAAATATTGAAGAATTACGAGACAGACTTCAGAATGCCTTCGATGCAGTTCCTAGAAGAACTATACAAAGGGCAGTACAAAATGCCAGAAGGCGTGCCCAATTGTGCATTACCGAAGATGGCCAGATAATTGAACATTTACTGTAATTGTTTATTGTTTACTTTTCTATGTATTTTTATTAATGTTTTTGTTATCTTGTACTCGCTACTGCTGAATTTCGTTTCGAAGAATAAAAAATACTTATATCTCGTTTCTCTTCGTTAGTGTATGCCATTTTTGTATTATTAATGAACAATAAATGAAATGTTTGACAGATTGAAATTCCAAAGGCTACCTTATTTAATCTTATAATTTATTCTTTCAAATAAAACCTAATGTCAAAAACTATAGTCAGCATGTGGTACATGGTTGAAATCAGAAAAAAAGCTCTTTCTGAAGATGTCTAAATCCAATATGGCGCCTATAAGAAATTAGATAGTTGATGATGGCCAGAAAGAAACGAAACGTCGTATAAAAATTTAGAGTACACCACTGGATAGAGGTTTAGAAATGGCCACAAGGATGTGTTTTTATTTTTTCTCTACAAGGCCAAATGTCGGTGCTACAGGTAAAAGAAGAAATGGGGTTTTCGCGTTTTTTTTAAATAACGAAGGTCATTTGTCACAGGTCTATTTTCTTTACGGATTTATAACAAACACAAAATTTAACAACTTTGCCAAATTTAAACCTATACTCTATCTCCAATAATAAGAGAAATCCCCATGGTGAGGGCCGAAAATGAATCAGCCTGTATATATATATATATATATATATATATCAAAAACCCTTTTACCCTAAAGGGTGTCGGGTAAGTATATGTCTAATTCTAAATTTTGAACAAAATTTCTCCATAATCTTCGTTTACTGGCCACCGTTTTTGCTTCTTTCCAGCTCTTTCCCCTCTTCTGGATGCTATTTCCAATGACATCCTCCCATACTTGTCGCGGTCTTCCTCTTTTCCTTTCACACTGGACTTTGGCCGCATATATTAGATTTACTGGTCTAGTGTCCCCCATTCGTTGTAGATGCCCCCACCAATGTAGTTGCCGCTGTTCAATAAAGTCCATTACCGATTGTATCTCCAGTTCCTCTCGTATTTGTGAATTTCTCATTTTGTCCTTGCTAGTTACGCCTCTCACTCTCCTAAGATATCTCATTTCTGCAGCCTGGATTTTGCTTTTTTGTCTATTATTAAGTACCCATGATTCATTCACATCCATATGTCAGAACTGCTCTGTAGACTGCTCTGAAAATTTTTATCTTGGTGTTTCGTGATATTTCTTTTTTCATCATGAAGTTCTTATTCATTGCGTAATACAATTTGGTTACCTTTTCAATTCTTTCATTAATTTCAGACTCATTTTTCCCAGTGTTTTCTGTCAGGACACCTAAATAATGAAACTCATTTACTTGTTGAATAATTATTCCTTCAATTTGGATATTTAGTTGTTCTTCACCTGTGGTCATTACTTTTGTTTTATTTTTATTTATGCTCATTCCTTTTTTCTTAAGTGTTTCTTGCAGGTTATTTCCATTTTCAGCTATTAGTACTATGTCATCTGCGAATGCTGCCTCAGCTATTTGTATCCTCTCTAGATTCTTGTACCCAATTTGAATTTTTTTCGTATGCATTGAGCATTGTCTTAGTACATCGTCCATAAATACAGTACGGGACTTAATCCTCCAACCTGCCTTAACCCATCTTGAGATACAAATCCCTCGGATCTCATGTTCCGCCTTATTATATAATTTATGTTGTTCTTAAATAACCTTTGGGTATTTCGTATTATTTTTTTTGTTGACTCCCCTTTCTTCAAGAGCTTTCCATATTTAATTTCATGGTACTCTATCAAAGACTTCTTCTAAATCAATAAATGCGAAATATGCCTTTTTCCCTTGTTGCAATCTTTTGTTAACTATTTGTTTTAGTGTAAATATATGATCTTGCGTGCTCCTTCCGGGTCTAAATCCACTTTGCGATTCCGATAGTGATGGTTCGATTAACGGCCTTAGCCTGTTGTTAATTTACTGGTCATATATTTTGACGACTGTGCTTAGTAACGTTATAGCTCTGTATTATTACTAGAGCTGAGGATGTTTGCGGTACGGCAGGACCGTATGTAGTGCATCCCCACCAGCGTATAAACACGATGCAGCGAAACACTTTAGTTAGTCGTGAACTGGCAACGTGATCGTGTGTTGTCTTGAGCTCTATTTAATAAGTATGACGGACGTGCCCAAGCCAAGAAAGCGCCCATTGTATAACGACGTGAAGAAATTTATCCGAGACTTTCCCGATTTGTATTACAATGGAGCAAAAGTGGTTTGTAAATTATGCGATAAACAGTTACTTTGCTGGGACAAATACGACTGTAAAAGACATGTTGAAAGTGTACACCACAAAGACAAAAAAAATAATGTCTGTCTAAAACGCAATTCATTTTCGATTTATTGACAATGCTACTCGTCTGCGATGTGCCAGTTCACCTGCTAGATAAAAAAGCCTTTCACGACTTTTGGAATAAATACAATTCCAACAAAAAGCTACCGTCACGGAGAACGTTACTCACCTATTTACCAATTGTGCGTGAGGACATTGAAAACAGAATGAAAGCAGTAGTAAATGATAAACAGTTATGGGTATGTGTCGACGAAACGACAGATCGAAAAAAACATTCTATTGTGAATATTATAGTGCGTGTACTAGATCCTGTCAAATCAACATTTCCCATTTTATTAGCCAGCAAAAGATTGGAAAAGTGCACTAGCGAAGTAATTACGAAGGTAGTGCTCGATACGCTACAAAAATTTCAAGTTTCAACTAATCAACTCCTGATGTTTATGAGCGATGGTGCTGCGACAATGCGTTCTGTAGGCCGTTCTCTTAAAGCAGATTGTGAGAGACTTTTGCATGTGACATGTAAAGTTCATGCTTTACACCTTGTGGCACAAACTATTCGGCAATGTTATCCAGAGGTGGATGCATTAATAGCAACCACAAAAAAAGTGTTTCTAAAATCTCCCAAACGAATTCGAGAGTTTCACAGTCGGTGCCCTGGTATTCCCGAACCACCAGAGCCAATCCTTATACGTTGGGGAAGTTGGTTAAAGGCGGCATTTTATTATGCCAAGTATTTCCAACAAATAAAATCTGTGGTTCTACAATTCAATCCTGCCGAAGCTGTAGCCATTAAGGAAAGCCAGAGACTCTTTCAAAACCCTTCCCTTGATGCAGATTTACAAACTATTTATAACAATCATATAGGATTGTTTAACGCAATCGAGAAATTTCAAAATACTGCATTATCGTTAGCGGAGTCTGCAAATACTGGACGATGTACACGCCCAGCTATGCGCAGTAAATGACAACAAAAATGTTAATGTAATAGAAAAGTTCGAGAGTGTGATAAACAATGATTTTGATTTTAGCAGATTAAAACAAATTAGTAATGGTGCAAGTGTAGATTCGGTTTCTATCTATAAAGATTATTTTAATTGTGCGTGTGTTACATCCGTAGATGTCGAGCGGTCTTTCTCAAAATATAAAAAAAATTATTCATCACGGCGTACATCGCTCACCGCTACAAATATGGAAACGTATCTAATGCTACAAACTTACTGCAAGTCTTATCCACTTGGCGCTATGCTATAATAATCGTAAATAAGGTAAGTGTGTTATTTATATACAGTACACATAACTGACATACCTAAGTGATATAAATAGCGAATGCATGTAAAGCAATAAAATCACGCATGCATCACCGATCGAAACAAGGTAATTATATTCGTGCGTTTAACTGAATACTATCCTGGCACACCGCAAACATCCCCAGCTCTAATTATTACAATCTCTATGATTTCCCTTTTTGTATACCGGTGTTATTAGTGCCACTTCCCAATCTTCTGGTATATTTCCGTATTTCCACGCCACATTAATGATTTCCAAAAGTAAGTCTCCTCATTTTTGTGTCCTTTGCTGCAGAGTAACTCCTCAAAGTATTCCTTCCATCTGTTCATTACTTCTCTTTCATCAGTGATTATTTCTTGCTGTTTATTGTATATGCTTCCATCATCTATTGATTTTGCTTTTCTGTCCGATTTCAAAACTTTATAGAATAGTTTCTGATTACCAGTGCTATCTCTCTCCATTCTATCGCCAAATTCTTTCTTTGCTTTTAACACTAATTCTTTTACTCGTTTCCGTTGCCTTTGGTACATTATGTATTGTTCTGTTTTCTTATTTGCTAAGTACTTTCTCCACAATTTCTTTTTATTTCCTCTTTTATATCGTTCGTCCACCAAGCAGTCTGCTTCCTTGTGTTACATATTTTGTATACTCCGCATATTTCACGGGTAGCTTCTACAACTATATGCTTGAACATATTCCATTTTTCTTCTAAATTGTCCAGATTTGTTATCTCTGACTTCTCTTCAATATTTTTTTTAACTAATTGTTCATATTTTCTGGCTATTTCTAGTTCCTTTAATTTATATGTCTTTATTGACGTGAATTCTATTTTCTTTATTTTAATTCCATTGTTATGTTTATTTTCTAGTTCTTCTTTATTCTAGCTACTACCAAATAATGGTCACTATGTATCTCCGCCCCTCTCCTAAATTTGACATCTAAGACACTTCTTCTGTTTTCCCTTTTTACCAGCACATAGTCAATTATATATTTTTCGCCTCTATTGTGTTGTACACGCGTATATTTGTGAATATCCTTGTGTTTATAGAATGAATTAGTTATTATGAGATCATGGTTTAAACAAAAGTCCAAAATTCTTTTTCCATTATCATTTCTAATTTCCTCTCCATACTCTCCCATAACTGCCTTATATCCGTCGTTTTTCTTTTCCTATTCTGCCATTGAAGTCCCTAGCGATAAACAATATTCCTTTGGCTTCATCCATTATTACTAATGTCAGCTCCTCCCAGAATTTATCTTTTTCTTCTACTTTGTCATTGTTGTTACGGCCATACACTGCTATTATTGTCATTACCTTCTGTTTACTGCTTCACTATTAATATGCGCTCTGATATAGCTTCCCATTTACTTATGTTGCTTTTCAAATTTCTATGTATTATTACACATACTCCAGCTGCTGCTCTATTACACGAATTTACTCCGCTATGTAGTAATAAGTATGTGGTCATTATCTAGTACTTGCTCCCATTGGCCTTTCTTTTTTGTTTCGCTTATACATAGTAGGTACTGTTAAACGCGCTTAAACTTCTAACGTTCCAAGTCGCTAATTTTCTTTATTTCTTTCGTATGTTTAATTTTGTCAACGTCCATTATGATTGCCGTGTCAACCTCCTTCTTTCCATCTATACATTGGTTTCTTAGTTTTTTTGATCTTCCCTCTATTTCATTTGTATTAGCTTTTCGTTACTTTTGTCCCATTTCCATTCTTCATCTTCAATATATAATTTCCGAAACGCAATTTTAACCCTCTTGCCACTTTCCTTTTCTTCTTTTGCCCTATTTCTAATTATCTTTTGTATATCTCTGTCTTGTTTAGATGAATCGTCGTTGATAAATACCTTTTCCCCTCTCCTTTCCTTCAATTTGTATTTGTTCTGCATAACCTTTTTCTTGTCTGTTGCATTTTCCATTTGTACTTACTAGGCAAGTTCTTTCCGCTAGTTTAATCACTCCCTTTGTTTTGACTTTTAAATGCAACTCTTTCTCTATAAACTCCTCCATTTTGTTATTTATTTCCTCCTGATTAGTTACATTCACTGATAGTCCTTGTACACCACATTATTTCGCCTCTTCCCATTTTCAAGACGCTCTAACCTGTCATCCAAATATCAATATATTAATATTAAAAAATGTATTCATGATTTCTTTTCGCATTATCTATTTTTTTAGAGAACTTTATATTACTCTAACATAAATTTTGCATGCAACCAATTAAAAAACTTGTTTCATGTTAAAAAACGTTTTATTTTTTGCTCTTGCATATTTGGGAATTAACTGAAACATCACAGATAATTGAAAAATTTATTTTATTATAGCTTAAAATATATAATACAGTGCTATCTACAATATATAGGCACATAATATCGCAATATACATGATTTATATCTATACAATGTACAGTGGTAAATAATTATATCAAAAAAGAAATTATGTATTTCCAGGAATGACAAATTCCGTGATATAAATTTTTATGTGTATATATAGGGCGTTTGACAACATGTAAAATTCATTTTGTAAACAGGTGCGTAACATAAAAATAAAGAATAAGTTCATGTTTACATATGCTTGAAATCGGTGCGATTTCTAATTAAAGCTCTTTTTGTACAAACATGTTTAAAACAAATTTGAATATAAATTTAGAATATTATATTTAGAATAGATTTCCGAATTATAGAGTTCTAGTGCCATTTATGACTATTGAAATTTATAGAATTATTCACTTTACATCAGATTGGATTTATAAAGCGTAAATTTACTAAGACAGCATTAGATGATTTATATTCCAAGCTTTATTTTTGTTGGGGAAAATAGACAGAATGTCGTTATCGAACATACAAGACAGATCAAGAAGACGCTTGCAATTAAAGCACGGTGATTTTTGTGAAGTCTTCGATTGACCACCATGTAACTGAATTTATATCTCGGCGATCAGTGCCGCTATCCACCAGCTGAGACATATTAGGATGATCTTGCAAAGAAGCACGTGATCTAAACATGCATTAGAGATGAAACTTTTGAGATACGTTAACGAAAACTGTCTACGTTGTTTCATGGATAATTTCAATTAGGAAATTGATTGGGCATAGTGGACATTATTATGATGAAAAGAGTAGACAATTACAATTATCCGACAAGATACGATAATGATTTTTCGATTTCTACGCATAGGTGGTCTTGTATGAAAAGTCTCCAGTATGCGTAGCTATTTCTGTATCAGGAAATTGCAGCATTTGTGTTGTTAGGCACAATCTGACATATCCATCGTAAAATTTGGCATTTTTGATAGTATGTTTACTAAGAATGTTTTGCCATACGGATGCTACTTGTGTTTATAGTGACTTCTGTCAAAATATGGAATTAACTCGTGATAATGTGAATTATTTCAATAACAGTGCATCAATCAACTCACTTCGATATTTGGCGATAAAGAATTATCTAAAACCATTGGATATCACTGGTTTAGTGAATTCAATTGTGGCTGTTGTTAGCTCACGAATGAATTTAAAGAAGATCATTCACAATCGGTCGTTGTGTCAGAAAACATCAATGTTGTGTAAAAACTGATAATGCAAGATCGCTTTGTAACATACCGAGAGATTGAGGTATAACTGCATGAACATTTAGCTTCGAAAAAAATTGTTTACATTGGATCCCGCGTAATTTGACAATCGCTGAAAAAAAGGCTCGTGTCGATTGGTGTAAAGAAATATTCAAAAAATACAATCGTGTTATGTCAAAAGCTGTGTACCTATAACATCTATCCAATTGACAAATCTTGGATCTATGTGTATGAGCCCGAAAACAAACAAGCAGTCGAAGGTGTGGGTGTTTCAAGATGAGCCAAACCCCCAAAAAGGTTGTTCGAGCAAGAATCACAAGTGGTCGCCTCCTTTGGGGAAAAAATGGGCATGAGGCTACAGTCCACTAGAAGATCGTAGATCGGTTAATTCTGAATGGTACACAACCATTTGTTTGCCAGAAGTCTTTGGGGAAATAAGAAAAAACAACCAGTGAAGCTGGATCTTATTTGACCGGGCAAAACATCGAATTGATGAATCATCCGCCGTCCAGCTGTGACTTACCACCCAATAATTTCTTTTTGTTTCCATACGCGGAGAATAAACTACGTGGTCATGGATTTTCGACGCCAGCGTTTGATGCATTCAAAATGCATGTTTTAGAAATGCCTCAATCGGAATGGAAAAAGTGCTAAAAAAATTGGTTCAAACGATTGCAAAAGTGCATCGATTGCGGAGAATATTTTGAAAAAAATTAAACCATTTTCGATGATAAATATTTGTTTTTGTTATTCCCGATAGATGAATAGCAACCTTCGTATATTAGTTCCCAGTTTTACAATAAATTACCTAAACCATTAAAATTTATTAAAATAATATATTAAAACACAAGTTTCATAAGGCACCATTTTGTCGCATGAGTTCACCTTTAGAAAACGAGCGGCGTTAGTGGCGAGTTTTCTGAAGAACGAGTATGACAAAAGGCCTTATGAAACGAGTTTTTTATACTAACTTTTCTATTTTGCACTTTTTACATTAATAAATTGAAATTATTTAATTTGAAAGTTCAGAGTTTTCTTTATGTAAAGTATGCAGTTGGTCACATTTACACTTTACATTTTCAAATTTAAATATTGCTATACGCGAAATATTATTTATTAATTTTCGTTTCTTGCCCTTTACCATTACCATTACTCGAAATTTTATTTAAAAATATAAACATGAGTGACATAGAAACTAACATATCTTGTACTCCACCCCAATATAAGTTGTTTGTGTAGCATTTTTCTTTTCTATATATATATGTATATATATACGAGTATATATATATATATATATATATATATATATATATATATATATACCGGTTGTTTCATAGCTCCGTATTTCTTCTCTTACGTCTTTGTCTTTTGGCTAATTTAATGCGGTTTGCGCAGACTTATATACCTTCTGTATCTTCTAAAAATATTTTTCATTATACAAGCTGGTCAAGAAAAAGTTATACACTAAATTTATGATGATATAGCATACTATGGGTGTACTATGGACCTGTACCAATTTATGGAGAATTTTGTGTTAAAAACAGATAAACTTTAGGACAGCATCATGAGGTAACTGAATTACATTTCTCTCTTATGCAAAGGTTACAGCTTTTGAAAATACTTCTTCATGTGACAATTCTTAAAAAGTAGTTAGTATTCCAGTGAACGACTCTCTAACGCAAATTATTGTTTTTTAACTTTTCTTAAATGGAACACCTGTATCTTATTCCTAGTCAAATAGACTTTTTTATGACCTTTCCAACGATACCACATTTTATATTACCGAACTAAATGGTTAAGTAGTTATTCACGATTAATACTAAATTTTAGTGTAAACGTACTATTTCTATGGATTTTTTTCTTAGTAAAAATTACAGTATTTAAGGTGATACGTTTTTTGATTCTTGTACTTATACCTGGAAGATACAAAAGATAGAGACAGTAAAGATAAACCGAAAACTGAGCTGTGCATCAATCTTACAATTTTGAAGAGAGGAGTATTCATAAATGTAGCAGGCATTCACTTTGATAAAGATATTGCATTTTAACAGTCTAGGTAATCGAATTAATTAAAAATTATTTTTTCCAAAGGAGGATTCATACAAATGATTTACGTTTTAGGCGAATATGACAAAAATAGTTTATTGTTCAGAAGAGTATACAGACAATAATTCCCAAATGCGAGACATCCACAGGTGCAAGCTTTGCGAAATTAAGAGTACGATTTGAGGATTCGGGAAGCAATCCTGTAAATGTTCCGTACTTAGTATGTCAGAATATTTCTAAATTGTAGCATATGTTCAAAAATGTTTCCATTTCGTCTCACACAGACTTCGAGGCGTCTGATCATTATCCTTCTTACTTCTAGAAGTATAGCAGGTGTAACACTACGAAAAGCTTGCCTTATTCTGTCTTTCATATCTTCAGGCGTTCTTGGGGCTTCCCTGTACACCACAAATCTAATATACCATCGAGAAAGAAGTCAATGAGTGTTTAAGTCCGGGGATCGTGCCGGCCAAGCAATCCCTGTATACCATAGCTCTGATATACCCTCGAGAAGTCAATGAGTGTTAAGTCCGGGGTTCGTGTCGGCCAAGTAATCAGGCCTCCTCTTCCTATCCATCGATATGGTCGCCAGTTATTTAAATGTTCACGCAAAATACGGAGAGGGGGGGGGCACCGACGTGCTGGTACCACGTTCTTCTTCTAGTTTGCATATTAACGTCCTCCATACCGTTCGCCCGTTAATGTACCATTGAAAAAAAAAGAGACCAATAACAGTCTCATTTATTATGCCACCTCACACATTTATTGACCAAGGATGTTGAAAATCAATTTGTCTTACCTTACATAATAATGCATGTTATGGCGATTAACATGCCCGTTATTTTTAAAAGTTTCTTCGTCCGTAAATAGTATTTTAATGCTGTTTAGCTGACTTTAATAGCTGGAAAATATTAATTAAGAAAGAAATTAGCTTTTAATTCTCCCAATGCTTGCACCTTAATTCTGGCCTGAATCCCACCTTAATTCTGGCCCGGCCATTTATATCAATTCTTCTATTTTAAAATTCATTCTTAATTAATTCACATACAACTATCAAACAAATTTCAATACTGATGCACAGTTCAGTTTTCGATTTACTTTTATTGTCTGTATCTTTTGTATTTTTCAGGTACAAGTGCAAGAACCAAAAAACCTATTACCTTAAATATTGCAATCTTTGCTAAGAAAAAAATGTATAGAAATAGTACATTTACACTAAAATTTAGTATTAATCGAGAATAACTACTTAACTATTTAGTTCAGTAATACAAAATGTGGTATCGTTGGAACAGTTACAAAAAAGTATGTTTGACTATGAAATAAGATATCCATTTAAAAAAAGTAAAAAAAACTATAATTTGCGTTAGAGAGTCGTTTACTGGAATAGTAACTACTATGAATTGAAACATTGAGAGCAAAGAAGAAGTGTTTTCTAAAGGTGTAACCTTTGCATAAGACAGAAATGTAATTTAGTTACTTCATGATGATGTCCTAAAGTTGATCTGTTTTTCACATAAATTGGTATAGTATGCTATATCATTTTCTCTGCCTTTTTAAGGCAAATTTAAATATGCAATCAAATATAGGGAATGCCATTTAAAAAAAATTAAACTTTAATGTATAACTTTTTTCTTGGCCATCCTGTATAAAGAAAAATATGTTTAGAAGAATTCTGCGCAAAGCGCATTAAATTTGCTCTAACGATAAAGACGTAGGAGAAGAAATATGGAGCTATGAAACACCTGGTATATGATTTCTGTCAAATGTACTTTACATTCTTAAATCAAATGAAGCGTTGAAAATTGAAAACAAGCCTATTAAAATGAAGTTCATTTCAATATTGTTTTGAGTTTAATAATGAGTTCATTACGAACGCAAAATAGAAAGAATATTTTAAAAAATAATTAAAGAATACTTAGAAAAAAATGTATTTGCTATTTGATTGATTTTAATAATGTTCTTTTATTTATTATTTATATATGTATATGTGATTCTTATATGTAGTTCATTTCTTTTTACATATTCTGATGCATATATCTAGAGGAAGTTGGTGATTAGAATAAAAAGAGTAATACTATGATTATTATTACACATAATGGTGCTCAACAACATTTTTTATTTGAACAGGTTAGAAAACTGTACCTACCTAACTAAAACGTCAACATGATTTGAACGCATGGAGAGGTTAATATTCCCAAATCTACTTAAAAATAATAAAAATTCTATAAATTGAAAGCGTAGCGATTTCAACATATGTTTATTTGAATCATCTAAAGATTATTTTATGGTATTGGGTTCGCACCCAAAATAGATCTCGCATATTATCAAACTCCCTATATATATGTATGTATTTATATGTATATATACAGCAAAAATTAACTACGTTGAGTTAAAAACCAAATTAATTACAAAAGAGAACTATGTTATATAGTTTTGGTTTAATTTGTTGTAGCTTTCTTTAATTCTGCAATAAGGTAATTGGCAATGAACTAGTTTAGAAAAATTCTTTGAATAATTAACTTTTGAGTCCATTCGGATTGGTAAAAATCTAAATTATCTAGTGTAAATATAAATAGAAATTTGCTTTAAAGGTCTCAGCAATAACTTTTAAGAAGTTTACTTCTTCTTGCCCCTTACCATTTCTCTTATACTTGACGGGTGTCGGGGATTTGTTTGAATATTAAAATAAAAATTTGTACGGCTATTAATTTTTGAAAACCATTATCCAAATTTATCAAAAACATTTTTACATATATAAAGAATGCAGTAGTGACTTTTTGACTTACGTCTTTGCGAACTTGAGGGCAGTTTATGATTTGGTGTGTAGGTGCAGATTTTTATGAAAGCATGAAGGGATTTAAAATACTAAAAATACTAAAAATAGATATCTAATAAAGTTGTTTAAGTGCACAATGATTTATTAAAAGTCATTAATTCGATAATGTTCTTCAACAAAGGCCTAGTTGCCGTGCACGCTTTTCGCTTTGGCCTTCAAGAAAACAATAATACTCTTATATCGTATATCAATACCTACGCCAGGAACGGGATTTAATAAACTCATGCAAATCTTCGCTTAAATTGATATAATCATCAGAAGAGGGTGTTGGGGTGATGTATAAGTCCTTTCGGTGCCATAAAGGCCTGCAGTAGAAATATATGCTTAGTGATTTTGGTGCTACAATCATTCTAACACAGATGTCAATGCGTAATGCGTAAACGAATTCACGTCTTCAATCTGTTTCCAGAAACAATAATATTTCTTGGGAACTAATGAAAATCAAGAAATATCTCTAGAATAATTAAGAATAAATATTATAAATCTTTGTTAAAGTATAAACACTTTTTTTAAGAAATGTAGCGGTGTCCTTCAAAACGAACGTAGTATAAATTGTTTGAGGAAGACCCTGCTAAAATAATATTATTGATATTAGTCAGATAATGTAAGGAAGACCAAAGAATTATTAAAAAAGACCTACAAAGTGTCAAACAGTTTTTATTTGTAAATTGAATTGTTTTGAATATCATTAAATGATCAAATTGTACATCTTTGTTATAGTCTATTTAACATTTAATAGGGTCGTAATATTATAATGTGCTGCTATACTTACTCAACACTTCAAATTTTTTACATATTGACATGAATTTATAAAGTATTGTCGACCTCTACATGCATTAGATGAATTCCTTTCGATTGTTTTGTTTACTAGTAAGCTTGTTTTAGTAGGTACTACCGAATCTATACTATTTGTTTATTAAAAAATATTGGAAGTAACGTGAGTTAGCCGTTGGGAAGTGTGTAGATGGTATTCAGGAAGAAGGTTCACTTTTACTTGTAATATTTCCTTGAGGAACATACAGGGATACAAAAATAATTAATATAGGCTTCAGAATTACAATAATACGAGATGATATTTCTTTTTCGTGTTAAAATTAAGCCCAAATTTAATTTACTAAACTAGTCCATTCTAAAAATAATTTTTGCAATGAAACTAATACCAAAATTTGAATTAAATAAAGTTATAACAATAAAAACCCATGGTTTCTAGCTATAAGTGTGCTAAAATCTGCATTTCTGACTGAATCTCGCTAATTTGTACGTTGTTAGTGTCTTCCGCAATAGAACTGCCGCTAACTGTTACTATAACAGGGCTCTGATCGCTGGTTTGTACGATCGTGACCAAGTTCCCGTCCTTCGAACCTTCCAAATCGCTCGTGCTACCCCCTTTCAACATCATCTTTAGTGGATTTATTTCGCTTTCCGGCTCCATTTTGAGAGAATCCAGTGTAATATTATCCAAGGCGATATCTTCATCGTTATTATTCAAAACTACATTGACTGATCCGTCGTTGTTTGATTCCGACAGACTGAGTGATTGTTCGCGACTGTGAAGGACAGATGGCGCTGGTAGTGTATTCGTCGGCCTTGTAGAACTCGTTTGAGAACGGTAGGATGGTGGACAGCTATATTCAGATTGACCGTCTCTCCTAGCTGTTAGAGGTGCCCTGAAAAACATTAGATTTTTATTTTTTATTGTGTTAATAAAGTAAATGGATAAAATATTAATATTTCGTGTAAAAAAGACCACCAATTAGAAATAAAACCCTATATAAATAAAACATATAAACCATGCCAATGTAACCATACAAATGTCTGGAAATAATAATCTAAGATAGTCTGATGTGAGTCATGCGATGACCGGATTATTTTCGAATATCCCAAGGAGTATTCTTAAGTAGTGCTTAAGAGGCAGGAAGAATTATTCAACCAGCGACCGTCGTGTTAATATCGTAGCTATAAATTTGAATATAAATAAATACACTGTGAGCAACAATGATTGACACGTCTGAAGTTGCAGCTTAATTAACGCGATATCAAAAATATATTCCATATATCAATACTTATTTCCCTCATATGTAAGAAAGCGGTAAAATTGTCAATTTTCAATACATATGTTTTTATCCACATGCGTACGTCTTCTTCTTCTGTTTTGGGTTGGACGCCAGCATGTCCAGGCACTTGAGCACACTGCTCTTTGTACTATCTACAATAGATCTCTCAGTTCCACTCTGTTAGTCTTGTGTCCTCGATAAAAGCCACTATCCTCCTCAGGGGAAGTTTGAGTACACTCGAAGGATTCAATAGATCTCTCCCGAAATATTTCTGTCTGAGTTCCTTCAGTTCCTCACACGTGCATATTTCATGAAGGCTAGTTTCCTCATGTTTTTCACATCTCCTACACCAGGGCTCGCTAACCAAGCCCATGCTGTACAAATGCTTCCTTAAAGGACAATGTCCGGTTATTAACCTGGTAATTATTTTAATTTCTTTTTTGTTACTACGAATTAGGTTGTCTGAAAACTTTCCGTCCAGCTCCCTTAGTGTTTTGGTATGGAGTTGACCTTCCGTTAACATCCATTTATTTTTACGTTCTTTTTCTATCCATAACCAGATCTCTCTTTTAGCGGAATCCTTAGTGATTCCACATACAGGTTCTGGTCCTATGAAGTTCCTTCTTTGGCCAGTTCGTCGGCTATCTCATTGCCTTCCCCTCATGTCCTGGCACCCATATCAGCGACACTGTATTGTCTTGTGCCAGTTTATTAAGGACCTGTTTACAATATTTCACCAGTTTAAACCTGGTAGATGGATTCATAATGGCCTGACTATCAGTCATTATCTTAATTTTTTTGTTTGCGCAGCCGGCTTCCCGAATTTCCTCGGCGCAGGCTGCGACTGCAAACAATTCGGCCTGGAAAACCGTAGTATGTTTCCCCAGACATATCGATATCTTCCTTCTAGGGCACATTCCGCATATGCCTGCACCTGCCTCCTGACTAGATTGTGATCCATCAGTGTACCAGGTGCCGGCACCACAATCGCTCGAGCGACTTTTTGCCTGTTCCCTGGTCGGTATAAATATGTTCAGCTTAGCTGTAAACATAATCTCAGGTGCCATACTGTCCTTGAAGTATCGGCTCTTCCAGTATAGTTCCTCTGATATCTGAATGGCTCCCTACAACCTTATTAGGACACCATACGTCATTGGCCTACAGCCGCAGGATCGCAGCCATTGCCTCCGCTTTTACAAATATTTCCAGCGGAGGGAGACCCACAATTGCCTCCATGGAGGCGGTTCTCCTACTGTTCATAGCTCCCGTGATTCCCAACAGAGCCTGTCGCTGGAGAGTAGTGAGGAGCCCCACCGACGATGTTCGCTCCGTCCTCCTCCACCAGACAACTTCTCCATAGGTAATCGTTGGCCTTATTACTACTGTGTACAACCAGTGTACCACATTTGGTTTTAGTCCCTAGGTCTTGCCAACTGCTTTTCTGCATCTCCAGAAGAGCTGCGTCGCCCTGTGTGCTCTTTGACTAGGTGTCTGCTCCAATTCAGTTTCGCGTCAAGTGTTATGCCTAGATATTTCACTTCATTGGTTAGTTCTAACTCTTGTCCAAACAGCCTTACGCTACCCAGATCATTTAGTTTTCTCATTTTGGTAAAGGCTACCAACTTGGTTTTTTGAGGATTGTCAGTTAATCCCTCCTCAAGGCACCATCTTTCCACAATTCGCAAGCATTTCGCATGATGCTCGCCACTGTCCCCGGGAATTTCCCCTCGGGCACTATGATGTCATCGGCGAACTCCTGCGTCCATATTCCCTGGTCATTTAATGTCCTGAGGATTATCCACTACTAGACTCCATAGTAGCGGTGACAATACGCCTCCTTGAGGACACCCTTTTGTTGTCCTCATGGAGATCGTTTTGTTTTGCATTTGGGCATGAACTACTCTGCTATGCAGTATGTTATGAACCCAGTTGCATGTGGTGCTTTTTATTTTTCGATCTCTTAAAGATCGAATAATAGAAGACGTCGAGGTGTTATCGAAAGCTCCGTCTATGTCTAAGAAGACTGCAAGTGCAATTTCCTTGTAGTGTAGGCTCCTTTCGAGCCCTCTTACCAGGCTATGCAGGGCAGCCTCACCTGATTTTCCCATCTGGTATGCCCATTGCAGTGGGTGTAGAGGACATCTATTAAGAGCCCCTTCTTTAATATTTAAATATATCATTTTTTCCATAGTCTTCAACATAAAAGAGGTAAAACTAATTGGTCTAAATGATTTAGGGTGGGTATATGTTCCTTTTCCGGGCTTCGGAATAAACACTACCCTAGTTTCTCTCCATGCCGTAGGGATATAACCCTGGCATCTGGGATAAGAGTAGAGGAAAGTTGCCTAATTTGAACCGCCTGCTAAATTGGACCATCCCATTTTGTTCATTATGAATTAAAAATACCGACATCTGATGCTTAAATCAGAAAGCTTATTGTCGATAAGTTTTGTCCGTTGCGAAAATTGCGTTGATATAGGGGGTGCAACGATCCAAATATCTGTGGTGCATAGCTATTGTATACAACATTGGCTAAGAAGATTTTCCGTAATCTTTAAACGTAGGATTTTCATCTTTTTAATTTGGAACCTACAGCTCATTAGCAACAACTGAGATTCGATAAATTGATGATTTTTCAAAAGGATAATTTTGAGGATAAATTTGAATAAAAATACATGGTTTCCTAAAATGGACCAAACCCAGTTGCCTAATTTGGACCGGTTCATTTTAAGAAACAATTTATTTCTTACTTAATCAGATGTCAAAGAGAGGAAAATATGATAAGTGGTCCCAAGCGGATCTAAATGCGGCTTTGAGCGCTTAGAAAAATAGCGAGGCAGGATTAAACGAATGCCAAAGAATTTATAATGTACCGAAAGCCACGCTGAAACGTCATTTAGAGAATAAGAACAAAGTTGCTAATCAACAGACAAAGGTCCTGCTTTTGACATAGCAATGGTAGGTCTTCTCGTTTAGCATATTTTTAAGTTTGAGGAGAGAATGTTTGGGCTTACAATAACCAATATTAGGACAATAGCTTATGACTTGGCAAAAGCAATAACATCCCTCATCGCTTTAATATTGAAAAATGCATTCCGGGAAGGAAATGGTTTGATGGTTTTATGCGACGCCATGCTGAATTATCTTTAGACAACTTGAGTCTACATCGACCGCAAGCGAAAAAGGTTTCAACAGGAAAAGGGTATAACAGTTTTTCGATATCCTTGAGCAATTGGTGGATAAGTACAATATAACTGCTAACACCATATTTAATGTAGACGAATCTGGATATAGCACATTCCAGAAAAGAATGCCAAAGGTTATCTCCCTGAAAGGTAAAAGGCAAGTGGATGGCATCACCAGCGAAGAGAGAGAAGTTAACACCACAGCAGTTTGTTGCGGGACAATTTGTTCCGCCTATGCTTATTTTTAAATGAAAACGCTTTGCACCTGAATTAGAAATAGGTGCTTCATTAGGTGGATTAGTGTGGCAGTTTCTGATACGGAATATATTAACTCTGAACTTTTCTTAAAATGGCTGAAACATTTTAATAACGTTGTTAAACCTGGACCTCCTAAAGAGGTAATTTATTGATGGACGGACATACGACCCACAGTAAAAATTTAGAAGCCCTCAATTATGCAAGAGAGCATCATAATCATCTTCTTCAACTCTCTGGTCATACCACCCACGGGACGTCGCTTTCTTCAAGCCACTGCAGAGCTACTATGTTCAATCACAATAAAAATGGTTGCGAGCTAATGTTGGAAAAACAATTTCTCAATACAATATGGCTTCTTTAATTGCAGAAGCTTACGGAAGAGCAGCTACTGTGAAAACCGCCGCAAACGGTTTTCGTGGTTCAGGCATTTGGCCAGTAGATCGAAGCCACTTTAAAGATGATTGTTTTGCAGCTTCAGAGACGCTTCTATTAAATGAGGAATACTTAGAAAATAACAACGAACCAAGGGAAGTTAACGATCGAGAACTCCCTCTTGTTCAAACAAAGGTCTCTGTTTTAAGGCAGTTTGAACAAGATCTCACCCCTGCCAGAAGCACATCTTGTGAAACTAGGCGAGAGAAAAATAGAGCAACACAATTCGCGGTGGAATTAACAATAGCCCTTATAAAGAAGAACTCTAAGAAAAAAGGAAATAAACAGGAAAGAACCAAAGAAAAGGTAAAGAACCAGCTGTTAGAAATTCTATCAAGACAAACATATATACAAACCAGCTTGTAAGAGCCTCTTAAAAAAGCAAAGTGGTAACAAATTTGTTAGGACCAAAGAAGACACCAAAAGTTGCTAAACCCATAGAATCTAATAGTTCAGAATCAGGAAGTGAAGACGACGCAGACTGTTTGTATTGTGGGGGCATCTATCTGTGAGCGCAAAAAGGAGAGGTCTGGGCCATCGACAGGCACACGAAGGATGTGCTGTAATTAGGGAAGATGCTGATTTTGTTTGTGATTTGTGCTTGTGATGGATAGTTATTAGAGACAGGCCTAGGTACCTACCAATCCAATTTAGGAAGTGGGTTTCCTAATTTGGAACAAGTACACTTTTTTTACTTCTTTTTTTTCTTAAATAATGTTTTTGTTTATGAGTTTTTGTGTAATCCGTGTTAAACCCAACATATTAAAGTTATTGTTTTTGTACTTGATGAAATCAAAGTTACAGTTTTTCAGATAGTTTTGGTCATTTTTCAAAAACAGGTCCAATTTAGGCTACTCTCCTATTTGGATATAGTATGATCCGAAGTATGAGCAATTATGGAGAAAATAGAGAATTTCGAGAGCGACTGAAATAGAGAATATATGAAAGAGTACGAAATTATGGGTATTATTGCATAAATGATTACTGTCGATAAGAGAAATAAGTTAGTAATATGACAACGAAGATAATAGAATACGAAAAGAATTTCTGAACTGGCAAAGTCAGAAGAAAATCAAACTATATTGGTCTCATTTTCTATCGAAAGTCCAGAGAAGAGCTGTGGAGAAGGTATGCATATATTAATCCTTTAATACATACTGTATACAACTAACTAAATATTCCAAAAAAAAATTACCTTAATAAACTCCCAGTATGACTTCTATAAGTCGGTGGTGGCGACACAGCATTTTGAATTCCTGCTTGAATTTGCGGCGTATTACCTCTATCCAGCAATAACAATCTTAATCTGTACTCTTGCATGGAAGCCTGATAACTCGGCGGCGGAGGTCTGTATTGGAATTCCGGATACATCATGGCCGCGTACGGATGATGGGGTCGTCCGTAAGAGGGTGGTAATCTAGGGACGAAACGTCTAGTACAGACGTCAACGGATTCCGTCGAACCTAAACCGAGCATTGATCTACAAGTTGAAGAATCATGCGATGTCAATCTCCAAGCTACTCCACTGACTGTCACCAATACAATTCCAACACCTAAACAATGGAAGATAATAAAATTAAGATAACTATTGGACAATGTCAATTTTAGAGTTTTGAAGTTTAACTGTATATATATATATATATATATATATATATATATATATATATATAGATATTGTATTTAGTATAATAATTTAAATAACATTTTTCTTTGCATATTAAATGGCATCTAAAATATTAGAATGTAATTTGGACTGTTATTTCGTAGATATCGCCTTTTCGTGTACAAATGCACAACCGCAATATGTTTTCTTGATGCGACAGGCGAACTCTGCATTGAATTTAATTACAGTGGCCATCCTCTGGTGGGTACCGTTTTAAATCCATGCTTATGACCTATCTGCAGAGTCGCCGGACACATGCTTTTGAATTCAGGCTGAATATACAGGAACGTGATCTGAAATAATTACGTCGCATTCGCAGTCGGTTACGGGTTTTTATAGAAATGACGATATGAAACAATGTCGCTATAACGCTTTTATGTCTCTCATTTAAAAATATCATACTTTTCAGCGCGCTTGTCCTGACTTGAATTTAGAAAGTACAATAGATAAAATGCATTCATTCATAAGTTACATTTTATCGTTTTATTATTAGATATTTGGTTAAAATTTTAGTAAAAACTCTTTAAAACTAAAGTTCCTGTAAATATATTGTTATATAAAATGTACATATTAAATAAATAATTTGATAGTATTGAACTGAAGTTTTAATCTTTAAAGTTTTTAGCTGGAAATATTTTCTCTTCAAGAAAACAGTTTCAAACCAAAGATTTCGACTCCAATACTGAAAATTTTATGTTGTAGATTTTTTTCTATTGATCTCATATAAAGACGCTGAAATTATTGACATTTGGAGAAACTATATTAGATAAAAGGCCTTCGTTTTCTGAAACAAAATAAAAGCGGCATCGATCTCTTCTGAAGTAAAATGACGACCATGTAATCTCACTTTCGGGTTAAAGAAATGCAAAAGTCATCGAATTCCGAATTCATAGTGAGTAAGTTGGTATTTAATAACTTTGAACTTATTTTAAAAAGAGACTACAGTAGTATAAGAAGAGGTGTTATCGTGATGAAGTATTAAACCCTTTATTCTTTTGTATTGGAGGACTTCTAGTTACCAAGATAGCCTGTGTTATCTTTCCAGATCTATAGCTTTCATTAATTTTGTACTTGTGGCGAAAATAGAGTATTTTCTCTTTTTAATTGTTGTCTTCAATGTGGACGGAGTTGGGGCTTTTCTTACTTAACGTGTCGGCACATCATCATCTCCTTTTAAAATATTTGCACAAATCTGCTGACAATCATCATTAAGTGATTGTAAAGTTTACTGACATCATATGGTTAACGTTCTGCGATATCGTTAATTGGCGTGGAATCCAATTCGAAAAGAATTTTTTAAACATTCAACTCTTCGATAAGGGTTCCACGTATTGCTGTTACTAATACCAAAGTTAGTTTTTAGCTTTTGGTAGATGTAACTAGCAGAGCAAGCCTTTGTGTACGTTTGTTGTCATGTAGTGGTTCATCTCTAAAGCTGAATGTAACCGCTACATACATTGTAACTTTAAAACATTAAAAGATCTTACTGTGGCAAAGCATTTATTCTATTTTCACGGATTTTATCATTGGCGTGTACCTCTCAGTTCTTAAAATATGATTGGCGGAGTGGAACTGCTCCTAGTTTATAATGTATTAAGTTTCGATGAATATGCCATAAACAATTATGACTTGAGGTATATTTCAACAATTTCTTTATATAAAATGCGAAAGAGTTCCTTAATTCAATTTACACAAACTGTAAGTAAAAGATAATGTGCAAATGGTCGTCATGGCTCATGTGGCATAATATACTGCGTTTGTCATAATTTTAAATGACTTGTAGAAAGCAGGGATCTTTTGTGTCTAAATATTTTCACTGGTAAGTTAGCTGGCACGTTTTAATAACGTTATTGATTCTAATTCCCGTATGGCTCATGTGGCATAATATACTGCGTTTGTCATAATTTTAAATGACTTGTTGAAAGCGGGGATCTTTTGTGTCTAAATATTTTCACTGGTAAGTTAGCTGGCACGTTTTAATAACGTCATTGATTCTAATTCCCGTATCTTAACCCAGTAAATTTAAATATGGGCCATTCTAGGCGACTATATTTTGAAGGTTATTTTTGACGTTAATTCAAATAACTAATTTATATATTTTCTTTAAATAGTAAAGTTGTTGATTTAACCTCCTAAAAGATATACTATTTATATTCTAGAAAGTATAATTAAACATTATTTTATCAAATATGACTTTATTCATTTATTTAAGTTTATTCATGATAATAATAATAATAATATTTATTAAGTTGTCCAACAGGTCACACCAATACAGACAATATGAACAAGTAATAAATATAATACATATGTGAAAAAAAAATTAACAACAAGGTATATATATATTCAAAACTACCGTAATACAAAAGAATAAGGAACGAAAAGAAAAAAAAAACATTAAACGTAGACACAAACTTGCGAAAAATGTCTGTAAAATTATTTAAACTATTAAAATTCTTGGCAGAGTCGGAGCCCTCAGCAAAATATTCGTTCTAGCCGTTGGAAGTAGAAGCGCTTCATGCACTCTTGAGCTTGGACGATAAACTCGAAAATTCACTTCTGCAAGTAAATCAGCTGAGTCGACTTGCTTCTAGTGAATCAACTCCATGACGATCCAAGAGCAGCTTATAGTCCAAACCATGAGGAGGATACGTTCCATCAATTTTATAACTTAAATACTTTATAAACTTGCGCGGCATGGATTCAGTTGCATTAATATAGTAATCATATCAAGCGAACCACAAAATCTGTATCCTAGGTAGGCCATGGACGACTGAAATTGACAGATAAGACTTGTCTGAGCTTAGAAAATTGATGAAGTGTCATTTGTAAACAATCATAAGTCAAGTTGAAAGATATTGCAATTTATTACCTATTTAATAATGGCTTTTGTATTTAACGGACAACAGAAACGGCACCTGGTTGAAATTTATTTTAGAAATGGTAGTAAAATTAATGGTGAATGGGTTTATTCTATTAGAGATGCATATCAGGATTTTTTAGAAGAATTTCCAGATATAGCTATTCCATATGATCAGTTTTCCACAAGCATTCGCCGTTTTGTGCAATTATTCAAGGAAACAAGAACCGTGGATCGCAAAAAGGGCAGTGGTAGGCCAACAGTTAGAAATGAGGAAAATGTTGAAGCTATAAGGCAATTGGTAGAAGAACGTTCTCAGCTTTCTATGTGCATTTACACCAATAATTAGATCTTTCTTATAGCACTTGTAGACGTATCCTTAAGCATGATCTACATTTACACCCCTACCGCTTGCAAGCGACTCATGAAATACTTCCTGTGCACAGACCGAAACGACAGGAACTTTGTCAAAGATTTATTAACCATTTTATTGTTAATGATGGAGGCATTGAAAAGGTTATGTTTACTGATGAATCCTGGTTTCATCTTTCTGGCTACGTAAATTTTCAAGACATGCGGATGTAGAACGCAAATAATCCGCGCTTTTTTGTGGAAGCACCACTGCATCCACAGAAATTTGGAGTTTGGGCAGCTGTTTGTCGGAGAAGAATTATTGGACCTATATTTTTTGAAGGTATGTCGATTTAAAATACAAAATTTTAAACAGTAGCCAAAAAATGCTTACACCTTTTAGGAATATCAAACGCTGCGCGTTACAGACTGGAAATCGTGATTCCATTTGCAAATACATATTGCTGTGGACTTTTCCCCATAAATATTTTAAAAATGTATGTATTTATAGTTGTACTATTATTTGTACGCAATTTGACGTATATTTGACTTGCGCAGTTGAAGCAAGCCGTTTGTTCTGCTGTGGACAATTTTTAATACTGTATTTTTTTTATACGGAGCCTGCATGCTTGAGGTATCCTGAACAGACAAGTGTACTCTGAGTTAAGAAAGATGTGTTTATAAAAAGATTAATCTTTATCTTTTTATTAAGTAACTTCGGGTTAATTTTTGATTTAATTGTTGTTGGTGCTGTTTAAATTCATTACCGATATTTTATACGAGTTTGTTGATCTCGTAATTGTTATATCGTATTTTACACTTTCTTACTCACGTGTCTTGAATATATTTTTTACATAAGTAATATATTATTATTATTATTATTATTATTTTGAATGAACTGAATATTGTATTTTCTATTGTGTTAATTATCGTATTGATTTAGTCTTAGTTATTTGATATAAATAACAAAGGTTTTTAAAATTTCTAGTAAAAAAATTCTGTTAACTGTAAAATTTAGTACGTTGGTATATCAAGGGCATTTTTTGTCACATGTGGTTGCACATGCGTTAGAGTTTGCTTGGGGCTGTCAAATCAGTTTGTTTATTTTGTTCTCTTGGGAGAAATTAGAAAGTTTCTTTGTAATTTATTATTTTTAATTTTGTTCGGTATCACAAAGGGGTTTGCACGCATGCAGCTGTCATTTCCATGCGTTATTTTTACCTTTATAATATTGTTAAATGAGGCAATATTAATCTTTATACTTTATAAAGATTATTTTTTTTAATTTTTTTTAAAATTTTTGTATTAAATTTTCATTTAAATTTTATACTGTGATTATTATTTAACCTTACTCCAAGAAGATTACAAGTAACTTAAAGAAATATAATTATAACATTTGTCAATTCTCTTGTACTGGCGCATTATAAATTTGTAGAAGAGAAAAACCACGTTTTCCAATTGGAACCCTGAGAGGAAAGCAGTCCCATTTTGAAAGTAAACCGACTGAATATCCTAGCTGGATAGATTTGTCGTGAATGGTGGTATATTATAATATCAAAACCACAGTTCATAGCAATATGTTACACGATGACGAATTACAGAAAGGCTACTTCTAACATACTATCAATGAAAACATTGTTTTTCTGAGATAATTTTTTGGAGATCGAAATTAGATGGAGATCGAATTAGATTAAATAGAAACACAATTTTGCCACCTCGGTCCTGCGATTTAACACCGTGCGATTTCGTTTTATGACCGTACTTAAAAAATTCTATTTTTGTAACACCTGTTTTTGATCTTAATGACCTGCAACAAAGGACCACTAATAAGATCGTAGAAATTAAGAATTCACCTTGGATACTAGAAAATGTTATTAACTCTGTTAAGCGAAGAACTTTACGCTATTGAGATGAAAGTGGTGGACATATTGGGCACCTTATTTAATGAATATTGTTACGTAATAGATTGTGTTTTGTTCTTCTTTTGATCTAAAAAATAGGAGGGTAAACGGATCATCGAAACCCCAAATGACAAACTCCAATGGATGACTTCACAGATGGCGAAGATTAATTTCTCCAATAAAAAAAACGTTTCTTTTCAGAACCAAAACATTTGTGTTAAAAGAGAAAACTATGATTGCTTCATTGTCATACTTGCTTGTTTTGTATACTGCATTAATAAATTGCTGTGCTTACTTTAATTATTAATTCATCTTTATTCTGAATATTATGAGATTTTCCATACATAATGTTGTTTAATCTGATCTGGTTTTTGATGTTGGTTTTCAAATTTTATTTTTCGGTATATTTTAATTTTAAAACAGACAGCACTCCAAAAAAATATTTTGTATAATAAATCATTGTAATTTATACATTTCAACAACCAAACTTTCAAATAACAGTCTTTTTCCTGAAAGTCTATTTTTCCGCATTAGGTTAGCTTAATGAATGTCACTTGGCAACTCTTATTTAACGATTTAATATATTACTAGTCACTTAATCAATCTAAGACATAACTGATTTAATCCATGACATACTCTGAAAACTTTTTTTGTGGCTCCCTCAATATATTGGATACTACATGACAACAGCATAATCTAACTTGTTAACAACCAGCGCATAAAAAAGTGACGGATAATGTCACTATAAATGCGGATAATGAAACCCAACAATCGATATGCTGACGTAGTGACTTGGGAAACAGTCAGCTTTTCATAAAAAGTAACTCCGACATCATTTATATGCGTTTTTCGGTTGATTGCGATGTTGTCAATAGAATAATTGGAAAGAAATCTATTGAGTTTTCTGGTGAAAGATATGAAACGGCATTTGTCGATGTTTAAATTTAATTTGGTTGAAGAGCAATAATTTGTCACAGGATCTAGGCTCTGTTGAAGAAAGGCAACATCAGGTTATAATTAATAAAGGAAATATTCTTTAAAGTTGTAATTTTTTTTGTTTGCATGCATAAATCGCTAAAACAGTAATACAAAATACATTGTTTTCTTAGAAAAGTTACTAAAACTACTTCAAAATCGCATGCCACAAAGTCCCATTTATTTTGAATGCGCAATCTCCCTACTTCATGTCTCGTATCATAGCCCATATATATGAGGTAAGCACTATATGTTCTCGGCCTGGCATAAAAAGAATAATGTTTGAAAATTTCATTTTTCAACATAATTTCCATTCATTTCAATGTATTTATTACATCGATTAATTAATAATCCTATACCCTTGTGATGCTTTCCCTTCAAAATATTGCATTACGGCTGTTCACAACTAAATATCGTTATGAAAACGATGTCTTCTAAGATCTTTTTTAAATATGAAAATGAATAATATAGTGACTAGAAGCCATATCAAAAGTATGCTGTGGATGTTTAATATCTTGAAAGTTACGTTCGTGAACTGCAGCAGGATGTCGGGCGCATTGTTACACAGTATAATAAAACATCTTTTGACAATTTTCTTCGACGTTTTCACGAATATAGCATGATACTCGTATATACTGTTGACAATTGTATTGCAATCTTTAAATTCAATCAATAAATGCCCTCATAATCCTCAAATATGTGACCATCTGTTTGTTAATTCAACGACTTCTGCCTTTCTTAGACGAGATTCATCTAGTTGCAACAATTCCATCGACTCCTTGGATAAAAGATTATAATACAGATCCATTTTTCATCTCTTGTCACAATGGACTCCAAATTGACATGTTTAAAACGAACGCGCACATCGCTTATAATACCTTCACTTTCAAACGGCAATGTTCTAATACCAATTTTTCAATAACTGGATTTCAGTTAATTATGACGTTACCCCTTCACGTGGTCGTTCATCATCTTCAGGGGATTCTTGTCCCAAACGGAGACATTTTGCCCACTTTTTTACAGTGGAATATGAAGGAGATAAATCACCATAAATGCCCTCTAAACGTTGTTTAATTCGATTAGGTGTATTCCTTCCTTTGCTAAAAATTTAATGACCGCGCGGTATTCAATTTATAGCATAGGTTTAGCATATGAACAATTACGAGGACGGTCTGATATATTTCCGACCTTAACGTAAAGATGGCAGGACTCGTCAACAAAAGCTGATGAATGCGGTTGCGCATCTATTGGCAGATACTCACCAAAATTTCAGCCATTTTAGACGCGCAGTTGTTGTTTAACAATCATTTGAGTGAGTCGATGTAAAAATGGAAAAAATCGAGTATCGAACCGTCATTAAATATTTGTTTTTAAAAGGCAATACGCCTACGCAAATTAAAGATGAGTTGGACGCTGTGTACGGGGACTCTGCACCATCATTTACCACGATGAAATTTAAACGTGGCCGTACCAGTTTTGAAGATGATGAGTGTTAGGGACGTCTAAAAACTGCAACCATTGACTATATTTCCAAAATTCACCAAATGGTGCTAGACGACCGCTGAATTAAAGTGAGACAGATAGCAGAGGTTATAAATATGTCAAAAGAACATGTTTGTCATATATTGAATCAAACGTGTTCGAATGAACATTTCCATTGTCGGAGTTTAGATGCAATAAATCAGAGTTTTGGCGCCGATTAATTACTGTAGATGAAACTTGGATACACCATTAAACGCCCAAAACAAAAATACAGTCCAAACAGTGGACTGCGAAGTGGACTGCGGGGAATCGGCTCCAAAAAAAGCAAAAACTGTGTCTTCGCCTGGGAAAGTGATGGCGACTGTTTTTTGGAATAGTAATGAACTTATCTTAATCGATTATCTTCAAACAGGAAAAACCAATACAGGAGCATACTACCCATCATTACTTGACAAGCTAAAGGCAGAAATTGCAGAAAAGTGGCCACGTTTGCAGAAAAAAAAAATTTTTCACCAAGACAATGCGCCGTCTCACACCTCAGCGGTTGCCATGCTTAACCACCCTCCATTCTCACCAGATCCAGCCCAAAGCGACTTCCTTTTGTTCCCTAATCTCAAAATTGCATTCAGAGGACAGAGATTTTCGTCAAATGAGGAGGCAATCACCTCCGTAAACAATTATTTTGCAGAGAAAGATGCCGAGTACTATTTTGACGGGTTGAAGAAATGGGAGCATCGCTGGAAGAATTGTGTAGATTTAAAAGGAGGCTATGTAAAAAAAAATTTAAAGAAAAAATATCTTGTATCTTTGTTAGGTCGGAAACATTTCAGACCACTCTCGTCTGACACAACACACTGTGAATAAGTTTGAACATGTATAAGCCTCTAAGGCCGAGAACATATGAGACTTCTCTCGTATGTCAAAGATAAATTTATCTATTAGATCAATTTATCAATATGGACTATATGTCTTACTTCGACCAATGAAACTGTCAGACTTTTAAAAGAGGGATAAATGATATACCTTTAAAAACATAGAATAGTATATTAAAAAACAAGTTTCATAAGGCACCATTTTGCCGCACGAGATCAGTTTAGAAAACGAGCCGCGATAGCGGCGAGTTTTCTAAAGAGCGAGTGCGGCAAAAGGCCTTATGAAACGAGTTTTTTATACTATTTTTTCTATTTTGCGTTTTTTACATTAATAAATTGCTTAAATTGGAATTATTTAATTTGAAAGTTCAGAGTTTAATTTATATAAAGCATGCAGTTGGTCACACTTATACTTGACATTTTCAAATTTAAATCTTGCTATCGGCGCAGTATATTATATTACATATTATTTATTAATTTTCGTTAACATTACTTGATATTTCATTTAAAAATATAAACATGAGTGACATAGAAACATATATATGTTGTTGTCAATTGTATACAACATACGTTATTTATGTAAAATACGGACATATATCATATCTGTCAAATGTACATAAATTCTTGAAATCAAATGACAGCAATGATATTTATTTCTGTATTCGAACAACGCCAACATTGAAAAATGAAAAAAAGCGTATCGAAATGAAGCTCATTTCGATACTGTTTTGGGTTTCATAATGAGTTCATTTCGAACGCAAAATAGAAAAAGATGTTTTAAAAATTGTTTTTCTTTTTAGAACTCCTTATTACTCCCGATTGTAATAAGGTACATTTAAGAAAATTACAACAATTGATTCTGATTTGATTCTGTATTAGGTTGCACATTAAGAAAACATTCTTCTATCTAATCTAATAGTTGTATATAATAATGTGGTGAAACAAAAATTTAAAAAAATAGTTAAATGCATTAACATTAGAAAAAGAGAATAAATATTTAAATAAAATTTGTAATGATTTTGTACTCAACTTTTATATTTTCAGAATATATCAATATATTTTCCTAAACTGACTCTTTAATTAAAAACATAAAATAAATAAATCTCAAAAATATATAAGCCATTAAGCTGTGTGCACAAATTGAATTTTAATGACGAAACTTTGAAGCAATAACGTGCAGGTAAACCCGCTATTGTTCGGTTCAAAATTATTAATTCATATGCGGGAGTGAAATTAAGCGTTTCGAGGGAGACAAACAAAGTCCGGCCAGGTCCCCTCAACTCCTATAACGTAAAGATTACAACGATTACAATCATTAATTTATGTCAATTTAACTATATCTAGAGTAAGATGTGTAAGCGGCCGACAGTAACATCTAATATAATGTTGTTTCAATTATTATTTCGTAGTAAAAAATGACCCTGTAGTGGTTACATATTACACATGTTAAATTGGAGTTAGTATAGGAAATTAGTTTTTGTTAGACTGACGTTAATTAGTAATCCTGGCAAATTTTTTGGAGTCGTCTAAGTTATATGATATAACTTAGATATAACTTATATCTAAAGCTACATTATAGTGTAAATATTATGGGTGGTGTAAATTATGTTGACAAAACAAGTTGAGTGTTGGAAAATAATCATGAACGAAAACTTTGATAATTCGGCATTGTGTCAAGTACAGAGAAATAATAATAACGCTTTTATTTTCAACGAGATAAGTACAGAAAATAAGTAAAAAATAAAACTAGATAAGAAAGTAAATTATAAGTTTAATTCAGTGGCGGCTCGTGATAATTGTACGTGGGAGTCTCTCAGTTTTTTAAAGAACTAAATAGGTGGAAATAATATCAAATATAAATAAAAAAATAAATGATCACATAAATACAAGACTCACTTACGTTACTTGATATTTAAATCCAAGAGGAACGATGAATTTTGTCAGTTCTAATACTCGAAGTACGCGAAATTAACAAAAAAAAACTCCAAAACAATATAACACTCACAAACGGAGTTGAAAACGTAACTGTAACGAAATTATAAATGACAGGATATTGTCAATATACTGTCTTTTATAATTCTTTGATAAAGGTAATATTTACAGAAACATGTAAGAGATTATTTTAAATATATACATATTAATGTAAAACAGACTTTAAATCGCCGAATATCTACTATAATATATAAAGGTCAAGAAATAACTATCTATATACATATCTATATATGTATATATATATATATATATATATGTATATATATATATATATATATATATATATATATATATATATATATATATATATAAATATAATAACTTCGTGACCTTGGCATGATATGGTAAACCTAATCAGTAGGCGATTAAAGGTCTGTATATTACTTCAAAATATATGTATTTAAAAAACTCTACATGTTTCGGCTGTGTACGCCTTTATCAAGAGAATACAAAATATGAATGTCATTCATATTTTGTATTCTCTTGATAAAGGCGTACACAGCCGAAACATGTAGAGTTTTTTAAATACATATATTTTGAAGTAATATACAGACCTTTAATCGCCTACTGATTAGGTTTACTATATATATATATATATATATATAGTACATATATATAGTGCACATTCCGCGCAGATAAGTTTTTCACAAAATTTTTCATTTGTACTGACAACTTGTACAGTTGATGTCGCGGCTTGTTGCGTCTACAATCTAGGGCAAAAGTGATTTGCCGAATTGTAGAATTAAATGCAACAAATTATAGCGACAATCGCATGTAAAATGAGATTTAATAATTATTAATTTTCATACACATGAAGTTCATTACAGTTCGTATATATACACGTAGTATAGAAGTGAATATCATGTCTGTCTTCGGTAAGGTGCACTGATGATCTGTAAAAAACAGTGAAATATCGATATATGCACATTCCGCGCAGATAAGTTTTTCACAAAATTTTTCATTTGTACTGACAACTTGTACAGTTGATGTCGCGGCTTGTTGCGTCTACAATCTAGGGCAAAAGTGATTTGCCGAATTGTAGAATTAAATGCAACAAATTATAGCGACAATCGCATGTAAAATGAGATTTAATAATTATTAATTCTCATACACATGAAGTTCATTACAGTTCGTATATATACACGTAGTATAGAAGTGAATATCATGTCTGTCTTCGGTAAGGTGCACTGATGATCTGTAAAAAACAGTGAAATATCGATATATGCACATTCCGCGCAGATAAGTTTTTCACAAAATTTTTCATTTGTACTGACAACTTGTACAGTTGATGTCGCGGCTTGTTGCGTCTACAATCTAGGGCAAAAGTGATTTGCCGAATTGTAGAATTAAATGCAACAAATTATAGCGACAATCGCATGTAAAATGAGATTTAATAATTATTAATTCTCATACACATGAAGTTCATTACAGTTCGTATATATACACGTAGTATAGAAGTGAATATCATGTCTGTCTTCGGTAAGGTGCACTGATGATCTGTAAAAAACAGTGAAATATCGATATATGCACATTCCGCGCAGATAAGTTTTTCACAAAATTTTTCATATATATATATATATATATATACATATATATACATACGTGTCCGGGAAAATGTGGGAAATCTCTCGGATTCAGATAGAACATTAAAAAATAAGATGACAAGTTCCCATAATTTTTTTCCTAGCGGCCCTCCCTACAGAGATACGGCCTTCTAAAGGGCGCCACTGGAAATCAATTTTTCTTGAATAACTTTTAAACTACTTATTATAATTTAATGAAAATTTAATATGATAAACAGTAGTAAGGACCTCTTAAAATACTGCCCTTAAATTTAAATTAGCTTGTTTAGTTTACCAGGGGCGGACTAGGTTGTACATTTTAATGCTTACATTTTTAACACCCTGTATGATAAGGAGTTAAAAAAACAAATTTGGATACCTTGAACATTAAGCTAAAGAAAAGGTACTCTTGTTCATTGTCGATAAAATGAGCCGTTTTCGAGGAAAAAAAATAAAAGAATTAATGTTTTGTTTCTATTAAAAAGAACCATGTTTTTTATTTTTTTTTGTCTGCAACAAAGTGTGATACAAAAGTCTGAAATAAAACTGTTTTCAGTACTAAAAAACGCATTGTTTTTACAAACGTTACTATGGTACCAACGAATTAATAAATATCTTGCATTGACGTGTAAATTTTAAATCTTGTAATCTTTCATATTGTTAACACGTTGATCCTTTACTTCGATATTAATTTATTGAATTTTGAATATCTTGGTAAATTTAATTTGATAATGGGATACACATTTAGTGAGTATGCAGATATGCATCTTATGTACGGTCTTGCATCTTGCAATGCTTTGGAAGCAAGAAGGTTGTATGAAGAAAGATATCCTAATCGCAATATTCCAAATCAGAAAACATTTCAGCGACTTGACCAACGTCTAGGAGAGACTGGTGGGCGATTCCAGTTAATAAGGTAACATTATTGACTTTCTTTAATGTTTTAGGAAGTTTTGCGAAAAAAAGTACTGATGCTGGTGTGAGAAGAACAGTACGTACGGTGCAATTGGAGGAAAATATTTTGGATACTGTAGGTGATACTCCTTCAATAAGCACTTTAAGATTAGCCGCGCAGCTTAATACGTCAAAAACGACAATTCATGAAGTACTTAAAGAACAGTTGTTTTACCCTTATCATCTGCAAAAAGTGCATCTACTACTTCCTGAAGATTTTCCTCGTAGAATCCAGTTCGCAAACTGGCTGTTAGATCAGCAACGAACAAACCCAAACTTCATTAGCACTATTTTTTTTCCGATGAAGCAGGGTTTACCAAAAATGGTATTGTAAATTTACATAACTCGCATGTATGGGCTGATGAAAACCCTCATGCCACTGTCGTTCATCATTATCAACATCAGTTCCAATCAATTAATGTTCGGGCAGGAATAATTGGTAATTTTTTGATTGGACCATGCGTATTGCCGCCACGATTGAATGGTGAACTTTATTTACAGTTCCTTCAGAACGCTTTTCTGGATTCAATAGAGCATTTGCCACTTGCAACCCGCCAAAGCATGTATTTTATGCATGATGGGGCCCCACCTCATTTTAGCGTTGCTGTACGCGACCACCTGAATAACGTCTATCCAAACCGTTGGATAGGCAGAGGAGGTCCCATTGACTGGCCTCCACGGTCTCCCGACCTAACGCAAATGGATTTTCACCTGTGGGGTCATCTCAAAACCTTGGTGTATTCTTCTCCGGTTGATACTAGGGAGGAACTTTTACAGAGAATCACATTTCATTGTGATGTGATAAGAACAATGCTGGGTTGTCGTGGCGAGTACAGCAGTCCTCTATTCGTCGTGCCCGCGAGTGTATCAGAGTTCACGGAGCCCATGTTGAACCCACTTATGAAGTTTTTAATTGATTATTTCTAATTAGCGTATTTAGGTTCAATCGTTGCAAGCTTTAGTGAGTACATTTCTAAACATAATTTTTGTTAAGGTGCCTTTCTGGGACAAAACTGCATTTCTAAGAATCTTTGTAATTTTGTCGTATTAAATAACCTAAACTAAAACTTTTTTGTTCCTGGAATGACTTTTGTATCACACTTTGTTGCAGACAAAAAAAAATAAAAAACATGGTTCTTTTTAATAGAAATAAAACATTAATTCTTTTATTTTTTTCTCTCAAAAACGGTTCATTTTATCGACAATGAACAAGAGTATCTTTTCTTTAGCTTAATGTTCAAGGTATCCAAATTTGTTTTTTTTTAACTCCTTATCATACAGGGTGTTAAAAATGTAAGCTTTAAAATGCACAACCTAGTCCACCCCTGGTAAACTAAACAAGCTAATTTAAATTTAAGGGCAGTATTTTAACAGGTCCTTACTACTGTTTATCATATTAAATTTTCATTAAATTATAATAAGTAGTTTAAAAGTTATTCAAGAAAAATTGATTTCCAGTGGCGTCCTTTAGGAGGCCGTATCTCCGTAGGGAGGGCTGCTAGGAAAAAAATTATGGGAACTTGTCATCTTACTTTTTAATGTTCTATCTGAATCCGAGAGATTTCCCACATTTTCCCGGACACATTGTATATATATATATATATATATATATATATATATATATATATGTGATAAACGTAATGTTACGTAACATTACGTTTATTACAATTAGTATATATACACGCAGTATAGAAATGAAAGTCGTGTCTATTCCTGGATGTAGGTGCACCGATGATTGGTAAAACCATGAAACGCTGGCGTCTGCACATTCCAGGGTGGATACGACTTTCACACATTTTTTTCATATATATATATATATATATATATATATATATATATATATATAAGGTAAACTTAATTAGTCGGCGATTAAAGGTCTGGTTATTACTTCAAAGTGTATATATTTAAAATAATCCTACATGTTTCGGCAATGATGCCTTTGTCAAGGATATAAAAAATATATCTATAAGTAATAACCAGACCTTTAATCGCCGACTAATTAAGTTTACCTTATCATATCAAGGTCACGAAAATACTATATATATATATATATATATATATATATATTATATGTTCTGTTCTTTTCACTCAAAGTTGTATACAACCTATTCACCCACACATTGGATGCAGCATCACAAAAGCTATTGGCGAAGGGTTTAATTACGCAATAGCTCCTGCCCGTATACCAGTAGAAGAGATCATTTGTAGGGTAGAGGCAACTATATCTGAGATTGACAAGAATTCGGCCGAAGCAATCCGCCAAGATGTAACGCAAATACTACGGACAGCCAAACCACCAACGAAACACTTATCGCACGAAGAATTACGGGTACTTAAACAATTAAGGAACAACGAAGACATTATTATACTACCCGTGGACAAAGGAAATGCTACGGTGGTAATGAAGACAATAGACTACGACACTAAGATAAAAGCTCTCTTAGAAGACCGGCATACCAACCAATCACTACGGATCGAACAACATTCCTGGAGAAAACAACTAAAACTAAATCACGGAGAGTTCCATCTACAAGGAAATCCAAACACAACTCATTCCAAGGGAGAAGTCATCGAGATGTCCCAAATTCTACGGCTTACTAAAAGTCCACAAAGAAGGTGCATCATTAAGACCCATAGTCAGCTCCATTGGGTCACCTCTTCAACAGTTGTCAAGATACCTAGCCGAACAACTACAACCACATGCCGAAGAAGCCGAATCTTACATCAAGAACGCAAGCCACTTCATCGAGATATTGAAGTAAGAGGAAGTGGAAACAGATTGGCTATTAGTAAGCTTCGATGTAGGGTCACTGTTTACCAATATAACAGTAACCGAAGCTCTAGGGACCATCGAAAGAAAATACCAACCTCCAACATACATAATGAACCTGGTGAAACACTGCCTGGCAAACACCTAATTTATCTACGGCGATCAGCGTTACAAACAAACAGAAGGCGCACCGATGGGCTCTCCACTGTCACCAGTAATAGCGAACCTCTTCATGGAAGACTCGGAGAAAACAGCATTAAGAACGGCCACGCATAAATCCAAACTCTGGCTACGATATGTTGACGACACGTTCGTGATTTGGACACATGGAGAAGATCACCTTAAGAGCTTCCTGGAACATCTGAATAGTATCCATCCAAAACTAAAATTCACAATGGAAGTAGAATCAAACAATTAACTACCATCCCTCGACGTTTTGGTTAAGAAGAAAGAAAATGGAGAATTAATTCATACAGTGTATCGAAAATCCACACATCGGTACCTCAACGCACAGTCTCACCACCACCCAGCTCAGTTGCAAGCAGTTGTGAAGAGCCTAGTAATGAGATCACAGAGATTAACAGATGAAGACAACGTCATTCAAGAAATGGATAAACTCCACAATGCACTCCAGCAGAATGGCTTTAGCAAACGGGCAATCAACAAAGCATTAAAACCTAAACGAGCCACACCACAAGAGGAAAAAGAGGAATCAATAGCCAAAACTTACTTACCCTATGTCCTACGAAGACACAACATTGAAACCACATTCAAGGCAGACAGAAAAATCAGCACAGTCCTTCGGAATCCAAAAACAAGAATACCTTTAGGAAACCAGGGAATTTATGAAATTCCATGCCTTAATTGTGAGAAGACGTACATCGGCCAAACAAACAGAAGAGTAAACGTAAGAAGAGACGAACACCAAAACTCCATAAGAAAAGACGAGAAAACTTCATCTTTGGCTCAGCATGTAAAGCAAACGTCCCACACGATAGACTTCAGCAATACCTAGCCTGGTATACCTGGTCAACTTTTATTCAGCATAACTAGACGAACATTTCGTTCTCTGAAAGTTTTGATGTACGGGTGAAATTTAATGCTGTTTTGGTCCAAAAACTGCATATTTTTAAGCAAATTGGCATGACTTTTTTTCTTTAAATTAATTTTTTGCAAATTTTAAAACCAAAAAATTTATTCTGAAAGGTCTATTTTGTAGATAATTGAATACTAATTTTATAAAAAATTTAAAAACATTAATTTTTAAGGTGTATAGTCCAGTCGCAAAGTTAGGAAGAATAGTATATTAAAAAACAAGTTTCATAAGGCACCATTTTGCCGCACGAGATCAGTTTAGAAAACGAGCCGCGATAGCGGCGAGTTTTCTAAAGAGCGAGTGCGGCAAAAGGCCTTATGAAACGAGTTTTTTATACTATTTTTTCTATTTTGCGTTTTTTACATTAATAAATTGCTTAAATTGGAATTATTTAATTTGAAAGTTCAGAGTTTAATTTTTATATAAAGCATGCAGTTGGTCACATTGATACTTGACATTTTCAAATTTAAATCTTGCTATCCGCAAAGTATATTATATTACATATTATTTATTAATTTTCGTTAACATTACTTGATATTTCATTTAAAAATTTAATTTAATTAGTGACATAGAAACATATATATGTTGTTGTCAATTGTATACAACATACGTTGTTTGTGTAAAATACGGACATATATATATTTTTTATATTTTATTCTTTATAAAGTATTTTTTACGCAAATGTAATAAAACGTAATGAAATTCTTTTTTAAAATTATTCTTCATCATCTTCATAATTTTCAGTCAAATATTCAATAAATTATGTTTTAGAATAGGTTTGAATTGATTTTAGTTTATAATGTTGGTCCAACACATGAAGGATGTACTGTTTTTGTTGCTCCTGATGCGTTGGAACAGTATTAAATCGAGTCATTAAAGTTGCTCGACGTTCTGCTAGATTATTAACACTAACAAATTTTTAATGATTGCTTTCGCAGCATTGTTGTTCTCGTCTTCTTCCCATATCGCTGGATCGGAAGTCAAAAGTTCTTGATTATACCGGTGAATTCATGATTTGGTATCGTATCATATAAAAAATATGTATTATTTATTACTATTACTAACAAAATCGCACAACTCTAATGATATGATTTTGTTTGCTGGTAAATTTATTCTTTGTGGCTTGTCCGGGTACCCATCAACATTTAAGTTTTCTACCATTTTTCTTTTCATTTCCATGCTCACTTCATTATCGAAAAACGACAAAGCAATGTTTGTTTCATTTAGATACCACAGTTGTCCTCTTAACTGACAGTACCAGCCTTAGCAATTTTATATCAAGGAATTGCTTCTCCAAGAAATAGCAGACTTAGTTTTAAAAATTCAATATGGTCGTATCTGCTACCATCATGACCATCAACCTCACTTTCAATTTGGTCTTTAATAAAATTGTTAAATATAATAAATAATTTCATTCGACTTTTTTCTTGAAATATTTAGCTACTTCTGGATCTGTTATGCCAGGCTCAAAATTATCATGATTTAGTTGTGGCCATGTTGAACGAAATCTTTCAAACAACAAAATATTTGGTCTCATATTGTCGGTTCTACAGTTTTTTTGAAATGCACCTGCAACCAATAATTCCATAACATAATGTCTGCATGCAAAATGCCACAGCTGTCTATCTAGTATTGCACAAACTCCAATTGAAGTGCTAGTATTGCTTGCTATTGTATCGAAACACATGGCCATAACTTTTTCTTGTACATCCCAATTAATTAAGGCTGAATAAACAGCAACATCTTCCTTAGACTTCTTTTGACTACGTGTTTTTGGAATTCCTAATACCAAAGAAACTAACTCTCCGTACTTTATTTATCTTACGAAATATAAACTAATAAATAAAATAAATTATAAAAACTCCTCCTGCTTCTATCTACGCCCATGAAGAATGGAATTTAAATTTAATATTGAAGCAATTGCGTCACAATTCAATGACAAAAAACCAATGTGCGTTTAATCGAATGAATAGTGCTATTCAATAACTGCGTGTTGTACTTAGCGATGTTATAGACTATTTATATTATCCATCGTAATTTTATACAAAATAGGTTTTCCAGAATAAATTTTCCGGTCTTTAAAATTCGCAAAAAATTAATTTAAAGAAAAATTTTCTTAAAAACATGCAGTTTTGGACCAAAACAGCATTAAATTTCACCCGTATACCAAATCTTTCAGAAAACGAAATGTTCGTCTAGTTATGCTGAATAAAAGTTGACTCTAGACCATCAGCGACAAATTCAATATTATACGAGTTACGGACAGTTAAAGCGATCTCCCGTTATAAAGTTGATTTTGTAAACTTTAATTGAAAACCGGCTGGGTTTTTCCCCCCACACATTCCCAGTTTTTTTTGTAGATCTTATTTTTTTTATCTAAATTTTACGATAATGCACGGGGAGCAAAATTTTGCACATATGGGCAATTTAATACATAAATATACATACTTATATATATATATATATATATAGTAGATTAAATTAGTAGGTGATTTAAGGTCTGGTTTACTTTGATATGTATATATTTAAAACAATCTTACAAGTTTCGACACATAGTGTCTTTATCTAAGATAAAGACACTATATTAGATATATACATATTAAAGTAAACCAGACCTTAAATCGCCGACTAATTTAATCTACTGTAACACTCAAAGGTCAAGAATTAATTATCCATATATATATACAATGTGTCCGGGAAAATGTGGGAAATCTCTCGGATTCAGATAGAACATTAAAAAATAAGATGACAAGTTCCCATAATTTTTTTCCTAGCGGCCCTCCCTACGGAGATACGGAATCCTAAAGGACGCCACTGGAAATCAATTTTTCTTGAATAACTTTTAAACTACTTATTATAATTTAATGAAAATTTAATATGATAAACAGTAGTAAGGACCTCTTAAAATACTGCCCTTAAATTTAAATTAGCTTGTTTAGTTTACCAGGGGCGGACTAGGTTGTACATTTTAATGATTACATTTTTAACACCCTGTATGATAAGGAGTTTAAAAAAACAAATTTGGATACCTTGAACATTAAGCTAAAGAAAAGGTACTCTTGTTCATTGTCGATAAAATGAACCGTTTTCGAGGAAAAAAAATAAAAATTAATGTTTTATTTCTATTAAAAAGAACCATGTTTTTTTTTTTTTTTTTTCTGCAACAAAGTGTGATACAAAAATCATTCCAGGAACAAAAAAGTTTTAGTTTAGGTTATTTAATACGACAAAATTACAAAGATTCTTAGAAATGCAGTTTTGTCCCAGAAAGGCACCTTAACAAAAATTATGTTTAGAAATGTACTCACTAAAGCTTGCAACGATTGAACCTAAATACGCTAATTAGAAATAATCCAATAAAAACTTCATAAGTGGGTTCAACATGGGCTCCGTGAACTCTGATACACTCGCGGGCACGACGAATAGAGGACTGCTGTACTCGCCACAACAACCCAGCATTGTTTCTTATCACATCACAATGAAATGTGATTCTCTGTAAAAGTTCCTCCCTAGTATCAACCGGAGAGGAATACACCAAGGTTTTGAGATGACCCCACAGGTGAAAATCCATTGGCGTTAGGTCGGGAGACCGTGGAGGCCAGGCAATGGGACCTCCTCTGCCTATCCAACGGTTTGGATAGACGTCATTCAGGTGGTCGCGTACAGCAACGCTAAAATGAGGTGGGGCACCATCATGCATAAAATGCATCATGCAAGTGGCAAATGCTCTATTGAATCCAGAAAAGCGTTCTGAAGGAACTGTAAATAAAGTTCACCATTCAATCGTGGCGGCAATATGCATGGTCCAATCAAAAAAATTGCCAATTATTCCTGCCCAAACATTAATTGATTGGAACTGATGTTGATAATGATGAATGACAGTGGCATGGGGGTTTTCATCAGCCCATACATGCGAGTTATGTAAATTTACAATACCATTTTTGGTAAACCCTGCTTCATCGGTAAAAAGAAAAGTGCTAATGAAGTTTGGGTTTGTTCGTTGCTGATCTAAAAGCCAGTTTGCGAACTGGATTCTACGAGGAAAATCTTCAGGATGTAGTAGATGCACTTTTTGCAGATGATAAGGGTAAAACAACTGTTATTTAAGTACTTCAGGAATTGTCGTTTCGACGTATTAAGCTGCGCGGCTAATCTTCGAGTGCTTATTGAAGGAGTATCACCTACTGTATCCAAAATATTTTCCTCCAATTGCACCATACGTACTGTTCTTCTCACACCAGCATCAGTACTTCTTTTCGCAAAACTTCCTAAAACATTAAGGAAAGTCAATAATGTTACCTTATTAACTGGAATCGCCCACCAGTCTCTCTTAGACGTTGGTCAAGTCGCTGAAATGTTTTCTGATTTGGAATATTGCGATTAGGATATCTTTCTTCATACAACCTTCTTGCTTCCAAAGCATTGCAAGATGCAAGACCGTACATAAGATGCATATCTGCATACTCACTAAATGTGTATTCCATTATCAAATTAAATTTACCAAGATATTCAAAATTCAATAAATTAATATCGAAGTAAAGGATCAACGTGTTAACAATATGAAAGACTACAAGATTTAAAATTTACACGTCAATGCAAGATATTTATTAATTCGTGGGTACCATAGTAACGTTTGTAAAAACAATGCGTTTTTTAGTACTGAAAACAGTTTTATTTCAGACTTTTGTATCACACTTTGTTGCAGACAAAAAAAATAAAAACCATGGTTCTTTTTAATAGAAATAAAACATAAATTTTTTTATTTTTTTTCCTCGAAAACGGTTCATTTTATCGACAATGAACAAGAGTACATTTTCTTTAGCTTAATGTTCAAGGTATCCAAATTTGTCTTTTTTAACTCCTTATCATACAGGGTGTTAAAAATGTAAGCATTAAAATGTACAACCTAGTCCGCTCCTGGTAAACTAAACAAGCTAATTTAAATTTAAGGGCAGTATTTTAAGAGGTCCTTACTACTGTTTATCATATTAAATTTTCATTAAATTATAATAAGTAGTTTAAAAGTTATTCAAGAAAAATTGATTTCCAGTGGCGTCCTTTAGGAGGCCGTATCTCCGTAGGGATGGCCGCTAGGAAAAAAATTATGGGAACTTGTCATCTTATTTTTTAATGTTCTATCTGAATCCGAGAGATTTCCCACATTTTCCCGGACACATTGTATATATATATATATATATATAATATTTTCGTGACCTTGGTATGATATGGCAAATCCAATCAGTTGGCGATTAAAGGTCTGTTTTACTTCAAAGTATATATATTTAAAAAACCCTACATGTTTCGGCAATGATGCCTTTATCAAGGATATAAAATATAAATGAGAGAATATAAATGTCAAATAATTGAGTTGCTATGGTTTAAATTATTCAAAGATACATTCCAATTGCATAATAATAAATCATGCCTTAGTATTCCAAAAACAGATAGCAAGGTGTGAACATATGTGTTGTTCGCTGCTAGCAGCTTGTGTCTCTTTCTGGGTATGAAACTTGTGTGTTGGTTGCTGCTGGCAGCTTGCGTCTCTCACTGGGTGTGTGGTTTTGTGTTTGTGTGAGCGCGTAAGTGTAGGGTTTTGTATGTTGGCGTGTTCGTGCGTGTGTTTAGTTACAGGTCGCGAAAAATTTAGAGAGATCGGATAGCCAGCCGTTGCGTAGGGCCGCCAACCCTTTCCCGGCAACTTCTTTACTTTTCCGTGCAGTACTTCGACGGCCCGACGCCCGCCCCATCGAGGCAAGGCACAGACCAGCGAAGCGCACCCTGCACGGGGTTGCTCATTGCCAACCGAGGGAACACTCTTAGTGGCTACTTTGGTCGACGACGGTCACACTTTGTGCCATCTTAACGTTTTCCGCTAAAGCTTCTACATTATTTACAAAAACATATTATTTTTTCACATAATCTCCCGTCATTTTCGCTTGTGCTCGTAGCCATTGGGGCACAAACTCCTATACTGCTTGGTTATTGTGAAACGCCGACCTCCAAGTGCTTCTTTCAAGGGTCCAAAGAGATGAAAATCACAAGGCGATATGTCTGGACTGTAGGGAGGACGCTCTAATACTTCCCAGCCCAGGCTGTCTAATTTTTGCTTTGTGACGTTTGCTGAATGAGGTCTGGTATTGTCATGAAGAAGAATCACACTTTTGACAGATTTCATCTTACTTTTTCGTTGCAAGGTCAGCTTTGTGGCATCCAGAAGCTCGCAATAATATTTCGCATTAATTGTGCGTCGATTATGGAGAAAATCCACGTGAATAGCGCCAAGTCGATAAAAAAAACAGTTGCCAAAACTTTTTCAGCTGACAACCTGGTATTCGCTTTCACCGGAGCCTTTTTACTGCTCTTTCTCCACTTCATACTCGCCTACTTTGATTCTGGAGTGTAATGCGGAACCCATCTTGCAGACACCTTGTGGAATCCAAAGTCCAGTGTCACGATGTGCTGAGCACTCTCGTAACTAATGCTAAGTTCCTCGTCAATATTCCAGAGCATTATGCGCCTGTCGTCCTCCATGAGTTGTCGAACCGCCTCTATACTGGCTTCAGTCGTGTTTGCCCTCGGGCGGCGATTGTGGCTCTGGTTCTCAACGTTTTCGCGCCCTTCAGAAAATTCCTTGTGACATGCAAAAACACGAGTTCGTGAGAAGGTGTTGTTGCCGAACTATGCTTGTAATCTCAGCAAAATTTTCTTTGGTTTCGCCAAAAACTTAATAATTATCGGTTGCTCCACAGAAACATGCACTTGTTGCTAGCTCATGGTTTCTATATAGTACTAGGGTTACCTGAGAGAATTCGAGTCGTTACTATCCCCTCCCTAAACTCCCATCAGCTGAAAATCAATCCGGGTCAGCCCCGTTTACATTTGATATACCCTCGTATTTCAAACATTTTGTTTGCACTTGCTACTGTTGTTTATTTGTTTTAGATTGTTTTGTAAATATTATTTACACTGGGTTTTTCTAAAATCAAGAGTTTGTGTAAATTATATGGCTTATGAATTGACCACACATTGTCCACAGGTTATTCTATGAAATGTTTGATTATATTTAACATGCATGTAAGTTACTTAACAAATACTTGATTTAACATATGTAGGCGTGAGTTTTTATTTTATTAATTAATTTATTATTAATTAAATTATAACTACTGAATCGTAGCCTAAGATTTGTTGACTTTGTACGTAGAATTTATTATTGCATAACGTATTATACAGGTGCACTCAAATCACAACCCATTTCAACTACCTTCTGTTCTTATTTACTCATCTTTTCTCTATTTAAATTTATATCGCATTGAAGAACACAGCAATATGTATATGTATTTCGACAATGTTATTCTCACAAGGACGAAGCAATGTTGAATATATTTAGACTAGATGTTAGTTTTCATTTGAACTAACCTTGTAATTAATGCAAAACGATAAATCGATAAAGCTTTACAATTACATAAGTCTTAATAGTGTATTAATGTTTGCCTTCCTCAAAAATTATTAGTACGAAATAAAAACAGCCGTGAGTAAATCTCGACCAGTCCGACAGGTTTGCCATTTGCAGTCCCGTCGGTTTTAATGTATGTAGGTAGTTGTATTTATGTAGAATGCCTTCGCATTATAAGTTACCATATGTGCCTTGACTAGATCAGGTAACGGTTTCATCTTCTGATTACTACAGGTTCCGAGTTTACTAGACGTATTAAACGAGTTTTTCACTAAGAAGAGAGTTCTCATTGCAACGTCTTCCGCGTCGATAGAGACGCACGCCTGCTTATCGATGCGGTGGTCTCGTTTAATTACGAATGCATCTGCGATTAAACGAGACCACCATGTGTACTGGTCGAACGAGAAAATTTTTTTTTTTTGTCAAATAGGAGAATCCATGTAGTTAATTTGATTCAAAATAAACCCTAACGTGTAATTTACAGATTTCAATTAGGCCAAAATTCTGAGATTTCTTCCGAGTTTATAGCAATAAAAGCACTTGATATCTTAAAATATTAAATTCGAATTCCATCTGCTAATACCGGAAGTTAATACTAAATTTCGTATTTAAATGGGACGTGTTATGTAAGCTCCCTTTCGTTGTTAAGTGGATAATATTTCATTATGAAACAGACATGTAAATAAATTTACATATCTGTAACTGTATACTTGGACAATACCTCGTATTTTCGGCATTTACTTCTGCTTAAGACATATGTTTCTGCCATTTATAGGCGTCGTCAGCTAAGCTAATGAAGCAATGTATACAAATGATACAAATTTTTATAAATCTGTATTTGTATATGACATTAAGCCGAACCGCTCATTAAATATAGCAAGTTTCATCCTATAAGGTGGCACTTATTTACGAGTGACATCTTACGGACGAAAGAGACTATACCAAAGAAAGCGATCATTCGATTGACAAGCTATGCTCATACGAACCGAAAGGAATACGGGTAGTCCTTCTAAAACGAGCCAGGTGGCGGTAGATGAACAGGTAGTGTAAAGCTCTTAAAAGTATACCTAATTCCGAAACAGCTTTGCAAAGCTTGAAAGGATACGGATTAACATCCGCATTGTTGTGGTAGTTATAAACAATTTAAGAAAATTATATAAAAGGGTTGTCGCTAAATAATTATTCTATTTCATACTCATGTCAAAAATGACATTTTTCGGATTATTTATTGTACAAAAAATGGAACATTAAAGTCTTAGTACTTTAAAGTAAAATATTAAAGTTCAAGTACTTTAAAATTATACGTCAGTTGTTGACAGGAATAATTCAAATTTATTCAAATTTCAAGAAATGATTTAATTTAATAACAATAATAACATTACTTCATTAACTACTTGATAATACAATAAATATCTTGTAATCTCATTTGTATCCATTTTAAAACGAATAATCGAATAAAACAGAAAATTGATGTGGCTTTTTCATTTTTATTTGTAACAAACTTCTATCGCTATGGAAATATTAATTACCGCTTACTTAACTTTTACGAATAATTTCTGCGAGATATAAATGTCATTTTTGACATATGAAATAAATTCATTTCTGTTTATTTAAAAGGCATTAAACTTTGGAGTGTGAAATAAACCGTTGTTTTCATTACGAACGAAAAATGTTTTTAAAGGTCCTCGCAAGTAACTCCGTGCGCGGCTGACGCCTCGGCTGTAAACCACTTTCTCGTCCTTTAAAATGTCACTTTTCGTTCTTAATAAATAAAATACTATTTCGTCACACCTACTGCGTAAGTAAACAATTATGACACCTTTTTTTGAAACGTAAGTGACACTTTACATATCGTATTGACAGTTGCTATGGTAGCGGGCTGTAATATTTATTACGACCCTAGGGAAATAATAGCAATATTAGAAAATTTATGACAAATTTATTTCAAACATGATTAATTAACATAACTAGGAAAAATACAAAAATTTATGATTTTGTAATATTAAATGTAAACGAACAATTAGCTATCTGAAAAATAGAGTCTTCTTTCTTACTAGGCAAGTTTATATTTTCAATAATGTCAACATTATTAATGGCCTAATGGAATCATCAACTTTCTTCTCATTTTTCTGTATCACAGTTGAGCAAACAGCCTCTGTAATATTTTGTTTATATAAAATTCGGTCAGCTATCTGTACTTTATTTATTATTGAATCGGAAACATAGCTTTCTGCCACGGTAGAAGATTTCCATCCGCCGTGTCTTTTCAGACCAAGAACATCAATTCCTGAATCGGCTAATAATGTTGCCGAGGTCCTTCGAAAGGAATGTCCGGTGTAGGTAGTGGCGTTCTCCAACGACAAGTATTTTGCTATTTGGCTAGGAATTTTTGCGAGTGTTTTTTCCTACAGGCTGATTTCTACATTTACCAAAACTGTACTTTAAGAAAAATCTATCATTGGTAATATTTTCTAATCTCAGACCAATGTATTTTTTAATAATTAGCATAAAATTAATTGGATATTCTTCCTTCGCAATAATTGTAAAAGAACGTTTTAATCCATTTTTAGTATCCGGTATTTTAATTATTATTACATCATTTTTATTTTCCACATCTTGAATTTTCATTTTAACTAGTTCATCTTTCCTACAAGCCCCAGCAATTCCCAAAATCATAACAACCTACAAAAAGTTAGTTTAGAATGAACACGAATTAAAAAGAATCATTCTGTAAACTTACCTTCATCAACAAATATGTATCGTCGGAAGCTTCAATAAGAAATTTATTCATTTCCTCTCTTGTAAAGATACTAGACTTTTTAGTCTTAAAACCATCATTTTTACGCTTCAAAAATCCTTTCAATTTGGGATATTTTGAAATATCTTCATTTTCGTTAATAAATATGGTAGTTTTTAACATGGAGTTTTCACACCATAAACTGTTTGGTGATTTTAACTTCATAGATCTATCACGAAAATATGCCAGCATTACACTTTCTGAAATACTCTCCACATACCTCTGGTGACACCAATCTTTGAACATTTTATAGGTTTCATTGTATCTGTTTTTAGATTTCTCCGGCAAAATCTCAGTACAAGCTATAATAGCATCCATCTCTATTTGATTCATGTTTATAAATTTTATTTAGAAGAAAAACTTTTGAAAATCTATTGCATATACTTTGACATTTATCAAAAATATAAATTTATATCGACACAAACATGGTTACCATAGATACGACAAATATTCCTGACTTGATGTTACTAATGTCAACTAATGTGTATACATATAGTAAAAGTAAAGTGGAAAATCATTCAAATTCGTCTATTTAAAAAAAACGTAGGTATGACGAAAAAACTCATATGCACCACGGTTTGTACAGTACACTTTCATGGTCTCGAATACATGCAAACCTCGACCCTACGGGTTTCGGTTTGCAATCGTATTCTCGACCATAAAACTGTACTTACGAACCTAGGTACATAAATAACTATTATTTTTACTTTGAAAAAAGTTCAGATGCAGTTAAGGAAAAGGAAACATATTCCAGGTATATAAAAAGAACGTGTAATGCTAAAATATTTACTATAACCGAAGACTATATATTTTCTAAAAAAGTTGGAATATATAATTATGGCGGCATATCTGAAAACATACTAATTAATTTAGCAACTTCGTCAAGAGGAAAGTAGAAGATAGGCTAGCAGAAAATCCCGCAAGTCTAATAAAAAGTGAAATTAATGCCAATATGTTAGAGATATTAACAATAAAAGGTACCTATTACATGTGTTCATAACAACCTTATTCGCGCAAAACTTAACTTTGTAACTTTGGCTTTCAAAATCCATCCAAGATGTTCTTCGAAATTTGGATGTCACTTAATTCAAGTATATTATATTTTAAATTGTAAGATAAGAAATGCTTAAGAGTTTGGATAATAATTTAATTGCGGTCTGTCTAAAGACCGATTAGGAACGATTAGGAACCAGATGGTCCGCCTCCTCCCCCCCCCCCCCGGGGGGGGGAGGCTATTACTAATAGAGAAATCAGAGAAATGTAATTTGTTTTTGTGAAAATTCAGAAATATATTAATCTGAATAATATTAATACCTGTTTAATTACCTTCGTTCAATATCTTTCGCTACAGCCATTACCATTGTTAAAATTTTTAGAATAGTGTCAATTACTGTATCGTACGAAAACATTCCTCCAATATCTATCCTAATATGAAGAATGTAGTGACCATGTTTACTTATCGATAGAAAATATAAATTTTCACGACGACAAAAAAGTAAGAGTTTTTTTAGGGATTCAGGCTAAGCAAATAGCTTTGAATGTTTGCAATAACTGAAAATCGAAAAATAACGAATCTACACTTGAGTTAGATATTATAAAAAGAACAAAGTTAACAGAAGTCCTTTGTGGAACAATTTACAGAATTGTCAAATATGGCGCTTAAACAAGAAAAGGGAGAAACGATAAAGGATTCTTAAAAAAAATTCCATGGTAGTGATAGTGATGAAACGAGTATCGAAGTTTCCAGAGAAGATTAATTAGGATATGTATCTCTATATAAATTACTATTTCTGTTTTGATATCCCTTATATCAGATCTACGAGGAATCTCCACTCTATTATACGGAAAGTGAAATGGGTTAACAATTCTAGAATAGGTGACAATGTCACATTTGTCAATATTCAGATAGATGTTGTTTTCATTACACTATTTGTGCGCCAGTTTCAAGTTGTTATCCAGTTCATAACAATCATCTGCATTAGTAATTTTCATTTAAATTTTCAGGTCACCGCGTAAATTGAAACTCAACAATCCAATGAATTATTGAACATTTATTGCGTAGCTTCTACGTATTTGGCACTCCAGTCAATTAAAGAGGGAGATAGAAAATCCTTACAGGACCTGAGGACTAGAAAACGTGTACCAAAATGCACTCCAAAAATTAAACAGAAGAAACTATTTTGAAGAAAACAAAGATGTTGTATGTCATATATGTGATGACTATTCGCTATTTTTTAATAGCATCCTTCGCTATTTCAGGTCTTGCGTTTGTGTATGTTCCTTCATTAAAAGTTTCGCAATTAGTTGAAAGGAAAAAAGCACACATACATACGCGTTATTTAAAGTCCTTTTCTCTTAACGACATGTCTAAAGCAGATAGCAGAGACAATCAATTAAAACTCTGAAATTGAAAATTGACACCCTATAATTGCGAGAAGAGTTTTCTTGCTTATAAAGAGACTTCCGTTTTGCAATTCTCTCGTGTTCACGCCTCTATACACGATCGATGTGAACAAAAAGGAATTAATTTCACACAGGTGAACTTTAATGCTTCCGCCCTTCTCACTTCCAATCAGACCCTAAATAAAATTTAGTTTACCGCGTTGTACGACTAGTGCCGTTTTCTAATATTACCTGTCGAGGGGATGTACCCCGAGAAGGTAGGGAACGAATAAGTTCAACTGTTGAAGTCGAAATTTAATTTAAAGTAAATGCATATTTAATCAGGGCAGTACAACAGGGGAAGAGACAGTTTTGTATCTCAGCTCCTCTAAAGTCCGCACCTCATCAAGACTTTGGTGTAATGGACGGGAGGGGGGATACAGAAATTGGGGTCGGCGGTAGAATGGGTGGTGCTTCGCTTTTGGAGAATATCGTGACGTTTTACCAGTTCTGACACCGTCTTCCCCTCTTCTTCGTCGAGAGGGTTCTGACTTAATTATCACATTATTAAGCTGGCAGATTGCTTTCGCCGTATCCATGGTGACAGATAGGAATTTGACCAAATGCTTATCAAGGGAATTATTGTGATACCGCTACCGGTTAGGCACCCGCTTTCGATTTGCACGTTGAGGATTTCCTCCGTTAAAAGGTGTTACATCATCCGATTTAATATTCATTGGAAGTAAAAGAAATTCGATAATATTTCCCTTTTGAGTGCATAAAGTGTTTGGTTAGAAAATTAACATAATTTCAGTATTTAGTATTAACTAAAATGGGCGAAGAGAGATATAAATATAAATGATATGATTTAAAAAATTTAAAATAGGTAATAATTCAAAATTAATCATTTCGAATATTGAATAATTAGAATTGCATTAAATAAGGTCTTTAAGAAATCTGGATGACAATAATAATAATAAAAACCCAAGCAAATTTGAAGTCATGACGTCCCCTTTTGAATTCGATGACCTGATGATTCTGAAGTATTTTGATGCGCTGATTACGAATATGTATTCAGTTTTTCTCCATCACGTTCAGTTTGTTCATAGTAAACATAGCAAGAAAATTGGAAAAAAGACACATTTATATTAAAAAAGTACATAATTCTAGAACTTGAAAACTATTGAAATTTGATAAACGATTACTTGTTTATTGCCCAAACATGTCACATATCTTTGTGAAACATTGTCCTTTTTCTCTGAAATTTTTATTATGAGATTTTCTCTTAAATTTTCGGTTTGGCTCATCACGCCTTAGCAGCCAACAGTAGTTCGCCAAGATGTTTGTATTCCACCTTAGCTGATACCTCATTTCCATATCTTTCTCTTCGCTAACGGTCCCTAAATTTTCCAGAAAATAGTAAATATGCGAATTCAGGAAATGAAGTTTAATGCTCAAAGAACAGTCCGTTAAGCAAAAATTTGTAATCATACGAGGGTACCACCGATTATTTCCGCAAACTAATACATATTTCTATTGAATCAAAGGTATCAAACATGCTATGAAACATATGTTTATTGTTTTCTATTTTGACAGTTCGAATTTAGTTTTGATAACTGCAATAGTTATTTTCCAAGCTAATTTCAAACCGTAAAAATGCATTTAACGAGAGAAAATTTTAGAGTCATGATTTACTATGATTTTAAAAGTTCAAAACAAAGTGTTTCAAGACTTCGTACTGCATTTGGTGATCAAGCTCCTTCTCAGAGGAATGTTTACAACTGGTATAACGAATTAAATTTCAAAGGGTTTCACTTAGTCACGATTTTCGCGAAGGAAGGCCAATCTCAGCCGTTACTGACACAAATGTCGACGCCGTACGAAGAATGATTCAAGACGACAATCGAGTCACGTATAGGATTATTAGGAGCACCTTGGGTATTGGCATGGCTGCAATAAACAAGATTTTACAGGAACAAAAACAATACCAAGTGCAATGGTGTAAAAACACGCTTAAGAAATATGTTGGAGGTAGGTCTAAAGCAGTTTACAACATCATTACTGGTGATGAAAGCTGGACATGTGAATTTGAACCGGAATCAAAATGGCAGTCAGTTCAATGAGTGTTTCCAACGGAACTTAATCCAGTCAAAGTGAAAAAATCTCGAAGTGTTTGAAAGAAAATTCTAACCAGTTCCTTCTCAAAATCAGGACCTATCACAATAGTCGTGCTTGAAAATAAACGTATGGTTACCGCAGATTGGTACACGACAGTATGTCTGCCAGATGTTGTTCAAAAGGCTCGTTTACGACGCCCTAGATCGGAGATTATCCTTCTTCACGACAATGCTTCAAAATTACTAGATCATCCGCCATATAGTCCGGACCTGGCACCTTCAGATTTCTTTCTATTTCTCAAAAACTAAAGGATAAAATGCGTGGTGTACGATTTGCAAGCCCAGAAGATGCAGTGGAGAGCTTCAAAAACCTTATATCTGAAGTGACTCAAGAAGAGTGGAATTTATGCTATGATAACTGGTTTTATCGAATGTCTAAATGCATTAAGTTTAAGGGCGAATATTTTGAAAAACATAGAATGGAAATAATTTTTGACTACAACATTTTGTTTTATTAGTTTGCAGAAATAATCGGTGCCACCCTCGTATTTGCCACTATTTCTTTATAATCAGGGTTTTTATTGTTCCTTAAGAAAATTTTCAGCACCTCCTCAAAAGATTTCCATGCTTCTAACTCAGTTTACGATATAATCGAATTTTTCATCTTTCACTAATTTCTTATATCAGGGCCAACAAAAATTCCTTCTTTCAGTTTAGCGTTTGCAAATGATGGGAAAGTTGTATGCAGATATTTGGAACCTTCTACTTCTTTATTTAAAGCCTTCGAAACTGTTTCGCCATATCCAGCTTAATGTGTAAAGGAGGTAGCAAATTTTTTTCTCGGGGAACCAAGTTAAAAAATTAAATTCACAGAATTCTTTGTCCAGCTATTTTCTACCTTGAGAACTTTCTTTATATTCACATTTCATTAAAAAAATTTAACAACTCTATATATTAATAGGATTAATAGGACGTAGTAAGGCTAAACTCACCCATTTTTAATGTAATAAAGACGTATTGTTTATACTAATTACGTAGTATTTAAGAAATTATGAATGGGAATTTAATCTATTATCCTAATAGGGCCATTAAATGCATTAACAATTAGTTAGAACTCGTTTAAAAAGGTTTTACCCATTTTAGAATTGAATCCTCCGAGCAATTTTAAGCAAAATCTAAAATGCTAAATAAAAACAATCTGACGTGATGGATTTTTTGACTATTTTTCTCGTACTTAGTGCATTAAAAATTATCGTAGGCGTTAACCAAATCCTAAAGGGGAAAACCATTGTAGGCTTGTGAATTATTATTATTATCATCCAGATTTAATCAAGATTATTACAAATCTTTCTTTCTAGCATAGTTAAATCGTATATAGAGTCCAAAAAGACGACATTTCCAGGTACCAATAACCTTTACAACATTATAAGAGATCACACAAAGTTGCACTATAATAAATAAATATGGTTATTGCTTGTATAAAGATTGTATAAATATTGCATTCTCCCTGACGGTTGCTATATAAGCGACTGTGAGCCGTGTGCAGGCAGTGAGTTAGTCAAAGTGAATTCATAAAATTAAAAAGACAGTGCTTTGAAATTAATAAGTGTTGACCTCAAGTCCTAATTCCCAGAAAGAGGCTGAAGTAGTATTACAAATTGGAAATTTGTTACTTTTTGTTAAAAAGCTCCGTTAGTGTAGAAATTATCTTGACTTCTTTTGTTATGTGTGGGAATTTTACTCCAAAGTCTCAACAAAGGACAACTGCACCAAAACTTAAGAATATTAACATCTATACTTTGATCTTCCAGTAGCACATCAGGATAAGACCTGGGTAGAATATATTACATGTAATTCATATTTCTGTGGACTTAGTTGTATACAAATCGTTAGGAGCGAAGAAAAGTGTCAATAGCTCTTATAAAACCTGCGATATGGAGGAAATCAAGACATAATTTTCAAACTTGCTTTTGTAACTGTAGAGTCTGTAGGCCAATCTGTCACAATGATACTCTACTATTTACCATACCCCCACCAGATGCGTGATTTCCTAGGAAGAAAGAGTGGAGACTAATGAAAGGGCTGACGGTTACGGTATATCATATTTAGAATAGGTTCCACAATATCTCAGAGATTATTGAAAAATTCAGTCAAATAAAATTAAATGATTTTAGGGATTTTATTCTTTTCCAAGAGAATGCAGAACTTGCTGCGAAGAAAATAATTTATTGAAACGAGGTATTTATGTGTTATCAAAATCATTCCAATCGTTTTTAAAGTAGATGAGAATAGACTACGATGTGAATGGAGTATTTGAAATTCGTAATATTATTTATTTATTTATGCAAGAACACGATCTGTTCGTAATTATTAAGAGGCTTTCCGCACTTAACGCGAACATTTGCTATGGAAATATTCCTTACCTATCATTAATAACGACACTGTGAGGTGATCTCTTCCTGACGATCTCATGGCACCTAAGACGGTACCCACTAAAACACAGCACACCGCCACTACTGCTATTAAAGCTATGAACCATCGCAATGAACCTGGCTTCCATGCTAATAATCCACAGCAACTTTTTGGAGGTTCTTCTGAATATCTTGTCCTGGAAAAACAGAAATAACGTGGTTAGAAAAAATATGGCTAAAATTAGCGTGAAGTTTGTTTAAATTATTAAATTTTAAAAAGTGAAAAGTTTGTTATACAGAAAGGAAGCAAATTATATTTAAGCATTTTGAAATTTATCCTTTCGATCTTTAGAAATCCACATGCACTGTTTTCATATCAAGATTACACGAACTTTGTATTCAGGTCGTTGCCATTTCAATTTTGTAGTTCACTGTGACATCACAGAGCATTAATATTGATGTCTACTGCATGTACAACGTTGTACCTTGCATGCTAACTCGGAAATTGGCATAATAAATGGTTACTTCACGAGTTCTTACATAAACACAATGGCAATCTATTAAATAAATATTATGGAACTGAGTGTGTAGACTGAATTGAATGCATGTGTGTACATTGAAATGTTAGATTTGAGGTGAAAAATTTACTTGGAAAAGGCATTATGAGAAGGTAAGAAAGTTAAACTACTATTAACTAAAAAAATCCAGGAGGATATTGGAACATTCAGCAGAAAATATCAACTATTTTATACGCCTAATAAGTTCCCTGTACCCTAAATACCTGGATAGCTTTTTAAAATTAAAAAAGATAAATAAGATAGCTTGGGTAGCTTTTTAAGATAAAAAAGAAATATTTGCTGAGCAGAATTATTTAATATGAAAGATAAAACCACTATTAGTTTATAATAACATTTGCAAGATATAGATATTCTATAGATCTGGATGTTTGGTTAACATTTATTGAAGATTTAACTAAAAATAGATAAATAGTTAAATAGTTAATGATGTAATTTTACAAAAAAGGCTAGATTAGCAAAATAGCAAAGTATACAGTGTGGTCATAAAGTTTGGAACCAAGCTTAAAACCGCATTATTTTACATTTTTAAAGTTGGATATTAACGACTCTGAGTGATCTGGAGAGTCTATTGAACTCAAAACAATTGCAGAGAATATGGAGAAAATTTTTAATATGGTGATGGAATGATGGATAATGGCCTTCATAATATAAATTTTATCTATACAGAATTGTTGCCTCCTAAACTCTGTTAGTTGTTCCCTCTATTTGTCACCAATTTCAGACCTAAATCTAATACATTACTTCTATTAATTTATTAACAAAGATTACGGTTCACATGCATAACTGTGAAAGTAAACAACATTTGAGCATATTTTCTTAAATGGCTGATTCGATTGAACGCACTAAAATAGAGATCTTAAATTTAGCAGTTTTGCACTTTCTGATTATTCTCTGTCCATGTCCTGAAAAAATACTTAACTTTATATAGTCTACCCTATTTATGATTTCACATTGTTATTAGTAATTAAAAATAGTGTCATCATTGCAAAATGATCTATCTTCATCACAAAAACGTTTATTTAACAGTCTTGCTGAAATATTTATCATTAACTTTTCAGATCTAGTCCTATTACTTTATCACCTTCTCTACTTTTTGTGTAACAATCTCTAAGGAATTCATTTCGATAACAGTGCTATTTTTCAAAAAGCCAATAAGTTCGTATGTTATTAATAACAACACACTAACTTATTATTGTTCGTATGTTCTTTTAATTTTCGGTTTAATAAAAATGTAACAAAATTATTTATTAATGTTACTTTGGACAGGTATTAAAGACTTAACACTTTCGACCTCAGGGTTTCCATGTCGACTCGTCAATAAACAACTTTAAGCTATCAATTTGCTCCTGGGCAAATGATGTTTCCATTATTTGTGGTTGTAAAATATTATTTTACTTGCATGTACCAATTTTGACGAAAGCCCTGTATATTAAAATATTCTAATATTTTCGGGTCGTTTCTCAGGAATTTTGTCGTTTTCCATTTGCCATTGGTGGGCTTTCTAACCCGAAGGTTCACATTACTCGGCTATTGTCCATATATTTTAACCCTTGCCAACACTAGAAAATATATTTTTTAGATACATACATCTCTGTCAATTTCTGAAATTGAAAATTGTCCCCTAGAATGAACAAGAAAAATGTATTTCTAACAAGATGGCTGTCCAGTTCACAGTACCATCGAAGTTTACCTAAATGAGTTTTTCCGGCAAAATGGATAGGTCGCTTTTCTGAGAATCCGTGGCCACCACGATCCCCGTATCTGACACCTTGTGAATTTTTTTTTTGGGGATATTTGAAAAATCAAGTATACAAATATCGTCCATTTAGAAATATTGATCACTTAGAAGAGATCATTAGAATCTGTGTTGTTCAGATTCAACCTGTATACTTAAAAAATGTGTCAAATGAATTGTACAACGGGAATGTAGACTAGCTCGTGTCCGTAGCAGATTGCTACACGTGCACCTTGGGTAACGCCAAATGAGCTAGAGCAACCTTCGGCAGTCAGAGAATATCTTTTTTTTTTGGATCTCCTGGCTACTATACATGGGTACACGTGCCTTAGGGTCTCTCAACCACGGCCCTCTTCAGAACCAAACGACAGGAAGTCTTGGTGAAACAATACAAGTTTCAAGCCGTATTGCACCTCCCACCATCCGGATATTCCAGAAGAAAGAAAGAAAGAGGAAATAAAGAATATAGTGGGATATACAATCCCCACTATCCAGTATATGTATATACAGTGTGGTCATAAAGTTTGGAACCAAGCTTATAATCGCATTATTTTACAATTTTTGGAAAAACGCTCGGACAGGTAAATTTTCTTTTTTAAAACGCCATCTTTTGACATACAATTTTTTTCTAGGACGTCATTGGTTTTCGAGTGATGACGTTATCAACACTTTCTTTAAATGGCAACCATATTATTTTTTTCTCGTTTTTGGTAGATCTTTATATCCACCAAATAGTGATATAAAACAATTGGTATGTTGCATCACAATTTTTTTGAAAAAATTATATAAATTTAGAAAAAAATACGAAAATTTTATTTTTGTACAAAATTAAAATTAAATTAAAAAAAAATATGAACTTAAATTTATTGTAACAGTTAACGTAAATTTTCAAAATGGACCCCACCAACCAACTGACACTGTCCCAGGCCAGTGTAAATGCTTTGCGATCAATAGTAATCTGCGTTATTCGCTCCAGGTCAAAAGAAATTCGTCTTCCCAATCGGCCAATTACTTATTAAAAAATCTTATTTAACATTAAATAGTTTCACAAAAAAGGGCCAAAGAAGTTTAATTTATTTAAAAAATTGACATGATGTGGCAGACCATTTCTTAATTAAAATTATCGCCCAAAAATTGAAGATTTCAAAAACTAATTAAGCTTACAAAATTTACTGAAATATGTAAGTAAGTTTTTTTCACACTTCTGTCTTGTGTGAGGACTTAAATATTCTTCTTGAACAAACCGGATCGTCAAAAGCACATGTACTCATGTTACTATGCAAAAAAATTTACAAAAACAAAAACACGCACTTTTTTGCAAGATATTTCTTTATGACATTCTTGCTTCCTTTTATACAATTTATGTACAAAAATTTTAGTTTGAAATTGTTTCTATGGCGACAACATTGTTGAATTATTTACTTCTATTTTTGACGTTAAATTTTTGAGATATTGCGTAAAAATTGTTAATTTTCGCTAATATAAAAAATGACACATTTATCTGAGCGAGAAAGAATCGAAATTTTAATTATGGTTGGGTATGGGGACAGACAAAGAACGCATGCAGAAGCATGCGATTTGTTTAACCATGAACACCCTGATAGACCTCCAATTACCAGGTCTACTGTGACAAAACTAGTTGGAAAGTTTACCGAAACTGGATCCGTAAAAGATCGACCACGGCAAGGTAGACCTCAAGTAGGAGAAGATGTGAAATTAAATGTGCTTCTAGAAGCAGAAGAAAGGCATCATCTTTCCACCAGACAACTTGCGTTTGCCAATCAGGTGGCTCACTCATTTGTCGTCAACTTATTTAAAAAAGAACACTATCGTCCTTACAAAGTTCAACTTGTACAGGAATTACAGGAGGATGACGAAGATCGTCGACTGCAGTTCTGTGAAGACGTTATGTTACGTTGTGACCAAAATCCAAATTTCTTGGAAAACATCGTCTTCTCAGATGAAGCTACGTTCTGCCTAAATGGATCTGTTCACCGCCATAATTGCAGATATTGGTCGCAGAACAATCCGCATTGGACTCAAGCGTGTCATACTCAGCGCAGAGGAAAAGTTAACGTATGGCTTGGAATGATTGGACGACGCATTTTAGGACCATATTTTTTTGAAGGAAATTTAACTGCTGTGCAATATTTAGAATTTTTAAGATTTGAACTAGTTCCAGCGCTCGATGTTATTTTCCCAAATCACGAGGATGGTGATGTACCCCATCCAAATATTTGGTTTCAACAAGATTTGGCGCCTCCCCATTATGGTGTAGAGGTTCGCCACTATCTTGACGAAATATTTCCCAATAAATGGATTGGACGGAGAGGCGCCATAGAATGGCCACCTCGTTCTCCTGACCTGACTCCGTTACGACTTTTTTTGTGGGGTTATTTGAAATCGAAAGTGTATTTTAACAAACCGAACAATTTAGAAGATTTAAAAGAACGAATTCGCGTAGAACTTACACAAATATCCCCAGACATAATTGAGGCGAGTATACGAAGTGTTTACACTCGGCTGGGACAGTGTCAGTTGGTTGGTGGGGTCCATTTTGAAAATTTACGTTAACTGTTACAATAAATTTAAGTTCAGATGTATTTTTTTTAATTTAATTTTAATTTTGCACAAAAATAAAATTTTCGTATTTTTTTCTAAATTTATATCATTTTTTCAAAAAAATTGCGATGCCACATACCAATTGTTTTATATCACTATTTGGTGGATATAAAGATCTACTATAAACGAGAAAAAAATAATATGGTTCCCATTTAAAGAAAGTGTTGATAACGTCATCACTCGAAAACCAATGACGTCATAGGAAAAAATTGTATGTCAAAAGATGGCGTTTTAAAGAAGAAAATTTACCTGTCCGCGCGTTTTTCCTAAAAATGTAAAATAATGCGGTTATAAGCTTGGTTCCAAACTTTATGACCACACTGTATATCGTTGTTTAGATCTGAATCCATGTAACCACACGCTAAATAAATAAATCTGTATTTTATTTGTTCGGAGAATCGCCCTTATCTAGAAACACGTGATTACAGCACTTTCTACTAACTCTTGGAGAAACTACTCACCCCTAACAGTGAACGACTGAAAAGAATGAGTTCTTCGTTGCATGTAAAGCAAACAGCATTATTTACTGTATACTAAATATTAAGTAAGCGTTTAATCGTTAACACAGTTATTATAATAAAATAAGCTTTGTATATAGTGAAAGTGTGTTTTATTTGTATAAGTCTCTTCACAGGCTTACAACCTGTGGTTCTCAAAAATATGTGCCAAACTCCAGCGCACAAACTATTTACAGCGCTAAAGACTTATGAGGGCTATCAACATGCTGAATTATTATTATTTTAAATATTATTCTAGGTTCACATTCTCTCACAATTAAAACCAAAATAACATGAACTAGTTTACAGTCGGTTTTATCCTCTAAAAGTATTGAAAAAATAAGAAGAGCCCGTTGATTTTTTACTCTGGAGAAAAAAGTTTTCGACACTTAAAAGTACTTAAGATTAAATCTTAGTACGTGTCAAGTGTTTGCGCACTTGTGTCGGTGTCGGCCTACTATATATAGAGGTACATACCTTCGTGCATATACTTATATATACACACTGCCTCAGATGCATGGAAGGTTCATAGGTCACGCGGTCGCCACCTCTTGTGTTCCACTTTTTCCCTCTGTGCTCGCGCGCGCTCCAGCTATACTACTTTCTCAGTGGAGATTTTACAAGTACGCCCACTCGTCCTATTCAAAAAAGACGCACTTCGTTTCGACCGCGCGCGCTAGATTTCACCTAAATTGCTTTGATGTCGGGCACATCGGCTTCGGATGTTGAGAGGCCCGAATTTAGTTTCTGTACCGTCGTCATTGACCGGAAGAAATGTTACTGCCAACCCATACAGCAAATGCTACCGCAAATTTTATGCAGAGTATTTTTGCGAAGGATTGAAATGCACGAGAATAGAAAATATATTATGCTTTGGCAGGCAAAATTCTAAAATTATGATGTAATCGTTTATTTTTCGTTGACTTTGCAAAGTGAAGATATTTCAGAAAATGTAGAATGTGTTAGTTTCAGATGAATGAGGATGTTTTTATGAAAACGAATTTTGCTAGAGTAACATATTATTTCTTTTCTATCTTGAAACAATTGTTACAAACGTTTTATCTTAATTTGTCTTTATATCTAAATTTATAGTGCAAAATAACTTGAAGTTTTGCGCTATCAACACCATAAGATAAGAATATATAGATAAGGAAGGATTATGGATAGACTGACATATAGCTTGCGAATACTTCAAATGCTACAAGATAAAAATGTAATAGTTTTTTATGGAAATAGATTAATTACTAATTCGTATACCCCATTAAATTAAAGAAATGGGTAGATGGCTCTGTAATCTAAGTGCAATTTACAAAGAATAAATTTGGTAATTTCAAACAAGTACAACATATTGTCGTGGATTTTTCCCTTCAGAAGAGAGAAAAAAGAAGAATTATATATATTGAACATTATTCGAATAATATGGATTTAAAACGCATTTTTGAATTTTTATCTATATTTATATTTATTATGTTTGTAATTATCTTTTTGACCGGCCCTATATGAATATTATATTAGACCGTTGGGTTCGGCAAAAGGTTGTACTATTGAGTTCGATGTATGAGATGTTCGCGATTTTATATTTAGAGATACCAGGACTTGCAAACCATGTGGTCAGAGTGAATAAAAACTTCATTTTTATTCTGCTGTTTTTGAGTAAAGTCGGGTTATTTGATTTTTAGTGCTTTAAATTTGTGCATTCAAATTAATTACGATTTTTACGAGTGTTTGTGATCTCGTTCTTTCTTGATATTTTAATTAAATAATGGTATCTCTCGCGTAGTTAGTGTTAAATGTGGTTAGATCGATGTAAGTACATAAAACAATTGATTTATATAATTGCTACTACGATGATTTGCTTATGATTGTAATTTTAGTTTATAATTTGCATAAATTTTGATATCAAAAATTAGTATATGAATATTCAAGAAAATTGTCATGTTTTTGGTAATGGAGTTTTTTTTTTTAACTCAAGATGTTCTAGATCGATTTATATTCAGGTTGGTTTTTTTTTGCTGGGTTTGATTTTGTCATGTTTTATTGCGCATGACTGTAAGGCTGTCACGCGTACTCGATAACTTGGTGGTTGTTGACATCTGATTTGTTGGGGTTACAGTTAGAGGTCAAACTTGACAAATTTCTTAATTATTTATTAATTATATGTTTGCTCGAGAGTCACAGGGGGTTTTTCTCCTTGCGCGTGTCATTTATCGCAAGGACTCTTTCCTCCTCGCTACTGTTTATTTTGCTTTAGCTCCCTATACACTCGGTAAAGGGATTTTTTTTCTTTTTTAATTTTTTTTTAATAAACCAAAATTATGAAAGTGTGAATTTTATTTAATGCTATATTGTTTTCTTTACACGTATCTTGCTTGTTCGAGAGCAAGACCTGAGATTAGAAGAGCCCAGCTTGGAGATTGAGCGACTGAGTTTATCCGGACATTCGTTGTGAACTGCACCCATGAGCTAGGCACAGTTCATAGCAATATGTTTGCTGTCAAATGCGCAGGTTATATACATATCTAATAGAGATTATTTTCTGACTTTTAAGTTTGTTTATTAACATATTTAATATTAAAGAAGCTTAGATTGTGTTTAAAACGTCAAACATTCCCAGGCGTTTGGGAAATGATACAGCTGACCACACTTTGACAGGTTAACTGTGTACAATCTTTTAAAGTTAGTAAAGAAGTTTTTTTTCTTTTGCGTATGGTAGCTCCCAAGGTTCTTTATTTTACTCCATATACGGGCTATGCAGTGGTTTTTTGCCTATTTTCGGAAGGCAAATGGGAAATATGTGGGCAAACAATTTTTTTAAATATAATTTGTTTATAATTATTATTTAATGAGATTATTGTATATTGCGTCGATGTCTCTAATATCTTCTTTGTAATTTATTGTATTTCGGTACATTTTTATGCGAAATATTTATTTTATTTTTTGGCTATAATGACCTTCAGTTTCAATTATCTTGACTTTGTCAAATTTTAAATTGTAATCGTTTTCAAAATTATTCTAAGTTAAGGCTATGGCATTGATGTTAGTCCTAATGTTATATTTGTGATTATAGATTATTTTGTATTGTTGTTTTTTCTACCTATGTATTCACAATTGTTACAAGGGATTTTGTATTTGATGTGCTTTGTTTATTCTTTTGCTTTGCTTTTTCTTATGGATTCCTGAAGAATTTAGGTGAGATTTGGCATTAAACTGTACAAGCGTTTAGGCATCACCTTCTTCTTTATCAATGTTTTCATCTACTAGTTATTAAATTCACTTTAATTTTTTTTTACTCTTTTTTCCTAGTATTACTTCTTCACTTTTCTTTTCGTTGTCTTTTTAAGTTCTGTTGCTTTGGGATTATTTCCTTAGATTTTTAAAAAATTTAAAATGTTGCTTCCTTAACTAAAATTTACTTCTTTAGAGACGTAGATACGTATTTCATCTTTCTACAGGATCATCGGTATACCCCTGCTGGAGAAGATACATTCACAAAAACAACAACTTCGTAATCTCACAGAAATTATTAAAATGTCGAAACAACTAACACTGCCTACATAGCAACTGTATCTTCTCCAGCAGGGGAGTATCGATGATTTTGTAGAAAGACAAATATATGAACTTGTATTGCGTTCTTCACACCCGATTTTTAATAATATTTTATTATTCAAAATACTTTTGTATTATACAAAATTGGTGAGGTTTTACTTACTCAAGTATGTTTCAAATTATTTTGTTATAAAATTTACTTCTTCAACCTTTCGTATGGTATTTTTTACGGTTATATCTTCCATCTTCTTCTGTGGATGTTTTCACCTAAGACTAGCTATATTAATCTATGCACTGTACCTAGAAAATTAAATGTATATGCAGACGTTCGTCAATGGTTTTTTCACTATTTTACTTATATATTTGCCGCTGAAACGGCCAATGTGCTAACACATTTAAAATGTCATTGAATTGAAAATGAATATATTATGTTGGTGCTTTGATACTTAAAAATGCTTTAATGGGAATTTTCTGATAACATTTGAATTATTAAATTAGTTAGTAAATTAACATTAATAGTTAATTTTATATTACCTTAATTTTAATTGAGTCAGTTGTTGGTTAACTTGTCAAACTTAATTGAATTGAAATTATCAGTTTGTTTTATTGGCGACTATTTCTACATCTGTTATGTGGTTTGTATGAATTGCTGGCTTTATCTATGTCAACGTTTACTTGATCTGGCATTGTCGTGCCATTGTATTTTGGAAATGTTTTACTTGGTTTTTATATTTTCGTTTGAAAAAATTTGGGCTTAATGCTGCTACAAGAGATGTTCGGTACTAAGGTACATTTGTGAATTACAGACAGACTATTTATAGAAATCAAACATACTGTCACGTGTTCGTAGACACTTCAATATTTTGTCGCAAATTAGCGTCTTTCTTAATTTTATTCTATTCTATTGATTTTGAACCTACCTGTAAGTTCCTTTGCTTACGTTTCTATATATGTAGGTATGATTGTATATTAGCCTTCTTTGTTGTCTTTGTTGCTTTCTTCCCCATCTCGATCACTGAGTGTGAGCTGTTCATCGCGCAGATATAAGTCAGAGTTCGACATCTATCAGCTGTAACAGCATCGTTCGAATTCTTGGACTCGCACACCACGTGCGGTCCAAGGTTTAATTATCGTTCTCTTACGACGTCTCTCTTTTGTTCCGAGCCCTTCCCACATATGGGTTTTTTTTTAAAGAACCACATAATTTTATTGGATGTACCAATTAACTCGAACAGGGATATTACGGCGTCGAGCAGACTTCGTTCTATATTAACATTTAAATTGTGTCTTACAAAAACAAAATCCATCAGACATTCTGGTAGGTATTTCGAAATGAATGTAATTCCTCTCATTCTTATTCGTTTGTTTGCACTTTTTTTTTAATAGGTGGTCCTAATTTGGGGCTACAGTAGTTAGCACAGGTTTTTTGTGGCCTGCGACGTCCATTTCATCGATTCCTGGCGGTCTCACATATTAATCAGTGGAAAATCTGAATCAACAGCTTCCGACACCACCGGAATCAAGCTAAGGCATCTTATCTTTATATTGTTTTAATTATTCTTTTTTTTTAATTTAAAATATTAAGTACTTGATTAGTTTTATTAGTTGAAAACAGGAGGAGGGTGAAATTATTGTTTAACTCCTTTGTTAGTATCAAAATTCTACGTTAAAACGCGAATTAATTTTTATTTTCCTTCTGTCTACGTAATTTTAAATTCAGTATCCTAATAATTAATTTAATGCTATATGCTAGACTGCGGAAACGGCGCTATCCCGTATCGGGTGTGATTCATCGGTGCCGACAATGTACAATCGATCAACTTAACATGTATATATGAATGTTATAGCGCGGTGGTATTGATAAAAGTTGTCTGTTTGTACGTCTTTTCATGCAAACAGACGGAGTTGTGAAATATATTTCGCCAGAGTCGTAATAAAGGCAATTAAATATTTATATATATACGGAAATTTATTATATAAAACACCGAAGCTAAATTTAAATTAACATGAATTGAAATTAATTCGAGATATGTATATATATATATATATATATATATATATATATATATTTAGTGTTTAAAGAATTTTGTTTTTCTTTTTTATTTTATTGGCCGTGTTTTAATATTAAAAATAATAGATTTTTATTGGTTTTAGCGACCTTTTATTGAATTTAGATGTTTGTTTGCGACGTTTCGACTTTTATCAATTCAGTCTTTTTCAAGCATCTGGAAACAAGAATTATTACAATGAACATGAGAACTGTGTTTGTTTTGTGTGATATAACAATTGAATTAACCATTTTAAATTTAACATTATATTAAGCTTAACATTATTCTAAGCTATTTTAATTTAATGTTATTTAATTTTCAACGTAAAACACTAACCTAATCCGTAATTCATTTCTTAATATAATGTTAAATTTAAAATGGTTAATTCAATTGTTATATCACACAAAACAAACACAGTTCTCATGTTCATTGTAATGATTCTTGTTTCCAGATGCTTGAAAAAGACTGAATTGATAAAAGTCGAAACGTCGCAAACAAACATCTAAATTCAATAAAAGGTCGCTAAAACCAATAAAAATCTATTATTTTTAATATATATATATATATATATATATATATATATATATATATGAACTTCATGTGTATGAGAATTAATAATTATTAAATCTCATTTTACATGCGATTGTCGCTATAATTTGTTGCATTAAATGTAAAATGATATTTAATAATTATTAATTCTCATACACATGAAGTTCATTACAGTTCGTATATATACACGTAGTATAGAAGTGAATATCATGTCTGTCTTCGGATAGGTGCACTGATGATCTGTAAAAACAGTGAAATGTCGATATTTGCACATTTCGCGCAGATAAGTTTTTCACAAATTTTTCATATATATATATATATATATATATATATATATATATATATATATATATATATATATGGTTAATTCAATTTGTTGGCGATTTAAGGTCTGGTTTTATTTCAATATATATATATATAAAACAACCCTACATATTTCGCCAAATGATGCCTTTATCAAGGAATATAAAATATAAATGACAGTATATTAATGTCATACATTTGAGTTGCTATGGATAAAATTATTCAAAGATACATTCCAATTGAATAATAATAAATCATGCGATAGTATTTTAAAATAGATAGACAACAAAAAAAAAACAGGGAAACGCAAGACATGAGTTATTATTATGTATGCGCCCGTGGAGCGTCTTAAGATGTAAAGCTGTCGGCATTCGCCTTATACGAGAAGGAAAACCACGAAAACCTACTCGGACAACCAGACAGGAATCAAAACACGGAACTGTCAGCATGATAAGCGAATGTATATGATATTTAAATGTATATCATATTTAAATAACTTAAGATATATAATTATATAACAGCAACATATATTATGATGGTAAATTGCAGATCGTTACATAATTAAGTTATAGTATATACTGCTTAAATTTTTTATATCACTTCTGTTGTTAACAACACTTTTCGATAGCGTAATTCAGATACGATTTCATGAACAGAGCTTTTAGGAATGCCAGTCAGTAGAGCAATTTCCCGTATTTTCAACCGATGATCTTCTCGCATCAGCGTATCGACATTTAATTGATTCTCATCCGTTTTCGTTGTTGATGGTTTTTTCGCACACCTTCGGGATCATCGTTCAGAGTAGTACGTCCATTTTTGAACTGTTTACACCAAACACTAACTTGTTTTTGATTCAAAACGCCTTCTCCGTAAGTCTTCAGTATTTTTTTATGAATTTCAGTAGACGTTTCATTATTTGCATGCAAAAAACGAATGATCGCAAGTTTCAACCTGATCGGAGCGATGTAGGTGGTGTGTCGCGCAAACGTACCTTTGGAACCGGACATCCCTTGTATTTTAAAATAATAGAAAGTGTTAGCTTGCTTAATGAGTTAACTTTTTGGTACAATCTTGGAACTCGATTTTTCTGGACTATCATAGTGCCGCTATTTATATTCGTGTAATTTTCTAATTTTATTGGCTGAAGCTCTTTTTTCGACAAAAAATTCACCACCACTTATCTTTCTTTATATATTTACTTTGTAAAACTGAGAAACATCTTATCGATTATTTCACAAGCATAATCGTTTAATAAATAGAACGCGAAAGTACGACGGACAATATAACTCAAACTAATGACTTCACTTATTAGCTTGGTGCTCCCTTCTTGTTTTCTTTTGTATTATGTTATCTTTTCTTTACGCCTCCCCTTTTTTTCTTTTTCGGGTACTGCAAAAAGACACGAAGTTTCTCCAGAGTTAGTCTGGATTCGACGTAAACGATTGTCGAGCGAGAATGTATTAACTGTCCGAGATAACCTCGTGACTGCTTTATCTTCGCAGCCTCTGTCAACGCTAAGCATTTATCTAAATTGTTGACAATTTGCTCGATTTGTGTTAATTGAAGAAAAGAATAAAATAAGGCAACCAAGTTAATCTAACAAGAACAAATACTAATAAAATATCTATTTCCAATCAACCAGTTTGTTGCTTATTTATGTGCATACAATGTACTATATGTATATTTATTATAATATACTCTGCTATATTTCCATATTATATTATAAGTAAAACTAAATAATTTTTTAAGCTACTTTTTAAGTATTTTCAATTGAGGGTGATATTTAGGTATTTAGAGAGAGGTATGATTATGAAATTTCAAAAGGTTCGTGATAGGAAATAAGTTTTATAATTACTTAAAACAAATGTTTTTCATACAGTCAGGAAAATCCAGTAATATTGAAACAGAGATCTCTTCTTAATACCGTTTTACTCCATATTTAAATTCGTTGCTTTGATATCGCCCGTTCTAAAAGAAAACTGTCTGTATATCGTAACCAAGTAAATCTGAGCCCCGAAAAATATGCGAACTAATTTACTAACGTCTTGCCTCTTGCCCCGTACGGTCTACACTTTGAGTGTTTTAACAGCTGTGTACAGTCCCGTTCTATGCTTTGGATACACAATATTCTTAGTTCTTCCATCTGCTACATAAACAAACAGAGCAGATGGTTTCTCAATTTGCGAAGATGCTACATATGCACATGAGGATTGATAATGTCCAGCTGTTGTAATCACACATAGCAATTCGATAACTGTGCTGGCAGACAAAAATGCATTGCTCACCGTAATGTCGAGGTAGTTGCCATTCTGTCGAGACAATTGCTAAGAGACAACTTGAAAACAGTATACATATTGCTGTGGATTTTTCCCCATAAATATTTTAAAAATATATGACTAGCGCAGTTTGAGAATGCCGTTTGATCTGCTGTGGACGTTTTTTATAACTATATTTTTTTATGCGAAGCCTGCGTGTTTGCTGTATCCAGACACAAGTGTTCAGGTGTGTTTATTTAAAGATAAATCTTTATCTTTGTTTTAGTAATTTCGGTTTTTGTTTTTTGATTTAATTGTGTTTTTGTGCTTGCTTAAATCATTACCGATTTATTTACGAGTTTGTGAATCTCGTAATTGATTTTTAACACTTTCTTACTCATGTGTCTCGAGTATATGAATATATATTTTATACGTAAGTAATATATTTTATAAAAGATATCTTATTTTTATATTGAACGAATTGAATATTGTAAATTTTCTATTGTATTATTATTATCGTTTTGAAATTTAATCTTAGTTATTTGATATAAATGACAAAGAAGGTTTTTTAAAATGTCTAATATAAAAAACATTTCTGTAAATATAAAATTTTAGTACGCTTGGGATATCAAGGGCATTTTTTTTACATGTGGTTGCACATGCGTTAGAGTTTGTTTCGGTCTGTCAAATAGTTTATTTTGATTTTGTTTCTTGTGGGAGAAATTAAAAAGCATCTTTGTAATTTATTAGTTTTAATTTTGATTGGAAGTCATAAAGGTTTTGGATCGCATGCTGCGGTCATTTCCATGCGTTATTTTTACCTTTATGATATTGTTAAATGAGGCAATATTAATCTTTATACTTTATAAAGATAATTTTTTTTTTTTTTTTGTATTAAAGTTTCATTTAAATTTTATTGTGTTTATTATTATTTAACCTTATTTCAAGAAGTTTACAAGTAACTTAAAGAAATATAATTATAACATTTGTCAATACTCTTTTACTGGCACATTATAAATTTTGTAGAAGAGACAACCACTTTTCCGATTGGAACCCTGAGAGGAAAGCAGTCCCATTTTTTTGAAATTAAACCGACTGAGTATCCTAGCTGGATAGATCTGTCGTGAATTGTGAATAAGCAAATTTCAAAATCACAATTCATAGCAATATGTGCAGTTGCGGCCCTTGAAAACCCAGACACTTGAATACAAAAACAGTTTAAGCGGTGTAAACTTTTTTTAAACGCTATTCAAACCAATTATTGGCGTAGAATGCAAAATGTATTACAAAAATAGTAAATTAAAAAAAATATTAACAAAACTGCAGATAGTGTCCTGGTTTACTTAAATTTCAAAGATATCACTTCAAATATCAGAATACAAAACTTTACTTGAAAATTAGTATTTAGTTTTGATAATAGATTTTTGTAATTCTGATAATTGCGGCATTTTAAAAAATAAACTGACTAAGGATTTGTCAAATGAGACATTGTCATCAAAATGACTCAAGAAAATTTGATTTACCAATTACAAAATTTTAAATTTTTGACATTCACGTCAAAATCGAGTGTCTCAGTTTTCAAGGGCCGCAATTTGGCGACTTAGGGTCTGTTTTAATTGAATATTTATTTATTTAAGATACTTTAACTCTTACATGTTTCGGCACTTATGGCATTTTTCAAAGTTTCTTTTTTAATATAAACATTCAATTACATATTATTAAAAGTGACAGTATATTCGTATTATATTTTGTCACCGTATTATTTGTCATGTTCCCAAGGTTTTTATATAATGATTTAAAATGTTATTACGATTTTTTCCTATAGAAATTTATGTTTCACATATTGTTAATTCTTTAATATTTGCCAATAAAATTTGTAAAAAAATATGAAAACTTCTTCCACACAACATAAGGAACATACACACAAAATTTAATCAAAATCGATTATGTAGTTTGTGAGTCAATAGAGAACAAATGAAATGTTTTGGATTTTTATACACTACGTGTCCCAAAATGCTCGTAGTGGCCGTATCCATTAGAATAAGAGAGAATAATAAAATTAAAATTTTAATGTCAATGACAAATACTATAAATGTGAAGTGTTAACGAGATGTAATTATAATAAATTTATAATAAATGTTCAAAATTATGTCCATGCTGATCTCTGCAAATTTCCGCTCTTCTAATTATATTACCCTGCACTCCTTCTAGCATTTCTCCATCTTCTATTAAACGAGCTGCTTAAAATATCCGGTTAGTTAAATCTGCATCATTTAAAAATGGTGTTTTGTACACCAAATGTTTAATGTGATCCCAAAAGAAAAAGTCCAAAGGGGTGAGATCGGAACTTCTAGCTGGCCAAAGAAACGGTCCACCTCTTCCTATCCACCTTTCGGCAAATTGCTCATTTAAGTAGTTTCTCACTGGTGCCGCATAATGGGCAGGAGCACCATCCATTTGTAGTCACATAGTATTTATTACCGCTAATGAAAGTTCATCTAACAAATCTTGTAAACCATTTACCAATAATTCTAAAAAGTTGTCCCCGGCCAGCCTGTTAGGAATAATGACTGGCCCGATTAAGCGATTCCCGATAATACCTGCCCAGACATTTACGCTAAACCTATGCTGGTGGTTAGCTTGTCTAAGTACGTGAAGATTTTCCAAAGCATAAAAAGGTGAATTTCGCTGATTGTAAAATTAATTGATTAATAGTTATTTATGTACCTAGGTTCGTAAGTACAGTTTTATGGTCGAGAATATGTTTGCAAACCGAGACCCGTAGGGTCGAGGTTTGCATATATTCGAGACAATAAAAGTGTACTGTACGAACCGTGGTGCATATGAGATTTTTCGTCATACCTAGGTTTTCTTAAATAGACGAATTTTGATGATTTTGCACTTTACTTTTATTATACCTCGATATCATAAAGTTTCTGGGTCAACGGTGGCCATGGGGTGAAAAACGTCTGTCTTAATTTATATCATCCCTTTGAGAAAAATCTGATAAAATTTTCAGGTTAAGTGTCATGCTGACGTTAAAATTTGTCAATATATTAATCTTAATGTCAGTATGACACATAACCTGAAAATTTTATCAGATTTTTCTCAAAAGGATGATATAAATTAAGACAGACGTTTTTCACCCCATGGCCACCGTTGACCCAGAAACTTTATGATATCGCGGTATGTATACACATTAGTAACATCAAGTCAGGACTGTTTGTCGTATCTATGGTAACCATGTTTGTGTCAATATAAATTTATATTTTTTATAAATGTCAAAGTACATGCAATATATTCTCAAAAGCTTTTTCTTTTAAATAAACTTTATAAATATGGATCAAATAGAGATGGAGGCTATTATAGCTTGTGCTGAAATTTTGCTGGAGAAGTCGTCGAGAAGATATCTTACAATTTCCTAAATTGAAAGATTTTTGAAGCATGAAAATGATGGTTTTAGACGATCTAAAACCATCGGCAACATTATTAGCAGATTCAGGAATTGATGTTCTTGGTCTGAAAAGATTCGGCGCATGAAAATCTTCCACCGTGGCAGAAAGATCTAATTGTTCGTTTACATTTAATATTACAAAGTGATAAGTTTTTGTACAAGGTTCTACTTTTACTAGTTATGTGTTTTTGTTAATTAAAATTATGTTTCAAATAAATTTGTTATAAATGTTCTAATATTGCTATTATTTCCCTAGGGTCGTAATGAAATATTACAGCCCGCTACCATAGCAACTGTCAATACGGTATGTAAAGTGTCACTTACGTTTCAAAAAAAGGTGTCATAACTGTTTACTTACGCGGTAGGTATGACGAAAAGTGGTTTAAGAGTAAATTAATGACAACGTTGCCATATGTTTTTTCAAGTAAAATTAGCATAAAATTATTTTCGTGATACAGTATAATTACTAACCTGGTTATAGTTGTTCAACATTGTTATCCCATGGGCCATATCAAAACCAATCTTTAAAATGTTTTCTAGTAACTAAGATAAACGACATCCAAAGTGTTAACTTTGAATATTTATTTCTTTGAAATTAACAGCGATGGAATTATTTCCGTATCTCATGATCATTGGTGCTCCCATAATAACGTAGCATCCAGGTGTTCCGCGAATTATGGGACATGTTGTATATAGATTATAATATAACAGAATCCTTTTATGTAAATAATAATTATTATATATATATATATATATATATATATATATATATTATAAATATTATACTTATTACATTTAGTAACATGAAGAAATAAAATAAAATTGAAAATCCGTATTTTTTTTTGACATCTTGAAATTTCTTAGGTAATTACGTATTAGCACACACTCTTTCAGATTATAATTTCATGTCATAGATTTACTATCACAAGTTCAAAATACACGTTTTATAGTTTGCAATTGATTTGAATCTAGCGCGCTAAAATTCTTTCTGGGAGTGTACACAACATATCGGCAGTGCTCCTCCATGGGTCTTATTTGCTTGGTTGGACTATAGCTAGCCTTGATTTTGCTGTGAAATCAAACAGTATGTCCGTACTTAATTCAACAGATCGGTCGTCTGGCATCCCATTGCACGTAGTTAGAATTTGCATATTTAGTTTCTGTCATTCTCACTTATTTACCTGGAATATTAACAGAATGTTGAAAAAATCTGCTCTTAAAACAGAAATTGTCAATTGTTAATATTGGTGGATAACAATGCCATTTTTTCGTACTTTCGAAATGATCAGAAAGTTGATGGAATTTGATCTTAATCAATTGATGAATGTTAGCTGAATTTCTAATTGAATATCCAGAAGTTGCTACCGAATACGACCAGTTCCGTAAAATTCTTTGTACGGCTTTGTTTCGTAAGATAGGGAATGTTAAGGAGAAAAGCACTACACAACGCACAGAGGAAGAGTTTAAAAATATACACCAATAATGGACCAAAAGCTCGATACGTTCCTCAGCAGAACAAAATTAACATTCTATGGGACTTCTCATGAAGCTGTGAAAACTATATCTGCAATTACGCTAATATAAAATAACTTCCGTTCAAGAACATCTGCCAATTTATCCACCTCAAAGGCTCCGTTATTGTGAATGGTTCATTAATACTTTGGACAATGATGAGAACTCATTTCTCAGATGAATTGTGGTTTCATGTTTCCGGATACATTAAGTCAAAAAAGATCGGTCTGATCAAAATCCTCATACTGAATATTGAATGTGATCGTTTCCTACAAGTCATTTGTTTGGAGTTTCTGAAACAAAGTATACTTGAAGCTGCAACAAAAATATCACTATAAACAGTTAAATCGATAGACGATAGACATTTGCAACAGTCTGTGGGCGCAGAGAGCTAAATTATACATCGTCTGACAAGGTCGCTTTATCTTCGGTACTTTATATATGCATTTTAATTTTGAACGATGACTCGATGAGTTATTCTTTTTTTTATAGGCTATTAAAATACTGACAGTATTTATGGCTAGACTGCATAAATTGTATGATTTTATTTTCTGTTCTCTTTTGTAAATTAAGAATTTATTATTTTCAATTGACGAAATAAGTGAATAAAATATTTTACTTACTACTACCTACAATAAAGCTATAATATAAAATCAATTTTTTTAGTGGAGCGTTGCACATTTACAAGTGCCTAACCCGAACGCTGTAATAACTGTAAATACATTTCAAAGAATAAATACACTAGCACAAGAAATAAATAAGTCGTGTTATGTCGGTCTGTCTTCTATGCAATTGCCAAAGAATTAGTTGCCGGTGTGGAAAAAGGAGAACACGCGAAGACAATCGCCTGCACGTAAGAAAGGGATTGGCCGTTTTTCTTTTGTTTTCTTTCGGCGAACTGTTATCGTTTCATCGTTGACGTGTCTCATATGTTGATGCCATTTTCTTTAATGACTTTTCTAGGTATTTACAAAAAACACGCACCCTAAATCATAGATTAAATTACTCGTTCGAACTATACAGCATGTTTCGAAGGCATTAAATAAAAATAACAAAATTTTGTTTTTGTTAAAATTTCACAAATACGGATTAAAAAGGAGTCTTCATCAATTTTAAGATAAATTGCTTATACGAGGTGTTGCCCAGAAATTCCCGGAATGTGAAAAAAAAACAATAAATTGTTCTTACAACTTATTCACTACCATCGCCTTCAAAGTACTCTCCTTCTGCATGAATACACCGATCCCACGACTTGTCCATGACTGGAAGCAGTGCTGGAAGTCTTCGTGTGTTAAAGTGTTTAACACTGCCTGCGATTCAGTTTGAATCTCTTCAATCGTTTTAAAACGGCAATCCTAGAGCTTCAATTTCAACTTCGGAAACAGGAAGATGTCATAAGAGACAAGATCTAGGGAGTAGGGAGAGTGGGGTAGTATTGCCGTCTTCGTTGATGCTAGAAACTGACGCGCAACAAGTGAACTGTGGGTTGGTGCATTGTCATGGTATAGGATCTATGAATTGTTGTGCCCCTTGGTAGGCCGCTTGCGTCGAATGTTTTCTCTTAGCCGCCGAAGAACATAGCAATAAAATCGTCCATAAACTGTTTCACCTAGTGGGAGAAATTCTTTGTGCAGGATGACTTGACGTTGCTGCGAACTTGCCGTGCTTTCTTCGGTCATGGTGACGATGGCGTCTAAGCTTTTTCAGAGTTTTTGCTGCCGTTTTAACAAATTTTAAACCGAAATTTGATGCACATTCTTTTCTCTTTCATTTCAGACATTGTAGTATTGCAGAATAGCTCTTACACAATTCAACAAATATAAACACAAAAATTGTTTGTCACAACTTAGCAAAGTACCGTTTGATAGTGTAGACGTAGCTCGCACCATCTAGCGCTATAGAACTGTACTACCATCCCTTCACGCGTCACATTCAAATTATGGGAATTTCTGGGTAACATCTCGTATATCAGGAGAGTTTACAATTATTGTGTGTATACTAATATTTGACCTATAAATAAAAAAAATATTCTGAGGAATTGTCACACTCAAAGTTTCAAGTATCCATATTGTTCCGTTTTAATATTTATTAATTTTAATCTCTGGTAGAGTTTGAGTTTGAAAATTCGTATATTATGATAGTTCATAAAAAAGTTAATTGGTTTAAGAAAATCATGCTATGACTGACGGATTAGGTTATTTTGCCCCTTCATGTTAAACAATTAAATATTGATGACGAGATTTTAAATTCGGAAGAGAGTCTAGTGAACATGTGTTCCTTTGTCGAAGAAAATGTTCATTTGGTCCATAACAATAATATCAAGCGAGTCACTAACTCTGTTAAGCGAAGAACATTACGCTGTAGAGATGAACGCGAAGGCCATATTACGCACCTTATTTAATGAATATTGTTACGTAATAGAATGTGTTTTGTTCTTCTTTTGATTTAAACAATAGAGTAAACGGATCATCAAAACCCCACATGACAAACCCCAATGGACGACTTTACATATGACGAAGATTAATTTCTCCAATTAAAAAAAAACGTTTCTTTTCAGAACCAACACATTTGTGTTAAAAAAAATTAATGATTGCTTCAATGTCATACTTGCTTGTTTTGTATATTATATTAATAAATTGCTGTGCTTACTTTAATTATTAATTCATCTTTATTCTGAATATTATAAGACTTTACGTACATAATGTTGTTTAATCTGATTTGGTTTTTGATGTTATTTTTAAAATTTTATTTATCGGTACTATTTCATTTTAAAACAAACAGAACTCAAAAAAAACTATATTTTTTATAATAAAACATTGTAATTTACACATTTCAACAACCAAAACATACAAATAACCGTCTTTTCCCTGAAATTCAATTTTTCCATGACTTAAATATTTAGTTAGCTTAAGGAATATCACTTGGCAACTCTTATTTAACGATTTAACCTATTAATAGTAGTACGACATGTAGGTTAAATCATTTAATCAATCTAAGACATAACTGATTTAATCCATGGCACACTCTGAAAATTTTGTTTGTGGATCACTCAATAGAAGGATTACAGGATATTTAATAGCAGAAATTAGGTTTTTCAGTAGGTAATGTTGAATAAGTTTTAAGCCACAGTTGTGTCCTAAAAAAGTTTGTGTTGGTTGATTGGCTAGGCTAGTAATTTCTAATAAAAACGCATTAGGAAAGTTACTGCTTAACAGTATAGACACAATTTCTTGTATTCGCGACAAGTTTTAAGTTAAACCAAACATAACGAGAAAATGTATTAATGCGTCTGTTTCTGAATAGCTTATGCCGTTTTTTTAAATTTTTCTTTCTCGCTTGTACAGAGGGGCAGAATTTTGAATTTTTCTCACTATCTTTCATTAGTCTTCATGTTTCATATTTCGTACTATTATCTGTAGTAGTCGAACTGCGATTTTAATCTGGTCTACGCATTTGACATGGAAGCAGATCCATAATAGTCAATTCCATTATCTCTGCTATAGTACAGCTCCTCCTTAAGAGAGAATGTGTTGGTTATTGTTTTACAATTTGCTTAAAAATCAACGAATACGATTTCGAATTATATAAGGTTATCCATTTTTAAGTTTGAAAAAGAAACGTAAAAAAAAAACATAAAATTTACATTGGTCCTTTTGAGGTAATTTTGGACCACTTTTCGGCACATGTAGGTCGGTGTCTCGGCCATCAGTTGATGAATGTTGTCTTTCAAATGCTCTAAAGTTAGAGGATTGTCCGCACAAACACGGTCGTTTGCGTAGCTCCACAAAAAAGTCTAAGGCGTCAAATCGCATGATCTCAGTGGCCAATTGATGTCGCCAAAACGTGAAATTAGACGGCCAGCAAACTTCTCGCGCAATAGAGCCAAAATCGGTCGTGTTGTGTGACTTGTTGCACTGTTTTGCTGGAACCACATATTATCCAAGTCCATATCTTTAATCGCAGTCCAAAAAAGTCTGTTATCATTCGACCATGCCGCTTCGAAGTAACAGAAGCCGCTCTTTACTCGTCATCTTCGAAAAAATACGGTCCTATAACGCCTCCAAGACCATAATGTGCACTACGCAGTCACTTTTTCTAGATGCAACGGCCTCTCTTCAATTATTTAAGGATTTTCAGAGCCACAAATGCGACAATTTTGCTTATTTACGTATCCACCGAGTGAGAAATGTGCCTAATTGCCGAAGAAAATTTTGTTTAAAAAATCATCATTTATGGCCTGTTGCTCAAAGATGAAGATATGGACTTGGATGATATGTCGTTCCAGAAAAACAGTGCAACAAGCCACACAACGTGACCGATTTTGGCTCTATTGCGCGAGAACTTTGCTGGCCAACTAATTTCACGTTTTGGCGACTGAGGTCATGCGATTTGACGCCGTTAGACTTTTTTTTGTGGAGCTACGCAAAAGACCGTGTTTATGCGGACAATCCTCTATCTTTAAAGCATTTGAAAGCCAACACCGGCCGAAATATGCCAAAAAGTGGTCCAAAATTACCTCAAATGAATCGAGTGTTGCCTCAAATCCTGAGGCGGCCATTTGAATAACATTGTATTCACCTTCGTTGTTGATGGTCAGCAGGCTTTAATTGATGTGTGAGCCGGACTTTATACGGATGTAGGTGTAAATATAGATGCAAAAAGACAGGCCCAATTGCTGAGAACACCGTGGAATCGATAAATTCGGCTCTTCAGCCACACTTTCAATCAAGGCGGCGATATTTTCAGCAGAGCGTACATTACATTACATGCCTCTAAATATCTAACACGCTCCCAGTTTCTTCAAGTTTTTTCAATATCTTGCCAATTGTTTACACAGTAGGATGATTCTGACGGCCAAAATCGTTTCTAATTGCGCGAAACGTGGCTACGTTTGAATCCCCACCTTTGTAGTAGGTTTTAACAATTTTAACACATTTTTCTGTTAATATTTGATGCATTTTCGTAAATGGCAAACATTCAACTACAAATTTAACGCTTCATTTGATATAAATATTTGACAGCTGTCAAATGACAGCCCTACGGTTTTGAAATCACTAAATGGATAACCCATTATTAGAAATATTAGTGATATTCGAAGCAAAACATTTTTTTATATTTTAGGAATTTATTCGTTACTTTTGGAACACTATATATTTGAATAAACAAACAATATTTCGCTACTTCGTTTGCAATTTTTTTAATTTCTTGTAAAACTCAATAAATACTGGGTCTGTAGACTAAGAAGGAATGCAATAAACGCTAGGAAAGGTATTTTTACGTCCCATGAAAAGAGAAAAACACGAAAAAACCCGTAATGAATTTTCGATGGAATCAGTTACCACCAGGTATCACGAAGGCAATATAAACGAATGCAGAGATTTGATTTTTTCGTATTCCTAGAATTCGTAACATCGCTTCCGTTAGCGAGGACATTTTTCGCGAATGATCTCGATAGAAGGAAGAAAAAGAATCTCTATGGTAAAGTAGAAAGAATTCAGCGCTTCATTCTTCAAAGAGAAATCGGAAACATCTTTTATTCAATCCGGTTCGAGTACGGGTGGCCGGCCTTTCTTTTATACTAATGTATTTTATTAGTTTCCTATTTTGCAGTAGAATTTCGTCTGTCGTGTTCTAGTCTCCTGTTTCTAGGGTTACTAAATTACTGGTAAATATGTAAAGCAAGTCTCTTTTAGTCTTTTTGTAAATATAAATTTAGAACTTTTTACATAGGGTACTTCCACATACTTTGAAAATAGGACCTTAATTACATACTTATACTTAATGTATGAGTTGAAACGCTACTTATAGATCTTAATAATTTGTTTTTACTTTGGCGGGGAGGAATGCATAAATGTTATAATGTTCTTATTCTCTGATAAGGTAACATAAACCTGGTTCGATGACGTTTTCCACGGGGGTTGAGCTATCTATCAGGCGTGTCTCTAGGTGGCGAATAAAGGAATGGTCAGGTCTCTCTTGGGGAACCTGCTGAGTGGCAGTCATTGTTGGATATACGCGGGTAAGGTGCAAAATTCTCGGCCTGACAATGAAAGATTTTCAGTTAAAAAGTGATTCTATTTTTCTTAACACACTTGGTTCAGCGTTTCTCCAACATCAGTATTCCTTTTCGGAAGTGAGAGTCTGGAAGGCTATGAAAATATCCATCTACGGCCCTCTCAAATTCTTCATTGGACGCGAAGCGCTTTCCAGAAACAAATTTCAAGTTTGGAAACAGATGGAAGTAAGGGGGATGGCCGTGCAAGTAATACCCCAAATCCCGCAGTTTTTGCATTGCCAACTCACTTTTCTTCTTCAAACCAGGCCTCTTCTCGCGAATTTTGGCATCCAGCTAGTCAAGAAGGTTGGAGTAATATTCGCCTGTAATTGTTCTGCCTTTTTCAAGGTTATCAATTAACAGGATCCCTTTCCCATCCCAAAACACACTGGCCATGACTTTCCGGCAGATACGATCGACTTCGCTTCCTTTGACGCTGAACCATCGGCATCCACCCACTGCTTCGAGTGCTGTTTTGTTTCTGGCGTATAGTGGTGGACCCATGTCTCGTCCATGGTAATAAATAGCCGCACAAAATCAGTTGGATCCCTATTGGATCGATCTAAACATTGCTGCGAAAGTCGTTTGCGCAATTGTTTTTGATCGGCATTCAGCAAATGCGGCACCCACCGTGTGACAACCTCGAAAGAATGTTTGGCTTTGGTAAACCGCAATCCGGACGAGTTTATGCGCCGTTTCATAACCGTGGACAAAAAATGGAACCACGACAACACCGAGTTTTCCGAGTTAATCGGCACAAAATTAGGCCAAAGTGCGTCTGACGTCCAACACGATCATGCCGAGTTTTTTTTGCACACAGCATAATCCACATCTATTACCTTCAAGAGGGAAAAGCAATCAACGGCGAATATTGCCGCAACTTATTGAACTGGTTTAACGGTGAATTGAAGAAAAAATTACCGCATTTGGACAAGAAGAAAATGCCATTAAGATAATGCACGAAGGTACACGTGCGCAGTCGTCATGGCAAAATTTCATATATTGGGCTACGAATTGCTCCATCATCCGCCATCTCCAGACTTAGCCGCCAGTGATCATTTCCTGTTTGGTTACACTATGATATATAATTGCATATTTTTTATAATCTAGCTTCTCATCCAATTTTAAATATATACAACTTTTATTTTTCTAATTGTTCAGATAAAATAATAACTTGGGAGCATTTTAGTTTTTAAGTTAATAATTTCGTTACTTTCTAATTGATCCTCGTATAATATTAGTTATATTAAAAAATAAAAGAGAAATATCATTTTACCGTTTTTATGGGACAAGAATGTCAACAACCCTAGAGATATCTCTACGTGCATAAGAAACGACACGTTTTATCTATTGAATCCGACAAAGAATGTAGGACGTCCTTGGCAAACGCAACACGCCTACAGAAATGTTAGCGATTGCATTTGTTATTCCATTTTCTGCCAGCATTTGATAGTATTTGCACGTTGTTCTATGAATATTCTCCTGCGCTTTGATTGAAATAAATAACATGACATCTGTCCTCCAAGCAAATAAATGATAGCACCATATTTCAGAATAGAAGGATAAAGTTTACGAATTTAAGAAAATGATTTCTTACAATGTGAAACAAAAGTTTTAAAACATACAAACTTTTTCATATAGAATAAGTATAAAATTAAAATTGGCCATTTATGAAGTGGTATTAACGATAAATAATTTTTGAGTGAAATAGAAATGTGAATTTGTTATATAGAGTATTTAAATAAAATTAGCATGAAGGAAGTCGAATACGACAATTAATATATTTTTATTGAATATATCATAATATTTAGAAATCCTTCTTTCATTCATCTAATATATAAACGACTTACATGTGTTGTACTCGTAGTATTATAAAATTTTGGTATATCTTACATATACAGTGTGGTCATAAAGTTTGGAACCAAGCTTATAACCGCATTATTTTACATTTTTTGGAAAAACGCTCGGACAGGTAAATTTTCTTTTTTAAAACGCCATCTTTTGACATACAATTTTTTTCTATGACGTCATTGCTTTTCGAGTGATGACGTTATCAACACTTTCTTTAAATGGCAACCATATTATTTTTTTCTCGTTTTTGGTAGATCTTTATATCCACCAAATAGTGATATAAAACAATTGGTATGTTGCATCACAATTTTTTTGAAAAAATTATATAAATTTAGAAAAAAATACGAAAATTTTATTTTTGTACAAAATTAAAATTAAATTAAAAAAAAATCTGAACTTAAATTTATTGTAACAGTTAACGTAAATTTTCAAAATGGACCCCACCAACCAACTGACACTGTCCCAGCCGAGTGTAAATGATTTGCGATCAATAGTAATCTGCGTTATTCGCTCCAGGTCAAAAGAAATTCGTCTTCCCAACCGGCCAATTACTTATTAAAAAATCTTATTTAACATTAAATAGTTTCACAAAAAAGGGCCAAAGAAGTTTAATTTATTTAAAAAATTGACATGATGTGGCAGACCATTTCTTAATTAAAATTATCGCCCAAAATTTGAAGATTTCAAAAACTAATTAAGCTTACAAAATTTACTGAAATATGTAAGTAAGTTTTTTTCACACTTCTGTCTTGTGTCAGGACTTAAATATTCTTCTTGAACAAACCGGATCGTCAAAAGCACATGTACTCATGTTACTATGCAAAAAATTTACAAAAACAAAAACACGCACTTTTTTTGCAAGATATTTCTTTATGACATTCTTGCTTCTTTTTATGCAATTTATGTACAAAAATTTTAGTTTGAAATTGTTTCTATGGCGACAACATTGTTGAATTATTTACTTCTATTTTTGACGTTAAATTTTTGAGATATTGCGTAAAAATTGTTCGTTTTCGCTAATATAAAAAATGGCACATTTATCTGAGCGAGAAAGAATCGAAATTTTAATTATGGTTGGGTATGAGGACAGACACAGAAAGCATGCAGAAGCATGCGATTTGTTTATCCATGAACACCCTGATAGACCTCCAATTACCAGGTCTACGGTGACAAAACTAGTTGGAAAGTTTACCGAAACTGGATCCGTAAAAGATCGACCACGGCAAGGTAGACCTCAAGTAGGAGAAGATGTGAAATTAAATGTGCTTCTAGAAGCAGAAGAAAGGCATCATGTTTCCACCAGACAACTTGCGTTAGCCAATCAAGGTGGCTCACTCATTTGTTGTCAACTTATTTAAAAAAGATCACTATCGTCCTTACAAAGTTCAACTTGTACAGGAATTACATGAGGATGACGAAGATCGTCGACTGCAGTTCTGTGAAGACGTAATGTTACGTTGTGACCAAAATCCAAATTTCTTGGAAAACATCGTCTTCTCAGATGAAGTTACATTCTGCCTAAATGGATCTGTTCACCGCCATAATTGCAGATATTGGTCGCCGAACAATCCGCATTGGACTCAAGCGTGTCATACTCAGCGCAGAGGAAAAGTTAACGTATGGGTTGGAATGATTGGACGACGCATTTTAGAACCATATTTTTTTGAAGGAAATTTGACTGCTGTGCAATATTTAGAATTTTTAAGATTTGAACTGGTTCCAGCGCTCGCCGTTATTTTCCCAAATCACGAGGATGGTGATGTACCCCATCCAAATATTTGGTTTCAACAAGATGGGGCGCCTCCCCATTATGGTGTAGAGGTTCGCCACTATCTTGACGAAATATTTCCCAATAAATGGATTGGACGGAGAGGCGACATAGAATGGCCACCTCCTTCTCCTGACCTGACTCCGTTAGACTTTTTTTTGTGGGGTTATTTGAAATCGAAAGTGTATTTTAACAAACCGAACAATTTAGAAGATTTAAAAGAACGAATTCGCGTAGAACTTACACAAATATCCCCAGACATAATTGAGGCGAGTATACGAAGTGTTTACACTCGGCTGGGACAGTGTCAGTTGGTTGGTGGGGTCCATTTTGAAAATTTACGTTAACTGTTACAATAAATTTAAGTTCAGATGTATTTTTTTTAATTTAATTTTAATTTTGTACAAAAATAAAATTTTCGTATTTTTTTCTAAATTTATATCATTTTTTCAAAAAAATTGTGATGCAACATACCAATTGTTTTATATCACTATTTGGTGGATATAAAGATCTACCAAAAACGAGAAAAAAATAATATGGTTGCCATTTAAAGAAAGTGTTGATAACGCCATCACTCGAAAACCAATGACGTCATAGAAAAAAATTGTATGTCAAAAGATGGCGTTTTAAAAAAGAAAATTTACCTGTCCGAGCGTTTTTCCTAAAAATCTAAAATAATGCGGTTATAAGCTTGGTTCCAAACTTTATGACCACACTATATATACCAGGTGATTCAGTTTGGTATTCGCCCACCTGTAACTTTTTTACCTTTAGAAAAAAGTATAATAAACCATATATATTCGTAAATCCGATGGCAAAGCCTATTGGATGGGATCAACAATTTATCCTTGCAATGACATCTGTCAAAAAAGTGACTGTCAACTTTTTTTTTTCAAATGACACCCTGTATATTTTTTTGCACCATTTAATAGGTATTTTATTTCTAATTCCAAATATGTATCACTATGATAAAATAATAAAAAACAATCACAAAAATAATAAAAGTTTATTCAGATGCGCAGTAGATGACGATGAAAACAATTGTTAGGAAAATTTATTTAATAATTTTAGCAAAAAAACTTGGTTCATCAAATGCTCGAAATGTGCACCGTTCATCTCAAGACACATTTCAGCCCTATGTAATACCTCCTGAGTACAGACACGCAAAAGAATTTCTTGAGTCAATTGACGACATTCATGTTTTATTCTATTCTGCAGATCTTCCAAATCAACTAGAGGTGTTGTATAAACCCTCCCCTTAAGATATGGCCACAGAAAGAAATCAAGTGGCGTGAGATCCGGAGATCTGGGGGGCACTTTACTTCCACACTACGATTTCCAATCCATCTCCCAGTATAAACTTCATTAATAATTGGTGACAATTCTACCGCCATGAGCTGGTGCGCCCTCTTGTTGTAATATCAGATTTGACCGTATTTTTAACGGAACATCGTCCATATATTCGTATAATTCCTCCCTTAAAAATTGTAGATACCTTTCCGCGGTGAGTGTGCCTTCATAAAATTTTAGTCCAATAATTTTTCCATTAAGGATGCCACACCACACATTTAATCTCCAACCATTTTGAAAATTGGTTTCTCGAAGCCAGTAAGGATTATGTTCTGACCAATAGTGGCAATTGTGGCGATTCACTTTTCCATTGTTATGAAATCGAGATTCGTCTGACCACATGATAAGATGTAAAATCCCAACTTCGTGGGCATAGTTCAGCCAGGCTATAAAGTTTACCCGTTCGTCGTAATCTCGAGGAAGCAAAGCTTGATGTACGTGAATTTTAAATGGATGCAGTTTATTATCCTTCAAAATCCGTTGAATTGACGAAAAAGAAATATCAGCTTCATCGGCTATTTGCCGAATGGATATGTGGGGATCAACACTTACTCGAGCTAAAACTGCAATTGCATTGTCTTCATTTCTTGTAGTCCTTGGTCTAAAAGCACTTCTCTTCTTCTTGAAACTCCCAAATGCACCCAAATTTCTTGCTAGTATTGTAAATAATTTGTCAGATGGCAATGATCTCTCTGGATACCGTTGTTGGTATATTCGTCTAGCGACCTTACTATTTTTTTGGCATTCCCCGTAGATTAAAATCATATCTAACTTCTCTTGGTTTGAATACACAGCCAATTTTTAAATAAATTACAACTAAGTGACGCGCCGTGATATTTGTTGTTGACAGTTAAAAATGAATTGAAATTATTTTCATGGGTAAATATTTGTTCCCTAGAACTTACAATATCTCCACGATTTTAGTGATTAATTCTGTTACTCTATCCAAAAGTAAAGAGTGTGATACATATTTGGAATTAGAAATAAAATACCTATTAAATGTTGCAAAAAAATATACAGGGTGTCATTTGAAAAAAAAAATTGACAGTCACTTTTTTGACAGATTTCGAATATTGTAAGTGTATAATACACTTACAATATTCGAACTAGTGCGGTCGGTTCCTTTAAAAAAAGGTCTCGGATGTCCCCGATAACACATGTTACACAGAATGCGTGTTTTTGAAACCTAAAAAGAAACGTTACTTGAAAAAGACTGAATAATAATAAAAGTCGAAACGTCGTAGAATAAAACATCAAAATTCAATAAAAGGTCGCTAAACCAATAAAAAGTCTATTATTTTTAATATTAAGACACGGCCAATAAAATAAATAAGAAAAATAAAATTCTTATAAACACTAAATATATACATATATATATATATATATATATATATATATATATATATATATATATATAACAATTGATAAATTATTGGAGTTTTTCGGCTTTTATATGAAATATTTACAAATATCAAATTAGAATGTATGTAATTGCAGAGTAAGTGGGGATGTAAACATTGCTGTCTACAAATTACAAAGCAAATTATACGAAATTTTTTTATTTGAAAAATATGGTCTACGTAAAAATAAAAAAATTTCGTATGATTTGCTTTGTAATTTGTAGACAGCAATGTTTACATCCCCACTTACTCTGCAATTACATACATTCTAATTTGATATTTGTAAATATTTCATATAAAAGCCGAAAAACTCCAATAATTTATCAATTGTTATATTTAATAAACGGCTAAGAAATTATCTAAACACTTATATATCTAAACACTTATATATATATATATATATATATATATATATATATATATTAAAATAATAGACTTTTTTATTGGCTTAGCGACCTTTAATGAATTTCAATTTTCTCTACGACGTTTCGACTCTTTTAATTATTAAAGTCTTTTTCAAGTGACTAGAAACAAAAATTAATACAACGAAAAGTAAGAAAATATGTTTACATTTGTATGAATGAATTAAAAATTAAAAATTAAAATAATAATAAAGCAAGGAAAAATTAAATGATTACATTTGTATGAATGAATTAAAAATTAACATTAAAATAATAATAAAGTAAGGATAATTGAATGATATAAAAACTCACCGATTTATTCCGTTTTAAAACACATTTTTTGTACATGTGTGGTTCGGACTTGCACCGAGACCTTTCCCGGGATGACCGCGTCACTTCGAATATATTGTGTGACTAAATGTCTTTGTTGGAGAAATGAAATTTCTTATTTCGTTTTAAAATTAGCAATGGTCAGGCAATGTGTTAGAGAGACATAGTATATGTATTTACAATGGGAAACAATAAAATTTTTTGGTGTGTGTGGGTGGGGTTGGTTGTCTTCAAGTGTTTAATGAGTGGATAATAGAGTTTAGAGAAAATTGAAATTCATTAAAGGTCGCTAAACCAATAAAAAAGTCTATTATTTTAATATTAAGACACGGCCAATAAAATAAATAAGAAATCTAATTCTTATTAACACTAAATATATATATATATATATATATATATATATATATATATATATATATATATATATATATATATATATATATATATATATATATAGAGTAGAGACTCGATAATCCGGATTAATAAAAAATCCGGACTATCGCATCTTACATTTTTATACAAATTAATTTAAAAAAAAACGGTTAAAACAAATCCACTTTATTCTCACAATCTTCAAAAAATGCATTATGTTTGCATAATGTAAGTAAGAATATAAATAATGTGTGCTCATTTGAAAAGTCAATCTAGGTTACTTTGAAATTTTGATTGAATAAGACGCATATATATATATATATATATATATATATATATATATATATATTAGTATGTGTTTGTTGTTCCGTAAAAGTAAATCCAAATGACATTTGATAATGTCAATCACATTTGTTATTTATTTGTATGTATGAAACTGTCAAAATATACGACTTCGTAGGTTAAGTAGTAAATTTTAATTTACGACATACTTCAAAATGTTCTCAGTAAATCACATGCTACTAGATTGACTTTTCAAATGAACACCCGTTATAATAGATAAACCTACATATTACATATTGTTATGGATTTTTCCCTAATTAATATTTAAAATTTATTTAAAATGAATGTACAATTATTTTTGAATTGTAGTGTATATTTTTGAAAATGTATTTTAATCTGCGTGAGCAAAAACTTGTATTTTTGAAGGTCGGTTTTATGTGAAAGCGATTGCGGGTGATGTTGAGGGGCGAGACTAAGTTATACCCTATACACAAGAACGTTGTATCTCTCAAAAAAATATATAGATTTATATATTTAATTAAATTCGGGTTTTGATTGTGTTAATTGGTTGTTGTATCTTTTATTCAATTCCCGTATATTGTTCGATGGTTGTTATTCTCGTAATTTTGATGTTTTAAGATTTAACAACGGGTCTTGTGAGTCTCCTTAAAAACTGTAAGTTTTTTTGAATTTTATGATATCATAAAAATTTTGATTAATATTATAAGATATTTATATTGTATTCAATATTGTTATTAAGAGATTTATGATTAGAAGAATTAAATGATAAAGAATATTTTTAAAATTTCTATGTAAAAAAATTATTACTGTGAAATTTTATTTTGTTTGGAAATCAAGGGTACTTTTTGTTACATGTGAGCGCGAATGTGGTAGATTTTGATCGTGTTTTCAAGTTTATACAGTTTGGTTCTCTGGGGATAAATTAAAAATAAACTTTATTATTTTTTTAAATTAAGTTTGATTGGAAGTCCTTAGAGGAAGTTTTTCACGTGGTGGTCATATTCAGTGGATTGTTTTACCTCTTTGTAAATTGTATAATACACAATCTTTATACTCTATAAAGATAGTTTCTTTTCTTTTTTGATTTTTTTGTATTAAATATTCATTTAAATTTTATTCTGTGTTTTATTTTTGATATAACTTTACTACTGAATTAATTAAAAAAGTAACTCAGAAAATATATAAACGTACTTAAAGTGAATTCTTTTACTGGCGCCTTAAAAATTATACCACCACGTATTTCCGATTGGAACCCTGAGAAGAAAGCAGTCCTATTTTTGGAAATCAACCGGCTGAGTATCCTAGTTGGGTAGATTAGTTGTGGATGGTGGTGCAGTAAATATGTAAACCACAATTCATAGCAATATGTACATTCTACATATGTAGATTATTTAAAATAGTCCGAGATTTTACTTTGTTTTTGAAGTGCAATAATTGAAGAATGTTTAACTACAGCTTTCTCTTGCAAATTTTTTAGTGCAAGAATATCTTCAATGCCAATATTATTTTCTTCAGCCCATTGCAATCCCAATGTAAAATACTTTATTGCATCCACGTGCTTGATTTTTTTTGGCTGGATATCTACTTCTTCATCGGCGGTCCCATCATCTATTGCCTCAACCTCAGGATCGACATCCTCTATGACATTTTCTACATTTTCAACCCATTCATTCATTTCATCATTTGTATGAATCTCGCCATAGTTTGTGTCAGCATAATGAAACAGATATGCAAAATACATATCCGTAACTGTAAACATGGACAAACACCTCGTATTTTTAGCATTTACTTCTGTTCAATACATATGTTTCAGCCATCTAGGCCTCATCGGTTGAACTAGTGAAGCAATGTGTATACAAATTAATACAGATCTGTTAAGCAACGGATCTGTATCTACATTTACGCTAAAATCGTCTCCAAGCCATAACCAGTTTCGTTCTATCAGGCGACACCAATTTAATCAGTGACATCTGACGGAAGAAAGCGACTAGGCCAGAAAAGGCGACCTTCCGCTCGAATAGCAAGGCTATTACGAAAAAGCGGAAAAATTTTTTCGCTTTTTTTGAAAGTACAATGTGCCAATTTTATATTTTAAGTAAAATATTTCAAACAGTTAAAAAATGTAAAAAAGAAGAATACAAATTATAAGTTTATTATTATTATTATAATCTATAAGCTTGTTTACCCCTAGGGTGTCAAGCTAATTACATTTTGCTTATATAACTATTCCTTATATATAAATCTTGCCCATTCCTTTTTGTTTCTCGCTATTCTCTTCCCTTCGTACAATGTTATTCCTCTTTTCTTTAAATTTTCCACTATGACATTGTCCCACGTTTTTTGTGGTCTTCCTCTTGTTTTCTTCTGCGTTGTTCTTGCTAGCCATACTCTTTTAGTCTGTCTTTCTTCTTCCATTCTTACTACATGACCGAACCACCTTAGTTGTTGTTTTGCGATTTCTTCCATTATGGGTTGTACATTTAATTCTCGTCTTATTACTTCATTTCTTATTTTGTCCCTTCTACTAACTCCTTTCACCGCTCTTAGGTATTTCATTTCTACGGCTTGTAGTCTGCTCTTCATATGCTTATTAAGTATCCAGCTTTCGCATCCGTACGTCGTTATTGGTTTGAACAATGCGTTATATACTGTGATTTTTGTTTTCTTCGTTATTTCCTTCTTTCTTATAAATGTGTTGTTTAGTGCATAATATAGTTTTGTTGCATTTTCTATTCTGCTGTTTATTTCCATATCTTCTTTTCCGTCTTTATGTATGTTTATTCCGAGGTACTTGAATGTGTCTGTTTGTTCTATGTTTCTTCCTTCTATTTCAATTTTTACTTTTAAATCATTTCTCCCTATTGTCATCACTTTTGTTTTATCAATGTTTATTTTTAGATTCCTCTTTTTTAGTGCTATATTCCATGTGTTTAGGTTTTCTTGTAAGTCTCTTTCGTTCTTTGCGTATATTATTATGTCATCAGCGAAGACACATTCTGCTATTTCAACCCTCTCCATATTCTTATACCCTACTTGTAGTTTCTTTGTTATTCCCCTTATTTCTTTTAGTACATCATCTAATATTATGTTAAATAGTACGGGGCTGAGCACCCCTCCTTGTCTCAGTCCTTCTTTGGTTATGAACTCTTCGGACTTCCTATTTTCAGTTCTCACATAATTTCTAGTTTTCTGGTATATGGTTCTTATAGCTTTTATGAGTTTTTCGCCTATTCCTCTTTTTTTAAGGCTTTTCCAAACTTCTTCTCTTGGAATACTATCAAAAGCTTTTTCTATGTCTATGAAGGCCGCATATATAGTCTTATTTCGGTTTTTTTCTATCAGTTGTTTCATAGTGAAAATGTGATCGTGCACTCCTCTGCCTTTCCGAAATCCGCTTTGCGGTTCTTCTAGTTGGTGATCAATTAATATTTTTAATCTCTTTTCTAGGATTCTCTCATATATTTTTAGCATTACACTGAGTAGTGTAATTCCTCTATAATTGCTACACTCTTTATTGTCACCTTTTTTGTGGATGGGTAGTATTATGCCTACTTCCCAATCCTTTGGTATATTTTGTTCATTCCAAATCCTATTAAACAATTTCTCTAGGACTTCTATGCCGTTTTCCTTCATATTTGTTATCATTTCCGCTGTTATACCGTCATGTCCTGCCGCCTTGCCTCGTTTTAACTTCCTTATAGCGTCCATTATTTCTTCCTTCTTGATCGGTTCCTCGCCTCCCCTCTCCCCACTTTCTATGTTTTCTTCGCTCACCTCTATTTCGTATATTAAGTTTATTCGTTCTGTGTTAAGCATTCCCTCGAAATATTCTTTCCATATTTTCATTATATTATCTTCGTCTTCTAAAATTCTCCCGTTTTCTGCTTTTATGTATCTAATTTTGTTTTGTTTACCTTTTCTTAGTGTCTTCAATATTTTATAGAATAACTTTTGGTTACCTTTACTGTCTTGTTCCATCTTTTCCCCAAATTCTTCCCAAGCTTGTTGTTTCGCTTCTTTCACCATCCCCTTCACTTTTAACCTTTGTTCCTTGTACTTGTCGTAATTATCTTTGTTCTTTTCACTAAGATAATTTTTCCATTTGTCTTTCTTCATCTTTACTTCCCTTTTAATTTCCTCATTCACCATCTTGTTTGTTTTTTGTTTTTGTCTGTTTTGCTGCTTCCACACGTTTCTTTAGCTATTTTCATTATTGTATCTTTAATTATTTTCCACATGTCTTCCACCTCCACGTTGTTTAAACTCTCTTTGCTTTTTATCATTTCTGCCTCTATTTTTTCTTTATATATATTTGCTATCATCTCTTCTCTGAGTTTATATGTTCTTATTACTTCTTTTACTGTATTTCTTTTAGATTTACTATTTGTCTTGTACATTTCTGTTTGTTTCTGGTCTTTTATTTCTATTTTTATTTTTGATAGCACTATGTAGTGGTCGGAATATATTTCACAGCCTCTTCTTACTTTTGTATCTATTATTTCTCTTCTATATGGTTTGTTAATTATGACATAATCTATTATTGATCTTTCCTTCCTACTTACTATTTCTCTAGTATATTTATGTATATTCTTGTGTGTTTGTAACTATTAAATTGTTCAGAATGCAGAATTCTATTAATCTTCGTCCATTATTGTATCTGACATTTTCTCCGTTTATACCTATTACATTTCCTGTTTCATCATCTTTCTTGCCTACTCTTCCATTTAGGTCTCCTATTATTAATAATCTTCCTTCACTTTCTTCTGCCACCTCTGTTAGTTGATCCCAAAATTCATCCTTTGCACTGGTTTTTTCATCTTCGTTAGGGCCGTACACTACTATGATGGTTGTTTTTACTTCTTCATCTATTTTCATTTCTAGTTTCAATATCCTTTCTGATATTCCGGTCCATTTCTGTATGTATTTTATATTTTCTTTCTTAATAAAGCATCCCACCCCCTCACTAGCTCTGTTTCTTTCATTAACTCCATTGTATATTAATAGGTGTCCTCCTTCTATGATCTTTTCTCCATTACCTTTCTTTTTTGTTTCGGTGATGCCAACAATATCTGCGTTTACTTTTTCCAATTCTTCTACTAATTCCTCTTCCTTTCCTGTTAAGCTTCTGACATTCCACGTTCCTATTTTCCAAACTTTTTCTTTCTTTGTTATTTTATTTATTTTATTTATTTTCCTTTCTTCCAACATATGTTTTCTCTTATCCACTGCTCTATTTTCATCTTCTTTGCTTGTCGTACGTGTTCTTACTATTCCACCAACTTTTCCAGCGGTGTTTCTTGCTATTATATATTTACCTACTTTATGTCCGTTCGCACTTTTATTTTTCTCCATAATCACATCCATTTGTTTGCCAATGTCGTTTTCATTTTTCCCATTCGGTTTATTCTTCCTTAGTTTTTTGATTGTTGCTTTTCAATTTTCCCAGTACTTTTGTTCCATCTCCATTCTTCCTCGTTTACCATCACTTTGTTATACCCAATTTTTGTTGTCTTTCCTTTTTCCCTTTCGACTTTGGCAAATTTTCTTAGTTGCGATTGTTTCTGTAGTTCCTTTGGCGTTAAGTCATCATCAATATATATCCTGTCCCCTCCTTTATTTTTTAATTTCGATTTATTCCTCATAATTTCATTCTTTTCCATTTCACTACCCAGTTCGACAACACATGTCTTAGCTCCTACTTTTTTGATAGATTTCGGGGTGATCTCTATTTCTAGCTGTTCACCTATGAAGGTTTTAATTTGTTTTTTCAGCTCCAGAGTTTCATTTGTTCCTGTCACTAATCCATATATTACCACATTATATCTTCTTCGTTCCTTTTCTATGACTTCCAATGTCTTCTCCACTCTTTCTAATTTATCTCGTACTTTCTCATTTTCTTTTCTTATTTCTTGATTTTCTTTTTTCAAGCGTTCATTTTCCTGGTTTAGTTTTAGGAGTTCTTCGTTAAACCCTCTCTGTTGCTTTTTTATTTCTTTAACTTCCTTATTAATTTCCTTCTGTTCTATCTTCATATCTTTTTGATCTTTGCGTATTTCCTCCATAATCCCTAGTATCTTATCTAATTTTTCTTCGGCTTCCTCTTTTGTTTTTCTATTTGGAGACCTTTTTGTATTTGCAGACCGTCCGAGAAACTGCTCAAGATTTCCCACTCTTTCTTTTCTTTTCCCCTCGTCCGTCGTATATTCCTCACTATCTCTGTCCGTCATTGTACTGGTTTTATTGTCTACTTCACTGCGTAAGAAGTTCGAGCCAGTCAACCTGTCGGACCCTTACTTCTATCCGTGCGTACCTTCTTACACTTGCTATTATTTTAATTTTTCCTCACCTATTCTATCGTTTTAATTTAACAACGTTAATTATTATTCATTTGTCTGCCTGATTTTAAGTTGCACTCCGATTCGCGGTGTTCGTTGTGTTGCCTACCTTCAAGTGTTCACACGCGTGTTTGTTCAATATTTTCTTTCCTTAACAAATTAACCTTCACGCAATTTTCGATCTTATTTTGACATCTCTTAACCTCCTATTTTACTAATATTATTTTACTAATATTATGAACACTCACCGTTCGTTGTTCTTATTTTAATACCTATTTGTTCTTCTCGCTACTCACTTTTTCTCCTACTGCTTTTCACTCTTTTTTTTTATTACTACTGCACGATATGGACCCAATTTGGGCTTCAATATCGGTGCTTCAACGTTAGATACACGCACTCCTACATGCTAGTTCAAGTATTAATCACAAATTATAAGTACCATATATATATATATATAACAATTGATAAATTATTGGAGATTTTCGGCTTTTATATGAAATATCCACAAATATCAAATTAGAATGTATGTAATTGCAGAGTAAGTGGGGATGTAAACATTGCTGTCTACAAATTACAAAGCAAATCATACGAAATTTTTATTTGAAAAATATGGTCTAAGTATGATTTGCTTTGTAATTTGTAGACAGCAATGTTTACATCCCCAGTTACTCTGCAATTACATACATTCTAATTTGATATTTGTGGATATTTCATATAAAAGCCGAAAAACTCCAATAATTTATCAATTGTTATATTTAATAAACGGCTAAGAAATTATCTAAACACTAATCTAATCTAAACACACACATATATATATATATAAAATCGTTAAGATGGCACAAAGTGTGACCGTCGTCGACTGAGGTAGCCACTAAGAGTGTTCCCTCGGTTGGCGATGAGCAACCCCGTGCAGGGTGCGCTTCGCTGGTCTGCGCCTTGCCTCGTTGGGGCGGGGGTCGAGCCGTAGAAGTACTGCTCGGAAAAGTAAAGAAGTTGCCGGGAAAGGGTTGGCGGCCCTACGCAACGGCTGGTTATCCGATCTCTCTAAATTTACGCGACCGGTCACTAAACACACGCACGAGCGCACTAACATACAAAACCCTACACTTACGCGGTCACACAAATACAATACAATACAAAATCACACACCCAGAGAGAGACGCAAGCTGCCAGCAGCAACCAACACACAGGTTCATACCCAGAAAGAGGCACAAGCTGCTGGCAGCGAACAACACATATGTTCACACCTTGCTACCTATTTTTTGGAATACTAAGGCATGACTTATTATTATTATTGGAATGTATCTTTGAATAATTTAAACCATAGCAACTCAATTATTTGACATTTATATTCTGTCATTTATATTTTTTATTCCCTTGACAAAGGCATCATTGCCGAAACATGTAGGGTTGTTTTAAATATATATACTTTGAAGTAAACCAGACCTTTAATCGCCGACTTATTAAGTTTACCTTATCATACCAAGGTCACGAAAATATTATATATTTATATATATATATATATATGTTTTAACTGGATTCCGGGTTTTCTTCCGCGTTTCAACTGCTTGGTCTTCGTAAAGACCGGTGCTGGTGTCTGGACTACGTTTCGGCAAAATCACATCTGCCATCTTCAGGTCTGCGATAACTTTCTGCTTCTGCTTCTGGTTACTCTTTACTCTGGGGTTACTCGTAACTCGTAAAAGTTTATGAGTAACCAGAAGCAGACAGTTGTCGCAGACCTGAAGATGGCAAATGTGATTTTGGCGAAACGTCGCCCAGAAACCAGCACCGGTCTTTACGAAGACCAAACTGTTGAAACGCGGAAGAAAACCCGGAATCCAGTTAAAACATATACTACTACTCGCCGAAACCTAAAAGAAAACACGTATATATATATACCGTATGAACGCCCGGGAGTGTTTGATCTACCACAATGTAGTAAGACGAAGACGAATAGCGAGTTTATGTGGTTAGGGTTGAGAGAGTATATTCAGTCTGTTCTACTGTCTAACTGTACGGGCGTTCCCTTTCTTTATCCAACACATTCTACATACGATCTAAGTACGAATCAAATAATCTCTCTCTAACACTTTGAATATTCCTATCAGTCGCTCAAAGTGTTCAAGCAAGCTTGCGACTGGTCATTCAGTTGCTCCTTGTCATCCGTAGGGAGAGTACGTATAGAAATGCTAACAAATGTCCGTCGTAATTTTTATAACCGATTGGGTTACTGCTCGGCTCAAGAGGGTGGTTTATTTGAGCATTTACTAAATAATTAGTTTTTCTTTTTAGAATGTTCTTTTATTTAATAATTAATATTTATTACCAATAAAGGTATTTTAGTTAAATTTAATATTTTATAGGTAGTTTATTTAAGGAAACAATTTATTTATACTGGTAAACACTTTATTTATATTCTTGCAAGAATCGTTATTGTTTTGAAATTTTATGCTATTACAGAATACTTTTTATTTTAATTTTTTTCAATAAGAGTTACGGTTTTGTTTCATAATTTTATATTATTTATGTGTTTTCATTTGAATAAGAATTTTTTAAGTTCAAGCCACAAAGCTATGATGAAACTTATCATTGAATATTTAGCGATGAAAATAGAATTAGAATTATTATTATGCAGTAAACAAAAACTCTGCACTTTACGGCGAATTGTATTTTATGATACTTTCAACTATATTATATCATTTTATTTAAATTTAAATGTTAAATTTAAAGTATTATGGCCGAAGAGACATAAACAAAAGTATCCGTTATTGTAGGGACGTTGACAGCCGGCATATGACTAATAGTGCGAAAAGCAACGGTGTAGTCGGATAAAATATCCAAATTCGTACATTAACCATAAATAATATACTACAAATAATTTTGTAGTTTGTTAAACAATTAGTTATTAATTTGGAATATTTATTTTGATACATCATTTATTAATAAACAACCATAACGCTTTCTTGGTTCACCACAATTAAATACGCCCTGTAGGAGTTTAACGTACGTAGCCCCTCCCACTTGCAGTTGGCCAGTCATTACTTATATATCCATTGATCGCTCGACGTTGTGCACACGCTATATATATATATATATATATATATATATATATATATATATATATATATATTTATATATATATATATATAAATTTACATTTCACGAAAAACACGTTATTATAATATTACTATTAGTTTAAATTTACCTATGCAAGAAAAACATCTAGTATTAATTTTTATGAAGACAAAATAAAAGTCGAAACGTTAAAATGAGTAGTTTTATTTGAAAAATAGTCATTAAGCCGAATTTCCAAGAAATAATTAACCATGTACTTACATTACATTGTACTGTATGGTTATGACGGGTTTTATCGAAATTGAAAGTGTGTTTTGTTTGTTTTATGTTTTTTGGGGGCTGTACTATTGCTTGAAAATTTGTGTCGATTTAAACATTCTTGTAGATATTGCGCTGTTTGGCCGATGTATACGCCTTTGCATTCGTTGCATGAAATTTCATAAATAAAGTGTGTTTTCTGGAATGTAGGTATTTTGAAAGATTATCTGCAAATAAATAATTATCTTCTCTCATTCATTAGCAAAATCACAAGACAAAAATTATATCAACACTACAACACAAATAAAACAAAAATGCTTCACAGATTAAGGAAAATAACACACAAACTATTTATCAATATGTCCCAATACCTTATCAAAAGTATTTCTATACGGTATATATAATAGAAAATATACAAATTTACCTCTAGCAAATTTAACTCAAATATATAATTATTTTTTTAATGTAATCTTTTATAATAACGCTATATACTTTTTTTACTTTGCATTTTAAAAGTCATCGAATTTAATTTATGAAGTATCATAAATCCACAGCTAATTATGAGCTCCAGGATATTTGATCTACACTGTATTATTTTGATACACCATATACATATATCAATAGTTTAATATCGTTTTAGAGATTGTAAATAATTATGATTAATTCTATATGTAGTAAATATTTATATTTGAATTTATAACTTATTAACATTATAAAGTAATGCTTATTTAGTAAACAACGAGGTGGAGTAGTAAACTATCCTCTTCTTGTTTTAAGCTTGTGGTCGTAAAACTTCGTTTTTCAAGTTAAACTTTCTCGATACAGCTGCGCTCAAATGCCGATTAATATAGAAGATCAAAGCCGCTCACTCTCTTATTTCGTGGCTGCGACGTTGAAAATTTCCATTTTCCCAGTCGACAAGACGCCCGCGCCCGCCCGAACGACGGAGAAACTGACGTACAAATTTATCTGATTCGATTAGTTCTCGCAGTGAAGCAGACGGCTGCGTAAATTGCTTAATAAGTGAAATTTCGCCGGATTTCTAGTCCAATGGAACAGACGAATTGCAACAGAACAAATTCTAACTGAGAGTGACGAGATAATTTTGTCAGTTCCATACAACTTTTTCATTTATATATAGATCGTAATGAGTAAGAGGATTATCTTCTTAATTGAAATATGAAATTACCTCAAAGCAATTCTATGGAGATTGAGACTAATTACATTTTTTATGTGATTGTGTGTCATCAATACACAAAATAATAGATCCTCAAATTAGTTTTGTACAGTCGCATACGTATATCCTTTTTAATTAATCAAATAAAAATACCTTTGGGTCTAAATCTACTCAGCACCGGGCGCTATATTCGTTACATGGAGGTTCTTTTAAAAGCCGTTTTTATGTAAATTTTTTATTTCGTTAATATTTGAGTTTGGGGACGTTATTTTCAATTGCTTGTGTTTGGATTTTTTATGTCTCTGTGTTCGATATGTTGGCAATGTTTAAATTTGTGTCTGGCGCGCCGCTCACGGGGCGTAACTTCCGTATAAGCTAGTTATTTATTTTGGTTGGTGGCAGTTATATTGAAACTTAGGTATCTTTTCTGAGTGTTTTATTTATTTAACAAAAAACACCTAAACCAAATTTATTAAGGTAATCTCGCAAATGAAACACTTAAGTAAACTTAAAACATAAATTCTTTACTGCTATATGAGACTGTCTGTCTCTTGTTGTTAATATGATACTATTGAGTTTCTTGTTGATAGTGTGAGACTCTGATGGATACTGTTGAAATGACTGTATGTCTCTTGATGCTAATGTAATACTGTTGTTTCTTGTTGCTGGTATCAGACTGTTATTGATACTGATCTGTATTTTACTTTGTTACAAGTAGGTAAGAATACACCACACTCCTACAAACTATTACATAATTAAAATGCGCGTATTGTTATACATTGTATTAGTTGACGTAATAACGTGGAAATTTTCTAAGTTATTATTCATCGAAACCGTACCTACGGGCAACAATACCAACGTTTACGAGAGAGTTTTAAAAATCTACTCTTACTAATAAATAAATAACAAAATATAATTTATTAAGCATTAGTTGAAGCTGTAAATCTAACTATGTAGTTATGAATAATTGCATTATTGGGTAATGGAATTTATTGTACATATTTACGAAACGTGAGCATAACAAAAGAGGGTCCGAATAAACATCGTCTATTGAATTTGTTCACTGATAACCCTAAATAATAAAACAAGTGGTCTAAATCCTAGAGTAATAAATTTCAAAATACAAAAGATGTTGTTTCTTAGAATCCAAAGAAAGTTTCCCAATTTGAATATGATAATAAAATTCTGTTATAGGGTGGTTTAAATTTGAAAAGTACGTTGAATATTTATAAAATTAGAAATTTATAGTTGAATTTTTTATCCTAGATTTATTTATATCTAACATATAACGTGCCTTCAAAAACTTCTCTTAGTAGAGACGGCCATGCATTTTCTTAATGGTTGGTGACAGGCATGTAATCTGTCACAAATGTATAATTTCGAAAGTTTTATTGTCATGAAAATGCGTGTAATAATTAGTAATATAATTTTTGAAAAATATTTACTACATTAGTCAAAATTAAAAGAAAATAATTCTAAAGCAGATGTTGGAAATGTTGACCATTATTTTGAAAACAAAGTTGAACTCTACGCTTCACGTTTTCGAAGTCATTTATTAGAATTTCTTGAATTGTCAGCACAAGAATACATAATAGCATTATGAAGCTTTTTGTTTGTGTGATGTCTGGCCTTGAAAATGGTATTCTCTAAATATGGAAAAATAAAATAATCTAAAATTGTCTTGGAGGAAAATTAATAATTCTTGTATCGAAAAATTCTTGTAAAAAATATTTGATTTTTATCCGCTTCAAACAAATCAATAATCCTGGTGAAGCTAAATACTAAATAACTGTATGCTAAATTTGATAATTTATTTATCTGCCATAGGAATAAATAGGGAACATTCTTTAATTTCTTTTCGATATCAGTGTTAAAACAAGACTGTTAATTATTTTTAAAACAGTGCTTAACGTGTGTTATTGATTGCACTTGATTATGACATGTCTAATGTTTTATTAAATGGAGCGTGTACATTTAACGTTTTCACAGGCCCTCTGGATCCATTGCTTTACAATAGATTCAGCGACAGATGAACATAATTGCAATCCTTTTCTAATCCTGTCTGCTTTATGCCATTAGATTAACACTTATTGCATCCTTTCACTTATTCTGCAGATTTTCTTTCCGTTTCCTACCCTGTATACTATTTTTCGTACTGGTCTTGTTTCTTTGTCATCTGTCAACCTCTGAATATACCCTAATGTATTTTTTAGCTTCTTATTTCGCCTGCCTGGCTTAACCTTTTGCTACTTTTTGCTATTGTTTTTTATTTTTTGCTTACAGTTACCTGTAATGAAAACGTGCATCTGTTATTTCTAATTTGAGTAATTACTATGGCTTCACTGCATCTCCACAGTTCGTTATTTAGTAACACTAAGTTGTTGATTTACAAGATATTTTTGGCGTTTTGATTTATTTCGGTCTCAAATAATTCTTTTTCTTTCTTCATTAACATATACATACTTATTTTCTGAGAATTGTAGTTTGACCATTGGGTTTGTCTACCTTATCTTAAATATTTACAGTTTTTGCATTTTGATTATTATATGTAATATCTTTAGTAGCTGATTAACCACGCGCCAATAATAACGGTGTTTTCGTAAGATAATGTTTAGCATGATATTGCATATCAAGTACGATATTGAATTGGACTAAAAAGATGATATAAAAGAAATATTTTAAGCTTTAGTCAAATTAATATATGTAGTCCAAAATATTCATTTTTTAACAAAAGTGCAGTATATAAACATTTCTAATTTCTTCTATATAATCATTTGTTGTGCTAAATCATTTTTATGCCTTACTAGCTGAACCTGGCAATGCTTTGCTATTGCTAGATTTGGGTATATATATATATATATATATATATATATATACTACTGAACCTGGCTGAACCTGGCAATGCTTTGCTATTGCTAGATTTGGGTATATATATATATATATATATATATATACCCAAATCTAGCAATAGCAAAGCATTGCCAGGTTCAGCTAGTAAGGCATAAAAATGATTTAGCACAACAAATGATTATATAGAAGAAATTAGAAATGTTTATATACTGCACTTTTGTTAAAAAATGAATATTTTGCGACTACATATATTAATTTGACTAAAGCTTAAAATATTTCTTTTATATCATCTTTTTAGTCCAATTCAATATCGTACTTGATATGCAATATCATACTAAACATTATCTTACGAAAACACCGTTATTATTGGCGCGTGGTTAATCAGCTACTAAAGATATTACATATAATAATCAAAATATATAAGTGTTTAGATAATTTCTTAGCCGTTCATTAAATATAACATTTGATAAATTATTGGAGTTTTTCGGCTTTATTATATGAAATATTTACAAATATTAAATTAGAATGTATGTAATTGCAGAGTAAGTGGGGATGTAAACATTGCTGTCTACAAATTACAAAGCAAATCATACGAAATTTTTTTTATTTGAAAAATATGGTCTACGTTGGGACTCGAACCCAAGTCTACAGCTATCCGGGCTGTCGCCTTTACCACTAGGCCACAATAGACCCAGGTTCAAGCCAAATAAAAAAAATTTCGTATGATTTGCTTTGTAATTTGTAGACAGCAATGTTTACATCCCCACTTACTCTGCAATTACATACATTTTAATTTAATATTTGTAAATATTTCAAATAATAAAGCCGAAAAACTCCAATAATTTATCAATTTATATAGATATTGAATGAACGCAATTGAAAGTTTGATATAAAATATTGTATTTAGTTAAAATTATATATTTACCTATTACGGAACCTCACAAAATTTAATCTTCACTTTATAAAAGTAAGAATGTAAATAAATCCAAAGGCCCTTTACTTCCCTTCTACTGGTCAGATCGAGGATTTCAATAGCCTTACCTTCTCCGGACACCGCGAATCATTTTGCAAAAAACAGGGCATAAATCCGTCTAGTAGTTTTTTTGGTCTGTAGGGGACACAGATACGAATATTGCCTTTTATATATACCGAGTGCTCTTGAAATAAAAAGACAAAATATGTCAAACATTAAATTATATAGAATATATACTCAAAATATTTTCTCAAAATTCCCTCGCGTAAGCGAGAAAAATACAAAAATTTTCACGAGACTGTACGATGGATTATATTATAAAAGACGATATCTTAAAGTTGACCCTCTTTAAGATTCGTTCAGTTGTCGTTCGTTCGATTTAATTTTTTCATTAAAGATAGATTGTTATTAAATAGGACGTTAAATGATCCTAGAACACATGTCTTACAAGTTCTTTTAATATACCACTTTCAAAAATTCACGAGGAAGTATAAATTTTTAACATCTGACTTATGTACCAGGTTATCGAACCCTTTTTATAAACATAAACATTGCCGTCTTTAAATACAATAGCGGCATTCAGAACCGATACTAAAAATAATTTTTGGACTTTAGATCATTTCATTTGAATGTATAAAAAGCTAACTTTGTACAAAGTTATTGACCTTATTAGCAAATTATATTTTACAACCCTCGTTACGTCTTTTTAAAAAGGTTTATTCTATTGTAAAGGTAGATTAAAACATTTATGTTATAAATGTGGTTTATTACCATTAAAACGTGAAGCGAACGATATAAAGGATTAAACGTGAAGCGTAATTATTATAACAAACAGTATTTGATGATTAAACGTGAGACGTAATAATAATTTGAAACACTTCGTATTCTGATCTTAATTCTACGTAACACTCGCGTGATGCTTGCAGTGCAGTTCTCACGGTCGCATCTAACGCACAGGGACGGCTCTATAACAAGCAGACAGTTTTTGTAACATCGACAGCTGTTACCTATGTAAAGACACGCTGTAGCGTATGTGTGTGTGTGTATAACTTATTTTGAATTCATAGGCGGAACATAATATAATTTTCAAGGACTCTTTAATTTTGGGGTTTGCGTCGTAATATTTTGAAATCATATTCTATATAATTACAGCTTTCCATTTTTCGTACGTCTTTTTATAACAAAATAATTTGAAACATACTTGAGTAGGTAACACCTCACCAAATTTTGTATAAAGCAAAAATATTTTTAATAATATAAAATACGATTAAAAATCAGGTGTGAAGAACACAATACAAGTTCATATATGTATTTGTGAATGTATCTAGATACTTTAATAATATTTAAAAATATTTTTGTTTTATACTTTATATTGATGAGGTTTTACCTACTCAAGTTTGTTTCAAATTATTTTGTTTGTACGCATTGGCGCTTTGTCCGATAAAGAGTAAAAAGGCGTTAATACAACTTCTGCGGTTGTACCGTCAGATGAAACCACTTTGCTTAGTTCTGCATTTGTTATTGAGACAGGATTAGTTGTTTCGGCGTTTGTTATTGAGCAGTGCTTAATGTTCTTCTACGCTCTGTCTTAATAACTTCTGTAATATAGCAGAGTTGCTGTTTTGTGCAATGTGTCTCTTCAGTGGGGCATACCAATGATTATATAGAAAGATGAAACATGTGTTTATGTCTCTGGAGAGATACTTTCACTAATATATGAACTTGTATTGTGTTCACACTAGATTGTTAATAATATTTGATACTATTAAAAATATTTTTATCTTTTTATTTCAAGGATGTATATAGATAGATGAACTCTGCTTGATGTGTCTGTCCGTCATTCGTCAGGTTAGCTCATATTATCGAAATGTCGGATTATACTCGTATATATGTTAATTGCAAGGATAGAGGAGACGCGTGAGATTTGCAAAGACAGGAATATTTATTATGTAAAACATCAAACGTTAAGCTTGTTTTATTATATAGGCAATTAAGCCTGGGCAAAAATATGAAAAGGATACCAGCGTTCGTAGACAAGTATTTCCGGAAAATATTCAGTCTGTATGCAAAAAACTATTAGTGGTAAGGAATTGTGGAAACGAAATCAATCAATCAAGAAACAATAAAAAATGTAAAACGGAAGCGTAACTGGGTTACTCCTATACTAAGAAAGAACAAGGGCCCATCGCAAAGCAGGCAATGATGTCAACTGCATTTGGAAGCGAACAGAAGAGGAATAACTTGCAAAAGTTGAAGAGAATTGAGAACGATGGCGAAGGACAAGAACCAATAAAGACGCTTGCTAAAGGCCCTATACTCCATCATCATTGAGTGAAAAGGCTAATACATATATAAACATACGAGGGTGGTTTGACGAGAGAGTGACTTTGCAAAAGTTTGCACCACATTGTCATGATGAGTGTATTGCTAACTTCAGCTGTGTTTTAGAAGCTTACTGTCAAAACTTCGCACGTATTTGTCAAATAAATAAGTTTCACAATCGTTTAAACTATTTGTTGTTTTTGTGTTAACATGGAGAAAAATGAATTTTGCGTGTCATTTTAAACATTGTTTTTTACGTGGAAAATCATTCAAGAACGGACATAAATGTTATGATGAATCTACTCCTTCTCATAGAATAATTTGTAAGTGGTTAATGGCTTTCAAGCGTGGTCACATGAGCACAGAAGATGCTGAACGTTCGGGATTTTCACTTGCAGCAACTGCTTCAGAAATAAATAATAAAGTTCATGCCATTGTAAAGAGCGACCGCTGAATAAAAGTGTATGAAATAGTTAATGCCGTAAACATATCAACTGAATGCGTTCACAAATAGTAATAAATATGGAAGAGAAAACTGCAAGATTGGTGCCGCGTTTGCCTACTATTAAGCAAATACGAACTCGTGTTACAATTTCGAAAGACTATATGGCCAACTGCAAACAAAATTCAAGAGACTTTTTTCATTGATGTGACACCGTAGATGAACACTATTCTCCACAGACAAAAACGCAGTCAAAACAATTTATTTCTTCTGATGAGATGGCAAAAACCATTTTTTCAGGCAATAAGCACTATGGCCACGATTTTTCGAAATTACAAATGGGCAATGTTTATTGACTATTTGTACAAGGAAAGAACAATAACACCAATATTATGTTGTACGGACACGTTTCGATAAAAAACGACCGCATTTTATCAGACAAAAAGTTTTGTCCTACCTGGATAACGTGATTTTTTTACATTTACTTTACATTTTATTTACATTTATGGTTGCCTGTGCCTATCATTTCATTATCGAAAGATACACTTCAACAATGTTTTCAAATGATTCGGATGTTTTGTCAGAATTCATGTTCAACGGCGACTACATTACATTAACTCGCAAATTTCAATATTTATAATCGTTCAAGTCGAAGAACAATTGAACGTCTTGTGCAAAAATTTGAATTAACATATTCACGTCATAACGTTCCCGTGGCAGTGAGACAAAGGAGTGCAAGGAACGAAGAGACTATTGCAGTTGCACCTTAGAGTGTTTGTGAAGATCAAAATTTGTCAATTCCTCGTTAATCTCAGACATTGGGCATTCTCAACATCAGTTTGTCGGAAATTTTGCGGCCTACGTGCTTACAATATTGCTTTAACTCAAGAACTCAAACCAAACGACCATTTGTTGCGTCGCGGATTCAGTAATTGGGCTATAGACTAATTTGAAATTTTATAAGAAAACTATTTTCAGCGATGGAACTCACTTCCGGTCTAATGGTTTTGTGAATAAGCAAAATTGCTGAATCTACAAGATTCTACTTTTGCGAATCATCTATTGGAAGAAAACCACCCTTTCGATAAAGATTTTCAAATTCTGCATTTAGAAAATAAAGGCAAGAAATTAAATTTACTGGAAAGTTTAGAAATAAATAAATTAAAACAGTCACAAATTTTATTAAATGATAAATTAGATTTAAATAACTCGCCTTTATTAAATTTATTTACTTAAAATCTGTTTAGACAATAATACAAATGTATATGTAGTTTATTAAACAAATTTATGCGTAAACACGTGTAGTACCTCATAATATACAGTTAGGGCCGACCAGATGCACAGTTTTCAATACCGACAATAGATTTCTGTAAAAATATTTTAAATACCATCCTTTTTGATTTTATAGATATATTTTTTATTTTTTATTTAGTTTGTAACGTACTGTTTAGAAGTAAACACCTGAGGAAGCCACTGTGCTGGCGAAACAATTGTCGCTTTACGAATAAAGAGTAAAAGTGAAGATTAAAACCGTAGTTTTATTTCTATTCTTAATTATGGATCTTCATCAAGTAAATGCCGAATCAATTCAATGAATCTAGTCTAAACATCAACCAGAATGAATGCATGAAGAAGCATTGTATCCACGTAAACTGATTGTCTGTTGTGGATTTCATGCTGGAAGAGTCGTTGGACCTTCCTTTTTTCAACGATGTTGGTAACCCTTCTTACTGTGAAAGAAACTCAATCGTTCAATGTTGACTGGTTCTTTTTGGCCCGAAATGGATGCTTTCGATTTGGACATGTTGTTGCAAAAAGTCATTTACCATACTGCCAATCAAAAAATTCACTTACTGAAAGAGAAGTATGATGAATCGATTATTTCCAGAAATGCACCAGTCAATTCTTCTTTCTGAAGAGTGATCTGAAGTAATTAGTATACGTCAATAAACCAGCGACATTACATGACTTGCAGACCAGTATTGCACCTGCCATAACTGATATTCATGTGAAAAGTCGTGGAAAATTAGGTTCAATGGATTCTTGCTTGTCATAGGTCACTGGAGGACATTTAAATTATGTTGTGTTTCATCAACTGTGTGTCATTAACTGTACTTTATTCCTAACTAACTATTGTCCTAAATATCTTTCGTAAACAAAATAGGTCGCTCTTAATGAAAACCCCTTACTAAATTATATATACAATATTCATATTACCAATTATGTAACTATATAAATCATATTTTGAGAAGCGTGGTTCTTAATGATTATGCAAATCAATAAAAATATTTTTTTAAATCAAAAAATTTCCATTTTTAAAACATAATTTTCCACTTTTAAATTTAAATTTAAATTCTTAACAAAACTTAATTTATACTTCGCTGTAAACCTAAGTGCTGCAAAAAATACACTGTAAATGTTACGGCAGTAAGTTTAATTTACATTAATGATCTAGCCATTGTATTATAAATATCTTAAAGCGCATGTTGAACATCGATGTCTAACAGTGCCAAGCAGTCAACAGCGTCCCGTACACGACGCTGTTCCAATTTTCATAAAGCGGCAATGGAATATTAAACTTGGCCGCGCCCGAGATATATTGGAGCGGCAGTTTCGGCACTAAAGGATTCCATAAATATTGAAATTAGTATGGTAATGCAGTTGCAACCGGTGTTTGTAAGGTGTTTCAGAGGCTCCAGTTCTCGTTGGAAACCTGGATATTAGGTTTAAGGGTCTGATGTTGGTGACTGCGAGCACCGCGATAAATAAATCGCGCGCGGAAAGGTTCCATGGGAGGGTTTGCGGTTATAGTACGTTCCTAAACGAGATTGAATACGTGAACGACATAATAACGATGGTCGGTCTCGATTTAGGCACGAATTTCGACTGAAGTTTGGCTAACCGGATCTTGTGGTTGTATTTATAACGCGTCGTTTCATTAAAAGTTCGCCGTTGAATTTATTATTGTGCATCAGTTTGGAATATGCAGAAACCCGGAGTTTAAGACAAAAAAAAAAGAACTCGAGGTAGAATACTTGAGAATATATTCAGATAAAGTGTTTAAAATACGAAGACGGAAACTTGCGAAACTTATGTTTATCTTACGAGACGCTCTATTGAATTAATAATTATTTCGTAAATAGAGAGAAAACTTTCCGGAAAAACAAAGAAAGCAATTTTTACTGCACGTATTGATATTTATTTTTTAATATTTAATTCAATATATTTCAAAAGCTACCAGCGTTCTTTGGCATTTGTTGAAACTTTAATCTGTCAATTTATAGTTTCGTTGATGTTCATATTTGATGTACAATTTTTTTTTTTGTAGTAGCTGAATAGCCTGAAAATCCTTGCCAAGTAAAAAATATAATAAAATATATAATACTAAACAGCTACTTATGCGTCATATACTTTGCAAAAAGAGATTGATTCATTTATATAATAAATACGGAAGAATGAAAGCATATTTAAACAAATGCCGTAGATCAAGTTATATATGCACAAAAGTATTTTTAATAATATAAAATATTATTAAAAATGGGGTGTGAAGAACACAATACAAGTTATATATTTGTGAATGTATCTCCTCTCCAGAGACGCAGATACGTATTTCACCTTTCTACAGGATCGTCGGTACGCCCCTGCTGGAGAAGAGATACATTCAACCAAACATAACTACCTTGCTATCAACCAGAAATTATTTAGACAGAGCGTGAAAGAATATTCAGCGCTGTCTACATAATAACTGCCGAACTAAGGAACGTGTTTCTATAGAGTTATATATATAAGAGTTATATATATATAATACAGTTTTTATAGATATGGTTGTTACCGTCTATAGAAACACGTTGCTTAGTTCGGCAGTTATTATGTAGGCAGCGCTGAATACTCTTTCACGTTCTGTCTAAATACTTTCTGGTTGATAGCAAGGTAGTTATGTTTGGTTGAATGTATCTCTTCTCCAGCAGGGGCGTACCGACGATCCTGTAGAAAGGTGAAATACGTATCTGCGTCTCTGGAGAGGAGATACATTCACAAATATATAACTTGTATTGTGTTCTTCACACCCCATTTTAATAATATTTTATATTATTAAAAATACTTTTGTATTATACAAATTGGTGTGGTTTTTACCCACTCATGTATGTTTCAAATTATTTTGTTATATATGCACATTCATGTAGTGGTGATACACTTGCACCAGTGGTGCTGGCGTGCTATTATATCAGTTTTATGATCACTAGCATCAAAGTCGTCAAATTACTATTCTACTTTTGCAATAACTTCCTAATCTGTCTTGAATTTCCTTCTGGTGAGAAACAGCTTAAGTTTTGAGAATAAGGAACAGTCTAAAGGGGCTAGATGCGGTGAATAGAGTGGTTGGCCCATAATCCGGAATCATAATTTATCTAGTTTTTCCTGAACAGTGCGACTGTGTGTAACGGTTGTCACTTTCACTTTGTTCAGAAAGGCAGCATAATATACATATTCTGTTGATAGTTTGGCCCTTTGCGAGATAGTCGATAAGAAGATCCTCTTCGAATTCCAAAATATCAAGGCAATTCTCTGCCATCCGAAAGAAACGTCTTGGTCTTCTTTGGTGGAGGACTGCCACAGTGCCTCCCCTGTCAAGATTGCCGTTTCGATTCTGGTTCATTGTATTGGAGCCAAGTTTCATCGACTGTAACAAAGCGACGCAAAAAATCTACTAGGTTGATGTTAAAAAGAGTAAAATGTTGTTGTAAATTCACGCTCTTTCACCATTTTGATCTACATTCAGTGAAAGCAGCATTGAGTAAACATGCCCATAGTCTTGACAATCTCCTCCACTTTCACTCTTCGGTCACGTAATTCATCATGAACTTTCTTAACCATTTTTGGAATGGTAACACGTTTTGGTGGTATAGGATTCATATAGGCTTCATGTCGGGAGTCATGACTAGGGACGGGACACGAGAGGCGAAATTACGATGGACCATATAAATAGTCTCTAACATCGCTAAGTACAACACGCAGTTATTGAATAGCACTATCGATTCGATTAACCGCACAACTGTTTTTTGTCTTTGAATTGTAACGCAATTACTTCAATTTTACACTTAAATTCTTTTCTTCATGGGCGTAGATAGAAGCGGGTAGGAGTTTTAATTTCATTTCTTAGTTTATATTTCGTAAGATAAATAAAGTACGGTGAGTTAGTTTCTTTTTTTCATTGTTTTAACTGTTAATTACATAATTACGTATAGCAAGCGCCAATTAACTTGGCGCGAGGAGGGCGTGCGCAGAAGCCGTTTTTAAAAACGTCCGCCCCCACTACTCAAGTAATTGTCAGAATACATTTGTCATTGACGTTTCACGGAACATAATGCTTTGCAAGTGATACACGTTCAGAGGTTAGAATGACATTTGCTGTAAAACCAAATATAAATATCCCCACTACTTCTAATCCTGCGCGAACTTACCCCTCCTCGCGCCAACTTAATTGGCGTTTGCTATACTTTGTAATGGAATTTTTAATATCGAATGTACTTTTCCCAATTATTTTGACGTAAGTGTCCAGTGAATTTCGTTAAGTTTCAATAAGTTACGCATACATTTTTAATTTTCATTTATTTAGATCTAGAACATTGTGTAAGTTACTTTTTCAAATATGATATGGAACAACGTCAAGAATGGCATCGTGAAACAATGGCGAGTTGAATTAAGGGTCAAACTGATTGTATGTCTATTACCAATGATTCCGAAATATATTGCAAAGTCTGTAAAATATCGTTAAAAAATTCCATCGCACGTAAAACGTCACTTAGCATCGCAAATGAATACACAGAAATTAAACTCGTTGGAATGTGACAATTTTAACGAAGAACTCTGTGAAACTTGAATGGCAGCAAATATTCCATTAAAGAAACTTAACAATTCCACCTTCAAAACATTTCTCCAAAAATATACTGGTCGAAATGTTTCAGGTGAATCCACCTTACGCAAATATTACGTTTATAAGTACTACACGAAAGCAGAAAAACGTCATCTTTCAAATCAGTACCTATGGATAAGTGCCGACGAAACTGTCGATATACTAGGATGCTGTAACAAAAGTTATAAATACAGTTGATGCGGAAACAGTAGCTAAAACCATTTACGAGAGTATGCACCAAATGCTTCATTCGGGCGACAGGTATGAAGAAAAAATACTTTTATTTGTCAGTGACAGTGCTGCATATATGTTAAAAACAGGCAAACAACCAACGGAAACATATCCTAATATGCTACATATTACTTGTGTAGCACATGCTCTCCACAGAATCTGCGAATATATCAGAGACACCTTTCCGAAAGTTGATAGACTTGTATCCGCTTTTAAAAAAGTTTTTAGAAAAGCACCATTGAGAATAGCTCTTTACTCTTCTATCTTTATGACTACCTCCCTCGCCAGTAATAACTAGATGGGGAACATGGTTGGAAGCTACTAGTTTTTATGCGGAGAATCTCGATAGTTTCGTTACATGTTTAGATGACAATGCTTGAAGTATTTCTGAGGGCAGGGAACTAATACAAATTTAAAATTTAAAAAATCAGTTGTACTTTCTTCAGGAACACTTTGGAAATTTCCCAAAACTAAGCACTTATTTTGAAAATAAAGATCTCAAATCAAATGATGGATTAACTACATTAGATGTGGCTATTAATATTTGAAAAATATTCCAAGTGACTTCGGATGTGGCTTTCGGCGAAAGCTAGACGCAGTTTTTAATTGAAATCCAGATTTAATAGCATTGCGGCAATTGTGTATGGGGACAATGCCGCAAAATGTTTTTTAAGTAATTATATCTGTCAATCTAAACGTCAGACAACAGTGAAAATTTAAATAGCCTTTGGTAGGAGCATGGTCTACTCGAAAGTAGTATGTACAATTTTTTTTCAGAAGCAAACACTAACAGGCTACTCTCATCTTCAGTAAAATCATGTTTATATGTCTCAAATTACTACTTATTCTTCCAAGCAATTTATGATTTTGTATTTTCTTACATCGGGGGAGAATGGAGTGACCACGTTCAAAGAGCCGAAAGTGGAAAACTTATAAGAATTGTACGAGACCAAAGACCAGCAGGGAAAAGAGACTCTCCAAGATCCCAAAAAAGGCGGCTCGAAAGCTGGGTGTCAACTTCTGTAACATTCGTAAAGCAGAACAGGCTATGTACTAAAATAGAAGAGGAGAAAGGTAGTACAATAAATTTACTTTATTTTGAGACTGGTTTCATTATTTTGTCTTTTCTTATTCTTGTTTTATAGAATTTGAGACTTTATATATCAATTCGAGTTCAGATTTTTCTAAATTCTATATAATTTTCTGCAAAATTTGGAAGATCGAATTCAAATTTCTCAACGCAGTCCTGTACTGAATAAACCTCGATATATTCTAAACTTAATTACATTAAAAAAATTATAGTCTAAAGTGAAAATCATCTTAAAACAAATTGAATGAGACAAATCTTATGGAACAAATGTTATAACTATTTATTCAAAATGAATTACAATTGTTTCCCTTGTTTCAGATTCAAAAATCTGCTAATTACATTTACAAATTTCACATACAGTATCACTTTAATATTCAGTTTGAAAGTTTCAAGTAGTTTTAAAAATGCTTCATAAGGAAGAATAACTTAAATTTACCTGGTCGTTAAGTAAAATGTATTTTGGAGAATTTTTCCTCGTATTTATTTCATTTGTTTCTAAGTAATTTAGTACACCACCTTTGTCACGCACATGCAGCACGTCAATATTCCGTCTGAAGTTATCTTGGCATTCCCTAAGATGTTTAGCGTCTGTAGAGTTCGTTTCTTCCTGTTTAAACTTCTAAAGTGTTACTGTAGTCTTGTATGAAACTCTCTTCCTGTTTGTCCTATGTACACGAATGTGCAAGTCTTGTATTTAAGTTCATATACTCTAGACTTGTTTATGTCGTCTGTTTTAGTTCTATTGTTACCTACTATGCTTTTAAGTTTGTTATTTGTTTCATAGCGTAGGTGTGTACTCGTATTTTGGGATATTTAACGTATCCCTAGTATCCTTTTATAATACGTAAAACAAAAGTATTGTTTTTGTTCCGGGCTATTGACTCTGGGTATACTAAACTTATCAATTATTTAAATTCTATTTGTTTTGTGATTTCTTCATTATGACTAGACAGGCATTCCCGATCGGCTTACACTGGCGTAGAGGAACAAGGGGTTTGAGCTATTGTCGGCTCAAGTTGTGCGTCTCGCGATTCCCACATTCGTACGTGAACAGCTATCATAATGCGTAGATGTATTTACGGATCGCGTATGTATAATTCGAATGCAAAGCATTGAAAATGTCGAAAGTTCCCAGATGTGCATCAACTCGCTTGTTTGCTAACAGGGTAAGCAGATTTTTATGGCAATTCCCAGACTTAAGATATAATGATAAAGTAGTGAGGTGCTTAGCTTGTGAGAAAAGTTTATTATGTTGGAATCCTTGTTTATGCAGGGAACATGTGAATAGTGCAACACACAAATCTAAAAAAAAAAAAACGGAGAGAAACTGTATAATTCATTTCTTTGTGATTTAAGTATGATGTTAAGATGTTAAGTGCATGAAAAAATCGGGCAAAGAATGTTTTATCAGTTTTGGAACAAATACAATCCTACGTGGAAACTATCAAGTCCGAGGACGCTATGTAGGTATTTACCGACGGAGCGCGACAAAATGGATAATTATGTAAAAACTGTAGTAAAAACTAAAAGACTGCAGCTTACTATAGATGAAACTACATATATAAAAAAATCCATTGTATCGAACCTTGTACGGACAATGACCTCGCAGGGACCATCACACTCTTATATTTTAGGCTGTAAAAGACTGCAGGAATGTATTGCTGAAGCACTTCATATTGTATTAGTTAGAACACTACACAAAATTTGAAATTTTACCAAAGCAATGATGATTACCGATGCCGCCGCAGTAATGCATCGCATGGGACAATTATTCAAAGAAGTTCAGCCAAGTTGCCAGTTGTCCGTACCGGATTCGGTTGAAATTGTTGCCCACGTAGAAACAATGCTACATACTTTAAATGATGAAAAAGAGATAAATTTAAAAATGTATCAATGTTGATTTTACTAGATTAAGACAACTTTTTAACAACTGTGTTGTGAAAGATCCGTTGTATAAATTTAAAGACCACTTTAACTACGCGAATATTACATCGCTAGCTGTGGAACGATTTTTTTCTAAGTATAAGCAGATATATACACCGCAAAGGACAAATCTCAAGGAGACTACTGTGGAAACGTACGTTATGCTGTAGCTGTCCACTCACGCACATCAAAATTTTTTCTAAGCATTGTAGCATATTGGGTAAGTTGTTTAGTATAATTTATTTGCATTTTAAATAATTTGACCATAATTTTTTTCTAAATAGCGCGTAGTTTTATTTGGGTAAACTCCACGCAGTGACGCCAATGCTGGCCGACTTAAGTGCCAGTCTCTAATTATGACTAATGTTCAAATAATGAAAATCGATATCTTCCAATTTTCGAACACATGATATTAATATATCACACGAGATAATACTTATCGATATAAGGATTTAGTTAATTGCCATAACCGATAAATTAAGTTTCCCTTATACCCAGGCAAAATATGTAATTTAAGTAATTTTCTTATTTAAAATCGAATGGAAATAATTTGGTTTCATATTGCGCTGTATAACGTGGTCGAATGTGAGAATTTCGTCACGCCAGAACGCTGCCTTTGAGACCAGGCTGTTTTACCGGGAAGATGAAAAAGTGAGGCAGGAAGTCGCTCATTTGATAACCAGAGAAAACGACGTCAAGTTTAAAAGATATGAACAAGCAAACAGTTTAAGGGCGTGTGGAATTGGAATTGTGTGGAAAAGATATGAACAAGCAAACAGTTTAAGGGCGTGTGGAATTGTGTATTATATTGTACAATATCTGTCAAGCATGCGTACGAACAAGCATGTGTATGCGTATTTTTCTGTAAATAAAGAAAAAATTGTGAAACGTAAATACTAAGTCGGCTTTATTTGAAAAATAGATTTAACAGCAGCAATAAGTGAATATAGCATATAGAATTAGTTTTAAGCATTATCCATTTCTATATATTTGAGATTAATCTTTCAAATGTGTAATTATCAGAGAGCGGACTGAAGCGATTGAATGACCAATTTCTTGTGGCGGTGTCAGGTATAGTATGTATGTTATAACAGCCCCACTATTTGCTTGCTCGATTGCATTCGTCGAGCAGATCATTTTATTTCCGTCGTTATGAATAGTACATTGTGTGTATTCCTTCATAAATTCAATTTCAACAGTGGCGCGTGTAAGGCTGTTGGTTTCTTTTTAAATCACATGTTATTTTGACACTCACAGATATTTTGCACTCAAAGAATTGATGGAAACTCACTATCATATCTCCGCGGCACGAAATGGAAATGGCTTTACGCTTAAACAATGTTTCGAAATATTAAAAACTTACTACCAAAGTGGATGCTGTGTTGCTGAAACCGTGCGAATTTTTAAAAGAAATTTCAGTCGATATAATGCACCAATCGCGCTTTGTATACGTAAATTTGCGAAGAAAGTTCGAGAAATTGACATGTTAATTGACAACATCTTCGTGTTCGTGCAATTCGCTCAACTGAGAAAATTGCTATTGTTGCCGATAGTGTGTGTCAACTCGCCGCAGATCTCAGCAACTCAATATTAGCCGCACTACCCTGAGGAGAATTCAATTAACTTAGAAATTGAAGGTAAATGATCTCCGCTTCGGTATTGCTTCTCTGTATGGGCTTTAGAGCAGTTGGAAATTAACGGCGATTTTGGCGCTATGTGCCACACAAGTCGTCCAACAATCGGTTTTTTGCGCACTAAGTTCAATTATCGTGTGATCAGTCGTTTTGGTGATGTCAGTTGACCTCCATGGAGCTGCAATTTGACAACGTTAGACTTTTTTGTGGGGTGCTGTTAAAGATCGATGTTATGCTGATAATCCAGAAACGATTCAGGCACTTAAAGACTATATTCTTCGCGATATTGCTAAAATAGGGGCCGAAACCAGCGGAAATGTTCTGCAAAATTGTGTTGAGAGGATGGGCTATTGTAGGGCCAGCCGAGGCAGCCATTTGAATGAAGTTATATTCCACAATTAATCGGAACGTTTTCTCTTTCTAATAAAACAAAAAGCATTGAAAAATATTGAACGGTGTCTTTTAAGCATTTTCAAAAAGAAACCAGCTGATGGTTCACCCCTTATATACATCGCTTCGCTCACTCCTTATATACGTAGCTTCTGTATCTACGTCGAAAAAAATACTTTAGGCTAACGACATAACCAATTTTGCACCGCATCCTCCACTTCCTCATTAGAGGCAAATCGCTTGCCATCCAAAAACTTTTTGAGAGGCTCAAAGAGATGATAGTCACTGAAAGCTAAGTCCGGACTATATGGGGGGTGAGGTAGTACTTCGTAATGCAATTATTTGACAATTTATTGTTAGTTAAATGGGCTGTGTGTGGGCGAGCGTTATCGTCTAGGAGAATAACTCCCTTGTTTAAGAGATCGTGTCTTTTTGTTCGTATGGCCAGCCTAACCTTTCCAAGAAGCTGTAAATAATAAACTGATTTAATCGTTTTGCTTTCTTTAAGAAAATCGACGTAAATCGGTCCAATAACGTTCTAGAATACAGTCGCCATCACTTTGCCAACGGATGGTTGTGTTTTGAATTTTTCGGGCGGAGATGAGGTTAAGTGACGCTATGCTAACATTCTTGCCTTCTGGAATATAATGGTGTACCTAGATCTCATCAGATGTTATGGTACGTGACAAGAAGTCATCGCCTTAATATTCGTAACAAAGCCGGAGTTCTCTGCAAATCCGAAGTCATTTCTACTGTTGTTCAAGGGAAAGTTGCTTTGGAACCCACCTAGCGCTAACTTTAGTAAATTTAAGTTTGGCATAGATAATAGTACGAACACTACCAACACTAGCGTTTACAAGCCTAGCAATTTCCTTCACGGATATTCGCGTATTGCTCCGGATCAGCTGGTCAACTTTTTGAAAATGCCTAAGATTCAAAGCAGACGGTGAACGGGTAGTATGCGGCATATTCGACATACGTTCATGACGATCTTGGAAGGATTTACACCACTCAAAGACTGTTTTGGGTGATAAACATCTTTTCCAAACTGTTTATGAAGTCTCGGATGAATATCAACCCCTTTTACACCTTCATATGATATATTATGATACGCACAATAGAATTTATTTATAATAATGTTTTCACTGGAAAACTAATTTGATGTTTTCACGTGAATTTTGTAATGTTATAGGATTATTCTGCCTCGCGTTAAATTAAAGTAAGTATAGAAGTTATAATTTACTTGGGTAAAATTCCATTGTTAATATTTTTCATAATTATTTCGTTTTCACAATTATGATTTTAAAAATAATATTGCAAATATGAGTTGATGTGTAAATGTATCAAATGTTGCTATTAAAATCTAAATATTTGTTTTAATTGTAGAAATCATTTGAACATAAAAATAAACAATGCGTGTCTTAAAATTTTGTAGTTAAAATGGAAGTAAAATATTAGTAAATAATCGATTTCCCAGCGCATATTCAGGCAATTGTTATATTTTGCACTGCTTAATCGCTAGTAATTTCAAAATATATTGTTAAAATATTGCCAATACATAATTTAAGAATTACCGTAATTTTTAAATAGTTGATCTTATTGCTTCATTATTTAAAGTCATGTTCAACAGGCGAAACCAATTATTTAATATTTCGTTAGCGATGGAAAAGATCGAAAGCATACTGGAAATAATTATCACCGAAAATTACCGAGTAGCATTAAAATATTAGCGTAACTCATGAGCCATATTAGAAAGTGAAAATTTCGTTTTAACCAAAAAAAAAAAAAGAAATAGAAATATTTTCTTTTGATTGATGGTAATAACACAGATTATTCTAAATTATTGACCATTGCCAAAAATTTTAAAGGAACATATCTATTAAGAGAATAAATGTATTCATAGAGAAAGTTATTTAGCCTCTCATGTACTTGTTAAGACGTTATATGTGAGCAAAAAAAGTAATCTTTATTATTTGCAGAAAGGAAGTACAATAACTGCCCGATACTATTCTGATGTACTAACACATTTCCAACCGAACTGAAGAAAAACGGCCAAATTTGTTCAGAGAAAAGTTTTGTTCCACCAGGATAACACGCTTTCTCCTTCATACACTATCCCAACTGATAAATTTATCGACTTAGGATACAATGTGTTGCCTCATCCACCATATTCACCAGATCTGGATCCGATTGATTTTTTCGAGTAATGGGTTACACATTAAACGTATAGTTTCCTTCTAGTAGCTTAGCTGCCCATGGAAATCGTTGTCAGTGTGTCCCTCTTAGCCATCAGATGTTTGAGACACGTGACGCACAAGATTGCGCTTATATTAGCAGCAACGCAACCATTTGGTGTGTTTCTTCTCCGCGTACACTGACGAGAACTAGGATGAGTTCGAAACACGTGTCTGTACGTATTCCATATTCCGTATCATATTCCAATTACATTTCTATTGTACGAAGATCAGTCAAATTTGAATAGATTTTTTTTAATAACATTTTAATAAACTAAAACAACATGCACAATAAATAGTTTATTTTTCTATTGAGTTTCCTTGTCTATTTATACATTTGATCATCTAATTGGTAATTTTTTAATATGCTTTGAAAGTAAGATGTTGTTCATATAACAAATTGGGCACAAATTGTGAAATGTTGTTCTTGTAAGGATTTTTTTAGTGGTTTAAATATGTGATAGTCACAGAAAGTCGGAACTATATGCCGGATATTCAAGGAACCGACAATAAAATTTTTCTAATGTGGCTTGAGTAAGGCCCATCCTATGAGGCGTTGTGGTGATATATACTGACTTTCAAAAAATCCGAACACCCAGTAAGTGTTGATCAATTTTAATCAAATTTATACATAATGTTTGTTTAATAAAACTTAAGAAATGATTACATTTTCAAACTGAAATATTAAAAAAATAACAATGTTATTTAATAATGAGCGGTTTCTTATGCGTTGGATGCATGCGGCCCTTACACCGGGGATGATGGTATAGGGTGCGATAATATGCGATAACGGTAACAGATTACCTCTTTTGAACTGCCGTACCTACGAAGGTTAATTCAACTCCTCGGCCTCATACAGCATAGTAGGTTGTCGTGCCCTGAACGGGCAACGACTGCCGACCCGTCGAAACGATATACGGCATACCGCGACCTTCGGTCTGTCTGTACGTGCGTCCGTCCTATTGCTGCATTTATTCATTCTGTATTATGTATTTACAATTCATTTTACAATAATTTTACTAATGCAATATATAATGTTCAGCCTTCCTCCATCGTAATGGCTGCTTCCCGCTGGCCTGGTCCGTGACAAGCTCCACGAACCTATGTCTTCTCCCACCTCCCTCTTGTTATGTACAATTCCCCCCACACCTTTTTTAAATCAATTGTGGTCGTCCATAACAATCAACTCTGCGAAGACATTTACAGCTTTCGTCCACATTTCCTCCTCTGCCTCTGTTCGAGATCTGGATGTAATGTCTCTGAATTTCACTAGGTACTGCCTTGCTTCCTGCCTCTTTGTTAGAATGCAGTCCCATATAACATGTGCAGCGTCTTCCTGGCCATTCCCATAATCGCAGAGTCGGTTTCTCTGAGTTTGAAGCGTCGATAATACTCTCTAAAATAGCTGTGGCCTGTTATTAATTGCATGATAGTCCATGATAACTTTTTTTGTTCCTGGTCTAGTTCGGGGTACATGCTAAAACCCTTCGGCCAGTTCTTCCTCTCTCCCATTCTATCTGCCATTGCGTCAACAGCCTCTTCTCACTTACGTGCTTACTTAATTGTTTGCACCACCTCATAGAGCAAGAGTTACTACATGGTTCTTACAAAAAAATAACGTGACCCTGTTACCATTGCCTTCTCGGCCCCTAGACTTGTCACCAATCGAACATGTGTGGGATATGATTGGTACTCGACTGGGTAATTTACCCCGACTACCAATAACATACTTGACCTTCGTCACCGAATTCAAGAAGCCAGGGATTACATTCTCCAGAATTGATCAACTTCTACTGGGTGTTCGGAAGGCTCACCATAGCATTTGCAGTTCTTTGATTATATACACAGTTCTATATAAGTGAAGACAACGGACAATTTTGTTTTTGCTTTTCTGGATGCCAATTCATCTTCCGTTCGTCATTCCTCGCTATGCGATTGCTACGAGACCGTCCGCTTGCCTAGCTACTAATCTTTGTTTTCAATATTCTCACAGCCACTAATAACGTTATCCGCTACTTAAATACTTGACTTTTGGATAATGTTTTATTACCGTACTGTGCTAGTCATCTAGGGTAATTTCTGTTGGTTTGACATTTCCTCGGTACAAAAATTACATACATTCTGTTCAATCATTGCAGAAACGAAAGACTTGTGCAATTGCTAATATTCTCTAAATCAAGTGGCCCAGTTGCATATGGACATCCTCACTACTCTCAGTCATGCAATGTTACCGGTTCGGAAAATATAAAGAAAGTTTCATTCTCATTTGACTGACCCCGTAATATTGAAACGAGAGAAAAGATAAAGAGTTTATTGAATAAAATTACACATGAATTTATGTGTAAAGCATAATCAATTATAAATTATACAACACATCGATTCATTCAAACAAAGTTGTAAATACACCAACATGAACTTTAAGGACTAATAAATTTCCTGTTCCCGTTTAATTCTGATATACGATCGTATTACGGTATTATAGCTTTGATCCTCAGCTATAATATCGTTCGCGTTCTATTTACTTTATATGATCGAGGTGTAATAAACATTTTCGAGAAATTGTTACCCGAACACGTTTTGATCGAGCTTTTGTACGTGATAGTCTCTAGTATTTAATTGGTGCGACAAGTCTGTGTAGGCGAAGGCTGTAGTTTCGGAAGGAGAGGACAGTGGTTGGGAACAGCCTGTAATTGCTAAAATTAAACTCTAATCGATAATTTAATTAGAGCACGTGCCGTCCATGTTCATCAATGTCTGGAACAATTACGAGTGCACGTGGTTTCGGTAATAATCTGCAAAGTTGAGAAATTGCCGTGGTATTTAGATTATTAGTTTGCTGTGTGACGTTAGGAAATGCAGACGAAAATATAGCGCAGTAAATTACCGGATTTATTACGGAGTATTTTGATCAAGTTATACGAACTTTTGGTTGGGAGAGTGCAATCGAATAAAGCATCTGCAGTTTCAAAATACTCGTATATACATATATAGTCAAGCTTTTTATTTGGACAGGAAACCAATTTAAATTCATGAAATTCTTCCTCTAGAATCCGTTTCAAACTAAATTAAAATCTAAATTAACACATTAGCATGTATAAGATTGATGAAAAGTTGAGTAAGGTTATTTTGCTTTTATGAGGATTACATTATTTATAACAATTATAACTGATCGAACGGGTTATATAACGCCTAATAGATTACTTGCATGATTTTTTTAATTTATTTTATTATTATTAACTATACTGACATTTCTTGGTAAGATCGTTCAAAGTTTTATGCGTTTTTTATTCTATACAAAAAATAGGTAATATCTACAAATAAAATATGTAGTCAGTATACAGGGTTACGCAAATGTATGGATACATTCGAATATCTTTGATATGGCTACTTAGATTTTAATGAGACTTTCCACAATTAATTAAATATAAAACAGGGATCCGATGAGTATATTTATATCCGAATTAGACTTCCGAAAACGATGTTAACTTTTTTATTTTAAATGAATAATTTTGCGAATTTCGATAGAGTTCTGCTCTGTTCTGGAAGTTCAGAAATAGTAAGGTTTGGCACCCTTTTGATTCAATTAACTGAAAAAGAACGTATTAAAATTCTGATGATGATGGTTTTGGTGACCGCGTCAGAACTTTTAAAAAAGTATGCGATTTATTTAACATTTTGCATCAAGATCGGTATCCAATATCACAAGCTGTCGTTGGTAAAACTTTGAGAAGGTATAACTTGAATAGAAATGTTAGAAATTTAAGGAAAAGCGGACAACCAAAAGTCGCAAGTAATGAAGTTAATGCTCAAGATATTGTTATTGATAGCATTAGAAGAATTACCATAAACACCTACTACACCCCTCGCACTAAACTATGATATAAGTTGTCGATCAGTAACCAGAATATTGAACCACGAAAAATATCCTCCGTATAAACGTATAAACTACATTTTCTGCAAGATCGTAGAATTTAATTTCGCAAAATAGTGATGAAGATTTGAAAAATTTACCAATATTTTACATACAATTTGCTGTTGAGATAACCCTTATTGGATGCTAGAAACGTATACACAACATTCGCAGAAATTCAACGTTTAGGCTGGTATTTTCTGAGCCTCTAAGGTACGAAATTTTTTAATTGAAAAAATAAAAAATAAATTTTTTCAATTAAAAAATTTCGTATGATTTGCTTTGTAATTTGTAGACAGCAATGTTTACACCCCCCTTACTTTGCAATTACATATATATATATATACATATATATATATATATATATATATATACATATAATAACTTCGTGACCTTGGTATGATATGGTAAACCCAATCAGTAGGCGACCAAAGGTCCGTACATTACTTCAAAATATATGCATTCAAAAAACTCTACATGCTTCGGCTGTCCGTACATTACTTCAAAATATATGCATTCAAAAAACTCTACATGCTTCGGCTGTATACGCCTTTATCAGGCGTATACAGCCGAAGCATGTAGAGTTTTTTGAATGCATATATTTTGAAGTAATGTACGGACCTTTGGTCGCCTACTGATTGGGTTTACTATATATATACATATATATATATATATATATATATATATATATATATATACATATATATAGAATAAAATAAATTAAAAGCGGGTAAGCGGTCTGTCAATTAAAAAACTCATTTATTAAGTATCCCTATATTTCGCAACAACTTTGTTGCTTCTTCCGGAGATACTACAAGATTAATGAGAAATAACATTAAATAAATAAGAGTATAAAGCAGTAGTAAAATACTTACAAAATGTAGAGTTGAAAAAAATAATAAAATTGACGTACAAGGACAATAAAATTGATTAAATTTAAAACTTAAAGTAACTATAGATACAAGCCTTTAAAACATTTAAAAAACATGTATATGTAAAAGTTAAAACATGAAAAATAAAAAATATAAAACGAAACCTATAGCAAAAAACTAATGTCAGATCTATAATTTACGTTATTTGTGTCTCTGTTGATGTGGACCATTTCTAAAAAGGTTCTTTTTTTAAGGTTATTTTCAACGTCTAAGATCTTAACCTCAACAAAATTGAATGTATGGTCACTATCAAGTGTATGGTCCACCAATGCACAAGATCTCTTTCCAATACGGACATCACTTTTATGCTGTGTGATGCGCTGTTTTAGCCACTGTGATGTCTGACCTATATAAACGCCACAACAATCCGAATAATAGATTAACTGTATTTTTTGAAAAGTTACAACAGCTAAATCTAATTTTGCATATGTGAAACGCATTTATTAAATTACATCTAAAATCTATTAACATAACTTTCAACTAAATATCTTAATTGCTTTCTCTAATATTACTTATCTGCATGTCCATATATTACATAATTTATTGAACAAATATTTGAGATTTTTTAGCTAGGCATTAATAGTAATGAAAAATATGTACCACGCGCGTTGATGTTTTTTCTTCTATTAAATTGATGTAATGCTAATCATTATGAATGCACTTAGAGGAAAGACTGACCCAGACGGAAAAGTTGGATTTGGGCCAAGCGAATTATCCGAATTTCTCGTGTACATTTTAGTCAGTTGCGGCCCGCATTTCTGCTCCCCCTTGGCCTGGCGGTTGAAGCCATGTAGTGTACCAGACTGTGAACAAACAAGAGCCAGACGTTTGGCAAAGAGAAATTTGTTAGTTAATGGCCAGTCCGCTTGGCAGAAACGCTTCTATTTTGATGGATTATTCGATTAAAAGCAACCGCGTAGAGTATGCATGTCTAACGCATACAATTTTGTCGATTTAGTTTGTATAAAGTCCCAGTACTGTTAGCATAGCTTTTAAAATTTAAATCCATCGTGGAAATTATTAAATAAAATTAAAAAATCGATCAAAGTTGTGTATCGAATCACTTTTTCGTTAGATAATTTAAAATATACAAAAAATACCGATACGCATATGTAATAATTAGGGATGGACAGTCAGGGGTAGATGACGTCAGTGCCAGAGACGGAACGAGGACATACATCATGAATTCCGATTTAACATTATTCACACGCGAATCAAAATATGTATAGAGAATCAAGTACTTACCAAGTAAGAGGAAATACATCTTCTCCAGAAGGAATATTGTATATATATATATATATATATATATATATATATATATATATATATATTGTTACGATCTCACCACCCAGTTCGATAGTAGATACTTACATTCATATTCTAACAGTTTTCTCGGGTCTTTTATTTAGGATTCAATGAAAAATTATTGAGGCAACACAGACTTTTAATAAAAAATCAATACATGTCAATTAATCAAAAAATATGATTGAGGTTACTATGGTTACAGATTTATATATAAATGCTCAACCTTAAAACATATCTATCATATATCAGAAATTCATAACGGGTGTTCATTTGAAAAGTCAATCTAGCAGCATGTGATTTACTGAGAACATTTTGAAGTATGTCGTAAATTAAAATTTACTACTTAACCTACGAAGTCGTATATTTTGACAGTTTCATACATACAAATAAATAACAAATGTGATTGACATTATCAAATATCATTTGGATTTACGGATATGCGTCTTATTCTATCAAAATTTCAAAGTAACCTAGATTGACTTTTCAAATGAACACACGTTACAATATCCATCCCCCAACCTTCAATCCACTACATATTCCCCAAATAAAATTATCATAAATTTTGATTTTCTCAACTTGTACGGAAAAGAAAAACATTTTAAAATTTTAATTTATCAATTATTTTTCTTATATTGTCTAATTTTAAATTTTGCTTTAATTCCATTTATTCCCAGTTTCATTTTCTTCTCTTTCCTTTTATTATGTAAAATATTGCACCATCTCTCTGTCTCTTCTTTTGCAGTCAAATTTATACAATATGTACATCATTTTTACATTATATTTTCTTCTATATTCCCCATACATAAGGTCCAAATATTTTTGTATGTTATAATTCCATGGAAGAATTCTTTTGTCCCTGTAAGAATTCACATTCGTCCCCATACATATTGCATTTGATATAGGTAATGCACTGTATACATTCATATTTCTTTTCTTAGTATTTACTTCTAGCAGCATACTATTCATTGTCTTATCCTGGTTTTTAGATTTCTCTTTTTTATCTTCTTTAAAAATGTGTCATTTTCTCTGTTTTACAGTTATCAGTTCCTGCATCATTTCTAATTAAAGTATCATCTATTTCCATTTGAATTGTTTTTACATTAATTATATCATTTGTATTTTTAATTAATTTCATTCTTTTCTTCGATTAATTTTTCTTGTACTTGATCATTAATATTTTTTGAACTATTTCATTATAAATGTATATTTGACCGTTTTTCACCAAAGTATTATTTTAAAACAGTCTATGACTTTACATAAATATTTAATGTTCTTGTCAGTATAAATATTCATTTGCGATTTTTGTTGTTTGTATGTCTACCGGTTAGTATTTCTTAAAACTTTTTAGCACTAAGACATTTCATATACTTGTAAAATAACAAGTATTAACTGAATACCAAACGCAAATAGCAGACAATTAAATTTTGTAAACCATAGAATAGATAGGCGAAGTGAATAGCAAGTTAAAGTTGGATTTACTATAAACAGTCAACACAATATTTAGTGCTTTGAAACGATAATACTTGGAAATATTAAGAGGATTACTTGGGTAATCGAACAACTAGAAATAAATATAGCGGGGATTTCCTTAATTTTACCAGGCCCTTTTACATTCCAACAATCTGTATTAGTTGTGTACTAGTTGCAATAGTATTAACATCCATAAAGATGCCAAAGGAAGATAAGTGTGTAAGTCCAATTTTAAGTCATGTTATTCAGCATCTTCAAACCAAAAAACATGCAACCAATAAAAATCGTAAAAAGGGAACTAACGAAGGACAAGTGTTAATTTATAATCTACTCCGGCACGAAATTAAACGCAGAGTATTCGCTGAAGAGCTTTGTAAGGTTTTTATTTGCGCTGAGATTCCGTTAGCTAAATTAAAAAATGAAGTTTTTCGAACTTTATGGAGAAGTATACAAAAGAATATTCCAGATGGATCGATGTTAAGAAAAAATTACGTTTCCAAGTTTTGTAGAACAACAATGAACAAATTAAGAGAAAAAGTAAAGGATCAAAGATTAATAGAAAATTTTATATTTGGTATATTAGGAGTTGAATCGATTCTGCCTTTACTTGATGTAAATCATTATCAAATGATAAAAACACACAGTGTTGTATTAGATTTACACTTTATTTAATAATATTTAATAATGACTATATAACAGCTGTTTCACCGTACAACGGTTTCTTCGGAGCGCATATACGAACATTATTATTCGTTTAGAAATGGGAAAACAGATTCAGCATACTCCAACCATTTAATTGAAGAAAGCCATAGTTTTAATAATAATTTCAAGATCCTACACGAAGAAAAGAAAAGTAAGAAACTCGATTTATTAGAAGCAATGCAAATTAATAAACAAAAATTTTCAAATAAATTATTAAATGACAAAACAGAGCTTAATTCCTCCCCTCTGATGAATTTATTTCCTATTTTTGATTGAAATATTTTGTTAGATATGTGTCACTTATAATATAATTTATGTTATCTATATGTATCCCTACTAAAAGAGGCGGGTAAAAATATTTCGGTTTCCAATTTCTGAGAATACCATTAAGTAATAAAATAAAAAATATTTACGTTTAAGTAAAATGTTTTATAGTACCGCTTGTTATATCCGAAGAAACCGTTGTACGGTGAAACAGCTGTTATATAGTCATTATTAAATATTATTAAATAAAGTGTAAATCTAATACAACATTGTGTGTTTTTATCATATTAGGAGTTAATGAAGAAAAAGATAAATCATATGCTGACTTTAAAAGTGCTGGACAAAGTGAATCATTCAACAATCGCTGCTTTTTTTTCAACGATTCTCTTAGTTTATTATGGCTTTATACGAAGAAGTGCTACTAGTTTGTAGCGATGCTGCACTATATATGTGCAAAGCAATGCGGGGTTACAGATTTCGTACCTAAACATGATACCTGTGACCTGTGTAACGCATGCTTTACACCGAGTAGCTGATTTAGTTCGTACTCTTATATCCAGACGTTAATATGCTGATATCATCTCTGAAAAATATTTTTCTTAAAGCTCCAATTCGTGTCCAGAGGTTTCGGGAAATTGCAAGGAATGGTTCACTTCCACCCGCGCCAATCATTACAAGATGGTGAACTTGGATCGACACTGCTGTATATTACGTTGAACATTTTGAAATTCTGAAGAAAATTGTTGATGAATTCGACTCTGAAGGAGCGTAGGCATTTAGTGTTTTGAGAAAACAATCTGCCGTGCATTTTGCATTTTGCGATTGCAATCTCTACGCTAGAAACTAGAGAATTATCTTTAGAAGACAGCATTGAAATAGAAAATATAGTATTTTTGGTGCTTATTTCGAAGTTTTTTAGTGCATAATTATCCTAAGCCTAATGATATTAGAGCAAATCGAACAAACTACATGGCAAACAACTTGCAAAATATTAGAAAGTAGCAGTCAAATATAAATAAATAAAAATGTCCATTCTAGATTTTTTCAATGTTCCACTCGTATGAAATGATACCACTCTAATATTTAATCGCTAGTTAGTTTAGTTTATATTTCGTAAGATAAATAAAGTACGGTGAGTTAGTTTTCTTTTTTCATTGTTTTTAACTGTTAATTACATAGGTACTTCGTAATTTTTCTAATAGGTCCTGTTTAATATCGCTTCATCGAATCTACTTCCCCAATTATTTCGACGTAAATGTCCGGCGAATTTCATTAAGTTTCAATAAGTTACGCATACATTTTTAATTTTCATTTATTTAGATCTGGAACATTGTTTAAATTACTTTTTCAGCTATTATATGGAACAACGTCGAGAATGGCATAGTGAAACAATGGCGAGTTGGATTAAGGGTCATACTGATTGTATGTCCATTGCCAGTGATTCCGAAATTTATTGCAAAGTCTGTTAAATATCGTTAACAAATTTCAAGAAATAGCACGTAAAACGTCACTTAGCATCGCAAACATACACAGATATTAGACCCGTTAGAACAGACAATTTTAAAGAAGAACTCTGTGAAACTTTAATGGCGGCAAATATTCCATTAAATAAACTTAGCAATCCCACCTTCAAAACATTTCTCTAAAAATATACGGGTCGAAATGTTACTGATGTTACCTTATGCAAATATTATGTTTCGAAGCCATCTTTCAAATCAGTACCCGCTTTTAAGAAAGTTTTTAGAAAAGCACCATTTGAGAATAGCTCTTTACTCCTCTATCTTTATGACTGCCTCCCTCGCCAGTAATAACTAGATGGGGAACATGGTTGGAAGCTACTAGTTTTTATGCAGAGAATTTCGATGGTTTACAAAATTTCGTTACATGGTTAAATTACGATGCTTGAAGTATTTCTGAGTGCAGGGAACTAATACAAATTCCAAATTTAAAAAATCAGTTGTACTTTCTTCAGGAACACTTTGAAAATTTGCCAAAACTAATCACTTATTTGGAAATAAAATTTCAAATTGAATCATGGATTAACCACATTAGATGTGGTTATTAATAATTTGAAAAATATTCCAAGTGACTTCGGATGTGGTCTTCGGGAAAAGTTAGATGCAGTTTTTAATTGAAATCCAGATTTAATAATATTGCGGTAATTGTGTATGGGGACAATACCGCAAAATCTAACTGCTAAATACGCTGAAATAAAAGAATATTTCCAGTATGCACCTATAACCAGTTGCGATATAGAAAGGACGTTCTGCTAGTTAATATTAGTACTCCTTTACTTAACTTGAACTACAAAATGAACAAATAAAAATGTATTTCGTATTTTATAGATCACCGCCCGTTTATTTTCCAATTATATAAATAAAATTAAAAACTCTTTAAAAATACAAATTTTTAATAGTACGTCCGTGGGCGATGAGTCATGTGCTTCTCGTGTCCGGTCCCTAGTTATAAAGTCAGAGAAAATCTGGGATAACTGAAAAACGCGATTTATTGAGATGGGCCAATATTATTTTTTCTTTATGATAATATTCGTTAATGAATTTTTCTCTAACACAAGATATTCTGGACAAAATGTAACCGTAATAATTGTCTTTCTACATTTTACTATACTAATTATTCGAATTTTTTAATTGAAAAAATTCGCCCTTAAGCAGTATTCGAACCCACGTCCATAGTTTGCCGGGCTATTGCTTTGCCATTAAGCTATTAAGGATTGTGGTTCCGAATACATCGGGAAGCTTTAGGTTATATTAAAAAAATTTTCCTTAATGTAACCAATTAATTTGCAATAATAAATGCCGTTTCTAAAGAGTCTCGATTTATTATTCTGTGAATGTGCATGTTAAAGTAGGGGCACAATGCAAAAAACTAAATTTAATTTCATTAACTTGTTTTTGTTTGTACTCGCGTAATATATTCATATATTTATATAATGTTTATTCATGATATTTAAGATATTCTCACGTTACATATTTTTGCCTAGCAGTAACTGTATCTCTTTTCAATTCCATACACTTCTACAATTTACATAATATTTTACTGTTGTTTGTACTATTCATAATATGCCTATATGTCATATTTCATAAAGAAAACCTGATTTATATCTTGCTTTTCTCTAAGTACTGTACAGAGATGTTCATTTGTTTCTTATACAATACATACTGACTGGTTCTTTTAATGTGAACTTCCAAGTACATGATCATGAAAATTGCTATATTCCAATAAATTCACTTTTCCTTGGAAAATTATAGAAATATAGTGTATTTTAAAAGGATCTTAAGAAAATATTAAATTTAAAAGTAATGTAAATATGTAGTTACAATTTGTAACATACTTGAGTAGGTAAAATTTCATCATATTTTGTATAAAATAAAATATTTTCAATAATCTAAAAATATTATTAAAAATAGGGTGGAGAGAATACAATAAAAGTTCATATTTGTGTGAAAATATCTTTCTTTATTTTGTTCTAAGAATAGAATAATACAATTTCGCTATTTTGTATTTATTGTATTGATTAAAGTATCTGCATTTTATTAAGTTGAATAGTTTTTATATGAGCAAGTTTAACAAACAGTTATGATAATTTTTTAACATAATACTTAAATGTTTAATTTAATTAAAGTAATAATGCTGGCAAATATGTTTGTGTCATCTGGGAATTAATATTTTAACTGTAAAATATATAGTGAGTTTATTTTTTCACTTTATTGATTATTTATAATGTTTTTTTAATACGTTTCAACATATTGATATAAAATACAACGATGATAAATTTATATCCATTTTTATCTACTTTTTCAAATAGAATGCTGTTAATTTTTGGTCGATTTGTAAAATGATGTATAATGTCATTCGTATTTGCAAATCGATAATGTAATCAGTGCTGACTGTTAATACAACCTTTCTAAATTCTGTAACAAATGGATTTTAAACAATTTCATTTTCTGTTATTTTAATATTTTTACAACTTTCTGCCTTATAATATCTAATTTTCTAATTCAATTTTAATGAAAGCATAGAAACAATTTAATCTAAAGCAAATTCGAAACCTAAAAAGATTTCTCTAAATTTTTCCTTTCTAATTGTGTATATTATTCAGTACTCATTGTATCGTGTTTATATATAGAAAAGGAGCATTCACTAGATATCCAACGGTAAAGTCCAGTAGCGAAAAAAAAATCGAAAGTGGAGAATATTTGAAACCGCTTTGTGCAACGGTATACCGGATTCATTACATTTAAAGGTCACTTTATTATCACGTAATATTCATGACAACACGTTGAGGTCGACCAGTTATTTTCATACTATATCCATTACTATATCAGTTAGTTGATAAATACATTCTTTCTGTTTAAAAATAGTATTAAAAAATAATTATTACGTAACATTAGATTCTCTATTATGTGAGTTTTAAATAAAATATTATTTTACACATTATTCTGCGGATTATTCATAGAATTGCTTAACTTGTAACATACCTAGACCTAATAAATTATTTTTGGACAAGGATATATTGATTATAATTTTCTTGCTCCGGATATTTATTATATGTATGTCAAGTTGAAGGATTATTCATTAATAATATGCATAAGTAAAATAAATTTATTTTTATAAAGTTTAATTTCTGCAAAAATAAGATTCTAAACAGGCTTCTAGGCTTAAAAAACAAGAAAAATAATTTGAAATATATTGTGAGAAAAATCTCTTATTTATACAAAAAAAACTGTTTCTGTAAAAATGCAGGCCTGCGGACATATGTTTCGACTTAGTATGAACTCATTAGTGCATGATAACGGATAGACAAATTTCATAACATACAGTCAAGGCATAAAAGATAGCATGGAAGAAAATTCAGTGCCGCCCATTGACTAATACCAACATCGCCATTCCCATGACAAGTGTAAGACACAGTCATAACTGACTAGAACCTGTATTAACGATTATCCACTATAAGTTGAAAAACGCGGACAACGTATATAATAAAAACAATTTGAAACATACCAGAGTGAGAAAAAGATCACGTATTTGTATAAAGAAAAACACGAATATTTATTAATATAAAAAAAATTATTAAAATATTTAGGCGTAGAGAACACAATACAGGTAAATTATTTGTATGAAAAAAACCATCAAGATATAAAGGGGTGGGAACAGAAGTGTGAAGTGATCAAAAGTATTAGACTGTAATTTCGGAGGTCGTGTTATATCGCTTTTGCTAAATACATTTTGTTAAATTAAACATGGTTAATTTCCATGTTTGAAGGTAAGTCGCTGCATTTGTATCTAAGTAGTTAGACATAGTAAATTTAAATGTGATGCATATACAGGTCTCCAAAGAAATATGTACATATCTATAAAATTATTTTAAGGTACATTCCCAAGTATTCGTAAATTTAATTATTATTATTGCACTAGTGATAAGTATTAATACACATTCCAATTTGTGATCAAAAACTAATTTTTTAGTGCGCAACTATAAAAACCTTTGTGTAATATAATTAATATTGATTATGTCTTTATATGCTGCAGATTGAAGAAAATTTTAATACATTATATACATCTGGCCAAAAATTTAAGGAGGGGCCTCAACTTTTTTCAAGAAGATGTGGAATATTAGATCTACAGACGAAGAGTTTTTGAAACATTATGTATGTCTGATATCCATGAAGGTAACAAATTGTTATTTTTTCATTTATTATATGTATATACCGAGTGCATTTTTAAACTTGAAACTTTCAAATATCTCGAAAAATAAGCAGTTCACGAAAAATGTCCATATTTAAAATTTAATAATTCATGAAGGAAATACATTAGTGCTAGAATTAGTCCCTTCCTCTCCCTCCATGTAGGTGAGGCGGGGTAACTTTGAAATCTTAAATAGAAACTTGTATATTTTATTGCGGATTCGAATTTTACTGGAAAAAGTACGTAGGATTTATTTGAAACGTTTTTTTAAATTTATGATAGATGGCGCTGTAATTAATGAAATTCAATTTTTTTTCAATTTCTCGCGATGCGCAATGCGAACCTATGCATACGATTCTGCAAAACGTGTACAATCTTCTAAGTAAATTACTTTTAACGTGACCCAACAACAACGACGTGTACAACTTTGAAGTGCTTGATTAACCTGAGTCTCATCGCCTCTCACTTATCAGAGTTCTAGAAGAGTCTCAAAATGACAAATGAGTGTAGACAATTGACAAATATATCTTCTTGAATTTTGGCACAAGCATTTCTGATTCGCTCAATCACATTTTCACATGTTGTTATACTTGATTATATACTTTGCATTTGAGATAATCCAATAAAAAGAAATCTGACGAAGTAAGGTCTGGTGATCTAGCAGGCCAATTTACTGAAACAGCTCTACCGATCCAGCGACCATTGAAATTACGATCAAGTATTTCACGTGCTACCACCGAATAGTGTGCTGGACAACCATCATGTTGAAACTACATGTTCTATCGCACTTCTAAGGTAACGTCTTTTAGTTCATTTTCCAAAATGTCTCGGTACATTTCACCATTCAAGTGGCCTTTAATAATGTGGGGGTCGATGACTTTGTTCCCAATTATTCTACACCACACATTGACAGTCCAAAGGCGCTAGTGTTATATACAAAGTTTGTGTAGTGGATTTACTAAAAATTGTCTCAAACAAAACACAATTTAATTCGGAAAATAAAGGTGTAATCAATTTATTATTTATTTATATTTTAAATAGGATCATATGCCGAAACATGTAAGATTGTTTTAAATATATACATTTTTAAGTAAAACCAGACCTTAAATCCCCAACTAATTGAATCTACCATAACATACAAAGGTCAGGAAATAATTATCTTTATATATATATATATATATATATATATATATATATATATACGAAATCGTTGTTTCTCGGGTTCTCCGCGTGTGAGATATGTCCTGAAACGGACTCATTCTCTCGACGTTTCAACGAGATCGCACTCATTATCTTCTGGAGTTGGTCTTGCGCTGGTCGAAGTTGGCGGTCGAATATATATATATATATATATATATATATACATATTTTTTTAAGAATATGTCCTTAATTTGGTTCTCACTTATGTATTAGTTAGGCTTTGTTCATATGCGCGGAGGAAGTAAATCTATGCGCAGCAATCAAATCTGGTACAGAAACATCAAAGGTACCGGCCTCAAAGGGACACATCTGTATAATATATGTCTTCGCCAGAAAAAATAGAGAACGTTATTTATATTACATACTTTAGTATTCGTTAGGTAATGTATTTTTCAGAAAGTATAAGTAAATTAAGCTTATTAGCAATTAGTAAGTGACGATAATTATTTAAAATCAACCTTTAGGTAATTGAATTGATTCGGCATTCACTTGATGAAGATCCATAATTTAAAATAGAAATAAAACTACGGTTCTAATCTTCACTTTTAATCTTTAATCCTCTAAAGAGTACGTAACACGACAGTTGTTTCGCCAGCACAGTGGCTTCCTCAGGTGCTTACATCTAAAGTGTACGTTACAAACTGTCTGGCCACTGTGCTGGCGAAACAATTGTCGTGTTACGATTAAAGATTAAAAGTGAAGATTAGAACCGTAGTTTTACTTTAGGTAATTGTTGAGAAATATTCAAACATTATATGGAAATATTTAATATTTTTTTGTAAAGTATATGCCAAAATTTATATATTTAAATGTCCATGAGTATTAATATAGTAATATAATTAATATAATAATATTTAAAAGGTATTTCATTCTATACGATTCATTGTTTATATTACAATTCGTTGCGTTGGCAAAATGAGGAAGTCTGAATTTCATAACTTCGCAGTTTTGGCACGGCATCACACAGTCGTCGAGGATGCTACAAATATCAGGCCTCGGTGCGATTGCATGCATAATTAGAGCAATTGCCCTCTCGACATTGTGAAATTGTAACAGTTAATTTAGAAGCCTTGTTCTTGTTAATGTATTATTAGCGGAAACCTGTTCACAATCTAATAATCTATGTTTTCAGTCTGCATATATGTATATCTGTAATCTCTTTACTGAAATATATATTCTCTCTGATTTGCAATATATTGGAAAATAACTAAAAAATAAAATTATAAATAAATTAATTAACGAGATCTTTGAATGGCGAAATTGTTTTTTAAAGATATTTCTAAAATACGACGATCTAAAGGACGATCGATTTACCATGTACTAGCGCTGATTGATATACGGGTGCCGAAATAAAGAGACAAAGTATGAATGACGTAATTACATAGAATATAAATCCAAAAGAGTGTGAGTTAATTACGACGCAAACCCCAAAATTAAAACCCCCTGAAAATAAAATTATATATTGCTCATGGATCAGAATGTCTATTAAAAATATATCGATTGAATTTACATGCAGACATATGCTGCAATATTTATGTTTATAAAAACTCTAAAAGATAACATTGTTTAGATGGCTATCGATGTTATAAAAACTCTACAATGGAGCAGCTTTGTTTGCTTAGGGTTCAGTAACCTCAACAAGATTACGTACGAATATATCAGCTGTGAATCATTTATAAACTCTTTCGTAATTTTATGTGTATTGCGTGAATGTTTTTTTTTATGAGAAGTAACAAATATAAAATATTAATATGGATCCAGAATGTCTATAGCCGCAATGTTTATGTTAATAAAAACTCCAGAAGGTAACATTGTTTAAACAACTTTCCATTTGATTCTTTTAAAGAAGATGTATTAAAAGAAGATGTAAAATGTGTGCTCTACGGGCATTTCGCGTCCAATTTGCTAATAATCTACCTTTAATCGAACACATAAATGTAAATAATATCGAACGTACATGTGTGCACATGTAACGATCGACAACTGACTGAATCGGAGATGTTACTTAAAGCGAAATTAACAATAACAAAACTACTCTTTTAAAATTTTTTAAATATCTTTGTCATTTTTTCTCACTTATGAGAGGGAATTTGGGGAAAATATTTTGGATTTATTTATATTATATATAAATATATCTTTCCATTTTTTATACGTTGTTCTTTATTTCAAGGACACTCTGTCGGTCACGCTATTGTATGAGTAGTGGGGCTAGAAACAAGTTTTAACCTGCACATGATAATCTCGAGTATCTCCTCTTAGGATGCAAAGTTTCATTTTCCTGTGCACCGTCGTTGAGTAACAGTATCATTTATCACGAGTTCGATTTCTAAGAGGCGTAGTAAGCAAATTTCCGTGATAGAATTTTTTGAAATACACAATCGGTTCTTGACCTAACTGTAGTTACGGGTTGATAAACCAAAAACTGGCGGATTTGATAGCTCAAACGGCGGAAATACTGATCGCCGGGCATTCGCTGACCCTAAAATACTTTCCAAAATAACAGATTTAGATGAAAACTTAATAAATAATTTTAAAGTCATTTTAATTAGTCTGTCCTACCACTACCAGATAGATGCGACAATATTTGAACAGTACTGCTATGAAACTGCGAAGCTATATGTGGCAAAGTATTCTTGGTATCTGATGTCAGCAACAGTACATAAAGTTCTTGTACATCAAACAGATTATTTAAAATACCATATTGCCTTTAGGTTATTTCGGAGAAGAGGCATCCGAAGCAAGAAATGAAATGTATAAAATATAAAAAAATGCATTAAGCAAAATAACCTAGCAGGAATCTTTAATCGTGTAATGGAAACTTCAGATCCTATAAGTTCTAGTATAAATATAGAAAAATTCATCAAACAAACAAAATTAAATCTGGCTTCTGAAGTAATTGTCTTGCTGAATAAGTCAAACTCAGATGAAAGTGAAGTAGAAGAACAAAGTGAAGAGGAGTTTGAAAATGAGGAAAGTGCTATAGAGGAAATAGTACTTATCAATAATATATTAGATATAATAGAACTAGACAATGAATCTTAAAAGAACTTTTTTTATAAAACGCAACTTAAACTGTTATTAAAAAATGAAAAAAAAATTATAATAATTTATATTTAATTATTTAAAACTAATCAATTACCATTATTTACATTAATTTAAAATTATGTTTCAAGCTAATAAACAGTTGGCTAGTATTAAATTGTATGTATCTTATAACTAGAGGCCGGACGGAACAGGCCGAAATTACGATGGACTATATAAATAGTCTATATAACATCGCTAAGTACAAGAAGCAGTTATTGAATAGCACTATTCATTCGGTTAACCGCACATATGTTTTTTTGTCGTTGAACTGTGACGCAATTACTTCAATATTAGAGTTAAATTCCTTTCTTTAGTGGCATAGGTAGAAGCGTGAGGAGTTTATAATTTATTTTACAATATTTTATAATTTATTTTATATATTTCGTAAGATAAATAAAGTGCGGTAAGTTAGTTTCTTTTTTTCATTGTTTTAACTGTTTAACTGTCTGTTAGACTCCCTGGAATCTGACAATTTTAACGAAGAACTCTGTGAAACTTTAATGCTGGCAAATATTCCATTAAATAAACTTAACAATCCCACCTTTAAAACATTCTCAAAAAATATACTGATCGAAATGTTCCTGATAAATCCACCTTACACAAATATTATGCATCTAAGTGCTACACGAAAGCAGTAGAACGCATTAGAAGCCATTTTTCAAATCAGCACCTATGGATAAGGGCCGATGAAACTGTCGATATAGTCGATGTATTAGGACGCTGTGTGGTAAATGTTGTAGCTGGTGTACTACATCCAAATGCTTCATTCGGACGACAGGTACAAAGACAAAAATACTTTTATTTGTTAGGCATTACACAGGCAGACTATTAAAAGAAACATATCCTAATATGTTGCATATTACTTGTGTCGCACATGCTCTCCGCAGAATTTGTGAATATATCAGAGACACCTTTCCGGAAGTTGATAGACTTGTATCCGCACCATTGAGAGTAGCTCCTTACAGGGAAAAACTTCTATCTTTGTCACCGCCTCCCTTTCCATTAATAACTACATGGGGAACATGGTTGGAAGCTACTAGTTTTTATGCAGAGAATTTTGATGGTTTAGAAAATTTCGTTACATGTCTAAATGACGATGCTCGAAGTATTTCTGTGTACAAAGAACTAATATGAATTCCAAAATTTAAAAAAATCAGTTGTACTTTCTTCAGGAACACTTTGGAAGTTTGACAAAACTAATCACTTATTTTGAAAATCAAGATCTCAAATCAAATGATGGATTAACCACATTGGATGTAGCTATTAATATTTGAAAAATATTCCAAGTGACTTCGGATGTGGCTTTCGGCAAAAGTTAGACGCAGTTTTTAATTCAAATCCAGATTTAATAACATTGCGGTAATTGTGTATGGGGCAATGCCTTAAAATCTAACTGCTAAATACACTGAAATAAAAGAATATTTCCAGTATGCACCTTCAATCAGTTGCGATGTAGAAAGGACGTTTTCTATCTACAAGGATGTATTTCATTCAAAGAGAACAAAGTTTACAGCACATTGAGAAAGTATTTCTAGTTAATATTAATACTCCTTTACTCAACTTGAACTACAAAATGAACAAATAAAGATGTATTTCATATTTTATAGATCACCACTCGTTTGTTTTGCAATTATATAAATAAAATTAAATATTCTTTAAAAATATAAATTTTCAATAGTACGCCAGTGGGCGATGAGTCATCGGCCTCTCGTATCCGGTCCCTACTTATGACACATTATACATAATAAACATTCTACCAAAATAACCTGTTTCTACTGGAAATTTTACATCAAGTTCTTTAAAACAAATTTGATTTTGTTATCAATCACCACTGAATACATTTCGTTTGTTTTGTAATAATCGCATTTTATTAACTTTGGCCAAGAAATAGAGTCTCTGTTTCAGTTGATGATAATGAGGGTGCCGGTCGTCCATCGACGGAAAACACACGCTACAAAATGTGGCAAAAGTGCGTGATGCTATCCTGCAAGACCGAGGGAGAACAATCCGTGACAACGGCACCGAGTTTCATGTGAGCACAGAGGTGAAAGAATTTGGGTGAACGGATACATATAATACCAAAACAAAGCAGCACTCATCGCAGTGGGAGACGTCATTGTCACCACCATCGAACAAAGCATGGAAATTTTTATGATCAAGCTGATGTTTATTTGCTTCTTTGACGTTGATAGCATAATGTTCAAAGGATTTCTCTCACCAGATGAAACAGTTAATACACGATTTTATTGCGATGTGACTAAGAGAAAACATTCGATCTAAGTGGTGCAACAGTTCATGGATCCTACACCACGACAATGCATCAACCCACAAGTCACTTGTTGTGCATCAGTTTCTAGCCTAAATGAAGACGGTCCCTCCCTATGCCCCAGATCTTGCCCTTAGTGAATTCTTCCTGTTTCTGAAATTAAAACTGAAGCTCAAGCGGCGCCGTTTTGAGGCGATTGAGGAGATCCGTATCGAATCGCAGCCAGTGTTGAACACATTAACACACAAAGACTTTCAGCACTGTTTCCAGTCATGGACAAGTCGCTGGGATCGGTATATTCATGCGGAAGGAGAGTACTTTCAAGGGAATGGTAGTGAATCAGTTGTAAGAACAAATTATTGTGTTTTTTTAACATTCCGGGAATTTTTGGGTAGCACCTCATATGTACGTATGCTATATTGTACATGATTCGACTCATCTAACTTGTTTTAACATTTTTGGGATAAAATTTTAATAATTCCAAACTGAGAATAATCTGTTAACATTGATGCAAATCAAAGTTAATGTGAATTAATATTAAACTTTTTTAAATACTAGACAATGCGTTAATAATATATCAGTATTGTATGATAAAAGCGCCCATACGTGTTTAATAATAACGTTTGTAATAATTCATATTCAGTCAAATTATAATCACGTTATTACATGCATTATTATAGTTCATTCGTATATGCACAATATGTTACTTTGGCTATATTGATGGGCTATGGAGCGTAGAATTTGCAGGATTAATTTTATTTGTATCTAGGCACAACAAATAATTTACATCAACGTATTTATCTAGCGATGTATGTATGTTACATACATTGTGTAAATATAATTTATCTATAGTTCGATACATTTTGTTAGACAATATTATTTATTTTACAAATGTTAACGAATATTTTCAATCATTGACAAGTAAAGGAAAATATAGACTATTTATTTAGCTTTGTAAATTTAAGCTTACCATTAATTATCAGAGATAGGGAATATTTAATTTAGTATACAGGAGTTTTTTTAAATAATGTAAATGTTAGGACCGCCCCACAAGAACGACTTTGTTTTTTTTTATTAGATTGGATTCAAAAATATACTTTTAGAATGATATATAATTCCAACAGTTTATACATTAGGACTTATTTGCAGTCTTAAGTTTTTCAATAACAATAATAATGACAATAAAAGATCAAACAAATGATAAAATTAATTTTATGCACCATTTGTTATTTGAAATTGAAAAGGCAGATAATGCGTCGCTTATGATAGAAAATTCATGTCATATTAGCGGACATTCTAAAGCATGTAATATTTAAAGGTAGTTCATATACTTTAAGAAAGCTGTGTTCAATTTGGGCGATGAACTCCGTTCCGAAAGGACTTCGACGAACAAAAAGAAGAAGACAATAATAATAATAAGTATGAGGACGATTTGGCGGAAGGTGAGACTTAAAATAAATCATTTGAATTACGGGAACTATTTGTTTAAATTTTTCAACATCTTCACCTTCAACATTAATACACTTGGAGCAGTGGTCAAAGCGTCAGAATACTGCTCTGCTTCTCCTGAAACTTCTCCGTCTATTTTAACTTCCTTTTGGTGAGAAACTGTTACATTCATAATTCCTTATTTTTATTTTATATTCTTATCGTCATGCCCTGGTATATTATTTTTCATTTGCTAGTTAAAATTCAGTCAACGCGTACAGTATCGCCCTCTGATTTTAATATTTTGTAACCGTATCCCTCCCCCTGCCGTTTTCGGAATGCATTTTGGCATGTAGGTCATTCGTACAGAGGTCGTTATCGAATCCATTGACAGTAGTTGTGTGTGTATCCTTCGTATAAGTGGAAGTTTAGTTTTTGCGAATCCGACGATGTTGTGTTTTAGACGCTATATGCGGATCCAGGCGTAGAGCGTGAATCTTTAAAGATTTGCCGTACACCGATTTCGAAGTTTGAGGAGCTTCTAAGGGGAAAACTCCCTTTCTGGCAATATAATACCTTCATTGCGGCATTTCTTATTCGGAACTCCGGCGTAATTAAAACTTCCCTTGCGAATACATATCCTAGACACCCGACACCTTAGAGTCTGCAACTACCGACGAATTTGATTCTCGAGTGTCAATTAGTGGAGACGAAAAACAAGAAAAATTGTAATCTTTTGAGGGCTGAAGGTCCATGTAACTTCCGTTTCTGGTTCATGGCTGTGGATACCGACCTGTGGGCAACTTCCTGAGGACGTATCGTACAGAAAACAGATGTAACTCGTATGAACTTTCTTAAATACTATAATATTTGTTATTTCTAGAACTAATTTAACGTTTTGAAGTTTTATTATTCATAATTTACCTATCTTTTGATTTAATAATAAATTCCCCATATAATCTAAAATTTAATTATAGTTTGGAATTTAATATTCATTCATATTTGGAGGAATTGTCTAATGACATATTTTTATAAGATGTTTGAAATCTAGTTACAATTTTAATTCTATTTATAATTAGCTTTGGTGGCTAATGAGTTTAATTTTACCGTAATATTATTCTTTTTACTGTATTTGAATTTATTCTAAATTTCTATTCATTTTGGTACATATATTTTAAAGTAAAATTTCTTATTGCGTTGGGCGTTGTCATATTAAAAACATAATTTGTTTTTTGTATGTTGAACATTTCCTCTCGGCTTTGCGAATGCCAGTTTCTTTACGGTCCAGTGTAAATGCACTCACGATAAAGTCTATGTATCTTAAAAATATATTTTATTTAAATTTTTGAATTACGTAAAATAATTTATGTGCATAATCTGAATGTATTATATTGTACGGTTATTTCTACGGATCCCTTGAAAAGGCTTTATTTAAACTGGTAAATCTAGACTATTTTCGGAATTTTTTTTGCGTAATTATTTAATAACCAGTGTCATTTGAAAAGTCAATCTAGGTTATTTTGAAACTTTGATAGAATAAGACGCAAATATATTAGTATGTGTTTGTTGTTCCGTAAACGTAAATTCAAATGACATTTGATAATGTCAATTACAAATATCAGTTAGTGCATAAAATAATCGTGGTCGATTTTGGTTTAAATAAATTGCTTCTCAGTTTTAAAATGGCTTTCACTTTAGAACATAAAATTTTTTTAGTCCAGGCTTATTTTCGAAGTGGTAATAAAATTGATGGTTTATGGGTTTATTCAGTTCAAGATTGCATGGTAGAATTTCAAGTGAGTTTCCACATTTTGTAATAGATTATACACAATTTAAGAATACTTTGGATAGAACTTTAAAACTTTTTTCTCAAAGTGGTAGTCTCTTAAGAAAATCAGGCAGCGGAGCAGTTAAGAAACGTACACCTCAAGTTGTCAATCGTGTTGAAGAAATAATGGAAAATGAACCACGAACATCTGTTCGACATTTGAGTCAACAAGTAAACCTTTCTGTTGGTACAACTCACAAGTTATTAAAAAAAGATATGCAACTTTATCCATACCGTGTCACAGCAGTACAAGAATTGTTAGAAATTGATTGCCCACGTAGACTACAGTTTTGTAATTGGTTTGTAAATATGAACAATAATGGAGAACTTTCGCAAAGAGTCATCTTTACTGATGAAGCATGGTTTTATAAAACGGGATAGCTAAATTCACAAAATACAAGAATTTGGAGTAGCGAAAATCCACATGTAATTAATGAAGAATCACTATATCCAGAGAAAATTGGTGTTTGGGCAGCGACAAGCCAAAGGCGAATCATTGGACCAATATTTTTTCAGGGAACGTTAACTGCTCAAAGGTACCGTACGGAAATTTTACAACCATTTGTCAATCAGTTGCATGATGATGAACTTCAAAATGCATATTTCCATGCATATATTTAAGAGAATTTTTGATGAGCGTATAATTAGTCGAAATACTGAAATTGCCTGGCCTGCACGTTCATGCGATTTAACACCTTAGGACTTCTTTTTGTGGCCTTATCTAAAAAATAACATATTTCGAACACCTATATTGAATTTGAATGATATGCTACAGAGAATCGAACAGAAATGCATGGAAATTAATAACAATTCAGTAATGTTGCAGAATATCATCAGAAATTTTGAACGGAGGATTTTAAAGTGCATTGATCTTGAAGGACAACATTTTCAACATTTGTTATAGTTTTCAATAAATACCTATTATTTGTTATTTATTTGTATGTATGAAACTGTCAAAATATACGACTTCGTAGGTTAAGTAGCAAATTTTAATTTACGACATACTTCAAAATGTTCTCAGTAAATCACATGCTACTTGATTGACTTTTCACATGAACACTTGATATATGTATATACCTTTGTTTTCTATTTCCTTAAATATTTATTTATTGTGCTTATATTTCATATTATGCCTAGTTTTTTTATAAAATCATAATGTTTAAATTTTAAAATTTTCCATATACTGTGTGAACTCAATATACAGAATGATTATATTTTTTGAACAAGATATTTTTTTGTTTTAGTGGTTGATACTGAAATTCATACGGTTGTTTTTTTGTTTGAAAATATATCTCTTTAGCAAGTTGGCTACTTTAAAACTTTATTTTCAGATTACAGGTATCTTGCCTGTGTAGCATTTCGCCGTTTTGGATTTAGCTTTTGTTTTTAGTAGTTTGTATACGCATGCGCCTACGATTGCGTAATCCCTTATCTCCATTTTCAGATTTGAGCTTCCGTAAGTAAAACCGTGAGTGGCGCTACCTACGATATTTTATTTTGTCACCCACGCCATCTCCAGTGACTGACTAAGGGCATACATAATAAATAGAAGCTCCCATACTTTTGTGCGATACGATTACCGGTTTCGATCCGATTTCGGCTATTTTCATAGCGTCCTAGGTAGCAAAACCGCTTGAATTTTGGAAATAAGTGAAAGTTTGAAGGGGCTATGTGAAATCGTAATTCATCCAGTTTTCCCGAACGATTCGATTGGTGTGTGACGGTGCATTGTCATAATGGAATTGCACTTCCTTGCGAGCCAATGGGATCTTATTTCGCTAATATTTTCGCACTTTTTCCAGAAAGGCAGCATAATTTAACTCGTCCTCAAGTTTCACCAAGTGTATTAAAGCGACAGAAAAATCTATTGGGTTGATGTCAAGAAGCTTGAAATTGTCGTTGAAAATTCGCGTTTCTCGCCTTTTTGATCTACATTCCATAAACGCGGTACTCACTTGCAGAAGGATAGAGAGCTTAGACATGTATAATTCGACGTGCAAAATGTGGTGTGCACATTCAGTAAACATGCCCACAGCCTTGGCAATTTCCTCGAGTTTCACTTTTCGGTTACGTAATACAGCATCATTAACTTTTTCAACCATTTCTGGAATGGTAACATGTTTTGGTGGTATAGGACGTTTTTCATATTTGGAGACTCATGTCGGTAGATATAAAGCTAAGTTACAAATCGTGTCATACGAAGAAGCAGTTCAGTTAAATAACCACAAATATATAAAAAGTATATAAAAGTATTCGTATGGAGCGAATGGATGAAATTTAACAAAGACATGGTTAATTCTTTGCCAAACATTTTTCCACAGTTTTTAAACTAAATCCAGCAGTAAATAGTTGTAACATGGCAACGAAATAAAATATTATCTAAGTTAGAACAAAAATTTAAATTGAATTAAGTTCAAAGAAACCCCTTATTACAGTAAAAATTCTCGGAGAACTTCCAAAACAAGGTTTGCAGTATCTATACATAAGAAAAGAAATCCTGTAAAAAGATGCTATGAAAGTACAAGGTGGCGCAAAACAAACTCCACTATTTTACACAAATATATTTTATATTTATGAACAAGTTAGAAAGGAAATAACTAAACATTTCTCAAGCCCTGGTAATGCAGTTTTAAGTTCTGAATATTACATCTGTAAGATGGCTTCCGTTGTTGGCAGCACATTGCCTTAAACCATTTATAAAGTTTTCGAATACTTTATTAAGAAGCTCTTGATTTATTAAGCGTATTTCGTTCCGAATGCTTTCTTTTAATTCTTGAAGGGTATCGTAGCGATGGCGAAATACCTGCTGCTTCAAATACCCCCACAAGAAAAAATCTGGCACTGTTAAATCCGGCGAACGTGCCGGCCACGGAGTTTGACCAAAACGTGAAATAACATGGCCAAATGTTTCCCTCACTACAGCCATACTTATTCGCGCTGTATGCGCCGTCGCCCCATCCTGTTGAAGATAAACGTTTCGTGAGTCAACACCAATCCTATGTAGCTCAGGTATCACGAAATGCTGAAGCATGTTAACGTACCGTTCAGCAGTAACTGTAACGGTACGATTTCCTTCTTCGAAAAAGAATGGTCCAATTATTCTAGACCTTGTTACTCCACACTAAACAGTTACTTTTGGAGAATGCAGTGGTTGCTCGTGTAAATTCCGTGGATTATCTGTTGACCAAAAGCGCATGTTCTGTTTGTTTACATACCCGGACAAATGAAAATGTGCTTCGTCGGACATCATTAGCAAATTAATAATATCGGGTGTTTCGTTTAACATGTGCAGCATAGTATTGCAAAAAAGTACTCTATTTTGTCTGTCCTGAGGATGTAATTTTTGCACTATTTGTAGTTTATAAGGATGCAATTTTAACTCGCGCATAATTCTTTGGGTACTTCTTCGTGAAAGTCCTAACTCTAGCGCGTCTTCGTACCGATAAACGTGGAGCTGCTCGGACTGCTTCTCTAACTCTCTCTACATTTTGTTGGGTGCGTACACTCCTTGGTCTACCATGTTTTTCGTCTAAAACGCTGCCGGTTCTGGCAAATTTATGAATCCAACTCAATATTGTTTTACTAGTGGGAATCCGTCCACGTCTTGGAACTTGAAACCTATTCCGAAAGTGTCGTTGTGTTTGTATGATAGATTGTGTTTCGTAATATAGTTTTACTGTTGTAGCACATTGTTCACTTGACCACCGTTCCATTGCTATTAGCCCAATGAAACGGCACGATATGACGTTTACACTGACAGGTATATTAAATTCCAATCATACTATCAGTCCTGCCAGTCACACGCTGAAATAATGGAGTTTGTTTTGCGCCACCTTGTATTTTCCTAATTTTATAAAGGAGACCACACTAAACTTTAACACCTGTGTAACTTATAGAAAAGCTTCCCTTCCTAGAAGTTACACAGGTGTTAAAGTTTAGTGTGGTCTCTTTTATAAAATTAGAAAAATATTTTCATAACATCGCTTTATGGTTAATTACAAGATCGACACTACCTTTTATAGTACCAAGATGAAAGAACTTCCTTATATTCAATCAATGCTGGTGTCCCTTAAGGAAATGTACTTTATCAAATTATTTAATAGCCTACGATCAAATAATACCCGTTAAGGAAGAAATAACAATATTTACTTAAAAATCATAAGAGATCGTCCTAACAGACTGGTCAAATATTTAATGATTCAACCATCCAGGCGAAAACTCAAAAGACATATTCCGTTACGGAGTAAATTTTAAGTCAATCAATCCTCTAGATAAAACAACTTTACTAAAATTGTGATGTTATAGGAAAATGGTAACGAACATTGAGTTTTTATCTTAATTATTATTTTATTTTTACGAGGACGAGTTGATTAATTCGCGCGATCGTACAGAAACAACTTACTACTTAATTTTCTCTTAATTCCATAGATTTGGTCCATCTGTGTTCAAGCTTCTTTATTTCGTTCACTCTTCATTTGTGCAGATTTTTTTGCCTCCGAGAAAATCTTTTAATTTAGGTAATAGAGAAAAGGGCGATGGTGCTAGGTCTGGAGAATATGGAGGGTGTGGTACTAATTCCAACCTTAATTCTTTAAATTTTTTTTTGCAGCAACCGTACTGGGATGCATAGTTGTATTGTCATGGTGAAAGAGCACTTTCTTCTTAGTTATTCCTGGACCCTTTCCAGCGATAGTTGTCTTCAAACGGTCTAGAAGATTTGCGTAATATTCGCTGTTTACGGTCTTGCCCTTGTGAAGGTATTGAATATATTGTAAATGAGAATCTAACAATTATTAAAATCTCAATCCACATGTAAATGTCACCTAAAGTCTCGCAACATTTTAATAATTGTTAGATTTCATTTACAGTATATGCAATATCTTAATTATATATACAAGTACTGAAGGAAGTGTAAGTCATGTCTGCCTCAATGACAAGTTCCAATAAGAACGACATGCATCTGCACATTTTGGGGTAGATGTGCCTTACACGAATTTTTAACTTTAGAAAGTAGTAAATTACCTTGTTAAAACAACAATAATATTTCGTTTTCATTCCAAATACCGATGTCTTGGCCTTCTTTGGAGTTGGTTCTCCACGTTTGGTCCACATCTTCGACTGTTGTTTAGATTCAAGTGTATAATAATGAACCCATGTTTCGTCGCAAGTAACAAATAGGCGCACAAAGTCTGTTGTGTTGTGTTGCGTTAAAAAAATTATTCATCGATATTTGACATCGAACGCGTCTTTGTTCTGTCGTCAGTAAACGCGGCATTTATCTTCCCGAAAATTTTTTTCGTGGAAAATATAAAACGCACGTTTTCGTTGAAATGCCCATTGCGTTTGCTATTTTTAACGCTTTTAATCGTTGGTTAATTAGCAACAAATCATGGACTTTATCCATAATTTCTGGACTTGTAGCCGTTTTCAGCTGTCAACTGCGGGTATCATCTTCTAAGCTGTTCCTGTAACGCTTAAATTCATATCCACATTTTCTGACGGTTGTATACGAAGGACAACTCTTACCAGTGTATGCCTTTCTTTAAAAGAAAGGCATGCTTAATCACTGCACGATGTTCAATATTATCCATTTACACTTCATTAGTAGCAGGGTAAAATTTAAAAAATTACCTACGAAACACGCTTGGTCTCAAATTTATCAAACACCAATAGTAAACTGACAAGGCATCGGTTGTCAAAATGTGTTAACCCGTCCTCGTATACAGTTTAGTTACTGTAATTTAATTGAATTGTAAATAAAATCAAAATTAAAAAAATCTAACTCAGCATTAAAAATGTTGGAATACTTTCTTGATTATTGTTTAGTAAACTTTGATAATTATGTTACTATCTCCAGAAAGACATTAAGAAAAGAAGCTAAAAAGTTAATCAAATTGAAAACGTTAAGAAATCTAATCAATATATGCAAAAATCAAAAACATTTCATTTGTTGTTATAGATTCACAAAGTACATAATCGATTTTGACAAAATTTTGTGTGTGTGTTCCTTATGTTGCGTGGAAGGTTGCTATCATATTTTTTTCCAAATTTTATCGGCAAATATTAAAGAATTGACAATATGTGAAATTACATAGGAAATTACATTTCTATAGGAAAAAATCGTAATGTAATTTTAAATCATTATATAAAAGCTATGATAACGTGACATATAAAATATGACAGTACAAAATATAATATACTGTCATTTTTAATAATTGTGTAATGTGTAATCTCACATTATTAAAAAAAACTTTTTGAAAAAGGCCATAAGTGCCGAAACATATAAGAATTAAAGTAATATGTTCCAATTACTTCCGTCGATGTTGAACGATCTTTTTCCACACACAAACGACAGAAAACATTAATTTAAACTAGAAAATTTAGAAAAGCATCTAATTGTTAATTTTTTAATACCGCTTAATTGGATAGATCATGACACAAACAAATTTATTAAAATTTGGACAGTACATCTGTCGGGTCAGCTAGTTACTGAAATATAGAAATAAACGTCACCAACATGTTAAGAAAAACGTTATCTTGTAATATTATCGTTTACTGTTTCCATTTCCTCGAATTCCATCAATCTTTGTATTTTATTTTTCTACAGAAAAAATAATATCTCCACCTATTATTTATTTTACTGTGTTCGTCCATTTCTTTATTAAATTCTCCCAATCAGTAGATAAAATGAAAGTTTTCTCCAAGTAAACATTCAGACTACTTTGCCATAATATCGATTTCCGCTTTCTTTTCTTTCTTTAATGCCAAAAGAACAAGAAGGACGATATATATATTTGCAATTTTCTTGATGGAAATCTCATTTTTCATACGAAGAACATCTAGTACGTGGCTCGTCGTGAAAAGAGAAAAAATAACACACACCTTATAATAGCTCGGTACTGATTTTACCCAGTCGACATTTCATTGTTTTTCTTGTTGTCATACGTGATAAATGAGTAGCGTCATCTTTGTGTTAGAAAATTCGTTTTATACGCGTCCTATTTTGACGTATAAAAGGTTCAGAATTTCAAAAGGTTGAGTTTTATTGCTTGTACTTTATTTTATTTTTTGTCTGTGCAGTGTCAGATTTGAAAAATATTCGCTGATGATTTCCTGACAATTTTAATACATCAACGCGAACGAATGATAATTTTATTTTTACTATTTCAACGTTTACAAATCTGAACAAAATAAATAGAATGGATATATGGTTATTTATTTTACTTATTTTAAGTGGAACGAAATTAAAATACCCAAATTGATTTTAGTATGTGAACGAATGTACTGGTATATTGTTATAGGATTTTCTAACTGAAATTGGGGAAAAATTAAATTTCGTAGTTTAATTTCCAGCGAAAGGATTATTGTATGAATTGCTATTTCCAATGTAACATGAATATCAACAAAAATAATTAAATTTAAAAATACAAATTTAAATCGATTTCAATTATTTATTGGAAAAAATTATTAATTCGTATTTAAAATAAAATCGTTAATACAAAAACTAGACCAGGAAAATACTTTTATTTTAACACTAACCAAATATGTTACACAATTAGAACTCCGATAGGTCGAATACTATTAGAATTAGATATTAGCAATTCAAACCTCGATAGAATATACAGCTGTCCCAGAATATATTAGAATTAGAAATTAGCAACTCAAACCTCGATAGAATGTACAGGCTATTCTAGAACTCGCCCCAAAGAAAACTGACAAATGCCGACGACAATCTAGATCTAAGAAATGGCAGAAATGCAAACGAAGAAAAAATAATTGCTTCCATTACAGAGCTGTAAGATGTTTAAGATCCACCAATTCCAGAAAAGGGTGTTAATGTGAAGAAAATCGGTTGCATGATTTATATTATCACACTGTTAGAATGAGATGCCTGCCAAAGTGTCAATCGATATCAACATGTTAGGTTAAGGCAGATGTCATCCAACCTGTTACACTCACCATCATATTAATCTATTTCTATTAAAAAAAAATAAAACAACAAATGACGGTTCTGAAAAGAACCTTGTTTATTCTAATACACGTGTATTTATCATAAAAAACAGGAGAAAAGGTATAACATAATAATAATAGTAACAGAAACAACACAGTGGCCACCATTTATTTGCAAGCATAACCGTGCCTGCTGCAAAAGACTCCGTTCAGAATTCGTAACCATTTCAGGAATAATTGTAGAGAAGGCTTCTTGAACACAATCCCTGAGTTGTTCTTCTGTGACAATAGGGTTCCTGTATACATTTTTAACGTGGCCCCAAAGAAAGAAATCCAGCGGATTTAAATCGGGAAACCGCGAAGGCTAGTGTTGTGGACCGCATCGATCAGGATACTGTTGATTTCAAGTACAGAATTCCTATCTGGCAGGGTAATCTTCTGGCTGCAAATGCTGCACGCGTGTATAATGATACGGATGTCGTCGTTCAGCCTTCATCACTCGCTGTACAGAAGTTTTCGAAATATTAAATTCCTGTGCAGCTTCACTAATGCTTTCAGTACCTTCTCGAAAGGCATCTGAAATAGTCTCTTCGTTTTCAGTCCTGGGCGCAACACCAATCTCCTTTCTATTTTGTAAAATTTGGGCTGCCTAGATTGTTAGTGGGATAGTCCCGAGGACCACTTTTGTTATTGGGATGATTCCTGTTAGGAAAGCGCTGGGCATAAACGCTTGCGCCTTTCTAGTATTTCGTCCACATTTTATGTAAATTATCAACATTTCTACATTAGCCATGGCAATATATATAATAAAAGAGCACGGTTGAGCATGACGGCGCTACTAAAGCGAATTGAAGGGATTTGAAAGAAACTTTGACACCGACGTTTCTCAAAAGTACCATATTGACAACGTAATAAAATATGTAACCTAGCAACACTTATGAAAACTACTCCTGGATGGCTTAGAACGCTCTGATTTGTTGAATTAAACGGTTTTTTTTTTGTTGAATGCCGTTCAAGATACGAAATTTGATTCTTTGACATTATTTATTTGTCATTTTATGGTGATTTCTCTTTTTTCTCTTGGGCGCGAGTTTTGAGAAACTCTGTATATACAAGGTGTGGCTATAAAATAACGAGACTTTTTATTGTAAATTTATACATACATATTTAATTATTATCCCTATACCGCTCCATTCGAATTTACCATTGTGCAAAACAATGCTGGAAGTCTTCTTCTGTGAGTTCGTTCATTGCGCGTACCGTGGCGCCTTTTCTTTCAAAGTTTCAACGGTCAGAAATCTTATTCCTTTTAATGCAAATTTGACCTTGGAGAACAGATAAAAGTCACATGGTGATAGGTCATTTTTCATAGCACGAGGATTATGGGATTTATACACTAGCACGGGCTTAACCATGTGATCACCCGAGACGTTACTGCACATAAGTAATGTTACTCTGTCTTTTGCTACCTTAAAACTTGGAGAAATTTGTTCATTTTTTGAAATAAACTTTCTTTTGGACATTTTTTCCACCTAATGCTTGTGTCATTGGCATTAAAAACGTGATGAAGTGTATATCCATCCTGATCAATAATTTTTTTCAACTCTTTTGAATAAGATTTAAGCACCTTCACTATCCTTGTATTTTCATGTTTTGTAATAAACAGCGTTTTATTAAACGGTCCAACTAACCTTCACTGGCAACAAAATTGGGGTTAGTAGCAGATTCTCCACTTTCTTTTAAAAAGTTGTAGATTTTTAAGGCTTTATGTTTAATAACATTGTCCAGTGGAATTCGTTTTTTTTTTAGCAGTCTTCAATCCAAATACTAAGTCTTTTCCATTTTTCAAGAATTGGTGCTCTGGGACGAGCTGTCATATTTGCGGAGGTAGAACAACCAGTAACGGAGGATCTAATTTTCTGTTCATTTTATTGTATGGCACGGATTGATTAATTGATTTATTAAAAATTGTTTTTGACATTAGTCTCTGCTTCGCCTTCAACCACCAAAAAGCAAAAAGTCATTTTAATGACACTCTTCTTCTACTATTAAAACGCGGTTTGAAATTTTTAAAATGCGTCAAAATGACCTTATTTTCGTATCAAAATGTGATAAACTATAGGGAAAACTAAAAATAATTTAGTTTATTTTGGTGTTTAATTGACCTATTAAGCAGGAAGAAATAATATTTAAAAGCTATTTATAAGCTAAGTAAATATAAAATTGAAATGAAAAATTTAAATTTTGATAACAAAAAGTCTCATATTTCCACATGTCTTCCCTCGTTTCCTATGCATATAATAGTGCTGTTGTACAATTCATTTGACACATTTCTTTTCAATGGTCTCTTCTAGGTGGTCAATATTTTTAAATGGGCGATATTTGTATACTTGATTTTTCAAATATCTCCAAAGAAAGCAAATCACAAGGTGTCAGATCCGGGGATTGTGGTAGCGACGGATTCTAAGAAAAGCGACCTGTTCATTTTGCCAGAAAAAACTCATTTAGGTAATATCTCACTTCGATGGTATTGTGGGCCGGACAACCATCTTGTTGGAAATACATTTTTCTTCTTAATTCCACGGGACAATTTTCAATTTCGTTGATTTTGTAAAAATTCCAAATATCTTTGTATGGTCCACATATTTGGATATTAAAGATTCCACATTCGCTTCAAAATGGTATTAATTACGTGCGTCTATTTGAAAATGTGGATTTTCATCGGCCCACTCATGATAATTCTGCGAGCTTACAATTCCATTGGAAGAAAAAGTGGACTCGTCACTAAACAATACATACTTCGTAAATGATCGTTCGTCTAACTTTTCTCAAAATAAAAAACAAAATTCTAGATGCTGGTTGTAGTCCTGTTCTTGTAAAGTGTGAATAAATTTTGGTTTGTATGGCTTGAACTTGTTCATCTTTATAAAATTTTTTTTGGGAAGTGCCAGAAATACCATTATTTAGCTCAATTTGTGATACAGAAGTTTTAGGATTCTGTGTAACTGTTTGCAAAATTTGGAGCAGGTGTTCTTCGTCACTGATCCAGTGAACATGTGGATGTTTAAATTTATTTGCAATAGTTCCCGTATTTTTAAATTTTGAATAAATTCTTCCAATTGTTGTATGGGAGATATTTTTACCAGGATGTCGGTGGTTAAAAATTAAAGTTGTCTCTCTAAACGTTTTATAATTGTCGCCTACAATTAAAACAATTCAATTTTCTCACTTTCACTTAATTTACGTTCCATTGTGAAAATAATACACTGAATGCGACTGAATTAATATTTAAACTCAAACATAAAACAACTATTTGACTAACAGAACAATATCCGTGGCTGCTTACCAATTTGTGTAAAATATAACGATGATATAAGTTTCTATGGCGTTTAACGCAAAAATACATTTTTTTTATGCATTTATTCTCATTAATTGTTAAGTTACATTTATTTAGCGTGAATTATAAAACAAGCTGAAACTTAAAATGAGGATTTTCATGAAAAAGGCTTTGCGCCAAAAATGTGAAGTAACGTGACAAAATTTCTTTTCAAATAAAAAAATTCTATTTGTAATATTACATTGTACTAGTTTACAAAATAATACAAATCTGTATAAAAACAAATTTGTATCTGTATATGCATGGACACACAGTACGTATTTACCAGCTTTTGCTTCAACTATCAGACGCATGCGTTTCTGTGTAACCACTTTGTCAATGATAGATTTACGAAGCAAAAGACTTATAGGTACACTTGCGGTCATGTAGTAAGTTTTGTCCTATTCGAAGACATCAGATAACCTCATGCCATCTGACGGACAAAACCGACCACGCCGGTGCAAAGTGTTTCTTCTCGAATAGCAAAGCTATTACTGGTAAAGAAGAAAAAATACGCATATTACTGTGAGTCCATTAATTCGTCGCCAGGTGGCGTAGTATAGCAAAAAAACAAGTTGCATGTCGATGCGATAATTCACATCAAGCTTTGATACAAAATAATACAAATCTGTATAAAAACAAATTTGTATCTGTATATGCATGGACACACAGTACGTATTTACCAGCTTTTGCTTCAACTACCAGACGCATGCGTTTCTGCGTAACCACTTTGTCAATGATAGATTTACGAAGCAAAAGACTATAGGTACACTTGCGGCCATGTAGTAAGTTTTGTCCTATACGAAGACATCAGATAACCTCATGCCATCTGACGGACAAAACCGACCAATTGGTAAAGAAGAAAAAATACGCATATTACTGTGAGTCCATTAACTCGTCGCCAGGTGGCGTAGTATAGCAAAAAAACAAGTTGCATGTCGATGCGATAATTCACATCAAGCTTTGATACAAAATAATACAAATCTGTATAAAAACAAATTTGTATCTATATATGCATGGACACACAGTACGTATTTACCAGCTTTTGCTTCAACTACCAGACGCATGCGTTTCTGTGTAACCACTTTGTCAATGATAGATTTACGAAGCAAAAGACTATAGGTACACTTGCGGTCATGTAGTAAGTTTTGTCCTATCCGAAGACATCAGATAACCTCATGCCATCTGACGGACAAAACCGACCATGGTCGGTTTTGTCCGTCCACATGTGAATTATCGCATCGACATGGAACTTGTTTTTTTGCTGTACTAGTTTAGTTAATTTTTTAAGACAAATGTAAACAAGTTAACTATGCTTAGATTTGAAATATTTAAAATTCAAAATTACACGCGGTAATTGCAAGAGAATGTTGAAATATGAAAAATAACAATTTTTTGGACATCTGTTGAAGAAACTCATCTGGTTTCATAATTGGCTTTGTATTTACTGAATATCTAACTAATTTCGTTAAAAATACTTTTCATTTTAAAGTTTTTTTTTCAATTTTTTGAAGTTTCGATAAATGCAATTTTCTTTAAAACCAGAATCTTGCAGAATCCGTATAGTCCATTTTGGTTTTTTTAATATGCACAAACTTTTGGCGGCTTTAGATTTTTAAATAAATCAAAGATCAAAAATTTTTCCCATTTGGTGCGAACAATGCGGGCACAAAATAACAAAGTAATTTGAAACATACTTGAGTAGGTAAAACGTCACCATTTTTTGTGTAAAACAAAAACATTTTTAATAATACAAAAATATTTTTCAAAATCAGGTGTGGAGAACACAAAAATTTCTCATGAATTTGGTGAGGTTTTACCTACTCAAGAATATTTCAAATTATTTTGGAATATAAAATTATATTTTAAAATATAGTTATTAGACAAGTGGATAATCCCACGCTAGATTCAGAAAACGAGAGAAATAAGTATTTCGCAATATCCGACAGGATGTTTACACCAAATTTCAGTGTTGAATTGCCTTCTAATCTAGAACAACACTTGTTCCAATTAAATTTGACAAAGGGATACTGGAAACAGTATAGCAAATAAAAAAAGAAATTAGACAAACAAGACCGTCACGAATTAGTTTTCCTTCGGCAAATCTAGCGACATCAAACGAAATTAAAATAAACGTTTGTTCCTAATTCACATCCTCTCTTTTTATTAAACGAATGCGCCATACGTCCAATGGTTAAGTTACATTTTAAATCCAAGCGTGAACCTGAAATCGCAGAATCGCATCGTAAAGTAGTGAATATCAAATTAAGAAAGCTGTACAACGGAAACAGTTTACGGTAAAAATTCCAGAAATAAAGCAGATAAAATGATGTTTTTTTTTCTTGATAAGTAGGAACATATCGTATAGGGAAATTATTCCGAATACAATACAAGGTCAAACGGAAGCCGTTAATTACAATTAAATGGGAAAACGTTGCCGCAAAATTGAATGCATTAGTGTATATTATACTCAGTCTGTGGTAATATAACTCTATGGACATATACAGGCTGAAATCAAAATACATGCAATTACCTTGAAGAACGTATTTTATCTATCAAAATAATCAAAATATTTATGTAAATTTATGACCTACGCGGCCTAGTTTTAAATTTCACTGAAATGCAGTACTTAGTGATTACTTCTTATTAAAATCAGTTATAAATATCAAGAAAGGTGTACCAGGAACTTTCGGAAGAACTTCCCAGGTCGAAGATGTGCAACATAGTTCTTTAAGGAATATTCGCCTAATACTGGATAATGGACTTACTGACTTACTGACATACTGACTAGAGACAGAAAGTCTGTTAAGATGACAGTAGGTCTATTAGCGGGGAATTGTAATTTAGCAAACACATCAATAATACAGGTTTAATAGAAGAAACGGCATGTAGACTCTGCCAAGAGAAAAACAAACCGCGATTCATGTACTATGCTAATGCGAAGGTTTGACAAGAGGGCGGTCCCTACAAATGGGAGATCAATATCCTAAAGCGGCACTATATTTAAAGTAACCGCTATCTAAGCTGCTAAGCTTTATTAAAAGAGCAAGGCTATACGACGTATTCTAACGAGTCATGAGGTCCACAATTGATCTAGAAAGGCTGCAGTGGAAGGGGCCTTACGGCCATCGTAAGTAATCTAATCTAATGAATAAATTGGATTTTTCTTCTTGCAATATAGTGATTCATTATATTAAAGAAGTGCTTTATGTGAATACATTTAGTTCTAATGCACTAGTGGTGTATTCAGAAGCTCACAAAAGGGGAAGCTATAGAGTAAAATAACGCATAAGCAATAGTTTTTTTGGTAGAAGTACAAAAAAGATAAAATATTTGTTACAAACTACAATAGAATTCTACCTTTCTTAAAATGACATTCCTCTATTTTATTTTGTTGCAAACTCAACAACTCGGTCATCACAAAAATATTTTTGGCGAGAATATTCTTGCACTGATTCCTTTTCAATTGATATTAATTCCAAAGCAGAAAGTCTTTCTTATCCTGTAGAATTCCTAATATAATCTTTTATACGCTTAAGCGCAGAAAAGGACCGTTTTGCAGACGCATTTGTGGCGGGAATATTGAGTGTTAATTCACATAGTTTAAGAATTTCAGGCAAGCACGATCTAGTCCGCAGTCTTTAAGCGATTTCCATGCCACTAGCACTCGTTTTATTTAAGTTTTTTGAGGTGTTGTAAATCACTGTGGGTTCGGAACGTAATGCAGGAAAGTCAAACTATTGTGAATAATTTTATTTAAGCGATCCATAAAAAATTAAAATTAGTTTCAGTTTCTAACATTCAAATATCCTCTACAGCAAACTCGAGTCTCATTGTTCCATTCTTCCTGGTTATCCATAATATTTCCAGAAATAATAAGTGGTTGTCGATATTCAAATACAGTTTGTACTAACTTACCATTGTAATTCCATCTATTGGGGGCTACTTTTGGTAATTTTTTATGTACCTCCAAATCTAAAGCACTGGTTCTTTTTGAAAATTTGGAAAAAATGCTACCAAACCGCTAAAAGTTTGAAAAAAAATTATTATATTAAGGGTTATATGTTGTAAAACCAAATTTAGGCGATATGCCATACAATGTACAAAAAGTGCGGTTAGATACCTTGGTCTTTGCGTGGAAACATTTAAAAATCCTATAAAGTGTTTCTTAATTTCGCCTTTTCCTGTTGCATAGCGTAAGACTTTTGACAACTGACTAATGTTTGTCACATTTGTAGATTCTTCCAGAATTATGACAACAAAAGAGGCTTCTTTTGTTGTCATAAAGTGCGTGTTTTGACGCCTTTCACCTCTTTCGAAATCGTCCGTAGTGGCATCAAGAAGTTGCCTCTTGCCAGTCAGATACTGATCTGTCATGCAATAAGATATTGTCATTTTCCACCACATTATCAATATTGGAATCTATAATGGTTTCTGCCAATTCAATTTTATAAAATTCAGCAGATATTCCCGTTGACATCCCTCCATAGCCTCTTCCCTTTCCTCCATTTTGATTTGTTGGAAACTTAAAAAAGAACTAATTAATGGCCTGCATTTATAAACATCTCACTGTGGTTTTTCCAATCTTCTAACATCTTGTAGATGTTTCACCTATCGATTAACATCCCTTACTAATATAAAGGTATCACCGTTTATGGGATGTCATTAACGTAAATAGCAAAGGACCCAAGGTAGAACCTTGTGGTTATAAATATTTCCTCTAATACCATAGTGCCACAATTTTTGGTGTAAAATATCATGTGAAACGCAATAAAAAGTTTTGCTTAAACTAGATATGCTTAAAGTACTATATATAGTACACTTCTAACAAGTCTTAATATTCAAACGGGCAACGGACTATCATTGTATAATACGATACATTACGTTCGGCATATATAATACGAACAGACGCAGTGTGTATTGTTCTGTGTTATGTAATATTAGTGTGGTAAAAAGAATACATTTTAGAAAATGGCAGAGTATGGTATCCGATTTGAAAGGTAAGTATTTAGTATTTATGGCAAATGTCTTGCGTGTTCTATACAGGGTGTAAATGAAATACGCCGACGTTCGCTAATATATAATCGATACGTAAGATAGCAAAGAAGAATCTGCAAAAAAAATTATTCTATTGAAACTTATTATATAATTATATGTTTATATGTTGTCGATTCAATAAACAAATAGGCATTTATTTGTTTAAGTTTACCAAAAAAATCCCCTTCACATTTCAGTAATGTAATACGTGTTTATGTGAAAAGTTTATAAACATGTATTCATTCATTTCAGAGATATAAATTTTATTATGCATCAACTGTTCTGTTGTTATTTATCAGTAGGTCAATTGCTTGACCTTGTACCTTGACCTGACAGTATGCATAATCGCATCTAAAACTCCCACCATTACGCTTCAGTAAGGGTAGCGCTGCAGTTGTAAAGGAATATTAAATTTACCAGAATCGGATCGAGTCACCCGCATTTATTAAATATTATCTTTTTTTGAACTCGTTCGAGACAGAGTTTTCGAGCATTAACATTTTATGCTTAATACTATTACAACTATTACATATTAAAGTATCTCGCCATATTTCGTTTACACCCTGTATATAGTACATTATTCAAAGCTATAACTATGAACGTTTTCTTTATTTTAGAGGTCTTACACTTGAAGATGTGCTTGCTATGTTAGAAGATGATGAAACCGAAGAGGAAAAACTTCAAGATTATAATTTTTTCTCCTAATAATGCAAGTACCGAGCTAACAGATGAAGATACATGCGATGAAGAAATCGTGAGCATAAATAATTCATAGCTCCAACTGAAATAGTTTTTAAAAACTATATTAGTGACGATTTTTCCTATGAAGATGATGTACCTTCATCAAAAATTCAGAAAACTTTAATAATCAAGAATCCAAAAGGTACTGTCAAAAAAAAAGATGAAGAAAATTTATTAATGAATTAGAGAGGATTTACAGTCCATGACGGATCATTTCGGCAATTATGAGGTGTCTGAAACCCACTGCAATTTTTTCAAACTATTCCGATTAAGATTTCATAGAAATGATTGTCGCTGAAAGCAACAAATATGCTCAACATTTGGTAAAAAGGTACTCACGAAAAGAACACAGAAACGTTCAGGTAATTTGTGGAAACAATGTGCAGAAAGTGCCCACAATTCAATTTTTCTTTTTTCTAGATACAGCAACCTCAACTAGTCAACTTGTATAACAGGAATATGGGAGGAATCAACAGATCCGATAAAAATATTAGCCTGTGCCGCATATCAATACGAGAGAAAAGTGGTACTTTCCACTTATTCCACACATTGTGTTGACATGCCAGTTCAAAACGCGTGGCAGATACATAAGCAATATGGTGGACAGTTGTTAGATCAGATTGCTTTTAGACGAAGGATTACTAGCTCTCTACTAGATCAAAATAGGAAAAAATCTATATATTAAAAACTGATTCATTTTATAGCACTGATTTGCGCTATGAGCGACTAGACCACCTGGTGATTCCGGACATTGTCACGAGAGAAAAACGACCCGATGTTCTAAGTGTAATATAGGACGACATACAAAATGTTTTATGCAATATCACACAATTACTTAATTTGGTATTGACAGTTTTGTTATTTGCCTAATGTACTGTATATATTATATATAGTACAGTAAAAATTTTGTACTTAAATAAAATGTATGCAGTTATAATTACTGGTCTTTTATCTTATGAAACAGGTTTTTTTCCAAAATTATGTCGGAGAAACCAAAATAAATAAAAGAATCAGTTGTAAAATAGGCCTAATAAAGGAGATTTATTTATTTTGGTTTACCCGTTTTTATGTTTGTACTCTGTAAACTTTGGTCCCTTTGTGTAGTAAAGTTTACATCTTGTATAGAAAGTGCCTATTACTGAACCATCCTTCTGAGTATAATTTTTTTCATTATAATAATTCATTTAAGTTTAAATTTGTCAACATCCTTTTAAGTTAAGTTTGCAATAAAGCTCCATCCGGGGAAGACACTGTGTGTCGAAACAATTGTAATGGGATTTTACCTCAATAAAATGGAAATTAAGTAATATTGCCTTTTCATTTTTGTTTCATTAATTATTAATTTCCATCAAGTAAAGGCTATTTCGATTCAAAATTGTTTATCATATCTATAATGGCTTTTAAAACTTTTGTATGCAAGAGACAAACATAAGTGGCATTAGGTGAATACTATATTTTCAAACAAACAAAATTTTTTGAAGAGCGTAGAATTGAGAGTGCTGAAAGATGAACGATTGTTGTATAAATTAATAGACAACACATTGGTGCCAAATTTGATTAATAAATATATTTGAAACTTACATTTGTTTTGTTTAAGAAATAGCTGATAATTTTCTGATAGACCTAATATGTTTTGCATGTTTTTGACTATAATAGACGTAATATATCGACTTGATATGTGTACCAAAATAGAATATCAATGTGTTCATTATGTGATTTAATAACTGAATCATAAAATATCCAGGGTATTTCACGATGTATAACAGTTAAAACTAGAAATTATATTCTATACATTTATCTATAAAAAATTTCTTTGAATCGATTCGAGTTTAAGTGCAGCACATAATATATCATTGTCATGCGACTGACGCCGAATGAATTATTACTTCGCCGTAGAACAATATCACTCGGGGAATATAGAATGAATCCGTTTATATAATAATGTCCACCATTAGTGATACAACAGAAATTGGCAGCCGAAAAAGCACAAAGGTCGGGTCGAACGATGCCCACAGTCCTCTCTTTTCCCAGTGCTCCAGTGTCGCACGTTAATACGGCTCGGGGGTAATTCTCTTGAGTGACCTCATTCATCCCATCGCCGGAAGGTTGTAAAACTTGACATGGGGTCTCTAGGCACCCCATTAACTGGCACACACCAAATACAAATCCTAACGTTAACGCCGCTTCGCATTCACACTTCTACTACTCTCCTTTTTTCTCTAAGTTTTTTTTTTTGCAGGAAGTGATCCGGTTATGAAAAGCGCAGAAGTGAGATTCAGTCGTAAAAAACTTTTAGCAGATTATCATAACCTCGGCGACAGGAAGTTTTCCACTGGTGAGGTGCGGGTTGATATATTGTTCCCTAGTAGAGGTGGAATAGTTCCGGTTGCCGAGAGTTCTGGAGGAAATTAAATGGCGTAATAAAACCGACGTTAAATATTTATTGCGACTGCGGGCCATCAAGAATTCTTAAATCGCTCATGTGTATGTACTGGAGAAATCTTAAGATCTACAATATAAAATTTATGAAGTAAACGGTATTATATATTTCAATTACTTGATGCGCGATTTAAAAATATTATCTGTTATTGCTTGGATAAAGAACCTATTATGTCGTTCAATAAATAGCTATTTGAGTTAGTTAATGTAGTTTATTGCATTTTCCTTACGAAAATTATGAAGAAAATATGGTCAAAATTTATCACAGTAGGAACAATGTTAAAAAGAATATTTATTGTAAATATTAATAATACATTTCTTGTGTAATTATAAGGTGTGTTCATTTAAAAACGTCAATTTACCTGTGATTTTTTGATAGAATAAGATAGAACCGATAAGGGAAATAGTAACTTGGTCCTTGGTATCGATATTAGTCAGAATAATTCCGTTTTGACAAGCAAAGTAATCTGCTTTAGCGTTTCAAGTGTTTATTTCTTAAATCCTTGCATAGAAGCCGGTGGTCAACATTTTCAGCAATTAATGTAATTTTTAGTTAAATAAACTGAGTAATAGTATTGTTTGAATGTTTTCTCATTTTAATCGATAAAAGGTACAAAACATACCTACTTCAAATTATGTATTTTACAAATTTGATATACTACTTGACGCTTTTGAATGAACACCTGATATTTATTCTAAATATTTTAACAGAATAGAAATCACAAGGTAATAAATCACTTAAATATGGACAATGAGTTATTCATTCAATATATTTATAACTAAAAAATGATGGATTTGACTAGCTGCATCAGAGCTGGTGCTAGGGCTGGGCGAAGTATCGATACATCGTCCAATACCCGATACCATAACTGGTATCGGGTACCCGATACCTAATATAACGAAGGTATCGATTCCAAAGCATCGATTCCAAGGTATCGATTCCAAGGTATCGATTCAAAGGTATCGATTCCAAGGTATTGATTTCAAAGCATCGACACCTATCGATACTTTACCGATTCCAGTACTCGCTAAGTATCGATGTATAGGGTAGCGATGTATCGGGTAGCGATGTATCGGGTAGCGATATATCGGGTAGCGAGGTATCGGGTAGCGAGGTATCGATTCCAAAGCATCGATACCTATCGATACTTTAGCGATTCCAGTACTCGGTCCATGTACATCCAGTACATGTATCGGGTAGCTTACCTTTGTGCATTGTTTTAAATGAGTATGCGTACATCATAGGTATATAAGTTGTTGTTTTATGCAAAATGACAATTTAGAATTTTCTTATTTTTCATGCAAGGATTAAAAAAGAACTACATACATAAGTCTGCAGCTAGTATAATTATAATTTTACCTTTCGGAGGCCAATATTTCAACGTCAGTAACTTCACTATCACCGTCTCTTTTGTCTTTCTTTTCAATAATATTAAAATATGTAAAAGGATGAACACATTTTATATGCTTTAGCATATTTGTAGTATTACCAGTATACTTATATTATTTTTTACATACATTACAACTCACGCCCTGGTCGTTAATTTTATCAAAGTATTTCCAAACTACACAATTTTTTTTCGACATTTTGGTACGTACGTATCCACTTATTACACCAAGTTATAAGAACAAAGTGATGAAGCTTAAAATGATATGAAATATAAGTGCTTATATTAAACTTTAGGCGACGGATAAAGGTAGGAATTATAATATATCAAAACTAGGAAACAGCAAAAATTTGTTGACACATAATTTCTATAAAGCAGTGTTGAGAGAAATATAGGTGATATTCATATTCATATAAATATAAAACACTTTCCTGTTCTATAGAATGCACAATACACAATACACGACTGTAAATTGGAACTAAAATAAACAAAATATAATACAAATATGTATATAGTATTAATTAATATAATAAGGTAAAAAAAGTTGGGTCAAGAATTCTTATCAAGCTATTGTAGGTATAAAACGTGCTTGGTTTGTTTCTATTTTGAAATGAATATTTTAGGCTTTTTGTATAATTTCGTAATAGCACGCATATTTGCCTATATTATTTTATCTTTCTGCGTTTTTTAAATGTATATAAAAATAACTTTTTAAGTAAAGAATTTTTAAGTATGTATGCATAATATATATGTATTTAAAAGACGTTGGTTATTATGCGTAGCAAATTCCATATTATGACATAACTTTAATTATTACAAACAAAAAAAACAAAATATCACAATATTGCAAATTTCATACCGTAGTTATGGTAGAATCGGTAAATTAATTTTACATCTCTTGAAACCGATATCAAACAATCGACACCTAGAAAACGGGTTATGAATACTGATTCCTAGGTATCGAATCAAGGTATCGATTCCAAGGTATCGATTCAAGGTATCGATTCCAAGGTATCGATTCCAAGGTATCGATTCTAAGGTATCGATTCCAAAGCATCGATACCTATCGATACTTTACCGATTCCAGTACTCGCTAAGTATCGATGTATCGGGTAGCGATGTATCGGGTAGCGAGGTATCGATTCCAAAGCATCGATACCTATCGATACTTTACCGATTCCAGTACTCGCTAAGTATCGATGTATCGCTAGCGATGTATCGGGTAGCAACGTATCGGGTAGCGAGGTATCGATTCCAAAGAATCGATACCTATCGATACTTTAGCGATTCCAGTACTCGCTAACTATCGATGTATCGGGTAGCAATGTATCGGGTAGCTTACCTTTGTGCATTTTTTTTAAATGTACATAAAGGATGCAATAACTTTTTAAGTATGTATGCATTATATATTTTAAAAGAATGTTATTATTATGCGCATCAAATATACTTATTATGACATATCTATAATTATTAAAAAACAAAATATCACAATATTGCAAATTTCATACCGTAGTTATGGTAGAATCGATAAATTAATTTTATATCTCTTGAAACCGATATCAAACAATCGACACCTAGAAAATGGGTTATGAATATTGATTTCTAGGTATCGAATTAAGGTATCGATTCCAAAGTATCGATTCCAAGGTATCGATTCCAAGGTATCGATTCCAAGGTATCGATTCCAAGGTATCGATTCCAAGGTGTCGATACTTTACCGATTCCAGTACTCAGAATCGATACCGTGCACAGACCCGATACATCGCTAAGTATCGATACCTCGATTGGTATCGGTACCCGATACCGAAAAGGCCGATATCGCCCAGCCCTAGCTGGTGCTGCCATGATGAAGAATAATTTGCAGTTTTTGATTTTTTCTTATTTTATCGATGAGTTCCGGCAAGCAAATTGTACACCAATTAGCGTTGATAGTTCTTAAATTTTCTAGTATTTCTTTGCACCATTCCACACGACTTTGTTTTCGAGCTTTTGCCAAATTGTGATGGATTCAACGACTGTCGATTCAACTTTCACGTCGATAAAAAAAGTCTTTATTTGAAGGTTGTGGTCAAGTAAAACTCTAAAAAAAGTTATGAAACCCTTACCAAAATTAATACTGGTATCCTAAATACATATTTCGAAACTAGTTGTCATCCTCAGTAGGTAAAATTAATAATCAAATCAAATCCTCGTTAGCTACCTCTTTTCTAAGAATTCGAAGAGACAACTGATTGAGACTGACCCGTTGCCTGCGTGAAAGTGTTATTTTTGTTTTTAACGATATGAATACTTTAGTATACGTCCGAATGAATATGTTACAAAGAATATATATCGCATATTAAATTCAATAGACTGGAAAAATCGAGTGTTTCCCATCATGTATTAAGAGCGGATCATAACATCACGGTAGATTATTTAAAGCTTATTAAAAATATAAACTATCCGAGGGCGCTGGACATATACGAAAGTATTCATATCGTTAAAAATAGAAATAACACTTTAAACGCGGATGACGAACCACTCCTAGTCAGTTGCCTCTTCGAATTCTTAGAAAAGAGGTAGGTAGCGAAGGTGTTAACAAACACATATGTGATATTTCTAAAGAGAGGTAATTCGACCTAATTTTAGTTTCTTAAAACTTAGTGGACGTCTTGTAAAGTGTTTCGAAATTCTTTGTGTTAGCTTCACTGTGCTCCGTATTCAAAACTGTGATTATTAATTTTTACCCACTGATGATGACAACTTAGCTATCGAATCACGTATTAAAAATACGAGTATTAATAAAATTGTGGTAAGGGATTTTGTACCTTTTTGCATTTTTTTCATGTCAATGCCTAAGGATGCTTCAAATCAAGGTACAGATGTGGTAAATGTTATAAGCGCCCCTACAAAACATGTTTCACAAAACAGTTTGTAGAAAGGAGGTAGTATTTAAAGTAGAATTTCTTAGAAAATGTATATTATGCGAGTATGTAAAGTCAAATTTTAGATTTTTGTACTTTGTGTCGTCGAAACACATGCGAGGGATATGCGTCCCTTGCATGTGTGCGAGGAATGCATTAATGGCGCGCGCTGTGTCGATATGTTGAAGAAATTCTCGAAGCATCGATGGCAAAATTTTACGATATCGACTCAGATGATTATTACTTCCAACGGGATAACGCTCGTTGTCACAAGACCCGACTTGTAATTAGATGGTTTGATGTGAATCGAGTGACGCTTTTGGATTGGCCCGCGTAGTCCTCTGATTTGTTGCCCATTGAAAATGTATGGCATATTTTGAAGAAAAGGATTCGCAAACAACATCTCTTTCGCCAGAAACTTGTCACAAACTCGTGGCTACTATGTTCAAATGAATTAAAGCCGCACTACAAGCATTAAATATTAATATATTTTATAAAAAATGGTTATAAACTCTATGACGTATTTTATTTTAGTTTTTAAATTAGCTAGTTTCATCTTTCAATCATCTTATGCATACCATCTACATTAGTAGCAACAAGAAACTTCGATGGACGACCTTCACGAAATTTGTTCTTGAAAGTGGTGGGTCTACGCTGAAATTCAGTAAATCAACTATTCTGTCTATATACTCGTACATTTGATTCGTATTTATTTTACGTTTAAATCATAGGTTTTAATTTTATATTAATTGTAAATGTTAAGTGTATAATTGTAAATGTTAAGTGTATAAATGTATTAATTTTGTTAATTGCGTAAGTCTGGCCAGGTATTATATTGCTTTATGCATTGTCTTGTTTTCTACGGCCATAAAACTCTACTCAATACAGATATAATCTTTCTTGTAAATTCGTTCATTTGCAGGTGTAAATCTATATAATAGCATAAGTTTTATTGTTATATTTCATTTATTGTATGTATTATATTGAATTACAATGTATTCCTCTTTTTACGATAAGGTTTAGAGATTTCGGTTTAATTGCATTTCATCTGTATTCTTCGAATACTGTGCTTTATCTCTAGCCCACTTGCTGTTTATTGTAATTTACGTACTCGGTACATTGCCATTCAATATGTGTAACAATTGTATTGTTTGTATTTAATTGTATTATATTGAATTACAATGTATTCCTCTTTTTACGATAAGGTTTAGAGATTTCGGTTTAATTGCATTTCATCTGTATTCTTCGAATACTGTGCTTTATCTCTAGCCCACTTGCTGTTTATTGTAATTTACGTACTCGGTACATTGCCATTCAATATGTGTAACAATTGTATTGTTTGTATTTAGTACTTATTTTATGTTCCAGTATTATAATTAAGGGTTCATGTGTATATTGTTTATTTAATCATTTATGGGTTGGTAAACTGCAACATCGACCTAGGAATTTCCCGAGTAAGCATTCGATAAGCAGAAGGGTAAAATCTTTGCAACAAAATTTCATTATAGTTATTTTAGTTGCTTTCTCCCTCCCTTGTAACTGGTGGGGACAAAACTTTCATTGCAAAAATAAGATAAAACAACAATCAGTTTTAAAAGGAGATCTCAGCGATCTCCTTTCAATAATATATTTAAGTATTAGTCAGTTTCTCGGTCTTTAATATTTATGGTCCAGAATTATACAATTATATTAAATTAATGGAACTCCAAGATTCAATTTATTAACAATTATCTTGTAAATATATTAGTGTTCTTTCAAACTATTGCATTAGTTAAAATTTGTATTTCGGTCAACCAAATTCCGAAAATTCCTTCAAACCAGGAAGAAAAACATCAATTGTAAATCTCTTGGATAGGGCTTCATCCTCAAAAGTCAAGTAAGTAAGTAAGTCAAAAGGCGTAGTAAGATGAATTGTTTTTGGTGTTAAACGACATTTGAAATATAATAATTATAACTCGAAAATTTTCGCATGAAAGTTCCATCCAAATGAATTATTACTGGTTAGAAATATTCAAATTTTACGAACATGGCAGTTAATTTTTATAGCAGTTTATGTATTGCTGTGAACTTTGCTCTTAAAAATGAATTTAATTAACGGAATGATTGTGTATACAGTTACACAGGCATAATTTTGTTGAGACTCTATATATTTTGTGTATATCTCAGGGTAATCTTTTGGTTCTGCACAACTAGGCCTAGCGTCCAAAGTAAATACAAAGAAATAACACAACAAGCAGTATTTGTTTAAAAATATTTTATTGCCTATTAGTATTTTTCCATTTCATTGTTATTGTCTTAAAATATTTCATTCTTAACCTATTCTTAATCTAGTAATGAAACTTTTATGTACAAATATTCTCTTATGAACTTTACACAGATAATTTTGGATATTTGATTCAGATTCAAATGAATCTCATAAGCAAACTTTTGAGAATTTCTCTCACAAAAGGGGGTATTTGCCCGCCTAATGTTGAGATTAGAACTCACGGTCTGTATTACTCTGAAAATGTGGCTCTCTAGTCTCTACTGATACATTCTGACAAAGCGAGTGTGCTATTCAATGCCTATTTAAGTGGGAGATGTATCTCTACAGAATAGGACCCTTGTCTTCACACTGTATAAGCACTTATTATTTTCCACGCCTATCTCTGAATGTTTTGAAACTTTAAAAATCACAATGGCACAGATATTTTGAGAATATTCAGGGAATCCTACTTCTTCTTTATCAAACTCAAGTATCTGGCCTGATGTACACTTTAATTGTGTATTTATTGTTACTTAATAGTTTAAAATAACCACATGCGTGGTTATATATATAATAATCCATATATACCTTTATCAAATTTCGTTACCTCTATATGCTCTATAAAATTTTACTTACTCGGATTCGAGTTCCGCATATAAACTTTCAAACTCCCCTTTTGTACATTGTTTCTCCCAAACTGGTGTGGAGATTAAATGACTTTTTATTTCTTTAATTATTTAAACAAATTACCCACAGACTTTAACTTCTAAATTTATTAATTGTGTGAACGTCAAAAATATGTTTGTCAATGTTGAGAATATCTTCGTGAATCCCCTCTTCCTCGGTGATTTTCCCTTATATAGTACGCATTCATAGCAGTATGTGCTTTTATCTTTCTAATAATAGCTTATCAAAATTGATAGTATTATATCAATTTTCGTTATTTGTATGTACATTATAGACTAATACAACGTGCCCTCAAAAACTTCTCATTAGAGAGGGTTTTTTAATGGTTGGTGACAGTGCATGTATTCTGTCACAAACGTATAATTTTGATAGTTTGGTTATATCATGTAAATGTGTGTAATAATTAGTAATTCAGTTTTTTTAAAATTATTACAACAGTCAAAATTAAAAGAAAATAATACTAAAGCAAATGTTGGAAATGTTGACCATTATTTTGAAGACAAAGTTGAACTCTGCGCTTCATGCTTTCAAAAGCCATTTTTTAGGATTTCTTGGATTATGTCAGCACAAAAATTCACCATAGCATTACAAAGCTCTTCGATTGTGTGATGTTTCGTCTTGAAAATACTATTCTTTAAATATGTAAAAGTAAAATAGTCTAAAATTTGGAAAATTAATACTGGTAGCCGTAACTTTGTGGTAATTCATTTTGAAAATAATAAAATAAAATAAAATAAAACAATAGCTTTGTTTTACCACTTTATTCACATGTAATAGTGACCGCGGCTTCGACATACAATGTCATTATCGAACTGCAAAAGTTACAGGCCTACATAGATCTTATAAATGACACAAAAATATATGGGGGTGGTTTATGATGTTATTTTAAAATTACTACAATATACGTAACTATTATATACAACATTGGAAAAGAGGTGTATATATAAGATCTAACTGGTCGTTAAGAACAATATCTATTATGTTATTTCCGCTTTTAAAAATTTCAACGCAAAACCAAAAACAGATATCAATAATAAATCAGGAGTGTACAAATTATATTGTAATAATTTTAAAAGTGTAGGTATATATAGGTCAGACTGGTCGAAGTTTTATTATACGGGTAAAAGAACACATGAGGTCATATAAACTAAAGAAGACAGATTCTTCATTCGCAAACCATCTTATTACAGAAAGGCATACATTTGGCCATCATAAAATATTGCATTTGGCCGAGAAGGGTCGTAAATTAAATCTTTTACAGTCACTTGAAATTTTTAAAAGCGGAAATAACACAATAGATATTGTTCTTAACGACCAGTTAGATCTTATATATACACCTCTTTTCCAATGTTGTATATAATAGTTACGTATATAGTAGTAATTTTAAAATAACATCATAAACCACCCCCATATATTTTTGTGTCATTTCTAAGATCTATGTAGGCCTGTAACTTTTAGTTCGATAATGACATTGTATGTCGAAACCGCGGTCACTATTACATGTGAATAAAGTGGTAAAACAAAGTTATTGTTTTATTTTATTTTATTTTATTATTTTCAAAATGAATTACCACAAAGTTACGGCTACCAGTATTAATTTTCTTGGTCGAAGTTTTATTATATGGGTAAAAGAACACATGAGGTCATATAAACTAAAGAAGACAGATTCTACATTCGCAAACCATCTTATTACAGAAAGGCATACATTTGGTCATCATAAAATATTGCATTTGGCCGAGAAGGGTCGTAAATTAAACCTTTTTGAGTCACTTGAAATTTTTAAAAGCGGAAATAACACAATAGATATTGTTCTTAACGACCAGTTAGATCTTATATATACACCTCTTTTCCAATGTTGTATATAATAGTTACGTATATAGTAGTAATTTTAAAATAACATCATAAACCACCCCCATACATTTTTGTGTCATTTATAAGATCTATGTAGGCCTGTAACTTTTGCAGTTCAATAATGACATTGTATGTCGAAACCGCGGTCACTATTACATGTGAATAAAGTGGTAAAACAAAGTTATTGTTTCATTTTATTTTATTTTATTATTAGTCTAAAATTGTGAAATCTGGAGATCTGGAAAATTAGTAATCCTTGTATCGAAAAATTCTTGCAAAGAAGCTAGTGTTCCTTGAAATTTTTGCGCTCGTGCATTATCTTGCTGGAAATATCCTTCCGTAAGTTGACATCATCATGAAGTTTATTAATAAACGGCTCTAGTAATTTATTTCGATATCTTTCAGCAGTTATGGCTTGATTAAAAACTATAGGCTCAATAATTCGTCTTCTTGAAACTGCTAGCCAGACGCCCATTTTTTGTGGATGTAGTGTAATTTGCACAAATTCATTCAGGGTTTTCTGTAGACCTAATTCTCATATTTTGCTTGTTTAAATATCCTGAAAGATGGAACCAAGCCCCATACGAAAAGAAGCAGTTTGTCGAGAATGTCATTATTATTCAAAAACCATATGATTTGGAGAGAGTCTCCAAGGACCCACTAAAATCTAGGATACCGATTTGGCTAGACACGGAATTAATGTGAATGATTGCTGGATAGTCCTCCTCGAACAACGCCCTGAATTGAGGAGGATAGATTTAATTTTTAATTCTTTAGAACCTCAATTAAATAGGTTACGCACAGGCTACGCAAGGTGCAATTCAATGCTGTATAAGTGGAAGTTAGCAGATACTAACCTTTGCGACTGCGGAAATGTGGAGTAAACTAGGACCTACATAGTAATTGCCCCAGAAGAAGTTTCCCTGGTGGCATCCACGAGCTGAGCAAGGCAACTTCTTCAGCACTGGACTGGTTGAAGAATTTATGTATTAGTGTATAAATTAGTTTTATGCCCCTTTATTGTCATAATAGTTATTTATATATCAAGGGATTAAAGTGAAGTTTTAATCATGAGGGAGAAGGTTTAAGTCACGAGCGTTTAGTGACTTAAATCTATCGAACTAATAAAGCTTAGTTTAGTCCGGTGTTATATACTAGTAGCTTAAACAACGAGTCAATAATGACAGTTATTATTTCCGAGAGCTGAATTTACGAAACGAGGCGAGAAGCGGCGAGGTAGAAATTCAGCTCGAGGGAATAATAGTCATTATTGCGAATCAGTATACACTACTTTATCTACGACTAACTTAAAATTACTAAAAGAAAGACAAACATTATATTATAATATCGATATGGCGTTTGACGTTTTGACAGTTAGTAAAATGGAAGTTTATCGTATCGACGACACGTTTGACAATTAGTTACCATAGTAACGATAAACAAGAGCGGATTTGTTTATCGTTACTATGGTAACGCTGGTATGACTATGTTTTATTGGCGAAACGTAGGGAATAATGAGACATAACGTTATCATTATTCCCTGTATTGCGCCAATAAGAACAGCCGCATTTCATTATTTCCTGCGGGAATTATGAGTCCCATTATTAACTAATAATCACTAATATAATACCTACTTTATTGTTTAGTCGTAGATAAATATTTTATTCATTATACATTATTCATTTAGTTAATAATTTTTAAGTATATATATTTAAGTTTTTAAGAGTGACAATTATCAGTCCAAGATAGGAATGAAGTTCAGATTGTTGTGATCGTTGTCAAGGCCAATTATTTATGACATGCAATTCGTGAAAAATTGTATGCTATTAATCATTTACACCTAACTTCCTTGGGAATAAAGTGAATTTTAACTCCCTAGGGAATAAAGAGTCGCTTCAGCAACCAGAAAACAAAAAAATAAAAGCATACTTTAAATATGTGTAATAAATAAAAGTGTTTATACACTAATATCTAGTTTTTTTTTTATTTCGAAACTGACACGGAATAATAATAATTCCTCCTAAGATTACTTTCTTTAATAATACAAAAGAAAGTGTTGGGACCGACGAGGTATTGTTTTTGTATTTTCGCCATATTGTTTATAAAACACATGTTGTATGGAATGCAGAAGAAATTTAAAAAAATTACAATTTTTTCACAGGAGAATCTGCTATAATCAAAATATATGTATACCTGTAATTTTCTTCTACTACTGTGCAATTGTGAGGTAGCAATTTCTTTGAAATTTTTGCATATTCTAATAATTATACATTTTACATTTATATTCCTATCATGCCGGGATGGTGAACCTTTATACTTAAAACAAGATAATTTGACTGTAAAAAATATTGAGAAAAGGAAAACTCAATTAAGTTTTATCAACATCAAGAAGTAGGTTTACACAGCATAAGAATTCATCAAATTATATGCCACGATGTGATCCGGTTCTTACAAATAACATTTTAATGTCAGTTTATTATACATAACAATTTTCCACAAGATTTAATAAGAAGTCTGAATAGAGATCAGAGGGATTCTTGAATCCATGAAAGATATGTGTACATACAGAACAAATTTTATATACGATGGGATATCAAAATATAACAAGACTGGTGCTATAACTTCTTTCACAACTAGAATTTTATTGTAACACAAATAATAGAACATGAAACCCCATACCTAGTCTACTTATCCTCAAGTAGGCTTTGATTTAACTTTGGACGTTCATTACAAATTAATTACTGAATTGTTAGTGTTCGACGTACCCATCGAAAAAAAATGAGAGTGGAGCAAAGATATGCGATAAAATTTTGTGTTCGATTGAGTAAAACTCCAACTGACCCTTTTGAAATTATTAAAACTGCATACCCAGATGATAGTTTATCACAATGTAGAGTGTTTGAGTGGCATAAGAAATTCAAAGACGGTTGTGAATCAGTGGAAGATGAACTTCGACACGAGCGTCCACCAACTACACGGACTGATTCAAAAATTGCAGAAATAAACGATTTGATCCAAAATGATTGTCGGATTGGCATTTATCGCATTTCTGACTTCGTTAATTTGCCTTATGGTTCCACTCAAAAAATGATTCATGAAGATTTAGGGTACCGAAAGGTCGCGGCAAAATGGATTCCAACAGTGATGATTAGGGAGGCCGATGACTCATCGCCCACGGGCGTACGTTTCTGAGGAAACATATCCTAATATGCTGCATATTACTTGTGTAGCACATACTCTCCACAGAATCTGTGAATATATCAGAGACACCTTTCCGGAAGTTGATAGACTTGAGTCCGCTTTTAAAAAAGTTTTCAGAAAAGCACCAGAAAAGCAAATTTGAAAAATCAGTTGTACTTTCTTCAGGAACACTTTGGAAATTTGCCAAAACTAATCACTTATTTTGAAAATCAAAATCTGACATTAAATAATGGATTAACCACATTAAATGTCGCTATTAATAATTTGAAAAATATTCCAACTGACTTCGGATGTGGCCTTCGGCAAAACTTAGACGCAGCTTTAATAGAATTTAATAGAAATCCAGATTTAATAATAATGCGGCAATTGTGTATAGGCACAATGCCTCAAAATCTAAGTGCTAAATACGCTGAAATAAAAGAATATTTCCAGTATGCACCTATAACCAGTTGCGATATAGAAGGGACATTTTCTACCTACAAGAATGTATTTCATTCAAAGAGAACAAATTTTACAGAAGAGAACTTCGAGAAAGTATTGCTAGTTAATATTAATACTTCTTTACTCAACTTGAACTACAAAATGAACAAACAAAAATGTATTTGATATTTTATAGATCACCACCTGTTTGTTTTCCAATTAACAGTTAAAACAATCGAAAAAAGAAACTAATTCACCGTACTTTATTTATTTTACGAAATATAAACTAATAAATAAAATGAATTATTAAAGCTCCTCCCCCTTCTATCTGCCCCCATGAAGAAAGGAAATTAACTATAATATTGAAGTAATTGCGTCACAATTCAACGACAAAAACAGATGTGCGGTTAACCGAATGAATAGTGCTATTCAATAATTGCGTGTTGTACTTAGCAATGTTATAGACTATTTATAAGGTCCATTCTAATTTCGGCCTGATGCGTCCGGTCACTAGTGATGATCGATGAACAAAAAGCTAACCCAGTGACAATTTGTCGTCAGTGGCAAGGCAACCGCAACATAATCCACAGGTTTTAAACAATATGGTTGCATGTACCGAGAGTTGCTTTTATTATTACGACCCTGAATTAAAGTCTCAAAGTATGCAATGAAAGCACAAAGGCAGTCCAATACCGCAGAAGCCGAAAACTGTGAAAAGCACCACGCTACTGGTGCTTTTCACAGTTTTCGCCCTTACCCTTATTTTTTTCTGCTAAATGGGCGGTATTTATTGTCACGTTGTACCTGGAGAACATAGAGTAATTGGAGAGTACTATTCTAATGTACTTCGAGGAACCCTAATGGCGAAATTAAAGAAAAAACGGCCGCTTTAAGACATCGGTTGGATCCTGCATCACGACATGCTCCGGCCTACAAATCTGCTATTTGTTAACGAACAATTGAAGAATTAGGGGGGAAATTATGGTTCACCTTTCCTACTCACCTGGCTTTGCTTGATGTGACCATTTGTTTCCTGAAGTCAAAAAAGAATTGAGAGGGTGAAAATTTATGTCGAATTTAGAGTTCAACATCAAGGTGATGGCTATACTAAACAGACTTTCAAAAAATGGTTTCTCAGATGTTTATGACTAGTGGACAAAACTATTGTACAGAATGGAGAGTACTTTGAAGTATAGTTGTTGAAGTTTTCTAAATAAATGTTTCATTTTTGTACTACAGCACCAGTCTCGTTATTTTTGATATTTCCTGGTATTTTAGTTACCCTAAAATAAGTATTTCATTGAAAAGTATCTCTCCCGTCAAATAACCCTCGTATGTTGCGCTTTGCCACAAATGAGATTTTTCCAGTAGCGTATTTAATTTTTAGTAATGGAAAGGATATTGGATAATATTTAATACATGTTCCATGGAGAGATTAATTTATTGTATTCATATTTTTCAAAAGGGATGGATTATATTATTATTTTATCTGCCGCTATATATCCTTAGACAATTTAATATAAGCGCTTCAGATATTCTATAAAATAGAAGTCCAGCAAACGGTTTTAATCAACTTTTATCTACACTCGTTACACAAAATAGTCACTTCGGACACATTCGGGTTCCCACACATTAAACGTAACTACTCTTCTCTTTCCATTTGAGCCAAGTTACCATTTGCTAGCTACATAATAGACATGGATGGAAGATGAACTTTGTTTGGCGAGAAGACAAATATCGGCGTGAATAGCGCGTTAGAAACCGGACCTTTTGTCAAAATAGCACGACTCGAAATCCCTGTTATTCACCGGTCGCCTTTCGTACCGTTGCTGATGAATGGTTCGCATAAGATATATGTTACATTTGACTTTACATTTTCACTGTTGTTCGTAAATCGATATTTCCGGCAGCAAGACAACGTCTAGTCGACGAATCATTGAATGCCCTTCGAGTTTTGTGTTAATACTAACTAATGTGTCTGAATGGACTTAGAGGCGATCATTTATAACGGGTTTCTTTTCTTTAAACCATTCTTTCATTTCGTCTACTTACGAAAGCAAATAAAATATAAAATGTTGAAGATTTATTACTGTTACAGGCAGCATTTTTCAGTACACGTAATCGCAGTAAAATAAATTTCTATTGACGATTACACTTGTGGGGCATTAAAACGACGTTCGCTTCAATAAAAGGCAACGAACTATCTATGTATTGATAATTCACATATCCATTAGTCTTATACCTTCAATAAAGTGTAATTGTCAGGCATCGATATTTGTGTATTCATTAGGGGATCGGCTACCATTAAGTCGGCAATAATTAATTGAAGCCGGGTATACAGGACGTAACACCTAGTTGCCAAAATACATAGGACTACAAAATCTATAAATGAATACAGTATGAATACTTAATGCATAACAAAAATAAGTCGTAATACATTTTGCGTAAAATGAGTATTTTAAAGTACCAGACCCACGGATCTCTATTCCTTTATAAAGGGCGCTAGTAACAAAACGTTGGTGTCAAAATTAATTTCAACCTTTCGTTAACCTAAATCTAAAGTTTCATCAAGATACGTGAAATGATTTAGACATAGTACATTTTTAAAAATTTTTAAGTTGGCCTAAAAATGGAATTGAGTCGAGAAAATTTTCGCGTAATAATTTGTTACAACTTTCGGAGAGTATTAACTCAACAACAACGTTTTGCTGAGTTGGTTTCTGGTTTTGAAGATGAAGCACCATATCAATCGACAATTTGATGTTTGTTGGGGATTGATGTGCCAATGTTATGGTTGTCTGAAGTTTCTGGCGGTGATGCTTAAACGTCAATTACTAGAATCACAATCCCTATGTTGATTCACCGTGCACAGGTTGTAAGGCTGTATACACTTTACTTTTTAAATTTTCGATGACTGTTTGTTAAAGGAAAAAATGTACTTTCATCTAAATATATTTATTTACACTATATACACTTTTGGCTCTACACTGACTTATACTAATGTAAACTGCTGCTGAGACTGGAGTCACTTGTTAAAAAATGATTGTTATGATGTTACCAAGAAGACTGTGTGTCTTGTACTAATGTTGATACTGTTCATACCGTTTGATATGAATATTATGTTAAGGCTGTTTGTCTTGTACTGATGTTAAGTTCATACTGTTCTATTCTGTACTGTTTTTCAAGTAGGTAAAAATATATCATTACGCCTAACTATTACATATTAAAATCGTGTTGGTTGAATAGTGTATTGTTTGACGTCGTAACGGAGGATCTTTGTGTTATTTAATTCGTGGAAATTATACCTATAAGCAATAATACCAAAGGTTTACGATAATGTCTTAAAAATCTAATATTAACTAATAAAAAATAAAACATCATTACTAATTAAGTATTAGTAGGTATCATAAACCTACGTAGTTTCGGATCGTCCCTTGTTAGAGTAATCAAAGTTTATTATACATATCTAAGAAACAAGATCTTAACAATTCAAATATTACTGTGATAACTAAAGTAGGACACCTATTTTCACACATTCAATGTAAGACTGTATGTAACTTGGTCACATTAACTAGGTTAGCAAGCAAAGAGATGATATATAAACTAAAGACCGAGACAGTCTTGTCAGTCTTAAGTATCTGATCTTAACGTTATTATACACATACAGTGAACATCGTAACTTGTAATGTTATTGTTATTTATTTAATTAAACTTTATTTTATATTGTTCCTGAGTGTGTTATTTATTTTACCAATAAAACCGGCCCCTAATGAGTCCGCCTCGGAAGCGAAGCTATAAGCAGGACCAGGCGACATCACATGGGGATCCTGCCACTAGCTGAGCCGACCTCACATGGCGATCTTCCCAGCCACTTCTGACATCACATTACGAAAGGATATTAAATGTATCCTCAACACTGTTGGTACTGTGAATTCCAACGTGGACGCACCAGTATCAGCGAGGATCCCGGGTCTGCCAAGAACAGTAGTCACTCAAAAAAACGTCGTTGCTGTGCACCGCCTGATTAAGGAAGATAAACATGAAGATATTTATGAAAATATTTAAAAATATAACATTCAAAATTTAACGTTTCAATTTGAGTAATTAATCTGACTTTTAGATGACAGCCGTGGCTTACTAACAAAATGGGTAAAACTGCTAGTTGGAAGAATTTCCATCATGGATGTCACATTGAAGTTTGATAGACAATGGAATTATGATCTCATTATTCAGTAGTGATTAATGGATATAATAATGCTTGAGGAAACACATGCATTATGAATATTTAATACAATAGTCGTGGACAATAGTTATTTATTGTATAAGTGTTTTAGATAGCATTTTATTCACGCAACGTTTTATTGACAATCAGCACATTAATGGAATCGAATAATTCCATTATACGAAATTTAATTAAAAAATATTCGTATTCATAAAATGAAATGTGGCAGGTAGTGTCATACTTACTGGTTGCTATGGTACGTCTAAATTTTTTCATTATTTCACTAGATGATAATAGGTCCTTTTATATGCTTCATAAGTAGAGCTGAGGATGTTTGCGGTATAACCATGGTTATATCATGTAACCATAGTAAATTACTATGGTTACATGATATAACCATGGTTATACCGCAAACATCCTCAGCTCTATAAGTGTGGAAAAACTCCTATTATAATGTGATTGTGGATAAAATATTTTTTTGAAATATCGAACAGGCATAATATTCATATGGTACATTAATTTAAAAAAATCTCTTTTTAATATCTCTAATTTAGAATACCGGTTTGTTTCCTTTGTGTTTAGAGCAGTCTAATTAAAAAATACACGTTCGGTCTGACTTTAAAAAAAAGCAGTAACAAATCAACCGAATTCATACTTTTATTTCAAAAGCAATCACGTATTTCCACAATAAACATTCATTGCTTCTAAAGTACCCTACTATTTGAACTATTTAAAATACGCGAATTTAGGTCTACCATTGATGTCAGACTTATCGATATTCTTTAGGCGAACCAGCCTGAACGACACAGAGAATTTCGAGCCTAGAAAGCATCTTTAAGGCACGATCCACTGTACATTTTCTTTCCGGAATTCACGAAATTTACATACGCCTTTGTATCAATTTGTATGTCAACAGGATCGAGCGAAGTCCCTTTCTTTCTTTTCGGCTTTTCCGCTGATCGCCCAGGAAAATTTGGTTGTTTATTTAAAGTAGGTGCTTGGGGATACATCAACGATGAGGAGCGTCGCGATTAATACACAGAACGCAGACACGTCACGGTACAGGGGTAGAACTTACAGACTAACACGATATTACCCTCTCGGTGTAACTTTTAATGGACAAGGGGAATTAAGTTGGGTTTATTAAAAACATAATTCGGACGCAGCAGTTGACGTAACACTACGCGAAGTTATAATTTATGGTATTAGTTAGGTACGATAATTTTACGCTAATAACAGCATGGTCTGGTCGGTGTAAGAACAGTGTTATGGAAGTACCATGTTTGACGTTAAGTATAATGGTAATATATGTACATATTTGTTGTCAAACTAATGTATGAGCATAATTGGGAAGGCGTGGGGGGCAATTGCTAGTGTTAATTCTAGGAAAGAAATAGTCATTTTCGTATGAAATGTTTTTTTTTACGGTGGTGATTGAGAAATTTTCAAGGGGTTTTAAAATTTGCTTTGAAAGATAATAACAATAATATTTATTAATTAATTGGCAAACAGCAACAACCCAAATAATTAAAAAGAGAATTAAAAAAGTTAGAGGTATACGAGGGGAGAGCTACAATTATTGAGAATAGAAAGATTGATACAAGTTTTCAAAATTTTAAATATGTTCAAAGTAATTGCCAACAACAATAATACACTTAACCATTCTTTCTTTCTATTTAAAAGCGTTCAGCCAGCTGTCTTTAGGGGTACTATAAAAAAAAACACTTAAAGGCGATATCCATCTCTTCTTCTGACTGGAACCTTTTCACTCTCAAATGTTTTTTGAGCTCAAAAAATAGCCAGAAGTCACACATCGCCAAATCCGGTGAGTAAGGAGGATGTTCTATAACTTTGATTTTGTTTTCAGTTAAATACTGAACAGTTATCCCTGCTGTATGGGACGACGCGCTATCATGATGTAACATAATTCCCTTTCTTCGCAGTTTACTGAACATAGTGTAGGCAACAATTTTCAACATACCATTTAGCGGTAACTGTCTTCCGATTTTTAATTTAATTGCGGCCACTAAACCCGTACTTCTAAAAAATACTGCGTACATTACTTTTTTCATTACTCGCTGTTTTTTCACCATCGTAGGGGTTTCTTCATCTTCACGTGTCCAGATTCGGCTTTCTTGGTGAGTAGGAACATAAAGAAACGATATGTACTTTTCATCGCCAGTGACAATTTTAGAAAAAATGTGATGGCCTCCAGAATTCAACATCTCTAAAGTTTGTTGACAAATTCTGACACGTTCTGCTTTTTGTAAATCTGTCAGATGATGGGGTACAAACCGAGTTACAACCTTTTTCAAATGTAAATGTTCGTGCAATATTTATCTCGCTTGCGAGGATCCAATCTTCAGTTTGGACTCTATCATTGCATAGGTAATGCGGTTGTCCTCTACCACCATCTTCTTCGCTACTTCGCTGATTTTTGGGGTTAATAACAGTTGTAGGAGGGCCAACTCCTTTTCTGTGTGCAATCGAGTTACAACCTCGTTCACATTCTTTATACCATCTATAAACAGTAGCCAATGATGGTGTGAGATCCCCAAATGCCTATTTTAAACTTTTCTCACACTTATACGCGCTTAAGCCTTTCTTGAAATCATAGTAAATCATTGTCCGAAAGTTCTCTCATGATAATTCCATTTTTTTGATAACAGAAGTGTATTTTATAGGTTATTTATCAGAATTGCACAAACTAAACTGCATTTGACAGATAAAATAATGCACTATTTAATAAACAACAATTTGTTTTTCATAGGTAGCCAGATTTTTCTATTCTCAATAATTGTAACTTATCCCTCGTATAAGGTAGCCCTAATCTAACATAATATGAAAATAATAATGTAATAGTAATTACAAGGCAATATCAGAAAATAACGAGACTGGTGCTGTAGTTCTTCGAAGTATATTAGAATAGTACTCTTCAGTTACTGTATGTTCTCTAGGTACAAAGTGCTCATAAATAACGCCCCATTTATAAAAACAAATTTAGTGCATCACTTTACCGGCGTTTTCCACAGTTTTCGCCTTCTGCGGTATTGGACTGCCTTTGTGCTTCCATTCCAGACTTTGAGACTGACTTTAATTCAGGGTCGAAATAATAAAACCAATCTCGTTACATGTAACCACATTGTTTAAAAACTGTGGATTATGTTGCAGTTGCATTTTCCACTACCGACAAATTGTCATTCGATTGGCTTTTTGTTCATTGGTCATCATTTTTGGAATCCATTTTGCGGCGATCTTTCGGTACCGTAAATCTTCATGAATAATTTTTTGAGTGGAACCATAAGATAAATTAACATTGTCAGAAATTCTATATATGCCAATTCGACGATTATTTTCGTTCAGGTTCATTTCTGCAATTTTTGAGTCATTCCGTGCAGTTGGTGATCGCCGGCGTCGAGGTACATCTTCCACTGATTTACAACCGTCTTTGAATTTTTATTCCACTCAAACACTCTACATCTTGATAAACTATCATCTGGGTATGTAGGTTAAGTAATTTCTAAACTTTCAGTTGGAGTTTTACCTAACCGAACACAAAATTTTGTCGCATATCTTTGCTCCACTCTCATTTTTTCCATGGATACGTCAAATACTAACAATTCAGTAATTAATTTGTAATGAACGTCAACAATAAAAACCCACTTGAGGGTAAGTACATGAGAGATGGGGGTTTCATGTTTTATTCTTTGTGTTATAAAATTCTAGTGAAAAAGTTATAGCACCAGTCTCGTTATAATTTGATATACCCTCGTATCTTGACGATGAATAAGTGGTGTTAAAGATAAAAAAAAATAGATATTTTGTTCTAACATGTAGTATATATATTATTGTGATGCTTACACCATATTTATAATGGTGTATGCGTGTAAATGTGACTATTTGCACGTTTTACTCATTATAAATTTAATTTAATATACTCATACCACTTAAATTTATTTTAATTTGTTAATATTATTATAACTAATAAAGTAAAAGTTTGTTTCAACTAAATCTTCTGGATTTATTTTCAATTTAAAAGGATATGGCTCCATTTAAAGCTGTATCTTTAATTGAGAGCTTTTTAGAGAAAAGAAAATATGTCTGTACAACAAGTGAACAGGCTGTGTATACATATTATTATAAAAATGCTACGGTTATGTATATATTATCGTAGACGGCGCAAAGTAAAATAATGCAAAGTTCCCTTTCCACAGAACTACTTCAAATATGGCGTGAAAAATTGGAACGCTATCGCATTGCGTGCGTCGCCTATAGTAAACAGAGGATTAAAAATTAATTTCATAATGGTACTTGGGCCCTACTCATCAAAAATTCATAGCACCCAGACGGTGACGGCGGCAGCGTGCAACTGCGTCTCCGTTAATCCGACAAATGACTGACACCACCCTCATCAAGGTACGTGAAATCGCTCTTTCAGAAACCGCTTGCCGTTTAATGTTGCATTAGAACGTGATAGAAGAATGAAAAGGTACAAAAACAAATGCGTTTTAGGATCTAACTGCTGGGTTTTTGTGTTTATATTTCCCGCGTTTTTTTTGGTATCGCGGTAAGATTAGCACTAGGATGTGTCCCCATTCATTTCCTAAATATTGTTTAAATGTTAGACAAGGCCCATCATTTATTACTTTGAAAAATAAGAAACATTATTATTTTACTAATTAAAAAAGACGAGAGGCATTATTAAGTATTTTATATAAAAAATAATAAGGTCTCCTGCGTAAGGGCGAATTTTTTTTCAATAAAAAATTCGAAAAATTAGCGTCGTATTTGTAGAAAGCATTCAATAAGACGCATCTTTATTTGCATTTTCTTAAATTTTTATTTATTTAAAAATGTTTAAGAGTCTGCATAAATTGCAATGGGAAAGAATATTGCAATTTATTCAAGAATACCCAGAATTTGCAAAAAGTAATTTTATCGGGCCTAATGAAAGGGCCCAACATAAAAAACTATGGGATGGCCTAGTGAATAAATTACATTCACAAGGAGTGGGTCGAAAGGATATCGGATTTTTAAGGATTTTATGTTATTGGTAGCAGGTAGTTTTATCTATTTATGTTTTATTGCCCCAAGTCATAAAAGTAAAAATAATTTACTAGGTAATAACTTTTAAAACCAATAATTATCTTTACCTGACAAGATAAAGCAGAAATAAGTTTGAAAATAAATATTAAATTTAAGTAAATATTAATACATAAAAAATGCAAAGGCATAATAAACCACAAATAAGTTTGAAAATAAATGTACTAAATTTAAGTACATATCTATATGTACAAAAACAAAGAGAATTATTTTCCTTGACCAAGTGTTTGCGGAACAAAGCTCGTTTACAGAACAAAATTACTACCTATATAAAAATATGAGTCAAATCTTGTAAAATGCTTTCGCAAACGGTTTGAAAATTAAATTTTGAAATTGAATACGCTTTCGTTGCTAATACACTAATAATTATATTATTTTGACATTCTACCTAAATAAGACACTCATTTCCGAAAAAAACCGAATGCAACTCGTCCACGATACGAAAGTTCTGAATCACAACATGCATCCGAATATCGAATTCGTATCGACTTCGTAATCGTATATCGTATGGAATCTTCGGAATCCCGCTGCAGAACATTCTGAGACATTTACTTTTTTATGAACATCCAGTTACATGAGTAAAAGTTAAAAAAAATAGGCGTATGTCAGTTTTATGAAAACGAAACAACGCTATAATTTATTAGATTAATTGAAACATACATGAGTGGGTAAAACCCCACCAGTTTTGTATAATACAAAGGTATTTTTAATAATACCCACTCATCTATGTTTCAATTATTCTGATACATTACACATGCGGTTAGTCGGTAGTATGAGTGAAGACACACAAGATACAGGTTCTAGAGAGACGGCTGTGCCACCATTGGAAGGGCGTCGTTGGTTTGCATTGGTTATGTGGACAGGGCTTCTACGCTCGGTTTGGATAATTTCTGTGATATGGCGATGTGGTTCTTTTTTGTGAATGTGTCTGAAGATATCCTTTCTCCAGCAGGGGCGTACCGATGAGCCTGTAGAAAGATGAAATACGCTTCCGCGTCTCTGGGGAGGGATATGTTCGGACACGTTCACAAAAAATATTAATAGTGAACCTGTATTTGTGTTCTTCACACCAGATTTTTAATAATATTTTCTTATTAAAAATACCTTTGTACTATAATTTGTTTACTAAGAGTGAAAATTTGTTGTATACTTAGTGTTTGCTAAGTATTTTCCTTAGCAAGCTAGTTTCAGAAGGGGAAGGAACTGCTGTGATCAAGTCTTGGCGTTAGCAACACATCTTGAAAGAGGTTTCCAGAAGGAACTGAAAATATCCGCTGCGTTTTATATTCTGAGCAATAGCAGTTTGGCTAAACAATAGTACTAGTAATGGTAAAACCTTGAAAAATAGCCTTTCTCAAGGATCGGTTTTAGCTCTTCTAATGTTCTAATTCTATAATAATAATAATTCTAATTTTTATATGCAGATCACCTGGCTTTAGACACCCAAACCAAGAATTTAGTGGATGGAGAATTACAATATTATAAGAAACGGCGCTTACAACCAAACCCTTTCAAATACGAATCATGTGCCTTTCATTTGTGTAACAAAGAAGCCAACAGAGAACTGAATGTTGAATTGGTGGTAATCGGATCAACCACAACCTCCACTCTAAATATCTGGATGTAACGTTAGGCCGATCTCTGACGTTCAAGCAGCATATCTACAAATCTAGTCAAAAGGAACTGTAATAACATATTACATTAACTTGCCAGCAATTCATGGGGAGCGAATGGGAGACTTTGCGAACTGCAGCTATTGCACTGGCTTACTCTCCTGCTGAATACTGTGCTGCTGTCTGGTGTCGAAGCTCCCACACCAAGCTAGTAGATATACAACTTAACGATACAATGGGGATCATTACCAGGACTGTTAGATCCACTCCTAGTCTCTGGTTACCGACTGATTATTTATAACATTGCTCCGCCGGATATCAGACGTCTCGCTGCAGCACAGTGAATGGGCTAAGATTTGCAATAATATTGATCTTGCCATACACAATGATTTGGAGAGCATCCCCAGAACCCGGCTGAAATCTAGCGAGACCGATTTGGCTGGATAAGTTCACCATCCCGTCAATGTGAATGATTCCTGGATATCCCTCCTCGAACCTCTGCCGTGCGAGCAGAAGGTCGCCTTTTCTGGCCTAGTCGCTTTCTTCCGTCAGATGTCACTGATTAAATTGGTGTCACCTGATAGAACGAAACTGGTTATGGCTTGGAGACGATTTTAGCGTAAATGTAGATACAGATACAGATCCGTTGTTTAACAGATCTGTATTAATTTGTATATACATTGCTTCACTAGTTCAACCGATGAGGCCTAGATGGCTGAAACATATTGCCATGGATTTTCCATGAACAAGCAAGGAAAAAGATTGAACTATTAGTGAACTCTTTACTAGGGACAATTTATAAAAAAATTAGCTATTTCACTTGTATATTTATTTATTTCAGATGGGGATCGATATATCTAATGTTGTATAAATAAAATATTTAATGTATAAAATTGTGATTAGCCCTCGTATATTTAGGTGGACCAAAGGAATTGAATTTGCCGCTTTTTCGGATATTGTATTTGATAAGTTGTATTGTCTGTATATTTTGATTTGATAGATGGAAGGGATAGCCAGGCGGATATGAAGAATTTTTCATTTTTGATTCAGAGGTATCTTGACTGTTAATGTGTTTAGTTAAAAAAGGATAAAATAATAAATTTTATTCTTTGTTTTATAAAGTCGGTCTGTACTTTGTTTTGCATTTAGTATAAGGTGCAAGTAAACCTTAATTCGATTTTTGCGAAGTTTTTCATAGTTATTTGAAATCTTGTGTAAAAAGATGCCTCTCGTGTATTTCGAAATCACACAAAAAACTTAATGTAAGTTGATAAAATTATATTATTTATTTATTAGATATTAAGATTATTTTCAGTGCTATAAATTTTGTATTTATTGTAATAATAATGTGTTTGAAAGTAGTATATGGATATTAGCGAAAGCTTGTCATGTTTTTTGTTAAGGGAAGTTGTTTTTCTTAATATTATACTTCGAGAACATTTTTTTTTGGAATTTAAGGTTGGAGAGATTGTAGTGGGGATGGATCTTATCATGTTATTTGTTGCATGAATAAATTTTCAACTAGCGTGAGTTTTGAAAACTAATTTGTTTTTGATATTTGTTTGAAGGGGTCACAGTAAAGGTTAAACTTGACAGATTTCACTAATATTTATTAGTTTTATATTTGATCGTGATTCACAAGAGGTTTTTCTCTGTGTGCGAGTCAATGTTCACAAAGAGTGTTTCCTCATTGCTACTGTTTAATGATGCTTTAGCACCCTATACACTTTGTAGAGGGATTTTTCTTTTTTTTTATTTTTAATATATCAATGTAAAGGGAAAATGCGTGTATAATTTATCTGATACCTTGTGTTTTATTTTTGATATTACCAACATCCGCGAGGATCGACCCAGAGACGTAAGCTCAAGGATTCTACTAGACTGAATAGCCGATGAAAAAAAATAAGCTGTAGTGTGAATTAAAATTAAATAAAGTAATTTCAAAGCAAATTCCACTGCACAATTGGCTACCAACGTGGGGCTAGAAAATTCCACTGCACAATTGGCAGCCCAACGTGTCGGCGATTTGAAGATAAGCAAATGAAAAAATTTACAATTATGGTTAACTCAACGTGGTGAGAGAATAAATAATTTAATAATTGGATTGCACAATTGGCGCAATCCAACGTGGGACCGATATTACAATTTTGGCGAGTCCAACGTATAATTGGAAGAAATAAAACGATATAATTCAAATATGGAAAATATAATGGAAAATTTGAAACAAAGGATGGGTAATGCTGGTTACATACATGAAGGAGGACACAATGAAGAAAGCAGTCAACAGATGATGGATATGATGCATGTTATGATGAAAACGATATGGGAAATAAAACAACAAATGAATATGATACAACAAAATCATAATGAAACGAAACAACAAATGAATATGATACAACAAAATCATAATGAAACGAAACAACAAATGAATAGGATGGAACAACGACAAGTAGATATGGATAGTAAAATAGAAGAGATAATGGAAAAAAGGGTATCAAGAAACAGTAACATTCGTATAAACAAGGAAAACACAATAAGTGAAAGTAAAATAATACACACCGAGGAAAAACAAGCAATAACAGAACAGGAATCAATAATATTGGAACAAGAAGAAAAGGAATCAATAATAATGCAACAAGAAGAAAACGAATCAACAATTACAAAAGAAAGTTTAGAGGACGTGCATGGGGAGGAATCTATGCCACAGGAAGAAGGAAATGATATGGATACAGAAATGGGAAGAAGAAATAATCAAATCAGGGTAAGCGAAGAAATTATATTAAATAAAATTAAGTTTGAAACTAATGAGAAAAAAGAATTCAATATAATAAAAACAAATGATAAATTAGAAAGTAGGATGGAAGAAAGTATTCACGATAAAATGAGCAATAAAGTAAATAAACAAGCAGTTGGCGTTAATAAAATTAACGATAGACGAAATAAAATTAAAAAGAAATTGATTTCTAGAAATATCACGTATAAATATAATTTGAATAATTATCTTGAAAGTAAACGCAAAAATTTCCGTAATGCTAATTTTAAAATCAACTGTTTTTTAAATAACATAAATCAGACCCATGTCAATAATAAAAAGTTAAAATATGATACTCTGAAAATTAGGAAGTATAGGGGTACTAAATTTAAATTAAATAGACCCACATTTTATAGTAAGGTAAAAGTAAAAATGAAACTACAAATTATTTATTGTCGGATATTTTTGAATAGGCCCAACTTAATAATAAATTTTGTTGTAAACTATTTAGATGTATATGCGAGATATAAGGATTTTTGCTTTTGAAATAACTAAATGGAATGTGTTGTAACAAAAGGATATATATAAATAAAATTTGGAAAAGTAAATAGGATTTGATAAATGATACTGAAATGGATTTAATGTAATAGATAATTAGGATTAGATTATTAGTATAAGAAGAGGATGCAGCAGTAAAATAAAAAGATGTTTACTGAATTTCGTCGGGATAAAAAGTATATAATATTGAATATGAAAAAAATTTTTCGTCGGTAATATATGAAATAAATATAGGAAATATTTATATGAAAATGAAAATGTATTTATAGAAAAAATTTTTCGTCGGTATATTTAAATAGAATTTTCGTCGATATATAAAAAAAGTTATTATGATAATTGAGATATATATATATAGATATTATTGAAATAAAATTATGGTATTTATGAATATATAGAAAAAGAATTATTGGCATGTGAAAAAAGGTTAATGAATAAAATTATTTGAATAGGATGGTTTACGATGTGCTGATTTAACTGACCTGGTAATGAATTGGATTAAGCAAACGGATATATACAGGATGAGTTAAAATAAAATTTATTGTTGACATAATTAAATAATTAAAATTTATCTGCGTATAAAAATTATTGATAATGGGAATTGCGTTGAAAAAAATTAAAACTATATAAATATAGGAAGAAATTGAGCTCATGATATTATTGTTGATTATTATGATTATTATTATTATTGAAATTGCTTGGAAACTAATGGTGTTATGAATTTGTTTATGATGATGGTTTGATATATGAGATTTTGATGCTGTGTTTTTCTTTTATTTATGAAAATTCGTTGGAAACATTCATGTCCATGTGAGCGAGAGAATGCTCGAAGATTCGACGGGGATGACTGCTGCTTCGGCGTGTTCCTTCGTCTGTGATGGTTGTAACGAAGCCCATTCGAAAATGTCAAGCAAAATGACATTAACTATATAATGTCAAGCAATATGACATTAAGATGAATTATGTCAAGTAAAACGACATAAAAGATAAAATGTTTTAAGTCAAATAAGACATTTAAATATTCAAAAATTTTATATGGAAATGTTGAAGATGTTGGAGATGTTGTTGTTATATGGAGAAGTTGAAACCGTTTATCACACTACAGCATCGGAATGACGTGGATCCGGTTCAACACTAATACAACAAGTGAGTGCCGAGAACCAAGACAGGGTGCGGTACTGTCTCGAGTGCTGTGCTGAAGATTATCCTTGAAAAAAGCTCAGTGATGTTCTGACTTTGTTCTCGGATAATCTCGGGGAATTATGCCATGGATTTTCCATGAACAAGCAAGGAAAAAGATTGAACTATTAGTGAACTCTTTACTAGGGACAATTTATAAAAAAATTAGCTATTTCACTTGTATATTTATTTATTTCAGATGGGGATCGATATATCTAATGTTGTATAAATAAAATATTTAATGTATAAAATTGTGATTAGCCCTCGTATATTTAGGTGGACCAAAGGAATTGAATTTGCCGCTTTTTCGGATATTGTATTTGATAAGTTGTATTGTCTGTATATTTTGATTTGATAGATGGAAGGGATAGCCAGGCGGATATGAAGAATTTTTCATTTTTGATTCAGAGGTATCTTGACTGTTAATGTGTTTAGTTAAAAAAGGATAAAATAATAAATTTTATTCTTTGTTTTATAAAGTCGGTCTGTACTTTGTTTTGCATTTAGTATAAGGTGCAAGTAAACCTTAATTCGATTTTTGCGAAGTTTTTCATAGTTATTTGAAATCTTGTGTAAAAAGATGCCTCTCGTGTATTTCGAAATCACACAAAAAACTTAATGTAAGTTGATAAAATTATATTATTTATTTATTAGATATTAAGATTATTTTCAGTGCTATAAATTTTGTATTTATTGTAATAATAATGTGTTTGAAAGTAGTATATGGATATTAGCGAAAGCTTGTCATGTTTTTTGTTAAGGGAAGTTGTTTTTCTTAATATTATACTTCGAGAACATTTTTTTTTGGAATTTAAGGTTGGAGAGATTGTAGTGGGGATGGATCTTATCATGTTATTTGTTGCATGAATAAATTTTCAACTAGCGTGAGTTTTGAAAACTAATTTGTTTTTGATATTTGTTTGAAGGGGTCACAGTAAAGGTTAAACTTGACAGATTTCACTAATATTTATTAGTTTTATATTTGATCGTGATTCACAAGAGGTTTTTCTCTGTGTGCGAGTCAATGTTCACAAAGAGTGTTTCCTCATTGCTACTGTTTAATGATGCTTTAGCACCCTATACACTTTGTAGAGGGATTTTTCTTTTTTTTTATTTTTAATATATCAATGTAAAGGGAAAATGCGTGTATAATTTATCTGATACCTTGTGTTTTATTTTTGATATTACCAACATCCGCGAGGATCGACCCAGAGACGTAAGCTCAAGGATTCTACTAGACTGAATAGCCGATGAAAAAAAATAAGCTGTAGTGTGAATTAAAATTAAATAAAGTAATTTCAAAGCAAATTCCACTGCACAATTGGCTACCAACGTGGGGCTAGAAAATTCCACTGCAATATGTATTGAACAGAAGTAAATGCTAAAAATACGAGGTGTTTGTCCATGTTTACAGTTACGGATATGTATTTTGCATATCTGTTTCATTATATAACAACCGCGTAATACGTGCAAAACGTATTGATAAATATCCCCTTTTTTGTATATTTACCGCCATCTGGCGCGTGTTAATGGACAGCACCAATATACGTATTTTTCCGCTTTTTCGTAATAGCCTTGCTATTCGAGCGGAAGGTCGCCTTTTCTGGCTTAGTCGCTTTCTTCCGTCAGATGTCACTGATTAAATTGGTGTCGCCTGATATAACGAAACTGGTTATGGCTTGGAGACGATTTTAGCGTAAATGTAGATACAGATACAGATCCGTTGTTTAACAGATCTGTATTAATTTGTATATACATTGCTTCACTAGTTCAACCGATGAGGCCTAGATGGCTGAAACATATGTATTGAACAGAAGTAAATGCTAAAAATACGAGGTGTTTGTCCATGTTTATAGTTACGGATATGTATTTTGCATATCTGTTTCATTATATAACAACCGCGTAATACGTGCAAAACGTATTGATAAATATCCCTTTTTTGTAAAGTTGATAATGTCTCTTGTATATTGATGGTTTTTAAAAATATCTATAGTATTCTTTGGCTTTGAAAGTTCTAGGACTTTCCAATGTGAAACGTAAAGGTTCCACATTACTTCTAACATATCTCTGCTAGTGTGTTGCAAATAACACTGGTCTGCGACGTTTCTGAGGTCATGGTTTTGTTAGGTGACTTATTACCATTTTTGCATGCTGAATTCAGAACAATGTGCAATTTTGTTCGATCAAGTCAAGCCTTCATTCTATCGTAAAAAAATAGTATTAATGTATTAATAACAGAAATTAAAGACAATTTCGAAATTACTGGCATCCCGCGCGAACAGTATGTTATGAGCAATTGTTTTTATTCTCTCGGTGCACACAAAGCGACCTCAGCCGTCCTTAAGCTATTCGAGTACGTATATTTTGATTTGAGTGCGAACGTTAGTATTTTCATAATGTACAGAAAAAAATGCAAAAATGACCCAGACAGGTTTTGTTATATATGTGGACAAATCACTTTAGCTAATCGTAAATCAAGCATCACGAATTTGATGAAAAAAATGTACCTAGCCTACTTTTCAATCAAACTCAGTGATCAAGACAAGTCATTCGCACCTCACATATGCTGAAAAATATGCGTACAAGGTTTGTGGCGTTGGAGTACCAAGAAACAAAAAAGCCTACCTTTAGGTATACCGAAGATTTGGCGGGAAGGGACAGATCATACTACTGATTGTTATTTTTGTATGACTAATCTGCGAGGTAAGAATTTATAAAATTTCCAAGCATCGGTGATTTCCAAATTTTTGACGGTCCTCAAATCCAAGAACTGATGAAGGACCAGGCATTTGACCACAATATGGAAGGTAAAAATACATGTTTAGCATTTAAACCCATTGTCAAACACTTTTTGGGAAACTACGGAAGTCAAGAGTATCAAGTCTCTTGGTGCACGCATGTCCATAAAATGCATTTGTTAAGTTCGCATTTGGATTATTTTCCAGAAAATTGTGGGGATTTTAGCGAAGAGCAAGGCGAACGCTTTCAACAGGACATTCGTGTAATAGAAGAGAGATATCAGGGCCGGTGAGACGACGTAAATATGCTGGTGCCTTAATTTGTGTTTGTTAAATTAAATTTGCACGAAATATTTAGTGTCATATAGTTCAGCTTCTAATTTTTTCAAAATATACGTATACCAAAAAACTTGATCTGATATAAACAAATGAGCTACATTTTTCAAATCAGCATGTAGCATTTACCCAAAACTAGTTACAAAAACTTTGACCTCAGACAAAAAAAATTAAACCGCAGACGTAGACCGCCACGTAATCATTGTAAAACTCCCAAGTCGCTAACAAATCGCTGAACTTGTTATTGGCAATATAAACTGGGATTAAGCTGTCAAGTATTAAAAAATCTTTGAGGTCTGTAAATCCCGTCCGGATATAAGACGATCCGTCGATAACACTTTTCTGGAGTTGTTTACTCAACATTTACTCTGTACTTTTAAGTGCCTACTGCTTTTGATCCTTTGACATGAACTTATAATTTGTTAGATATGTCTCCAGCCTTCTTGTAAAGTTCTTTTCCACCATTTCCCCTCAACTCAAGTTGACGAGACTTTTCTATACGATCTGTTTTACTGATTCTTTTCTATTTCAGTTTTTTTGCTTTGCAGTAACATTAATATTTTCTTTGAATTCATCAAAAATGTACAAAATTTCAACTATTACCTCTCGAGATCTACCATGATATTATTTTGTTTCTGAATCTTATTGAAAACCTTCAATAGCATGATTCCATTTATTCAATGGTGTTTTAATTAATTTTTCCTCTAACTCATGGAACCTTTGATCAACTTCACTTTGAGTAAATAATGCACAAAAGTTAGTTACGATGTTATATACCGGGTTCTTCTTTGTCATTAAATATACATCGCCATATGTGTACAGCTAAAAAAAATAAAAGTCAATGCATTGGTGGCATAGTAGGCCATCAGTTATATACCAGTGACATATTTTTCCAATTGTCAAATATTTCTGATTTTTCATTCATACTTAAATCTTAATTAAATACATTTTATTGAAAAATAGATAATTTATTTAAAACAGCTAATTATCCTAACAGGCGTATACCTTGTGCGAAGACAATTTTAAATATTTTTAACAAATTCAAAGAAGATGGATAGTATTTCTTTAAGGTTGAAATATATCTAAAATAGTAAAATTAGTGTATCAAAAAGGTAGAAAATATGAAAGCGTTGATAACAAAAAAGCACAAATAGAATTTACCATTCTATGAGATTGTAGAACGTCCTCACATTACTTCTAGTGAATTACCGAACATAACCCACGTATTGGGGGCATTTCAGTAACACTTGGATTTATAAAATGGAGAAATTTATCTTAAAAAGCAGTAGTGGGAAATTCTTATAGTTAATAAATATGTATGTTACTATTTATTTAATAAGCATAATAACTTTAGGACTGTACAATTATCTGACAGCATCACTGCTGGAATTAAAGATTGAAGCAGGGAAGACATTATGCAACAAACTTTTGGAATCTGTTAAAGCAAGGCTATTTTCTGTGAAGGACGATCAGTTATTAGAATAGCAACTGTTTTAGACCCTCGATTTAAAAGAGAAGGTTTTGGTAGTACTGAAAATGCTACTGGGGCTGCTTCTTTTATAGAACAAGAAATGTTTAATATTATGATGAAAATAGATCCTGTAATCGAAACAGACATTAGTCCACATCAAAAGTCACTTTCATTATTTGTATTTCTGCAAGAAAGAATAAGATAAAGTAAAATCAATTACAGCTCATGTAATAATAATTAAAAGGCAATACCTCGAAAGGCCAAATTCAATTCAAATCAGGACTTAGATCGTCTTTTATTTTGGAACGTAAGTTAAAAAAAAGGGTAATTGCATTTTTTATTTGGATTTTCTTTTAGGTAACAAGAATGGAGCTGAAACCCTTAGAATAATGTACTAGGAAATATTTCTGTATTCCAGCAAGTTCAGTAGAAAATGAGAGTGTTTAGTACAGCTCGTTTAATAAGAGAACAAAGGCAAGACTAAAACCGAAAAATGTTAATATGATAATGTTCCTAAATAAAAATTTAAAAGATATTAATAAGTAATCTAAGTATATATTTTATTAAAGTTACACTCAACGTTGTCCTAATAGCTAAAAAATAATTCAATGGATTTCATCTTACTATGCTTTCTAACTATTGAAGATATGAATGTTTAAGCATTCAAAGGAAAATTATTTAGATTGCCATACAGAATGTACACGAAACTCTTCAAATCTATTACGAAATTGTTTGTTTTATCAGTAAAAAATATTTTATTTAAAATTTCTTCGTTTTCATTAAACAAATTAAACATTATATCACAAAAATCAGTTTGTTTTACTTTATCTTCCTCGAAAAGCTCTTGCTGGTTTTATATCTTCTATGGTTTATACTTGAATTTTTTCAGGGTTTTGAACAGGGAACTATACGATACTCCAAAATGCCTGGCTACATGTGTAAGCGATCCTACAGACCGTTCTTCTACATAACACAAGATATTCAGCTTCACGTGTTCTATTAACACTTGATTGGTTTTATTTTTATGTGTGGGAATTTAGAAAACAATTATCATCTTTAAATTTGTTAAAATTGTTGTAGTGATAATTAACTGTTTTAAATAAATTATATATTTTCAATAAAAAGCATTTAATTTAAGATTTAAGTATGAATGAAAAATCAGAAATATTTTACAATTGGAAAAATACGTCACTGGTGTATAACTGGTTGCCTACACATAGGGCGATGTATGTGTACTGATAAAAAGAAGAACCCAGTATATTGCGATGATATAATTTCACAAAGCATAGATTATAGAATTTTATTAAAACTCTCATTGAGGATATAGTGCAGGTAATAAATGTGCAAATGATATTCAAATAAGAGTACCTATATATCAACTTATAATTAATGTTATATTCAAAATTACTTTACAATTTTCATATTTTCTATTTAATATTTTTATAAATATGGATATATAGGGCTTTTGGCAGTTATTTTTCAATAGATATATTTAGATCTTGCTCTCAAATTATGTGTATTTAGGGTATTTAGTTAAATTTATAAATCAAAATATGTAAAAATCTGGAAAAGATATACATCCATCCTATGTCCCAGATTATGGTATACATTTCCTAAATGATTTGATTATTGAAATTTAAACATGTTTATATGTTTTAATCATTCTATGTTTGTAAGAATAATAAAATTTATTCTTAGTAATTTTATGGTTGACTGCTCCGAAATAACGTGTGTTCATTTGAAAAGTCAATTTAGGTAACTTTGAAATTTTGATAGAATAAGACGCAAATATATTAGTATGTGTTTGTTGTTCCGTAAACGTAAATCCAAATGACATTTGATAATGTCAATCACAAATATCAGTTAGTGCATAAAATAATCGTGCGTCGATTCTGGTTTAAATAAATTGCCTCTCAGTTTTAAAATGGCTTTCACTTTAGAACATAAATTTTTTTTAGTCCAGGCGCATTTTCGAAGTGGTAATAAAATTTATGGTTTATGGGTTTATTGGTTTATTCAGTTCAAGATTGCATTGTTGAATTTCAAGTTGAGTTTCCACATTTTGTAATAGATTATATACAATTTAAGAATACTTTGGATAGAACTTCAAAACTTTTTTCTGAAACTGGTAGTCTCTTAAGAAAATCAGGCAGCGGAGCAGTTAAGAAACGTACACCTCAAGTTGTCAATCGTGTTGAAGAAATAACGGAAAATGAACCACAAACATCTGTTCGACATTTGAGTCAACAAATAAACCTTTCTGTTGGTACAACTCACATATTAAAAAAAGATATGCAACTCTATCCATACCGTGTCACAGTAGTACAAGAATTATTAGAAATTGATTACCCACGTAGACTACAGTTTTGTAATTGGTTTGTAAATATGAACAATAATGGAGAACTTTCGCAAAGAGTCATCTTTACTGATGAAGCATGGTTTTATAAAACGGGATAGCTAAATTCACAAAATACTAGAATTTGGAGTAGTGAAAATCCACATGTAATTAATAATGAAGAATCGCTACATCCAGAGAAAATTGGTGTTTGGGCAGCGATAAGCCAAAGGCAAATCATTGGACCAATATTTTCTCAAAGAACGTTAAATGCTTAAAGATACCATACAGAAATTTTACAACCATTTGTCAATCAGTTGCATGATGATGAACTTCAAAATGCATATTTCCAACAAGACGGAGCACCTTGTCACTGTACTGCAGAATCTTTGGATTATTTAAAAGAATCTTTTGATGAGCGCATAATTAGTCGAAATACTGAAATTGCCTGGCCTGCACGTTCATGTGATTTAACACCTTGCGACTTCTTTTTGTGGCCTTATCTAAAAAATAACATATTTCCAACACCTATATTGAATTTGAATGATATGCTACAGAGAATCGAACAGAAATGCATGGAAATTAATAACAATCCAGTAATATTGCAGAATATCATCAGAAATTTTGAACGGAGGATTTTAAAGTGCATTGATCTTGAAGGACAACATTTTCAACATTTGTTATAGTTTTCAATAAATACCTATTATTTGTTATTTATTTGTATGTATGAAACTGTCAAAATATACGACTTCGTAGGTTAAGTAGTAAATTTTAATTTACGACATACTTCAAAATGTTCTCAGTAAATCACATGCTGCTAGATTGACTTTTCAAATGAACACTTGTTATAAATGTCAATAATTCATCTTGTCAATTGTAATAACCAAGAAGAGCAGAAAATCAAAATTAAACCCGGTCCGACAAAGATATGGAAAGTGTAATTGAAGAAAATAGTGGTTCGTATTTAAGAGACCGAAAAAGTAAGCAATTGACTTATAACCAGCGCAATGTAATTTTACAATTCTTACTATAACGTAAAATATGAAACCAATTGAACCGCGGTGCTATTAACGAAGCTGTCTCCTAATATGACATTACTCGATTAATTGTGTCGCGAATTTGGCACAGAGCCAAATAACAATATGATAGAGGATGTCTTTGTACTGATGTCTCAGCAAAAAAAAAAAGGGGAAAATGTGGTCGAAAACGCAAAAATTACTCCGACAATTTGAGTAAGATCCGGAATATCCCTTTTAATCGTCGCGGTACAGTCCGCAGTTTATCGTTCGCAGTTGCAATTCCAAAATCAAACTATTTTCCGCATATTTAAAAAAGGAAAGCAGGGAAAATGGATATCTTCAACAGTGAAACCAATGTTGACAGAACAAAACAAAGTAGCCCGACTAGAATTTTGCTTATTGATGGTTAAGGAAAATGAATTTTTTTATACATACGAGTATGTCTGCCTAGGTGCATATAGACGAAAAATGGTTTTACTTTACTCAAATTAAGCGATCTTATTATGTTCAACTTGATGAGCAAGAGCCAGAGAGATATTGTAACATATAAAAGTGACGTTCATGGCTGCAGTAGCTCGACCGAAGTATGATTCTGCTAAAAAGCAGTATGTGGACAGAATGGTAGAACTTTGGCCATTTATTTATCAAGAACCTGCCAAGCGAAAGAGTAAGAATCGACAAAGGGGAAAATTAATGACTAAACCTATCGAATATATCAACGCTGTCAAATGTAAGAAAATTATCGTTGAAAATATTTTACCAGTTTTTAGATCTAAGTTTTCAGTTGCACATAAAGTAAAAACCATCTACATTCAACAAGACAATGCCAAACCGCTTTTTTATGATAATGATGACGGTCTGCTTACTGAAGGATCAAAAGAGGGATGAAACATTCAATTAAAATCGCAGTCACAAAATAGTTCAGATTTAAATGTTTTAGATTTTAACTTTTTTAACTCAATTCAATCGCTCTAGTATCAAGAGCCCCCAAAAAACAGTAGAAAAATTAATCCTATCTGTGCAAAATGTTTTCAATGCATTAAGTAGGGAGAAATTAGATAAATGTCTTTTTGACACTTCAAAATTGTGTGAGGTCAACTATGGCTTGTGGTGGCAATGATTACAAAATTTGAAGATATGAACAAAGAAAAGCTTCGCCGTGGGCGACGTTTACCTATGTCGATAAGGTGTAGTGACGCAATTTAGTTTAAATAATGTTTAAATTAAGTTAAAGTAGTGTTTAAAGAAAATTTATGGAAGAAAAATGCACTTATTTCTTTTTTTTGTATACCATAATTCGGGATAGAGCGAGTAATGTTTAAATTAGCAAATAAGTTAGCACATAAATATTCTCAAATTCGTTTTTAAAATGGAATTTAAATTTTTATATTCTAAAATTTCCAATAATTTATCTAATATATAAACCGTACTAAATAAACACAACCTAGGATATATACATCTAAATGTCACAACTATTTTTAATAAGTAGCTTGAGATCGGCACTTTTTTATTTTATATCCATTATGAACCTGATTTTTACTACCTGGCTCATACATATTTATTAATTTTAACAACACATCTTTTATTCGGTTCAATCTATTAATAAATCATCACAACACAACCTGTTTTTAAAGATTCATTGCCTTTATTAAGAAGTTTATTAATAGTAAATAGTAAGTTGCCCTCTAATAATTTGGTATACGATGTATGTAAAAATATAGATAACAGCTTATTTTTGTTTATAATGTACCATTTGGTTTTTGTTTTTTGAGTACAAATATAACGTCTGCAACATCCACGGTCGATCTGAACTTTAATTTAAATTCAACACGTTTAGAAATGCTATTACGTTTGTATATCGACCGACTAGGTTACTACAACTCATAAGAGAACCATTAAAACTGCTAAATAACACATTCCGACAAAAACGATCCTACCGTTCTAGCAGTGTTTTCATTAGAGACAACTAGGACGTGATAAACATACAAATGTCAAGATTTAGTTCTTTTTTTATACACAACATTTTGATATTCTCCGGTTCTCCTAGCGTGCATACTAGTGAAGGTTTTTAAATTAATCTCATTTCGTTTTTTTTCTTTATAGACAATATAGCACACATAAAAGGATATCTTAAACTGTATTAAGTATGAAGCTATGAATACACCATCTGTTGGGCCGTTTTCTAAAATTAATGTCTGGAGAGTTTCTTCGTTTATGCATGAAATGTAAGGAATACAGAAAAAATGTTTTAATGTCTCTAAATTTGTTTATTTAGATTTGAGGGTGGTGACATTTTAAATGAATTTCATCAACTTCCTGTTTTTCTTTGTTGATTTGCTTCTAATCTTTTTTTCCGTTTCGTGATCGAACTTAATAAGTGAGTTTTAAAAATTTATTTTCATTTTTCTGTGTGTCGCAAATATATTAGATAATAAGGAGCTTTTATGAAATTAATTATAATCGATCAAGATTTAGCAAAAAAAATATATAAATTTAAAATTCATAAATACAAGTCCAATTTTATATCAGTCGCCTTTTGGCATAAAATGAAACTGCATATTTATATTTTTTGCATAAATATTCGAGCATAGTTTGAACATAGAAATAGGGTGGAAAGCGGAATTTAATTGAAGCTACGAAACTCCAATATAAATTAGCACTATTCAACGCTGGTTATAAGAAATCAACTTTTAGAGAGTAGCTGTGAGAGAGTCCTTTTAGAATAAACCAGATAACATAAATATCGGATAATATAGGAGGTCGAACCCAAAAGTTCCCGAAATTTGAATCAAAGGGAGTTATCTACACCCTTTATATTATTTTAAGTGGAAATATTCTTTGTTGGCGAACAATTTTTCATCGTTGTGCTTGCTTGTGTTTGCGATTTTTCAATGGCCGATTTGAGCAACAGCGTATCAGTATCAAGTTCTGTTTTAAACATGGTAAGATACACAGAAACACACAAAATGTTATAGTAAGTATTCGGGGACGATGCTATGGGTTAAACTCAAATTTACGATCGGTTTAAATGTTTCAAAAGTGATTTATCAGTTTATGACAGTGAACGTTCTGGACGACCAGCGATCGATATTACATTAGAACATGTCGTAGTTGTTTGGAATACGGTTGTAAATAATCGTAGACAGACAATCCAAGACATCTCTAACATTTAGGGATTATCTGTCAGCTGATTTTAACGGAAGAATTGAACATGAGAAGGGTAGCAGTAAAGTTCGTACACTTACACGATGAGGCGACATACCACATAGAGGAGAATGAAGCTGAAGTGTAGAAGGTTGCAAGCAGATTAACAAGACAAGACCTCCAGAATGCATTTTTACGTGGCAAAGGCGTTGGTATGGGCGTTTGCACTTTCAAGGGACTACTTTGAAAGTAACGGAGGCGAATGAAATCCAGGTATTCTGCAATTTTATTTATCGCCACATTTTGTATAATTGAAAACAGCATCTGTGGAACGATCGGTCTGACTACCAGAATTAGGACGAAGATGTTGAATATTTGTACGACGAATACCACCTGGATAACTGTTGCTGTATGTTGTTTTTGCATAGTATTTTTTGTATAGTAGTGTGGGTCAATAGTTCAGCAGTAAATAAGTCGCTTATCCTGTCTGCCGGTGGTGCCGAGATCGAATCCGAGGCTTCTTGTCTAAGAAAATTTCCATGGTTTTTCTTTTCTTTTAAGGTGAATGCCAATAGCCAAATATCTTAAGTCATTCCATAGGCGAGGGTGTAATAATTCATGTCATTGCTCTCTGTAATTGATTGGTAAACGATCCAATCGTTTACCAAACCGCGAGATGTTTATGCTAACAGGAATTTGAATGAAAACTAACAGGATATTTTACAAATGGTAAATTAAAGGTGGTTTTTGAGAAGTTTATATAAATCTTGCATTTTCTAGATAAATAATAATCCATCAACATCTACACGCGAAGTGGCGTCAAAATTAAATTTGCCCCAAACTCTATCATGGAGAACTTTACATCGAAATAAGTTTAAGCCAAATATTAAATTCATGTTAGCCACAGTTTAATACCTGGTGATAATTTAAGAAGCCGACGACGATTTTTTAAATAAGATAATCTAGTCAGATGAATCAAAATTTACCAATTTTGGAATGTTTAACAGAAATACGAAGTACTATTGGGCAGTACAGAATCCCAGACAAAATATGGCAAGAAGACCACAACATCGTTTTGGATTAAACGTTTGGATAGGCATTTTGGGAATCATAGGATCTGTTATGTATAAAGAAACATTAAATGGGGAAAGATACTTAAACCTTCGCCCATACGTTTCTAACTTCCTGGATAACAATATTCCATTAAATCAACTAAAGCATTTATGGTGGCAACAGGACGGCGCACCGGCTCACAATGCGGCAATTGTGAGGAATTACTTACAATCCAATCTCGACCAAGTTTTTATCAAGATCCACAAAAATGGTATGATGTGGCTGTTGTCGTTCAGGATACAATTGTAAATATTTTGTACTCGCTATTGTTGTGTTTCGATTCGATGAACAAATAATACTTAACATATCTCGTTTCTCTTCGTTGGTGTGCGACATTTTTCTATTGGTAATGTACGATAATTAAAATGTTCGACAGTTTGATATTTCATAGTTACCTTACCTACTTAATCTTAAAATGTATTTTTCGTGAATTAAAGCATAATATCAAAAACTTGTGTCAACATGTCGTACATGGTTGAAATTAGAAAAAAAAAATTTCTAGCGGTGTTAAAATCCGATATAGTACCAATAAGAAAGTTGATAATGGCCAAATAGAATCAAAACGTCATATGGAAATTTCAAGTTTACCATTAGATAGTAGATCAAAAGTGGCCTCGAGAATGTGGTTTTAGTTTTCCTCTGCAACCTCAAATAAAAGTGCTAGAGGTAAAAGAAGAAAATGAGCTTCTCTAGTTTTTTAAAGAAATCTCGAACGTCATTTGACGCAGGTCCATTTTCACTTCGGATTCATAAGAAACACAAAATTTAACAACTTTGTCAAATTTAAGTTTACCCTCCATCTCCAAGGATAAGCGAGAACCCCATGGTGAGAGTCGAAAATGGATCAATCTGTATACATAATCCGATCACTTTTTACGATCCCTGGTTAGTTCCCTTGCAGAATGCTAACTTTATCCATTCTTCGTTATAATATTTACCACTGACCTGTTCTACGTTCTCCTTGCACTTACGCTGTTCTTGTCAATATCGATATAATAATTAAAAATTCGCGAAAAGCCACATCTATGGATGCATTTCGCTCTTATTCGAGTTCATCAGCACAACGTTATCTTGGAGACAGACATGACTCTTCACTTCTATACTTCATGTATATAGAGTTAACATTTTGAACTTACTGTAAATGAGAATTAATGACTATTAAATCTCATTTCTACAAGCAAATGTCGTCTAATTAGTTGCGTTAATTAGTAGAACTTGCATTTGCAGTAAGTTCAAAATATCGATATACTTATAAGTATAATATATTAATCTTATAAGTAAACAAATAATTTGAATTTAACGATTTTTATAATCAACTTTAGCTTTCTTCGATTTGGTTTGAACTTCCGTGATCGGTGTGAATATTCTTACGACAATCTCTTGAAAACTTTCCACATCTAAGTGTTCAGAGAGCATATAACATATAATCATCTTCAACTGTCATTGAATTGACCAAGAGGGGCTTAAAAGCGAAGTTCATAGGACATGGACCTGTGTGTGGAATTATTAAGGATTCCAATCTAGAATTAATTAGAAGCAACAGAAAAAAAAGACTGTCACTGACTAGATAACTGAACATTGTCGTTTAAGGAAGCCGCTAGGTTAGCGAGCCTCCTGGTGTTGTAGATGGAAACTAGGCGTCATGTAATGTGTAATGTGTGTTAAAAAAACCTGCCTCTAGTGAGCCATGATTTCTAAGTAACATCAAAAAGCATGTTGTAGCTTTACTAATATGATTTCTTAAATAACAGTTACATCTAAATGACAGACGGCTTTTGAAAATTGCAAGGTTAGTTGCTAGGTTATAATCTTCCTGTCATGAATAAATAAAATTCCGTGTAATCGTTTTTATTAGGTGACACTAATGATTAACATTTAATAATTCAGAATGGTGCAACATACCTAAAAATTTCATGACCAACTCTGAGGCTGTTTTTTAACGAACACACTTGTGATGATAAACTGAAGCGACTTAGGCGGAAACATTTCGGTAAAAATCTATTGGATCCTCTGAGTTTATTCAAATTTCACCTCAAGAGGATAGTAGCCTTTATCTAGCGAACAGGACCAACAAAGTAGAATTGGAGATCTATTCCGGATAGTACAAAGAGGATTTTGCTCAAGTGTCTGGACTTATTGGTATGATTTTAAATTTAGCACGCTTACAAGGGGAAATTAAATACGTTAATTATTGTTTACACAACACTTATCACCAAAATTTATGAACTCAAAATTTAAATCAGAAATTCTCGAAAGGAACCTATGTGATTCTATGGTTCGCAAATTTAAATTTAAGAAATATGAAGTGAGAATTTCCACACATGAAATTCTAAATTCTTTGTCGAGAATTTTCAATTAAAGAAAACGTGAATAGCTACATACATTTTTATGTTTAATATCATTGCATTTAATTAAGTAAACTTTTCTATAGTTTGTAAATTGAAACAAAAAAAAATAAATTACTTGAAACTATTCTTTGAACATAGAAGAAGTATTTAGATCGTAGTTTTCAATTACAATAAAATTTAATCTTTTAAGGAGATAGCTACAAACATCAAAGAGTTCACTGTAATAAGACGAGGAAGTAAGTGGGAGCGTCTTTGTAAGTGGGTCAGTGATTTACTTGAAGGAATTGTATACGGTGTAGCGTAAAAGAAATTGCAAAATTATTGGTTCAGTGAAAGGAAGAAACCGCTTGTATTGTTAATTATTTTCAAAATATTTTTTTATTTAATACTTGGAATATAATTGTTTTGCATAAAGCAATGTAGAAAAATATCCTGAGGCTAAAAGACTACGATAAATCTAATTATTTTTAGATTTAAATTTTCTAATGTAATAGAATTAATAAAGAAAAAAAAACAAAAATTGTTGCACATGTAAATCGACAGTTTTATTTAAAATTTAATTTAATAATGACGGTCTTGATGTGAGTATCTCTGCTTAGGCATTTGACAGATTTAAATCGCGAACAAGATCGTTCAAATCTTTCGATGTGATTATGTGTACTGTCAAATCTAAGGAACTAATATATTCTGAATCGCTATCTTCATGAAACCGCGACTTGCTCGGTCCTGGAATCCGAAGTGATTCCTCGCATTCCTCTGATTCTAAAGGATATGTCACTTCAATTTAAGAGACTGCAATTCTCAATTCGATTGGCGCTTGCACAATTAACAAAGTTTTAGAATTGTGTGGTTATGGGCAATTATATGTGACGTCTTCTAGTGTCGGCAAACTAGAAAATCTCTATATCTGTACAGACAATGGAATAATAAAAAAATATTGTATACCCACAAGCATTGTGAAATTAAACATATTAGAAACGTGTGCTTTCATTCTTTCTTTTAAATTTAACCAGACTGAGCCACAGCAACGTGGCCGGGTACAGTTAGTTGCCCGCATATTTGTGAACTACATAGAACCAGTTAGACAGGAAATAAACTTTGTGACAATTTTGACAGATCAGATTTACTTTTCAAGGCTAACTACTACTAATTTTTCTTGGTAATGTTTGATTTAGAAAATAATCATTAATATAACTCTAAAACTTATGAGAGATAGGCATAGGGAAAACTATACCTGTAGGATGCATGTTTGTTTACTTACTATGGCGTGCTCATATATTTAAAAAAGATTTATCTTTAATTATTTATTAAATGTTTAGACATTACTCCGAATCTTATACCTTTCACTGTCTCCAGTAGAAAAATGACGTAGTTCAGTTCAAATACGCCTTAGATATATGGTTTTAAAAAGTGCATTGAAAAAACAAAAAATTTCACAAAAATCAAAATAATTCAAAAACGGTTTATTTTTAATTTAAATTAAGGTCACCTTTTATATTTTTAGAAAATCTGGGAAGAAAACAAAATTTTTGGGAACAAACTATTTTATTGTTTATCAAAATATTCGTCTTTATGGTCTATACACTTTTGCATGCCTACGAACCAGTTCTCAAAACATTTTTCCACTCTGAAGGTTGTATCTCAGAAACATGGTTTTCAAAGTTTTCGACCGCTTCTTGGGGTGTTGAAAATCGCTGTCCACGAATTTTTTGTTTCACAGTTGGGAACATAAGGAAATTATTCGACGACAAGTCAGATGAATATGGACAATGTGACATTATTTCAACACTTTTCTCCTTCAAATAGTCAACTGTTAGACGTGCTGTATGGGAACTCGCATTGTCGTGATGAAGAATAATGCGACGTTTTCGGTAGTTCATCCTGATTTCGTCTATAACTTTTGGCAAACAAATTACTGTATACCATTCAGCGTTAACAGTTTTTCGATCCTCTAAAGGAACTGTTGCGATGTGTCCTGTACAGTCGAAGAAACAAGCAATAATTTTCTTGGAAGGGCTCCTTACACGAACACCTTTTGTGGGGTTCGGTTCGTCTTGGTACACTTATACAGTAGATTGTTGCTTGGTTTCGGGCACATACGCATATATCCATGTTTCGTCACCTCTGACGATGTTGTATACGGATTTTGCGGTTCCTACGTCAAATTTTTTGCGATTCTCTTTAGACCAATTGACACGAGCTGCTTTCTGTGCTTCGATCAAGTTATGTGGAATCTATCTGGAACATATTTTTTTTTAAAGTAAATGTTCATGTAAAATCGAATAAATTGCAGTCTGCGATATGCCAAAAGATGCCTCTACCTCACTGTAAGTCACATGTCGATGTTCTATCATTTTCCGCACAGCATCGATGTTTTTTGGAATCACAACAGTTTTTGGTCGGCCTCTACGTGATTCATCAGTCACTGAGGCACGACCGTGACGAAATACTGCAAACCAATTGTGAATTGTCTTCTCTGATGGTTCTTTATTACAAAAAGTTGACCGAAGCGATATTAATGCATTCTTGTAGAGTCCTTTTTTATAATCGTAAAAAATCATCCAACGAAAACCTTCACGAGTAATCTCCATTATTTTACAAACTCACTTAAAACCGTCACTGTCAACAAACTACTGACTCAATTTCTAAGCTATCGCGGATTTCTCATTGACAAATGCAAACTTTAAGAATATAGTAATTACATATTGCTATGAATAGTGGGTTAGAATGAAAATGAACCACTATTCACCACGATACTGTCCAACTTTGATGCTCAATCGGTTGACTTCTTTAATGAGACAGCTTTCCTCTCCGGGTTTCCAATGGAAAACGTGGAAAACATAAATGTATTAATTTACTTGAGCGCCACCCAAAATTTATTTGAGAATATTGTTAGTTTTTCAGAAGTTACAGTTAATCACACAAGTCGGAAGGTAAACAAAATAATATTCAGATCTTACTCAAACGAATCTGTTTATTAAAAAAAATAAAAAAAATTTGATTCTTTATAGAGCATAAAGAACTGTGTAAGACAAAATACACAAAGAGGTAAAATAATTTGCTGGTATTGACAGCTAAGCAAATTCAAACGTCCTCTAATGAATCGCGAACAAAATTAATACTAATAAATTCCAAAGATACCTTTATTCTTTTCACCCCTGACAAACAAACTCAAACGTAAACAGATAAAACTGTCAAACCGAACAAGTCTTTAACGCATGTGCAGATACCACACGTATAAAAACTCCAACCTTGATATCTGAAACGTTCTAGAATTTAACGTTACAAAAAAAATTTACTAGAAACGAAAAACTATCTTTGTCATCTATTTTAACTAATATTAAAATATATAGAAATTCATACAATAAATTATACAATAATAAATGCATACAATAAAGAAATAATATAATTTAATATAATGTAAAATAAAACTTACGTAGTTTTTATTTTTATAACCTTGAGAACACGTGAAGTAAGAGATTAATTAAATCAAAAATACGAAGTATACAAACTTGTATAAATTCGGTAATGAATTAAGCAAGCACAAACCACTATTAATTCAAAAACAAAAACCGAAATTACTTGAGATAAAGATAAAAGTGTTTTATCTTCAAATATGCGACTCTCTTACTTGGATATCAAGACGTGCCTGCGGATATAGCATGGCCAAACGCCGAACTGCAACCCTAATCAAAACTAAATCAAAATAAAACAGTAGTAGTATATGTTGAGCACTTGTGAAATTATTACACTATTAAACTTAAATAAAACACCTTATATTTTCACAAAACAATAGTATATTTAACTATATGTACATTTCATGTGCACTGCACACATCATCAGTAGTTACTATTTAAACGTATTATTTTCGAGTACATGTATAGTAAAAATATCTATTTTGGGTAGGGGTGTAAAAAATTTTTCAATTACAAATGGTTAAAAAACATGCAAATAATCGGAAAGTATGGTCGTATATTGTAAAAACTAAACTCTATTGAAATTCTAAGAAGGACAAATTTGGGAAGGACTGTTACATATGAAAAACAAGACATCTGGCTGTGTTGAGTTATATTAAATAACAATATAGTAACGTGAAAAGGATCTATTAATTATTAGATATTGTTGGTATACAATTTAAAAGTTTATTATTAATAGGTGACATGTCATTGTTAAGGAGGTAATTTTTGTATTTTTTCATATGTATGGCTTCCCACATGTCTAAATTTCTGCTGTTACATTTTTTAATTAATTTTACATTATCTAAGCTGAAATTATGTCCGGTATCTAAATGATGTAGAGCTAATGCTGATTTATCTACATTGTGAAGTTTTACATGAGCTAAATGTTCTTTGAAACGGGTTTGAATATTTCTTGTTTGGCCGATATATAATTTCGGGCAGGAATTACAGTTAATTCTGTAAATACCTGATTCTTTCAGTGGGTCTGTGCTAACTAACTTTGTTTGAAGGTATTGTTGTAACTTGTGAGTGTTGGAAAATGCAGGAGTTAGATTATATTTTTTAAACAATTTAGTTACGTTAGTCTGCCAACTTTTGTGAAAAGTAATTTTGCAATATTTTTTGGTATTACTCTTTGTATTTGGAGAGATATTTCCGAATTCGAACTTATGCGATCGAAAATAAATAAATGCAATTCTATTTTTACTTTAATAACTATTCATTGCTCAAAAGTTACTAATAAAATTATTATTTCTCCTTTGATAGTATTATCTTAATACTACGTAAATACAACGATCCACCTCGAACATGCACTAGTCAATATTTACCTTGCGAAATCGCACACAAGCCCATGGTCGAGGCAGCCGTGTACCTGCCAATTATTGTTATTTGAAAGTCCTGGCTTAGCTTTGTTAGCATCTCATTACTAATATATTTGCGAATGAATGGATTCGTGCAACCAGTCTACAGCCACTGTTGCCAGTTAATAATGGTAATCAAGCTTATGTTAGTACGTGTAGTAAACGTTGGATGTTATATACTGATGGTTTCATTATAGATGTGTTATCGTGTGTATGGTTATAGTACATACATGAATAATTATATACGTTCACATCAGGTGTTAAATACTGGATCTTGCCTCTTTGTCGCTTAGAAGCGTAGAATATAAGAGAGCCTCGTGGGGCAATACATAGTAAATTAATGATTTAGTAATGACAGTATGAGTATAACACACAATTTGAGCTCTTAGTTAATTTCTTATTGTTTTCTAACATTTTATTTGAAAGTGTAGCGGGTGGTCATGCCCTTGAATTTTTTAAATATATTGTACACAGAAAATAAAAGAAAATTTAAATATGTACATCTTATAAGATAAGAAACCGTTCCTGAGTAATTAATCTATGTTTCGTCCTATAAAAACTCATCGTTTCATCATAATACTCTTTTTGAATGATTAGTCATTCAAATAGAAGTGCTACCTTTATTTCGTAAAATATAATAAAATGTAAAAATTTTGGATTAGTTTTTCATAAACCTATTAACACAATTTAAGTTTTATAAGTATGAGAATGATTTGGCAGGAAGTAGACTCGACTATTGGCACCATTTTTCGGAGAAATTTAACATTATACTCCAATTTCGTAATTTTTTATGGTGGCAGGTTGTAACGCTTTAAATTTATTTCCTTATATTATATAGAGGTTCGATTTAAATTTCATCCTCTTATATATCTAAATAGGTTTTGAATTTCACAATTTTTATACTTAACGTTTTATTGCCAGGTATACCCGTTTACGTCACGAGTTGCTTCAATTTTCATTTTCACGTGTACATCTATCGCCCCCCCCCCCGTGTGGATAATTCTATCGAATCATTCCCGCCACCGTTTCCCGATGTATTCGATGCTTGAGTCAAGGATTCGATCACGAGCCGTATGTAGGAACGGTTGATTATGCTAGTGCATATTACTTACATTCCTGAGGGAATCATGTCTTAAGTAATTCTACGTGGTTTGATAAATCGCAAATTGCGGATAAAAACGTAGAACGTAAGTGGGTTTGAAATCGCCGATATCGTCCCGTTTGGATATAGAGGTAAAATGGAAAGGAAACCCTTCCTTTTGTTCTTGAGTTTGACGGCATCTCCGATACTCATGAAAACCCTCTGCACGTCGTAAACCAGGCGCCGACACCTTCAATTGATCTCAAGCACAATATTCGCGCCGGACGGATCATATCACCAGCTTCCTTGGCATGTTCGTACCCATGGACAACATGGACGACGCGTGGACTCGTATGATTTAATTTTTTTTTGTATAAATTTTTGTCTCTCTAAATACCGTTCAGACGATTAAAAAAAATCATATATTTTCTAGTATTAGAGTTTTAAATTTAGTATCTGTTTAATTTAAAATATCTAGTAACGTTTGGTAAGTTAATATTATATTTGGATATTTTTGTAATTATTTGTCGTCTAAAACCCATTTTGATTTCAATTTAATTTGCTTAGGTGTTTTATAATAGTTTTACCGTAATATTTTCTATTCATTTACCGTTTTCTCATTCTCTTTAGAATATTCAAAATTCAATTTTAATGTGAGAATTTTTTCTTGTCTTAGATCATATTTATTTTTTTGATGTGCAACATTTCAGATTTTTTTACATATACAGTGTGTTCATATACCGGGTGTCTCAGTTATTTTGTTCCAATGGCGTACCTCCGTTATCTAGTAAAATAAAAATTTGATATTTGGGACATCTGATATACACCTAATGTTCTTTAAATTGGGCCTAACTGTCATACGACCCCAACTTTTTTATTTTAAATAGCACTCTGTATATTTTCTCCAAAATTTGAATTCTACTAAAAATTCTCTTTCCCGTAAAATATCACACTTGGTATTTAGACTTCAAAACAGAGATGAAATTGCATTTTAAATATTAAAAAAATTGGGATTGTACAAAATTATGAAAAGCATGTTCATTAATTCGTATTTGAATTTAAAATAGCAAAAATACACTTCCCAAAAATGCATTTTTAAGATCTCTGTAAGAAAGAATATACATTTGGACATGAGTGCTTTACAAACATTTTATTGAAAGTCAAATAACAGAAAATTAATGTTAAATAAATAACAAAAATATTATACTTAATTTTATTCATACAGTAGTGGCTCCAAACTTGAACCGTGAGCGCCAGAAGATATGCTAGGGAAAATGTTCAAAATGTTACAAATGTCCATTTGCTTCAATGCAGCATTTGACTCAATGAAAAAGTTCCCCAAAAGTAACACTTCTTAATACCTCGGCATTAAGAGCTGCGCATTCATTCCTAATTCTATTTTTTAAATCTTCCAAATTTGCAAGAGGCGTGTGGTTTACCCTATCCTTCAAATACCCCCATAGAAAATAATCTATCGGCATTAGATCAGGTGATCTTGCAGGCCATCTTATTGGTCCACGTGCCTATCCACTTATTAAGAAAAATCGGATTACGACAATCAGTTACAATTCTAGAAATGTGAGCGAGAGCCCCATCATGCGGAAAATACGTGTTGGAACGTATATTCAACGGACCATTTTCAAGAAAACCTGGAAATTCGCTCTGAAGTAATTCTAAATGTGCCTCACCAGTTCGTTCATAAAACTTTGGTTCAATAATGTATCCATCGATCATGCCACACCATACATTAGCTCCCCTAATTCTCTGAAAGTTGGTATCTTTCATCCAATGAGGATTTTCAACTGACCAATAATGGCAATTGTGTCAATTTACGATTCCATTATTATGAAAGCGGCTCTCATCTGTCCATAATATTGAGCTAATAAAGCTAATAATACAAAGGCGTCACGGGAGTCGCTAGACATGCAAGAAACGCTAGTCCTCTGTCATAATCATTGGTTCTAATCCTTGAAGCAGGTGAATTTCGAAATGCCTGAATTTGGATGATTTTAGGATTCGTTGAATAGATGAACGACAGATACCAATCACTTTCTGCTTCAATTTCTCGAATTGAAATAAGCCGATTACTAAGCACATTTCTGAAAAAAACAATATTGTGCTTTTTATCACTAGCAGTCTTTCTTTTAAAAACAGTTTTTTTCTTTGAAACGACACCACATGTCTCCAAATTTGAAGCCAGACGTGTAAAATACATAGCGCTTGGCATATGTCTGTCAGGATACCGCTCTCTGTAAACACGGAAGGCATCACGACTGTTTTTTCTACATTTCCCATAAATGAGGATCATATTCAATTTTTCCTCATTTGCAAAATCGTCGTTATTCATTTTAAATACAACTTTGTTCGAAGCAAGTTTGAAACACATTTTAATATCACTTGTCAAAGTGAACTGTCAAAGTTAATAAACAAATAATGTCAAATTTTGCTTTAGTTTCCATAGATCGCTTTGGTTACTGCGATCCCAATTTTTAAATATCTAAAATGCAATTTCATCTCTGTTTGGAAGTCAAAATACAGAGTATAATACTTCATGAGAAAGAAAATTTTCAGTAGAATTCAAATTTTGGAGACAATATACAGGGTGCTATTTAAAATAAAAAAGTTAGGATCTTTTCCGGTTAAACCGGAAGTGAAAGAATATGAATGTTAGGCTCAATTTAAAGAACATTAGGTGTATATCAGACTCTCGAAATTTAAAATTTTTATCGGAGGTACGCCATTAACAACATAACTGAGACACCCGGTATAGTGTATGTTTTATTTTACTCTCTTATTCTGAACAGAATTTTGTTTTATTGATATGAACGAGAAGTAAATTGTTAATATACGAGTTAACCGTTATCGAGCCTTTTTCTTTACTTTCGTTTAATTTGTTTTTTTATCATTAGCAAATTGGAGTTTGATCCTTTATTTGCAGGTACCCTGTGCAGCATTTTGTCGTTTCTTTTTGTATTTAGCGTTCGTGTTTTCGTAGTCTGTATGCGCATATGCCTAAGATCGCGCAATCCCTTTTCTCCGTTTTCAGACTGAGCTTCTGTAAGCAAAACGGAGTGGCGCTACCTACCATCTTTTATTTTAGTCACCCACATGGACTAGTACGGATTTAGTTTTGTTTTGACAATCTTCAGACGCCATCGCTGTGCCTGCCCGCGCCATAAGTAGCAAGGTGCAATTTCATTAATTTCTGACATTGTTTGAAAGTTACAGCCGTATGAATAAGATATATAAATAGGAAATACTAAAGTTCATAAACTTGCAATTCCTGGTGCAATCCACTATTTTGTTTTTAAATGACTTCCAATGAAATTTTTGCTAATATCCATTAAACTTTAGGTGATAATGCTCTTTAGAAAGCCACAATTTACTGCTGAGTTGCGCGATTTAAACGTGGTGATACGAGGATTGTAGATTATCTGCGACCAAGGCCATTTAAACTAAAAAAAAACATTCCTGAAATGATCAATAATGCTTAATAATAATTAATCATAGTATTTTGAACAATCGAAGAATCAAGGAGATAGTTAACATCATGAGCATATCGACTGATTAGATCAAATTACTTGAGGTGGCCGTAAGGCCTATTCCACTGCGACCTTATAGATCAATTGTGGTCCTTGGACCTCCTTAGAATACTTCTTCTAGCTCTGCTCCTTTAATTAAGCTTAGCAACTTCGAGTAGCATTTCATATATCTGTTGACCTTACAATGTGCTTACTATCATATTAACAGATGTTCTGTCTCTATTTAGAAGGTCCATTGTATAGTTAGGCGAATGTTCTCTAAAGAACTGTTTTACCTGTCTTTGACCTGGGGAGTTCTTCCACCTTTTCATAGATCTATTTTCAGCCCACTTTTTAATGACTGTTTTAATAATTGTTTTGCAACGCTAAAATAAGGCTCCGGTCCTATGAAAGCTGTAGACGAGGCCTGTTAAATCAATTCGTTCGCCTTCTTATTAGTGCTAGGGCTTTCGTGCTCTGAGACCGAGGCCAATGCCACTTGTGAAGACAGAGCTCGTTTAGGGCAGACGCATAACCACATACAAGCCAAATTTAACTTGTACTGAATCCAGTATCTTTAGCATTGCTTGGCTGTTAGAAAAGACGGCTATTTGTTTCATCTTGTCTATTAATTTCCCAACGAAATGATGCAATGCGGCCATTTCCGCTTGAAATACCGAAGTATCTCTAGTTAGGCTCACTTGAATCATCGTTCCTTCTTTGAGCCCATATGTTCCGGTTTCAACACCTTTTTATGTTCTAAAACCGTCAGTATACCAACGAGATTCCGCCTGGACAGGGGACCTTTTTTCCACTCGTCCCTATATTTCATATCAAAATTAAATTTCTGAACCATGGCATTAATCGATTTCCCTGTAATGGGATGTGCCTTGAGTTCTTCTATCAACTTATTATGGTTAATGCCGTGAATTTGGCTCATGAGTGTTTGGCCGTACATTAGTCTCAAAGCTACTGACCTTGCTTGTGGTGGTAAATTTAGTATCACTTCTAGCGGTAAGAGTTGTTCTCGATTGAATGCGTACAACACATTTTACATGTAAAATTGTACAAATCCAAGGTGTCAGCGAGGTAAATGCCGCGAATCTTGAATTGTGAACAAACACATGAAATAATGCGAACGTTAAGCAATAATTTCAAGCTGTTTAACAAGAACGATGGTGATTTTTTCAGAAGATTTGTGATGATTGGTGAACCTTAGCTTCAATACTATGTTCCTAAATCCAAACAGCAATCTAATCATGGTAGTTTCCGCCCAACACGAGACATTTCATTTAGCGACTAAGGTGATGGTTTCGATTTTTTGTGATCCGAAAGGAATCATTTTAATAGATTATCTTGGTAATAGCCAAGCTTGTAATAAACCATATTATGCCACTCTACTAGAGAAATTTAAAAAATAAAGTTCTGAAAAGCGACCAGAAATAGCCCAAAATTTTTTGATTCATTTCGGCACCGCGCCTTCTCTGAAGTTCGCGAAAAATAAAATCAATTGAGATTGGGCTCTTCATCAGATTTAGCCTCAAGTGACTTCTACTTATTTTATAAACTCAAACTCAAATTTTTTATTATACACGCTGAATTAGAGAGCAAACGGAAGGTCGGTTGTGCTTTGATATGTCCAAGGCCTTCGATCTTGTAGACGACTGATTGCTGTTGGCAAAGTTGTTTTCCTATGAAATACGTGGTTTGAAGTTTGATTGGAAAAATTTTTTACATACAGGATAGATTGCAAATTGTAACATTAATTGATATGTATAACAATAAAAAAAAGTCTAATCCTGCTGCAGTTATAAAAGGAGTTCCACAGGGATTTATCCTTGGGCCTTTCCTATTTCTGATATTTATAAATGATCTCTTGTGTTGAAAATGACATTTTTCAGTACGCGGATGATACGTCATTGATCATATCGGCTCATATTTTAAAGATTTGTCTGTATGTGGACGTAAAAATGCACGAGTGAAGTTCAATTGGTGTGCTGTCGTTGAATTGCAAGAAAACAAAAATATTAGTTTTTGATCATCAGAGAACTATTCAAATAGAGAGTCTGTAGATTAGATTCAATAAAACGATGCCAAACAATTTCAATCTGTAAGATTTTTAAGTTGTATAATTGACAGTATAGTGTGCATTTCTGAATTGTGTAAGGAATTATGTTCTTTGGTACATGCTATGGAAAAATTTAGAATTGCATCTACTATTAAGACACTTACTTTTTTATGACAGTTGTATTGTGTCAAGATTAAGATACGGAAAATGACATTACTTTAGCATGATTGGTTCAAGTACGTTGGAGTTGAAGGGAAATATGCTGAAATAATTATTTTTCAACATATTTCCCTTCAAGATTAATGGCATAACACATTTATTTAATTTCGAATATCACTTCCTACGAAATTATCCTTAACGCCTGGACATATGATAATTTGCAAGACAGGATTTTCAACAATTATAAATGTGGATTAGGCAGTTGATAATGCTACGACGTATGTTAATTTTTGTAGAACTTTGATCTTCAATTGAATATAACGACTTTTTTATGGGCTTATACCTATCGAAGAGAATTTGTTCAGAGAAGTTTTGCAGTAGATTGTTTACGTTATTTTGAGAATATACGTCAGAATGAAACAAGTTCAATGATATGGAAATGTACAACGGATGGCAGAGGAACGGTTATCCAAGCAAGCGATGGAATGGAACCTACGAGGAAAGTCAACGAGAGGGAGAACTAGAAGAAACTGGAGGGAAGGAATTGACAAGTAGAACAACTAACGCGAAAACAGGGACCAATAGAGATTGGAGATCAAAAGACAGGGGAGAACGTTTTAAACGGATACATGACGTCATGGTTATTCTATAAAAGTGAAAGATTGGAAAATATTAAAGTGTTTTGAAATTCCAATCATTTAAACATCTAAATACAAAAAATCATGAAGATAAAAATCGAGTTTGCGAGTGTTAATTTTTGACAACTTCAAGTCTGGATTAACTCGGCATGTTCAGTAGCTACCGTCAAATGCTGCTATAATAAATTTCGTCTTGGGTCGTAAATTTTCGAAGGATCAATCAACATGTTCAAAAACACATGCCACTGAAAAAGTCATTCTGATTGTCTGCATTATGATCATTATATTACTGTTCACTTGATACAAGCAAAACAAGCGTAAATATTATTTTGCACGAACATTTTGGGGTACGGAAGCTATGTACTGAATCTTAACATCATAACTTAATACCAGTCAATGGATGTGTCAATTGATAGAAAGCTCTTGTTTACAATTGATTTTCGCCGTTTATAAAACTAGATGAAAGTTTAGTCTATTTATATAACTTCGAAAAAAAGTAGGAGTCGGTTTTTGAGTTTTCTAAAATGAGTCTGTTCAAATGAATGTTGTTCGTGAAAAATCCGTAACAAGAAAATGGTCATTAATTTCTTCGGTATCATTGCGCATGTGGCAAATACAGTGCGTTCGAAAAGTCGCGCACGTCAAAATAAATGTATACATGTATTTTATAATTTTTTATAATTATAACAAGTTTTTATAACCTCATATCGCTAACATTTTACGCGTTTTACATTATATGCTCAAAATGGCTGATTTGTTCGTAATGCATGCATGAACTCGTTTTACCATGTTTGATGTCACTTTATGCAGTACTAAATCTCTGTTATTATGTTAATCCTTAGTTCATCCAGCGTGTGCGGTCTGTTTTTCAAAACCCTTCCTTGAAAGTAACCAAGGAAATAATCTGGAGACGTTAAATAGGGAGAACGTGGAGGCCATAAACCTTTAGAGATGTCCTAAAGCTGACGTAAGAAATGCACTACTGATATGCATGAAATTTTAACTTCTTCACCGCTCTGAGCGCTGTCATACGAAATTTGAGTGTGTGTTAATAGTCTTCTCAAGCTTCTTGAAGGCGAACGCAGGATCACATTTCTAATCTCAACCAGTTTAGCGTCTGTCAAAATGGCCAGTCTCCCAGTTTTGCAACCTGTCCGCATTCATAAAAACCGGCGATTAATCTTGTTATTGTCGAATTGTTAGGCACTATGGCATCTGGATATTTCCCATGAAATTCGTCTGAAACACGTGCATATGAATGACTGGAGAAATATTGTTCAACAATGAAAACTCGTTGCTTCTGGAGAAACAATATGTTTACGAAGCAGTGAACTCTACAATGTTAAAGACGTCATGTGTCAAATTTCCATTACAATGGCATCTAGTTTGTTGTCTGTAATACCTGTGGTGCTATCTTGCGGTAGCCGATAGAAATAATTCAACGAAACGACTATTTATAGAAACGTTTATTATGATTTGCGCGCCTTTTAGGTATCTTTGATAACTCCGAATGATTATAAAACCGTAAATTATGAATGATACACTATGGTGTGCTTACCTGAAGTGTTCTCTAAGATCCATAACAATCAACCAAAAGCTTACACATCGCCGCTTGAAGAGTTAAGCAAAGTATTAAATTGGTGGATCATTCATATAGTCCCGAAATAGCATACCTTAATTTCTTTTTATTCTCACATATCAAAGATAAGTTGCGAGTAATGTGTTTTACTTCATCCAATGAAGTTGCTGGTTATTTTAAAAGTCATTTAAATGAAATACCACAATATGAAAGAAACTCATTCTATTGAATGCTGTAATGCATCGACTGAAACTTTTGGAAAAACAAAAAATAAATTCAAATAAAAACTTCACTGCATTAGGTCCATCATGAAAAGAAAGCAATTACTTGAATCAAGTTATGAAATCTGAAAATTTAGTTTATCTAATATTGGACTAAAAATGGTATCTTATGGAACTTCTCTCTTTTCGTGATTTTACTTAATCTTTATCTTTAGTTAAATAAAAAAATATAGCCTAAGATCAAAAGAAGTGGGTCGTGGTTCAGAATCTTGAAAGCTCGACTATAATCCAACAGTCAATACTGAGGCCTTTCCAGCCAGAAGATCATCAGAAATGCAAAGTAATGCAGTTTTACAAATTAATTATCTCTATAAAATTATTTGCGTAACTAATTTAACAAAAATTATACGATAATCATGCTGTATTTAAATAAATATTTAAACATTTTCAAGTAGTAGTTTTACACCTGATAACATCTTTAAGTTTATCTTTAACCGATAAATACGTTAATAATAAATTTCCTGACCTGCCTTGCAGGCAGGTCTATTCAACTCGAACAGCAAACGGTGAAGTATTTACTTTCAGAGTGTACTTTCTCGCTAACAAGAAACTCCTTAAAAGTTTTCAGGAGATTATGACTTGCCTTTCTTATTTTCTTGTCCGTTTTAGCTTACCTTTTTTTTCTCTAAAGGCGAAGGATCAGAGAAACTAATTTTTTAAAAATTGGATAAAATTTTAGTGCTAATAAGATTCTTCGTGTGTTCATTTCGTTTATTTAGTAACTAATATCATTATATTTGTAATTACTAAATCATATTATAGTATATAGACAATAAAAGATATAAATAAAGTATATTAGCATGAAGTTTGAGAAAAATAATAAATGTTAGAACAAAATCATCATAATTGGAGTTGAAATACATGTTAAAAAGAGAATTAATATAATGTAATAATTGCAATTCTAAATACGAGGGATGTTCTCAGAGTTCTGAGAATTGTGCTCTAATTAAATTACGCAAAACTTATAGGCAATGCTATCGGTGATAGACAAGTCTTGAGATATTTATGCAGCTATCCAGCGCAATATCGTTCAGTCTGATTCAGGTGTTCGACCGATATAGACGCATTTTCGTAGCACTGTTTATGTAACCATGGAAGATGCGGCTAAATCTCAAAGAGCAATAATTTTTTTGTGGAAAGAGCGCGTGAAACTTCCGAAATTATTAAACGTCTGCAAGAAGTGTTTGGTGAGTCTGCAGAATCTAAAACTTCAAGAGCTGTTAACCCGTTACGGTGATGAATTTTGGCAACGGGTAATAAATAACCACTGACGAAACGTGGATTCCTTATTTCAATCCTGAGACCAAAAGCCAATCCAAAGAATGGCGTAAACTCATAGAAGGCCCTCCACTTAAAGTGCGTGCAGTTTCGTCTGTTGGAATGGTAATGCTTACTGTATTCTGGAATTGCGAAAAGACTATTTTTATGGATTATCTGGCGAAAATTGCTACAATTAACGCAGAATGTTATTCGAACCATTGCGGCAGGCATTTATCAGAAAACGGTCTGAGAAATTGCGTAAGCGTCCATTATTGTAACAGGATAATGCAAAATTGCACACCGTAAGAAAAACGAAGGATGTTTTGAACGATTTACGATGGGAATTGCTTCTGAATCCACCTTATTCACGGGATCTCGCACCCAGTGATTTTTATCTGTTCCCAGATTTGATAAACGTTCGTTTTGAGAGTTTAACTGACGTAAAACGTACCATAAATAGGTGGATTGAGAAGACACAGAAAAAGTTTTTCGAGGACGATTTAAAAAAATTAATTTATGTAATAAAAAAATGTATTCAATTAAATGGCGATTATGTAGAAAAACCACATTGTAATATTGATGAAAACACAAAATAAAAAATAATTGTAGCTAAATTCCCAGAACTATGGAAACATCCCTTGTACATGACATAATGTAATTTTGTTAGATGAAAGGCAAAGTTAATGGATAAATATGTTTCAAAATAAAGAAATTTTATGTATTATTATTATACAGGGTTATCCAGAAAGATGTTACCACTCATATGGAACTACCTAATTTTTAATTTAATTTTTTTTTTTTTAGTTTGAAGACAAAATATGGCCACCCGACTTACTTTGGAAGAGAGAAGGAAGGTAGCGTCTTGGATGGAAGTGTTTGGGTCACCCTCAGTAGTAAGACAAAAATTTCAGAAATGGTTTCAGAAAGAACCTCCAAGCCGTTTAACTATCCGTCGAGTGCTTGAAAAATTTGTGCGCACAGGGTCTGTCAGTAATGACTGTAAAGGAAACAGTGGACGTCCCAGAACTATTCGAACGGAAAATAACATCATAAATGTACAAGGTCGAATAATTAACAGCCCAAGAAAATCAAGTACGAGATTAGCATTGGAAAGCGGAATCTCGCGGACAAGTGTTCTGAGAATTCTTCACCTCGATCTGGGAATGAAGCCGTATCACATTCAAATGATTCAGGCTGCAGAAGTGATACTAGAAATAACGAACATAGACCCTAATGTTGTGTTCTTCATGTCGGATGAAGCCACATTTCATATCAGTGGCAACGTCAATAAGCACAATTGCAGCATTTGGAATACAGATAATCCTCATGAACTAAGAGAGCACACTCGCTCCACACCGAAAGTTAACGTATGGTGTGGCATATCGAAGTTTGGAGTGCTTGGTCCATATTTTTTTAACGCCCAGACTGTAACGGGAGATGCGTACCTGGATATGCTGCAGAATTTTGTTGTAGACAATCTTCCCCTCCGTATCTTAACATCTGGTTACTTTCAGCAAGACGGTGCACCACCACATTATTCCTTAGCGGTTCGACATTACCTAGATCAAACATTTGGTAAACGTTGGATTGGAAGAGGTGGACCTTTGTCTTGGCCAACACGGTCGCCAGACTTGACCCCTGGCGATTTCTGGCTATGGGGAATGTTGAAAGATCGCGTGTATGCTACAAAGCCTACTGACATTAAAGACCTGAAAGAGCGCATACTAACAGTAGTCCGCTCTATACCTATGGAAATGTGTGAACGAGCTATGACCTCTATGGTGCAAAGATTTCACTCATGCATTGAAAATCAAGGAGTACAGATCGAACGAGTGCATTAGGTCTATTTTGATTTGTGTACATAATGTGTTACTTATTAAGTTACTAAAATAAAAGTTTTTCCCGTATAAGTGGTAACATCTTTTTGGACAACCCTGTAATATTACATTATTATGATGTAAATATAAATACGAAGGCGGATTAATATATAAGGACTCCAACAACTCCATTGTGTGAGTAGTGGGGATAGAAACAAGTACTAACCCGTAAACGGTAATTTTGAGTATCTCGCCTTAGCAAGCAAAGCTTCATTTTCCTGTGTACTGTCGTTGAGTAACAGTGTCATATAATATGAGTTCGATTTCTGAGATGCGTAGCACGCAACGAGCTGTGATAGAATTTGTAACGCTGGAAGGTAGCGCGTCTATCGAAATTTACAGGCATTTCAGAATCTTCGCCAGTGGTTAGACGACCAAACTCTTGTCATAGAGGCGAAATGAAGGTGTTTGACGAAAAGCGATCAGGTCCATCAGTATCAGTGACGCATGAGAAGAATCAAAGACAAGTGAATGCACTGATTAATCACTAACGAACAACACCACACCGCATTGCCGAAACGATGAAGACAGTGGACCAGCCTGAAATTCAAGGTTGCTGTTTGCAATTGGATTAACAGTAAGCATGAAAATTTTATTAAGGACTAACTGAACACACGTGACTTCGGATGTGACCTTCGGCAAAACTTAGACGCAGTTTTTAATAGAAATCCATATTTAATAACATTGCGGCAACTGTGTATGGGGACAATGCCTCAAAATCTAACTGCTAAATACAGTATGCACCTATAATCAGCTGCGATGTAGAAAGGATGTTTTCTATCTACAAGGATGTATTTCATTCAAAGAGAACAAATTTTACAAAAAAGAACCTTGAGAAAGTATTGCTGGTTAATATTAATACTCCTTTACTCAACTTTAACTACAAAATGAACAAATAAAAATGTTATATAATGAAACAGATATGCAAAATACATATCCGTAACTGTAAACATGGACAAACACCTCGTATTTTTAGCATTTACTTCTGTTCAATACATATGTTTCAGCCATCTAGGCCTCATCGGTTGAACTAGTGAAGCAATGTATATACAAATTAATACAGATCTGTTAAACAACGGATCTGTATCTGTATCTACATTTACGCTAAAATCGTCTCCAAGCCATAACCAGTTTCGTTCTATCAGGCGACACCAATATAATCAGTGACATCTGACGGAAGAAAGCGACCGGGCCAGAAAAGACGACCTTCCGCTCGAATAGCAAGGCTATTACGAAAAAGCGGAAAAATACGTATATTGGTGCTGTCCATTAACACGCGCCAGATGGCGGTAAATATACAAAAAAGGGATATTTATCAATACGTTTTGCACGTATTACGCCGTTGTTATATAATGAAACAGATATGCAAAATACATATCCGTAACTGTAAACATGGACAAACACCTCGTATTTTTAGCATTTACTTTTGTTCAATACATATGTTTCAGCCATCTAGGCCTCATCGGTTGAACTAGTGAAGCAACGTATATACAAATTAATACAGATCTGTTAAACAACGGATCTGTATCTGTATCTACATTTACGCTAAAATCGTCTCCAAGCCATAACCAGTTTCGTTCTATCAGGCGACACCAATATAATCAGTGACATCTGACGGAAGAAAGCGACCGGGCCAGAAAAGGCGACCTTCCGTTCGAATAGCAAGGCTATTACGAAAAAGCGGAGACGGATGGCTTGGAGACGATTTTAGCGTAAATGTAGATACAGATACAGATCCGTTGTTTAACAGATCTGTATTAATTTGTATATACATTGCTTCACTAGTTCAACCGATGAGGCCTAGATGGCTGAAACATATGTATTGAACAGAAGTAAATGCTAAAAATACGAGGTGTTTGTCCATGTTTACAGTTACGGATATGTATTTTGCATATCTGTTTCATTATATAACAACGGCGTAATACGTGCAAAACGTATTGATAAATATCCCTTTTTTGTAAATAAAAATGTATTTCGTATTTTCTAGATCACCACCTGTTTGTTTTCCAATTACATAAATAAAATTAGAAACTCTTTAAACATACAAATTTTCAATAGTACGCCTGTGGGCGATGAGTAATCGACCTCTCGTGTCCGGTCCATAGTCATTAGTTTTGAAGTTACTGGATTTATTCCATAAGTTGTTTCCACACAGTATAACTAAATAAGTACGAGTACATAGCTTTAAATATCGAAAATATACGGAGCGATTTTTTTAATAAATATAAAACAAATAAATATATAAAAATATACTAAACTTAACAACTGTATTGCCAGTTTCACCTGATACATCAGTATCTATTGAACATACTAATTTCTCAAAAGCTCGCGGTTTATTCAAGATCTTAAACAATAAAACATCATCCCTTTGCACGATTATAGAACGCGAAGAACACATAACAATACGACACGCGATTACGGTCATAATTCAACCACTTCGGAACGTAATCCACCGAAATACCAAACTTTATGGCAGTTGACAAAGTTTAAACAGTAAATACGTTAGTTATAGTTCTTCGTACTTTACAGTTGTACCTTATCTAGTAGCCGGAGAGTTAGATTTACATAGATAATTCGACTGAGAAATTTGTCAACATAAATATATCACCACCACAAACTGAGTAGAGGCGCCCAACAATAGCATAGTAAAAGCAGTGAAAACGACGGAAGCTTCAAGATTCGTCGTCGTCGCCGTCTCTGCAAATTATCCACAAACGTTACGACAAATTATACAATAACATTGATTTAATGCTACAACAATAATCATTATGGTTGGCTCTTTGATGAATATGCATGCGTAAATTTCGTTTACATAACGTAACACGCACCTTTGGCATTAATTAGCCATGGAATTTATTCAATATATGCATGAATTATTCTAAAATAATTTATTTATGAGGTTTATGACTGCGGGGGAGATTTAATGTCAGTATAAACAGGATAGATATAATCATAAATTACTTTTTGAACATGGCGGATTTTATTATTATCTTTCAAGGTGAAATTTATTTATCAATAAAACTAATAATTTATTAATTACAGAATATATAGCAGTAAAATGAGACACGCAGAACCTATGAGCTAGTTTCCAATAACACGAGGGCGCCTAAGTAATTCTCAGTATTTAGTAAGCCTGACGAAAGAGAGCAGTACTAAAAAAATGTTTTTAAAGTTGATAATCCATCAAAAATTGCGTTCATTTCGATCGTAAGAATACTTGTTATTTGGCTAGAGAGTGTATTGTTTTTAACTTATTTTGAATCATGACAAAATGTAACATCGATACCGTAATTAATTTCCTATTTTTAGAGAATAGAATAAATTTATAAATTAAAGTTTACATAGATCAATCAGTGTGTTTGACGAACAAGGCAGTCGACACCCAACACACGTGTGTACTCTAAACATGATTAAAAAAGTACCTATATGAAATGGTGCTAGATGGATGTCGACTAAAAGTGCGTGAGATAGCACATCTCATCTGGATCAGTGGTTTTGACTGTCAATAATGAATTGAGTGAAAAATGATATGCAAGATAAATGCCACATTTGTTGACTGTGTATCAAAACTATGGACGAGTACACATTCCAGTCCTCAATTTAGCGAAGTTAAGACATGACTAGAGAGCGGACTCGACCGATTGATGATTCATAGCCCATAGGCGTCTGCCTTGTGTTCGCAATAGGTTTGTTTCTGTAAGCAATCCGTGAGTTTCGATCATTTTGATACGTGTGGCTATCTGCACTAGTGGCACATATCTACTTATGCAGTTAATGTATCTGTCAATGCACAACAGAGCGAATATAATAAACAGTTTGGTAACCGGCAGCAACTACTGCTGAAACAAAAGTAATGCTGACAGGCGAAATGCGTATCGAATTTTGAATGAAAATAATTTACAAAGAACAAAACTCAAAAATATGTTTTTTTGTGAAAACTGAAAGTGTAAAACATTACTATGAACAACTAAAATTTGTTCATGGTGTTCCTGTGTTAAATTATTTCTTTTACATGTTAAAACGTCTTTAAATATAGAAAATGACCGTTCCACATCGCAACTGGTGATGGGTGCGTGATTAAAATGTTGCAAAAGTGCACCATACTTCGAATGTATAGATTTTTGAATCGGCTCTGTGCAGAATTGATATAATATATTTAAATCTGGATTTCTGCAAAATATGCGTCAATTTTTTGTCTTTGTCTTTGAGAAATATCTTTTTAAATGATGAAACTAACTTATCAACATTTGGAAAATGACCTCTGGATGTATTCACATAGTCTGTGTAGTGCATGTGGTGCACAGGTAACGTGTAATATATAGGGATAAGATTGCTTTAATAACTTCCCTGTTGTTAACGTATAATCTGCATCAGTCAAAAATAATAGCATCTTGTTTTTATAGTTGTTGTCCGATGGCAGAATATTATGAATGCATTGATCAATTACTTCTGCAGCTGTTTCACCATTTACGACTGGCAATATTTTAGTTGCAATTAAGTATGGTTGGTATGATGTTGTCGGATGAAAAATACCAACAACTACATCTAACACATATCGTCCCATTGTTTCCGTTCTTTCGTCCGCACTTACCCAAAGATAATGACCAGATAGGTTGGTTCGTATTTTTTCAATGATTCTCAAATAACATTTTGGTAAGTGGTATTTACGTAAAGTAGATTTATCTGGTATATGACGATCAGTATATTTTGTAAGAAACCTCTTGAGGACTTGATTGTTAATCTTTTTGAATGGGATATTGGCCGCCATGAAAGCTTCGCACAGTTCTTCGTTAAAAGTGTCAGGAGCAGATGGTCATATGTTATCTTGATGAGTTTTCGAAGAAACATGTCTCTGCACATTACACTTTCGTGGACGCTTAAAATTTAATAATCAGGCACTGCAATATATCTCGGTATCATTAAGAATATGTAATCAATCTGTATGGGCTCTAATCCATCCTACCATTGTCACCCTACGAGAATTCTCCATAGTTAATGAAAAAAAAATAGAAATACTAAGTACAGAAAGATATGAACTAAAAAGAAGAAACAAGTGATAAAAACACACAATGTTGTATTAGATTTACACTTTATTTAATAATATTTAATAATGACTATATAACAGCTGTTTCACCGTACAACGGTTTCTTCAGATATAACAAGCGGTACTATAAAACATTTTACTTAAACGTAAATATTTTTTATTTTATGGCTTAATGGTAATAAAAAAAAAAAAAAAAAATATTTACGTTTAAGTAAAATGTTTTATAGTACCGCTTGTTATATCTGAAGAAACCGTTGTACGGTGAAACAGCTGTTATATAGTCATTATTAAATATTATTAAATAAAGTGTAAATCTAATACAACATTGTGTGTTTTTATCATTTGATATGGATTTACATCAAGTAAAGGCAGAATCGATTCAAGAAGAAACAAAGACTACTCTAAAAATAAGGTAGTAAATTAAGCTCAATATTTATAAAAAATTAGAGGATAAATATACAATATAACAATATAAAACGAATTTTTTAAAATACTAATCGTTGTAACCAAATAACACTGAAAGAAACGAAACCAGGAACTATCCCTTGTAGAAGAGAATAGAAAATACACTTTGGAAATTAGCGGATATAATTTTTTAAGCGATTATTTCAATGAAGTCATCGAAATAATATATAAATATATATTCCGTCTTACATGCCACTGTTGAATTAAATTTATGAAGGAATACACACATTGTACTATTCATAACGACGTAAATAACATCTGCTCTACGAATGCAATCGAGCAAGCAAATAGTGGGGCTGATATAACATGCATACTATACCTGATACCGCCACAACGTTTTATCGGGGCAATTAATAATTCAATCACTTCAGTCCGCTCTCTGATAATTTCTTATTAATATATGTGACAATTAGTCTGCATTTAGTATAACAAAGTTGGTATAACCTCCAAATTCACAAACCTAATTCACACCATGCAAAGATAAATACAATGTTATTAAATGTCAATTTGATGGGTTTTTTTGTCCGCAAGTTTATACATGTTACCGATAGCGATTAAGATTATTAGTCTAAAATACCGATATGCACTGATACGTATACTTATAAGTGAATAATAGTAAATAATGAATAAAGTTATAAATTTATAAAACGTGCTGGAATACTTACCGTTTTAACCATATATACATAATTCGGACACAAATACGTCACCATTTTTTCCCGTGTATTCTTTGCACTATTCGCATGCTTTATATTTCGTTGTATACGAGAGCGGTATTCCACAAATTTTGCATTTTATTGTAGTACCAGCGTAAACTAAATCCGGAAATCTCCTTATTAATTTCTGTGCAGAACAGTATTTTTGTAGTCTTCGACATTATTGATTTATTATTTTTATTTTTATTTCATACGAAATTACTGTACTATATCGCAGCCACCTTGAGATTGGACACATATCGGAAACATATTGCCATGGTTTTTTCCCTAAACCATATTTTTAAATTTTATTATAAATCTTTGTACCATTATTTTGAATTTGTATGTATATTTCTTGTGCCTGGTGCAAAAATTAATTTTACTTGCGAAGCCACCGCGGTTGATGTGGACCGAGGTCAGACACAGTTTAACAGTAAGACAAGAGCGTTTATTTAAAAGTGTATAATTTTATATTGAAAGTAACTTCGGTTTGAATTTCAGTTTAAATAGTTGATTGTGTTTGTATTTCAATTTCCCGTTGATTCTACGAGATCTTGTTCTCGTATTTTTTATTGCAATTGATTATAACGTATTCTTGTCTACGTGTCTCATATATATATTTTTTTATGTAAGTAAAAATATATATATATATATTTTTAAAGATATCTTATTTATTCAAAAGATTTGAATATTGTATTTCTATTATATTAATATTGTTGTATTGAGATTTAGTCTTAATTAATTGAGATAGATGACAAAGAGTATATTTAAAATTTCTAAGTAAAAAAATTTAACTGTAAAAATTTTATACGTTTGGATTTCAAGGGCAATTTTTTTTACATGTGAGCGCGCATGTAGTAGATTTTGCTCGAGCTGTCAAGTTTGTTTATATTTATGTTGTTCTCTGGGGAGAAATTAGAAATAAACTTTGTTATTTTATTAAATTTGATCGGTTGTCATTAGAGGACGTTTAGATTCATGTAGCGGTCAGATTCCGTGAATTCTTTTACCTCTAGATGTAATAAGTATATTATTACACAATCTTTATACTTTATAAAGAACAATTTTTTTCTTTTTTTGATTTTTGTATTAAATTTTCATTTAAATTTTATTGTGATTAACCTTTCACCACGAATATAACAAGTAACTTAAAGAAATATTATTTTAACATTTCTCAAAAAAATTTTGAGTGGCGCCTAATATACGTTTTTGTTCCACGTTTTCCGATTGGAACCCTGAGAAGAAAGCAGTCCCATTTTTTGGAAATAAACCGACTGAGTATCGCAGTTGGGTAGATTAGTTGTGGATGGTGGTGCAGTAAATATAAAAACCACAGTTCATAGCAATATGTATATATAAAATATAATAAATTCGCGTGCAACCGAATCCCTTTCCACTGCGACACTGCGTTTGGTCCCAAATGGATACCCTTAAGTATTATACAATAATTACAATTTTATTCTGAACGTTTATGCTCAAAATGACCTTCATTCTCTACAAAGAACAGTGTGCTCAAGTGCCTGGACGTGCTGACGCCCAAACCAAAACAGAAGAAGCAGACCTCCATTCTCTTCAATGCATTGTGTTTCGTCATAAAGTAAATCCAGGATTTAGAATTCAAGTATAACATTTACAATCTTTTTCAACATTAATTTTCCAGTTGAAACCTCTGTATAAAGAGAATAATTAAATTATAAAATATTCTTTATATTCTAAGAAGCAGCATCTTTTATATTTGCAAGTTTATTACATTATGCATTAGACTGCTTGTATTATTACCTAGCTGTATTAGTAAACGAATTCAATACACAGTGTTTAATCTAGTCATCTATTCTTAAATTCACGTTTCCTAAATAGGTATAACTAACTGTAACTGTATACTTAGATTTATAGCTAATACTTAATTAGTAACAATAGCTTAAAATTAAATTGTTAAACTCTCTCTTGAAGGGTATTATTGCCAGTAGGTATGATTTATAAAGAATCGTTTACTTTGGAAATTTTCCCTTGTTATGTCGTCACCTGGTGTACGGCCAGCATTTATTAATTATGTAATAGTTTGGTGGGGTAATGGTGAATTTTTACCTACTTGCAGTTTTTTTAACACCAATAAAATCAGAGTCAATAGTCTCATCTCAAGTGTTTTATTTGTGAGATTTACCTTAATAAATTAGGTTAAGTGTTTTTGTTAATAAAATAAAGCTCAATAAACGCTGTTATGTCTGTTGATACGACCATTTAATTTAAACATTGCCTCGCCACTCTATAAAATCGTTTAAAAAAAATTGGGATCACTTTTCACGCAACTTACCTAGCAAACTCGAGACGACGATCAGGATCGTCCTCCGTAAACGCCTGAAATAATCTCGGTCGATAAACTGTCATTTTCAACACTTTCACCATACGACGCAAACTACTATCGGAAATGATGAGGTTAGCCGAAACATGACAAGCTGACTGAGCGGGATTTTCTACGAAAATTTCAGCCACTAACTGCATGTTATTTTCTGTTCTCATTGACCTCAGGCGGCCACTTCGAGATTTATCAACAGATTCTTTCTAGGCATTTTCTATGCATTTTGTAAACACTTTCGCGTCACGGTACTGGTGAATTCGGAAACTTTTCTCTAAATTGCGTCTAAATTTCTTCTTAATCGGCATTGTATTTGTAAGAGGCAGTTACCAAAAAAACATGTTCTTCCAAACTATATTTATAACGATCCAATAACCACTATAAGAATGATTACTCAATGAAACGATGCGATGCCGCTATCGGTTTAATGGTGACCTTTCGCGAAACAATACGAATAGTGAAGAGTGTGTACAAGGTTGCCTTACTTATGCCGGGTTCGGTTCACTAGAAATGAAGCAACAATCAAAACAATGGAATTGGACTGGTGCAAATGCTCCGAAGAAGGCTAAAACCGCACACTCGGGTGGAAAGGTTACAGATATTGTCTATTAGAGGATACTTTTTACATATTATCTACAAAAAAGTAAAGTAATAGGTAAACAAATATTCAGCCCTTTTAGATATTAACTGCACGACATACAATACAACACGAAAAGCTACACTTACAGAACAAACTAGGGGTTTTTCTTCACGATAATGCAAGTGTTCACATTTCGACTGTCTCAACGAAAAAAATTCGAACTGCTTCCTTCTCCAGCTTATTTACCAGATTTGGCCCCCTCAAACTATTTCCTTTTTCCCAACTTGACTCGGCGGCAAGAGATTTAGGTTGAATGAAGAGTTAAACACTGAAACTAACACATATTTCGAACAGGTTGCATTTCTAAAGGAATGAAAAGACTTGAATATCGGCGTAGTAAATGTAATGTGTTACAACAGGAATACGTTGAAAATAAAATGTTTTCCAAAAAGTTTGCGTTTTCTTACCTTGGATCACTAATTGCTAACTATGACGTATTGAAAACAGCATTCCGAGATACATGTCTACGCCGATCAAATGTTTTTATCTGATTCAACAGATTTAAAAATGGCCCTCGGTCTGGCAGACCTTCCACTTCAACAACCAACGAAAACATCTCGAAATTCGCGATTAAGTGTGCTGTGACTGTCAGCTTACAATTAGTAAAATGGTTGATGTAGTGAATTTAAGTTATTTAGGCGGTTCAGTTAATTTTAACCGAAGAGTTGAATATGTGTCAAGTGTACTCGAAATTAATTCAGAAATTGCCATCAAACATGCAGAAAGAACACTCATAAACACCCAAAAACAAAAGCACAATCATTGCAGTGGAAAAGTCCAGGTTAACCACGACCGAAAAAAGTGCGTTTAAGTTAAGCGAACGTGAAGACAATGTTGAGTTTTTCGATTCTACAGGTATTGTGCATTACGAATATGCCCCTAGAGGTATACAGTCTATCAGATATACCATAAAAATGCGCTTCAACGCTTGTGCGAAAATTTGCGGAAGAAAAGGTCTGTACTCTAGTGAGACAAAAATTGGATGCTCCGCCACGATAATGCACCTGTGCAATTGTGCATTGCTTCCACTACTTCCCTATTCTCCTGATCTAGTCCCTGGCAATTTCTATCCGTTTCCTAAATTAAAAACTTTGCTGAAAGGAAAGCGATTTGACTCTACGGAAGATATTTAGGCAAATACGGAGAGATTGCTAAAAAAGAACATTTCCAGCCAGGTGCTTCCCTCTGACGGATACAACCGCAACAGCAGAAGCTGTATTAACATGTCTCCACTCTTTATCGGATGAACCGAATGCGTATATAACAAAGTAATTTAAAACAAACTTGAGTAGGAAAAACCTCACTGAGTTTTGTATGAAGCATAAACATCTTTAATAATATAAAATATTATTGAAAATCGAGTGTGGAGAACACAATACAAAAACAACAACCTCACTATATTACAGAAGTTATTAAGACAAAGCGTAAAAGAACATTCAGCGCTGTTCATTGACGAACGCCAAAACAACTATGACTGTCTTCATAACAAGTGCAAAACTAAACCAGGTGCTTCCACCTGACGGATACAACCGCAACTGACCGATTTTTAATAATATTTTATATTTTTAAAAATGTTTTTGTTTTCTACAAAATTTGGTGAGGTTTACCTACTCAAGTATGTTTAAAATTACTTTGTTATATACGCATCTATAGATATTTTGTTAGAAAGCTAAATATTTATTGACGTGCATATCACTCATCTGTCGATACAAGTAACATGCTTTTTTATCTCTTCATCTTCGTTTAATTAATTCTTATCATGAACACAGAGTATACAGTAAATGAGTGACAACGGGGTTATCTACAGACGAGGTCGTTTCCCCTGGCAACCTTATTTACAGAGTTTTACTGCCAGTTTTACACAGTTAGAAGATGTTTGTAATTGGCGATTAGTGTAAGAGCTTTATTAAATGGGTCGAGTTGATATGTAAATGGGAATGCTGCAATGATTTAAGTTCGTTTAAGCACCTATGAAGCGATTACGAACTGTTACTCTTATATGTAGGAATGAGATAGAGGATTCTTAATCGTTTTTCAATTTTTATTTAAATTTTAATATCCAATTACATATTTCACATGGATATATTTACAAAAAAGAAAGAAAATCTAGATTTGATTCCATATTAAACTATGTAAAGAAATCAATAATCGACGGTTTAAGTATAAAATTTTGTAACCTGTTATACAGGCTGATTCATTTTCGACCCTCACCATAAGGATTTCGCTTATTATTGGAGATAGAGGGTAGGTTTAAGTTTGGCAAAGTTGTTAATTTTGCATTTGTTATGAACCCGAAGAGAAAATGGACCTGTATCAAATGATGTTCGAGGTTTTTTAAAAAACAAAAGAACCTCCTGTTCTTCTTTTACCTCTAACATATTTATTTGGGGTTGCAAAGAAAAACTCAAAACACATTCTCGATGCCACTTTTGATCTACTCTCTAATGGTAAACTCGAAATTTCCATATGACGTTTCAGTTCTATCTGGCCATTATCAACTTTCTTATTTCTTATGGGCACATGTCGGATTTTTACGCCGCTAGAGCGCTAGAGTTCTTCTTTATTTCAACTATGTATGACATGTTGACACAAGTTTTTGATATTATACTTTAATTCACGAAAAATACATTTTAAGACTAAATAAGGTAGCCATGAAATTACAAACTATTAAACATTTCAATTATCGTACATTACTAATATAAAAATGTCGTACACCAACGAAGAGAAACAAGATATGTTAAGTATTTTTATTAATCGGATCGAAATACGACAAGAGCGAGTACAAGATATTTACAAGTGTATCCAGAACGACAATAGTCACATTGTACCATTTTTATGGATCTTGATAGAAACTTGGTCGAGACCAAACCGCGAGATGTTTATGTTAACAGGAATTTGAATGAAAATAAACAGGATATTTTACAAATGGTTAATTAAAGGTGTGTTTTTGCAAAGTCCTATGTACATCTTGTATTTTTTAGATAAATAATAATCCATCAACATCTACACGTGAAGTGGCGTCACAATCAAATTTGCACCAAGCTCTAGTATGGAGAACTTTACATCAAAATAAGTTTAAACCATACAAGATTCATGTTAGCCATAGTTTAATACCTGGTGATAATTTAAGACGACTGGAGTACTGCAACTGGTTAGTGGGAAGGTTGGAAAACGATGAAGATTTTTTAAACAAGATAATGTGGTGAGATGAATCAAAATTTACTAATCCTAGAATGTTTAACAGAAATACGGAGCACTATTGGGCAGTGCAGAATCCCAAACAAAACATGGCAAGAACACCACAACATCGTTTTAGATTAAATATTTGTATGGGCATTTTGGGAAATTGTCTCATAGAACCTGGTTTTATGAAGAAACATTAAATGGGGAAAGATACTTAAACCTTCTTCGCACATACGTATCTAACTTCCTGGATAACAATATTCCATTAAATCAATTAAGGAATTTATGGTAGCAACAGGAAGGTGCATCGGCTCATAATGCAGCAATCTTCAGGAATTACTTAAGTCAACAGTTTCCAAACCGTTGGATTGGAAATAGTGGAGTTGTTGAATGATCGAAGAGATCTCCAGATTTAAATCTCTGAATTATTTTTTATGGGGAGCTGTTGAAAATAGTATTTATAAAGATGATGTTCCACAAAACATTGAAGAACTTCGATATAAACTCCGGAATGCCTTCGATATAATTCCTAGAAGAAAAATACAAAGGGCAGTTCAAAATGCCAGAAAGCGTGTGCGATTGTGTATTAATTTTTTTGAACATTTACTATAATTGTTGATTTATCGTTTTGTTCCCTATTTTGATTACTGTTATTGTTATTTTCATTTATTGTTACAAACAAGGTGCAAGATTTACATAGACCATTTCTAAAATATCCCGTTAATTTTCATTCATTCAAATTCATGTTAACATAAACATCACGCGGTTTGGTAAACGATCCAATCTGGACCAAGCTTCTATCAAGATCCAGAAAAATGGTACGATGTGGCTGTTGTCGTTCTGGATATAATAATAGCGAGTACTCGATATTTATTATTTCGATTCAATGAGTAAAGAATACTTAACATATCTCATTTCTCTTCGTTGGTGTACTACATTTTTCTATTAGTAATGTACGATAATTGAAATGTTTGACAGTTTGAAATTTCATGGCTACCTTACATAATCTTAGAATGTATTCTTCCTGAATTAAAGCATAATATCAAAAACTTGGCAACATCTTATACATGGTCAGAAAAAAAACTCATCCTAACGGTTTCAAAATCCGACATAGTGTCCATAAGAAATAAGAAAGTTGATGATGGACAGACAGATAGAACCAAAACGACATATGGAAATTTCGAGTTTACCATTAGATAGTAGATTAAAAGTGGCCTCGAGAATGTGTTTTTAGTTTTCCTCTGCAAACCCATATATACGTGCTAGAAGTAAAAGAAGAAATCGAGCATGTTTCGTTTTTTAAAAAAATCTCGAACGTCATTTGACACAGGTCCATTTTCTCTTCGGGTTCATAACAAATACAAAATTAACAACTTTGCCAAACTTAAACCCACCCTCTATCGCCTATAATAAGCGAGATCCTCATGGCGAGGGTCGAAAATGAAACAGTTTGTATATTGCCGAAAGAAGTGGCATGGGATATGTTAGAAATAAAGACAAGGTACTGGTTGTCAAATGACGGACTAAACATTCCATTGGCAAAACCCTCAACATTTGAGAACTGTAACGTTATTTTATGGAAAATTTGGGACAAGAGTAAAAGTTTTGTTACGCCTTTATTTCCCTTCTAAAATTTTCTTAATAGTTTTCATTATTTATTGACGAGTCCCGGTATATTATTTTGCTTGCGTATCATTTAATATCTATGAGGGCTGATATCACTATCTGTGGTTGAATTGGTAACTATCATTCCCTTCTGCGAGCGTCTACGGGTACGCGGAAGAGAGAGAGAGTGGCCGACAGCAAGGTCGTTTAAAAAGTTACAAAAAGTACATCTTCGTAACGGTAAGTTAAGTCACGCTTCTTCGACTTATAGAATTTCACGTTTAGTTATGGATCAAGTCAAGAGTTAGTGAATATTTGAGAATAGCCACTGTTGCCGCTTGCGACTCAAGAAGGTTGTAGAAAATTATCAACCGACTTTGGGTTTTTTTCCTGCTTAGCGTTCTACCTCGATTTCGTTTTCGAAAAAAAATAATTAACTTTCCGCGGAAGGCATACTAAGATATCTAATTAGTATTGTTAATGCCAAATTATTAATTCATCTACTTGAAATTAAAATCTAAATTTTTAAAACATATATAGTTATCGATAAATTTTATAGATATATCGTCTGCAGTCACGATTTTTTTGTGCCACCAGATGTACTGGTTTTTCACAGGTACACATGCAGGTGTTCGATAGACGCCTTTTTGTAAAATAATAATTTTTGATTTTAAGATTTAAGTCATTAGTACATTTGTATAAGATATTTTTACTACCGCTTGTTCATTATAAAATTTTTGTAAGTTTGAATCTATGGTACCGTAGAACAAAAAAACGACGGGATTTAATCATTTGATCTGTAATTGAAATTAATTTTCTATTTATTTTCATCAGTGTTTTGTTTCTTACTTTCAAAATATATTTATCGAACTGTTACACTTTATTTTTGCGATACTTAGTTGTGGTTTTTGTATAGACATTTTTATAAATTTGATGTCGGATTATACAGTGTGAAGATTTAATTTTTTTTTAATATATTTTCATTAAATTAATTTTTGCATATATTAATATTTCCATTTAGTTTAATTTTTTTTATAATATTTAAATACGTAAATAATACGTAAATACTCTTTGCTTTTGGGATTTCCCGTAGAAATTTATTTACAGGTATCCTGTTCAGCCTTCTGGTATAGTACGTAGATACATAGTAAGTTTATATCTACCGCGTGTTTGTTAGTTGTATGCGCATGCGCCTAAGAACGCGCAATCTCTTTTCTCAGTTTTCAGACTGAGCTTCTGTAAGCAAAACTGAGTGGCGCTACCTTCCATCTTTTATTTTAGTCACCAACACCCATCTCCACTGACTAAGGGCATACATAATAAATAGAAGCTCCGATACATTGTGCGATACAACTGCGGGTATTGTTTTGAATTTTATCCATCGTCAGACGCCATTGCTGCGCCAGCTTCGCGATAAGGTAGCAGTTTATAAATAGTAAAACGAAAGTAAAATGAAAGGAAAAAATTAAATTTGACTGTCTTTTGTCAAGAAGGTTTACTTTAAACTTTGTTAACTTTAGAATATTAATGGATAGGGTGGGAAAAGTCGTACACTGCGCGACATATAACACCTGTACAACTGAGCATAAAATCAAGTTTTTTAGTTGCGTAAACGGGACAAATATATTCATAATGTCACTTATAGACTTCATAGGTTATACATACATTACTAATACCTATAACTTAATTCAAATTTGAGAAGTCAAATAAAACATGTCAAATTTGATAAGCCGGGTTTACATTGATAATATGTTAGTGTACGGGTTTTATATGCCGAGCAGTGTACGGTAGGTACTTTTTTTGATAGCTAAGCAATGCTAAATGATGGTGTAAGTGAATAGTTACATAGGAAATAATCGCCCAAGCTTAAATTAAATTAATTGAGTAGAAACAAAAAGACTGTTAGGATGAAAGTGGGCATACTAATAGATCATTGCAAGATTATTAAGTATATGATTAATATGAGCTCGATAGAAGAAAACATATGTAGATTCTGCTGAGTAGAGAAAGAAATCAGGATCTATACCAACGTGAGAGCTTGACCAAAACGTAGTTTCTATAAATGGGAGATGGATACTCGGAAAGCGGAATTCTTTGCAGAAATACGCTCTCGAAACTACTAGGTCTAACTAAAACAATAAAGCTAGAGAATGTAAACGTTGGTGTAGGTTTCCGCGGTCGTTTTCTAAATGTAGATCTCGGTTGGAACCGCGTCGAGTTAGGCTTCTTCGAGCTGCTGCTAATAGATGAACATCTACGTACAGCCCTGAAGACGTCCCTTGTAACAGTGGACGAAACGTTGGCAATTACGCCAAACTCGGCGCGGTTCCAACCCGGAAACCCAGATCTACAGCTAGAGTATGTTTATTTCCATATCTTATGTGATCCTCATTCGTCATTATACAAATGAGGACCACATAAGATATAAATATTGCAGTTTAATAGGTTCTATGACCATCTTAAGCAATTAAATATACTTGATTACTTAATATATAATTATGTTTAAATTTAGTATTTGTATCTATGTATTAAGACATAAATTACATTTTCTCAATATATAATTAATTCATGCACTTCCAAAAAAAACTGTGGGAGGGTTTATATTTTCGTTGATTGTTACCAAACACCGTTTAAATACATGACCACAACTGTTTCGATCGATCATCAATAAGTATAATAATTGAACTGATACACAAACTGCGCTATTTGTGCAAAACAATTACGTGCTATGTTCAGGGTTATTGAGTTTTTGACAACATTGGGGAAACGATTAACAATAATAATAATTATTCCCCGCTGAACGTCATACGATACATTGAGGTGGCAACGTGGCATTATTATATTGACCGGCAAGTATTAATTTTTATTAATTTTAGACGAAGTGAGGGAAAAAGCGCCATCAACATGTAGCATGAATTATAACCCGAATATATGCATAGTTTGGGGATCTAGTCATTAAATAAATATGCTCCATAGAAGCATCTATCTAGTAAGTGGTTTTACTTCCAAATAAGAGATATTAACCAACTAACACAAGAAGGAACGATTGAAGAAAAATGTAAAAGACATCAATGAGATAGCTTGAGATGATACCACAATAAATAACCTTCTGTTAAAGAGAATATTTTATAAATTCATGTTAAGAAAAATGCTTTCAAATTTAATACATTAAACGCTAAATTTTAGTATCTCCTAAAAAATTATCTAATAATGAATGCGCATACTTTTGAATTGTCTCAAATTCTAAAAGCACGGAAATGCAAAGGAATTTAAATATAATATTTAAGATATAATTAACAGGTAACATTTAAAAAACTTTGTATTTTCAATATTTACAATACATTTTACAGTAGCTATAACCACATTACCTTTTCTTTCAATGGGCACTTAACACAGAAACAGAACAAAATTAATATTTAATTTGGCAGATAATTTCTTTAAACAATACAGATTTAATCTACACCACTGAGTCTATTATCGCTGAAACGAAAAGTTAAAAAGAAGTTAATTAAAGCCAAAACATATCTACTGAGTCTCCTCGCCGTTGTTAACGTCGGAAAACTTTATTACCAGAATTCTATTAAATTTTTCAATTATCGATGAAGACAAATATTAACAGTTTAAACTCTCGTTGGGCGGAAAAAATGGAGAGGAGAAAGTTTTCGTTGGTGAAATATAATTTTTTTTTCGACAGATGAAACTTGAATTGTAAAATTATTTTAATGACTTATTTTTTTTTAAATTATAATAAAAAAACTCTTTAGTGTGAAATCCAGCAAATTTATTCAATACCTAAGCGATGACAAGGATCGATTTGGAGAAAACTTCTTTGTTCATGTTTTTATTTAAATATTGTCTTTTAAATAAATAGAAATGTATGTTTTGACCTAACTGTTGTGTAATATCATATGAGGCCTGTTCTCTTTCCGCTGAGCCTATCTAGTAGGCGATGAATTTGAGTTGCGACAAATTATTATTGACAATTTCAATTTAGTTGTTTACAAGTTTAGTTATAGTGACAATTGTTAATATGCCTGAGTGTAAACGAGAAATTTTTGGGCTGTTTCCAAATATCAACTAATATGGCCTTCATCACTCCTTGATATAATTTGAATAATGAATTACATTACTTTCCTATCGTGTATACTTTTAGACGTTTAGTAAGTATATGGTGGCGGAAAGACAATAAACTAGGGTTGTGGTGCAGGATGCAATACTTTTCAATTTATCCTACATTCTTCATTCAGTGCGGAAAAAATAAATAATTTTTATGGCTTTGTTTCATTCAAATTGTATAATTGCCCCATATGTCATATTCTGAATTGAATTTTATTTGTGCGACATCTATGGTTTTATACTTCAACTACATCTATAAATTTTTTACTGCATAATTATTAAAGCTTTTTAAAATAATTTATGATACAATAATTTATATTTTAACAAATTAAACATGTTCTCCAGTTTAAAATATCTTGATACATTCAATCAAGATATTCTTTAAAGAGATAGTAATATTGCATCTTAATCATAATTTATTGTCATTAATAAGTAAAATTTGCAATTTATACCACAAACAGTCCAGAAATTATCATATGTTCGAAGTAACATCCTTCATTTCCTAAGCACGTATCGACACCAACTTTTAGGGAATTTTCACAATCATTTTTTATATAACACCATTAACAGCTTCACTAATTATAACATGCAACTTGGATAACGTATGTAATCGTTTTTTTTATTGTGCTCTTCAAGGAGCCAATGAGAAAGAAAGTTAAAGGCATAAAAGTTAGGTCAGTGGGGATGCCATCTATTTGTGTGGGCTGTCCCAAGGGAGTATTTTATCACCAGTTCTATTCAACATCTACAGCAGTGACCAGTCACAACCTCCCAATACAAAAAGTTTCATATATGATGACGGCACTAAGATCTCAAGACAAGGAAATTATGGAAAAAGATCTAACAAATGGACTCGACATCCTCAGAAAATATTATAAAAGCAACCATTTAAAACAGAACTTGGCGAAAACTCAAGTATATGCGTTTCGTTTACGAAATAAGGAAGTCAAAAGAAAAGTGAAATGGGAGGAAATTGAGCTGGAGCGCTATTGTAATCCAAAATTGGTGGTTACCTTAGATCGTGCGTTGACATATCATGGAACTGAACAAGGAGTTTGGTGACAAATCGTGTTTCTTCACTACAGTAAAGCGGTGACACAATGAATTTAAATCCTTAAATGACAGATTTCGAGCTCATAAGCCAAAAACGGAAGTTGCAGAAAAAAATAATGGTATTATTCGGAACATGATTGAAGAGGACCGACATACTACCGTCAGAAGCATTCAAGCAACTTTAAAGATTGGTGTGAAAGCAATTAGCATTATTTTACACAAACATTTGAAGGTCCGTAGCTTTGTTCTCGGTGGATTCCCCACAATTTGACTTCAATTTGACCGTGGATCGTCTCATTTGGTGTACAACATCATCACAGGTGATGAAACATGGGTATATTGCTATGATCCCGAAAAAAGCAACAATCGTCAGTTTGGGTTTTTGAGAATAAGTCGGCTTCAACAAAAGTTGTTCGTGAAAAAAGCCGAAACAAGAAGATGGTCACCACATTTTTTTGGAATTACTGGGCATGTTTCTACTGTAGCACTGGAGGATAGACGTACTGTTAATTCAGAATGGTACACTACAGTTTGTTTGCCTCAGGTTCTCCAAAGTGTTCGCGAAAAACGTCCAAGAGGAAGAATCACCTTGCATCAAGATAACGATCGGGCCCATACTGCCGTTCGAATAAGTGAGTATTTGAATGCCCAAAACATAGAAGTAATGGGTCATTCACCGTATAGTCCAGACCTAGCACCTAATGGCATCTTTTTATTTCCGCGGGTAAAGGATAAATTACGGGGTTTACGTTTTACATCGGCCCAAGAAGCGGTTGATGCCTTTAAGAATGAAGTAAACAAACTGCGGCCAGAAGATTGGACACAATGTTTTCAAGATTGGTTTGCGAATGCAAAAATGCATTGACTGTGGAGGAGACTACTTTGAAAAATTATAAATTAATATTTTTTGTAAATAAATTGTGTTTTACTTTTACCAGGCTCAGCGGAAAGAGAACAGCCCTCGTATATTGTATATTAATTTTACATACCATTCAGAGGTCGTAAAACACTTACCGACGAGTTGGGTACAGCCAACAGTAAACTTAATCTACCTATCTTATGGCGACAGATATTGTAAATATATAAAAAACCTCAATCGTGTTAGCACTGCGTTTTTAAACGAATGTTTCTTATTTTATCGGCAGAATAACGATTCATTTCAATATCGAATTTTTTACGAACAAAAAATGAAATCTTATAATAAAGGGAGGTTGAACAAACTAATTAATAGCTCTAATACACTGTTAATATAAATGATAAGATACGAGGGATGTCTTTATAGTTTTGCATATGTGCAGATGTCAAAATTAATCTCATTCTTTCGTTAACCTAAATCTAAAGTTTCATCTACATTTGTCAAGTGATTTAGTCACAGTGAATTTTTAAACTTTATAAGTTGGGCGAAAAATGGAATTGAGTCAAGAAAATTTCGGAGAGAATTAACTCAACAACAATCTATTGTTGAGTTGGATTCTAGTTTTGAAGATGAAGCACCACATCAATCGACAATTTCACGTTGGTACTGTGAATTCCAACGTGAACGCACCAGTATCAGCGGCGATCCGCCAAGAAAAGCAGTCACCCAGGAAAAACGATGCTTTGCGCCACCTGACATTCCACAAGCGGCATATCGTGAAATTGAGAGACATCCATGGGTATTTCAAAGACCTCATTCCAAACGATCCTACACGATGAACTGGATTAATTAAGCTCGCGTTAATTGGTGACGAAAAACATTGAGCTGGTTCAATAATAGAAACTCAGAAAACATTTATAGCATCGTAAATGACGATGAATCATGCATTTATTCCTATGAACCCGGAATTAAAGGTCAGTCCCCTGTTGTCCCGGGTGTTTCAAGATAGGAGAATCCTACAAAAGTTATCCGTTCGCGAAGTGTGTTTAAAAAGATGGTCGCAACGTTTGACTCAAAATCAGGTCATGCCGCTAAAATTCCTTTGCAAGATCGAAGAACGGTTAATGCGGATTGGTATACAGCCGTTTGTTTGTCAGAAACAATCGCCATGCTCTGAGAAACCAACCCACAACGGCGAATCATCCCGCATCATGACAATTCAAGTTCGCACACAGCTCGAAAGACAATTGAGTTTTTGGAGCAGTAAAATATCCAACTATTAGATCATCCTCCATATAGTCCCAACCTTCTTCACACGACAATTTAAGTCGCTGGAAGAACCTATAGATGCCTTCAAAACGGCAATTTTGATTATCCCAACTGAAGACTAGAATAATTGCTTTAACAATTGGTGTAAACGAATGCAGATGTGTATCAATTTTTGTGGAAAATATTTTGAAAAGCAATAAAGAATTTTGAGTCGATCTACTGTTTGATTTTAAGGCTATATGCAACACTAAAAAGACATCCCTCATATTACATTCCAACAGAATATTTTATTCCTAATTTCTCGAGTAATATAAGTATTTCTCAAAGGTTAATGGCGCTCATAAATAAGTAAGCCTTAAGAACGAGGATTGCGAAATATGTTATAGAAAACTTGCTTATTTTTTAGATCTGATGTAATAAATTCTTAATTAAAAATTACTACTCGACCCTCCATTGTTTTCGTCCATTTCCGTAAAAAATAGACAATTATATGAACAACCGTGAGATTTTGCCTGATGTAGATACATTTGTTTTCATCTCAAGCACTGAGAATTCCGTACGCTTACGAAACCTTAAACTTTCCTCAATTATCATTAGACAATATAATAAAACAATAAATTTTATTTAATGGTAAATTGTGTTAATGTATTAAGCAAATGATCTGACATTCCCAAGATCTCTTACAGCGATGAAAGCAAAGAAAGTTTTAAAATATTTAACTTTCTACTTGCGTTATAGCAAAACCAGATGCTAATAACACACTTATTATTATTTAATAAAACACTGTAACTTACTTAGCTGTACATAGCTGTGATTTTTTAGAAAAAAATTTAACCAAAAAAGAATGATCTGTTATTTTTCAATTTGAAAATAAATATCCAAGAAAATGCCTATTACTTGTGAATAAATACTAATAAAGTATGCTAGAATCTATAGCATAATCACCGGATATTGCAGGAAATCGAAGTCTAGTCGTGTATGGATCGTTTACCTGAAACAAAAAGAAAATTTATTGTTGCAATACAATAGGAAGCTAATGGATGTTATGTAAGTTTAAAAACATACAGTAGCCGATAAAATTAAGTAATTATTTAAAAATCATTTCTTGTTAAAAAAGAAAGAAAGAAATTTTTCTTGTACCTACTAACAGACATTTACTTCGGTGCCCTGAATTTTCTGTCCACGAGTGTATACCGATAGGACCAGCTCTCAGCGGGCCATACCCAGCAATAAGTGGCAACAGCGAATCCCCTCTACGCGCAGTAGCTTACATTACCATACATTGCAGAGTTATGAATTTAGTAAGACTTAAACCGCGCAAGGATATACTCGTTTGCATATTCGTTCTGTATACGTAATTTGCCCATTTGTTTCAGATATAATAAGGTCGTTATATCTCCAAGTTATTATTATTGTATTCTTAGCTGCTACGGAAAAGTAATTTTAAGTAATAAAAAAACAATAACGTTTTCTAAAAGATAAAAGTAAAAAAATCAATAATTCTGCAAAATAAATTTTAATTCTAAGAAAGTCACTAAATATAGGATTCGAAAATACCGCCCTCTCTCCCCAAACAATAGCCGAGCCTATTGTAAAACTCCCGCCTCACTCCCTCGAGATTTCTAGGGGTTATTGTCTCGAAAATTCTAAACAGTTGAACTTGCAACTGTTGCAACCTTTACGTTTGCACAGCTAAATACGAATGACGGGCAATCTATTGCTGTCGATCATCGGACTTATATATGCGCACGCGGAGTGGCATCGTACATACGTTGCCACATCGTATTACGTTCCATACGTATATTGTTGCGTATGGCCCGTAGCGGGTTGGACCTATCGGTATATATGCTTCATACGAGGGCAATTAAAATTTTACTTGCATTCCATTTTCTTCTGAACATAATTGAATAGATACTGCAAGCGGTTTTATATTCATCGAAGAATCTATTAAATATCTTTTCAATGAAGGTGTAAAGGCGACTGGTATTCATCAGATAATTCCTAAACAGTTTGGAGACAAGTGTTTATCACTCAGAACAGTCTGTGAGCGGTGTAAATCCTTCCAGAATGGTCATGAACACGTGTCGAACTTGCGGCATGCTGCCCGTCCAACATCTAGTGTATATCTTTGGAACATTCAAAAAGTTGACCAGTTGATCCGGTGTATTAGGCGAATGTCTTTGAGTGAAATGGCTTACATTGTAAATACATTATTGTCCAAGACAAACTTAAATTTAGTAAAACTAGCGCCAAGTGGATGCCAAAACAAACCTCCATGGAACAACAACAGAAACGATTTTAGCTTTGCAGACAATTCCAGCTTCGCTGCATGTATGAAGGCGATGACTTCTTCTCACGTATCATAACAACCGATAAGACCTGGGTATATCATTTTATCTCAGAAAAGCAATAATATTAGCCTGGAATGACGTCACTTAAGCTCACCTCCGCCCAAAAAATTACAAAACACAATCATTGGTTGGTAAAGTGACAGCGCCTGTATTCTGATACGCTATTGGATCGATTTACGTTAATTTTCTTAGCTTATTACAGTGAGCTTCTTGGAACGTTAAGCTGGCCATACAACCAAAAATACGCGGTCTTTAAGCAAGGACGTTATTCTCCTATACAGTAACGCACATACACCCCATCTAACGAATAATAAATTGGCTAAATTAGGTTGGTAAGTACTGCTTCACCCCCATATAATCCGGACTTGACCCCAAGTGACTATCATCTCCTTGGGCCACTCAAAATGTTTTTGGGGGCAAGCGATTTGCCTCTAGTGAAGAAGTGAAGGATGCGGTGCAAAACTGACTACGTCGTCAACCGAATTAATTTTTTTCAACGGGAATATAGAAGCTACTGGAGCGATGGGGCAAATGTATTTTAAATGTGGGTTTTTACTTGCAGATCAAATTAAAATCACCCTCGTAATTAAAGGTACAGTATAAATACAGTATTATTTATTGTAAATAATACCGAAATAAACTGTGAGCGTAATTTATTAATAAAACAGTAATAAAATTAAACAATTAGTTTAGGAAATTTTATAGTCAGCCTGTAAATCCCCTGTTTCGGGCTATTGCAAGCATGGTTCTTTACAATTTTTTTCAATGCTATCTTTTACGACTTGACTGTATATAAAAAGGAGTTGATGTTGTGAATTTTGTCTATTCCAGCATCATGCACTGGTGAGTTTATAGTAGTACGAAACATGTGTCTGCATGTCTGGATAACAATTTTCACACAAATAAGTACATACTTGTATTGTGTTCTTCACACCTGATTTTAATATTTTTGATATTATTCAAAATGTTTTGTATATATACACACTTCTACAAAAATGTCGAATAAATAAGAGACGTGTTATCAATTTTTTTTACTTAAGCTTAGCATATTAATTGTTTTACATATATATATAATTGAATAATTGCAATATCTGAAATAAATGTAGGAGCAGATTGAAATAAATCTAGAAATTTTGAAACAGTTTAAGATCTATGGATTCTAATAATATAAAAAAATGCAACATAAAACAAATAAAACTTACACAATTTTAACCACGATTATTCAAGTTTACTCTAAAATAATGATGTTCTTGATTTACTTGCTTGAACGGCCGCAGGTTCGTTTAGAGTATGTGTAAAGTATTCAGTGGCACTGTTACTACATCTCCTTGCCGTAAGAGGGTAGTAATGCTGATTTGACTTTTACTTCCTCAACATTTAAAGCTAACTGAGCAGGATACCGATCTCGAAAAAATCTCTCGCTGTCCGACGTTCCTACAATTTGTGCCATTTAGCCGTTAACTTTTTAATAATGGTTTGTAATTAATGTTGTCACATTGCGCAAATTATAATAATGCCAAAATTACTTGTGTTGTTCAGATTTATGATATGCAGCCATAGATAATAATTAATGTAGATAAATGGTAATGAGAGGCTAGTTGCACATAAAACGACATTTTAGTCTGTATCCTTGAGTTGCAAAAACTAATAGGCAGTCTGACGGAATTAATTATAAAAATGAAATTAATAAATAAATTTCGTAGTTTATATTAAGCAGGTGACCGGCATAATTAAAGTGTCGGTGGTGCAATCTGTTAAGTAAGAAAGTAGCGGAGGAGAGGGGTCATAAATAAAATTCTTAGAAAAGAACTATTGGGAATGTTTACCCATGACGCTAATAATCCTCAGTGGTTTTATCAATTCTTGAGAAACAACACATATTTCTTAGAAATGAGCGCGTGTACATAAAAAGATTCTAAGCCGTTTTTCTATGTACGCACCCGAAAGGACCAAAAATATCGCGTAATTCAGTTGCCGAATATATAGAAAAGTCAAACAGATTACGGTGAGATTTAATAAATGATTTCGATGTAATTTGAAGCACAGGAAAACTACACCAAAAGAGGATTAACAAGTTTTTCAGATTTATGTTAAAAATCCAGAATTAACACTGGATGAAATTAAAGTATATGTATTTAACATCCTGGTTCGCGGACCTCTTTCGCGGGGTTGAGCTACTCACCAGGCGCGTCCCTAGGTGGCAGATAAAGAGACGGTCAGGTTTCTTTTGAGGAACCTGATTAGTGACAGTCATAAGTGGGATGGATAGGTCTAAAAATCTCCTAATTCTTAGCGAAAGCTGTCACCGGGAACCAGATTTCCCAATCTACGGCGTAAGGCAACATGCTTTCATTTGAATGGCCACAGGGGTATATGTTGTCTTGAATGTTCCCCTGCAGGCACCAAGCGATACTTCCTTGTATTTACGCCTTGTGCCCGTAATGGAACCTCTGCAGGCGGTAACTCCACACTTCTTCCGTACTCGTGGGAATAAAATGAACCGAGATATAAAAGAAAATAAACTCGAAAAGATGAAGTCTGAAGAGAATCCAAACCTGAGGATCAGTCTCCATTACCTTCTTGGTAATGATGAGACTCCAGAAACAAAAACAAAAGGAAACAGAAGGTCAACTTCATACGAAGATACTACTAGAGGAGCTGAACGCTGGGCTTTCAACCAACCTAATTCGTAATAATAAAAAGAGAATTAAAATTATAACCGACTTGATAATCGGACAGATACTCTCCTATAAAGAAGCATTTGTACAACATGGGCTTGGTTAGCGAGCCCTGGTGCAGATGTCTGAGAAACAGAAGCAAACTAGCCTTAATATGCACGTGTGAGGAACTGAAGGGACTCAGACAGAAACATTTCGGAAGAGATCTATTTGATCCTACGGAGGGTACTCAAATTTCCCCAGAGGAGAATAGTGACTTTTATCGAGGACACAAAATGGAATTGAGAGATCTGTTGGGAGTGATGCAAAGAACATGCAAAGAGTGATGCAAAGAATTAGAAAGATAGCTAGATGAATTTAACATATGAAAACATATGTAACTTTTTACGCGATCATAATATAAAACGGAGAAATGACTTAAGAAAACCCTTCTCAGCTACAAAACAAATTAAGGAAGGAAATGACAGGAGCAATAAAGAATCACGGTCGTGATTAGGACAATATAATTTTAACCGACGTGGCTTCTTTGGGGGTGGAAGCCGAAGAATACTATATATCGTGCTTTATTGATTCCAAGTAAAAATAATTATTTATGCAAAATTTAAATTACATTGGAAAAGTTTCGAGATTTCTGTCAACTGCCATGTCATTGACAGTCATTACGCATCTAATATGTTGAGGCCGGTGAATCGTTCGCGATCCAAAAATGCATGAAAAATGGAAAAGTGCATCTGTTGGAGAAGGATACACAGAGGAAAGCATTTCTTTTAAGAATAGAGTCTCCAGCATGATATTAAATTCTGTTACAGCATAAATCCTCGTTGGCTTCTCGTTTTCCCTCCAGAAACTTTAACAAAGTTAGAAAGCTTCGGATCACATAGTTTTTCAGGACATTTCGAAAACTGTATTTTTAATTTTGCTAAATATTATTAAAAATTTGATTCTTTCTTTAGAAATTGTTGAAAATAAACAACTATTAAGTTTTAAGTATTTTAAAGGACAGTTGTTTTGATGTTTTCATGTTGTCAGTGTTTAGATACTCTTAATTTGATTAAAGAATGCTAAAGTTTTGCTTTTTTCTTTGGACTTTATTAAAAACTAAAATTATCAGTTCTGTAAAATGTATATTCTTTCTTCTCGGGCCTTATTTAAACTCACAACATTAAAAACTGAAATAAATTACCGGGCGTTATGGGCCATAATGCCCGGATATTACGCGTACGAGCGTTATGACCGTGTTTATGGTAATCGTATCCAAGGTGAAATGAACAAATAATACTTAAGTTGTAAGTTGTGTTGTAAGTAAAAAATACAATTATTTAGAGAATTGTTAAACGCCCAGAAATGTTGCACGTTTGGAGTTGCTTTTCCAGCATACGCTTGTTTAGCGACAATTTAATAACCGAAAAAATGATAAAAATATACGAAAAGGTATTACCATCAGTCACCCAGAAATCATTTGGAGCAAATAATCAACAATGGTCTCCCAAGAGAATAATGATCGAAAACGTCAAAGTTAATTGTGTACGCAGCGGAACACTAAAAATCTAATAGAATAATCGAACTGGCGGTCATAATTTCCGGATGCGAATCCTACAGAGAATGTTTGGGCGTATGTGAACTATAACTTTCGTGGAAAGAAACTAACGACAGTTAAATAATTATATCTTAATATGCCGATACTTACGCGATGAATACGCGCCATAGATTGAATGGAAAACAGGTCCCGAAGATGTAACAAGATAATCGACAAGAATAGCAACTAGACAGTTCGTTAATATCGTACAAAGCGAGATAATACTGTTTTTCTGATTTTAAATTTTGTTTTAATAAAAAATTATTTTGAAATTACACTCTTCTTGTTTGACAGATTGCATATTGCAAATATGAAGTCTAACATTCTATAATTGCAATTACTGGCACAGAAATTTGAATATTCAATTTTCGATTTGTTTTTTGTCTTCCTTTATCTATAAACACCAGCGATTAGGTTCCGGTCGCAATAATAAAATTATTATTTATTTCACTGTATAGCCTCAAATGTTATTTTAAAAATTCAATGAAAAAGGATCTTTTTTATATAGCACCGCAGAGAATCGTTACTACATACAACTCAACAAAAAAGAGCGTATCGTGTCGGTGTTGAACGTTTCTCCCCCATTGGAAAACTAATCCGAAAATTTGCGAAGTTAATTTTTCTCCCTGAATTGAAACGGTCGGTGTGAGCGCGCTCTGTGGCGGCTCAACGCACTTATCATTGAAAGTTTAACAAAGTTATCTGGACGCGAACACCGGTGGTGCAATTTTAAAAATTGCCTTCGTTCTCTCTGCCAAATTAAAACTGTTATGCACAAAATATGCGCACTTGTTTTTTACCTGGATGAACGATATATCGGACAGCTGTCATAAATTGTTAGGGTAGTTCGGGCAAATTTAATTAGGGAATATGTTTTTGGTCGGGTAAATTAATAAGGTCGTGAACGAAGCTGTAATTTAATATTTAAAACTTAAATCTGCAATACATGGCGTCAATTTGAATATGAAAATTACTAGTTTTTAAATTTCAAGATGATATTTCTCGACCCAATCTGTGTATTTTCCAATAAAAAGTAATTAAGAAAATTAACTTCATTTTATTCTGCAATCTGTCTACTGAGTATGGTATGACTTTACAATGCATAGGTATGTACAAAGTGCTCTAGCTAGCATACTGTATCAAGAACTAATCTAGATTTTGATTGAAACTAATTACATACTATACGCTATCAACCACTTTAGTCTATGCAGTTCGTTGTCTCCTTTAAGTAATTGTTTGCCCAATACATTTGGATGCACTGACATTCGTAGAGCGCTAATTTCTCTTTGACTAAAGGAATAGATACCTCACGTTGGATAACTGTGTTAAAAACATAATATTGACATTTTGTTCGTATGTGCGACATTCTGGAATCTTGCTATAGTTGGCCACCATAAGTCCAGTCTTTATATAATAGTAGTTTATTTTCTATGAATAACTAGAATCATCTACCCTGTCAGTATTCAGTACATTTGCCTCAATTTTAAACTTAGCTATTTACGTGTTTGTATATATATGAGGTATACGTAGGTATAGGTTTCCGCGGTCGGTTTCAAATTGTAGATCTCGGTTTCCGGATTGGAACCGCGTCAAGTTAGGCGTAATTGCCGACGTTTCGTCCACTGTTGCAAGGGACATCGTCAGGGGCCAGTCTCTGTCTTAGCATTCTTCAAGCTACTGCGAATCGACGAACATATATGTACAGCCCTGAATATGTCCCTTGCAATTATGGACGAAACGTTGGTGATTAGGCCTAACTAGGCGCGGTTACAACCCGGAAACCGAGATCTACAATATGAGGTATGTCTCAGAAATAATGAGAATTTTATTTAACAGTTTGTTTTTATTGTATCTACAATTTGCCATTGTCCCCCTCAGGGTATGCTTCTTGGAAATGCACACAGCTTCTTCAGCGATGTTGCCATTCCTTGTAACAATTCTGGTAGTCTTGTTCCCTTAGGATGTTTAGAATTTGGGTCGTTACTCTTTGGATGTTGTCCATTGCCCCGTAATTGTAACTTTTCAACTTCCTCTTAAGCGTTAGAAAAAGAAAATAGTCACGAGGAGCCTATCTACCTATTTTTTTATTTAAATTTGACAGTTCTCTGCAGTTTATTTGTAAGATGTTAAATTTGTTTGTTTTGTTTTAAATATAAATATCTATTATATGTTATTTAAATATATGAACACTAGCTTATCATGCTGGCATTCCCGAGTTTAGATCATGGACTAGCCTGTCCAAGTAGATTTTCGTAGTTTCCTTTCTAGTTCTAGGCGAATGCCGACAACTTAACATCTTAAGTCGCTCCACTGGCCCAGACATAATAACTCATGGCTTGCCAATCCCCCTGTAATTGGCGTCAAGTTGTTGGGGAATGCTAAGTCATGAATTATTATTATTAAACTTGAATGTATTTTATTTTATCCATAACAACTTCACATATTTAAACATGACATTAATGTACTGTTATTTATAATTTAAAATTCTTTGAAAAAGCATTAATTGCCGAAACATGTAAGATTATTTTAAAAATATACATATTAAAGTAAAACAGACCTTAAATCGCCGAATAATTAAATCTACTATAATATACGTAATAATTATCTTTATATATATATATATATATATATATATATATATATATATATATATATATATATTGAAATATAACGGGTAAGCTAAGAAACGCCACCACGTTCGAGCGACAAATGAAATGTTGCTGATGAGCTGATAATAATGATAATGATAAAAGAATGAAATATTAAGTGAATATTTAGTAGTTAAATCGTACTTTAACGTACTTTAGCTGTAAGATGTTGGGCGCCTTATTTTATAAATAGGTAAAGTTAGCTTATCAGCTGATAGTACTTAGTATCTCTGATTACGGTTAGGGGTCGGTAGAACAAGACTAATATATTAAATAGATTTTACTCTTACTAGGATCATCGTCGGTGGGTTTATACTCCTATAAAACTGACAGAAAATTATTAATATGATTACAACGTTATATCTAGCTACGTAATGATAAATAAAAGAGCTTTAAAATAATAAGTGTAAAATATTTATTGAATGCAAGGTATCTGTATACAATGAATAAGCAACTTGCCTAACGGCAAAACATGGAATTAAAATAATTTGCACGTGTGAAATTGTGGTTAAGTACTAGTGAAATGGAATAATAAAGTACGCTTTGATATAAATAAATAAACAAACACATTAATGGTAAGTACTAAAATTCTTAATAAATATTGTTCTTTTCACAAATTTAAGCAAGATAGTAATATATTTAAAAGTCAAATCAGAATGTAATGAATTTAGCGAATTTGATTGGTTGAGAAATAATTATTAATAAGACTTTTTAACAAAAAGAATTGAATTAAATTAACCTGTGTCTTGCAGGGAGCGTTCAGGTATTAAGAAGGTTTCGGTTATTCAGGATGTTCAACGGTGCGGGATCAAGATAGGTACTCTTGGGTTATACGATGCAGGTATGTAGAAGCTTGTTCTTGTGTGTAGAAATCGTACGACGCTCGGCGACCAAAAGATGCTTTGGTGTATTTCTTGCCGGTGTCGGATATTATACTTGCAAAAAATGTTTCAAAAGTTGCGCCAGTATTTATTACGCCTTTTCTATATAATTGTATTCTTCTAGCACTAGTATTTTAAAATTTAATTAATTTAAAAGCCGGAGTATCACTTTCTAGGCAACTTGTGTGTAAAAATTCTGCACCTATGCACGCTATCAATTATTTCTTTCCAAAGCCTTATTAGAAATTAAAAAATTGACTTGATTTATACTTTTATAATCCTTTACAATACTCAAAATGTAGATAAAATGTTAATTTGGACAGAAAATCAAAATTAAAATATTAACTTACAAATAACTTACAAATAGATATGACTGGCTTTTCAATGTTAGCTTATGTACAATATTCAATACTAAAATAACCTGTTTGCGGGTTTTTCTTATAATTTGAAAAGTGGGCGTGTTCAATTAGTATCGATATCAAATTCAAATGTAAATAAATTATCTATCTTTTTTAATTTCGCGTGATTGACTTGAATGATGAAAATTAAAAATTTGAAAAGTGAATTTTGAAATAAATATAAATTCATCTGAAATATACAAAGTCATCGTAATATTAATTTATTAACATTTCGACTATAATTTTACATGTTATGTCCACCAAATGTAGCTATTCAATTGAGTGTATTTCTTGTATTAATTCTTACTTTTTCATTTACAGATAGCTGGATTAACTGAGCTATTTGTATCATAACATTAAATATATATATATAAACGGTTAGGCAAATGTATGGATCCATTTGAATATCTTTGATATGGCTACTTAGATTTTAATAAGATTTTTAATTAATTACCTATGCGGCGAGTATATCTATATCCGGATCAGACTTCCGGTTTAGCCGGAAACGATGTTAACTTTTTTATTTTAAATGATGCACTCTGTATATTTTGATGAATTTAAATAGAGTTCTGCTCTGGGAGTCCAGTAATTAATAAGATAAAGAAAGACAAAGATATTTAATTAAAACTGATATTTTAAAATCATGTTTATGTTTAGTAAGTCATGGAATTAACATTGAGTACTTCACTTAAACTGTAAGAATGAACTTTGTAGACGTCCGAATATTAACAATGGTTCAATTAACTAAAAAAGAACGTATTGAAATTCTGATGATGATTGGTTTTGGCATCCAATATCACGAACTGTTGTTGGTAAAACTTTGAGAAGATATAATTTTACAGAAAATGTACTTAATAAACGAATGAAGTTATTGCTCAAGATATTGCTATATCATTAGAAGAATTACCACAAACTTCTACTACATCCCTCGCGCTAAACTATGATATAAGTTGCCAATCAGTAACTAGAATATTAACGCACGAAAAATATAATCCGTATAAACCACATTTAGTGAAAGAATTATTGGATGGGGATTATGATTGTAGAAATGAATTTTGCGAAAGAATGATGGAGATTTGCAAAAATGACAAATATTTTATATACAATTTGCAGTTATTCGACGAGGCTACATTTTGTTTGAATGATACTGTTAATCGCTATAATTATTGATATTGGTCAATAGATAACCCTCATTGAATGCTAGAAACGCATACACAACATCCGTAAAAATTAAACGTTTTGGCTGGTATTTTCAGGAACTGTATTATTGGTACACTAACTGGACAGAGATATTTAGATCTTTTACGTCATCAGGTTGTTGCTAATGTTAAGGAAGATGGGGAATTACCTGTATATATTTGGTTTCAACAAGATGGAGCACCCCTTCACTACACCCATAATGTTGAAGTTTTTTAAACGAAACATTCCCAAATCGGTGGTTTGGTCGTAGAGGATTCACTGAATCTCAAGGTCTCAAGATTTAAATCTCCTAGATTCTTTTCTTTGGGGTCATTTAAAGTCTGCCGTTTAACTAGACGACCGCATAATCTGGACGTGTTACGGCAGAGAATAATTGTAATTAATTCGTGAGGAGGTTTTGGCAAATGTCATTCAAGAATTTATAGACTTGCATATTGTCAAGAAGTGAACGGTCATCATTTCGAAAACTTTCTTAACTGATATTGATTTTGTTTTGTATTTTTTGTGTTCATTTTCCTTGTTCTCGATAACATTTTATTATTAGATTTAATTAAATATCTCTATCGTTTTTGAACAAGAGGCTGCCAAACCTTATTATTTTTGAACTTCCAGATCAGAGCTCTATTGAAATTCGTAAAAATATACACGTGATTTAAAATAAAAAAAGTTAACATCTTTTCCAGATTAACCGGAAGTCTGATTAGAATATAAATATACTCATCAGATCCCCGATCTGAATTTAATTAATTGTGGAAAGTCTTATTAAAATCTAAGTAGCTATATTAAAGATACTCGAATGGATTCATATATTTGCCTGACCCTGTATATACATTGTATTATTTTCCAAACAGTAGCTGAAGACTCCTTGTGAATCTCTCCTGGCTATTACAAAGGAAGTATTTTATATGATTCTTAAGTTCTACGAAATACACGCCTAATTATATAATGACATAATGATCTTATGCTATTATAAAAAAGCTATTCCTGACAATTAAATTGTCATGTTCATTGCACGAAAGTGAAAACTCTAATTGATGTGAATACTTGCGGTGTAATTCTCGTTTCTGCAGATGTCAACTTATTTGTTGAAATGTATGTGAAAGATATTAAATGCTGTAGTTAGAATTTTATAATTTTTGGAAATTTTATTTAACCACAAGCTCTCAATGTAATCGATATTATCAAGCATCATATACCAATATGATCGAAATCTTTTATATTCCGGAAAGATACGAAATTGTTTCTTCGAAAATATTATATTGACAGTACAAATAAAATACAACTTCATTGTATTCCATGACTGTCTAGAGTATAGAAGATATCGATCATAGGGTTGGATGGTTTATTGCAGAATGTTTGTTCCAAATATATTTTATTACTCAATTTGAGTAATGTATTAAATTCAAACCACTTGAAAAACCTCTTACGTGTATTAGTGTTTTTTTAATAACAAAACGGAACTTACTTTATGAATCGCCCTCGTATATTTACAATAGCTTTCCTAATTTTTCATAGTAGCCCTAATTCAATAGCCAATTTTACCACATTCTATAGTGATGATATGTATATACGAGAAAATATATGAAAATAACGAGACTGGTGCTATAGAACAAAAATCAAACATTTATTTAGAAAACAACTATCCTTCAAAGTTCTCTCCATTCTCCATTCAATACAGTTGTTCCAGCGTTTTGTCCACTTGTCACAAACATCTGAGAAACCATTTTTTGAGAGTCTATTTAGTATACCCATAACCGCGTTGTTGAGTTCTAAATTCGACTCAAATTTTCGACCTCTCAATTACTTTTCCACTTCAGCAAACAAATAGAAGTCACGTGGACCAAGGTCAGGTGAGTAGGGAAGATGAACCATTATTTCCACCCCAAATTCTTCAAGAGTTGACAAATCGCTGCTCTGTGGGCCGGAGCATTGTCGTGATGCAGGATTAAATCGATGTTTAAGAAAGCGGCCGTTTTTTCTTTGATTTTCCCTTTAGGGTTCCTCGAAGTTCATTAAAATAGTACTCTACAGTTACTGTATGTTCTTTAGCTCCAATATGATCATAAATAACGCCACATTTATCCAAAAAAAATTAAGTGCATGACTTTACCGGCGCTTTTCACAGTTTTCGCCTTCTATGGTTTTGGACTGCCTTTGTGCTTCCATTGCATACTTTGAGACTTTATTTCAGGGTCGTAATGCTAAAACCAACTCTCGTCACATATAACCACATTGTTTAATAACTGTGGATTATGTTGACAAATTGTGACTCGATTGGCTTTTTGTTCATCGGTCATCACTTTTGGTATCCATTTTGCCGCGACTTTTCGGTACCCTAAATCTTCATGATAATTTTTTGAGTGGAACCATAAGACAAGCTACGAATGTCAGAAATTCGATATATGCCAATCCGACGGTACAGTTGGTGGTCGCCCGCGACAAGGTTCATATTTCATTGATTCACAACCGTCTTTGAATTTTTCATGCCACTCAAACACTACATTGTGATAAACTATCATCCGGGTATGAAGTTTTAATCATTTCAGTTGGAGTTTTATCCAATCGAACATAAAATTTTATCGCATGTCTATGCTCCACTTTCATTTTTTCGATGGGTACGTCAAAAACTCACAATTCAGTAATTAATTTGTAATAAACATCAAAAGTTAAATCAAAGCCTACTTGAGGATATGTACATTAGAGATGGGGTTTCATGTTCTATTCTTTGTGTTCTAAAATTCCAGCACCCCTCTCGTTATATTTTGATATACCCTCGTATTTTGAGTAGAAACAACGCCACATGGCAACGTTGTTGTAGGTTTTACATTCATGTTATACATCTATTAACAAGCAGTAACGTCATGAGTAGGACTACCGACTTTAATTACATACTTTCCATCGACACTGATTTAATAAATATGTAACTACGTTTAAGGTAGAATTTATAATTGATATATTACCACCAAGCACTATTTAGACATCGAGCCAACGGCGGCCGCAAATATGACAATAATCAATACGCACTCGTCGGAATATGACAAGTGACTGCTTGTCGTAATACCCTAGTGATAACTTTACCTAGTAGCAATGCTACCGAATATTAGGACCAGAGGATATTGAGACAATTTTTGAAAAATGGAGAACTAAAAGGTATATTTTCGCCATCTTATGTAATAGAAGTTTTGAAATGGAGTAAGTATGGAATCGCAATAAGAAACATATTGAACGTTTAATTAATGTGTGCTTCTGCTATTTGTAAAAAAGTGATTTGGCAGATTTAGAAATGGATATTTTAATCTCAACGATCAACCCTATTTTGAGCAGTCTTCGATTATTGATAATGACATTAATGACATATTACGTGTTTTAGTGTAAAATAAAACAAAGATTAAAACTGAACAAACTGTTGATAGACTGCGACAAATAGTCTGCATTTCACGATCTAAAGAAATTTGGATTCATTTTTAGACTTGAAACATGTTTGCCGCATCTTTTATGAATTAAAATAACCTGAGTCGCGTCTCTGTAGTTATGTCTATGCTTGTACGCTATCAAAGAAAGTATTTTTGGATCGAGATGTAACAGGTGTAACAGATGTAACAGGTGAAAAAAAATGGATTCTGTGCAAGAACGTCTAACGAAAATGGAACTAGAAACAAGCGGGCGAAAGTGCGAAACTGGCTTGTCCGATGAAATAGCTAATGTCTGGACTTTCTTCGAATTTTCTCCACTGAGCTAAACTATTATAGTACAAGTACCATGAGTGACTCATAAAACTAAATGTGGAAATTCACAAAAAAATGCTCCATTTTCGTTAATTGAAGAAGCTATCTTCCACTATGACAATGCAGGATCGCACGTTAGTCAATATACGCTGTGAAAACTGAAGAAATTTAAAAGGATAATTTTGCCTGCATCTCCCATAGTGTTCAGACGTCGCATTCGATTTTTATCTGTTCTGGTCTCTAGAAAATTGTTTTAATTAAGAATTTTGATTCCGTGGAAGCCGTTGAAAACTATTTCACCTTGGATAAAACCCAAAACATTTCTACGACTGTAGACTGAAAAGTAATGCACAAGCTTGTACAGTGCGAACAAAAACAAATAGTAAGATCGGGCACAAAGTACATTAAAGTACAATTATTAAACTTCAAAATCATATATTTATTTTTATACACAGTCACCGTTAAGGTTAACATATTTCTCCCAACGTGTAACAAGTTTTTTCATTCCGTCACTGCAAAATTCTTCCTACTTTTCTCGAATCCAGGACTTGAGAGCTGCCTTTACCTCATCGTCTGAAGTGTAATGATTAGCCTTGAGGTCGCTTTTGAGTAGAGCTGTTTGTTCTCGTCTGTGAGACGGCGTGGTATCCATCGTGTACAGATTTTATGATATTCCAATTGTTCAATAATGAAGCCGACACGTTTCTTGGATATTCTAAATGGTTTACTTTTACGCTTTTGAGTGATTCGCCAGTAATTTTGAATCAAATCGTCGACAAGTTTCTGATGTTTATCGCCCGTGGCAGTGATCGGACGTCAGCTGAGTGTTTTATCAACAATTCTCGATTTTCCTGGCTCGTAATCACTAAATCTTATTACCAATCGATTTACAGTAGACCAATCAACAGCATCGTCACCATAAACATCCTCTAACGACGATGAATGTCACTAGGAGTCACTTTTTCAACAGTCAAAAATTCGGTAATATCACGTTGTTTAACTCGTGTTAACATAGCACTAGAACACGTCTCCATACATACGCTTCTCTAAATACACTAGATGAATTCAACGACCTCAAACCTGTGCATGCATATAGAGGCGGAATGTCACTTCCACATTTCACCTGGTGCGCTTCTGAAGGTCATTTCGTTGGCGCTATACAAGCATGTGTGCATTATTTTCAGCCTATCCTCGTATTAAAAAGGAATCCATCATCATATAAATCTTTGAGAGATTTATATAAAATAAAGGCGACTATATTATTAACTAACAAAGGAGTTTATTTTGAAAATATAACGGGTTGCGGTTTGTTTTCAAATCGGATACGAAGTATTGCAATCGTCAAATACTTTCTAGCTATTTAAGTGAAATAATCTAGAAAATTTGATTTTTATTTGAATTCTATATTAATATCGCAAATTTTATTCTTCGTTCTAAATGTCAAAGACTCTATTTAATACATTGTAGAAGCGAATATGTACATTAAACGCCAAGTTCTAAAATAACGCGAAAATTCGCATAAAATATTAAACCCGCTGAAATAGATTCCATAAAGTTACATGCACCTTGTGTATAGGTTTTATATCAGCATCAAAAGTATATTACATTTGAAACATTGTACAACTTTTTATAAATATAACATACTAACATATGTATGTGAGCAAAATATGTACAGATAACGTATGAAAGACGATCGTAAAGCTGTAATAACAACGGATTTGTAGTCATAAAATAGAAAATTTCTATTAAACAAAGTTGTTCGTCTTCGATAAAGTTTCAATAATAATGTATTTATAGAGTAACATCCATATTAAATAAAGGAAATGAGTTGAGAAAAATGTATTTATACACCATACGTCCAAAGTAGTCCAAGGTAGTAATAGTTTGAAAGGTAATAAATTTGTTAAAAAAAAAATGTTCGACGGTAATTTAATACCGTTAGCCTGGGCTATTTTTCTTGAACAAAACAAAATCTTGTTATAATGGCAAGAAATAATGACATTTTAAAAGTGTCACTGTAAAATCTTATGTTCGAGAAGTTGTATTGCTGTGCAGAAAATTTTTAAAGAAGGAATATCGAATGCAATGATGCCTCGACTATCGAGGCATTATCAAATACTTGTATTTAAAGAGGTTTAGTGGTAGGGAAATTTACGAAGATAAGCTTAACACATTTGGCGATCAAAACCTATCATATGCGACTGTCAAAAATTGGATTGCGTCATTCAAAAGAGGAAAACTTTCCGTTGAAGATGAGAAGCGACCAGGAAGACCGATTTCGATGTCCAGCCCTGAAAATATTGACGCAATTCATGACATGATATTATCAGACCATCGAATTGGGCTGAAACATATAGCTGAGATGTATTACAGATTTAATATAAACGCGTCTATCATATAGTTCACGTCGATTTAGATATGAAAAAAAATTCTGCAAAATGGATCCCTAAATGCTCAAACGCCGAACACAAACGAGCAAGAGTGAAAACATCACGGTTAATCTGTGCCCGCTTTGAAGGAGATCCAGATTTTTTGAACAGTCTTGTGACTATAGATGAAACATGGGTCTATTTTTTCTACCCAGAAACAAAACAGCAATCGATGGAGTGGAAGCATCATATTTCTGCAAGGCCTAAGAAATTTCGAGTTAAAAAATCCGCTGGAAAAGTTCTTATTTCAGTTTTTTGGGATATCTGTGAAATAATTATGATCAATTACCAAAAAAAGGGTCAGACCATCACTGGAGATTCTTATTCTAAATTTCTAATCACCCTGAGAGAGAAAATTAAGGAAACAACACGTGGCCTGTTAGCGGAAGGTGTGTTGTTTTGCAGAACAATCCCTCTGCACATAAATCGCGCATTACCATGAATACAATTCGAGATCTAGTGTTCGAATTACTAAAACACCGCCCTATTCTCCAAACTAAGCCCCCTCAAACTATTATATGTTCCCTTGATTGAAAAAAGTTTAAAATGACATGAATTTTTGTGTAACGCAGAGTTACTAGAGACGTGGAGGGCTTGGTTTGCAAACCAAGAAGAACCTTTTTTTTAGAAAGGTTAAAGGCGTTGCACGATCGTATTTATTTAAGAGGAGATTATGTTGAATAATAAAATAAAGTCCCAACTTTAAATTGTTTCAATAATGGCTAAGAATATATCAATTCCCCCTCGTACAATTATGTCCACATAAATCTAGTACAATAAAAAATGTCAAATTTTGCTTGATGTAATTGTACTTTTCAAGTTCAGGGTAGTTAAGAAAAAACCTAAAATATTATGTCTTAATATATAAGTTCATCAATTTACTTTTTTTAATAAGGAAAAAAGTAAGTTGTATGTACTAGATTTATGTAGACTTAACTGTACATCGACTAATTTTACTTTTTTGTTTCATTTACACATTTAAAAACGAATAAAAAAAAACAGTTATTACGTCCATTCTATTATCTATTAAATCTATTAAATACAGATAACTTTAAGAAACTCGGATTAATTTGCATTACAAAACTATTACCTACCACCCTAATGGGATCTGATTATTCTAATAAGCTTATGGTTAGTTACATTCCAAGAACCGTGATTGGAAATGCCGGTAAGTAAAGTAATCATTTAAAGCTCTAAATCAGGGATCACTAATGAAATATTAATAACATTCCTTGCACATAACTTAAGAATTGTTTAGTCTATTTTTTTTTTTGATAAATATTCAAAATTGTTTCAAACTAAATTTTTGATTCGAACATGTTTCCGTTCGAATAATTTTTTTCGAACAAATTTCCGTCGAACAAATTTCTTTCGAACAAATTTCCGCAACCCGTTAATAATCAGTTAGTGAGTTTTTAATCCAGATTTTATAAATTGACATATTTTGCCAAATAGAATTTTTAATTCAACTGCAAACGTGTGCTACATTTCACATTTAGTTTTTAATTTTTGATTAAACCTTTCAATTTAAAAAATATATTTCAAGAAATTTAAACAATTTCTTGTGAATTTTTTATGCGCTCAATGTGTTCATTACCCCCTTTCCTTAGCAAAATCATTATATTTCTTCCTATCCCTTGCTCGTAAACCCCAATTTCTGAAAGTGTTCTGTTTCAGATTATCTACGGCGGCACGAATTTCCCCATACTAGTTACAAGTATCTTCATTCGTTTAGTTCTCGCATCCATTTTCAGCCCCCTTCCCAAACATATATTTTTCTTAGTATATTTCTGTTAAAGACCTTTTCTTTTATTTTCTTGTTCATTGTCCATAATTTGCAGCCATATGTCAGTGTTAGTCTCACTGCCGACTTATCTACTCTAATAATATACAAAAAAGGTTTAAGTATATCAATACGTTAAGCACGTATTACGCATTTGTTACAAATGAAACAGACATCCAATATACACATCTGTAACTGTACACATGGACAATACACCTCGTATTTTACAGCAATTACTTGTGCTTAAGACACGTGTTTCTGCCATCTACTATTAGGCGTCATCAGTTAAGCTAGTGAAGTAATTAAAGCTTAAATCGCCTACAAGACATAGCAAATTTCGTCCTATCAGGTAGCACTATATAATCTAGTGACATCTGACGGACGAAAGAGACTATGCCGAAAAAGGCAACTCTTCCCTTGACCGGCAATGCCGGTATAGAAGGGAAGAAAATACGTATATAGGTGTAAGTCCATCAACACGATGCCAGATGGCAGCAAATATACAAAAAAGGTTTAAGTATATCAATACGTTAAGCACGTATTACGCATTTGTTACAAATGAAACAGACATGCAATATACACATCTGTAACTGTACACATGGACAATACACCTCGTATTTTACAGCAATTACTTCTGCTTAATAGTAGATGGCAGAAACACGTGTCTTAAGCAGAAGTAATTGCTGTAAAATACGAGGTGTATTGTCCATCTGTACAGTTACAGATGTGTATATTGCATGTCTGTTTCATTTGTACTCTTATAATAACAAATTCAAATAGTATGGATTGAACTAAAACAAGCCACTAATTTTAAGTCGTGACTGTAGTAAGTTATTGCTTACTTGCAAAATGTGTGATGTTTTAGTAATTAAATAAATTAAGTAAATTTTAATAATTAAATATTAATTGGTTAAAACTTGTAGAATCATTTCGACTTAAGATTTAGTGGAGTAAATATCTTAAATCGCTGAACTTGACATCAATGTGTTGGATTAACACTGAAACGTGTTTTACAATTTACGGTTTATGTTATTTGTAATTTGTAAGAATTTAATGTAGAAGTCTACATTTTACCTATACCAATTAATAAAACATTAAAGATTGGCTTGTATATTGCATTTTGTTAACAATCGTTTTTAATTGATAGAATCGTGACTAAAAACTATGTCCTAATAGATAATATTTACGAAAAAATCGCCAAACCATTTAGTAAGTCGGTAATTGCACTATGAGAACACACTCGTGACGTCCCTATTCACAAAATCAGTTGTCGTGAAGTGAAAGTTAAATTGTGTGTCGATGTTGTTTGTGTACCCAATTCCTACGACATTGAGGCGACGTAAACGACAAGCTTCCCGTTGTACACCGGCCCCGTTAACTTCTCTTTGGTAAAATTTCTTCTTCCATCGCAGTTATATTTTAATATACCGGGTGACTTTTTTTAATTTTTTGTATGGGAATCTCGGAAACTACAATAGAGAGAGATCTGGTTAAATGGGGAAAGAAGTGCAGTTTTACGAGCTTGATTTAGTGCTGCTGTTGTACTTCAGCAAAAGTTCACAGCTTACTAGATGTTTGCAACATTTCTCCATTTTCTTTAATCTCGTCTAATTACTTAAATTGAGAGAAAAGTTGAAAAGGAAAAATATTAAGGTAGCTATACCCTCTATCAACCTGCATGAATTAATTTTTATCGCATTTGTTATTTTCGAGTTATGACACAAACTTGTGTTTTCTTAAATGGCAAAAGAGCTTATTTTTCCAGTTACAACAATGTACCACTTCATAAGGTTATTGTGTTAAATACATGAGTTATAGCTATTTTTAATTATTTTTTGTCTTTAAAAACATATATACCAAAGAAAGTTTAAGTATATCAATACGTTACTAATGAAACAGACATGCAATATACACGTCTGTAACTGTACACATGGACATACACCTCGTATTTTTCAGCATTTACTTAAAGCTAAAAAGTCGCCTTATAAGGTATAGCAAATTTTGTCTTATCGTATTTTTTTCTCTTCTGTACCGGCATAGCCGGTCAAGGGAAGGTTGCCACTTTTGGCATAGTCTCATTTGTTCATCAGATGTCACTAGATTATATGGTGTCACCTGATAAGACAAAATTTGCTATACCATATGAGGCGATTTTTTAAGCTTTACTTCACTAGCCTAACTGATGAAGCCTGATAGTAGATGGCAGAAACACGTGTGTTAGGCAGAAGTAAATGCTGGAAAACACGAGGTGAATGTCCATGTGTACAATTACAGACGTATATATTGCATTATTTAAAAACATAGTTGGTTACAACAGGTTCAGATCAAATTAGTTGCCAGTTGTGGGGAAGCATAAGTTTTGACATTACCTGACTTATTAGTTTGCGTTTAGTGATCTTAGCAAGTGTTTGTAGTTTTGTCACGAAGTTTTCTCATACAGAAGAACGTGACATGATTGTTTGTAACAATGAATGTAACAAAATTCCTCAGGAAACTGCAGAACGCTATTTTCAGATTTTTTTTATCGTCGTCAACCTTCATTACCTACATTTAAATATTTATTCGAAAACTTTGGGGAGAATTTGAAACATTTACGAAACCACATGCTAAACCAGGCATTGGCGAGATTTTTAGAGAGTGCTCACAACCTTCAAAACCCATCAACTTCAACCCATGAAGTTGCAGTAGAAGCTGGCCGTATAAATTATCCGTGGGTCAAATGTTACATTCTGGAGACGCCGAGAAACGAAGGGTCATTGGTACATGATACTCGAATATGTGCGGAACACATCCTCAATTCTTATTTAAAGTGTTACCGACGAAACCAGTGTAACACACTGTGGAATGTTCAACTGGCACAATTAATATTTATGGGTGCAACGAAATCCCCACAATCTCGAACAAAGAAGACCTCAGGTCAAATTTGGATTTAACGTTTGGTGCGATATAATCGGCACAGAGTTCTCGGGCCTTATATTTTTGATGAAACATTAACTGGTGATCGCTTTCTCCATTTCCTAGAAACTAAGTTTCAGGATATGTCAAATGAGTTGAATTTGGAGACTAGAAGCATGTTAAAATTGTTCCATCATGACGACGCCTCTTCACACAACACTTTTACAGTCAGAAGTTTCTAGGATGAAAAATTTACATAACTCCACTCCTGAAAAGGAAGTTGCACTGGTTCCTTGCGGACCCCAAGATTTTATCGACGACAAATTCGTAGAGTTACCATTTGTAAATTTGTTGTATTTTTACTAATGTATTTTAATCAATTAATTTTGAATTTATTTTGACTGATGTATTGTTCTGAATTTTATAATTTGATTTGTTGAGGTGCAGGTTTATTATTTTTGCAATAAAATGTTTGTTTTGTGTTCAAATATCGGTTTGTTCAATTTTTCAAAGGCCAACTCTGTTTTCAGTCACGAAGAACTTAAAAATTCCAAAATTCATTAATTTAACACAATAAGCTTATGAAGTGGAACATTATTGTAACGGGAAAAATAAACTCTGTTTAATGAAGTCATAGCCAACTATGAGTGACATTTAAGGAAACAAAAGTTTGTGTCTTAACTCGAAAATAGTAAGTCCGATAAAAAATTAATTAATGTAGGTTGACAGAGAGTATAGCTACCTTAATATTTTTCATTTTCAACTTTTCTTTAAATTTAATAATAAAGTAATTAGACGAGATTAAAGAAAATGGAGAAATTTAGGTTTTTGCAAACATCTAGTAAGCTGTGAACTTTTGCTGAAATACCAGCACTATGTCAAGTTTGTAAAACTGCTCTTCTTTCCCCATTTAACCAAATCTCAATCTATTGTAGTTTCCGAGATCCCCATACAAAAAATTAAAAAAAACTCACCCTGTAAATATGTATAATAAAATATGATATGAGTAAAACACATAAAATCATATTTCTACGTAATTTATATAGTATAGTATAATAGTAGAGTATAATATTACAGTTTTTGATAGATGTTAAACTATTGTTTTATAAACTTATCCACACGATTCTAAGTATACATTAAGAAGTATACATTTAAGAAGTCGCATACTTTATTAAGCCATACATTAATGAAGTATAACCTATAAAAATAATATATAAGAGTTTTGTGAGCTGCTACCATAAAAAAAACTGAAAAAATTAGGACGCTAAATTCGTTTTAGCTGTTTATAGGTTCAATTAAAAATTTATTGCTCATTAAATTTCAAGGCGAGTAAAAGATAAGTTATGGCGTACAAATAATGAATTATAACAAGTTTACTTCATTCCCAGTCGATTAATGTGGGGGTTTCATATTTGCGCTCAGTTAGCTAGTCTTTTGATTTTATTCTGCCAAAATGTTCTTTTTTTATTATTTATTAATGTTCTGATGTAGCCAAAGACAAATAAATAACTTGTTTCTGATTGTTTCTGGGATTCCAGACTAGAACTGGCACTTTGTACTTCCTTTCTAGTCGACATTTCTTCATTTCACCTTATATACAAGACGTCACTAATTATATCAACAAAATTCTTTTCAAGTATAACGTCGAAACCATCTTTAAGCTCCACGCCACATTATAAGAAAATGTGTTTAAAAATTTACTTTTAAAACACTTCAGATTATTTGTTGGGTAGAAAAGATATGCACAAACATTTATTTTAACAAAACTTTATTGATGAAGAAATTTCCCAGCTTAAAAATAACAGTATCTCTAGATATAATTTCCTAAAATATTTATATTATTATATATTTCTCATAATTTTGGTTCCCTGGATTTGTAATTTTTGTAATTTATATTTTAGTTTTGGTTTATTTTCTGTCATACTTTCTTTAATGTGAGTCATGCGACGGTGACTTAATCGATGACGTTACGTCAGCACGTCTTAGTGTTTTCCCTAATAGACTAGAAGGGGAGGATCGAGCATATCTCCGAGGTCCTTGAAATAAGAAGACGAGTTTTATTTTCAACGGAAAATAGTACACACAAAATAATGACAAATGAAAAAAGAAATTGTGATAAAAGTTGTTAAGTAAGAGAGATATTCACACTTATGCTAGCAACACAGGAACACATCATAGAGTAAATGATCGATGTTACCGCCTCCTGCTTGAATACAAGCTTGTGCAAGGACATGTCCACTCAATGTTCGACAGAACAATATTTTTAGTAGTATCTTTCTTATATAAAAGTAACTGAAAATTTGTAAAATTTAATGTGTTTTTTCAAAAAACTGTTAAATCAGATTCGGAATCAGCATGATAAAAGACATAAACTACACGTATTGGTGTTTAAGAAAACCAAACTGTGTTAGCAAGTGTAATCAACAGAGAGCGGACTGAAGCGATTGAATGACGAATTGCCCCGATAAACGTTGTGGCGGTATCAGGTATAGCATGCATTATAATAGCCCCACTATTTGCTTGCTCGATTGCATTCGTCGAGCCGATGTTTTTATTTCCGTCGTTATGAATAGCACATTGTGTGCATTCCCTTATAAATTCAATTCAACAGTGGCGTGTAAGATGGAATATATATTTATATATTATTTCACTAGACTTCGTTGAAATAATCGCTTAAAAAATTATATTCCGCTAATTTCCAAAGTGTATTCTCGTGTTTACATGCTGTTATACATGCATATACATATATGTATTTATTTTTCTTGAGATAGTATATTTTCTATTCTCTTCTATAAGGGATTGTTTCTGGTTTCGCTTCCTTCAGTGTTATTTGGTTACAACGTTTAGTATTTAAAAAAATCCGTTTTATATTGATATACATATTGTGTATTTATCCTCTAATTTGTATAAATATTGAGTTTAATATACTATATTATTTTTGGAATAGTTTTCGTTTCTTCTTTTTAGTCCATTTCTTTCTGTTCTTAATATTTCTCTTTATTTTCATTAACTATGGAAAATTTTCGTATGGTAATCATGGATGGATGGATTAGAAGCCGTACAGATTGGTTGCATAGTCGGTAATGATACCGAGATATATTGCAGTGCCTGTTCATTAAGTTTAAGGCGTCCACAAAAGTGTAATTTGCAGAGACATGTTTCTTCGAAAAGTCATCAAGATAACATACGACCATCTGCACCTGACACTTTTAACGAAGAACTGTGTGAAGTCTTCATAGCGGCCAATATCCCATTCAAAAAACTTAACAAACTAGTCCTCAAGAGGTTTCTCACAAAATATACTGATCGTCATATACCAGATAAATCTACTTTAGGTAAATACCAAAATACGAAAACTGAAAATAAAAAAAATACGACCAACCTATCTGGTCATTATCTTTGGGTAAGTGCAGACGAAACAACGGATGTAATGGAATATGTGTTAAATTTAGTTGTTGGTATTCTTCATCCGACAACTTCATACTTAATTGCAACTAAAATATTACCAGTCGTAAATGGTGAAACAGTTGCAGAAGTAATTGATCAATGTGTTCATAATATTCTGTCATCGGATAACAACTATAAAAACAAGATGCTATTACTTTTTACTGATGCGGCAGCTTATATGTTTGTTAAAAACAGTGAAGTTATTAAAGCAATCTTATCTCAATATTCTACACGTTACCTGTGCAGCACATGCACTATACAGAGTATGCGAATACATCAGGGGTCATTTTCCAATTGTTGATAAGTTAGTTTCATCATTTAAAAAGATATTTCTCAAAGCTGAGGCAAAAAGTTGATGCCATATTTAGCAGAAATCCAGATTTCAATATATTATATCAATTCTGCACAGAGCCGATTGAAAAATCTATACATTCGAAGTATGGTGCACTTTTGCAACATTTTAATTACGCACCCATCACCAGTTGCGATGTGGAACGGACATTTTCTATTTTTAAAGATGTTTTAACATCTAAAAAAACTAATTTAACACAGGAACACCTTGAACAAATTTTAGTTGCCCATAGTAATGTTTTACACTTTCAATGTTTCATACAGAAAGTACATAGTTTTGAGTTGTGTTCTTTGTAAATTATTTTTATTCAAAATTCGATAAGCAATTCGCTTGTCAGTTACTTTTGTTTCAGCAGTAGTTGCTGCCAGTTACCAAACCGCTTATTACATTAGCTCTGTTGTGCATTGACAGATACATATTAACTGCATATATAGGTATGTGCCACTTAAGCAGTGGCCACACGTATCAAATTGTTCGAAATTCACGGATCACTTACAGAAACAAACCTATTGCGAATACAAGGCAGACGCCTATGGGCAATGAATCATTAATCGCTCGAGTCCGCTCTCTGGTAATCAACAAAGAAAAAGGTACGCTAACAACATCTATATAGTAAATTTGATAATTGAGCTTAATTACTAACAATAACAATAGCTTCTTTTGCTTAGCTGGATATTTATATTGTGCGATTAAGTTTGTTTAAACTTTTTTTTTCAAAACAAAGAAATTCCATGTGTTGCAGATTTACTTGCGGATATATATTTACTTTTGATTATGCATCTATTATAAGCGTTTCGAAAACCAAATTCGTACATACAAACACAACATAGAATAATAACTTTTTAGAGGGGTTCTATTTCTATTCCACCATTCATTTACTGTGTTTGACAGACATCCGTAGTGCACAACATGCTATCGCGTTGAGGGGATGTAGGTGGCGGAGAGCAAGAGGGATTGGTTTATGTTCACATGTGAAACAAAACTGGCACCGTCAGGCTAAAACGAGTGACAGCTGTGAATCGGGAGTGTCGTGATGTACTTTTACCTATTTCCCTTTCTCTCTCTTTAGATCTTTTCTCTCTTTTGTGTCTTTTTCCGTTCCCTTCATCGCATTGTATACGTAACATTTATGTACTTCGGGGTAAATGCTCCTCGTCATCCTTTCCTACCGGAATTGCACGTGTATATAAATATACCAATACAGTTATTCGAAAAAACGTGTTTTAAACAAGCATCGAATGAAGTGAAAATAAGACAGTCACTGCGAAAATTATACTGGAGAATGTTTTTCACTGTTTATATTGTCAGTCTGGATATTTTGTGAATTCCATTTCCTTTCCAACGAAAATATATATACACACACTCTTGAATTACAAATTTAATATTTGATTAGTAATTCGTAAAGCGGATACTTTATTTATTTTTTAATTTTAATAGATTCGTGATTTATGTACGTGGTATTTGGCAACTTCTTTTTTAGCAGAACTGTCGATCAGTTTTCAAATTACTTACATTTCTTTGTTTCTTTAAATTAGTTTCCATAGCTTCAAGCGTTATAATTTCTTTTACATCAGTGCTATTAAGTTTATACACTCCCAACTAGAGAATCCAATCTCGCATCAAAACTTCAATCCCGCAAGCATGCGGGACTGAGATCACCAATCCCGCGGTTCGCAGGATTTGCAGAAGTTAGTTATGCAATAAAAGACAATTAAATTCAAAATAAAAGTAGCATTTATTAGAAAAAATATTGAGATTTCTTTTGGAAATATTTTCGGGGAAATGATAAAAGTATTCAAAGGTTAATCTAAACGCGCACTCAGCTTCGTCGCTTGGTGGAGGAATGGACTTTACGTAGATATAAGCAGCTTCTAAATATTTTCCTCTGTTGCCGCCGCATTCCAAGAGTGTCAACTTACGTTTTATTATAAGGCCCAGATCTAGAGAGCTTACTCGAGCGGGTGCATAAGCAGATGAAGTCTCTGCTACCCATTCATTGTGAAGGCTGCGCTCTAATTCATCTTCCAATGTACACCATGAGGTTTTACGACTTGTCACCATATGGGGCAAAGGAACGTCGTCTTCATCATTAGCGTTTCTAATTTGCTCAGCCTCGTCGTTTTGGGCTGGCAGTTGAGATGCGTCTAATAGTAGCCGCTGGATCAAACTCTAAATTTCCTTTCTTAGTATTGCTTTGCTGGATAAAAAACGTGTCTTCGTCGTTTGTATCTTTTTTCAGATATTACTTTGGCTTCTTTAAGCATCACACTTGTCATTTAAGTGCGGCGTTCTTTTATCCGACGTAGTAAGGATGTTACCAGTTCGTTCCTTAGTGTCGTTTTGCACGTTCAAGGTCAAACAAAGTTGCACATTCTTGCTCATTAAAAGAATATGAGGATGAAGTTTTTTTTAGATCAATAAGAGCTTTGGATATGCAGTTTTTAACCTTCTTGAACCTCGTTATCATTGTTGCCACTATTGACAGGGGAATTCACTTGCAGCAGTGTCTTCTACATCGTCTTCTGCTTCTATTTCTGAGCTAATGTTTTTATGTAGTACGTCAACTACTGCTAGTTGCACCCCATGAGCATAGCATAACTGATGATGTGCTGATAATAGTCTACCAACTTTCTTCATGACTGCAGCACCACCTGTTGTTATTGCGACAATACCTCGTTTCAAGTTAATATTATATTCCTTCAGTTTTTTTTATCAAGAGCAGTCACACAAGATTCAGCAGGAAAACTACCTGAAATTCTTACTAATCCCAAGTTCCAAATGTTTACAGCTCCAGCGGTAAACATGGGAAGATTGATATTTAAATATCGCCGATTTCTTAAGGATGACCATTCATCGAATGTTAATGTAAATCGTTTTTGAGGCTTTTTCAGTGCTTCAAGTTCGTCGATGGTTTTTCTTTAAATTAATGCCTACCTATTTTCAAAACTCATACTTTTTCTGGGCGGAAGGATATTTAAGACAGACGAGGAAATTATTACAGAAATAGTGCAATATTTTGATGATCTACTATAATGGCTGGCCACGTATATTAATGTTGAAGGGGAATATGTTGAAAAATTTTAAAAATCTCACGTTCCATAAAATCATATTTCTACTTACTATTCCTATTTGTACAAGTAGTTCTACATACTAGTAGAAACGTGTCAAATTGTTCTAATTATCGCAACACATTAGACGATATTTGCATGTGGAAATTAGATTTAATAGTCATTAATTCTCATTTGCAGTAAGTTCAAAATGCTAACTATACGAAGTATAGAAGTGAAAAATTATGGCTCTAATAAGAACGAAATATATCCGCACCTTCCAGTGATAGACGTGACTTTTCACGAATTTTTAATTATCTTAACAACCAGGGAGGTTGACACCGCGACGTGTTGCGTTCTGCATACTGGTGCAAATTTAGTTTGTCATATTGTAGTCATTATCGAAACATATTAGGCGACATTTGTATGTGGAAATGAGATTTAATAGTCATGAATTCTCATTTGCAGTAAGTTAAAAATGTTAACTATACGAAGTATAGAAGTGAAAAGTCATGTCTGTCTCCCGGATACCGTGTGTTGACGAGCTCCAATAAGAGCGAAATACATCCACACGTTCCAGGGATAGGCGTGACTTTTCACGAATTTTTAATTATCTTAACAACCAGGAAGATTGATGTTGCGATGTGTTGCGTTCTGCATACTGGTACTAACATAGCTTATCAAAATGTAGTAATTAGCGCAACACATTAGGCGACATTTGCATGTGGAAATGAAATTAATTCTCATTTACAGTAAGTTCAAAATGTTAATATATATGCACGAAATATAGAAGTGAAAACTCATGTCTGTCTTCAGGATACCGTTTGTTGACAAGGTCCAAAAAGTGCGAAACGCATCCACACGTTACAGGGATAAATGTGTTTTTTCATGAATTTTAATTATCTTAACAATCAGGAAAGTTGACTTGGCGACGTGTTACGTTCTGAATACTAGTACAACTAGTCAAATTGTAGTAATTAGCGCAACACATTAGATGAGATTAGTCATTAATTCTCATTTGCAGTAAGTTCAAAATATTAACGATATATTGTTACATTCGTAAATTTTCTTTTCTTATTTATATTCTTCGTCGTGCCCCGGGATACTATTTTTCATTTTACGAGTTTAATTTCATTTAATGTGTACATATCGCCCTCTGATTTTATTATATTGTAACCATATCGCTCGCCCTACCGTTTCAGATTTTATCCCGCGTATCGAAGGCCGTTAACGAATCCAGTTGTGGGATGTGTATGTATCGTCGATTAAAGGGAAGTTAGAATTCACGAAAACTAGGCTTTGAGTCTTTAATTAACGCTTTTGCGGATCATCGCGTACTACGTGAAGCATTTTTAGATTTGCCGTTTACCGTTAATTGGAGTTTATAGGCCTAAATGGGAAAAACCTCCCTTTTTCTGGCATTATTTTAGTGCGGCATATCCTATACGAATCTCCAGAACAAATAAAACTATCCCTGGCGAAGACATATCCAGACACCTGACACCTTAGTCGCAACTGCCTACGGATTCGGTTCTCCATTGTCATATAGGCGACGAAAATCGGCAATCTTTAGAGGCCTGTATTGTCCAGAGTTCCATTTCCAGCTGTTGGTACGTAGATGCCGATCTGTGGGGGAATTTCCAGTTCGTCATTTCTATTTGTCATTTCTAGCACTATTTACCGTTTTGAGGCATTAATATCATTACTTTGCTTATCTTTTGCTTTAATACTGTTGAATTTAAAATCTTAATTAACGTTTCGAATTTAAATATTCAATCCTATTTGGAGAATGGTGTAACTTATATTTTGTAAGATATATGAAATCTAATTTCGATTTACATTTAAATTTATATTTTAGTTTTGGTGGATAGTAATTTTAACGTAATATATCCTTTTTTTCTGTATTTGAATTTATTTTAAATTTATATTAATATTGGTACATACATATATTTTTAAGTAAAACCACTTGTCATATTAAAAACTTAACTTTCTTCCCCGCCAGCTGCGTGTGAACATTTTGCGAAACTTGCAAAAAAAGTTGTACGTTCTTGGTGCAGATGCACTTACGTTATAGCTGTTAAATTCCAGAAAAATACATTTGATTTAAAATTTTGAATTACACGTATGACAATTATTATGTGTTTAACTGATTGTATTACTGTGAACAGTTTTCTTTAAGGATCCATAGAAAAGGCTTAATTATTTAAATTTTGTAAACTAGCCTAATTTTGTAATGTTGTTTTTTTTCGTAATGATTTTATATAAATTGAAATTTTTATTTTTATGTGCTCTCGTAGCATGTATGCTAAGTTTCTTTATAAAATCACCCTTCTCCATTTTTTTTGGTAATGTTCAAATTTTATATTTTTATATACAGGGTGACATTTTATACAGGGTGGCTATATTTTAAATTTTATTTGAACAAGTTATAACTGAATTGCATTTTTCATTTCCGTTGTCGGTTTGTTTAAATTTTTTAATATACAATTTAAGTGTTCACCAGCCTTTTCTTTACCTTTTCTTTCTCCCTTTAGCAAGATGGCCGCTTTGAACTTTTCTTTGCAGATTACAGGCATTCTGTGTAGCATTTTGCCGTTTTGGATAACGCTTTGGTATTCAGTACTGAATCGATCGCGCGATCCCTTTTCTCAGTTTTGAGATCTGAGCTTCTATAATTAAAATTGAGTGGCGCTACCTACCATCCTCTATTTTAGTCACCCACGCCGTCTCCACTGGGCATATACAATAAATAGAAGCTCCCATAAAATTTGTGCGATATGGCTATCGGTTTCTATCTGTTTTCGGTCATCTTCTAGACGCTATTGCTGCGCCTGCGCGCCATAAGTAGCAATATACACGAAGTATAGAGTGAAAAGTAATGTCTGTGTCTAGGATACCGTGTGTTGACGAGCTCCAATAAGAGCGAAATGCATTCACACGTTCCAGAATAGATGTGGTTTTTCACGAATTTTTTATTATAAAATACAATGTTTTACAATACTTATATGACGTCGGCACAGTTTTGTCCAGAACTTAATACAAAACCGCAATAAAATGACTGGTAGATTATGGTTAGATATATTCGTAAAGGGATTTAAACTACAAATATATTATATTTAATAAGTTGTAAGCAGTTAGATAAAACCAATAATTGTACAAAAACTCGTTTTATTAAGATTGAATTTGCAAAATTTTTGCTCCCCGACGTAATACATGATAAATTTATATTAATGTTGTCCGATGCTGCTCCTTATATGCGTAAAATCTCAGTTAATTTAAAGATATGTTCTGCTAATTTAATTAATACTACTTGTCTGGCTCATTGTATTAATAGAGTTCCCGAAGAAATCAGAAATCAATTTCCTCTTGTGAATGAATTAATTTCTAATGTAAAATTTTTTTTTAAAAGCGCCATTGCGGGTTCTGCTGCACAAAGAATTTCGCGGGTTACAGACACCTCCACAATCAGTAATCACTAGGTAGAGAACATGGCTAAATATCGCAATTTTTGGTTCAAAAAATTATCGAAATATTAAAAATTCAATTTTAGAGTTCTCTGATAATTCAGATGCTATAAAAAGCAAGAGTCTTTAAAAAATAATATAATACTGTAAAATATTTGTCTTTCTGGGTTCTTTTAAATAAAACGAACGGTAATTTACACATTAACTATATTAACAAGAAAACGCACTAAAGAACAATTTAAAAACTAATAACTAACAATAAGGGCATTTATTTCACAATATGTATTTATATATGAGTATTTACATTTATATAATATCACGCGACGGCGATTACTCGTTGAATGCCTTGTCTCCTTCCACTTCGAGTTCTTATATAGTGAATGGCTCATTTGAGGGCCTTCCAGAAGCTCTTTTCTAGAAGGTCCGTGAGACTTGGTGACGTATTCGGCGCGCGATACCGCTTGTCTGACGCATCGTTGGATGACTCATATCACATTGCAACAACTTTTTCTGTGTAGCGGAAACAATTTTAAAACTAGAAACAAGAGAACTGCTTTCGAGTGAATCTGTAAATTCAAAAAACAAATTCCAAAATTCCAACTTAAGGCATTGTCAACTATTACAGGAGCAGGAGAAATAATTTTTAAAACTCGGTATCAAGAATTTAAAATTCTTTCAAAAGTTTCTAATATTTTGAAAGGGGAAATTATAGATGACATTGAATTATAGCTAGAGCTGAGGATGTTTGCGGTATAACCATGGTTATATCATGTAACCATAGTAAATTACTATTGTTACATGATATAACCATGGTTATACCGCAAACATCCTCAGCTCTAATTATAGCCTTAGTACCCAATTGTAATAATATGATAGATCACACATGATAAGTCATACGTAAATAGATCTACTGATTGTTAGATATTATTAATTATTAATAGTTACTAAATATTAGTAATTATGTATTCTTGAATAACTTTTATAATGTCTAAGGATATTTTAAGTTTTTCTTAATGCTTGTTTTTGTGTGTTATACAAGCATTATGTAATGTATCAGACCTTAAATGAAATAGTTATTATTCATAATACCATGGGTATTATGAAGATGTTTATGCCGAGGGCCTCCAGCCCGAGAGTTTGTAAGTCGCCTGAGAGCTTTAAACATCTAATAATTCCGGCGGCGCATACAAAATTTTATTTTTCATTTTAAATAGGTAAATAATTCGAAAATCTTGAATATGAATTTATTCAAATAGACAATGTTTCGTGGGTGTTTTTGTTTTCATGACGATGAGATTTGCTTATAAATAAAGTTAGCGACGCGTGTGAGGTAGAACGGCTTTTATAAATTTGTTACTATGAGTAGATTGCGGAACCGGCGCTATCCCGTATTGGGTGTGATTCATTGGTGCCGACAATGTACAATCGATCAACTAACAGTATATATGAATGTTTTAACGCGATGGTATTGACAAAAGTTGTCTGTTTGGACGTCTTTCAATGCAAACAGACGGAGTGTGAAATATATTTCGCCAGAGTCGTAATAAAGCCAATGAAATGTATATACGGAAATTTATTTTTGGGCAAATAAATAAAACACTAAAGTTAAATGAATTTAAATTAACTAGAATTGAAATTAATTCAATATATATATATATATATATATATATATATATATATATATATATATATATATATATATATATATATATACAAAATGAATTTACTTTATACAGGGAAAAAATTCAAAGTATTGAAAAAGTATAAATTTGAAATTAATTATATCCCCTATAATTAAAGTGAATGCTTAGTCACACCACAGCAAACATTTTTTATTCACATTAATTATTACAATATATTCTAAACTTTTATTGGACAGTATGTCTTTAAATATAGAAGAATTTCGCTCAACATCAGAACTAGTGAGCGGCGCATAGAAATAATTATGTTTAATTTAATTTATCTACCGATTTCCATATTTTGAACATTACTACAAAAGCCTTTCAGGACATTAAAATCAGGGCTACAAGCGAATATTGCATCAATCTTATTATTAAGCGAAATCGACTCTCTCTCTGCGCCGGCATGACTCATTAGAGGATAGCGTCTGTTCCGCAGTCTAACTATGAGTGAACGAGTTCCAGACATAGTCGCAGGGAGAGCTGAAAAAGCCAAGGCTAATTACTACCCAAAAAGTCAAGATCGTTGTACAACAGAGAGTATGAACATTTTGAGATTAGGCAACCAAAAATTCTATAAAAACTGTCAATGAGACAGTTCTCATGGGATATATGTTTCTAATTGCTTTTTCAATTTTAAAGGCTCCAAATAATGTATTTATGTAATGTTGTATTTTGTGTTGTGAAATTAGTATTAAATGTTGTAAATATTACTCTTAGTATTAATGTTTCAGTTAAAACGTCTCTTTTTTGTATATTTGTTATGAGAGGGCTTATTATATTATCAGGCGTTACGGCCTTCTTTATATATTTCGTATCACAGATATAAATGACAAATAATAGATAAGTGAAAAATAAAATAAATTTTTGTTTCAGAGAATAGGATTTGGCTTTGTTAGAATGTTATAAAAAAATTAGCATATTGATGCATATTTTCCCCTATTATAGCATATTTGTCAATATTTTGTGCACATTTTGTGCATATTTTATTATTTTTACATGCATATAGCCCGAGCTTTATTGTTGACTATTGAGACTAAGTATCTTAAGTATTGGCTGAATATAAATGATATATTTCATGTATATATGGAAAATGGTAATAAATTATTCACTAGAGTTCTTATACATCAGTTTCTTATTTCATTTTAAACTTATATCAAAACGGAGTGGAAATTAAAATTGATTATCAATAAAATATATCTAAATTAACCATTTAGAACATTAGAAATATATTCCTATAAGATCTACTTAAATTTAATTATATTTCAAGTAGGTTGACGTATCGTAAAATGAATCGTTCTATTATTGTTTTGTTTCTCCCAGAAGAGATACTAAAATACATATAATTAAATTTTCATGGTCGACTGCACCAACCATTAGACACGCAACCAGCCAATTAGGCGTATTATCAAAGATAAAACTGAAACGCGAAATATTTACGGTTATCCAGTCCTTTGAAAAGATAAATAAAACTATTGTTTATTATAACGTCTAAAGAAGTAATCACTTACTATCGCTTCATATGAAATTATGTTTGTTGTGTTTTTCATTGTTTGGAAAAAAATGTTAAAAATGATGTTGAATAAATGATATCTACACATGGTCTTATCTGCTTTTGAGGCGACATAGTTTTACAGTATTCTTAACTGTCTTTTTTTCACGGTTTGTGATTTATGCTAATTCAGATACGAGCTGAACCATGTCTAAAAGGTCGTAGTTCCCGATTAAAAATGATATAACTGATTTTTTATTACGGATACACAGTACTTATATTATTCATTGCATTGTAATTAATAACTATTTAAGAAAATATATTTTATTATTCTTGTTAATGTTTTAATGTTCTATTTCAATGGATACAGGTTCAGAATTGTATTCAGCGATATTTCAGAAGATAATCACGAGAGAGGTTCATTCGAGTAACATCGCATAAGTATGCGTATATACGAGGATGATTCGGAAATTAAGTTCCGTTTCCGCCTAGCGAGCAGAGGAGTGAGGATATCGGCGCGATTACAGCGCTGCGGTGTAGTCTGGTTCAGTGTGAGTCTGTCAGTGCTACTGGGAGAATCATTTAGAGATTCTTTCGTGCTATTTTGGTTATTTAAAATGGTTGCTGCAATTAAAATCCCGCCGACTGTGAATTGCGTGCTTTTATCCGATTTCTCTATGGAAAGAACGTGAAGGCTGCTGAGATTCATCGTGAACTTTGTTCTATTTATTTTTCTGACACGTTACGATATTGAAGGTAAAGATTTCTTCAGGGATATCGTAACAGGTGATGAGGCTTGGGTCGGCTATCTCAAGGTTCAGACGAAAGACCGTCAACGCAGTTGAATCGCTCTAACTCGCATTCGAGAAAACCTTTAAAGTACTGTCTAAACTTTTCTGCGAGAAAAGTCATGATCACTATCTTTTGGGACAAGAAATGCGTTCTTCTTATAAACTTTATGGAACGAGGGACCACAATAAACATTGAAGTCTACTGTGTGAAGCCACAGGCAGCAGAGTTCTGTGTCTTCACAGATTTACAAAAATAGCAACAGTAATTCCTATTTTTGTTACTTATTATTTTTGTTTTGATTTTCAATTATTTTAATTTATCTTAATCTTGTTTTTCGTAACAATTTCAGAATATGTGTTTTTTGTTTCCAAGCCCAACACTAAATCGAATTGGAAGTAATGTACGAGTGAAAATGTTTTTCTGCAGATCGAATAAAAAAATATAATTAGGAATGTAGTCACGTATTACCTGCTTTTTGGACTCGCAACAACCCATAATTGCAGTCGTAATTATTTTGAAAACGGTGAATTCAAATTGAACAATAATATTATTTTTTAAGGAATAGGCCATAGATTTTAAAATTGGATAGGATTTTGAAAAAAAAATAGTGGCGTAACATTTCATCCAAACAAAATATTTGGTTTCATTCACTAATGTATGCCACTGCTCAGAAGTTCGCAGAAAAAACATTTTGTCAATTCTGAGTTATAGCTGAATTTATGTTTTTTAATAAAAGTTCACCTGTATCTCAGTCAACAAGCGTTTAAGAGAAAAAGAGAAAAATGCTATAGACAAACACATAATTTTAGCGCGAGGTAACCGCATACGAATTGTTTTGAAGCATAAATGAGACGCTCGGTATATAGATATACATATATACAAGCTGCCCTTAAAATAAAGAAACAACGTATGAAAAATGGAAAGATGCAATTATATGGAATATAAATCCAAAATATTGTGAATCAATTATGACGCAAACTCCAAAATTAAAAACCCCTGAAAATAAAATTATGTGCCACCTATAGATCAGAATGTCTATTAAAAATTAGCTCGATTGATTTACACGCAAACGTACGCTACAATGTTTATGTTTATAAAATCTTTAAAAGATAACCTTGTTTAGACGGCTGTCGATGTTATAAAAACTCTATAATTGAGCAGCTTTGATTGCTTAGGGTTCAATAACCTCAGTACGATTACGTACGAATGTATCAACTCTGAATCATTTATAAACACGATTTGTAAATAGGTGAAACAGGTGTAAAGCTCAGGCGACAAATAATTTTGCGCAAAATATTTTGAATTCATATTCTATGTAAATACATATTCCTTCATTTCGTGTGTATTACGTGAATGTTTTTTTTTTGTTGCGAGAGTAACAAATATAAAATATTAATATGGTTTCAGAATGTCTATAGAAAATACGGGTCTTGAATTTACACGCGTAATGTTTATATTTATATACATATTATATGTATATTTATATATTGAAGATAACATTATTTAGAAAGCTTTGTATGCTAAGAATGAAAAAGTCAGCTGCTAAAAGTTTAAAGCGAGACCGACAATAACAAAGAATAATAAAATTATTCTTTTTGTTAGTATCGGTCATCTTTAAGATATCGTCTCCGATACTCTTTATGATATACACAGTCGTACAGTGGCGTTACAAATATTTTTTTAATATCTTTATAATTTTTTTTTCTCGCTTATGGCATGGAATTTTGGGAAAATATTTTGGATTTATATTCTATATAATTACATCTTTCCATTTGTCATACGTTGTCTCTTTATTTCAAAGACACCTGTTTAAACTTTAAATGCGCTTAGTAATCAAATTCTCGAAATACATTAGTAATTTCATTTGTTCTGTAGATTGTAATTTGTTTATTCAATAGTAGGATTAAGTTATGTGTTTCTTAACTATTACCAATTCGTTTTATTTAATATACCGTCATAAATCAATAACATAGAACACTCTAAATTCTATTTGAACGCGTTTATATACATGGTTTGTCTTAGTCATATAAATAAAAGGTCATTTATTGCATCTGAATTGCCCTGGGGGTTTGTTAATCATAAATAAGTTTGAGAAAGGTTACTATTGTAAAGTAGCATTTTATTTATTCTTTTTATTAATTTTACATTCATTCGGTTTGCTGGCCGGTGCATTTTATTAAACTCTTAAGTACTCGCGAGGGGGCACTACATGTTCCGTTCTGGACAAAACAGCTATTAACTCAGTTATATGCTGTAAGCATGCGCGTCCGCCTATCTAACCTACGGGTAAAGTGTGGTCATTCTATATTAGCGTTTCTGGTTAATTTGAACTAGTGTGTTGTGAGATAAGCACGTACATACAAAACTATGTTCCAATGGTAGCCAATTTGTTATAACCATATTTTATAGAAAATATTATACATTTTTAACGATTTGATTTTATTTATACTTGTGTTATAGTTATAATAATCATATTAACATATGTGTAATTAAGAATAGAAATAAAACTACAGTTTTAATCTTCACTTTTAATCAATTCAATTCAATTATATGTGTAATTTTTAGAATACCAAAAAATCCAAAGAAATTGACAGATGCAGAACTTGCATATTATTTGTAAAATGATGAATATGACATGGATATTTATTCTGAAACAGAGAGTCACACCTATTGTATTGAATCTGAGGACTCTGAAGAAGAAATATTCATGAGAGTGAACATGACAGCGACTCAGAACAAAGAAGTTGTTGGAAGAGATAAACAAAGTAAATGGTATAAAAATTACCATAAATTTATAGATATTCAAATGATTGATGAAATTCTAATGTATACTAACCTATACATTCGAAATCACCAAACTCCCAAATCTAGCAGAGAAGAGACGCCAAAGAAGTAACAAGAGCTAAACTACTGACATTTTTGGGCTTACTCTATCTCTCTGGGGTTCAAAAGGCAAATCATACTAACTTCCGAGAGTTATGGATAGATGAACGAACTGGCATCGAAATTTTCGCGGCTGTATGAGTAACAAAAGATTTTTGTTTCTCTAGGGCACTATTAGATCTGATGACAAGGAAACAAGATCTGACAGACGAAAAGTAGACAAATTAGCACCAATACGCTCTACTTTAGATACTTTTGTAGCTAACTGCAAAAAGAACTATTCTGTTGGGGAATTTATAATCATTGACAGGAAATTAGAACCATTTCGAGGCCATTGTAGCTTTATAGAATATTACCGAATAAACCGGCAAAATGTGGTATTTTATTCTTTTTATTCTCAAAATCTGGAAGTTTACTGCGGCAAGCAACCAAATGGACCTTATGCAAAGCAAAATACACCAGCAGATATCGTACATAGACTATTAGAACCAGTCAAAGGAAAAAATCTCAACTTAATATGCGAATTGGTATAATAGCATACCACTGCTGAAGCTCTTTTGAAGGACAAAATAGCATTGATAGGAACTTAATAAAAAACAAAAGGGAAATTTCCCGGGAATTTTTACCAAATAAAAATAAGACCATCAAGAGCTCGATGTTTGGATTCCAAAAAGATATTATAACGGTATTCCTGCTACGAAAAAGAATAAAGGAGTTATTCTAATTTCCACAATGCATAGGGGCTCCTCAGTAGACCAAGAATCAAATAAACATTAAATAATACGTTTTTGCAACTCAACGAAAGGGGAAATTGATACTGTCGATCAAATGTGTAACTCTTATGTTTCAAGGAGAACTAGAAGGTATTCGTTAGCTATATTTTTTCCACTGCTAAATATAATAGGCATCAATTATAAAATTATTTATAATGCCTCCCATCCTCATTCACCACAAACAAGGAGAATCTTTTTGAAAACGTTATCATTGAATTTGATGAAACTGCATCTAACGGAACGAGACACAATTACGTCGCGGCCAACGAACATAAAATCTATTCTGACAAAATATACGTTCAAGAAGTTATTCCAGCAGAAAAATGTAGAGGTCGCTGTTGTTTTTGTCCGAAAGCAAAAAGAATAAACACGTTAATAACATGTAGCACTTGTAGAAAATTTGCATCGAAGAAACATATTGCCATTAAGTAACCTTGCCAAAATTGCTCAAAAGAAATTGATGAAGATTAGAATAGTTCTTGATAGTTTCTGAAATAAATTTTTGTTGTATTTCTGGAAATTTAATTTCTTTTTAATGCGTTTTTATTCTTTTGAGTGTATTTATTTTCTTTTTACTTCCTTTAATATTTTGGATGAAATTAAATTAATTAAGTGTTTTCTTATTACTGCATCCTATATTTCAAAATACATATACTGACCGCCATAAGTAAATGAACACCCAGTAAACGTAGATATATTTTAATGAAATTTATAGGAAAGACGTATTTTATTCGTATTAGGGAAAGATGAAAATTTCAACCAAAGACAATTGTAACAATTAATAATAAAACTAATAATGCGTAGGTCATCCTCTACTTCTTACGCATTCAGCTCCTCGATTAGGGATACTCGAAATAAGCGCATCTACGGTAATCTGTGGTATGCTGTCCCAATTTTCTAAAATCCGTTGTCGGAGAATTTCTATACTGATTGAGGGTGGCTGTAAATTATTCATCCTTCGTCCTACCATATTCCATACGTGTTCTATAGGGGATAAGCCCGGCGACCGCGACGGCCATGGAAGCAGATCAATATTAGCATTATTCATAAACTCCATAGTAACCCTTGCGGTATGTGACAGCGAATTATCCTATTGAAAAATGGGATTTACTAGCTCTTGCAGATATGGGATTAACACTGGTCTCAACGCATGATTTATAAAACGATTCGCATCTAATGGTCCTTGAATAATTACTAACGGAGATCTACTTCCATATCAGATAGCGCCCCACACCATTACACCTTGAGTTAGAGCTTTATGTCTTTGTTGAAAAAACTGAAAATTTCTTCTTTGTCCAGGATGTCTTCTGACCATTCTGCGATTATTATGAGACCATAAACAAAATCGAGATTCGTCACTAAAGACGACTCGATTCCATTCCTCATTCCAATGCAAACTATCATTAGCCCATTCCAATCGTGCAGTTCGATGACGTGCAGTTAGAGGTTAACAAAAAAATGGACGGTCTAAGCCCAAAAGATCGAATTCTTCGATATACAGATTGTATGGAGATCTGTTGATGAACTAAACCTCTCCATCTATCACAAATTTCTCTTGTTGAGGAAACATGGTCTTTAAGAGCCACAAGACGAAGAGCACGATCTTCACGACCGGTGGTAAGTCTTCTCATTATTTTTTCTACATCTTCGCCACTATAGAGCAATTGTAGCAACAATGCGACCCACACGATTAGCGACATCACGAATAGATAATCCGGCTTTTCGTAAGCCGACTATTCTACCACCTTCAAATTCCCTTAATTGATGAAAATTTGCGCGTCGTCGAATAGGAGGCATTTTTTTTCATTATGACACTAATTAAGCCTGTACGTATGCTTTATAGTGACATTTAATTAAACAACACCAAATAAATATCAAAAGAAAACACTAGCTTTTGTTTATTATTATTTATATGGTACCTTGATTATTCTTCTGTTGTATCTTGTTGAAATTTTCATCGTTTCTTAATACAAATAAAATACGTCTTTCCCGTAAATTTCAATAAAATATATCTACGTTTACCTATGTTCATTTACCTATGGCGGTCAGTATATTACGGTTTTTACGTTCTTTTTTCCTGTATTGCACATTATTTATATATTTTAGACATATACTAAATAAACTCACATATTAAGTATATTACTTTTACATTTTGAATAGTTTTAGAGCATTTTAAAAGTTAGGTGCACAAAGTGCTCCTTGCGACTACATACGTAAAAAAAAGCTGGCGGGCGTACATTAGATTGTTACATCACTCCATGTACTAATATCTTTTTAATTTATTTAGCTTGTCAGTCGTAGATAAGCTTGAGAAAAGTTTCTGTTGTAAAGTAAGTAGCATTTTGTTTATTCTTTTCGTTTACTTTATATATTCCCATGTTCATTAATTTTTTTGCTGGCCAGTCCATTTTATTTAAATTAAAGCATTAGGTTGTTACATCACCCAATGGTACTAATTTCTTTTTAATCAATATGTAAATTCAAATTATTATTTTAAGGCACCCAACAACAATATTAAAATTTCTTTTTCTATTTTGCGTTCGAAGTGAACTCATTATGAAACCCAAAACAGTATCGAAATGAGCTTCATTTCGATACGCTTTTTTTCATTTTTCAATGTTGGCGTTTTTCGAATACAGAAATAAATATCATTGCTGTCATTTGATTTTAAGAATTTATCTACATTTGACAGATATGATATACAGTAATGTCCGGTTATTAGGAACCCGGTTATAGCAAACTTTCGGTTATAACGAACCAGTTTGAAAAGTACGAACCAAGGTTCCATAAGAAACGTGTTAATTTTTTTCGCATATAACGAACCCGTTTATAACAAACTTTCGGATATAACGGACCTTATTTTCCATTTTATATGTAAAAAGTTTTCGGTTATAACGAACTTATAATTAGAAAACAAGGGACTTCCCCGAGTATCTCGCCAAAAATGCAGTAGTCGATTCTAGCAGTTTGTGCAAGCAGTCGACGTCGAGTCATCAATCTGTGCTTACGCTGATTCTCAAACGTGATTTTAAGACCATGAGTGACGCAGTTGCGAAGAAAAAACGTAAATCTTTTACGTTGAAAAGTAAACATGATATTGTGAAACGATTGCAACGAGGTGTCAAACAAAGCGAAATTTGTACTGAAATGGGACTAAGTAAATCAACGGTAATAAAAAACTAAATTCAGGATAATGCATGTATTAAACAAAAACTTCATTGTAGGTTGCTACAATTTGGAAGCGAAGGCAAACCATATTGAAGAGTTTCGAACAAGTACGAAACTCAAATGTGAAAAAAATCAAAAAACCTACTAAGCACGAAGTTGATCAAGGACTTTTGAAATGGTTTTCTCAGCAAAGAAGTAAAAATGTAACTATCAGCGGTGCCGTGTTGCAATCTAAAGCTGAAGATCTAGGGAGTAAATTGTTGGAAGATCCTGAATTAAAATTTAGTAGAAGTTGGATCGAAAGGTTTAAACGAAGACACAACATCAGCAGCGGAAAAATTGTTGGAGAGGCAGCCTCAGTTAATATGGATGTTGTGAATGACTGGTTGGAAAATAAGTGGCCAATAATTAGAGAAAACTTTGGAGATGAGGACATTTTTAACGGCGATGAAACGGGGTTGTTTTATAAGCTCACACCAGACAAGACATTAAGATTCAAAGGGAAGACCTGTACAGGTGGAAAGTTATCTAAAGAAAGAATTACCGTCTTGGTTGTAGCAAATTTATTGGGGACAGAGAAAAGAAAATTATTGGTGATCGGAAAGGCCAAAAACCCCCGATGTTTCAAAAATGTGGTACGATTACCAGTCAATTATAAATGTAACAGAAGAGTTTGGATGACCTCCGAAATTTTTACAAACGAACTACGAAAATGGGATAATGAATTACGTCGTAAGAAACGAAAAATTATTACTAGTGGACAATTGCCCGGCTCATCCGGATGTAAAAAATTTGGAGTGCATTAAGTTGGTGTTTATGCCTGCGAATACAAGTTCAAAATTGCAGCCCATGGACCAGGGTATTATCCATAGCTTCTTAAAAAGCAATTACCGACGATTCCTACTCTCGAAAACTATAAATTCTATTGATAATGATCAAACTAACTTCACTGTGAGTCTCTTGGATGCAATTAACTTCATCCATATGGCATGGCAAAAAGTGTCAAAGCAGACAATCGCTAATTGTTTTCGACACGGCGGATTTATCAGGCGTGAGGATGAATTTGACTCAGATGACAATCTACCATTAGTCGAATGGCTCACAAAAATCAAGAAGAAAGTGTTAACGATGTTCAAGATGAACTCACTCTTGGTGAATATGATTTTAATGAATACGTTCACGTTAATGACAACCTTGTAAATGTGGAATTTTTGGATGATGATGCCATTGTAGCTTCTGTGTCTTCTGCAGCTAATCAGACTGACGATGAGAACGAAGAAGATGATAACGAAGAGGAAGAAACCAAAAATAACGAAATACCACTAGTTCCAACCACTTCAAATGCAATCCAAAATATTGAAGTCGTTCGTCATTTTCTTCAAACGCGGAATACTCCGCAACATATTCTTAATAAGCTAAGCGAAGTGGAAGTGCACATCAGAGAGATTAATCTTGCCAAAAAAAATCAAACTAAAATAAATACGTTTTTTTAGTACATAATTAATATTTTCAAGTTGTTTCAGACATGTAATGTTTGTAATGTATTTTGTTATATGAAAAAAGAATAAAAATTGACTCACTCAAAATAGTGGTGTTTTTTCAAAATCATCACTTATAATGAACTTCGCTTATAACGAACCTTTTTTTGCCGGTCCCTTGGAGTTCGCTATAACCGGACATTACTGTATGTCCGTATTTTACACAAACAACGTATGTTGTATACAATTGACAACAACATATATATGTTTCTATGTCACTCATGTTTATATTTTTAAATGAAGTATCAAGTAATGTTAACGAAAATTAGTAAATAATATGTAATATAATATACTTCGCGGATAGCAAGATTTAAATTTGAAAATGTCAAGTATTAATGTGACCAACTGCATGCTTTATATAAAAATTAAACTCTGAACTTTCAAATTAAATAATTCCAATTTAAGCAATTTATTGTTGTAAAAAACGCAAAATAGAAAAAATAGTATAAAAAACTCGTTTCATAAGGCCTTTTGCCGCATTCGCTCTTTAGAAAATTCGCCGCTACCGCGGCTCGTTTTCTAAACTGATCTCGTGCGGCAAAATGGTGCCTTACGAAACTTGTTTTTTAATATACTATTAAAATTCTAACTATAAACATATTTTATTTCATATACATTTAAAGGTACTCTAACATATATAGTTATCGTGGATTTCTTATATAAATCTATATATCTGTAATACAGTTCTCAAAAATAAACTCGTCCGATAGTGTGAAATATGGACTTATTTGTATCACTTCCAATGCGCCTTAACTTTACCTGCTCTGTAAACACCTGGGTATAACAACGCACTTTACTTTTCGTCTCGGATACTTTTCCTTAAGAAGATAAATGTCCTCAACGTCCGGAATAGAAGTTATAATCGTACGTTTTATCCAACACGAAAGGACTTCTTAACAAAGAAAGCACAATTCAACAACAAAATCATGTGCCTTCATATCTTACTACTTTTCTTTCTTCGCGTTCGCAGGTATAAAAATTGGAGAAAGGCAAATAAAAATGTCGGGAGGGTAGTTCCTAGGGTGCCTTTTTTATGTCGCATTTTACTCGTTAAATAAGAAAGGAAATGTTATTTTTAGTATAATATTTCGCTCTTATTATGAGAGGGGGATCGATGTAATTATTTAAAGGGAGACGTAAGCAGTACAATATGTGAATATTAACAAATGACATGTGTTCTCGTTTCTGCTTGATTATTGCTGAGTGCATTTATAATGTCAGTAAACACATATTGTATTATGCGGTTGTTAATTGGGTATGATTTACATAATTAAAGAACGTAATATCCGGTTGTTACAAAAATATATTTAGTTTATTTGAAAACAATCGATTTTATTCATGTAAGACGGCATTTTGTTTTCTATATTCAAAGACTATATGAGAAACACAATAATTTAATGATATCGAAATTCAAGGTTACTTTCAAGGAAACATTGATTGACGCCGTAAATAATAATAAAGAGTAATTTATTATTCAACAGGCACAGAATTTCCAAGATATGTGTAAAGAAAGGAACTCTATATTAATAGAATTTTGTCTCTATCGTTTCTATTCATCTCGATTCGTTGTTATTATGCCTCCTAGGCTACTAGAAATTAATTAAAAAAAGCAGGTTTCTTTATTTTTAGCTCTTTCTTAAAACTTCATAACTGTATTTGATATAGTCAATACTATATACATACATGACAACAAAACATATTTTTGTTATACAAAATAATATTGATACACTGATATAACATATACACATATACAGGCGTCTTTGAAATAAAAAGTAAGTTATTTATGTTTTTTCTTAACGTTTTGTATAGGGATTCGATATATTTATTTTTAAGTAAGCGCACTGTTATTCTGCTAAACTCTCCACGCAACGCCACTGCTGGGGCACATAGTCTGCCGTCTTTAGTTATTACTATTATTAGAACTATAAAAGAAATGAAAATTGTACATAGTTTCTAAGGAAAACTTAAAAAAATGAAAATTTGTTGACCAGTGTTATTATTTTTTATGACGACTCTTACTAAAATGTCTGCTTTGATTTAACATGTTTTACATGTTTCTATTAGCTAATTACAAAAATATGTCGACTTCTTTTTTATCCGACTCCCAAACCCTAAACAAAAAAAAGAACTGTATATGTTATAGAATTTAGAATATTAGGAGCATAAACTACTTTATATATATATATATATATATATATATATATATATATATATATATATATCTATTTTCGTCAAAGTCACTTCAGAAAAGTTTAAATGTGTTGACCAGTGTTATGTTTGCGCTTTAAAATTAGTACGAGTAAGGAATTCCTTTTATTTACTAAATATAGAAGGAAATACTACTAACATTAACGACGTGTTACAAAACACAAACTGAAACATAAATAAACAACGATCCACTTCATTTATCCGTTTAAATAAACGTTAACACTCAATAAACAACAAACTAATACCTGTAATCCGCTTATGCATAAATAAATATATATATATATATATATATATATATATATATATATATATATATATATATATATATATCCAGGCGTGAGTTAATGTACCTGTCTCTAATTCCACTGATGTAAAACACAATATTAAGAGTACATTGGCAGAAATCGGGTTCTCTTCATATTGACCTGCCAGACGCAACCGAGAAGCTTTAGAACCACTTAATTCCTGTCATCTCCTCGCCGAAATTTATCTTAAATTATCATTCATTCCCTCTCCCTCCGTTTTTTTGCGTTTGCAGCGAATTTTAGTTTACCTCTTAAGGCCGGCTCAGAGAAGCGAACTCCTGCTCATCCCGATTATGAAAAGGCTTGGTTGGTTAACTCTCTTTTCGTTTCTCTTTTCTGATTAAATCGGAAAAGAAACGGTGGGATGGAATAATATTATTTGAAATTACGTAAATGAGGATATTTTTTAGATCTTTTGTAGATGAAAGCCGTTTAACACGATAGCTGGGTGAAGCAAATCAGTATTATGAATTTAATATTATATAATAGAGGTACATAAAGTTCAGAAAATACATTAAGTAGATATAATCAATGAAATAAAATTTATTAGCTTTACGCAAACGATACTTTTGAGAAAGTGATATAAGAAGTGTATGTGAAATTTTAGATTAATATTTATTAAAATAAGTTCATTTATACAGGATGATTTATACCAGGAAGCGAAAAATAAAAATTCTTGTTCAGGATTGGATTTTAAGCAAAAAAATGCGCTATAACATATTTTACTATGGGCCCTTGTTTTGGAGATATCGAGCAAATTTATGAAAGACATAAATTTCAAGTTTCACAAAAAATAATTTCTGATTGTCAACCAACGATATAAAGTCGTAAAATCACAGATTCTTTCGACATTTTCATTGGTTCTTGAAGATAAAGAGCTTCTGCTGCCTGGTTCATCTAATCGGCTCTCTTTCTTCTGAAAACGTCTCAAAATCTGGGCTTTTGCAAAGGTTTCCGTTGCACTGTGGACAAGTCTGAAGCAAAACCTGATAGCACACCGTTGCTAAAAATTGAGGTCACTTAATTTTAGAACGCACTAGAGAAAAACTGTTTCACGAAAAAAGTCGCTACCGACGGTAATATGATTCTAGGAGTTAAAACTCGTACTGAAAGTGTATTACATGTTCACCTGCCGCCCCTCTAAGTCCCGCGTCTCATTATTTAATTTACACACCTCGTATATTTCTAATAATTAGAATTTTATAAAAAAAATAGCATATATTCTTTTACACCTGACAGTAAACCCACGAAGAATGTTGCATGCATAGTACCTACTTCCCTCAGAACTTCTCAATTTCAACAAACAATATTTTGTATGTGCGAGGGGTGTTTCCTTAATGTTATTTTGAAAATTTTATTACCTTTTGTATTACCTTCAATATGTAATTAATTCGTGTGAGGAGACCTCGGCAAATGTCTTTCAAGAATTTGTTCACATACTTGCAAATTGTCAAGGAGTAAACGGTCAGCATTTCGAAAACTGATATTGACTTTGTTTTATTTTTTGTGTAAATTTTTCTTGTTCTTAATAAAATTTGTATTATTAGATTTAATTAAATATCTCCGTCGTTGTGAAACAAAAGAGTGTTAAACTTAATTATTGCTGGACTCCCAGAGCAGAGCTCTAATGAAATTCGTAAAAATATACAGGGTGTTTCATTTAAGATAAAAAAAAGTTAATATAATTTCTGACTAAACCGCAAGTCTGATTTAAAAATAAATATGCTCTTCGAATTCCCTATTTGCATTAACTTTAAATGTGGAAAATTTTATTAAAATCTAAATAGCCGTATCAAAGATATTCGTATTTGCCTAACCCTGTTATACTATGTAACAAAGAAATGAACATTAAACTAAATTTTGTACACATGTTTCCTGTATTGAGAATAATAAATAATTAAATTCTTATTGAAAAATTGTATCCTTTATAGAGAAAATTTAATAATAAGTTTCCGTTCTACGTAGACGAATACATACAGTTATTCGCTTGGACATGCTTCTAATAAGATGCTCTGTGGATTACTGCGGGAGTTAATTGCTAGCAACTCGTAGTGCATGATTTATTTGCGTATTTTAATTAGACGAACAGAACAGAACATAAGTCAAACAAAGCTAATCTGATTTAAATATAATCAAATACAAACTAATGTAAGCCAGTATACGAATCTAAGGTAAGCACAACTAACCAAAACAAGAACACAGCTGTATAAGCTAGGTATTAATATTAATTAAATTAACGGATTTTTAAAAATTTTTCATAAGTTGAAGTAAATAGATCTACGTCCACAGCAAGTGGATTTAATCCCCTAAACACCCGGCTAAAAGGGATATTTATGTCTTAGATCGTACGGTGAAACTATAATGGGAATAACTCTTCGTTTTGGAATGCCAACTGTGGTACACGAATCCGAAACAGAGATAAAAGAATAGGTTATCCAATCAAATTAATTGTTCAAGGACTTAAAGCTTAACTTGAGATTATTTATCTTACGCTGTGAAGATAATGATTGAAAATTTACCAAATTTAAGCGTTCCGAGTAAGTGTAGCAAAATCTATCAATATTTAGTTTGAATAATACGTGATTGATAAATTTCCGTTGAATTCTCTTGATACGGTCCGAATGAAATTCGGTATATAGATTCCATAACGTGCAGCAATACTCAAGCCTTGGTCATATCAATCAAACTAGTATATAATTGAGTAATAGCTGAAATGTTCGAATATTTTCGAGCTTGGCACACATAATGTAGTTGTTGTGAGTTCATTGGAGGCTTAGGAAGCTTATTAAGCTTAATTGAGAATATTGATGTTGGCCTCTTGCAGAAATCGAAATGTAATAGCCGTAACATGAGAACGAAGATTATTTAAACTGCTGTATTATTTTGCCCTTGGATATACCGATAGGTCCAGCCCGCTACGGGCCATACGGAACAATATACGTATGGAACATAATGCGATGTGGCAACGTATGTACGACGCCACTCCGCGTGCGCATACATAAGTCCGATGATCGAGAGCAATAGATTGCCCGTCATTCGTATCTAGCTGTGCAAACGTAAAGGTTGCAACAGTTGCAAGTTCAACTGTTTAGAATTTTCGAGACAATAACCCCTAGAAATCTCGAGGGAGTGAGGCGGGAGTTTTACAATAGGCTCGGCTATTGTTTGGGGAGAGAGGGCGGTATTTTCGAATCCTATATTTAGTGACTTTCTTAGAATTAAAATTTATTTTGCAGAATTAGTGATTTTTTTACTTTTATCTTTTAGAAAACGTTATTGTTTTTTTATTACTTAAAATTACTTTTCCGTAGCAGCTAAGAATACAATAATAATAACTTGGAGATATAACGACCTTATTATATCTGAAACAAATGGGCAAATTACGTATACAGAACGAATATGCAAACGACTTTATCCTTGCGCGGTTTAGGTCTTACTAAATTCATAACTCTGCAATGTATGGTAATGTAAGCTACTGCGCGTAGAGGGGATTCGCTGTTGCCACTTATTGCTGGGTATGGCCCGTTGAGAGCTGGTCCTATCGGTATATGGTAAAGCGAGTGGTCCCAGTCCGTAAATATATCTTAATCATGCTGATACATTGTCCAATACCCGATACTATAACTGGTATCGATTCCCCGATAGCTCAGATAATGGAAGTATCGATTCTAAGGTATCGATACCTAGGAGTCGATACTTGGGTATCGATGCCAAAAAAACAATACCAGAGTATCGATACCAAGGAACCGATACTAAGGTATCGATACCAAGAAATCGATGCTAACTATAGAAGTGACTGGAATTCTCAATGTATACCGAAGTATTCATTCCAATGTATCAACTTACCTAGATACTAGTATTTGTAGCAATTAATTTTTGTTTATTTAATAGGGTCTTTTTATTTATTGCATCTGTGTTGCAAGTTTAATTTATGATTCATACAAAAGGAGATTAATAAGGTAAAAATAGGGGGGCGTCCAGAATACTTATAAAGCTATTGTAGGTATAAAACGCGCTTGGTTTGTTTCTATTTTGAAATAGAATATTTTAGGCTTTGTGTATAATTTGGTAATAGTACGTATATCTGTATATATTATCTTACATTTATACATTTTTTTAAATGTATATAAATGATGCAATAACTTTTTAAGTAAAGAATCTTTAAGTATGTATGCATTATATATATATATATATATATACAGGGTCCGGCAACGAAGCGGGGACGGAAGATTACACGCGTATTTGAAAGTCAGTAAAATATTTAGGCATCGGATATCCTTCCGTACCATCAAGCGCACGTTTTAAAAATATTTTGTATTATACAGGGTGTTCCAGATGGAAATGCCAGACTAAAGTTGCATTTTTTTAAACGGAACACCCTGTATATTAATAGATAAAATGATCCGCGCTTGAAAGCTGGTTACATCGATATAATGTTGTATGGGTCTAAAGTTGATAGTTTCTGTGTAAATAATTATTTTACTTTATAAATTGATACATTTCAGTAGGCTATTCTGCATAAGGAAAATCAAAAGATCCAAAACCAATAGAATAGAATATTTTCTACTAGTATGGACTTTCGTTGCTACGTGAAATAAATTATGCAACTGCTCGCGTTATACAGGGTGTTCACAATTTCGCAAAATCGAAGAAATCTCGTAATTTTTAAATGGAACACCCTGTATATTTTTAGCTCATTGAAAAGCCCTTTCACTACGCTTTCTATTGATACCTCATTTGATGCACCTAGGATGGATCATTTGCTAATTATTTCTTTTTAGATTTGAATTAATGAAAAATGTTTGTATTTTTAGTAGCTAATTTGCGCTTTTAAACCTTCTGTAATATCGGATATTCAACAAATTATCCATAAATGGTCTATAACAAGAAGAAACCCCATTAAGTACGAGAAACAGTTGATTTTCACTCAGCGGTGAAAGCAAACATTAAATTAATATGAAGCAATATAGCATTTTCAATAGATTCACTGCTGATCAAGTTATCTGGTGTCAGTTTAATAAAAAATTTGCACTAATTCATTTGTATTTTAAAGAATTTTGTAAAACCAACTATTTTACGAATACCTAATATGAAATAATACATACCTAATTAACTTAACATAAATCGAAATCATGTAGGAAAGAATCAAGTACGAATAGTATTAAAAGTTTACAGTATTTTAAATAAATACTAATTATTAACCACAACATCAAATTTAATTAACAAAAGTAGTAGCACAGTAAATAAAAATAAAGTAAATGTAAATAGTAAATGCAAATAAATCAAAGAAAAGTTTCAAATGTCCTTCCATGTCTCTCAATACAAAAATGAAGCCGCCTGGTGAAATTCTGTTCAACATGCTGTAATGTTTTTTGGCGAACATTTCTAAATGGCTCTCTTATGCGTTCCATCATATTTTCCCTTGTTCTAGGAACTTCTACATAAACTAGAGCCTTGACATATCCCCAAAAGTAGAAGTCCAAGAAAGTAAGATCTGGACTTCGTGGAGGCCAAGCGATTGGACCACCTTGTCCTATCCATTTGTCTTCCTTTCATCACCCTAGAAACTCCCTAACGTTAAGGCTGTAATGAGCAGGTGCACCATCGTGTTGCAACCAGAAAATTTGTCGGGTATCAGCATCCACATGCTCAAGTAAATTAGGCAGTTCGTTCTGCAAAAATGCCAAATACGTATCCCCTGTAACGGTTCCATCGAAAAAGTACGGTCCAATAATATATGGACCAAGTATACCTCCCCAGACGTTAAGAAACCATCTATTCTGATTGTCTACATGACGTATCCAATGCGGGTTTTCTGTTGCATAATAATGCATGTTATGTTTATTTACCGCCCCGTTACTTTTGAAAGTAGCCTCATCGCTAAACAAAATCTTTGTTAAAATATTTGGCATTTCTCGCATTTTATTTAACAACCAACCACAAAAGTCTGTTCTTTTAATGAAATCATCACCATGCAATTCTTGATTTAATTCCATATGGTACGGATGATACTTATGACTTCTTGAAATTCTTCGTACGCTCCTATCTTCAATACCTGTTACCTTTGAAATACCGTCTATACTTATATGTGGATTTTCCTGTATTGCTAATAATACGGCCAATTCGCTTTTTTCATTGATTACCGGCTTATTTATTTCTCTCTTCTTGTAGGTTACACTACCAGTTTCTGTAAATCTCTCTAATAACCTTTCAAATGCTTCCGGTCTTGGCTTTCTTTCAAGGTTTGGAAATCTCTCTGCATATACTCTACTTGATAGGAGACAATTTCTTGTACACTCCCTAAGAATAAATATCATATTCACCATTTCTTGAATACTAAAATTAGTTATTATAGCAATTTCTTTTAAAGATTGAACGAAATGCTGTGTAAGAAGGAACGAAATTTTTGACAACTTGGTTATTAAGTATGCAAGCTTAAAACTGACACCAGATAACTTGATCAGCAGTGAATCTATTGAAAATGCTATATTACTTTATATTAATTTAATGTTTGCTTTCACCGCTGAGTGAAAATCAACTGTTTCTCTACTTAATGGGGTTTCTTCTTGTTATAGACCATTTATGGATAATTTGTTGAATATACGATCTTACAGAAGGTTTAAAAGCGCAAATTAGCTACTAAAAATACAAGCATTTTTCATTAATTCAAATCTAAAAAGAAATAATTAGCAAATGATCCATCCTAAGTTCATCAAATGAGGTATCAATAGAAAGCGTAGTAAAAGGGCTTTTCAATAAGCTAAAAATATACAGGGTGTTCCATTTAAAAATTACGAGATTTCTTCGATTTTGCGAAATTGTGAACACCCTGTATAACGCGAGCAGTTGCATAATTTATTTCACGTAGCAACGAATGTGCATACTAGTAGAAAATATTCTATTCTATTGGTTTCGGATCTTTTGATTTTCCTTATGCAGAATAGCCTACTGAAATGTATCAATTTATCAAGTAAAATAATTATTTACACAGAAACTATCAACTTTAGACCCATACAACATTATATCGATGTAACCAGCTTTTAAGCGTGGATCATTTTATCTATTAATATATAGGGTGTTCCATTTAAAAAAATGCAACTTTAGTCTGGCATTTCCATCTGGAACACAACAAACAAAACAAAATATTTTTAAAACGTGCGCTTGATGGTACGGAAGGATATCCGATGACTAAATATTTGACTAACTTTCAAATACGCGTGTAATCTTCCGTCCCCGCTTCGTTGCTGGACCCTGTATATATATATATATATATATTCACAAAAATTTATTTAAATTCGGGTAAGCGGTCAATTAAAAAACTCCTTTATTAAATTACCCTATATTTCGCAACACTTTGTCGCTTCTTCTGGGGTAAAAAATGTACAGTTAAAAAATAATAAAATTGACGTACAAAATATAAAAATGATTGATTAATCATTTTTATATTTTGTACGTCAATTTTATTATTTTTTAACTCTACATTTTTTACCCCAGAAGAAGCGACAAAGTGTTGCGAAATATAGGGTAATTTAATAAAGGAGTTTTTTTAATTGACCGCTTACCAGAATTTAAATAAATTTTTGATAATATATCACGGTCGATCATTTCTTTTCAATTATATATATATATATATATATATGTATACGTGGCGTTTCACGTGGTGTTTTGCTTTTCTGTTTCTTCTGTATTTTATCCGTTTTTTTTCTAGTAGAGTATGTTTTCAAATATAAAAATGGCAAGACACACAAAACACAAGTAAAAAGAATTGAAGTTTTTCATGACACACATTTTACTGATATACGTACATTGAGATATATATTTAGCGATAAAAGTACTCACATGCATATTTAAAATGCACACAATAGAAAGAGATTTCAAGCCTGTTTTTGACTGATTTTTATTACTGTATATGTACTAGTTTATTAAATTTTTTGTGTTTTTTTATTATCATTAACATAACGATGATTTTAAAGTGTAAAGGCCACTGTAACAGGGTCGTGAGTGGAGTAATACAATCAATAACCCATATAGTTAGGTTATGTAAGTACTTGTGATACAGTTTATTAATATTGTACGATGACAACATATTGGCAAGTTTGTTACAGTTACTTTTTTTCTTCTTAATAAATAAAAACAGGTCTGAGGAAGGTCTAAATACAAGACCGAAACGTCACGAAACCAAAATAGTGTTTTTCTACAAAAGGACACCCTAATTCTACACAAGTGTAGTAAGAAACTAATATATAGTGCTATTCACCATCAACATACACGTTGAATTCCACCATACATATATATATATATATATATATATATATGTATATATATATTGATATAAAGCTATGCTGAGAAAAGCTAATACGTTCGGGCAACAATATGATATAATATGAATGCTATGAACTGTGATGTATAATAAATTAAATGAAATATCTGAATTACTAGCTCAAATTCGATAATTATAAAGATAAACTAAAATTAGCAAAAACACTTCTTAATCTCAGGTCTCAAGGTAGGTTCTAGATCCTCAGACAGAACACATATATACATAAAATAAAACGATATTATGGAAAAATAAATATATGTATTTTAAATGATTATTAGTCGTTAATTTTACATGATACAAAAAAGAAATATCAACATACACCTAATATGCCTAAATCATACATAAGACCAAAATAGGGTTGCATGTAAACCCTTTCTTTCAAGTTATATTGGGTTGCCTATTCAGAACACATATAGTACATGAAGTAAATACATCGAATTAAATTTATCCAAGAGATTAATAATAAAAATTTATAAAGACTGATATTAGAAAATGGTATTATGCCCCTTGAAATTACGTGAGTTAATATCTTTAAAATATGTATCAACAAGAGAAGTTATATCTTTTAAGAAAATACAAGAATTTGTTTTCACTTGGGTACCTGTTGTGTTTGTAGAAAATGGAGATTTCAGGCCCTGAGTATTTTCTAGATGATAAAAGTTCGGTGAATATCCAATAGGATCTGGATGGTTAGGTGTTATGTTGCGCTTCTCGTACGGCTGGATAATATCCTCTTCGTAGAGTTGTTTACGGACCAAGTCCTCGAGGTTTTCCACTAGGTTATGTAAATTCTATTCTATTGAAATGTTTTTTGATATACCAAAAAGGATTTAGGATCTTCTTTTAAGTCGCTGCTTGATTATTAACCAATTTAGATACGATGAAAAACTTTATTATGATAGTTATGATGAAAAATAGTACTTTTTCTATCGGAGACCTAACAACAAGCTAAATATACTTTCCAATATTTATAACACCACCTTTGAATACTAAAGGGTTTTTATAATAAATTTTGAGTAATATTTTAAAGGATGAGTTCAAAAATTGTCGATTCTCTATCACCACATGCAAACAATCTCTATTAATAACTACTTTTGTTTTAGTCGTCTTGACGACCATATGAAGTAGTAGAAAAATTAATCATATTATCCTAAAAATTGTGCAATGATTCCGAATAATTAAAATAAGATAATTTTGACAATCTTTAATAAAATAATTCTGTGAATGTTTCTTATATGCGCCCTTCTAGTAATCCAAGGTTAGATATTTCTCTAACAGCCTATTCTCATTCTAATAATACCCTCTCACGTGATCTCAATTGCCTATTTTAAACAAGGTTCAGGCAATATTCATAATTATAATGATGTTTACAAAGATTTGTACAAAGATATTTTAATCATAATTAGTTTTAAAATTCTTGATTTCTCGCGATATTTAGTGATGATAAATTTATAAATTACCGTATAAAATAACTAAACAAATAAAAATATTCAAATTAGTTCGGCATCGTGATTTTAAAAACTAATTTTGATCTTACATCGATATTACAATACTTTTAAATTAACTAATGACATTTTTCAAGCCATTATATTTCAGATATAACAATCTTGGGACAAATATTATATTATGTGATGAATATACTAAGGATGTATGCTGTACTATATCAATATATATTATAATTAAAAGGGTGTTGTTGAATTTTACATTATGCGTAGCAAATATCCATATTAGGGTATAATAACTATAATTATTACAAAAGAAGAAACAAAATATCCAATATCGCAAATTTCATACCGTAGACACTATAGAATCGATAAATTAATTTTATATCTCTTGAAACAGATATCAAATAATCGATACCTAGAAAACGGCGTATGAATACTGATTCCTAGGTATCGAATCAAGATATCGATTCAAGGTATCGATTCCAAAGCATCGATACCTATCGATACTTTATCGATTCCAGTACTCAGAATCGAAGTACGAAGTATCGATACCTCGATTGGTATCGATACCCGATACCGAAAACGTCTGTATCGCCCAGCCCTACTGATAACACTGGCCAACACAGTTTGGTTTTCTTATACACAAAACCGTGTCGTTCATGCCTTTTGTCATGTTGATTCTGAGTCTGATTTAAAATTTTCTCCTTCATGTCAGGATTCTAAATAGTGCTTTTTCTAAACACGTATTAAATTTTACAAAATTTCAAAGTCATTTTTATGTAAGAAAGATACTACTAAAAATATTGTTCTGTCAAACATTGAATGGACATGTCTGAATATGTCCACTCAATGTCTGAACATGTTCTTGCATGTTTCCTATATCAGAGCACTTAAACCACACCCATTTTTCTCTGAAACCAATCAAATTAAGAATTTGTAGATAACTGGCTATGTGGATATATAAGGAGCTACACACGGCTCTTTCGAGTCAATGTGGTTGGTTTGTGATAGCTGAACGTTTTTTTATTTCATAATGTCGCGTACGTGTACAAATAATCCAAACAGTTTCTGTTATGTATGTGGAGAATTCATTAACCAGCAGCAAAGCGGAATATTACACCTTTAGTAGAATAGTTATATTTTCACTATTTTGGCTTAACTATTGAATATCAACACAAGCCATAGACTGCCAGCATTTGCTGCGCACGCTGTGCTGTTACTCTGAGGGGCTGGTAAAACGGGAAGAAAAGCGCTATGCCATTTGCAAGACCTACGATTTGGCGTGAACAAACGGACCATTCGACTGCTACATTTGCTGCACGAAACCTTTCCACCAAAATGAGAAAATTATTAGTCAATATTAGGTGTTTCGAGTGAAGAATTTGATTTACACTGGAACAGTGAAATGCTTGCTGATTATTGTTGGACATTGAAATCAAAAAGTGCCGAAGAAGATTATAAATCAAAAGTAAAAAAAGACATTTTAAATAGGACAATACCATACAGCGCCATATAATGTACATACCTAATTCATATTATTTCATTTACATTTCAATATTTTTTTTCCAAAACCTGACGTGCCAGACAAAATTTGCTATTATTACTATTGTTAGAACTATAAAAGGAACGAAAATTGTACATAGTTTCGAAAGAAAAATAAAAAAAAATCAGATCTCGACAACACTCTTTTATTGTTACAATATCAAGATATTGTTCCGAAAATTCTCTATGCAGTGCTTTAAGCCGTTAAATATAAAAAAAAAATTAGTCCTTAAACAAACAAGATATTTTGAAATAAAATTGACATTTTAAATTTTTTTGCTAATTTATTTATGTTGTACATAAATTAATTCATTTTGTTATATTGATTCTAAATAGAAATCAAAATTGTGGTTATAGGTAATAAGGTGTTTGTTTTGTAGATTTGGAAATGAAGATTATCTAATGCAATATGATTACTGATAAGATTTAGAATCATTTGAAAAACTTTCTTCTTTAGAAAATGTTTGAGATTCTGTGAAATTCAATCATGAGAAATAGGTAGATCACATTTTATTCTGCAACAACATACCTGTCAAGACATTAAAAATTAATTGTCAATTTAGCAAACTTATTTATTTATTTTATTTACCCTGCAGAATATTCCATTTACAGGGTAAAATACAAAATTAAAATTGTAAATCATATACATACAAAAAAAGGTATTATATATAATAACTTCCTTTAAATATAAAAAAAGCATAAAACAATAAACAAGATTGAAACTAAAAGATATATAAATACAAACAAAAGTAATAGAAGCAAAAAACAAGAACATCCAGCAATTAATTAAATCACAATAAATACTTAAACGAATATTTATTGCAGGTGTGACAGAGAAACAGTTTGAAGGTCAACAAACTATGGAAATGAATATTTATATTAGAAGAAACCTGATTGAAGTTGCTGCCATTACGAAAACAGGAGACCTGGCCAACACACTGGTTCGAAGAAAAGGAAAATATAAAGTACGGGAAGGACGTGTGAAGAATAGTGGGACAAGAAAATTAAAGTAAGTAAAATAATAGCGTTGTGCAGCCTATGAAGGAAGTTGAGGCTGGCTACAGAACGTCTAAAGGAGAGAGAAGATACGTTGAAGCGAAAAAAGAGTTGAGTGTGATCAAACCCGTTATGGGGATAGACGCCGTCCACCTTAAACCACATGTATTTAAAAAATCGTTGCTGAACTTGCTCAGGTAGACGTTTTTATCCTTGATAAAATTGATACCATATCAAGCTGGCATATTCCAAACGTGATCTTACTAATGAGTTAAATAACGAAATCAATACACTCAAGTTAGAAAATTCACCACAATTACGGATAATAAATTCAAGAGTTTATGTGGCCTGCTTAGATACATTGTTGATATGCTCATTGTAGGTCAGTTTCATATTGAAGGTAAACGTTTTAGTCTTTAATTGTTTCAACACGTGACATACTCATATCCCCCAGTTGGTAATTAAAGTGTATAACATAAAGTCTTTTGGTGAAAGATAAAATCTTGCAGTTAACGGGGTTCAAAGGTAAATTGTTATTTTTGCACCAAGTCTGTATGTTAACCAGATCGGCCTGTAGTCGAAGACAGTCCCTCGCGCCGGAGAATCTAGAACACAACTTCAAGTCATCGGCAAAGAAAATGTTATTAGTCTCGATCTGGTCTGAAAGACCATTAATAATAATAATAAAATAAGTTAGAGCCTTGCGGAACTCCAGAAATGGCAACGTGAGGTGATGATAAATATCCGTTGTAGAATACACGTTGAGGCCTACTATCCAGATACGATGTTAAAAAGTCAACTAGCGGTTTACTAAATCCAAAACTCGCCTATTTAGCTGGCAAGATAGCGTTATCCACTCGATTAAATGCCTTGGTCAGTATATACGACATCAACCTGTGACCCGCAATCTAAAGCGTCAGCAACGTATTGAGAAAATACTGCAAGGTTAGAGGCAGTAGATCGCTTTTTCATAAAGCCATTCTGATTTGGTGATATTACAGTCTTAATAAGAAGGTATACTTTTCGGTACAGTGCAATTTCAAAAATTTTCGCAAAGTTCGATATGATGGCAATAGGACGAAAGTTGATAACATGTCCGTATCACCAGTTATTAAAACGGGAACAATTTTCGTACTCTTCCAAATAGCGGGAAAAGTAGATGTAGCGAGAGCCAAATTAATATCTTCGCCAAACGTTTCCACAGTCTCTCACAATAAAAGCAAATTTGCATTGTTGATGATTTTGAACGGTAGAATGTTGCGAAAATAATCTCTGCTTATAACACGGTTATTGACAAACTTCTTTTTACCTTAGCAAGTACGTTAACACCATTAAAATAATATGTGCATTATTTACGAATCGCAGCTCTTTTATAGTTTTATTTAAGATATTTATGTCAATATAATCTTATTAAGAAACTACCTTAGGTACACGTTTAATTCCCCCACCCTATTCAACTTCATTCATAATAAAAACAACGACTGAGAAGCTAATTTTCGAAAAATAGATACATATATGGGCTTTAAAATGTTTTTCATTTTGTGTTGTTTTTTATGTTTTTTTGAAGTTGTTAATATTTATGTTCCGCTGTGGAGGAGTTAATTATTGGTATTGGTAATTTCTTTCGTTAGTTCAATACTGTGTATTCAATATCAAGAAGTTAAGTTTAAGAATAGTGAGCATAATACTGATCGAACAAATAAATACGATTTTAAGTCACCATAACTGTTGATATCGATATTGACAATATACCAATCAATCTCTATTAAAATGAAAACCACATAAATAAAGTTAATTCAGGAAGGAAGTTTTGAAGTTAGTAGGGACCAGACATGAGCGGCCGATGACTCATCGCCCACGGACGTACTATTGAAAATGTGTATTTTTAAAGAGCTTTTAATTTTATTTATATAATTGGAAAACAAACGGGTGGTGATCTATTAAATACGAAATACATTTTTATTTGTTCATTTTATAGTACAAATCGAGTAAAGGTGTATTTAACATTAACTAGCAATACTTTCTCAAGTTTCTCTTCTGTAAAATTTGTTCTCTTTGAATGAAATATTTCCTTGTAGATAGCAAACGTCCTTTCTACATCGCAACTGGTTATAGGTGCATACTGGAAATATACTTTTATTTCAGCGTATTTAGCAGTTAGATTTTGAGGCATTGTCCCCATTCACAACTGTGTGCAATGTTATTAAATCTGGATTTCTATTAAAAACTGCGTCCAACTTTTTCCGAAGGCCACATCCGAAGTCACTCAAATTATTAATAGCCACATCTATTGTAGTTAATCCATTATTTAATTTGAGATTTTGATTTTCAAAATAAGTTATTAGTTTTGGCAAATTTCCAAAGTGTTCCTGAAGAAAGTACAACTGATTTTTTAATTTGGAATTTGTATTGGTTCCTTGCACTCAGGAATATTTCGAACATCGTCATTTAAACATGTAACGAAATTTTGTAAACTATCGAAATTCTCTGCATAAAAACTAGTAGCTTCTAACCATGCTCCTCATCTGGTTATTACTGGAGAGAGAGGTAGTGACAAAGATGGGAGTTTTTCCATGTAAAGAGCTACTCTCAATGGTGCTTTTGAAAACTTTTTTAAAAGTGGATACAAGTCTATCAACTTCCAGAAAGGTGTCTCTGAAACAGTCACAGATTCTGTGGAGAGTATGTGCTACACAAGTAATATACAGCATATTAGGATATGTTTCCTTTAATAGTCTGCCTGTTTTTAATATATATGCAGCACTGTCACTAACAAATAAAAGTATTTTTTCTTTGTACCTGTCGTCCGAATGAAGCATTTGGTGCATATTCTCGTAAATGGTTTTAGTTACTGTTTCTGCATCAACTGTATTTATAACTCTTGTTGCTATTACGTTATTGCGTTATATGGAGTAATCGGATGTAGTACAACAGCTACAACATTGACCACACAGCGTCCTAATATATCGACAGTTTCGTCGGCACTTATCCATAGGTACTGATTTGAAAGATGGCTTCTAATGCGTTTTACTGCTTTCGTGTAGCACTTGGGAACATACTATTTGCGTAAGGTGGATTCATCTGAAACATTTCGAACAGTATATTTTTGGAGAAATGTTTTGAAAGTGGGATTGTAAAGTTTATTTAATGGAATATTTGCCGCCATTAAGGTTTCACAGAGTTCTTCGTTAAAATTGTCAGATTCCAACGGGTCTAATTTCTGTATATATTTGCGATGCTAAGTGACGTTTTACGTGCGATTTCATGAAATTTTTAACGATATTTTACAGAGTTTGCAATAAATTTCGGAATCACTGGCAATGGACATACAATCAGTATGACCCTTACTCCAACTCGCCATTGTTTCACGATGTCATTCTCGACGTTGCTCCATATCATATCTGAAAAAGTAACTTAAACAATGTTCTAGATCTAAATTAATGAAAAATAAAAAAGTATGCGTAAATTATTGAAACTTAACGAAATTCACTGGCACTTACGTATATATTCAATTAACAGTTAAAACAATGAAAAACATTAACTCACCGTACTTTATTTATCTTACGAAATATAAGAATTGCTGAAAAAAACAAGTCAATCAACGGGAAACGTACAGACGGCGTTTCGTTCTGGTTGGAACTTTTCAATGCACGGCATTCCTCGAAGACGGACATTGCTTTTCATTTCTATACTTTCTGTATATATAGTTAACATTTGGAACTTACTGCAAGTGAGAATTAATGAATATTAAATCTCATTCTTACATGTAAATGTCGACTTATGTGATGCGTTCGTAACTACAATCCGACAAACTAAGTTTGTACCAGTATGCAGAACACACCCTTTCGCGACAACGAACTTCCTGGTAATTAGGTTAATTAAGAATTGCTGAAAAAAACAAGTCAATCAACGGGAAACGTACAGACGGCGTTTCGTTCTGGTTGGAACTTTTCAATGCACGGCATTCCTCGAAGACGGACATTGCTTTTCATTTCTACACTTTCTGTATATATAGTTAACATTTGGAACTTACTGCAAGTGATGATACCGTTGATTGACATGTTTTTTTCAGCAATTCTTAATTAACCTAATTACCAGGAAGTTCGTTGTCGCGAAAGGGTGTGTTCTGCATACTGGTACAAACTTAGTTTGTCGGATTGTAGTTACGAACGCATCACATAAGTCGACATTTACATGTAAGAATGAGATTTAATATTCATTAATTCTCACTTGCAGTAAGTTCCAAATGTTAACTATATATACAGAAAGTATAGAAATGAAAAGCAATGTCCGTCTTCGAGGAATGCCGTGCATTGAAAAGTTCCAACCAGAACGAAACGCCGTCTGTACGTTTCCCGTTGATTGACTTGTTATTTTCAGCAATTCTTAATTAACCTAATTACCAGGAAGTTCGTTGTCGCGAAAGGGTGTGTTCTGCATACTGGTACAAACTTAGTTTGTCAGATTGTAGTTACGAACGCATCACATAAGTCGACATTTACATGTAAGAATGAGATTTAATATTCATTAATTCTCACTTGCAGTAAGTTCCAAATGTTAACTATATATACAGAAAGTATAGAAATGAAAAGCAATGTCCGTCTTCGAGGAATGCCGTGCATTGAAAAGTTCCAACCAGAACGAAACGCCGTCTGTACGTTTCCCGTTGATTGACTTGTTATTTTCAGCAATTCTTAATTAACCTAATTACCAGGAAGTTCGTTGTCGCGAAAGGGTGTGTTCTGCATACTGGTACAAACTTAGTTTGTCAGATTGTAGTTACGAACGCATCACATAAGTCGACATTTACATGTAAGAATGAGATTTAATATTCATTAATTCTCACTTGCAGTAAGTTCCAAATGTTAACTATATATACAGAAAGTATAGAAATGAAAAGCAATGTCCGTCTTCGAGGAATGCCGTGCATTGAAAAGTTCCAACCAGAACGAAACGCCGTCTGTACGTTTCCCGTTGATTGACTTGTTTTTTTCAGCAATTCTTAATTAACCTAATTACCAGGAAGTTCGTTGTCGCGAAAGGGTGTGTTCTGCATACTGGTACAAACTTAGTTTGTCGGATTGTAGTTACGAACGCATCACATAAGTCGACATTTACATGTAAGAATGAGATTTAATATTCATTAATTCTCACTTGCAGTAAGTTCCAAATGTTACGAAATATAACTAATAATAATAAATAAAACAAATGATAAAAATTCCTCCCGCTTCCATCTACGCCCATGAAGAAAGGAATTTAAGTGTAATATTGAAGTAATTGCCTCACAATTCAACAACAAACAGCAGATGTGCGATTAACTGAATGAACAATTTACAATACTTTTTAACGTAGTTTTATCTTACAACGACCCAGGCGACGCTTTTATCTTTTGTTTTTTCCCATTGGCCTGAATATGATTTATTTTGCTTAATAATAAGTATTTAATTTTGTATTTATTCTAATCGACTTATTTGATATCTCATATTAATTGACATTACCGTTATAATAAAGAATTATAATTATAAAATAGTAATTACATTATTTTAAATGTCTATTAATATCATATGTATATAAGTTAAAATCGATAAATCCCGCGGTGCATTAGTTCAAATCAAAAAATCACGGTCGATAAAATAGATTTCCATATGATATTAATAACGGGTGTTCAGAAACATTCGAAGTCAAGTGGGCTCTGAACAAAAAATCGTATATCTTTACATAAGTATCTGATTTGTAATAATTATTAAATGTCAACTGTTGTCTGTCAAAAATTGTCAGCATCTAATATCGAAGATACTAATTTGATAACCTATAAAATTGTATTAAGTAAATGTATCAATCTATCTCAGACATGACTTCATATTTTCAAGGATTACTTTGACTTCGAATGATTCTGAACACCCGTTATTATCAATCAAGTTAATTATTTTCGGAATTACAAATAAATTAATGAATTTTGATAATGAAAAGTGATATACATAAATAACAAAAATTATACCAAATAAATTTTCTAATTAAATCCCCGGTATTGTTTAATATATATCTTACACTGTAAGTGCCATGGTCTTCTTTCATAATACTTAATCTAACACTTATTTCTAACATGTATGTTCTTTTTTCTTCTAGTTTCTGGTAACAAGAAGAACTATAACAATATATTTGTTTGGATTGTTACATGTACAACATGTAACAACATGTACTATATGTAACATACATAATGTCGTTTTCCCTTTGTCTTGACTAGGTTTGCTTATCAGTCAATGATTTATTTTTATTCCCACATGTCGAAGTTAAACTACGAGGAATTCATTTGACTACAACCATTGATGTCGATGCATTAAAGAGAGATAAATGAGATACTTTTGATACTTGGAAAAAAATGTTTTGGAAACTTGTTTCTTTGACTGTAAGTGCCGATTGTATAAAAGCCGTTCAACGTTTAACGTAGTTAATTCATAGTTCAATACATGTTGGGCTATCAATAAATTTACGTTCAGCGTTGAACGTCTTTTGTACAACCGGCCCTAAGAATGTACGAGGGATGTTTCCAAAGTTCTGGGAATTGTGCTCAAATTAAATTACGCAGAACTTATAGGGCAATGCTATTGATGATAGGTAAGTCTTGGCATGTTTATGCAGCTATCCAGTACAATATCGTTCAGTCTGATTCAGGTGTGCGACCGATATAGACGCATTTTCGTAGCAGTGTTTGTGTAACCATGGATGACGCGGCCAAATCTCAAAGAGCAATAATTTTCTTTTTGTGGAAAGAGAGTATGAAAACTTCAGAAATTATTAAACGCCTGCAAGGAGTGTTTGGTGAGTGGAGAAGCTAAAAGTACTATATATCGCTGGATCGATCGTTTTAAAAGTGGTGGAACATCATTAGAAGGAAGACGATCGACGCAGTGGTCGCCCGAGCACGTCGGTAAATGAAAGAAACATTACTGCCGTGGAGAACCTATTGAAACACGACAGACGAATGACTACTTCTCAAATTAGTGTACGCCTAGGAATAGGTGCAGGACAAGTTCGTGAGATCTTAGATGAATGTTTGGGCGTAAACAAAGTCTCAGCTTGAGTGTCAAGACTGTTGGGACCGGAACAGAAACTCAATAGGCCTGACACTTGTCGTCTACTTCAAGAGCTGTTAGCCTGTTACGGTGATGAATTTTGGCAATGGATTATAATCACTGATGAAACGTGGATTTCTTATTTCAATCCTGAGACCAAAAGTCAATCCAAAGAATGGCGTAAACCCGAAGAAGGGCATCTACTTAAGGCGCGTGCAGTTCCATCTGTTGGAAAGGCAATGCTTATTGTATTCTGGAATTGCGAAGGGTTAATTTTTGGATTATCTGGCGAAAAAATTAACGCAGAATATTATTTGAACTTATTATCCGGACCACTGAGGCACGCACTTATCAGAAAAGGACCTAGAAAGTTGCGTCCGTTATTGCAACAGGATAATGCAAGACCGCACACCGCAAGAAAAACGAAGGATGATTTGAACGATTTATGATGGGAATTGCTTTCGCATGAAGTGATGTTCATCTGTTTGACCCGATTTGAAAAAACCTTTACGGGGTGTTCGTTTTGATAGTTTAACTGACGTAAAACGTGCCATAAATCGGTGAATTGAGGAGAGGACACTGAAAAATTTCCAGAACTTTGGAAATCTCACTCGTATTAACTGTAGTGAGGAATAGTTTAAGAAAACGCAAAAAAAATATTGAGAAAAAATATTGTCTTACTTATTAGGTTTAACATTACCAGAACTTCCCCTGTAGTACATCATTTAATAAACGATCAAATTATTAATTATTTACCTTAAGAAACACAATAGCAGAAACATTCATTTATGTAACTTCGTAGAAGAAAATAACACAAACAGTACAGAGTAAATAGTCTTTCTTGTCGAGACGATAAATCACAGTACAAATTAATGGTATCGTAACATGGCTTCGTTTATAATCTCTACAAGTAAATATCCAACTTCACATTGTTCCACTGTGTTCATTTTAGAAAGTCAGGCTTGTACATATATATATTTATTGTTGCAAAATACAAAAATAATTCACTGTTTTCATGGCAAATTATAACGTATAGAGTCGATTCTGAAACTTAATGGGTGGTGGATATCGTTAAATTTCGTGCACAACGCTGATATATCTATTTGAAGTTTCGAAAGTTGGTCGCCTCGTCGTCAGCCGTTAATTGGAGTTCGTGTTTTAGCGGAAAACGTACGTGGATCCAGTTAATCCGGGTGAGCGTATGATTTATTGATTCGATACCTTTCCGAAGTAAATGGATATGTAGTTCTTAATTATGAAATACGAAGATAATTAATAAAGTTTTCAGATTTGTAAAAGCAAAAGCGGATTTATTTAGATTAAAATTAACAATATCAGATATTCCGTAGATAGTCGCCAATAATTTTGTGCTTGGTTCGTTTCTAGATTTTAATGTGCTTAACACGTTTGACTAAACTATACTATTTACTAAGTTTTGAAGGATTGAAATATGTTATGATATTTATTATCAATCATTGAAGTAAATAAAGAAATTATTTTCGTATGATTAAACCATCGAACTAGTAATGGCAAAACCTTGAAGAATGGCCTTCCTCAAGACTCGGTTCTGGCTTCTCTAATGTTCGAGATTTACACAAATGATCTTCCACCAGCCAAATTACGAAAATTTCTATATGTAGATGACCTGGCTTTATGTACCCAAACCCAGAATTTAGAGGATGGAGAATTACAACTTGTTGAAGATCTACATGCTTTAGACGAATATTATAAGAAATGACGATTACAACCAAATTCTTCAAATTCCGAATTATTTGTCTTTCATTAGTGTAACAAAGAAGTCAATGGAGGGCTGAATCTTGAATTAGGTATCTGAGCGTAATGTTAAACTCCGCTCCCGATATATAAAACTAGTCTAAAAGCGAAGACCCCCAATAATAAATTATATAAAATTCATGAGGAGCGAATGGGGAAACCTTGTGAACGACAGCTATTGCACTGACCTACTCTTCTGCTGGATACTGTGCTACTGTCTGGTATCGAAGCTCTCACACCAAGCTAGTCTTGCTAAGATATCCAAAAACATTGATCTTCCCATACAAAATGATTTGGAGAGCATCCCCAGGATCTGACTGAAATCTAGGAGACCGGTTTCGCTGGATATGAAAGTTCAGGATCGCATCAATGTGAATGATTTCGCTTCGAGCCTTCCTCGAACAACACCCTGGATTGAGGAATAGAGATCTAATTTCAAATTTCCTGTTCTTATTAAGACGCCTTTATATACACTTATTCAATATATAGATAGTAAGTTTGCCCCTACATTAAGCTGAATAAAATCTTTCTTTGAGAATGGTAGAAATTATTGAAACAATATTGTCAGAACAATAAAGCAAATAGTGATATTTTTTAGTTTAGTTAATCTAAAAAAATAGGGTTTTTTAAATAATTTTTTATATTTTGCGTTCGTAATGAACTCATTATGAAACCAAAAACAGTATCGAAATGAGCTTCATTTCGATACGATTTTTTTCATTTTTCTATGTCAGCGTTGTTTGAACACAGAAATAAATATCATTGCTGTCATTTGATTCTATGAATTTAAGTACATTTGGCAGATATGATATATGTACGTAGACTACACAAACAACGTACATTGTATACAATTGACAACAAGATATATTAGTTTCTATGTCACTCATGTTTATATTTTTAAACTAACTATCAAGTAATGTTAACGAAAATTAATAAATACCTAATATGTGATATAATATACTTCACGGATAGCAAGATTTAGATTAGAAAATGTCAACTATCAATGTCACAAACTGCTTACTGTAAATAAAAATAAAACTGAACTTAATTGAACGAAATTAAATAATTTCAATTTATTAATGTAAAAAACGCAAAATAAGAAAAAATTGTATAAAAAAACTCGTTTCATAAAGCCTTTTGTCGCACTCGTTCTTTAGAAAACTTGTGTGGCAAAATGATGCCTTATGAAACTTGCGTTTTAATATACTATTTTTTGTATGTGAAAAACCAAATTCACAATTAAGGCCATTCTTTTTAAATATGTGAGTAAAGGTTCGGAAAACGTGAAGTGACAAATTACCATTTTAAAGCAATTACAATTTTGTGTCTTTAATTCGAATCAATTCATAGTACCCACATACATACTTAACAACGCAATCATCTGGATCGGTTTTATGTAATTACGACACATGCTTGTCATGTTGGTGGAGGAAGAGAAGAAGAAGAGCTGCTTTAATTTCATTTAGTCACGGAGGGTGTAGCTTTTAAGGGTCGGTCGGAATCATGTTTTCCCATGGGTTTTTCGATATTCTCTTATCTGGATGTATTTAGTGGGGAAGGTGTGTGGGGGTTGAATCGGGCCCAACCATCAGACCCAAGTAAATTTATTTGTTTCTCGTCTCAATTTTATCAGATTGCGTGTAAGCGATACATTTTGAATGTGTAGGATAATTACATTTGGTCCAAATTAAATGTATTGTTACGTTTTAATGGAATTAAATTGTTCTTTACATTAAACGAAGCTGTAATTCTTCCTTAAAGAGATATTTCGTTATATATAGCCCTTGGCGCCGCACAGTGTCTCGACTAGTACAAGCTAGCGGGACAAAATTATTTCTTCACTTATTTCAATTGTTTATGTATATTCCAGGTATATTAAGCTATTTTAAGAAAAAAAAAGTTGAAAAATGTGTACTGTATGTGTATTAATCGAAATATGTAGCTGCAAGACGGAAGTGGTTTACTAATGTGTTTCATTTGTTCACTATTGTCGCTAATTGTTCTTTAATTAGCTACGTCTACCTTCTCATTATGTGTGTAAAGCACAATCATGTTTGTTTACAAAGAAATTTTTAGGAAAAAAATTAAAATCATAATGATAGTACCCACATTTATTAATTTACAAAATATTATTTCTTTTAAAATAAATTAGTACAATAACAGTATCTATATATCAATTATTTACAATAACAAGGTGTATAAGTAAAAGAAATATAATATTAAATAACTTATATACTAAGGCATGGATTATAAGCAACTACAACACACAATAAAATAAGAATAATAATTACAATAAAAAAATACTTAAACCTACAAATCACCATCAGATGAGTCGTCATCAAGGCTCTCCCATTCAGTAGAATATTCAGAGAGTAAATAATCCTCCTCATTTAATTCGTGGTGATGACTTACTGATGGTGTTTCGGATGGCAATGAAGGTGGGATAATCAACTGCAGAACCTCCGATGGCAAAGAAGTAAATTTTCTTCGCGGTAATTCTCTATACGAGTTGATAACAGGATCAGACGTAATTAAAAGCATTCTCAAAAGATCTGTATTTGTGGCAATACGTGACATCTAAAATTTTAGAAGTTTCTTCTTTCGTAAACTCTTTTGTCTCCTTGGCAAAAATAAACTTAATTGGACGGCAATATAAAGTAGAGGAAGGTCTTGGATTTTGCCAGATCACAGTTTCGCCATCAAGCAGTCTCAAAGGGACAAATGAGTATACGAACAAAAATGCGTCTGTAGCGTTAGTGTTCTCAAATTTCTGCTTATACGTGCTATGCCCCGAACTCCCATCACAGCCCCATTTGCTTACCAACGTATAATATGAACGAGGTAACACACTTCTAATGACTTCCGTCTGAGCTTTAACTAATCGTTCAGCCGTTTTATCCAAAATCGCCTGAAGTTTAATTTCAGCTCGAGATTCTGTCACAGAAATATATTCGTCAGAAGGACAACAAGAAGTTTTGGACTTACCTAAACTATAAAACGATGGATACACATGATGTCCCGCTTTCATTGACCACTTTCTTGTTTGTTTATATGAGTGAGAAGTCGATTTCGAGTCCACATAATAAGCTAAAGTTTCGTCTGGTGTTAACTGCCGACTTTGTTCAGAACACTTATTCTTTTCTCTAGTTTCGCTGACCGTGACGTTATGGATCTGTTTAGCAACACTTCGATGCCCTTCTTTTCGAATAGCTAACTCAGCTGCTGTAATAAGCTCTCTTGCACTTCGCGATTCCAAAAGATCTTCTACTCTCCGTCTCTTCGTTTTCGTTGATGTGTCCTCAAATGATTTTCTGGGTCGCCCTACGGAAAGAGCCGCTGATGATGTTGAAGTGCACGGCTGGTTAACACACATCTTGATTTCTATTCCGGATCCCTCTAACCAATCTTTATGTTTGATTAGAAACATTTCTTTGTTACACTTTAAAGAAGTCCACTTTTGATTGAATTTTGCTGAAAGGCTTGATATTTTCATTTTGAGTAGTTTTAGAGAATCGTCAGAAACATCAGACATATTGAATTTTTCACTTATATAATAAAAAATGCCACTGTTTCGTTCAGTTTTGTCATGTTTTAGCCATTCTTCAAAAAACTCCATTTTCGTCAAAGTCACGACTCGTTCTGAAGAAAATAAAATAATTTTACTTTCGGGCCTTTTCGGGGTCTATAATATATATGAATCTATGCCTGAATGCTGTAGGTATTACATATAGAAAAATCTAGGTGGATATATGTGGATAAAAAAAGTTGCTACTCTTTAAAGTTTACAATTAATGTAAAATTTGCTGGATTTATCTATACATTTACAAATTGATATTACACCAAAAGTATACATATTTTTTATAAAAAAATATGTCATAATAGAGTACATACCTTCGACAGAATATTCCATCACAAAAAACTCGTTTCACTTTGCTACCAATTTTAAAATATGTTATCACAAGTGTGCATAAAATGCAACTAATTTGCAAATGAAAATGGCCTCTCTTATAAGGGTTACTTTGACCCCCCGATAAGATACCTTTATGAGGTGATAAACAAATTAATTATTGGAATTCGTTACCTGGGGCGGGTTGTTTACAAGTCGGTATCAGTTGTTCCTGGAAATTTCGTCATGACTTTTGTCCCGCTAATTTGTACTAGTCGAGACACTGTGCGCCGGTTCAATTTTAAGTGATTCATCGTTCTGTGTATTCTTGCGTTTAAATGTGCTTGAAATGCGAAACTATCAAATATATATTAACTCGAGAATAACTATAAAATTATAAAGAAACTATGTCTTAAGGTGTTATAATACGAGGGCAATTCGTAAAGTACGTTAAATTTGGTTTAAAAAAAAACACGGAAAAACACGAAGAGGTTTTTATTATATACAACTTAAAGCTACTACCTTCAGCTGTTTTTCTACATAGTTACCATTAAGATTGAGACATTCGTCATACCGATGAACCAGCTTTTGCTATTTATCGCGCATAAAGTCTGCAAGAAGGACGCGCTTCCTGTCACAAAAGACAGTGACCATGACTTTTCTCGCAGAACAAGTTTGATGGCACTTTAATAAAGGCATCCTCGTAGACGAGTTAGTCTCAACGTCCCAACTTTGACGTAATCGATCCAAGTTAGCTGTTACGATATGCCTGAGGAAATCTTCGCCTTCGACATTGTAATGTGTTAGAAAAGTTAGTACCAATCCAATTCTCTTTGTTTTATGGTCTTCGGTAACATGTTTTGGCACCCATTGCGACTACAATTTGGGTAATCTAAATGTTTAGTAACAACCTCGTACAAAATTGTAGGTGGAATTTGAGAGAAAAAGACACTCAGTTCTGTCATTGTGAATTGCCAATTTTCACGATTTTTTTCTTCGACATTACCCATAAGGTCGTTCGTCATAACAGTTCAACTCCGTTCTTCATCATGGACGTAAGTGCGTCCTTCTGGAAAGATACGTCACCGTCTTCTCACCATCAACAAGGAATTCACAGTCGGCGGGATTTTCAATTGCATCAGTTATTTTAAAAGACCAAAATAGCACCAAAGATTGCCCGAACGATTCTCTCACAAGTACTGCCCGACTCATACCGAAACAGACTACATCGCAGCGCTGTGATCGCGCCGTTATACCCTTTCCTCTGCTCACTAGACGGAAACGGAAACGGTATTCTTTATTAAAAAGGAAATCGAACCTTCGAAGCTAGTTCAGTAACCCGCATAGTGTCAGTTGTTTTATCAGAAGCGAAATTATAGTGTCAAGAGTGACTGAGTTTTGACGAACTGTCGGAAAATAAGTCTCGGGCAAAAAGTTGTTATTGAATATGTTGTTAAACTTGGGATAAGTTTAATCGAAAAGTATTAAATGTCCAAAAAAGTGTTGAATGAATGTTCATATTCCAGATCATGAGTAATTTGAGCAATTTCAGAATGGCATTGACAGGACAAATGTCGGGTTATGTTATATTCATGAGTGCGTGATTTCATCCAAGAGAACATCAAATTGTCTACGAGTTTGATTGAAGATGAATTGAAGATTTTAAAACCACCTATGTACGAGCTTGGAGTTTTCGTTAATTGGATTCGCAATTTGTTCCAGACAGTTGTCAAGCGACCAATAAATGTATTAAATTGTACAATTTTTGATCCAAAAACCAAGTTTGCATGTTGAATTACGCATAGTATTCACTATAATTAGCACATTTGTTCATAAAAGGAGAACAATACGGAAGTATCAAAAACTTTGAAGTTATAGGGGCCATGACTCTTAAAACGTGCCCAACGATGTATCAAAGCTAATGAAAATGTATAGATTGATCACAACAATATAGCCAAAAGACAGTATGTCGATGTTTAACTAACATCAAGTGTAAAATACAATAATACAAAAATGTTAAAACATATCCGTGTATGTACATGGATATACACCACGCATACTTTTATACTTATTACGAGAGAGCGGACTCGAGCGATTGATGATTCACAGCCCATAGGCGTCTGCCTTATATTCGCATTAGTTTTGTTTCTGTAAGCGATCTGTGAGTTTCGAACAATTTGATACGTGTGCCCACTGCATAAGTGGCACATACCTACATACCTAGAGCGAATGAAATAAACGATTTGGTAACCGGCAGCAACTACTGCTGAAACAACAGTAATGCTGACAAGCGAATTGCATATCGAATTTTGAATAAAAATAATTTACAAAGAACAAAACTCAAAACTATGTATTTTTGTGAAACATTGAAAGTGTAAAACGTTACTATGAACAACTAAAATTTGTTCAAAGTGTTCCTGTGTTAAATTAATTCTTTTAGATGTTAAATCGTCTTTAAAAATAGAAAATGTCCGTTCTACATCACAACTAGTGATGGGTGTGTGATTAAAATGTTGCAAAAGGGCACCATACTTCGAATGTATAGATTTTTTAATCGGCTCTGTGCAGAATTGATATAATATATTCAAATCTGGATTTCTGCTAAATATGGCATCAACCTTTTGTCTAAGCTTGTTTTCAAATTCGCAAGCCGTACTTTACATTCAATCGATAACGGTTTCTATTAGGTTAATATCTTGATTTTGCATGTAAGTAATCGAATCTGTAAAACATTAGAAATTAACTTTAATAAACTTTAGCTGATTTTGTAAATTTTCAATTTGTATCAGGTGTTTACAATTAGAAAAGCTTTACGTATCATCATCTTGAAGATGAAAAACAAAGATTTTTAATTCATCCAAGTGTTGTGAACAGATAAATGCTGCTTCTACCCATGTTCCCCACCTAGTTAACACAGGTACTGGGGGTAAAGGCAAATTCGGAAGTATTTTTTTATATTATGCCACTCGGGTAGGTGCTTTGAGAAACATTTGGAAAATGACCCCTGATGTATTCACATACTCTGTGTAGTGCATGTGCTTGTAATGGGACACATTACGCCCATCCTATTTCAAAGCAGTATTATCCATTTGTAAAATTTTAAAGAATATTAAAATTAATTTATTTAAACTAGAAAAGTCACATTGTATAAATTTTAATGCTTTTCCCGAATATTACACACGTATTTCAATCAGTTCTTTCTATGCCAAATCATCATTTTGTATAGTTAAGTGTGTATAGTTAGCCATACATAAACTCTATTAGAATAACCTAGTGTCACATATACGAATCGTTAGAATCACTGTATTGCATCATCCACGAAACCAGTACGATCAAGAACTCTATAAGAAAGCCGGGGAATCACAAGAGAAAACCGAAGTTAGGACGCATCAAGGAAAGCGAAACAAATCACTGGACTCAAGTCAGTCAAACGAGTCAAACGTACTGCCCCTTAACGTGATAATAAAGTGAGGGAATACTGCAATAAAAGTACTTAGCTCAAGGGAGTCAACCAAGTAAAACGTGCGACCTTATAAAGCAAGAGTAAGAAAGGGTTAACCGCATTTTGTGTACTTAAGTACACAGTGTAGCAAAAGTATCACTTGCCTACAAGTGCAGTCATTTATTTAAAAGTGAATCCCTACGCTTAATACATCAGGGCTCTTGTCTGGAATACCAGGCACCCTGAGGCGTGAAGAAATAGTGTTAATACAGTGAACAAGTGCATCACTCCAGAAGCACCGAGTCAACGATAAAGTGAAATGGCCATTAGTGCTGCGATGTAAAGGTTAGTCTTTATAAATACTGTTTATTAATCTGATCAGACTAAACAGTTCAAATCTGTGTTAAATTTACTGTATCTCGCCCCATATGTATATTAGTATTTAGTAAACTTTTCAGAATAACCCTAAGTAAATTTGTAATTAATCATATGTAAATTAACAAGCTTTATTTATCATTATAAGTATATTTAGTAATCATTTGTTCTTTTATTACAATTCATGTAATCTAAACTTACTGGAAAAGCATATTAAACAAAAGGAATTGATCAAAACATTTATTAAGTAAAAAAAAGGGATTCATCTCTTTTGACCTTAGTTTTCATACACGCTTTGAGAGAGAAAGGCGTAAGTCGCATTTCGACTTACCCGCTTTATTTAGAGTCTTTTTCTATATCTCTCCGCTATTTTTTTGCTAACCGGCAATTTCATAAGTACAATTATACCTTAGAGGGGGTAATCCTCTTGGCGCCCGACAAAGCGGTAATTGAATAAGTCAATTACTCAATATTCAACTTTAATCTATATCTCAATATTTAGTATAACTGCGGCATTTTCAGCACCAAAGTTATCGGTTGTACAGCAACCTCGAATCCCTCGAAGCCCGGGACATTATTAATATAACGCCCAATGTTAGGAGCTAAAGAGGACTGTTACATGCTGCACAGATAACGTGTAGCATATTGGGATAAGATTACTTTAATAACTTCCCAGTTTTTAACATATAAGCTGCCGCATCAGTCAAAAATAATAGCATCTTGTCTTTATAGTTGTTATCCGATGACGGAATATTATGAATATATTGATCAATTACTTCTGAATATAAACACGAGAATACACTTTGGAAATTAGCGGTTATAATTTTTTAAGCGATTATTTAAACCAAGTTAACGAAATAATATATAAATGTATATTCGGTCTTACATGCCACTGCAAAATAGAATTTATGAATGAATGGACACAATAACGACGGAAATAACAGCACTTGCTCGAGGAATGCCATCAAGCAAGCAAATAGTGGGGCTGTTATAACATGCATACTATACCCGAGACCGGCACAATGTTTAGTTGTGCAATTGGTCATTGAATCGCTTCAGTCCGCTCTCTTAGTCTCAGTCTGCTTATTACTTATTAGAATGAACAATACCATTTTCAAAGATTGCGATATATGGGCTCTAACAAACAGAACAATGATTAAATTTTATGCGAACAATGGGCTAATTATGTTAATCATGTACAAAAAAGGTATACCTACGGTAGATTAACATTTTTATTTGCTATTATTATTGTATTATATATTTTAGTTAAGTAGAAATGTGGCAGTTAGATGAAATTGAGATATACACAGGAATTAATCATATCCGATAATGATGACACAAATGGCATACATTATAGTGACTGATTTAACTGACATGTCACACCAAAATAATATCAGCTATAATTAATTTAAATTTAAACATTCCAATACTTTAGATTCTAATTTGATGACCTACAATAAGAATGATTTCTTCTTGCATTTAGTAAAAATATGAATTGTGTAATCAAATTTTGTTTAAAGAATTATGAAGTAATATATTTAATATCTCATATGTTCTTATCGAATATATGTTCCTCACCATGTAACATAATAAAATTAAATATATGTTATATACATAACTGGTTTCTGTAGTTTATTACGAATGAATCTATGAAACTTAAGCGTTAAACAAAACTGTAATGTATAGTTAACTTGTATACATTGATTGACAAACGTACTATATATATATTAGAATTTGATAAGTGAGCTCTTTAAAAAAATATGCATTATATCCATATACTTCGGTATAATCAATTAATTATACATGTATTATAACTAGAGTGGACCAATCCGGAGCGATATTGGTAAATATTTCATATAAAAGCCGAAAAACTCCAATAATTTATCAATTAATATATATATATATATATATATATATATATATATATATATATAAGTGATTAGATAATTTCTTAGCCGTTCATTAAATATAACATTTGATAAATTATTATTGGAGTTTTTCGGCTTTTATATGAAATATTTACAAATATCAAGTTAGTATGTATGTAATTGCAAAGTAAGGGGGGAAGTAAACATTGCTGTCTACAAATTACAACGCAAATCATACGATCATTTCGTATGATATATATATGATATATATATATATATATATATATATATATATATATATATAAATTGATAAATTATTGGAGTTTTTCGGCTTTTATATGAAATATTTACCAATATCGCTCCGGATTGGTCCACTCTAATTATAACTAAAGACCGCCAACCCAATGACGCCAGCACCGGTGTCATTGGGTTGACCTTACTGAAATAAAAGCCCGCGTTATTTAGAAAAATGCTTTAAGATTATGTTTATATTCTAAATATTCTAAATTTTGTAACATTTTTTATTCATTAGCTGGAATTAGCTATATTTATTGAAATGAATATTAATAAAACGTCAAGAACAACATGGTTATGAATTAAATTTTCCGTGATGTCAATCATTCATCTCATGTCATATAGGTTATGAATTTATTCAAAGAACCAAAATGTTCAACAACAAATCCTGCCAGTCTGAATATAAAACACATAAAATGTTTTTATTTACTATAAAAGATTATTTAATATAAAAAAGCAAAGGCAAATTTAAAATGATTAAATCTCCTTCAAATAATATTTTAAGATGCACTAATTGGTACTAATAGAAGACCACAATAAAATTCAGCCTGCATATTGTAAAAATTAGCACAACTTATGATGTTTATTTGTTAGGAAAAACAACTGATAAATCTTACTCATGTTTCATGACAGTGTTTTAACATTATTTTAGCTTATATTTAGATGCTTGTAAAATTTTGACAATTTCATCTATTTTATTTACTTTCAATAAATGCTTTTTTCTATGTCTGAGTTTGATCTTAGGCAACTGTGCAAGACCTTTTGTAAGTAAGCAATACACTAAAATTTTTCAAGTGTATTTTGCTAAAAAAATAACTTTAAATTTCTAATTAATTTATTTCAAAACTATAACAAACAATTGAATATATAACTTTCAAAAAGAATATAATAAATACTTCAAAAGCTACATTTATGTTTATCAGAGGTGCTTGATTTAGTTTCTCTCTTTCAAGACATTCAACACAAGTTGCTAGAATTGTGAATTGTGAATCAGAGGTATTCCAGGCATATCTGTAATAAATGTAAATTCTTAACCTATAACCAATAAATAACTTAGTGGTAATAATACTTACTGAAAATGTATTAAAAGTTCTTTGTGTAATGAAAAGATTAATTATTTGCTAGATAGAAAGAAAATTAATTAGAAAAGCAATAAAACGAAAATAAACCAAAGTAAGATGTCAAACGTCAAAATTTAATTTTTCGATATCGTAGTACAGGTGTGTTATGGCGGGCGGATGATCGCATGTTATCTCTGTCTATCTTATTGATCTTACGGCGAAGATAATCCCACATTTTCGTTTCAGTTTTATCTTTATTTAATCATTGGGCTTTGAATGAAATGAGAATACATACATTGCAGGTGCCCATCTCCGTGATAATGCCACGCAACTAATGACGTGAGTCAAAACATGGAGTGGACAGATACTATATATTAATAGTTCTTTAGCTTATGATTTGGTTATGCATAACAGCAAGCACCGCATAACCACGCCGATCAAATGTCAACCACAAACAGTAGAGTACAGAAATTCGCAAAGATAAAAACAATTTAAAATATACTTGAATGGATAAAACCTCATCATTTCTATAAAAAATCATATATTGTGCAATGAGTGACGAAAGTAACATTGTTTTTAATCGAGAGAAAAAAAAATGATTTCGACGAGTTAAACACTATACTTTTTCTACGACCTCGCCTATGGCATTATAACAAATTTAAAAAAATATGTAAACAAATACTTTATTTCCACTTAGAAATGACAAAACTATACATCATATGTAAATTAGTTATGAATTAAACATTTATACATAAAATATGGAGACCATAAGATCGATGGTTTCAAATTTTCGCACAATTTTGCAAAATATGCAAGCAGCACAATTTCCGAATATGAATTTATGCTATTATCAGCCCTCTATTCAATGAATTTTACATAGACTTCTTCATACCTTTTTCTCGATTTTTCTCGTAATAAGCCCGCATAGATTTTCTCAGCTTGATTTACTATTTCTGGTGGCGTATTGGTAATATCTAAACTACTTTCTGAATCAGAAATCATGATAAAGTTTCGAACAGCACAAACTGACATGATTTAAAAATGACGGGATACAGCGACAGTAGGCAACTAGACGCAGGTTAAATTTAATAAGTAACTTTCGTCACTAGGGACGAAAGTTGTTATGGTGTTTTCTTTCGCCAGTGACGGGAATCAAGTTTTCGCTGCAATATTCGGTGACGAGAAATGTCTTTTTATAAAGGGTCGTAGAAAAAATTTTTAATAATATGGAAAATATTAACAAACGTGCATGGAGTACAATGCAAGTAAAATGTGTTTTGGAATTTGGAAAAACTGGACACTGTTTCTGCGTGGGTTTAAATTGTGACTACTTAAGTGGCTATCTTTACTCATAATAGTAAGTCAGGAATTGTCAAAAATGCGTGTCTTATTGACATTTATTAAACATTTTTAAAATAAATGTAAATCAAAATTACTAAAAACGATAGAGAAAGATTATTTATTAAATTAAAATAATTAGTATTTCGTAATTCCACCGTTATTATTAACTGGATCTAATCTTGTAGCCATTGAAGCGACAATATTTTGTACAACATTTATAGAAATTTTATGCCAAGCATTTTGAACAATCTCTCAAAATTCTTCCTGGGAAGCAGCTCTATCTCATTAATCCCCATACATTTTCAATGGAATTTAGATAAGGACTGTAGGGCTGGAAATCTCAAGTTTAAATTTCATTCTCTTGTAATCATTGTGTTAGAAGATGAGACAGAAAATTGTGTTGTTATTGTAGCTTCCCTTGGTGTTTTGAAAGGGTTGTGCCTAATCTCAGTAACTAATGTTTCGTCTTCCATTTGTATACGTCCGGAAATTATTTTCCGATTTAAATTATCCTCTTCCCTCCATTTTTTATATATTCTTGCGGCTGAACTTTTACCAATATTAAATGAAACCGATACACTTCTTAATGATTTCCCATTTTTCAAACTAGTAATAAGTCTGGCTTTATCAGTTTTCGAAAGATGCGGCATTTTCAATTTGCATTAGCAACTATGATATATAATTTGACGTAGAGTTTGAAAATTAATCAAATATCGTCAAAATTACAACACTAAAAAATAAAGGAAATTGACATAACGATTTTGACACTGTCCCGATTTTTTTGCTCACGACAGTGGCTCCCAGTACTTGTCAAAAAATATTTAAGAAGGTATGGCAATTGTATCCCTACCGTATGTTAGCCGTCCAACAATTACATGAAACTGATTATCTGTAACGTGTCACGTATTGCCGATGGTTTCTAAACGCTGTTAACAATGACTTCTTGGATAGGATTTTTTACGCATGAGATGTGGTGTCATTTAGAAGGCTAAATTAATTCACAAAACATAAGAATGTGGAATACCGAGAAGCCCAATTCATCAAAGAGGTTCCACTTCATCCACAAAAGGTAAACGTTTTGGCAACAGTTTCAAGGCGTAGAATAGTTGAACCACACTTTTCTTAAGGTAAGGAACAAATAATGTTCTTATAATAAACATTAACAATGAATCTTTTAGGCACTTTGAATGCAGAACGATATCGAGAAGAGATTTTAAGACGACTATTTGATGAAGTTCGCGACGTTGAATTACAATTTGGATATTTTCAACAAGACGGAACCACAGCCGACACATCACATGAAACCTTAAACATGATAAGGGAACTTTTGACAATCGTATTATTAGTCGCAATACACCTATTCCACATCCACCGAGATGATGTGACTTCCACGCGACTTCTTTTTGTGGTCGTATATAAAGAATTCAATTTTTCAACAGCCAATACACGACCTGGATGAGCTACGCCACATAATGTCGGAAGAAAATAAGCTCGATGCTTTTCGAGTTCTCACTAGATGTTTGCTCGTTGAGTTCTTCGCAGACACTGTTCTTGACTGTTGAAAATTGGTATCCAGACATGTAAACACGTGTTGTGTCCTATTATAGACTCGTTTGCTTGGAAGGACAACTTTCACAACAACAAACTCCATACTGCATACAGTCAAGTCATAAAAAACAATAGAAGAAAACTCGGCGCCGTTCAATGACTAATCTCAACACCACGAACGTTAAACCAACCAGCGCCATCTTGATAACAAGTGTAAGACTTAGCAAGTAGTTTCCACAAGACGATCACTGTCGTAACGGATTAGAAACTGTACTTCCACAGTCGGGGCAGTTCCTATCTGTTACGGCAGTGGATGGAAAAGTAGATAAAACCGCTAATCAAAGTGTCGCACATGGGGCGCTGTAAAATAAAATTCACTGACTAATTTTATTTTAAACTTAGTGTATACGTGGACGCCGTGTAAAGTTGTTGCGCGTTTATATGTATTAGCTTTACAGTGCCCCTTGTGCGACACTTTGATTAAGGGTTTTTACCTACTGATGATGACAACTTAGTTGTCGAAATTGTATTTAGGATACGATTATTAATTGTCGTAAGGGGTTTTATACCTTTTTTGAAAACAAATTCAAAGTCGTTGGAACTATATAAATCAAATTATGCCTGATATACTTAATTATCTTTGAAAGATAAGGTAAAAAGTAAGAGCAAAAATCGTCAAAATCTAAATTAAAATCCATACATGAAAGCGTTTTAAAAATGTTAAACCCCCCTATTCAGAAAATAAAGAAATAAGCAGGTACACAATTTAAAGTAAAGAGAGCGTACTACCCTATTTTTCCACAACCCTCGCCGCTGTAGATTTACGATACCAGATGGTTCCGGGTGCATTCGAGCGTTTTTCCAGGGGCCAACAACAACCGCACAATGCATGCATGCATGTTGGAACATATGAACTGCAGCAATCGCACTCTCCTGTTAAAAATTTAGTGTGCTCACGAAAAGCAGGCACGGGCATCTAGAACGAATGCATGCAAACGCATAATATGTAACAAGCGACTGCTAACAGACGAGTCCGAATAAGGAAGAATATAAAGAACCTCGATCGATGCGAAGAAACAATAGCTGTGCATTTAAAACCTCTGACTGGCGGCGAAGCGATGTGCATTTGTGCCAAGTATTTCTTTTGTTTGTGATTGTGTGCGCATCTGTTACTGTTGCCTTGTGTGACACAGTGGCACACTAATAATTTCCGTAGATGCTTCAGAATATTTTTCTTGAAATAACAAGATAAGAATTAATAAGTTTTTGAATGGAAGTTGAAATAATTTTTAGTAATAAATCTAGAAAACTGTGGTTGTTACGGTGATAGTATGAGGCATATAAAAGTAATAAAATAAAGTTTATTATCATTAAGCAATATGAAGGAGGTCATAATAAAGTTGTGTAGAATTTTGACCACTGAATTTTGACACTTCTTCAGATTGTAAATGCAATAATAAAGTTATCGACAATATACAGGGTGGGTAAAAAGTACTGTATATCGCTTTTTACCTTTGGAATGAGGAATTTAATTAAAACATTACTTATACAAAAGATGATTCATATTATATTTGGCCTCAATTGGTAGCATTAGTTTTTTTTTTGCGTTCACTATTTTAATGCAATGCCAACTAATTTTGGTTTTTTTAAAAGGCGTCATATATTTTTTTTACATATTTAAAAGACATTTTTCTCGTGAATGGATAATGGGTATGCAATTTATAGGGGGTTGTATAAGAAAATTTTCAAGAAAATGGTCAAAAACCTTTGGTTCCTAGTGACAGCTCAGTTGTCTTGATATAATAAATTATTCTGTTTTTAAATTTCAACATGACATAATATGAAAAAATTTGGAAATCACGCGTCATTCGATAAAATTTTGACATTTATTCGGTTGTAAAACGATAATTTATGTAAAAAAATGGAAAAATTATCACAAAAAGAACGAATCGAAGTTTTGATTATGGTTGGTTACTGTAGTAGGAAACGTACGCAAGCTGATGTACGTAATTTATTTAATAATAAGTATCCTGAGCGAATTTCGATTAACCAAACAACTCTTAAGTCGTATTGCAAAACGGTTTAATGAGCTGGGTACCGATAAACACGCTCCAAAAGCCGGCCGACCAAGAACAGTAAATGACGGAGATAAGGCTATGAACCTATTATTAGATGTTGCGGAGAATCCCAAAATTTCAACCTCAACTCTAGTTGTGCTCCACCTAATTTTGGAGCAGTAGTGATAGAGTACTTAAATGAGGTGTTTCTTGGTAGGTGTATTGGTAGAAGAGGTCCTATCGAATAGTCTGCTAGGTCTCTAAATTTAAATCCTTTGGATTTTTTTATGTGGGGCCATTTAAAGACTGAAGTCTACCGAATTGCACTCCAAAATATTTTGCAGGGGTTTAGAGACTGACTAGGTCATTGTTTGGCAATTAATGCTGTCCATTTTGACCACTTAAACAATTAATTTTCTCAAGTTCCTTTTTTTTCTAGTTTTTAAATTAACTCACCGTTTTTGTTTGTATATTACAATAACATTACATTCTTTTTGTTCATTTCATTAAAGTTTCATAATTTGACAATAATGAAGGTTTTTGTAAATTTTTTTTCTTGTAAATTTTCATATACGATCCCCTATAAATTGCATATATTTTATATATTATATTTACAAAAAAAATTTCTTTTAAATATGTAAAAAAAATATATGACACTATTTAAGAGAAAAAGTTAGTTGGCCTTGCATTAAAATAGTGAACTCAAAAAAAATCAATGCTCTTTTGTATAAGTAGTTTTTTAATTAAATTGCTCATTCAAAAGTTGCAAGCGATATACAGTACTTTTTCGCCATCCTGTATAAAGTAAATAAAAATAACAACTATTTAGAATATAAACTTTAAGAACTTAAATATATAGGCTGGACTGAGTAAATTCACGGACCCGAATAGTAGTGCTACGTTTATAATTTACGAGGTAACTTTTCTAATCCCTCACTTAATTATAATAAGTTAAAGCATAATATGTTTCCCCTTGTAAGATTTCCTGATGTATTCCTCTTAATACTAGCTCTTTAAGTATTTGATTATCTTGTTTCATTCGTGCAATTTACGTATCCGTACCGAGTATTATTCCATTGTTAATTGTACTTGGGTAACACCTTTGCTACTTCCTTAATTTTTATATCTGGTAAGCCCAGTCATAATATTTCTTTTTACTCCGTTTTTGCACCTACTAATTATCTTCCGATTGACTTGTTTTGCTACATGACCCCTAAAAACTCAACGTTTATTATGTGTAATTCACGTTCTTTGTTGTCATACTTTAATAACATTATAAAGCTTACTCCATACCCATTTTGTTTCGGTTATATGTATTTAACCTTTGTTTTCCCTCTTCTAATTCCTAGAAATTGTGTTTCATTGAATACCTAGTATCAACATTTTCGATCTTGCCATGTTCCGATCTCTTTTAAATAGGTAGTACACATAGTATTTATTAAAATTTTTCGCCATATTGACCATTCAAGCTTTCGCCAAAATATTAGTTCTAGCACGAGGAACTGAAAATGTAGCCTACGAACGTGTGGCGTAATTTGGTATAAAAAATTGTACTTCGCCAAAGAATTATGGAGAATCAATTCTGTTTGTAACAATTTTATATATATATATATATATATATATATATATATATATATATATATATATATATATATATATATATATATATATATATATATATTCCATTAGTTTTGAAAGAGATATATTTCAAGAACTTGTTTTGAATTTTCTCCTAGCCAAGTTGCTGGTAATTATATATTGGGATACCAAACGACAGAGGCGTATTCAAGTTTAAAACGAACCAAACTACTAATCTAACGTTTTTAGTGTAAACACGTTAGAGAATCCTCTGCATGTTTCTTATAAGGAAGCCTAACGACCAGGAAGCAGAGTTGCAGATTGTTTCTATGTGCCCAGTCAATTTTAGCGGTACATCAAATAAGATTAGATTTTTAACTACTATGTTCCTTGGAATACCTGCGTGTTCAGAAATACAATTGTAAGAAATAAGTTGCTCGCCTGGAATAAGTGATAGTAGCACACTTGCTAATACTTAATTTAAATTTGTTTGTATGGTACGAAGCGGTAATAATATTCAAGATTCTTTGCAATGCTTCACAGTCGGAGATGGTATAGACTTTTAAAGATATTTTTAGAACATCGGCAATAATTGAGGTTAAAATATCATTTATATAGATTATAAATAGTAGAGGCTCTAGATTGCACCCGTGCGGTACACTAGAAGACGCAGTGAATATGTTGGAATTATATCCATTGTAATAAACATGAGATCTATTGTCCAATTAAGAATCAATTAGCTTTACAGTATCAGACGAAAAACCGCAGGAGGACATTTTAGTGGTCAATCGTATTAAACGCTTTAGCGAAAGCTGTATATAAGAGGGTGGATCTCTTTGCTCCACCCCTAACCCACTAAAATACAAAATTAGCAAATATAACTTTTATTTTTTAACATAGTCTCCATTAAGGTTAACATATTTTCCCCATCGATGTTCTAGCATTTCTAATGTTTATCGAAAAAAAGATTGTTCAACCTCTGTAAACCACTGATTTAGCGCACATATCACATCATTATTTAACGAAAATCGTTTACAACGCAAGTGTTCTTTAAGTTTTGGAAACAGTTGGTAATCGTTGGAGGCCAAATCTGGCGAATATGGGGAATGCTCAACTAATTCGAAGCCTGCTTGAGCTATTGCAGCTGTTGCAATGCGGACCTGTGACTGGGTTATCCTGATGCAAAAGAATACCTTTGCGCAACTTCCCCCGACGCTTCTCTTTTATGAAGTCACGTAATTTGGGAATTAAATTGGCATAATAAGCACCTGCAATTGTGGCCCTCTTACGCAGGAAATGTACTTAAATTATGCCTTCAGTATCCCAAAATACAGATAGCATGACCTTCCCTATTCAAGGTTGCATCTTGATTTCTTTCCGGGAATGGTGCATCTCGATGTGTCCACTCCTTACTCTGTATTTTAGTCTCTACATCATAATAATGAAGCGAGGAGTCATTGTCACTAATCTTGCTAGAAAATTTTCTTTGTCATGTTTATACCGTGTTAAAAGACGACTGCAAATGTCTTTTCGAGTTTATTTGTACGCATCTGTCAATATTCGCGCTACCCATCTTGTAGACAATTTTTTTTATTCAATTCGGCTGTAATTATATTATATACCACGTGGTATGAGAGACCAGTATCTTCAACTTTCTGTCTAATAGTAACACATCGATCTTGCAGCACGAGACCACGGACCTTCTTAACAGTTTTTTGGGTAGTAACGGTTGTAGGCGCTCCACCTGCATGTTCGTCTGTACACGACTGTCTACAACATTTAAACTCACAGCCCCACCTTTTAACTATGTCATATGATACGGCAAATTCCCCTAATCTATCCACCAAATCTTTATGAATTTGAGTTAGGGTCATCTCTTTTAAATGTACGTGTAAATCACCGCTCGTTGCTCGATACGATCCAATTTGATACTGATATGCCAATTTAATTCCAAAATTATGACTCTTTCGACTTCGGGCGCCTACTGTAGGCACGATTTAACAGGTTCAAACTTGTAAATTTCTAGCAGTAGTCTATACATAGCAGGTTACAATGCGACGTGAAGATAAATAATTATTTTGGTTTATAAATGGGTCAAGGGCGGAGCAATGGGCTTAGCCCTTGTATTACATCTACCTGCTCTCTTTCGTCCAAGCATTGACTAATATACTGCATAATCTCAACCTAGCTCGCTGTACTGTTGATCTTCCCAAGTGAATGGTGATACACAAGCATATATTTTCAACAAGTTACAAGTTCAATGTATTTTAGTAGTTAGGTGATTGTACCCCCAGTTACGAGCTATTGTCTGTATTATTATTTTATACTGGATGTCTAGCTTCACTAGCAACCAGGTGTATAGTTCTTTGGTACGAGGCTATGATCCTTCAGATGGGCCTACGTACAGGTTAAACAACATTTTGGGGGTACGTTGCTGTTTTGTTTTTTTTTTAAGATCATTATAGCCATATTGTTAAGAACCCATGATTATGTATACTTAATTGTGTTCTGCTGAACTCTTGTTTAGACTTGTATGTATTTAATTCATAATTTGTTCACTGTAATTCTTCCTGTTAATACAGGGTGTTGTACTGACAAGTGAATCTGTTTTATTGTAATCACTGTTATGCGCCAGGAGCGCTACAGTTGAATTTCGATTAATTTGGTAGATTTTATGCTAGATTTTGAATTTTTCAAAGCTTTATTATTGTCTTAGCGCTAATTGATTTGTATTGATATCTCATTAATTTTAGTATTTCAATCTATATATTTTTTTCACCAACAGGTAGGTTCAAGGCAAAGAGGTAGGTTCAAGGGGGGAGGGGGGTGGCCCAGCTGAACCTCTCGCTACCACGTATAATTACTTGATTGGTATTTTGGATTTTGTCGCGAATAGTGTAGCAACTAATAATTGAAAATTATACTAACGTTTTGGAAGTTTAGAAAATGCTATTTATAAAGAACTTCTTCAAATTGAATAGTGAATTTTCAAAGTTGTTTTTTTATTTCTACTGAATAAAATAATTTTCAATGTTGGTACTAAACTAATTACAATTAAAATGCTTTACATAGCATTTCTTCTTATTTGTTTACTGAAGTCTAATCAAGGAAGTGCGAGAAAAGGCAAATCATTAAAATCAAAATAGAATACAAATTCGGGAAATCGACAAGAACAAAATGTGTTTTTGAAGTATGGGAAAAATGACAATACTCAAATAGAAAAACGCAAATTGAACGAAATTAATTGTCGGACGCGTGTGGCATATATGAGTGTTATCGAAAGGCATTAACGTATTCGGTACTCGAACTCCTGAAGCGTGGAACGTAAATTGGTCTAGATCAATGGACTCGAACCGACAACTGCCGCTGTTATGTAGAAAAATTTTGCTCAATGAATCGACGAGTACCCGCGATAATAACTACGAACATGCCCGCTATTACGAGCGGAGAGATCAAGTAATAAATTAGGTATTTGTGTTAACTGATAGGGAAAACGAACAAGATTAACGATCTGTGTTCATTGTAGGAGATTCTGCATTGACATTTGTTTGTTTTGTTTTTATTAAATGATAAATTAAATAATTAATTATTTATAATATGACATGTTACTGAAATAATTTTATATTTTTTGATCTCAACAATCGTTTTTTAAGTAGCATTTGCTCTTGAGGACAAATGGTCACGACATCAAATAAACGGGAAAGATGACTCATATATTCTTGGAAACTAGGAAGTACTGAACTACCAGCAGACGCAACGTCATGACTCAATTAACTGAAATTAGAAAAAGCCTTTCAAATATTAAATACGACTTTAGTTCGCACATTTTCTTTAAAAAAACATTGCCTAAATACAAAAAGATAATTCAACGGCGATCACATTCTTTAGTTGTAATTATATCAGCATCGTCATTATGTAACTCTGCAGACAAATACGTTACCCCAATAAGATAGAAGGTATTAAAGGGGGGTCGTGTAATAGCCTAAACAATAATGAAAAATTATTTATTATCAACATTTTACTTACAATAAGTATACATTAAAGAAAATAAATTGCATTTGTTTTTTATTTAAAAGCGTCTCCATACGTGAATCTACGTTAGAAACACACAAAAGCAAATAGTTTTCGAGTGATAAGAGACGATTCTTTTTACCAAGATAAGACGTGGCGAAAGGAATTAATATTTTCAATGCTTCTGTGACTAAATTTCCATATTAATTTCGACGAGTAAGTCAAAACGTATTTAAATCTTCAGATATCAATTACAGTTGTAGCGTTTTGTCAGCATTTCGATCAGCTAGTAGTAAATCTCAACTGGTAACTTAGCAGCGGCAACAACGTTTTCGCTAAACGGATTCAGTACCCATCTCTTCGAGAAATCATTTTTATCTTCCGGGAAATACTCCGTCAATTGAATTTTTAGTTCACGCAAATGCATGTTCATGCAATCCAAACTGTAGTAAATAATAGTGTCTTGATCTTTCAAATTTTTCTAAATATAATCCGAAGTGAGTGGAAACGTATCCAAATTTTTGCTTTGAAGGCGAATAATCCAGATATCAAGCTTCTTAATGAAAGCAGGAACTTTGTATGTCATTAATTAAATGTTTTTATCACGTCCTTGTAAATTCACACTCAAGTCGTAAAAATACATCAGCAAAATAAGCAAACAACAACATACACTCATTATTTTGTAAGAACAATGAGAATGGCGTTTGTTTATCCTGAAAAAATATTATTAATTTATCTCGCAATTTCAATACCCGGGTTAACACTTTCCCTCGCGATAACCATATAACTTCTGTATGGAAAAGCAAAGATTTTTTATTTTCGCCCATTTTATCGTATAGTTTAGCAAACAGCCTCTTCTCTAACGGTCGGCTTTTAATAAAATTAACTATTTTTACAGCTTCGCCAAGGATTTAATTGAGATGTTTTTTTGAGAAGGAAGCAGAAGCGTCCATTGCGCCCTTAGTATAAGACGATCTTTTAATATTTTCATTAATCCACTGTTCTTTTCTGTTATCGCCTTTGCACCATTACTACATATTGCAATACATTCTATCCTATTTATGTTAGTATAAAAGACATTGTCCTGTTGCATGATCCGGTAATTTTTTGCAAAACAACATATATTCTTTGACTGATGTATCCCTATCAGATTCATACCTTACAAAACATAAGAATTGAGACATGTTTGCTACATCTGTTAATTAATTAAATTTAATACTAAAAAATTCACTTGAACTCACTTGCTAAATTATCTGATCGCTAACATCGACAACCATGCCATCATTCGCCTTGATATTGTGTCTTAGAAAGCGGTATATTTTTTTGCTTCTTCCACACCTATTAAAACACTGACCATATCAAATGCAGCAGGCAATGTGAGGTTTACGGCGATTGTATGGGGTTTGGAGATCTTAGACACTCTAAATGCTACGAGATAAAATGCTTGAAGTACATTTTTATGAATATGGCTTGACTTAAAAATAAAAGTTTGTTGATTTCTCAAGGTATACAATTTTATTTCGAAAAATTCCAAGGGTTTGTTTTCATGAGCCAGATGTTCAGTTTCCATGTGTCGAACTTATTTTGAAGGCTTCATGCTTTCATCGGAGAGAACTTGAAAGCAAACAACGCACAGTGGCTTTTCATTCAATGAGGTAAAACCACAATTTAAATGTCATTGTACAACCTTGTCTTTTTACCAATCGATTTACTAGATGTAGATGGCTCACTTCGTTTTTTTCACCAATTTATCTATTTCCTATAAGAAATTAAAAAAAACAATTCAGTTTCACGGTTCACCGCACACTAAAATATAAGCACTAGACGCACGCTACGCTTTGGAAACTTACTGAAGTTGTGCCATCGCAAGCGCCTCTTTTATACTGGTGACAGCACGACTTGTTCAAACATATCCATATGCATGTTCAAGCATGCTCTCACAGCGAGTATTATAAAAGGAGACCAGATTACAAAGAGTGCATACACTTCAGGTTGGAACTTACAGCAGTATTCGAGGAATATAGGAGAAAAGCAATGTAATACCTGAACAGACTTACGAAATTAACAAAATTAGATATTGTCGAAACACCAAGCCCTTTCTATACGCTTAACATTTACAATTAATATAAAATTAAAACTTACTATATATCTAAAATAAATACAACTAAATCTATTTGATTATACTTAAATTAAACTAAAATACAAATCAAATCTACCGTATGGAACTGGGGTGAGAGAATGGCGAGGAGGGGGGGGGGGGGGGTAAATGATACCCCACCAGGACACTAGTTAAGAGTCTGATTAGATACGTTGACGATAGATGTGAAGAGTAATTATACGTAGAACATCGATTGTAATGGCACACAACCAGAAAAAAATTATTGAAATCATATATTTATTCTTTATCATACCATAGAATTGCGTTTTTATTTTGTTACGTTAGCAAACTTTTTATTTTTTTCCATGTAGCGGTTATGCATCCATCAGTACTTTCTCACCTGAAATCCATATTACAGGTTTATTCAATTTACTAATAGGTACACAGAATTTTTTGTTTTCTTTGATGGAATTATGCGTCCGTTTTCTCAGAATATTTTTAATTTTCTCTTCGAGTCATTTTATTTATGTAGTTACGTTAGCATAGTTTTATTTTTTTTCATTTGTTTATATTTTCCTTGATGTAGCGTTTCTACATCACCGGAATTTAATTATGTATGCAATCACAGGTTTGTGCATTTATAAATACACATATTCTTCTGTCATTTTGGTAGAATTATGCGTTTGTTTTCTCGGAATATTTGTATTTTTTTTATTGTACAGCATTTGTGCATTTTTATCATTATAATCTGTGGTGCAAGACCTCACATCTTTGAAATACGTTGCGTATACACATACGCAATACATATGCGTATAACACACCTACTCCTGACGAATCATTGCTTATATGTATACCATACCTACATCTGACCCTATCCTTATGCTGACCTATGCTTATCCAATCAAATGCTACAATATACATTCAATAAATATATCGGAGAAGTAAACCGGCATTTACACATGGTATATGTACGGAACAAACACTTACCTATGACAATCTGAATCTTATCTTGTCATTTACGTCAATACTTTCAATTAATCCACTAATGCTAATGATGTATTTTGCAAGGTCGTTATGGTATTTGCTAGTACATTGTAATTCGTATGAATAATTTATAAATTCGTGTGAACACATAAATTTGTGTGACCATAAATTTTATCTGGTTTTATTTTATGGCTATTGATTCTTTTGGGTTGAAGTGTAATAATAAGGATTTCATTGTGCGAAAATTATTAATATAATAGTAAACTGTTTCAAGCGACACGTCCCAGCGTGGTGTTGGTTGAGGTGGTTCTTGTATGTCAGGACAGTGTGTAAAATTCGCGTGTCCGTTTCGGAGATTTGAGGAAAACGCTTTGGTTCTGTTTATTAAACCATCTACGTCTGACTAATTTTGTCGAATAGTCTCTGCGTTACATGCATTATGTAACAGGCACGTTACATATAGTGAAGTGAGGCAATCATGTTTAAATAAACGTTTTGGAAAGCAATCACGAGCCGGCATCAGTAACGAACATCACTACTTGATTTATTGTCAATTCAAATTATTTTAGGGTACTTAGTACTACACTGTGAATAGCTTTGCCGGTACCTTTTACTATCTAGTATAAATGATGATGACTGTTGAAGAGGTTCTAGTGTACGTACGTAAGATATTCACAATTGAATTTTTTTACAATCCGTAGTCTCATCACAACTTAACCACAGTTTTCTATTTCTTAGAGCTGATTTAATACTGGTCTCCATTTCTTCACATGCAGTAGGTAAATAGTTTCTTAATGTTCGAGCGCTTGGCAATTTGTATTCTGCATTGTATTTACTCCAAAACTCACGGAAATATTCCTTGTCCTCTAATCTAAATAGTAGATTACAAGCCGCCAAAATGTAACACAAACTCCTTCTGAGATATTAAATGTTATTTAGTATGTTTGTGTCTTTCTCTATTTACGTGTCTAAAGCAGTCTCTTTTATTCCAACAGAGGATATATGTATGACACACTAAACAAATTACTTTCGCACCATCGTATTTTAGGTCTGGAAATTGTCCGATAAATTTACTTACACTGTCCACGTCTAACTACCTGTTATGATTTAATTTTGCACTCGTAATTAGGGTATAACTCAATATAAAATATTGATCGTTATCAACGCAATAAAAACTCGTACGTACGCGGCCTTGCCTATCCGGAGACATCCGCTCGCAGACAGACGCTCGACGCTTATGCGTGGTGTCTAAATATCCCCGCTTTAATGTTAGGAACAAGTCATGATTCGAATATTACCTTAAGGAAGGAGTGAAACTGAGCCATAAAGATCAGTTTTTTTTTTTAATACTATTTTTTACATTTGATGATATTCGGAAGATATTCCCAAAATAATTTTTTTAAATTTATTTCAAAGATAAGAAAATACAACTAGAAATAAAATCTTGTTTCATGTTTTCATGGGTAACCGCCGTGGCACGTTATTCTCTAATCTGAAATGTAACATATACCACTCATGATACGCGCGGACGTAATAATAACTCAGAGCCTGCCAATGCCCCACTGTAATTGTTAAGGCATGAATTATTATTATTACTACAGACTTATGATAGTATACTATTCAAATCAGTTGCCTTTTAAGAAGTCACATAATTTTAATATGTGAGAATTGATAATTATTAAAATCTCATCTCACAATGAAAATCATGTCTGTGTCGGAATATCGTGTACTGATGATCTGTAACGACAGTGAAATATCGATACCTGCACGTTTCGGGACAGACGTGATTTTCATACATTTCTTTTATATTAATAAACTTGCGCTAATTTTAGTGCCCTCTGTATATTGTTGAAACGTGTACTTGGAATAATAAGTAGCAATGTGGTAATAGCATTCGAGTTTTGTTTTTACCGAATTTATCGCTTCTTAAAATTTCATTATTAAAATTAGATTATTCTTTGCTGTTGCTATCGCCGGTTGCACTAATAACTTGTGCAAAATTGACGCGCCTGCATTGTATTTCATTGGTAATGTGTATATTGTGGCGTGACAAAATTTCGAATTTCAAGGAAACACATAAACTGCGTATAAACACATTTTATTTCGAGGGAAGCGGAAGTCCCTCTCTTGCTTTGTTTATATCTACGAGCATTTCCTTTTTCATAAAGCCGACAACCTATTTCTTTTTGAGATGTCGCCGGTACAGTGTTTTTTTCAATTTTAGCAACCAGCAAAGGAAAATAAATATATTACTTAAAGGCAACAAAAATGAAAGAATACCGAGAATATAGAATAACAAAGACCAAATATACACTTAAATTTCCTGACGACGGAAATTGCTTATGAAATTTTATTATTAAAGCCTTGCATGTATAAAAGAGAGGATGCAGTTATGTATTGTAATGTTCAATGTTTTCTCACTTAGTGAACGGAGACATTAGTTTGTAATTTTGTCAGTCTGCGTATGTAATTTTTGGTTATTCATCAATTTCGGTTTGTTTATAAAAGATGATCCAAATTGAAGTATAGGATTTGAATTGCGCGCCGTTTGTATTTTGTGAACGCTGGAAGTTTGAGTTTCTGCAGTAATAAAACAAGTACGAAATGTTTTTTAAAAATCACTAGAATACTATTTTATTATTTTTAATACATTTATTATACATGGAAATGTTTTAAGTTTCTTACTGTACTACGTACCCTTAACTAACTGTAATATACCAAAATATGCGGTTATATATCGATAGATTATTTGTTCGTAATAAATTTGTATACAATATAAACAGGATGTTATTCTATCAATATAAAACGTGGTCACAAAGACGTGTTAAATAAGCAATATTTGTTACTGATAATATGCATGAGAATAATACATGAAATGTGTATTTGAAATCGATACGGATATTAGACCTGTTAACAATGATTCATATGCTTATTAAAATATAGAGATTGCAAACGAATGCAGTAATATACATTAGAAAAATAACACTTTACTTATTAGTGGATATGTATATGTGTATATATGAAACAAATATAAAATATAAACTTAAATAGATATACATATATGTATGTATATGTAACACTGTTTATAGTATATATAACAGTACACAACTATTTGTTTGTCAGAACAACCATCACAATGTGAGCTCTACATCGGCACAAACAACACATTATTCGACAGGTGACAACTACGAATTGAAGGGTCATCCACCGTACAGTCCTGACTTGGCACCCAATGATTTCTTTTTGTTCTCGCATGTGAGAATAGACTACATGGTCAACGATTTTTGACGTCAGAAGAAGTGACGTGAAAATTGATTCAAGCATATGTAAAAGTGTTAAATCGCATATCTAATTGGGATACGAGTTGATGCAACCAGTTATTAAAAGCTGTTAATGTGACACTGGGTTAAGGCAAGAAATTTGAATCGTCACATATATGTGACGTTGGCAACGCACAACACGAATTTAATTATGACTCAAAGCAGATAATGTTCCGTTGATAAATTCGCTCAATTTTTTTTAATTGAAGTTCATTCAAATTCCTCAAATTGATTTGTTGAGGATACATTTAATATCCTTTTGTAATATTTTTATTTTTTATTTCAAACATTTTTTATTGTTAAATATAAGTGTATAAGTAAATAACATTTTCAAGTTTATAAATATTTAACGTTTATTTTCGAATTTAAACCGCTTTATTGACAGAATTTTTCTATCATATTCATATTGTGAAAGTTTCTCTAAATGCTAAGAAGCGGCATCGTTATACTCGTAAATTTATTTATTACTTTATAATGTAGACCGATTGTTTATTACCTAGGGTTATAGCGAACAAAGTGTTTAATATGGATACCCATTTTTAATATCGCGTTTCCTAAATATGTATAATAAGGTCTATTACTAAACAATGGAATTTTATACGGAACTATATATTTAGGTGTACAACACCAACTAATACTTAATTAGTAATTATGTTTTATTATTTTTTTTTTTAGCAAGATCAGATTTTTAAGATCCTATCGTAAACCTTGGTATTGTTGCCCGTGGGTACCGTTCCGGCGAATTTATCTTAGAAGATTTCTCCGTTATGACGTCAACCAATACACTGTGCAACCAACACGCGTATTTAACTATGTAATAGTTTGTAGGGGTAATAGTATATTTTTATCTACTTGTAACAGCACAAAACAGTACAGAACAGAACAGTCGTACATTAACATCAAGAAACACAGTCTTATATTAACATCAACATAACAATCATACTTTAATAAGAGACATCAGTCTCAACAGCAGTATTATGAGATTATAAGTCGTTGTAGGTCCAAAAATAAATGTATATAGTGAAAATAAATATATTTAGATGAAAATGCATTTATTTATTTAATAACAGCCACCGAAGATTTAAAATGTAAAGTGTAGACAGCCTTACAACATGTGTACGGTGAAGCAAACATCGGGGTCATGATTCTAGTGAATGGGGTTGAAGCATCGCCGCCAGAAACCGGAGTCATCACAAACATTTGGTTCCACGAGCCAAAAAAAACCCATCTACATTAAACAGGTCAGTGTAAAAATACCCTCGATATTTTTAATAAATTGAAAATGATGTATTTTTAATTAATTACTAGAGAGAATTCTGTTTGATCCAAACTCATTTGTAAATGCCATATACGCATAAATTAAAATAGTTTTTAACGTAATTGCAATAAATCAAAAATGAATGCGGACGCGTATTGATGTTTATTCAACTAAAAATGTTTAATAACCGAGGGCCTAATTGCATATTGATGTAACTAGAAATTTGTAATAAATACCATTACGCTGCTTGCATTTTTTGATAAAAAAATTTAAATTGTTTGGAAACTACATGTATTCCTAAATAGCAAATGTGCAAACCGTGAAAATTTGTAAATGCTTCTGCTTTTTTTAAATATTTATACACAAAATTGCAATTAATGGCAAATCCTGTATTCAGCTGTTAATAAATAAATACAAAAACTGGTTATTCTACTAATTTAAATGTCAATACTCCAAGTATCTGCATTTAGTTTTAACAAACTTCCGTGAAACAACATTTCTAAGAAGAAATCGAACTAATGGTATAAAAAAATAAATACTTTAATACGATAAGCAAATGAATAATAATAGCATAAATTATTTAAAGAATATTTTATATAATTAGTTATTTTGTTTTTGTTTTTTTAATTTATTTTAAGTTTATTAATTTAGACTAAGATTAAAATCCAAACCCATCATAAAGATACATCCACATCAGAAACAGGTACTGTAAATGTAAACAGAAAAAGATCTATTATATCAGAGAATGAGTGACATCGTGGGGAATATTCTGTTTCGTCAAACTAAAAACAACTCGGGATGAAATAAGAATAATAACGCTGGAAGTGCTGCATTGCGATTCCTAGCAACCACTAAAGCTGGAAGAATTAGGGACCGCACACGAGAGAGGAATTTGTATTTTTAAAAAGTTTTTAATTGTATTTATATCATTGGAAAACAAACAGGTGGTGATCTATAAAATACGAAATACATTTTTATTTGTTCATTTTGTTCTTCGAGTTGGGTAAAGGAGTATTAATATCTTTCTCAAGCTTCTCTTCTGTAAAATTAGTTCTCTTTGAATGAAATACATCCTCGTAGATAGAAAACGTCCTTTCTACATCGCAATTGGTTATAGGTGCATACTGGAAATATTCTTTTATTACAGCGTATTTAGCAGTTAGATTTTGAGGCATTGTCTCTTTACACAATTGCCGCAATGTTATTAAATGTGAATTTCTATTAAAAACTGCGTCTAACTTTTGCCGAAGGCCACATCCGAAGTCACTTGGAATATTTTTCAAATTATTAATAGCCACATCTAATGTGGTTAATCCATAATTTAATTTGAGATTTTGATTTTCAAAATAAGTGATTACTTTTGGCAAATTTCCAGTGTTATTGAAGAAAGTACAATTGATTTTTTAAATTTAGAATTTGTATTAGTTCCTTGCACTCAGAAATACTTCGAGTATCGTCCTTTAAACATGTAACGAAATAGTGTAAACTATCAAAATTCTCTGCATAAAAACCAGTAGTTTCCAACCATGCTCCCCATCTAGTTATTACTGGAGAGAGAGGCAGTGACAAAGATGGAAGTTTTTCCTTGTAAAGAGCTACTCTGAATGGTGCTTTTCTGAAAACTTTTTTAAAAGTGGATGCAAGTCTATAAACTTCCGGAAAGGTGTATCTGATATATTCACAGATTCTGTGGAGAGCATATGCTTCACAAGTAATATGTAGCATATTAGGATATGTTTCCTTTAATAGTCTGCCTATTTTTAACATATATACAATATATACTGACAAATAAAAGTATTTCTTCTTTTCACCTGTCGCATTTGGTGCATATTCTCGTAAATGGTTTTAGCTACTGTTTCCACATCAACTGTATTTATAACTTTTGTTGCTATTAGATATGTATTATATGGAATAGTTGGATGTAGTACACCAGCTACAACATTTACCAGACAGCGTCCTAATATATCGACAGTTTCGTCGGCACTTATCCATAGGTACTGATTTGATTTCTAATGCATTCTACTGCTTTCGTGTAGCACTTAGGGACATATTTGCGGAAGCTGGATTAATCAGGAGCATTTCGGCCAGTATATTTTTGGAGAAATGTTATGAAGGTGGGATTATTAAGTTTCTTTAATGGAATATTTACAGCCATTAAAGTTTCACATAGTTCTTCGTTAAAATTGTCAGATTCCAACGGGTCTAATTTCTGTGTATGTATTTACGATGCTAGGTGACGTTTTGTGTGCGATTTCTTGGAATTTTTTACCGACTTTGCAAAAAATTTCGAAATCACTGGCAATGGACATACAATCAGTATAACCCTTAATCCAACTCGCCATTCTCGATGTTGTTCTATATCATATTTGAAAAAGTAATATAAACTATATTCTAGATCTAAATAAATGAAAATTGAAAATGTATGCGTAAGTTATTGGAACGTAATGAAATTCACTACATAACTAACAGTTAAAACAACGAAAGAAAAGAAACTAACTCACCGTACTTTATTCATCTTACGAAATATAAACTAATAAATAAAATAATGTTTAAAAACTCCTCACGTTATCCACGCCCATGAAGAAAGAAATTTAACTATAATATTGAAGTAATTTCCTCGCAATTCAACGACAAAAAACAGATCTACGGTTAGCCGAATGAATAGTGCTATTCAATAACCGCGTGTTGTACTTAGCGATGTTATAGACTATTTATATGGCTCATCGTAATTTCAGCCCGATGTGTCCGGTCCCTAATTATAATTATCAGAGAGCAACCAGAATCGATTGAATACCAACTGCCCCGATAAAACGTTGTGGCGGTCTCAGGTATAGTATGCATGTTATAGTAGCCCCATTATTGGCTTGCTCGATTGTATTCCTCGAGCAGGTGCTCGTTATGAATACTGCATTGTGCCTATTAGCACATGCAGTTATACGTGCTGTTATACATGCATATACATACATGTATTTATTGTTCTTGAGATAGTATATTTTCTATTCTCTTCTATAAGAGATTGTTTCTGGTTTCGTTTCTTTCAGTGTTATTTAGTTACAACTTTTAGTATTTTAAAAAATCCGTTTTATATTGTTATATTATATGTTTATCCTATAATTTTTTATAAATATTTTGTGATGAAGAACGGACATTTTCTTTTTTTAAAGACGTTTCAACATCTAAAAGAATTAATTTAAGAAACGAACACCTTGAACAAATTTTAGTTATTCATAGTAATCTTTTACACTTTCAATGTTTCACAGAAAATACATAGTTTTAAGTTTCGTTCTTGGTAAATTATTTTTATTCAAAATTCGATACGCAATTCGCTTATCAGCATTACTCTTGTTTCAGTAGTAGTTGCTGCCGGTTACCAAACCGTTTATTACATTCGCTTGTTGTGAATTGACAGATACATATTAACTGCATATGTAGGTATGTGCCACTTATGCAATAGCCACACGTATAAAATTGTTCGAAACTCACAGATCGCTTACAGAAACAAACCTATTGCGAATACAAAGCAGACGCCTATGGACTATGAATCATCAATCGCTCGAGTCCGCTCTCTGATAATTATACAACGTATGGTATGGGGAGATGATATGAAAATAGAAACCACATGTGTTGTTATTTCAAAACAACTGAACTAGAAACTATATTAACAGGCTAACTCATGTACATGATTCATACATTTTTACAAATAGCGCAAACTCGAATCGTTGAGTAGACTCTTGTTACAGATTTCCACAATCTCAGCATACATAGTTGTAAATTATGAAAGAACAGTAAGAATAAATCCATCATGAACTTGTAATAAATCATGTTTTATGATGTAGCTATACCAACACCGCAACATCAACCACACACAACCGAGCTCATACCCGTGATACCCGAGATACCTGGGACGAGTAAAGTGTTTTCCAGCTACAGGCTGAGGAAGTGAGAGATAACTCGACAATAATATTGAAATGCAATTATTACAGCAGACGGAAATTACAGAAGTATCAATCTTTTAGCAAACACCAACTATCAACATAAAAATTTACAGCTCCAACATGGGAACATAAAGTTTGTTCCAACTACCGGTTTTGTTACGGTACGCGTATCGTTTGGTGATCATTTTGTGTGCAAGCGTTAGTTTAGCACTGCTTTTGGACCGATGGTAATTCTAAAGAAGTTGGAATATATTTCTGATCGTTTAGTTATCAATATATTTTGTAGTATTACCAATTGTCATAATTAACTTTTGTTTTGCCCTATGATATTGTGTGATGTTGCCATTACCAACTGTAGTTGTCACAGGATCAAGTACGTAAAGCGCATGTCAGTACAGGCGGTACATGCTTCATTCTGCGAACTGTTTTGACCGTCCCATGACTAGTTTGTGCACGGTCAAAATTTAGTTAGGAACACTTTTGGTATCGTTCAATGTACGGTTAGAAATGAAGTTGGAACGTTTTTTCTGCAGAGCGCATGTCTGTACGGATTTCGTTGCGAGTTGAAACAAACCTATATAAACACAGTAAAATATCTAGTGACGTATCTAAGTGACGTATAATAAATGGCTTAAAGAAGGCTTTATTTATCCAGAAACAGAAGCGAGAGAGAAGTTTTACAATTACCATCTAGGATCAGGTTATAAACACAAAAACCACAGGCATTACGAGGTGCATTCAAGTTCTAAGGCCTCCGATTTTTTTTCTAACTAACTACTCACCCGAAAACTATGAAACTGGTGTTACTTCCCGACGTAATCCCCTGCAGACGTACACATTTTTCACAACGTCGACGCCATGATTCCATGGCCGCGGCGAAGGCTTCTTTAGGAGTCTGTTTCGACCACTGGAAAATCACTGAAGCAATAGCAGCACGGCTGGTGAATGTGCGGCCACGGACAGTGTCTTTCATTGTTGGAAACAGCCAAAAGTCACTAGGAGCCGTCAGGTGAGTAGGGAGCATGAGAAATCACTTCAAAGTTGTTTTCACGAAGAAACTGTTGCGTAACGTTAGCCCGATGTGCGGGTGTGTTGTCTTGGTGAAACAGCACACGCGCAGCCTTTCCCGGGCGTTTTTGTCGCAGTGCAGGAATGAACTTGTTCTTCAAAACATTTTCGTAGGATGCATCTGTTGTCACCGTAGTGCCCTTTGGAACACAATGGGTAAGGATTACGCCCTCACTGTCCCAGAACATGAACACCATCATTTTTTCAGCACTGGCGGTTACCCGAAATTTTTTTGGTGGCGGTGAATCTGTGTGCTTCCATTGAGCCGACTGGCGCTTTGTTTCTGGATTGAAAAATGGCATCCACGTCTCATCCATTGTCACAATCGACGAAAAGAAACTCCCATTCATGCCTTGGTTGCGCGTCAACATTGCTTGGCAACATGCCACACGAGCAGCCTTGTGGTCGTCCGTCAGCATTCGTGGCACCCACCTGGAGGACACTTTTCGCATTTTCAGGTCGTCATGCAGGATTGTGTGCACAGAACCCACGGAAATGCTAACACAGGAGGCGATCTGTTCAACTGTCATTCGGCGATCCCCCAAAACAAGTCTCTCCACTTTCTCGATCATGTCGTCAGACCGGCTTGTGCGAGCCCGTGGTTGTTTCGGTTTGTTGTCACACGATGTTCTGCCTTCATTAAGCTGTCGCATCCACGAACGCACTTTCGACACATCCATAACTCCATCACCACATGTCTCCTTCAACTATCAATGAATTTCAATTGGTGTCACATCACGCAAATTCAGAAAACGAATGATTGCACGCTGTTCAAGTAAGAAAAACGTAGCCATTTTAAGTATCTAAAACAGTTCTCATTCTCGACGCTGCCGGTACAATTCCATCTGCCGTACAGTGCTGCCATCTCTGTGACGTATTGACAACGAACGCACGCTCATTTTAAAACAATGCACATGCTTCTATCTCTTTCCAGTCTGGAGAAAAAAAATCGGAGGCCTTAGAACTTGAATGCACCTCGTACATCATGTACCATGCATAGTTTATTCGCAAATGATAAGTGTAGAGAATGTAGCCTATACTCTGAGAAAATACAACTAACCATATCACGTCAAAATGCAAATTACTAGCTGCAATAGAGTACACCAACCGCTATAACAATATTGGGAAAATTATACCTTAACGCTAAGAAATAAGTAATTAACCTTCTGGTTTCAAAAATGCTTTTATTGTAAATACACTACAATATTGTTTCGCCATACAATGGCTTCATCAGGTGGATGAATACTGAATATGTACAATACAAGTTTGAATATTTATGTGAAAATTATTGGGGAAATGGTGGTGGAAAAGCCACCATTTCCCCAGTAATTTAAGTCAGCTATGTAGGTCCATTAATGTTCAAAGGGTCTAGAGCTTAATTTGTTAACTGAGAAGAATAACTCAGAAAACCTATGAATGAACAAGTGATCCCTGTCCAAAATAGTAGAAACGTAATTACGAATTAGGAGATTATAAAACTCGGAGAACAAATCTCATTAAATTTGTGGAACTATTAAATAAATTGGTTTTATATCTAATAATTTACAATTACACGCGTTTATAAATATGTACATGTATTGAGTATCTACTAGAAATTATGTTATTTACCTGCTTGGCATCGCCACTACCCTGCTGGTAGTTATTGTTCAATAATCACAGTGTAATAACCTCTATATGTCAGTAACATTCATAATAACAGTAATAACAGTATGCAAAAATATTTGATGACGTTATTTAATTTCTGGAAATGGTCTCCAAACAATATTACAGCGTAGAAAAAAGCAAGAATTTGCAAAGAGAACTTTCACGAATGGAAGATGTTTCTTCTCAAACTATGCATTGCGTTAAAAATTTATTAAAAATAAAATTCCAAATAGTAAATGATTATTCGGCGGTAGAAAGAAAAGTATGTATATTATCACATCCCATGCACAATTTAAATTTATGAGGACTTTTAGTTATTTCGCCATTGAAATTTGAAATTTGTAATTCAAAATTGCAAAAATTCAATTTCTGAGCACAATCAAGGATGAATGAGAAGCAATGTATAATATTAATGGCAAAGCTGTAAAAATATAAGTATACAAAAATATTTACAAGAAATTACAATATTCATGCTTTTTATAGCAATCTTAGCTATCGTGTTAAAACTAATTTCACTAATCAGAAGTTACACAATTAGTATTGCATGATGCGAGAATTTAAACTGGTGTAGGAAAATTTATTCATTAATTACAGTAACGCTCTCAAATAAAGAGCCAAAACGTGGCGCACGATTTCAATCCCATACGAAGGCTAAATTTTATTGACTGTACTTATAAAGATGCCTCGGTTGTTCCACAGGCGAAAACGTTTAATAATAAATCAATGTCTAGAAACTTTCCATCCTAATTTAAGCAATGGCATTAATTTTTAACTGATAAATCAGAAGTTCGGAGGCGGAAACAAGGCTAAACTTGAGGTGATAAAACTGGAGTTAAGAACGCGATTCCATAAATTATTCCCGGGCAATTTAAATATAATTCCATCTTCTTACTGGAAATACAAAACATTGGGGGTCTTCGACCGCCATATAAACATGCATTTATAAAATCAGAAAACGAAACACAAGACCGTGGTTTCATTCACTTAAAATCGTTCAAAGCAGTATTCTAATATGTACAATTTAGTTCAAAAATTTGAATTGTCTAAGAATGTTTGATAAAAACGAATACGATTGATTATACAAACTTAATTTAAAGTATTTTACACTTGAATCTTGAATAATTTAAAGCAAATATGGGTACAATGAACATTTCGGGAAAATCATAAATAAAATAAAATGTTAACAGATTGAAATACTTTATTGTTTTTCGAAAGATTCACCCTTAAATACCATACAGTTTTCTATTCGTATTGTAAAGTTTGTCTTTCCGTCATCACAGTATAAACCAATTAGTAAAGCATTTATCCCACTTATTGGAAATGTGCGTTTTATACGCCCCAACTGCCTCCTCAGGTGATAAAAATCTTGGTCCACACACTTTACTTTTAATTTTGGGGAACGTAAAGAAGTCATTGGGGGATAGGTCGTGGCTGTAGGGACAATGGCTGAGTAATTCAACGTTGTTGCGGGTCAAAAAGTGGAGTGTTAGTTTTGCGCTGTGGTCATGATTAAGTAGGATGCGACAGTTCTGATTTTTTCGCAACTCTGCAATAACTTGCGGCAAACAAATGGTAGTATACCATTCTGCCTTTACAGTTCTACGATTCTCTAAAGGAATCGTGGCCACGTGACCAGTCTTAGATACAAAACAAGCAATCATTTGTTTAGAAACACTGCGCGCTCGAACAACTTTCGTCGGTTTTGCTTCACTTTGAAACACCCATACAGCAGATTGTTTTCTTCATTCAGGACCATATAAGTAGATACATGTTTTATCGCCACTGACGATGTTATACACAAGTTTTGATGAACCTGAGTGGAAGCACTTCAGTATTTCTTTACACCACTTCACACGAGCTTCTTTTTGGTCTACTGACAGATTATGTGGGATCCACCGCGTACACAGTTTGCTTACATTTAAATGATCGTGCAACATTGTTTGCATTGCACTCATGCCTAAGGATGCACGAATTTCAGCATATGTTACATGCCGATCAAACTTAATCATTTCATGAACGGCGTTGACAATTTGCGCAACAACAGCTGCTGATGATCACGTTCAAGCTTGAAATTTTGAAAGCACCGATATATTGTAGTTTTATATAGTGCTTCACTACCAACCGCAGAATTCATTCGTTGGACACATTCTTGTTGACTTAAACCACTTCGAAAGTCATAATAAATCATCGCACGATAGTGTTCTCTTGTTAAATTCATTTTGTTACTGTATGTCTAACTTCTGTCACCGTAAAAAAAACTATTTGACATTTCTTGGTTCTGTCACTTGTTTTCACTCACATAAATGTGAAGTTAGCTGAATTTGTATAAATCATAAGTCAGGTATGAACTATACTGCTGGTTCCCGAAATTTTCAATGTATCCCACGTATAGTCACGTATAAATTAGAAATAATACTAACTTAGGATTGATTTAAATCAATTTAAAATTTAAATAAAACTAATAATTAAATCTTCAATTTATTAATATAATAGGTCATCCAATTAGACTTATTTATATTGGCTGCACTCTAAATTAGACAATTGTCAATAATGTCCCGTGTTTGACACACATTCACGAAATGGATTGCTTAGCCTTACGGTCAACTTAATTGTCCACTGAGCGAACAATTCGCAACGTCTTGTAAAAATTTGAGGAAGCTGGAAGCATTGGAGATAGGGTAAGCCGTGTGCATCATGGTGGCGTACGTTCAGCTAAGAATACTGCTGTTTTGACTGAAAGTATGGCTGTAGACCGGGAATTGTCGATTCGTCACAGTTCGCAGACTATCGGTCTTTATTATGGGTCCTTTTGGCACTTATTGCTGAAGCCCAAAGATCATGGACAGCGTAGAACTTACGCAGATTGAGTGTTAGAGCTGCAGGAAGTTGATACTTATTAAAAAAAAAATTCTTCTCTAATGACTCTAATGGGGAACATTTCTAACTCTCTGGGTATGTTAGCAAACAAAATTTTCGCATATGGGGTAGGAAAATATTCATGTGACACACGAGACACTATTGCATGCCTAAAAAGTAATTGTGGTGGGCGTTTCATTCAGACGGCATAATTGGGCCCTGCCTTTTTTGAAATGGATGAGCATGTTAACCCAATATTTTTGGCATGAAATCTAAGATATTGATGTTCAAGATATGTGGTTTCATAAATCAAGTGCAACGTTAGATGTTATGAGAAAAAAGTTCGGAGGTCGCATTATTTCACGCAGTGGTGACGTACTGACCACCAAGATCATGCAAATTAATGCCATTGGATTTTTTATGGGGTTTTCTGAAGACTCGTGTCTACGCCAACAAACCTTCAACATTGGAGCACCTAAAAACTAACATCCGCCAAGTTATAGCCGAGATAGCTCCCAAAATTTAGGAAAAGTAATTGAAAATTACCTCGAACGAATCAACTGCTGTAGAAGATCCAGAGGTCCATTATAAATCCATCTACCAGGTCTAAACTGGTGAAATATTGTAAACAGGTCCTCAATAGACTGGCACAAGACAATACTGTGTCGCTGATATGGGTGCTAGGACACGATGGAATTAAAGGCAATGAGATAGCCGACGAACTGGCCAAGGAAGGTAGCAATAGGAACTTCATAGGACCAGAACCTGTTTTTGTTTTATGACGTTCACCCGACACCTGTCAGTTGTATCTGATATGATAAAACTTGTGCTAAAGCACGCGATATAACGAGCTTTTTCCGCATTTTGTCTCTCGAATCTCATTAATTGCGGTGGCAGAAGAAAGTGTGTTTGGGAAATCTGTGGCTCCTTCCTGACATAATTTATGCTCGAAACCAGTTAATTTTTATATAAACAAAAAGAAAGTTGTGGAGATTTAATTTCCGGTGTTACTTTGTTTATGATCGCTTTACGTAACACCTATGTTTACATAAAATAGATATTTGAAAATAACATTTTAGTAGCGAGCATATATGTAATATTCAAAAGCAGAAAAACCTCGTCTTTAACACATTTTACTAATTTGTTCTATTTGCCATATTCAAATATATTTCTTTATCATCTAAAACAATACTACTAAGGCGCATTCATATGTTATTAACCTTCGGATACCTGAGAAGGATACAACTGCACCCCAAACAGTTATTTTTCCTTGTTTTTGTGGAATAGGGTTGTAATTTCGGCTAATCCAACAGAGTTGAGATGAGAATAATCTGTCAGATGCGTTAAAACCTGCGGATAATATAGAAGAAGCTGAATCCGAACCAGAGATGCAACAGGTATTTTTTTGTAATTTAGAACCACAAAGAATTTAATTTTGAATGGTTTCTGTTACAGATTTTTTTCTCCGGAAAATAGTGATGAAGAAGAAGAGGTTTGGCTTTCATTTCTAAGAATGGTACTGTGTCGAACAATCGTCCTCTAACAGCATCTCGCGCTCGTTCTCAGAGTATAATGACGAATAAACCGGGGCTTACTCTAAAATCTAGGAATGTTTCAACGATGGTCGTCGTTCAAATTATTTATAAACGATGAAATAGTACAAATAATTGTGAAATACACAAATTAGAAAGCGAAAAAATATGTTGAAGAGTGGAGCATGAAGAATCCAGATCAAACAACTTGGGCAGAGACAGATTCACTTGAGATGCAAGCACGGAAGGTCAACTCCATACTGAAACACTACTAAGGGAGCTAGGTTTTCAGCCAAGCTAATTCGTATAAATAAAAAAGAAATTAAAACAGTTACCGACTTAATAACCGGACATTGTCCTTTAAGGAAGCATCTGTACAGCATTGGCATGAGTTCAATGGTCCAAAGGTGGACATTTGCCTGACGTAATTTTATATAATTAATAAACAATACTAAAAATTCGATTAAGAAAAGAAAAATAAGATAATGTTACATTTTGTGTGTTTGTTCTTAAATAAAAGTTAGGAAACTGGAATTGGATCACATCCATTGTAATCTTAAAACGGTAATTGTGTCGCCAACACTTGTTTTGTTAGATAGGTTCTAAAGTAAGTTACAAATTAGCAACGGTATACATAAATGTAAAAAAATATTAATATTCTCTTATGGTGTCTCTAAAATGCGAGAAATTACAACAAATATTCGAGTAAAAGTGTGTGGCCCAGCTGGAGAGTCCTTACTGTTATACTCTTGGGAAACATGTTTAAATAGAAATTTAATGGATTAAATGTGGATTTTTGTTATCGTCTAAACGGTAACTTTAAATTAATAAATTTAACAAAGGCAAGTTATTTAAATCTTAATAGGCCATTAAGTAACATTTGTGATTGTGTTAATTTATTAATTTCTAAGCCTTCCAGTAAATTTAATTTGATGTCTTTATACTCTAAATATAGAATTTGAAATCTATTTTTTAAATTCTGCTATTAAATGATTGGAAAAAGTGTGGAATCTTGTTTATTTTTAAACGAAGAACAATGGCTAGCAATACGTTTTTCAAATGACCTTCCTGTTTGACCAACATATATCTTACCCCATTCTCAGTTAACTTATAGATTCCAGATTTCTTGTTTTTATCTGTTTTATCTTTATTGTGTTTAATATGTTGTGATAAATTATTATTTGATTTTTAAACCTTGTTTATATTAAGTTTCTTAATTTCTTCTATTTTGACATATATTCATTATGTCAAATATCCAGTATGCTTGTATCCTAAAGTTTGTTTGTTCTTTAATGCAGGATAAACTTTAGAGATGTTTTTTTAAATACTCTTTTTATTAGCATATCGTCAAGAGTGTCTGTAAGGCATTTCTTTCATTGCTACGTAGATAACATAACATGCCGTCAGGTAGAGTGAATATTGGAAAGTTTTCATCTTGTTGCACTTCAGAAGCAAATGGTAATGTTGCAATACCAAATAAAAGTTTTAGAAGGTATATTGTCTGCTAGTACAGTACGCGCCAAAATATACAGTACTGGAGCAATACATACATTACTTATTACTTATACATTTTTATTTCTGTAGTATACATGTTCAAAATGTGCGCCATTGCGCTGTAGACACTGTCCATAACGGTCACGCACATTTGCAAACGTATTCGAGAACACAAGTTGCTGCAGATTCCTGAAAAACGAGACGCTCTTCTCACGTAATACATTCACAGTTCTGGGTGGGTCTGTACCACTGAACACTTTAACATTCCCCATAGGTAACCGTCCAGTGATGTAAGATCAGGAGAATGTAATGGGTAGTTGAAATCAATCCCGCGGGATATGATTCGTTCTTAAAAAAGTTTCCTACGGCACTGCTATAGACTGATGAGCGGTATTGTTGGTTGCCCCGTCCCGTTGGAACCACTATCTTTCCATCCGAAAGTTCCTGCCACGACGAAACCTTCTGACATCCCGAATAAATGGCCTGAGCATCATGTTCCTATAACGTTTCTGGGTAACAGTAAGAGGTATACCATCATCATTCTCAATTAAATATGGACCAAGCACATCGTGTGCTGACATCATATCGTCACACACTCACTATGTAACAATTTTTGGACGATAACGTCTGACCTCTCAAAACCAAGGAAGAGAGTTGTTTGGTTATTGATGTAACCCTCCAAGAGAATGTGACTTTCACTAGAGAACTAAACATTCCGAAAAATATTTGGATTCTTGTATACCATAGCCAAAATTCGTCCACAATACAAACCCCTGGCATAAATATCTTGGTTTGTCAATCGTTGTTCAACCTAAATTCAGTACGGAAATCCACCTACGCCTTTAAACAATCGCCGAAGCGACGTATTGTTGATATTCAATTTCAAGGATGTTTGTCGAAGACTTCGATCAGGTGACTCCACAACCTGATTGACGACACGTCCAAGACCATCATTTCATATTTCTTAACAATAGAAAGTATAACTGCGTTGCTTGGTGCCTATTTATGAAATTGTTTGTGATATTGTCCCGCCACTAACTTCAAACTCGGTTCACCCTGAAAGTTGTTTCCATATGTGCGAAAATAATTTTCCACAATAAACACTTTTTCCTCCATCGTGAGACCCATTTTCAATTCTAACCTCACAGCACAATGTTCTTTTCACTTCTACGAACACATAACGTTGATATTATAATACGGCGATAAGCGGACATGCACATAGCAACGGCGCGAAATTCAGTACTGTATATTTTGGCGCATACCTTACTTTAAAATCTCAATAATGATCTAGTTTAAATAGAACACCACGTATACGTATAATATCTGACTGAACGTTCAAGCATTATACTCCGTGATATTTCCGTAATTAATTACTATAAATTCAGAAAACGCACAGAAGCACGTGCTTTAATAATTACTTCCTTTCTTTTATTTTCCGGTAACTTTTCGGACAAATAACACACCAGACATAAGCGTACGCAATTAATTCTTTTATTCACACAAACACATGTACACGCAAATACATAACATCCTTTTTCTGTTGAATATAGTAGTTTTCATCTCTTTTTAACTCGTAAAAGCGGCAGTAACTAGTAATAATGGACGCCTGCTGTACATAAATACGACATAAAAATACATAAAGTACACCTTCCTCAAGTAATATAAATAGTGTTTTTACTGCGCCCCCATTAAAAATGAATCGCATCACTGTCGGGTTGCAATTCCGACGACTTTTAAAACATACGATAACCGGACTTAAAAAGCAGTGCATAGCGTTGTTATCATTTCATCTTTGTTCCTTGCTTTCGGAGCAAAGACTTTTGTACGGAAGAAAGACTACCGCTGAATCCGCGTGCAGATGCGCATGGGAAGAATGAGAAAGGGTAATAAGTCGGCCGCTTTGCACGTGGTAACCGGTTTTATATCATGTTCCAACTTGCAAAAGTATTTACGCGTCAATCTAGTCTGTATACACTGGATGTAGTTTGCAGTAAAGTGTTAAGAAATATTATGGCGAATTGTAATTCAAAGTTTAACCGCTGTCAGAAGTTTTAAATGAGATGAAATTTCTTCTATCCTTAACGAATACGCTTCTTTTCTAGTGAACTATTTTTTTTTTTTTTTTTGTAAAAATGCACGGAGAAAAATGTTACACTCTTTTTTGCTTTAAATACTTTTAAGAAGTTAGAAATGTCAATTTCAAAAGACGAATGTACGTGTGCGGATTGATATACATGTGTCCTTAAAATAAAAAGACAATATATGAAAAATGGAAAGATCTAATTATAGGTCTTTCACAATAACAGACGAGACACGTGATAAATAGTTACAAAACAGGGTTGACAAATCTACATTGTGGTCAGCTGTTGTTAGTAAATAATCTATGAGTTTAGGTTTATGTCATTTTAAAATATTTACAACTCCTATTAATATGCTTTATGCTGTTATTATATATACAAAAAAATACAAACAAAACCAAAATGTATGTGTGGAATTTATTTATTTTAGACTACATACAGGGTGTCATTTTGAAAACGTACCACCCTCTATATTTCGGCCCCTATAGAAATTCCAAAAATATGCAAAAACACGTCAAACTTATTTTTAAGGGGGACATTTTGTAGGCTGGTTTTCAATTAAATTACATCAACCCTCTAGCGGGGGTGGACATAACTTCTAAAAATTTAAATGGAAATTGGGTTGGGTTGGGTTGGGTTGAGTGAAACCTCATTTGTTTCATATGTTCTTTTGTATACTGTGTCCTTTAGTACACCCCACAAAAAAAAATCCAAAACTGATAAATCAGGGGATCTAGCCGGCCATTCAATGGGTGCATTTCGTCCTATCCATTGATTAGGGAAGTTCAAATTTAAATAATTTCTAACATTCAGTTGATTGTGCGGAGGCGCTCCGTCATGTTGAAACCATTGCAGCATTGCTCGGGTTCTTAAATTTAAATTATCTAACATTTCCTCGAAATCTTGTTGTAAAAAATTAAGATAATGATTTCCAGTTAGTGATCCATCAAAAATAAAAGGAGGAAGAACAGTTGATCCTATAACACCACACCATTAAACCCAAATTTAATTTGTGGTCTCCTATGTTCAACGTGAAGTGGATTTGTTTGAGACCATATGTGCTCATTGTGCCTATTAAACAATCCACAATTTGTGAAACGAGATTCATCAGTCCATAATATTTTCATTGAAAAGTGTGGATCGTTTTGACACTGATCTTTAAACCATCTACAAAAAGCTATTCGTCTGATGTTATCACCTTCATGTAAAGTTTGTGATACTGATAATTTGTAGGGATGAAATTTATGCTTCTTCAACACTCTGACAATAGTGCGTTGAGAGGAGCCCATTTCTGTTGAAATTTGTCGGGTCGATGTAGATGCATTCTGAGCGACACTTGCTAATATGTTAATTTCTCTATCTTCATCCATCCCTTTTTTTGATTTTGGTTTAACGAACGAACCATAATCTGCTAAATTATCCCATAATCTCTTAAAAGTAGGTAGCGACGGCTGACGTCGATCAAAATAATTTTCAAAATAAACTTCAGCAGCTCTAGTAGAATTTTTCTGGCACTGAATGTAACATTCAACCATATCACGCTTTTCTACGTTAGAAAATTCCATAGCCAATGCAAACTTATGATTAACGGCCGTTTGCACCGCTTATAGTTAAGTTACAATTAAATTAATTAATAGTTAATTGTCAATGTTTGACAATTAACTTGACTTAAAAGTAAAAATTAACAGCTCTCACTTCTGTGACTCAACGTGAAAGCGATGTTAGTATATTTATCTCGACTGCTCCAACGAACACTATTGTAACTCAGATTTTTCGTTTTTTGAATTACAAAACACCAAATATTTTTTTTTTAAGTGTTTATCTTATAATGTAAACAATCATAGAAATGTCTATATCCTCTTTATTTTTTAAAATAACCATATCAAACCTTATATCATTGTAATCAGCAAAAAATAAGCAAAACCAACTATGGTTTCCATTTAAAAAAACACAAGTTTGTGTCATAACTCGATAATGGTGAACGAAAAAAAAAATTAGCTACATAGTTTTATTTGGCGTAAAATTATCTAAAACTTTTGTCTGAACACTTTTTCTCTAAAATTACCATTAACGATGCTAAGCATGTTTAAAGAAAATCGTAAAATTTGGTTTTCTTTGAATATCTAATAAGCCATGAAAGTTATCGGAGAAACAAAAGCAGTTTTAAATCAAACTCGTAAAACTGCGCATCTTTCCCCATTTAAGCGTTTTTCTATCTCCAGTAGTTTCTAAGATCCCAATGCTAAACATTCAAAGAAACTCACCCTGTATATATATTTAATTAGTTCGGGTTGATTTTGATTGTGTGACCATAGTAAATGGTATTTCATATTTAGTCCCGATAATTCTACGAGATTGTTATTCTCGTAATTTGTTGGGTTTTAAGATGAAACAACGTTTCTTGTAAGTCTCCTAAAAACTGTAAGTTTTTTTTATTTATGAATTCATAAAATTTTGATTAATTTTATAAGATATTTATCTTGTATTCAATATTGTTATTTAAGAGATTTATTATTATTAGTAAGAATAAATAATAAAGAGTATTATTTAAATTTCTATGTAAAAAATTATAATTGTAAAATTTTGCACGTTGGGAAGTCAAGGGTATTTTTTCATGTGTTTGATGTTTGCACATGCGTAGATTTGGTCGTGTATTAAATTTTATTATACAGTGTGGTTCTCTGGGGAGAAATTAAAAATAAGCTTTATTATTTTTTTAGATAAGTTGATCGGAAGTAATTTAGAGGAAGTTTTAATTCACTTAGCTGTAATATTCAGTGAATTGTTTTACCTCAGGAATTGTTGAATGATGCAATATTGATCTTTATACTCTATAAAGATAGTTAGATAATTCAGAACCTCCTTTTTAAGCAGCGCATGTACCCATATATCCCATATACCTTTACTGTTGTTTAATTATTAAAATAAGTAACTTATAAGTTATAAGGAATATCTGGAATAAACCAAACTAATTCAGAGGATAATAGTACCGATGAAAACAATAAAGTTCAAGATTTTACTCTAAAAAGCATAAAGTAAGGCCTAGACTTAGCCGAACAACTGGAGTTATATTTTCTAAATGAAGAACCTTCCATTGAAAGAAGCACGAAATTTAAAAGAGAACTTCACAAATGCTTGGCTCAATACAACGAAATTTACAAAGATCTCTCAGCTAAAAGCAAACAACCAAAAATAACAGATTTTTTGCAAAAAATAGAGAATGAAACTAGAGATGCTGTTAAACAAAGAACAGAAGATGAGGATATTTCGGAAAAAAGAAAACGCCCTCGAGTGATAACCAGTGACGAAGAAGATATTATGTAATATGTACTTATGTACAACTTTTTATTAATTATTGCTTTAATAAATAAAAATTTCTTTTAACAGAATAATTTGAAACATACATGAGTACGCAAAAACCTCACCAATTTTGTATAATACAAAAGTATTTTTAATAATATAACATGTTATTATACTGTATTATACTATATTTAACGTATGGAACATGGAAGTTTTGTGAAAAAATCAAAGGTAAAAATCGATTAGTAGTAAAAATTTTATTAAAACATTAACATTGTGAAATTATTATTCACTATTGCGTCATACAAAAACTAAATTCACAAAATTGATATGGGCCCATGGCCCTCAATGGCGCGCAATTATGGTAGAATTCTCCCCATCATTCTCTAGACGAAGTTTATATTCACTTCTCAGATCTTCTGCTATATTCCGGCCCGTATTCTGTGCTTCATTTTGGGCTTCCCAACCCTTGTCATAAACTTTCCTGCTCAGTAGTGCCCAAAATTCCTCAAACGGTCGCCTTAGGTACGTTGGGGGATAGTCTTCCTTAGGTACATAATTCACGTTATGTTCAGTTAACCAGTTCTGAGTGATTCTAGCATAATGGCATGAAGCCAGATCGGGCCAGAATATTACATCATCATTTGGATATGTGTATTGGACGGTGTATTTGGGACACTTCTTTCTTTTACGATATTCTAATCCATTTTTGGTCAAAATTCTGCCAACGGTCCTATGCGCAATTCCAAATCTATGGCATAAAGTGCGCGTAGACGTCCCAACTCTGTCTTGAGCAGATTGGATGAGTCTGTTTACTTCATGTGATACCAAAACTGGAGGTCGTCCACTTTTCGATAAATTCATGCATGGCATCCTTCTTTATATTCCTTAATTGTGCGGTATATGGTTGACAGCCAATATTTTGGTCTCGAAAATGTTAGCAATCTCGCGTTTAGGTATTCGTCAAACTAAATTATGTATAGACTTTCGTATTTTAATCTTGTACGACATCTTTCAAGACTATTTCTGACAAATCTAACATGTCACCATAGTAACTAACAAACGAGCATCTTTGCTAGCCCAGTGGTAACGAATTTGGACCATATCTGGTAATAACATTCCTCGTCAAAACTTTTTCTCAAAACTTATGTTCCATACGTTACTTTTTACTATTATTATACTATAGTATAAAATATTATTAAAAAACACACCAGATTTTTAATAATATTTTATATTATTAAAAATACTTTTGTATTATACAAAAATTTCTTTTAGTTGAAAAATCAAATTACTTTCATTTTTTAAAAGTTTGGAACCTAACCCTGTTTTCTGTATTAGATATTTGCTTCGTACAACACGAATTTGTACAACACCGTGTTTTTTAGGAACCTAACTATCGTGTTATGCGGGGGTTACCTGTAAGCTATTAGTCATAATTATTTTGTTAGCAATTATAGCTTCATTATAAAAAAGTTTTCCTAATTTCGGAGTTAGTGCTTTCACAAAAGGTAATGTCCTAAAGGTATGTTTGATTCTATTTCTGGTAACCTATCATTTGTAACAAGAACGTCACTGCAGCCATGTAATAATTTATTGACTAGTGGAACTGAGTAACTAGTGTCTTGCAAAATTCTTTCAAATAGGTCGATATTTTTTTGTAAAGTGAGGGGTGCGAAAGGGCTTTTATACGGCGTTTAAATCCAAGGATAAAATTAATTAATTTTTGTCGGATAATATGACCAATAATGAATTCCGGCCACTACATTAATTATACGCTCACTTATAGTAGTTCCACGAACATCTTCCAGTATGCTTTTTGTTCGAACTGCCGTTTGACGTCTGTTTCGGAGTGTTTGTAACGTTGAAAAAATGATCATCTGTAACCGTGGTTGAGTGTTTTCTGCCTTGCCGTCTTCTCACATACTCCCCGGTTTGCCTCCAATGGCTTACATTACGATGGATGATTGATTCTAATTTACCGAACCTTCGCGCAACTTCACGGTATATTTGACCATGTTCCATCATAGCTACGGCCCTAGTAATATCAGTCGGCACTACTTACTTACTTACTTAATCCTAAAGCCTTTATACCCTTACCGGTGTAAGGCTGTACGGAGCTGAGTAAAGACTTCAGTTTCTTTTTGCATATCTCTTTCCATTCTTTTCTGTTTTGCACTCTATTTCTCACTTCACTCCACTCTATACCTCTTTCCCTAGCCGCATTTCTAATGACATCACTCCACGTTTTTCTTGGCCTTCCTTTCTTTCTTCGCTTGTATCTTTTTGCTTCAAAGTCTTCTTACTGACTTATCTAATGACATATCTATCTAATGACATCACTCCACGTTTTTCTTGGCCTTCCTTTCTTTCTTCGCTTGTATCTTTTTGCTTCAAAGTCTTCTTACTGACTTATCTTCCCCCATTCTCAATACATGTCCCAACCATCTCAGTTGTACATCTTCTATTAACTTTAGAATTGGACTCATTTTCAGATTATCTCTAATATCGCTATTTTTAATTTTTTTTTTCTTGTTTTTCCATCAACTTTCCGCAAAAATCTCATTCCCATGCTTTGGATTGTATTTTTCTGTTTTTCTGTCAACGTCCATGTTTCAGAGCCAAATATCAAGATCGAGGTGGCTATTCTCTTAAATATTTCAGTTTTTATATGTTTGGGTATTTCTTTTTTTATCTTGAAACGAGTTCTTGATTGAATTGAATAGTCTTCCCGCTGTCATTGTTCTATCAGTGTTTTCCTCTTCCAATGTAGTATCTTTTGTTACTTTCGTTCGCAAATATTTAGATTTACTAACTTGTTCTTTCTTGTCCGTTTTTTCTGCTCTAACTGTCCTTCCAAGTTGTATTCGATGTTTATTCTCTTTTCTGCTTATAACCATAGTTCTTGTCTTTTTTACATTTATTTTCATATTTATTGCGTCCAAACTGCTATTAACTATTCGTATGTTTTCATTTAGTGTTCTTTCCTTTCTGGAGATCAGTACCAAATCGTCTGCGCACATCAGTTCGGTGACCTTTATATCTTCCATGGCCCAGTATCCTACTTTATATTTGTTGAAATTCTTTTTAGCCTCTTTAATTCCCTAATCTATCACTTAATCACTATTAAGAAGAGTAACGGACCCAAGGTACAACCCTGTCCCACTCCTTTTTTTGGTTTCAAACATATGTGACTTTTCCTGTTTAACTTTAACGAAGTTCCTAGTTTTTTTTATACAGTGCTTTTATGCCATTTATCATTTTGTCGCTTACGGCCCTTTTTTCTGATGTTCTCCATATGTCGTTTCTATTTAGTTTATCAAAAACCTTTAAAATCTATAAAACAAAAATGTACTTCACTGTCCTCCATTATTGCTTTTCGCTTATTTGCCGTAGAATAAAGTTTGCGTCTGTCACTCCTCGGTCAGGTCTAATACCATACTGCGTATTTTCTAACGTTTCTTCTAATGTCCCTCTCAGTCTTGTTTTTAATATTCTAGCGGATAATTTACCTACTGTACTTAGTAATGTGATTCCACGATAATTACTACAGTCCCTTACATCTCCTTTCTTGTATACTGGTACAATTATTCCGATTTGCCAGTCCCCTGGTCCCTCGCCTGTATTTAGTACTTTGTCCATTATTATCTTTAATACCTCTACTATTTTCTTATTTCCTGCTTTTATCATATCGGCCATTATGTGGTTGTATCCTGGGGCGTTTCCCAGTTTCATTTTCATTATTGCTTCTTGAATTTCTTCCGTGGTCACCGCTTCCATTTGCTGCTGATCCTCCTCTCTCCCTACACCTCGTGGAGAATCAACATCATTGTTTTCTGCTTTTATGTCCGTTCCTTCCAATAAGTGTTTAAAATATATTTTCCATCTTTCCATAATCTCCTCTTCCTCCACTAAAACTTCATCATCCTCATGTTTAATGTTACTTATCATGTTACTTTTATTTTTCCTAGGATTCCTAATTGTTCAAAAACATAATATCTGCTTTTCTTTATATGCCATTTTCATTTTCTCTCCGAAATCAGTGCATGTCTTACGTTTTTCTTCCTTTACCGCGCTCTTGACTATCGTTCTTTCGCTTTTGTAATCGTCGTAATCTCTTTGGTATTTCGTGCATATATATATTTCTCCATTTTTGCTTCTTTCTTTTAATTGCTTTTTTAATATCTTCTGACCAACAATGTGTTCTCTTAGTTTGCAAATTAGTAATTTTTGTAATTTGTTATTCCGCGTAGTTCTTCAGAACAAGTTAATAATATCTTTTTAAATTTGCCCCATATTTGTTCATAATCAGTAAAAAGTGAACCTTACCTATCTCTGGGTCTCTCATGACTTCTCTATCCTTCCTCTATCCTTCTCTATCCTTCCTCATGCCTCCTTTGTAACTCTAAAGTAGTCTATTATAGATTTCTCATTTCTACTATTTATCTCTCTTATAATCTTGTGAATTTTTTGTGTTGATAATGAGAATTTGTTACAACTAATTCATTTTCTATACAAAACTTCAGAATTCTTTCTTGTTTGCATTTTTTTCTTCTCCATGTTTTCCCAGACACCACTCTATTCCTTCATTTTTATTTCCTACTCTTCTATTTAGGTCTCCCATAATGATTACCTTAAAATTACTTTCGTCCAATTGCTGTAACTCCTGCAAGAATGTGTCTTTATCCTGCGTGTTCGCATCTTAATTTGGCCAGCATGCCACTATCAGCAGGTACTCAACCCCGTTTTTTTCCTTCTTTTATATTCACTGTCAGAATTCTTTCGTTCACAAATTTTTCGTTTTTTACAAATTTCATTTTCTTCTCTTTTATTATCAGCGCTACACCGGCTTTTGCAGTCGGTACTAAATTACACATTATTACCTGGTTTTTGCAATACAAACAAACTGACGACAACAAATCAGAAAAAAAGTAAATAACAACTCGAACAAATTAAGCTGATTACTCAACTTAATTGTTATCTACCGATAATACAGGTTTCAAATGTAAGACGCAACACATACGTTTGACGTTTCAACATTAAAAACTTCAACTGTTTACTGGAGCTTTCAAAACTATCTAGATATAGACTATAAAATAATAAATTTAAAAAATAAACTAAATTTAAAATCTGTTCCTTTAAATTTGTCGGTTTTATTATTCTTTTAATTTTAATAAATTTGTTTCTATTTCGAAGATTTTCTGAAAATAAGTTAAATATATTCATGAAACCTTGTGGATGTAATTTTATTGAAACTTGATATTATTTATTGTATCGCAAAATTGGCGTTTTCGTCGGATCAAAAATTTTTTTCTTAGCATTTTCATCTTCGTCGATCATTTCTAGAGGCACAGTCTTCGGCGATGCAATTATTTCATGTGCCATTATAAGGCGACGCAGCGGCTTTGGTAACTTTGATTTAAACGAATTGTTATATGCGAAGTGGTGCTGCTGGTTCGTGATACGCGTTCAAGGTACCTGCTCGCTACTTCGTGAACCGGTAATCTTGGATATTGCCGTCTCTGTTCTTCGCCTTCACTATAACAGAGACCACCTATGACCTATTATGTTTGGAGGTTTCGATGATGTAATAACTTTGTACGCGAATCGAGTAGCTTTATGTTCGTTCCTTTTATGTAGGACGAAAAGAAATATGAATCAGATGCTTTAGTTTCGGGGCGTGATACGATTTCCTGTTGGTTTCTCTCGTTTTAGTGGCACCTATAGGTTTACTAAATTTATTTTGTGATGTATTTAAACATTTTCGATTTTACATTTATACGACGCAGATAAATTAAATTAAAGAAATTGCTCATAAAAAATTGAAAATATTAAATTGAAGATAGGGTTCATGAAATAAGCGGAGGTATTTTGTATGTATAACTTGTAGTTGTAAATAAGACCGAAAATTCATACAAAGCGGTGTCAGTAAAAATATTTGGCAGCCAGACAATATCTTCACATCTCCTGGCTACTATACATGGATCCACGCACTGTATTTTTATATAGTTAGGATGTTTCAAAAGAGACGAGTTAAAAAAGTTCTGTTTGGAGGCGAAATAGGTAGGAAAAGAAGATATCACCACAGGTATAGGTGATTATAAAAGGTTAAGAAGGTCTGTGCGAGGTTGAAGTAATGAAGTGAAAAGAAGAACTAAAGACATTAAGTGAAAAGACTCGAAGCCAAAGGTTACTAGGCATCTAGTGTGTTTATATAGTACATATGTTTATATATATATATATATATATATATATATATATGTATATGTATATATATATGTATATATATATATATATATATATATATATATATATATATATATATATAAGTTGTGGGTGGATAGTTATTGTGTGTTAAGATTGTTTTAATTTTCTTGATATTATCTTTTCTGTATTAAATATGTGATAGTTTTACTGCTCTATCAGTCAGATTATTTATAATCGTTTTATTGAATACTGTAGGTACGCCTAGAACAGTAAAACAATCACATACTCAATACAGAAAATATAATATCAAGAAAATTAAAACGATCTTAACAGACAATAACTATTCACCACAACTTATAGAATAAACAATTAAAAAAAGAATCCACCAAATATACAACACTGCAGACACCAATAACAATTTAAACAATGAAACAACATATATCACGATACCATATGTTCCACAATGATCAGAAAAAATAAAAAAATATGATATAGCTACAACATATAAACTTAGCAATACTAATGAACATCTATTTTCAAAAATAAAATCAAAACAGAAAAACTTCGAGAAACACATGTCATCTATAAAATACCGCGATTGCGACAGTTACTACATAGGCCAAACTAGACAATATTTATACAAAAGAATACAAACCTACAAATACTCCAAAACAGACAAAAACTGCTTTATTTACACACAAACTGCAACGCGATCATCATTTCGATTTTAAAAACACACAGATAATCGATAAAGAACAAAACACAATGAAAAGAGAAGTTAAAGAAATGATGAATATTAAACAAGAAAAAAATTCAATTAACAACGGAAGTGACAAAAAAAATCTAAGCAGTATCTACTATAACTTAATAATGTAACGATTTGCAATTTACTATAATGAATATATACAATTGTTATATAAATATCTATTTTATGTCATGTAAATATCTGCATACTGGCTTATTATGCTGGCAGTCCCGAGTTAAGATTCGGGACTAGACTGTTCGACTAGATTTTCGTAGTTTTCCTTCTCGTTCTAGGCGAATGCCGACAGTTGAACAACTAAGTCACTCCACGGGCGTAGACATAATAATAACTCATGGCTTGCCAATGCACCCTGTAATTGGCGTCAAGCTGTTGGGGAATGCTAAGGCATGAATTATTATTATTAAACTGAAATGCATTTTTTAATAATGTCATTTTATCCATGACAACTTCACATATATAAATATGACATTAATATACTGTCATTTATAATTTAAAATTCTTTGAAAAAGGCATTAATTGCCGAAACATGTAAGAGATTATTTTAAATATATACATATTAAAGTAAAACAGAATTATTTTTATGTAGTTTTGGATTAAATGAATTAAATTTCTTTAGTATGTATTCTGTTTTGCCAGAGGGGATAAAAGTCATGAAATCATCTACGCGTCTTTTAAGAAATGTGGTTTTAAATTTTGAAATTATGTTCTGTTCTAGTTCTTCCAGTACAAGTTGTACAATAACACTTGGAGATGGGCGAACCCATTGCACAGCCATGTTTGTTTGTAGTAATGGTTATTATATTGGAAGTATGTTGTGTTTAGGGTTAACTCTATTGCTTATTCAAAAAATTAACTTCTTAGACTTAACCTTAATACGCACTGGAAAAAGATCTTAACAAAATTATACCACTAACCAACTGCATCTGATCGTTTCCTGAATTTTGATTCATGCTAATCAATGTCACCCAAAAAAAAATGTAGCAACGAGAATATTCAATAGTGCGATTAAACTAACAAACCAAGACTTCAGAGCAGAAATTTTATCACAAACAAAAGATTCTTTGCAAAACAATAATTATCCCCTCCCATTTATTAACAAAATCATAAAACAAAAATTATATCAACACTACAACACAAATCAAATAAAACTACAAAAACTAAGGAAAACAACCCTCAAACAACTTATATGTCCCAATACCATATATGAGCCACCTGTCAGAAAAAATGAACAAAATCTTAACACCATATAATATAAAAGTAGCTCACAAAAACTCTAATAATGTCAACAACCTACACTCAAAATTAAAAGTCAAAATACCTACACTAAAGAAAACAAGTTATTTATGAAATTCCATGCAACGACTGCGAAGGCATATACATCGGCCAAAGAACATAACACTAACACCTTCAAGAACGTTTAAATGCTCATAAATTTTGAAGCAATAGTACAGCCCTTAAAAAGCATATCAAACAATCAAAATACACTGTCAATTACATCTGAAAAAAAACAACAAAGCAAGAAATATATTAGAAAGCATCCACACAGAACAGATTTAGAAAATCTGTCAGCAATATACCTGCCAATTATATGAACACCCTCCGACGACAATAACGACAATAAAAACAAAAAAAAACACATGTACGATAACAGTTAACCCCCTTGGGTCGACTCAGACAACATTGCTTCTGATAAACACATGTACGAAAAAAACGGTCTTCCTGCAATATAAAAGTTTAGTCTTACTTATAAATGTGTTACAAATAACCACAATATGTTAATACCGCAAAAATTTAATTTAAGTAGATTTATATTGTATTTTTATTGTAGATTTATATTGTTCCCTTTACCATTTTTTACTTTAATAATTTTTAGATTTTTTAAAACAGGTACTATATTAAGCACTGAAACGACAAATTAAATATTTTTATTACCCGGCCGCTAGTCCCAAAAAATATTACTGATAATATTATTAAAAAAGATTGATATCAATGATTTTGAATAGCAGCTTGAAAAATTTTTTGTAAAGAAAAAAAATTGAGTTAAAAGATTATTATTAATTCTGTACTCTTATTGAATTAAAATAAGAAGAAAAATCTCATAAATATTACTTTGTATGGATGTAGACATATTTTATTATGAAGAGAAAATAATAGATTGGTAATATAGAAACAAAAAAATTGGTTAAGGAATATAAATTAAATTGTATGTATAGAGGAAACGCATTAGTATCAAGAAAGAAAAATTACAAAGCAAGAAATTAGATATAAGGATTGCTTTGGTATTTGGTGAGGATTAAAATTTTAAAAGAATCTTCAATTAAAGTACATTCAAAAAACAACAATTGTTATATAATCAAAGGATGAGAGAATGAGAGCAGAAGGGAATGTGTTGAATTCTAAGTGAAAGGAAATAAAATTATTAAATGGGTGATGTATAGGATTGAACTAGAAAAGTGACAGGTACTAGTGTCAGAGGATTAGTAACAGAAGTTTGAAAACTGTAACTTGATTATAAAAATGCAAGTTTTATTTCGTTTTTAGAAGTTTTGTCTAATGTAATCTATGAATAATATTAAAGTTTTTTTTAAATTTTATAAATAATAGATTTAATATATAACAACATAATTTGAAACATACTTAAGTAGGTAAAACCTACCAATTTTGTATAATACAAAAGTATTTTTAGTAACATATAATATTATTAAAAACGGTCTTCCTGCTCACCACATTTTTAAACATTTCTCTTCACACCCCATTTTTAATAATATTATATATTATTAAAAATACTTTTGTATTATACAAAATTGGTAGGTTTTACCTACTCAAGTATGTTTCAAATTATGTTGTTATATACGTATTCGGTTCACGCCGACAAGTAGTGAAGACACGATAATACAGTTTTTTATAGATACGGTGGTTACCGACTATAAAAAACACCCGGCTAGTTCTGCGATTATTATGTAGACAGCGCTGAATATTCCTTCACGCTCTGTCTTAATAATATCTGCTAGATAGCAAGATATGTTTTGTTGAATGTGTCTCTTCTCCAACAGGGGCGTATTGATAATCATGTAGAAATGTGAAATACGTATCTACGTCTTTGGAGAAGATACATTCAAAAAAACATATGAACTTGTATTGTGTTCTTCACACCCCATTTTTAATAATATTATATATTATTAAAAATACTTTAATATATAAGTAAGAAGTTTTCTGACCACCTACAAAACAAAATTAGAATTACATTTAGAATTATTTAGAATTTAGAACAATTAGAATTACTTCTTTTAACACCTTTTTTTTGAAGTAAAAATAATCATTAATAATCATAAGCGGAGCGAATAAAAAAGAAAGAAGAACGAAATACGCCTTTTTGTTTTCTTATTCGGCATTACGCCTCTTTCAAATATTAAATGCAATAATGTACGAAGGATACGAGTTTCCATGTTTCCACCTCGACGAGATCCGCCAATTTAAATAACACGAAGTGAAAGGGATCTGAACTTTCATGATGGAAAAAACGGAGACGTTCCCACGTCCGTACACCTATCTCTCTTTAACCTCTACATTCCGTCTCTCCGTTCTCCAGCTTACATTCCAGAGACACGGTGAGTTCTCTCTCTCTCGTTTCTAACTTTACCAGTTACAAAAAAAAACCAATAGCGAACAAACCTTATTGATAGTTGCTCTCTACAATCGAAGTCGGCTTAGAATTATTATTTACATTGCTGCCATATCTATGTTGTATGTAGGTATGTATTTCGCATAGTGATTCATTCGTGTTAGTTTGTATTAATAACAATAATACTAAATGACTTCTCTGAATTTATCAAGAGAGAATAAACGCATAACGTGCTTTGACTAACGGTAATTCAATCAGCTGTTCTTATTCCATTGAATAAAAATATTTGACTTTATTATTTTTACCATGCCGAAACTTTCAACAGTTTCTAGATTTTCAGGATAATCTCTAGAGTCTCTTGCATTCCAGTTTAAACTTGCGATTTTATTACTGACATTTCGTCCTAAATGCTCATCTTCAGAGCTTTTATTGTTAAAATAATAATAATATCCTCTACATATCTTCTACGTAAGTAATAATAATAATAATAATATTTATTTATTTGCCCAACAGGTAATCCCAATTACAGAGCAATAAGTACACAAATTAGATGTATGAATACACATACATACTATGTTAAACTATTACATAACTAAAATAATTTTGATATATAACAAATAAGTAATACCGATAATTATGATGTCAAGGTTCACATATCCTTAGTGTCCACCTTTCCAATGAATATGTCACTATAATATGCCTCAGCATTCCTCATCATGTGGAATATCGGTGATCTCATCAGTAGATTCGTCCTTGGAGTCGACAGCAAGAAAGTAACAGGGTTACGGGTACTCACACTAGGCACATTGAATCTGACCCTAGACAACAGCGCGGCACAATCAATTTTATTGTGGAGAAGATTATGAAGAAACCTTGCGCTGTAGTTAACTCGACGAACAGTCAAAGACTGAACCCCATAGAGTCGAAGCAGTTCTTCATAGGAAGTGTTCCAGTCAGGATATACACGATTAGATTTGAAGAAGAGGTATTTAAACCCAATAAGTAGGTAAACACAAGAAACCAATTATACACATTTATAATGAACAATAAACGTAGGCAATTACTCAAAATAATTCAACAAATCTCGGATTCCAGTCTCTGCAATTTGAGCATTGTTCCAATCAGTGATTCACGATAAATTACATATGTATATGCATATAGTGTCGGTTTGTAAAAAGTAGAATAGTATCTTAATGAGGCGTAACATAAAATCAAACTCGAGGAAAGAGACACTGCACATCTATATGATTATACAGTGGCTTCCGTAAAAACATAGCACCATGCCATTCATGATGACGATGACATTTCATGACGGTCAAGCAAAATTTTGATGCATTCCCTTTTCAGAATATATTCCATTCAGAGTGTAGAATAAGTACTTTAGAAATTGTTTTGAAAAGCTCTAAATTAGCGGTGATGAACCTTTTGGAATGGCGAGCTAAATGTTTAAGACTCAAGAAATAACTGTGCTTACTGGGTCGTAGATCAAACTGATATGAATCACACTTACAGAGTGATTTAAAAACTAAAAAAAAGGTATAAAACCCCTTACCACAATTATTAATCGTATCCTAAATACGTGTTTCGACAACTAAGTTGTCATCATCAGTAGGTATAACCACTAATCAAGGTGTCGCACATGGGGCACAGTAAAGCTAGTACAACTGCTTACGCAACAACTTTACACGGCGTCCACGTATACACTAACTCAAACATGCAAATATATTGAACGAAAGGATCGACAAAATATTACCTCTCTCAAGGAAAACGGCACCCACATTCCAATTTGAAAACGTCCACGACCTTTTTATTTACGGTTCTAAGAATGAAAAGAGACAGGTGAAGGGGATCGGTCCTTTATCTCTGTTCATAGAATTTTGTTTGTTTTTAGCGATATGAATACTTTCGTAGGCGTCAAGATCGCGGGGGTTATTAATAGCCTTGGCAAGTTTCAACCCTTTAATCGACACATTGTGCAGTGTACTTAAAGCGTGGTTGGCAACGTTAGATTTATCCGGTCTATTGTATTTAATATGTGATATGTGTTCTTTAAACCGGCTTATTATTGGTCGCTTTGTTTGGCCTATATATTTCAAATTACAATCATCGCAATTAATTTCGTATATACCTGATTTCGAATTAAAATTAACTTTATCTTTGGCATTCCCTAGGAGACTTTTGATAGTATTTTCGGACCGAAAGGCAACTTTGAGACCTCGTTCTTTAACAACTTTATTAATGTTTTTCGTGATGGGGCGGTATGGTAAATACATGTACTTTTTCTCCTGGTTACTTTGAGATGTCAAACTTGTGGATTCGCGGATTGTATTTTTTAGTTTTGTTTTTCTAATTAATTTATTGATTATTTCTATGTCAAAGCCATTATATGTCGCGATATTTTTAATGAAATTCAGTTCTATTTCATATCTCTCTTTTGTTAACGGAAAATTTAGTAACCGATTGACTAAGAAATTAAAAGAAGCTGTCTTATGTTGAAAACTATGATTTGAATCCGCGATGATGAATCTATTAACATTGGTTTCTTTCCGGAAAATATCGATTTCTATTTTATGTTTATTCCTAATCAGTAAACTATCTAAAAATTGTATCTTGCCATTATGTTCTTTTTCCACCGTAAATTTAATCGTCGGAAATTTCAAATTTAACTGATTAACGAACATGTCTAATTCGCATTTCCGTGTATCAAAAATCGCGACGATTAAATTTACGGTGGAAAAGGAACACAATAGCAAGATACCATTTTTAGATACTTTACTGATTAGGAATAAACATAAAATAGAAATCGATATTTTCCGGAAAGAAACCAATGTTAATAGATTCGTCATCGCGGATTCAAATCATGTTTTCAAGTAAATGAAAAAATATTAATTAGGTAGGTATGTTCATTATATGGGGCATCCTGTTTAAAATGTTTTTCTTTTTACTTTTTTTTTATACTGTTCTTCGGCACTTTCTGATATCAATGTCCAACAATAATCAGCAAGCATTTCACTGTTCCACTTGCGCTGAAACACCACCTATGGATCTTGGCACTGGCAAGGCTTCCGAATGAGGTACTGGACGAGTAACAGAGGACATTATATAATTCATATTTTTCCTGTTTTTATTGGAAAACCCGAAAGTTTTCGTGCAGCAAAAGTAGCAATCAGTCAAACGGTCCATTTAGTCGCGCCAAATCATAGGTCTTGGAAATAGCTTAGCGCTTTTCTTACCGTTTGCACGTGTTGCAGGCCTAGGTTCTAAAAGCCTAAGATAACTTATATAATTGAATATTATGTCTATAAAGCTATATACAATTTAATTAGAAACATTTTAGTTTTCTTTTTATTTTTCTCACCTTCTTAATTTTAATGTTGAATATGTTCGCGATAAATACAGTAAAAGTCGCTGATAACGTAACGTACTCATCGGGACCATACAAAACAGTACATTAAAAAAGAAGTATGTTATAAAAGAATATAACCAAAGATTATGTATATACATACTATCAGAATGTATTTTTATTTATAAAATAATAAAAAGATATACAAAATAATAAATTGTAGGTAATAAGCAAATACATATACAAATTTCATTAGTAAAAAAATTAAATAAATAAAATAAATTATATTGGTAGTACTTTTTTCAGTTTCTAAATATCATGTAACTGTCCTTATTCCGGTAAGCGCATCTTCGTAACTGGGTTTTACAATTTCAGCTGCCCCTTCTTCTTCGCTTACTGCGTTATCATTGCTGTTATCTTCTTGATTTAAAACTTCCCCAACAAAATCTGTATCACTGAAGATACACGAAGTAATGATATTATTTTCCACTGACATAAATTTATGTATTATTTCTAGATTCACGATACTAGGATCCTGCAAATTATTTTGTAACCATACACTTAAAGGCAAATTATCTTCATCGATGTTATCATTATATTTGCCAAGCCATTGAGACAACGGTAAAACGTCGTCTTCCTCAAAATCAACTTTCAAGGCGTGCTGAAAACACTTTCTTATTGTTTCTTACGAAATTTGTTGCAAGCTTTGGCTAACATTTCCATCGCTTCTAGCAAATTTACTTCATTAGAAGTTTCAGTATCCAAATTCGTAATGTGTTTCATTACTAACATGCGTCGATAATAGGATTTTAAGGGATGAATAATTTCTTGGTCCATTGGTTGGATCGCGGACGTGGAATTCGGTGATAGAAACTCGAGACGAATATTTTTGAGATCACTTATACGGGGATGAGCTGGGCAGTTGTCTACCAATAATACAATTTTTCTTTTCTGTTTTGTTAGGTCTTTATCCCAAGTTCTTATTTCGTCTTCAAACATTTTAGGTGTCATCGTTAGTACACACATTAAAAGCTACTTAGCCTTTTAATGTGTTTGAAACATCTTGGTTTTTAATTTTCCGTTTATAAAAAGTTTACGTTTCTCAGTTCCTGCCATATTAGCGCACACAAACACAGTTAAGCGTCGATTGTTTGTCCCCAAAGCATTTTTTACCCTTAAACTTTAGTGTACGATTTGGTGTTTGTAGAACAAGCCAGTTTTGGCAGCATTAAAGATGTCATTTATATCATAGTCTTTCATAAAACCACTTAGGGGTTGACTGCAGTCACATCTTAGATTCCTCCAAACTTACATTTGCACTTTTACCAGGAATGTAACTGGCACTTATGTTATGACGTTTTTTAAAACGGTGTAACCAACCTGCGGTGCACTTAAATTCACTGTCGTTGAATAATTTGGAAAATTCTTCCGCTTTAGTTTGAAGAATAGGACCGCTAATTGGTATATTATTACCTCGTTGATACTCAACCATCGTAGTAAAGCTTCATCAACTCTTCATCGAACTGGTTTACGTAATCGCTTGGCATTTTTGTTTGTCCGTTCCAATGCAAGAATTTTATCTTTATTTTTAATTATGTCAAAAACTGTTGTTTTTTTTAAACAACACGACAAATATCACATTGTTTTTTACCACTTTGAATTTCGTTAATTGTATTTATTTTCTCTTCAACTGGTAATGCTTTACGCCGCCGGTCTGTACAAGTATTCATTTTTAACACATAAAATTGCACTTAATAATCTATCGAAACAAATGTCTCTAACAGCGATTGTGGTGTGTGAGCTTCTACTGTTCCGTCGAGAAAGGTAATTGCCTGGTATTTAACACGTACTGCATGCTGCTTTATACCAGATTTATATAATAAGTAGAGAACGGAGACGCTTACCACCCAGTGCAGTACTGGCGAAAGGCTGTATTTCTAAAATATTTAATTTTATTTATATAATTGGAAAACAAACGGGTGGTGATCTATAAAATTACGAAATACATATGTATTTGTTGAAAAGTTGTATTTTTTAAGTTTTTAATTTTATTTCTATAATTGGAACATTTTTATTTGTTCATTTTGTCGTTCAAGTTGAGTAAAGGAGTATTAATATTGACTAGCAATAGTTTCTCAAGGTTTTCTTCTGTCAATTTTGTTCTCTTTGAATTAAGTACATCCTTATAAATAGAAAACGTCCTTTCTACATCGCAACTGGTTATAGCTGCATATTGGAAATATTCTTTTATTTCTTCATATTTAGCCGTTAGATTTTGTGGAATTGTCTCCATACATAATTGCTGTAATGTAATTAAATCTGGATTTCTATTAAGAATTGCTTCAAACTTTTGCCGAAGGCCACATCCGAAGTCACTTGGAATACTTTTTAAATTATTAACAGCCACATCCAATGTGGTTAATCCGTCATTTAATTTGAGATTTCGATTTTCAACATAAGTGATTAGTTTTGGCAATTTTCCAAAGTGTTCGTGAAGAAAGTACAACTGATTTTTTAAATTTGGGATTTGTGTGAGCTCCTTGCACTCACCAATACTTCTAGCATTCTCCTTGAGCAGTGTTACGAAATGTTTTAGACTATCGAAATTCTCAGCATAATAACTAGTAGCTTCCAGCCATGTTTTTTTCCCTGAAAAGAGCTACTCTCAATGGTGTTTTTCTGAAAACTTTTTTAAAAGCTGATACAAGTCTATCAACTTCCGGAAAAGTGTCTCTGATATATTCACAGATTCTGTGGAGAGCATGTGTTACACAAGTAATATGCAGCATATTAGGATATGTTTTCTTCAATAGTCTGCCTGTTTTTAACATATACGCAGCACTATCACTGACAAATAAAAGTATTTTTTCTTTGTACATGGCATCCGAATGAAGCATTTTTTGCATATTCTCCTTAATGGTTTCAGCAACTGTTTCCGCATCAACTCTATTTATAACACTTGTTGCTATTACATATGAGTTATAGGGAATAGTTGGATGTAGTACACCAGCTACATTTACCACACAGCGTCCTAACATATCCACCGTTTCGTCGGCGCTTATCCATATGTATTGATTTAAAATATGGCTTCTAATGCGTTCTACTGTTCTCGTATAGCACCTAGAGAAATAATATTTGCGTAAAGTTGATTCATCAGGAACATTTCGACCAGTATATTTTTGAAGAAATATTTTTATAAAGTGGGATTGCTAAGTTTATTTAATGGAATATTAGCCGCCATAAAAGTTTTACAGAGTTCAGATGTGTTTGCGATCCTAAGTGACGAATTTTTGACGATATTTTACGGATTTTGTAATAAATTTCGGAATCACTGACAATGGACATACAATCAGTATGACCGTCAATCCAACTCGCCATTGTTTTACAATGCCGTTCTCGACATTCTTCCATATCATGTCTGGAAAAGTAACTTAAACAATGCTGTAGATCTAAATAAATGAAAACTAAAAATGTTTGCGTAAGTTATTGAAACTGAACGAAATTCAATGCACACTCTTACGTCGAAATAATTGGTAGAAATAGATTCAATCAAACGATATTAAACAGGATCTATCACAAAAATTACGATGTAATTAACAGTTAAAACTATGAAAACAAGAAACTTACTCACAGCACTTTATTTATCTTACGAAATATAAACTAATAAATAAAATATTATAAAAACCCCGCTTCTATCTACGCTCATGAAAACACTTTAAAAAGCACTATATTCTCGGAATACAATAGCTGGCTTGTCCATTGTTATCGCGGCGAGACCAGGTGTCCGAGTAAGTCAAACAAATACTTCATTGAATTACGCCGGGATTATGGGATATTATGGGATGTACTGAGCGACGTTATACACAATTCCAATTGCCGATTGCGTTTTATGGAAATTGCGTCCGTTCTCTAATAATAAGTACGTTAGTAAAAAATCAAGTACATTTTAGAAAAATCATAATTCTTTCTTGAACAAGATTTTTGAACGTTATAACAGAACTACGTACCTAATAAATATGTACGTCATATCAGAAGAAAAATACATTATTTCAAATAAGGCTTTACTGGGACCAAGGAACGTGTACGCTGTATCTGAAAGTACGTTGTACACGAGTCCGTTATAAGTGAGCTCTACTGCATTATTTTTTATTGATCATAAGATTACTTTCTTTAATAATTCAAAAGAACATGTTGGAACCGACGAGGTAATTTTATGTATTTTCTCCATATTGTTTATAAAACACTTATGCTGTATGGAATGCAGAAAAAATGTAAAAATCGACAATTTTCTCACAGGAGAATCTGCTATAATCAAAATATCTGTATATCTGTAATTTTCTTGTACTACTGTGCAATTGCTAGGTAGCAATTTCTTTGAAATTTTTGCATATTATAATAATTATACATTTTACGTTGTATTATTACCATGTCGGGATGCTCAGCCTTTATACTTGAAACAAGATAATTTGAATGTAAAAAACATTAAGAAAAGTAAAACTCGATTAAGTTCTATCAACATTAACAAGTTGGTTTACACAGCACAAGAATTCACCAAATTATATGCCACGATGTGATCCGGTTCTTACAAATGACATTTTAATGCCAGCTTCATTGTACATAATAATTTGCCACCCGACTTAATAAGAATTCTGAATAGAGATAAGAGGAATTCTTGAATCCATGAAAGATATGTGTACATAAAGAACCAATTTTACGAATAAGGCCTACTACTTTTATTAAAATTTAAAGTTTAGTTTGTATTTAATAATAATGTCTTAGTTTCTTTTTGATATCGATTCTGTATGTATTATTAGACACCAGACGCATCAGGCCGAAATTACGATGGACCATATAAATAGTTTATTACAAAGGTATTTTTAAAAATATAAAATATTATTAAAAATCTGGTGTGAAGAACACAAATACAGGTTCACTATTAATATTTTTGTGAACGTGTCCGAACATATCCCTCCCCAGAGACGTAGATACGCATTTCGCCTTTCTACAGGCTCATCGGTACGCCCCTGCTGGAGAAAGGATATTCTCAGACACATTCACAAAGGAGGGATATGTTCGGACACGTTCACAAAAATATTAATAGTGAACCTGTATTTGTGTTCTTCACACCAGATTTTTAATAATATTTTATATTATTAAAAATACCTTTGTATTATACAAAACTGGTGGGGTTTACCTACTCATGTATGTTTCAATTATTCTGATAAATAGTTTATAACATAGCTAAGTACAACACGCAGTTATTGAATAGAATTATTCATTCGGTTAACTGCACATCTGTTTTTTGTCGTTGAATTACAGTGAAATTCCTTTCTTCATGCGCGTAGATAGAAGCGAGGGGAGTTTTTATAATTTATTTTAATTATTAGTTTATATTTCATAAGATAAATAAAGCACGGTAAGTTAGTTCCTTTATTTCATTGTTTTAACTGTTAGTTACGTATTTCGCAATTTTTGTAATAGATCCTGTTTAATATCGTTTCATCGAAACTACATCTCCCAATTATTTTGATGTAAGTGTCCAGTAAATTTCGTTAAGTTACAATTACTTACGCATATATTTTTAATTTTCATTTATTTAGATCTACAACATTGTTTAAGTTACATTTTCATATATGATATGGAACAACCTCGACAATGGTATCGTGAAACAATGGCGAGTTGGATTAAGCGTCATACTGATTGTATGTCAATTGCCTGTGATCCCAAAATTTATTGCAAAGTCTGTCAAATATCGTTAAAAAATTCCACGTAAAAATCGCACGTAAAACGTCACTTAGCATCGAAAATTCATACACAGAAACTAGACCCGTTGGAATCTGAAAATTTTAACGAAAAACTCTGTGAAACTTTAATGGTGGCAAATATTCCATTAAATAAACTTAGCAATCCCACTTTATAAAAATATTTCTCCAAAAATATGCGGGTCGAAATATTCCTGATGAATCCACCTTACGCAAATATTATGTTCCTAAGTGCTACACCAAAGCACTAGAACGCACTAGAAGCCATCTTTCAAATCAGTACCTATGGATAAGTGTCGACAAAACTGTCGATATATTAGGATGCTGTGTGGTAAATGTTGTAGCTGGTGTACTACATCCAACTACTCTATATAACACATATGTAATAGCAACACATGTTATAAATACAGCTGATGCGGAAACAGTAGCTAAAACCTTTTACGAGAAGATGTACCAAATGCGACAGGTACAAAGAAAAAATACTTTTGTTTGTCAGTGACAGTCCTGCATATATCTTAAAAACAGGCAGACTATTAAAGGAAACATATCCTAATATGCTGCATATTACTTGTATAGCACATGCCCTCCACAGAATCTGTGAATATATCAGAGACAGCTTTCCGGAAGTTGATAGACTTGTATCCGCTTTTAAAAAAGTTTTCAGAAAAGCACCATTGAGAGTAACTCTTCAATCTTTGCCACTGCCTCCCTCTCCAGTAATAACTAGATGGGAACATTGTTAGAAGCTACTACTTTTTATGCAGAGAATTTCGATAGTTTACAAAATTTCGTTACATGTTTAAATGACGATGCTCGAAGTATTTCTGAGTGCAAGGAACTAATACAAATTCCAAATTTAAAAAATCAGTTGTACTTCCTTCAGGAACACAAAATCTAAAAATAAATTTGGATTAACCACATTAGATGTGGCCATTAATAATTTGAAAAATAATTTAATAACATTGCGGCTATATGCTCTATTAGTGCTTACGTCACAGCGCCATTTTTGTTGTGCTAGGCAAAGGTCGTGAATCCAAACAAATATTTTCTCCATAAGAATTAACTAGTGTTGAACTTTTTATTTTTTATTAACATAAAAAGCATTAGTCTTTAGAGGTGGTAAATCTTGTCACCAAAAAGAGCGAATTTCCAAAGAATTGGCTATATAATATGCTATGTAAAATTTTTATTTGTTTTTAGGAAGAATTGACTTTAGTGTAGAGGTTAGGTTGCAAGAGTACCATACTTTAAAATTACTATCATGGAGGTAAAATGTCCTTTTAAATATAGAAATACATAATTGACACAGGCATTAACAAATGATACATCATATATTTTTAAAATGCAAAATGGAAAAACTGTTATTAACACAGAGCTATGATTATTGGCATCAAATCCAACGGCAATTACATACAACAAAAAAAGATTTATGTTATCTAATTGTGTGGACACCAACTTAAAGTAAGATAGTGTGCATCGAAAAGGCTCAACTTGGCGAAATAATATAAATATATTAAAAGAATTTTATATTAATAAATTTATTCCACATATTTATATATAAAAAGTAATATATTCTTAGCAAATATATGAAAGTGTCTGTTTTATTATTAGTAGGTAGTAGAAAAGCTTTTTTAAAATAGAATGGAAAAATGAAGTTGGAATAAAATTTAAAATATTATATGCCTTAAGTCTTCGTATTGCACGGTCTACATGTATCCTTGCACGAACTATGCTCTCGGTTTGTTTCACCTGCTCTGGAGTAAACTGGGCTGTGGTTAGAAATGGTGGAATGTTAACATTAACTCTTAATTGCAATGTTTGCAATCAGGGGCCCAACACATATCCATATTGCTATTTATTCATTATCTTCCTTTCAAATATAATCAACAAAGTTATCTATTACACTTTCACTTATCATTGGACTAAATGTTCCTTTTACAGATATTAAAAACATTCTACAATGATACTTAATTTACTACAATAATTTACTTCACGTTTCGTAGTGTTAATTCTAGCAATCTAACCTCAACACTATGGATGTTTAACCGAAAATTAACAAAGTAAAGATTATTTCTAGAAGCATTATATAGCTTATTGTTTGAAAATTCGCCCTTTGTGGTAATAAGATACTTACCACCTCTAAAAACTAACACTTTTTATGCTAATAAAAAATAAAAAGTCCAACACTGCTAATTCTTATGGAAAAAATATTTGCTTGGATTCACGACCTTTGCCTACCACAACAAAAAAGGCGTCGTGACGTCAGACTAATAGAGTGTATTGTGTATGGGGACAATGCCTCAAAATCTAACTGCTAAATACGCTGAAATAAAAGAATAATTTCGGTATGCACCTATTACCGCGATGCAGAAAGGACGTTTTCTATCTACAAGGATGTATTTCATTCATAGAGAACAAATTTTACAGAAGAGAACCTTGAGAAAGTATTGCTAGTTAATATTAATACTCCTTTACTCAACTTGAACTACAAAATTAACAAATAAAAATGTATTTCGTATTTTATAGATCACCACCACCCGTTTGTTTTCAAATTATATAAATAAAATTAAAAACAAAAAATACGAATTATAAATAGTACGCCTGTGGGCGATGAGTAATGGGCCTTTCGTGTCCGGTCCCTAATTATTATGAATTATTTAGTTCTGCAATTTTTCTTTTTTGTTTTTTTTTAAATTTATTCAGGTATTAAATTTTAAAAATTTTGTAGGGCCTCTTTGTAAACAAACGTCCTACTGTTAAAATTTCGTACAAATCTGTCAAACACAAAGGCAGTTTTTTTTAAGCTCCGATGGGCCATAAGAAAAGACAAGTTTATATAAACAAAAATGATTTTATTACCAAAAGTTATGCACATTTATGGTTACTTTTCGACATAATCGCCTTGGAGATTGAGGCATTAGTCGTTCAAGCTTTCCAATATCCTTTTCATAAAATGTTGTCGCCAAAGAATTAAAATGATTCTTGCCGTTGTCTTGAAGTTCGTGGTTAGTTTGGAAGCGCTGCCCCTCTAGCCGCTTCTTTAGTTTAGGGAAAACATGGAAGACACTCGGCTCTAGGTCGGGACTGTATGCCGAGTTACATCAGCAGTATGAGGACAGACGTTGTCATGGATCAGAACTCCAGAAGTCAGCACACCTCTTCTTTTATTTCGAATGGCTCTCCGCCGTCCACTCTTTAGAAATGTGTCCATTTCTGAAGAGTGGACGCCTTGTAAAGTGTATCAAGGTTCTTTGTGTTAGTTTTACTGTGCCTCATGTTCAACACCGTGATTATTAATTTTACCCACCGAGGATGACAACTTAGTTATCAAAATACGTATTTAGGATACGATTATTAATTGTAGTATACCTTATAGTTTTTACTATATAGTAGTTACTATACCTTTAAGTTTTTAACTGCAAAGAAAGACTTTAAAAAAAGTAGTTTAAATTTAGATCATTCCAGTACTCCCACTACAATATCTTCTAAAATTCTTTTGTTATCTAAAATGTCTTAAATTACTCATGTTGTATAATTTGTTAGATTTAAAATAATTAGATTCTTTAAAATATTCGGCTATATAAATAATTCTTGGTTATTAAAACGTTACCGGGGCAAAAAAAGGTTAGAGACTTTTAAAGAGCATTCCTTTCGCGGAATGTACCATCGCTCGCCTCATTTTTTTCTCACAAGTCTTAGCGGGAACACCACATCGCCACGCCGTGCTAGAAGATGCGTTCTTTATTCATTCAGGCAATTATTTAACCGTATATATATGATTCATCGGAAACCAGTCGCTCCGTGGGTCGATGCGGCATGTGAATGGAAGGATGAAAGACTTTCTGCACCTAATGTTAAGCGACTTTACGTTCCCCGTCATCGTCGACTCGCTCGAACCTGCATCGCGAGCTTAATCGGAACGAGTTCGACTCGTTTCTCAGGGCGGCGAGAGCTACGGTATAGAGGAACTCATCTGAATAAATCATTTTACACAATCTCGACTCGTGAAACGTAAGTCACACATGCATTATATACATGTATGTGCCAACGCAATATCTATAAAATGCAACACACACAACATAGAAGTACACGTGTGATATTATACAAACATACATGCTTTTTTGTAGATTGTATTCCCACGGAACATGTGTTCCTCAGTTGTTGAATGAGTTCTATAACTGTATATTAACATGAAAGTAAGACAACATTCACGCTTAAACCGATCTTTTTAAACATATTTAATTGCAATATCGATTATTGGTTTTTTTGGAAAGTTCTGTCGCAATATTGTTTCCTAGAAAACGGCATTAGGTACCATTTCAAGATATTCTCAGCGTTTCGTCCTAAAAACGAAAGTTGTTTGTTTATATATATTAAATGTAATTAAATAATATTATCAATACCCATCGTTCATATACAAGTTCGAAGCACATATATACAGATAACTATTTCTTGACCTTTGTATATTATAGTAGATTTAGATAGTCGGCGATTTAAGGTATGTTTTACTTTAATATGTATATATTTAAAATAATCTTACATGTTTCGGCAATTGCTGCCTTTTTCAAAGAATTTTAAAATATAAATGACAGTATATTAATGTCATATTTATATATGTGAAAACTGCCATGGATAAATTTACATTATTCAAAAATACATTCAAGTTTAATAATAATTCATGCCTTAGCATTACCCAAAAGCTTAACGCCAATAACAGGGGGTATTGGCAAGCCATGAGTTATTATTATTTCTGAGCCCGTGGAGCGACTTAAGATGTTCAGCTGTCGGCATTCGCCTAGAACAAGAAGGAACACCACGAAAACCTACTCGGGCAGCCTAGTCCCGGATATAAACTCGGGTTTCCCTTCTAACACCCTAATTTTTAGGGTGTTTTTAATTTCGGGGTTCGCGTCGTAATTAACTCACAATATTTTAGATTTGTGTTCTACATAAATGCATCTTTTCATTTATCATACGTTGTGTCTTTATTTAGAGGACACCTGTATATACCTATTGTAATAGTTGGTTGCCAAAAATATGTAATCATATATGAATAATATGATATAATTAAATACTTAAAAACTATCTCAGGATCGTCGTTCTTCTCATTTAAATTGAATTTGTTCACTTAAAATTTTAAAAGTACCAATTTCTATTTTTATTACATGTATCAAATAAACTGTTTTATATTATACATACAAGTATTACATATAACATAAATTTTTAAAAACCTATTTATAAACTAATCAAAATTCCTTTCACCTTCCTGTCAAAAATGTATGTCACCTATTCTATAATCTTGTCTTTCTTTACTATTATGCCTTTATCTCTTCAACATCTTGTCCTTCAATTGTATTTTTATAATAGTATTGTTTCTTCTTTGATATTATTTCATTCAATTGTCCTTATTAACTCATATATTTTCTTTTACCAATCACTGTATAATACTATATTCTTATACCAAAAAAACTTTCCAATTTATAAATTCCGTAATAATGAGAAATTTTTTTATAACAAAGTATTATTAATTATTAGATTTTCCTTTCTCCCTCATTTACATAATACTTTAAATATATTAAAATAATGAATTTATATATCTTTTTACACAATATTTTAACTTCTGAAACAAATACATATTTCACGTTGCTAAAAATCAGAATAAATAATCTTTCTTCTTTTTTAAACATACTCAACTACTTGTATTTTTTTAAAATCTCATTATAATATTACTTTTCACATTCCTATACACTAACAACCTTATGTCATTATTTTTGTCTTATTGTCATAATCATAAACATTTGACATATTTACATTTATAACATTTTATATTAAAACAGTTCATTTAAATTGAAATACACTTCATTCCCTTCTTATAAAATAATTTGTTTATTAATTAATTACTAGACTGCGGAACAGACGCTATCCTCTAATGAGTCATGCAGGCGCAGAGACAGTGTCGGTTTCGCTTAATAATAAGATTCATCCAATATTTGCTCGTAGTCCTGATTTTAATGTCCTTAAAGGCTTTTGTTCAAAATACGGAAATCTGTTAAGTTGATTGTACATCGTCGGCACCGATGAATTACACCCTATACGGGATAGCGCCGGTTCCGCAGTCTATTAATTACATTAAACAAATAGCCTATAACAATGGATATAAACCAGATATTATTTACAATATTCTTAATTAACAAAATTACAAGAAAGCTATTAAATTAGTATACCCTACAGGCAGTCGTGACATGAATAATAAATATAAAACTCTTATACTGGTAATCTTAAGCAAAAAATTCTAAATTATTAACGAGAAATAATTATAACATAGCTTTCAAAACCAACAACTCTTTAGGTTCAATTATTAAAAACAATAAATCGGGAGTTTACAAACTTGAATGTAGTTCATGCCCTAAATTTTATATAGGCCCGACAGGTAGATATTTTTCTAAAAGAATCAAAGAACATGAACAATGTTATATTAATAATAATAATGACTCACATTATGCGATACATCTGAGAGAAGAAGTCCATAATTTAATTATAACTTTAAAATTTTACAAACAGAAAATAAATCGCAAAAATTATATTTCTTTAATTTAAAGCAATGGAAATTTTGAAATATAAATATACCGACGTTTTACTTAATAATCATATGGATTTCGGCAATTCTCCTTTATTAGGCCTATTTTACAACTGATTATTTATTTATTTTGGTTTTCCCGTTTTTATGTTTGTACTCGGTAAACTTTGATCTCTTTGTGTAAAGTTTACATCTTGAATATAAAATGCCCATTATTGAACCATCCTTCTGAGTATAATTATTTTTTTATTATAATAATTCATTTAAGTTTAAATTTGTCAACATCCTTCAGGTTTAGTTTGCAATGCAGCACCACCCGAGGAAGACACTGTGTGTCAACAATTGTAATGGGATTTTACCTCAATAAAGTTGAAATTAAGTAATATTACTTAAATAATATTATTCATTATTTCATTGAAATAATTTCTAATTTGAACATATAATAGGGAAAATTTTCAGATAAATACGATTTTAAATGAGAAATATTTATTATTTTACCTGAACTTAGTAATGGGTGTTAAATTCTTTATTTATAATTAGGAACATCTATTTTAAGCTTAATCAGTTAACCAATATTTCATACTATTTTATTACCTCTTCCCAAATTAAACAAAAAAAAAACTTTTAAAATACTGAAAGGAACATTCCTAGATCTAAACTTTTATTTTTCGGTCATCTTCATCTTCAGTCATCTTCTCAACAAAGGCGTGATTATATCAAACAGTTCTCCATACCTGTAAGAAGAATTCGGGGCACAATACTTCTCTATTCGATCTGAATCTTACACATATAACGAAACAGTTCACCATAGACAACAACTAGAAAAAGAAAACAAATCCTTATCCCCAAATCATCTTTTGTATCGCGTACCTATGTAGGCATCTATTGTAATGTTTTTATACCTGAGACCCCATCATCATCAATACGGCGAGGCAAGAAAGATAGAAGAAGAAATCCAATTCCAAAGCAGCAGCGACGATTAGAACGTCGGTCCTTGTGTTATATAGTTTGTCTCGTTCTAACAGCCGTGTTAGTGAAGGAAAACTTATGATTGCAGAGACCGAATGTCTGAACTGGTCTGAACCGCAATTCTGTGTTACCCACCGATACAAGAAGCAAGAGAAAATAAATGGACAGTGTGTAAAACCCTAAGTCGGTTATATTTACTGAACGATAGCCCGGTGTGACAGGCTTGGGAAAGAATGCATGCTGCGCGTCGAGCCTTATGCAATATTTATTGAGCTCTCGGATCGCTTGACCGGGAATATTGTTTTTTCCTTCTATCTCCGTTTCTCCCTGTTTTTTTTTTCTGTTTTCCGCTTTACATTTTATTTTTTAATTAAATTTTCCACTCTATATTTTGCTTAGCTCCCCAGTTATAGGTTATTATCACTAATAAAAAAGAAATTTTGTTTTGAATTATAAATTTGCATAATAATATAATCATAATCTACAAGCGGAATCAAGTTCTTGAATATTTCAATTTTACCCCAAGTTTAATTTTTTGCAAACCGATATATTAACAGAAAATTATATTTCGGGTCATGTTTTAAGCCGGCACACGACACGCCCTATAGTGGTAGATTGGGGATGTCACCAATTCTAAGGCCCGTACGACACGATGCGAAATTTTGCAATAAATTCACATGTAAATTTTTGTAAAAATTTTCTTGAAAAATATTCGAATAATTTTCATAGTCTTTCGATATTGTTGTACGAGCGTGTATGACCACCCATGCATATTGTGTAAATTTGGTGTTATTATCGTGGTAAATGTTGGTGGTCCTTGGTAAATTAAATTGTTAAATTCTTTGATTAGTTGATCAGGTGTATACTTACTAAATTTATAACATAATTCTTTTCAATAATTTAGTCAAAAAGTTAAACAAAATAATTAGAGCTCTAGACGACATACGCCTTTGTAAATGTAGGTTATGCTCACAGCCTCTGATTATCACAACATTGAACATGTGTTAACCTTGCACTTATATCCTTTTGCGCACTTTTCCACGCAAACTTGGCAAAAAATTTAGAACCGATTCTAAATAATTTCGCCGCTAAGTTTTGCAGAAAATTTAGCACGTATTCAGGCGCGGCTCGTGATGACGTATTTGGGAGGACGCGTGCAATGATGCGAGTGCTTCGTGTATTCTCGTGTACTAACTGTAGCGTTTTCTTAGTAAACACCGAAAACACACGAGGCACTCGCATCATTGTACGTACGCGCCCTCCCAAATACGTCATCACGAGCCGTCCCTGCACGTATTGTTTTATTTTACACGTTGCGAAATTTGCATGTAAATTTTAATAAAAATTTACATGCAAAATTTCGCATCATGTCATACGGCCTTAAGATTTTAGAAATAGGTGAAATAGATGAAATGATGAAAGAATGTGGTTCCTTGGTCAGATCTGCAATATAACATAACATACACTCCGCAAAAAAATTATGGAATCACCAAATTTTTTTTGAAAATTTGTAATTTTTCAAAATTTTATGTTCTATATCTAAGAAGTGGACAAACACATTAGAAACAGAACAAAATGCAATCGAAAACCAAGGACCGCAACTTGATAAACAAAATAATTGAAAATCTAACACCAACCTTGGCTCCGTATTATGGCTGCCATCCGCCTAGGCAAAGACTCAATAAGACCTCTGATGTAGTCTTAACCCACCTGGTTCCATTATTCAATGACCGCTGCTTCTAGCTCTGCTAGCGTTCTTGGTGGAACTTATCTGGTTCGTAGTGCACACCAAATGTGGCTCCAGACATGCTCTATTGGATTCATGTCCGGGCTTCTAGTTGGGCACTTCAAAACATATGTCAACTTCATTTAGGTAATTTTGTATTATGTTGGCGATGTGGGGGCAAACGTTATCAGGCATTAAATGGAAATTCGGGCCTAGGTAAAGTGCAAATGGAACCACAAGATAATCCTAACGTATCTATCTGTGGTTATAAAGCCATTATGAATAACCTCCAACTCCGTCTTAGCCTCGGAAAATACACCTTCCCATATCATAATCGAACCACCTCCGAAATTTGTTGTTTTCCTGAAGTTACATTCACTGAAGCGCTCACCATCTCGTCTACATACTGACAGGCATCTATCTGATGAGAACAGGCAATACATAGACTCGTCTGTGAACAGAATGTTAGCCCAATCTTCAGCGGTCCAATCACGATAATCTCTCGCAATTGTAATTTATGAAATCAGTGTTCTCTAGTATAAGGCCTTTGGTCAGTATTCTTGCACGTATTCCTTGTTCTTTAAGTTGGTTCCTTACCGTCTGAGAGGTAACACTTGCATTTCGAACGGTAAGCAGCTCGTTTTTTTATCTGTCTTGCAGTGCAATGCCTTAATCGCAAGGTTGTAAGTCGTAAAAAGCGATCGTTTATGGCTGCAGTTGACCGCTTCCTACCTTGTCCTGGTTGTTTCTCTATACCTGCGCACCAGTTTTGAAATTGTCGATTGTCGGACACGTAACACCCTATCAACATATCTTTGACTCCTACCATCGTTAATTAACTAAATGGCTTGGACAATTTCTTCATGACTCAAATTACGCGTATTGCGTATTGGGGGACCGTCACTCATCTTTACCAAACAAGGCAAGAGGGTTCTACATGGAAATATGTGATAAATGCTAAAAGAAAAAAATTGTGGTTTTAAACTTACCAATTTTTGAAAGAAACGAGAAGATACAAAGCACCTAAAGCTCACGAAATTAGAAAAAAAAATAATTTGAACTCAGTGCGCGACAGTCATAAAACCAAAACAAACAAACACTAATGCCACGATTTACTTTGCAGAGATAATGTGATTCTAATATTTTTTTTTGTGCTGAGTGTACTTAAGATAATTTAAAATGGAATGGAGTTACAGTTACAGGAGTATTATTCATAGACTTTATTATTTTTACTTTAACTAGTAACGGGTGTTCATTTGAAAAGTCAATCTAGTAGCATGTGATTTAATGAGAACATTTTGAAGTATGTCGTAAATTAAAATTTACTACTTAACCTACGAAGTCGTATATTTTGACAGTTTCAAATAAATAACAAATAATAGGTATTTATTGAAAACTATAACAAATGTTGAAAATGTTGTCCTTCAAGATCAATGCACTTTAAAATCCTCCGTTCAAAGTTTCTGATGATATTCTGCAACATTACTGGATTGTTATTAATTTCCATGCATTTCTGTTCGATTCTCTGTAGCATATTGTAAAGTTTGTCTTTTCGCGTTCTTAAATAAAACTAACAATAACTTTAGACACGTATATTTTGACAGTTTCATACATACAAATAAATAACAAATGTGATTGACATTGTCAAATGTCATTTGGATTTACGTTTACGGAACAACAAACACATACTAATATATATGCGTCTTATTCTATCAAAATTTCAAAGTAACCTAGATTGACTTTTCAAATGAACACACGTTATATAATGGTATAAAAACCTCTACCTTTATTAACAATAATAGGCACATTACTTTAGAATCAGATTTTTGAATTTTCAAAGAAAATATAGTGTGTTAACTTTTTCGCATCTTTGATGTGAAGACCTATACGCTCATCTAGTAAATACATCATAGATAGTCACTAGATTGCAAATAAACCGGGTTCTAGATATAAATCTCAATATACTGAATGTGAAAATATTTTTTTGTTATAAATTGGCGTATTTAAGGTATGAAAACGTTATTATTTGTCTCCTGTAATACAAAGGTTCATACGCTGTCTTTTTATTTCAAAGACACCCTGTATATTAAGTGCAGGATATAGATTTAAATATTATATTTACAATTTCATCCATACTAATCGTTAATTTACAAGTTAAAACCATATATTACTATATTTAAATTGTAAACGTCTATCCTTATTTTAGAGCCAGTATTTTTGATATTTACAAAATTTTAGTACCCTATGAATTAGACTACTTTCATTTCTACAGTGCTTTTTTTTCTTTTCATAAATTCATGGTCACTGGATATCCCTCAATTAATTCCATTAGGAACAATATTACGATTCTAAAACTTTATACTTAGGTTTGAAACTAATATAGTATAATTAAAAATTAGATTGTTAAACCCTTGTAACGTTTATTATTGCAGTAGGTACAATTTACTGGGAATCGGTAATTTTGGAAATTTCCTGAGTTATATCGTCATCTGGCAGTACAGCTGATATGGCCACTTTTATTAATTATTCAATAGTTGGTTAGGATTAGTAGTAGAATTTGCTTACTTGCTGTATATTTTTGAACAACAAAGAAATATCAGTCTCCCCTCATCAAAACATATTAGTCTTAGTGTAACATCAAGAGACATCAATCTCATATTAGTATGAATATCACATCAAAAGATACCAATCTCACCTTAACACCAAAACACACATCATTATACATAATACCAAAACTTATCAGTCTTATCATAACACAAGAAACATCAGATACAACAGTGTCACCATACATCAAATGAAGACGGTGTTTTCACATCTGCAGAACAACAGTTCATTATCATAGCAGGCGTGTTAATAATTTATCAAATAGTATTAATTTTAGTGTTAATGTATTACGTGTAAGTTTGTAAATAAAGGTGTTACACTGGAGTCCTTCATTTCATGGAAAACTGTCACCGAAGAGTAAATAATTAGTGCGTATACGGCCTTACAATCCATGCGTGGTGAAGTACATAATACACAGGAGCATCCAAATCCATAACGTGTCGACTTGTGCTCAACACCGTGATTCTGTGGAAGAAGAGGAAGGCATGTTCACTTTTTCTTTGTCATATACGGAAGATCCGAATTTAGTGAAATTAAACCAGATTGAAGTCAGATTATGGTAGTTATAGTATGGATGTTTGCCAGTGAATTTTTATTTTGTATTGCTTAGAACATTAATGGAAAAGTTAAAAATCTAATAAAACATTCAACGACCAAATTTACACAACTATACATTTACCAAATACCTATCAAATTCTGGCAGCTACAAACAATACGAAATAAAAATTATAATTGGCAATTATTTTCCTCCAACTTGCATTTTTAATTCTTCACTATGTATGTTAGGCACACATAACCTTGACGTATCACTTATTCATGCGATAAAAAAAGAGACAGACACGTTGTCATATAAGGTAAGAAAGACTACTTTGAATTTTAGATGTGGAACGCCGATAATTTTTCTTTATAACAATATGCATTTGTAGAGCTAATGTAAATACGTAGATCTACAAATGAATATATATGTATATGTATATGTATATATATATATATATATATATACATATATACATATATACATATATACATACATACATACATACATACATACATACATACATATATAGTATATATACATATTTTTAAAGGTTATTGTGTTTCACATTATTACTGAACTTAGAAAATTAAACATACATTATTGGTTTAAATTAGTGCACACATTTCGACTGTTGTATTTCTCATCTGAAAAGAATAGATACGAATGTCCAATCATACGATAAACAACAACCTCTCATTTATTTCCAGTGACAACGGGTCCAGAGACAGTTCATATTTATTTAAGTTTACTGAGATTATTGGATGCAGCTCCAACATATTCCATATTTACTGTGTCTTCTAAGATTCCACAAGGGTTCAATTAAGGCTACCACTATTTTTAATATATATATATATATATATATATATATATATATATATATATATATAATATTTTCGTGACCTTGGTATGATAAGGTAAACTTAATAAGTCGGCGATTAAAGGTCTGGTTCATTACTTCAAAGTATATATATTTAAAACAACCCTACATGTTTCGGCAATGATGCCTTTGTCAAAGGAATAAAAAATACAAATGACAGAACATAAATGTCAAATAATTGTCAATTATTGGACATTTATGTTCTGTCATTTGTATTTTTTATTTCCTTGACAAAGGCATCATTGCCGAAACATGTAGGGTTGTTATAAATATATATACTTTGAAGTAATGAACCAGACCTTTAATCGCCGACTTATTAAGTTTACCTTATATATATATATATATATATATATATATATATATATATAATATAAAATTTTTATTTTAAATTTCTTTGAAAAAGGCACTATGTGTCGAAACATGTAAGATTGTTTTAAATATACATATATATATATATATATATATATATATATATATATATATATATATATATATAAGGTAAACTTAATTAGTCGGCGATTAAAGGTCTGGTTATTACTTCAAAGTGTATATATTTAAAATAATCCTACATGTTTCGGCAATGATGCCTTTGTCAAGGATATAAAAAATAAAACCCAGCTTAGGAAAAAAACGAGCGACGAAAAGCGTCTCTTCCCCATCTTCTACCAGAACGCAGCTTTATTTTTTTATCTCCAGTTTAAAATTAAAATACACCGTAATTATTTAGAATAAATACCTGAATTTATTATTTTCAAAGAAAGTAAATTAAACTGTTCTTGTGGAAACCAAAATTAAACGCCGCTACCAAATTTTTGGGGTTAGGAAATTAAAATCCACCTCTAGACTTACCCTGTTAAAATTAAACTTGGGCCAGCTTAAGATAAGACCCAAAGGCTTCCGGCCCATTTGAATAATCCTGTCTACGATATATTTTAAGTGCAAGTATTGAAAACTTCATATTATAAGATTGTTTAATACCAGTTGAAATGAAGAGCATTAATCACAATATTAATTCAGTATATAATCAAACATATCGTATGGTCTATCTATCCACCTAATTAATTTATTCTCACTGTTGTTTACAAGTAATAAACAGAACAGTTATTTGTGAGTGTTAAATCTAACGTATTAATAATTTCACCTTGTATTTTTTGATAACGCAAATACAATTATCTATATTAAAGAAAATAAAGAACATCTGTTACACCTCCAAAGTCGCTTTATTTATAAATAGTGTTCATTTAAGTTGTATATTTTTATTAATCAGTAAAAGTGTTAATTATACGTTTAAACCGACTTAAATCGTGAATATACATATCAATTCGACAACAAAGAAAAGCACGAGGGAGATATGTTAAAAAATATGTGCATTTATTAGAATTATATGTAAGTACCATTTTTATATTCTGTAATAATTATTAAATGTACGAAGTTTGATAAACTCACAGCTAAACATATCCATAATCTGATTTCAGGTCTGGTTTACTTTGATATATATATATATATATATATATATATATATATATAAATATAGTATTTTCGTGACCTTGGTATGATAAGGTAAACTTAATTAGTCGGCGATTAAAGGTCTGGTTATTACTTCAAAGTGTATATATTTAAAATAATCCTACATGTTTCGGCAATGATGCCTTTGTCAAGGATATAAAAAATATATATATTTTTTATATCCTTGACAAAGGCATCATTGCCGAAACATGTAGGATTATTTTAAATATATACACTTTGAAGTAATAACCAGACCTTTAATCGCCGACTAATTAAGTTTACCTTATATATATATATATATATATATATATATATATATATATATATATATATATATATATATATATATATATATGTATATTTAAAACAATCTTACATGTTTCGACACATAGTGCCTTTTTCAAAGAAATTTAAAATAAAAATTTTATATTATATATATATATATATATATATATATATATATATATAAGGTAAACTTAATAAGTCGGCGATTAAAGGTCTGGTTCATTACTTCAAAGTATATATATTTAAAACAACCCTACATGTTTCGGCAATGATGCCTTTGTCAAGGAAATAAAAAATACAAATGACAGAACATAAATGTCCAATAATTGACAATTATTTGACATATACATATATATATATATATATATACATATATACATATATACATACATACATACATACATACATACATACATACATACATACATACATACATACATACATACATATATAGTATATATACATATTTTTAAAGGTTATTGTGTTTCACATTATTACTGAACTTAGAAAATTAAACATACATTATTGGTTTAAATTAGTGCACACATTTCGACTGTTGTATTTCTCATCTGAAAAGAATAGATACGAATGTCCAATCATACGATAAACAACAACCTCTCATTTATTTCCAGTGACAACGGGTCCAGAGACAGTTCATATTTATTTAAGTTTACTGAGATTATTGGATGCAGCTCCAACATATTCCATATTTACTGTGTCTTCTAAGATTCCACAAGGGTTCAATTAAGGCTACCACTATTTTTAATATATATATATATATATATATATATATATATATATATATATAATATTTTCGTGACCTTGGTATGATAAGGTAAACTTAATAAGTCGGCGATTAAAGGTCTGGTTCATTACTTCAAAGTATATATATTTAAAACAACCCTACATGTTTCGGCAATGATGCCTTTGTCAAAGGAATAAAAAATACAAATGACAGAACATAAATGTCAAATAATTGTCAATTATTGGACATTTATGTTCTGTCATTTGTATTTTTTATTTCCTTGACAAAGGCATCATTACCGAAACATGTAGGGTTGTTTTAAATATATATACTTTGAAGTAATGAACCAGACCTTTAATCGCCGACTTATTAAGTTTACCTTATATATATATATATATATATATATAATATAAAATTTTTATTTTAAATTTCTTTGAAAAAGGCACTATGTGTCGAAACATGTAAGATTGTTTTAAATATACATATATATATATATATATATATATATATATATATATATATATATATATATATATATATATATATAAGGTAAACTTAATTAGTCGGCGATTAAAGGTCTGGTTATTACTTTGTCAAGGATATAAAAAATATATATATTTTTTATATCCTTGACAAAGGCATCATTGCCGAAACATGTAGGATTATTTTAAATATATACACTTTGAAGTAATAACCAGACCTTTAATCGCCGACTAATTAAGTTTACCTTATCATACCAAGGTCACGAAAATACTATATTTATATATATATATATATATATATATATCAAAGTAAACCAGACCTGAAATCAGATTATGGATATGTTTAGCTGTGAGTTTATCAAACTTCGTACATTTAATAATTATTACAGAATATAAAAATGGTACTTACATATAATTCTAATAAATGCACATATTTTTTAACATATCTCCCTCGTGCTTTTCTTTGTTGTCGAATTGATATGTATATTCACGATTTAAGTCGGTTTAAACGTATAATTAACACTTTTACTGATTAATAAAAATATACAACTTAAATGAACACTATTTATAAATAAAGCGACTTTGGAGGTGTAACAGATGTTCTTTATTTTCTTTAATATAGATAATTGTATTTGCGTTATCAAAAAATACAAGGTGAAATTATTAATACGTTAGATTTAACACTCACAAATAACTGTTCTGTTTATTACTTGTAAACAACAGTGAGAATAAATTAATTAGGTGGATAGATAGACCATACGATATGTTTGATTATATACTGAATTAATATTGTGATTAATGCTCTTCATTTCAGCTGGTATTAAACAATCTTATAATATGAAGTTTTCAATACTTGCACTTAAAATATATCGTAGACAGGATTATTCAAATGGGCCGGAAGCCTTTGGGTCTTATCTTAAGCTGGCCCAAGTTTAATTTTAACAGGGTAAGTCTAGAGGTGGATTTTAATTTCCTAACCCCAAAAATTTGGTAGCGGCGTTTAATTTTGGTTTCCACAAGAACAGTTTAATTTACTTTCTTTGAAAATAATAAATTCAGGTATTTATTCTAAATAATTACGGTGTATTTTAATTTTAAACTGGAGATAAAAAAATAAAGCTGCGTTCTGGTAGAAGATGGGGAAGAGACGCTTTTCGTCGCTCGTTTTTTTCCTAAGCTGGGTTTTAGTCTAATTTTAAGGTGCAATTTTAATATAAATATATTATTTAATGTTGAGTTTAGATGCTAATAGTGGATTTCTGTCACAAGCTCCAAGAACAATTACCATGTCTATGAGTTCCTCCTTCGAAAAATTTATTTTTAGTAAATGAAAGTAAGCTAAAAATAACGGGAACAAAACGGTATATTTGATAGCCAGATCAAAGCAATATGTAATAACTATAATCAACAACTAAATAATTCAAATTGCAATATGTAAGCAGTGATAAAATTGTAACAAATATTAAAACGCGATGATAGCAAAGAGAAACTATAAAAAACGACTTGATGTAGAAATTTTCAGCAGAGATTTGACGTTTCGTAGATTCTTAGTCGTTGTTTGAAAATCATGGCCATCTAATCACATTAGGTGTCCCGCATATTGAATAGTATTAACGATATTTCCCATAAAATGGAATATCGTTGAAAATACTGTAAATAAACTGTAAATAGTATTACATTATTGGTACCATTTTGAGGGTAATTTTGCAGGGAATTTGCTGACAATATCGAAAAATATAGGTTCCATTTAAAAAAATCGAAGCGTTTGGATTTATATAAATGTGGCACACCCTATATATATTTTTACATTATACCATTTAAATCATATAAAGTGTTAGACCACAAATTGATATTCAAAGAATAATTCGATATACAATGTCCATCTTCAGTCTGCGTCTTAAAACGTCAGACGCTGCAACTGTAAAATTTTTGATAAAAATTTCAACATAACCAAATCTAGTTGTCGAAAGTGCACATAACCATATATCACTGCAAAGGTAATTTAGGTGGCTATTGAAATAATTTCTACAAATATAGCCATCTTTTTAAATTGCAAAGTCTGAAGGTGGGTGCAGGAATTTGTAACACCCTGTTTATTCGTAAATAATTTTACAATATCCGCTGTGATATACTATATACGTAAAAAAATTCTCACTTTCCTATCTTTGTTAGTTTTCACACCAAACTCCGCTGACACACTATTGGCGCGGAGTTAGGGTGGTCTGAAATGTTTCCAACCTAACAAAGATACAAGACATTTTTTCCTAAAATTTATTTTTATTTTTCTATATAGTCTCCTTGTAAATCTACACAGTTCTCCCAGCGATGCTGCCATCTCTTCAACTCGTCCAAATAGTACTCGGCGTCTTTCTCTGCAAAATAATTGTTTGCGAAGGTGATGGCCTCCTCATTTGACGAAAATCTCTGTCCTACGAGCGCAATTTTGAGATTAGGGAACAAAAATAAGTCGCTTGCGGCTATATCTGGTGAGTAAGGAGGGTGGTTAAGCAGTTCAATTCGCCATGGCAACCGCTGAGGTGTGAGACGACGCCATTGTCTTGTTGAAACAATTTTTTTTTCTGCATGTCCGCTTTTCTGCATTCAGCTTGTAATGATGCGTAGTATGCTTCTGTAATGGTTTTTCCTGTTTGAAGATAATCGATTAAGATAACTCCATTACTATCCCAAAAAAAAACAGTCGCCATCACTTCCTCAGCCGAAGAAACAGTTTTTGCTTTTTTTGGAGCCGATTTCCCCTTCGCAGTCCACTGTTTTGACTAAACTGCGCGAACAGAGGGTTGTAAATGTTCATTCGAACACGTTTTTGGTCTAATGTTAGCAAGCGCGGCACCCAGCGCGCGGACAGCTTTCTCATGCCAAACACCATTTAGCACCATTTGGTGAACTTAAGCGTCAGTAGTTACAGTTTTTGGACATCCCGAACGCTCATCGTCTCTCAAGCTGATACGGCCACGTTTAGACTCCGCTGCCCAAAATTTCACCGTGGTAAATGATCGTTCAGAGTCCCCGTTCACAGCGTCCAACTCATCTTTAATTTGCGTAGGCGTATTGCCTTCTATAAACAAATATTTAATGATGGCTCAATACTCGATTTTTTAATTTTCATAAAAACACTCACATCAACTCACTCAAATGATTGTCAAACAACAACTGCTCGTCCAAATATATCAGACCGTCTTGGTATATATTCTTTTTTTTCTTATGGGTTCTCTTAAGTATAAATGGTGTAAGTTTTTTCTTGGAATTCGGCTTAATAAAACATTATTTAAATAAATACACTCATTTAACGTTACGATATTTTATTGTCTTCTTCAGAAAAAAAATATTGTTCATTATATAGTTGATGGGTAGATAATTTATGCAAGTGTAAAATTTTAGATAATAATACAGTAATTAATATAAGTTTTGCCATACTTAAAATTTTAACGCTTCATTTTCACAATTTTATCTTTTTTTTTACTATAGTCATAACAAATTATGTATGTGATGTATTTACATAGATTTATAAACTAGAGTTATTGTTAAGACCAACCTACCATTATCTTGAAAAAAACCTTTCGGAAAACCTTTAGGAATCATTAAAGGACATCAAAGGAACTAATCTGCCTTTTAAACTAATGGGGGAAACGTACTGTCAGCCAAAAAAATAATAATAAACAATTTAGCTAACTTTATAGCATAAATACTTTAAAGTGATATTTAAGTTAAACATTGGCACGTATAAATACCACGATTATCCAAAATTTGGCGTGTTTTGGATGTTTTTGATTGATAATATACCTACATTACATTCAACATTCAAGCTTATTTTTTTTTTTTTTGCTAAGAGTACTCGTCCTCCCATCAGTTTATAAGACAAATTAGTTCCTTTCAAGTCCTTTAATGATTCCAAAGGTTTTTTTCAAGATAATAATAATAATTATTATTGCCGAATAGATAATTCCATTTCTAGGACAAATACAAAAACAAAAAGAAAAAAAATAGAAGAAAGAAACAGATGTGTGTTAAATTATATAAAAAACAAAATATAAATGTATGAAATAAAATAGGTAAATATATTAATAAACTAAAACAAAATTTATTCTAAACACCTCCCGTAAAAATGACACTGTAAATAATATCCGCACATAATGGTACATAAAATTAATTGGAGCTCTTAGCAGTGCGTTAGTGTCTAGCTCTTGATGGGTAAAAAGTAGGATTGGATCTTGCGTTATTCGAGGCACGTGAAAACTACAGTTTAATATTTCGGGTGAGTCAATTCAACCATCAATTAACCTACACATAAATCGCGCAGTATTAACCTCTCGACGATGTTTTAAAGATTATGTCTGTCTAGAAGGCGGTTGTAGTCAGTATCTCTTTCGGGATATCTACCATCACATCTGTAGGAAAGGTATTTCAGAAATCTCCTCTGAGCGCGTTCAAGTAAGGAGTCATGCGTTGAGTAATAAGGAGACCATATTACCGAAGTATACTCCAATCTACTCAAAACAAAAGCCTGGTACAGTGATTTCAGAACAGTTAGATCCCGAAAGTGACTGGTAGACCTCATAGCAAAGCCCAACATCCTAGAAGCAGACGAGATGATATCCGAAGGGTGTAAGTTAAAGGACATATCCGAGTCGAATTTGACTCAAAGATCACTGAAGGAGTTCCTTTTCACTAATTTTTGGCCACCAATACTGTATGGTGACTCTACTTTATTAATTTTACGCGTGTAAGATGCAACGCAGCATTTGTTCACTTTAATCTTTATCTTGTTTTTATTACACCAATCCACAAGCACATTAATATTATCTTACAAGATACGGGAGTTTCGAAGGATCTTAACAATAGCCTAAACTAGAAATGAAAACGCACTTAATTTCAAAAGGCATAGTGCATATACACGAAGTGGAGTTATAAAATAGACAGATGCTACTACAGACGAACTACGGATACCTCAAAGTCGTACGGTCAATAGATGTTAACGTGAACCCTTCTCTTTCGATTGCCATCCCTCCCATGTCTGTAGACATAGTAATCTGGCCATTTCCTTGGTTTGTATAGGATCTTTCTTTGTTTTGCCGGAAAACGATAAATGCTTTAATAGAGCAACGAATCGGCGTGAAATTTCGATCGTTGCATGTGTACATGTGTACGTTCGATATGATTTATATTTACGTATTCCAATTAAGTGAAGCAGGTAGATTGTTACTAAATTACGAAGGTTGCGGACGTAAAAGGCTCCGTAGAGTACACATCTTAATTTTTAATAATTCACTTACAGAATAAAAGTATAAATTTTTAACAGCTGACATTTTAGTAGGTAAATATATTGAAGTTATTGAACCTTTAGCATACGAAGCTGTTTAAACAATATTATCTTGTAGTTTTTATAACATCGACAGCTGGTACGTATATAACATGTGTAAGTTGAATAGAGGTATTATTTACAGACATTTTGAATTCATAGGCGGCACATAATGCTATTTTCACCGGGTTTTTAATTTTGAAGTTCGCATCGTAATTAACTTATTGACTCAATTGTTTGTATTTATATTCTGTATAACTGCATCTTTCCATTTTTCATACGTTATCTTTTACTTTTAAGGACACCTGTATATGCAATAATGCCAAGGAACACTACTCTGCTTCTATTGTTACCCCTAAGCCTTCATATTGATGAAAATATGGATGAATACACAACGAATTCAAACAGACTGTATACAGACTGTCCCGTAAAAAAACGCCAACATTCATAATTCCGTTATTTATTGTCCGGTTTTATTTAAACAAAAAGTAAATTTAATAGCATCAAAAACACTATAAGATAGCAGTGCTTTATTTGTTTTCAATTGTTTTCATTAATGTCAAACGACAGTCAAGTTTTTTATGTTAAATGGCAACATATATATTTTTGGCTATATTCGGATTGGATTTTTTTTTCTGAATTTAACGATGTATAACATGTTTATTTTTGATAAACGTTTATTGCAAAAAAAAAAACTTTATAAATTTCATCTTTGTCTTCCATTATTTATAAATATTCGAATGTGTCATGAAACATTTGAAATGTAAGTATTATAAATATTATTATAAGAAACAAAACACTTTACAATAAATGTTGAAATTGCCCGCCACCTTGTTTAACACATATCGCACATCCTAATTACTCCAAAGGTCGCATTTAAAAGACAAGCGGCAGGTACTTCTTGACAAGTGTTAGTAAGTCTTTGTCTTAAAATGTCAACATTTTCTGGAGTTATTAAATAAACTCGATCTTGTAGATAAGCCCACAACCAAAAATCGAGGGGCGTAAGATCCGGTGAACGCGCAGGCCACTCGATAGGACCGGATGTTCCTATCCACCTATTTCCAAATTGGGTGTTCAACAAATCAGTATTTACTCTGGCGTTGTGCGCGGGAGCCCCATCTTGTTGAAGAAATATTCTATTTTCAAAGACGTTTCAACGTAAATGTTTGGTGTGGCATTTTAGGTGATCAATTAATTGGGCCATTTTTCATAGATGGTTGCTTAAATCAAGAAAAATACTACACTTTGTTACACGAAAATCTCCAAAACTTTTTAGATGAATTACCTTTGGCAAATTTGAATAGAATATTTTTTCAACAAGATGGGGCTCCCGCGCACAACGCCAGAGTAAATACTGATTTGTTGAACACCCAATTTGGAAATAGGTGGATAGGAACATCCGGTCCTATCGAGTGGCCTGCGCGTTCACCGGATTTTACGCCCCTCGATTTTTGGTTGTGGGCTTATCTACAAGATCGAGTTTATTTAACAACTGCAGAAAATGTTGACATTTTAAGGCAAAGAATTATTAACACTTGTCAAGGAGTACCTGCCGCTTGTCTTTTAAATGCGACCTTTGGAGTAATTAGGAGATGTGCGATATGTGTTGAACAAGGTGGCGGGCAATTTCAACATTTATTGTAAAGTGTTTTGTTTCTTATAATAATATTTATAATACTTACATTTCCAATGTTTCATGACACATTCGAATATTTATAGATAATGGAAGACAAAGATGAAATTTATAAAGTTTTTTTTTTTACAATAAACGTTTATCAAAAATAAACATGTTACACATCGTTGAATTCAGAAAAAAAATCCGATCCGAATATAGCCAAAAATATATATGTTGCCATTTAAAATAAAAAACTTGACTGTCGCATGACATTAATGAAAACAATTGAAAACAAATAAAACACTGCTATCTTATAGTGTTTTTGATGCTATTAAATTTACTTTTTGTTTAAATAAAACCGGACAATAAATAACGGAATTATGAATGTTGGCGTTTTTTACGGGACAGTCTGTATATACCACTGGCAAATAGTTTAAAATGAAATAATCGTTTTATTACGTTATTTTCCTTGCTAAAACTAATTGATAAGTAAAAAAAAAATAGAGAAATATTTTTAACTGAAATTACATATGCGCCATTTAACAAAATAATTACTTATTATTATTATAGCGGTAATCGATTTAATTTTGTTAACGTAACTTAAAGTGCATAACACCATAGCTTTTCGCAACCTGTTACGTGTTCATCCTGTGTTGATTTTGAAATTTTAAGCAGTTGAGTCATTTGGTTGAAGAGTAATTACAATAAAACCAACAAAGCGTGGAATTATATAAAAGAACTAAGATACCTAATATTCGTATAGTCGCGAACCAAAGAAATGTCCGCGCATAGAAATATGTAATACCTAACTTCTATATGATCGTTAAAACTCTGTTGGGATCCGATATTTCTTCTGTTCGTAACTGTACATACATTAGTGTAGTTATCGTTCTTTATAGTTTGAGGAAATGAATATAATATCCCACTGACTGTATAGAATAATTGTATATTAAGAAATTAGAAAGTGTGTAGAATACGCGGAGTTGTTGAGTTAGTTCCTTTAATAAACGCTGCAATGTTTAAAATATATAATTATGAGTGGAAATAATATAGAATTTTTGTAAAATATTAAAGAAATTTTATTTAAATATAAAAATTTAAAACTATAGTGTAGAATTTCTTTATCGTTACGGTCTAATTTTTGGTAGAAGTATTTACAAAATTTTAGCAATCGGAGTTGTAAAGGAAGATTTCTATCAGTGGCAGCTCTGCTGAGTTTGATTTTTGACGTTTATGCTTGTCTGTGCCTACCATTTTATTATAGGACGACACGCGTTTCAACAATTATTCATACAAATTATTCAGATGTTTTATCAAAATTTACAACTTCAATTTTCGGTCATTATAATCCTCCAAGTAGAAAATTGCTGTTTGACACTAGGAATTATAAAAAAATACGTAAAAGCCTTTTAAGAATTCATTAAAAGATTTTAAACTTGGAAATACCAAACAACTGCAAACTCATATCTATCTATCGATGTCACTAATTTGTTTACAAGTAAGTAGCCTTGCAACTTGAACACAATAAAACAAATCCGATAATAATAAGGGAAATTTTAGAAATACATGAAACAAAATTATTTATAATTTTATTATGGGTTTTTCAAACAATATTTTTCAGCTGAAAACCAAGTGAAACCATTATTATACGACATTTTAATAAATTATTTTGAAAAAAAATTTAGCTGCTGGTTTATAATACGTTGCAAATTTATTAACTTACAGATGGAGAACTGAAAACAGTTCACAATTATACTAACAGTATTCACCTTAAAATAAATTTACGATCAAAATACAACCAAATAAGTCAATTAGCTTTTTAGACTTAACTATAACACATAAATTTAACAAATACGAATCCGTAATAAACTACAAACCTACACCTACGTAAATTTACAATACATTACAAATAAACTATCAATAATACATCGATTAATTAACGTATGAGTTACAAAAATTTAATCCTGGAATATACAGAGGCGCTATATCTCGAGAACGGTTCCAACATAAGGAAATGTTTAAATCATTTTGGTTAGATCTTTATTTTTTTTCATATATCAGTTTTCTCCGAATTCAGCGATGAAAATATAGTACGTCTATTTTCCAAAATAGTTTGGGTTTCTTTTGGGTTAATAACGATAAAAAACATTTATTAAATAAGAAACTACATATTTACAAAACCTGTTCAAAGCGTTCACCATTAACTTCCTAGCAGTAATGGATACGTCGAATGAAGCCGCGAATTGTGTTTTCACACCAAATCAAAGGTGTATCGAAAATTTGTTGCTGAATTCGTAATTTGAGATCTTTCTGGCCTATTAACGTAAACCCGATTTTTTAAATACCCCCACAAAAAAAAAATCAGGTGGTGTCAGGTCTGGTGACCTTGCCGGCCATTTGATAGCCCCTCGTCGGCTGATCCATCGGTTTGGGAATGCAGCGTTAAGAAAATTTCTAACGTTAATTAGTGTGCTGGCGCGCAATCTTGCTCGAACCGTATTTCCTGGTTTGATTAAGTTGAGAAATGATATTTTCTGCCAATTTCAAATTGTTATCAATGAAAAATGATCCTACAATATTGTTCGATAGTGAACGACAGTGAAAGACTTCAAAAATTCCATCTTACTACAGCGAATTTAAGAGACTGAAGATTAACCGTAAATTTACAATTTCTTCCGCATACATACTTGAGGGATTTTGAGAAATCAACAAGTAATAACCCACGCGAATTAATCTCCTTAATTCGATCTAAGCAGGGTTCAACTAGAATATCTGGAAAATTGAGTTATAATGATTAAGTGTTTGAAGGTCCACAGTTAATTGTTGACGCTTTTGCAAAAATATTCTCGAGTATGCAAACACAAAGCAGTTTTTCACATATTGATGAATGTAGTATGTAATTACTTATCTTTCTCACTACTACCTGTAACCAAAGATGAGCTGATCAGAATAATGTCAACGCTTCCTGAAAAGAATACGGGTGACGAGGACGAATTTCTAAGTTTTTTAAATTCGCAATGACAGGTTCGCTTTTGCAGCATAACAAGTGTTCATTTGAAAAGTCAATCTAGGTCACTTTGAAACTTCGATAGAATAAGACGCAAATATATTAGTATGTGTTTGTTGTTCCGTAAACGTAAATCCAAATGACATTTGATAATGTCAATCACAAATATCAGTTAGTGCATAAAATAATCGTGCGTCGATTCTGGTTTAAATAAATTGCTTCTCAGTTTTAAAATGGCTTTCACTTTAGAACATAAAATTTTTTTAGTCCAGGCTTATTTTCGAAGTGGTAATAAAATTGATGGTTTATGGGTTTATTCAGTTCAAGATTGCATGATAGAATTTCAGGTTGAGTTTCCACATTTTGTAATAGATTATATACAATTTAAGAATACTTTGGATAGAACTTTAAAACTTTTTTCTCCGTCTTGAATTTTGTTTTGTGGTCGAAGATGCCTCCATTTCCACACCGTTGTTATGTATCTCCCAGGGTTGTGACGTGTTTGAGTCTGATTTAATCGTTCGTTGTTGTGTTTTTTGTACGGTCCTGTGTGTATTGTGTGTGTAAAGTCTGTGTATCAGTCGCTTTTTTGCGTTTAAGTCACGTGTGTTCGTTTGTTGGTCATCATCACATTTTTTGTTTGCGTTTCAGTTGTGTGTGTGTTTAATGCGTTTTGTTGTAAAGTGTTATTATTGTCTGTGTTTGTGTTACGAAGTGTTGTATTTGTTCGTTTGTTGCGTTTGTCGAATGTAGTGTTATTAGCATATTGCCTAAGGCAAGTGCTAATTCGTCAACTGTGTTAAGTTTTGTCGTGTTTTGTCTTTGTGTCCATGGGTTTCTTGTTGGGGGTGGTGCTGGTATGTATTTAGGTTGAGGTGTGGTTTTGTTTGTAGGATTGTTTGGGTTATTAGGACAGTTGATGAATATGGATAAGTGTGGACCACCGCAGTTTGCACACTTTGGTGGTTGTTTTGGTCTTGGTACATAAGTGAGTCGAATGTCCGTCTCCGCATTTCATACATTTGTAATTCACGTTGCAATTCCGTTGGTGATGTCCGAAAGTCTGGCATTTATGACACTGTATTATGTCTGTCCGTTTACGAGTCCGTACGAGTAGGGTTCTATTTTAATTGCAAGTCCGCAGCAGTCGCGTAGGTTGTAAATTGACTTATACTGATTCGTCAGTTCGATTAGTGCCAGTGGTGCGGGAATGCCGTGTTGCCGTTCATTCTCTTAATTTTCAGTGTCGGGTATCCTTGGTCAGTCAAGTCGTCGGTAATTTCGGTGTCAGTAATAAAGGTAGGAATGCCACGCATAACTACCTTTAATGTCTTTTCGCTTCTAAGTTGAAATGTGTAGTATTGTATGTTTTCTTTGTCCAGTATTTGTTTCAGTGTACGGTAGTCATTGTCAGTTTTTGGTTCGATGTGAATACCAGGTTTCACAAGTTTACTTTCTTCAGTGTTAATGTTGTTTGTCTTAAGTATGTGTCGTATGTGTGTCCAATTGTCTTTGTCCGTTACTATTATTGGTGCAATTTTTCGTGGTTTTCGTGTGTCAGTGTTTGTGTTGTGTGTTACGTAGGTTTTGTCACTTACCCTGGGAGTGCTGTTGTTTGAGGTTGACGGTTGTGGAGTGTCTTCTTCCATTTTTTCATCGGCGATGGTTTTTTCAAGTGCGCTGTACGAGTTTTTTATTTGGATCGGTGAACTTTCGTGTTCTGTTTTTTGTTTCTTCGCTGTTTTCTTCGGGATTGTGAACGCGTCGGTGATTATTGTTTCGGTTGTCGGTTTTGTTGAGTTTGTTTCTTCTGTGTGTTCTGTGTTGAATGTAATTTTTGCTATCGGATTGTCGCGATCAACCATAAATATTTGCGATTGATCGCGCAAAAGAAGTTGTATTTTTTCTTCGTCGATGGTTTCTTCAATTATAGTTTTAGCGTCTATTAATTGCTGCTCGGTACATCTTCTCCTGAAGTTTGGTCTCAGATCCAGGTTAGTGATTTCAATAATATTATCTGCTCTTTCTCCGGCCATTTCTTCCGGGTTCGTATTGACGTTGTATTGTCGTAAGTTCTCTCAACTGCGATGTTGCGAGAACAGATATCGCAGTGAGAATGAACTTTTTTCTGAAACTGGTAGTCTCTTAAGAAAATCAGGCAGCGGAGCAGCTAAGAAATGTACATCTCAAGTTGTCAATCGTATTGAAGAAATAATGGAAAATGAACCACAAACATCTGTTCGACGTTTCAGTCAACAAATAAACCTTTCTGTTGGTACAACTCACAAGTTATTAAAAAAAGATATGCAATTTTATCCATACCGTGTCACAGCAGTACAAGAATTGTTAGAAATTGATTACCCACGTAGACTACAGTTTTGTAATTTGTTTGTAAATATGAACAATAATGAAGAACTTTCGCAAAGAGTCATCTTTACTGATGAAGCATGGTTTTATAAAACGGGATACCTAAATTCACAAAATACAATAATTTGTAGTAGTGAATATCCACATGTAATTAATGAAGAATCGCTACATCCAAAGAAAATTGGCGTTTGGGCAGCGATAAGCCAAAGGCGAATCATTGGACCAATATTTTTTTAAGGGAACGTTAACTGCTCAAAGGTACCGTACGGAAATTTTACAACCATTTGTCAATCAGTTGCATGATGAACTTCAAAATGCATATTTCCAACAAGACGGAGCACCTTGTCACTGTACTGCAGAATCTTTGGATTATTTAAGAGAATTTTTTGATGAGCGTATAATTAGTCGAAATACTGAAATTGCCTGGCCTGCTCGTTCATGCCATTTAACACCTTGCGACTTCTTTTTGTGGCCTTATCTAAAAAATAACATATTTCGAACACCTATATTGAATTTGAATGATATGCTACAGAGAATCGAACAGAAATGCATGGAAATTAATAACAATCCAGTAATGTTGCAGAATATCATCAGAAATTTTGAACGGAGGATTTTAAAGTGCATTGATCTTGAAGGACAACATTTTCAACATTTGTTATAGTTTTCAATAAATACCTATTATTTGTTATTTATTTGTATGTATGAAACTCTCAAAATATACGACTTCGTAGGTTAAGTAGTAAATTTTAATTTACGACATACTTCAAAATGTTCTCAGTAAATCACATGCTACTTTTCAAATGAACACTTGTTATATTATTAATGTATCCTTTTATACTGGAACTTCTTCTGATCTGTGGAAGATGGCATGATTAATACCTGTGTATAAGAAAGGTGGTGCTTTATTGCTAAGCTATTATATACCTTTTGCTATTTTATCTAATTTTGCAAAAGTTTTCAAGCATGTCATAGCCAGCACGGGGTTATGCCAGGCAGATCTACAGTAACTAACTTGACTGCCATCACCCACTATATTAATAAAGTTCTTGATTCTCAAGGATAAGTTGGTGCCGATTTTTTAAGTGCTTTCGATACAATAGATTATAGCATCTTTTACTCAAAAAGATGAATTATTTTGGCATGTCTCCTAGCTTCCTACAAATAATTGAAGGTTATTTGTAGATAGATCAAATCAAGTTTTTTAGAATGGGTATAATTCTTACGAATCTTTAAAAACATCTTGTGCACCTCAAGGCTCGAATTTAGCCCCATTATCATTATAATGACGATTTTTGAAATATATCTAGGTTAAAGCGATTATAATTCATTAGTAGAACGTCATGGTTTGCATACCCTTCATGAACGCAGACAGAGAGATCTATCTATATTTTTGTGGAAAGTCAAGTTTATTTAAGGCACCGATGTTAAATTGAAAAAAAGATATTGTAATAAAATTGTAGACATAGAAATTAGGATGAGAGCCATAATTTTAAGTAATTTTTAAATATACAAAGTGTTCCAAAAATATGTAACGTACTAAAATGATACTTTCTTTAATTGATTAATTAATTAAATTGTATTTTTTTACATTTTAGGATTCTTCTCGATAACACGATTTCGACAAACTATAACACTTGAGGTCCTAAATTATTTTTATTTATTAATTGGCAAGGGAAAGAAAATAAAATGGTCATACAAACAAAGTTAAACTTAATTTATGAGATTTTAAAAATGGACGCCAGCTACTTTGTGACAATAAGCCAATCTGTCTGTAAATGCGATTTGCAAAAAAATACTATTAAAAAAAGTATAATTTTAACACGTTACATTTTTTGAACACTGTATATTTAAAAAATACTTCAATATATTTTTTAATTTAACAGATATTTACGTGGTTCCACACATTTGTCCATCACCGTATACATATATACGAGTATACCATATAAAACGGTTACTCCACAGACATAATCAATAATATCCTTGTAAGGTAACACAAATCTTGCATTTAATTTACTCTAAACAAAAAGACAATCAATCATAATCTTAATTTGTGAAGACTGCGGAAAAGCATACGTGCGATAAGCGGGGGAGCACCTTTAAAATTAGAATGAAGGAACAGGAAAGAAGTTATGAGAAAATAAAACAGACTTAACATTCGCCAAACACTGCTTAGAACTTAATGGTAAATTTAATGGGAAGCATAAAACTTATTAGAAAGTTTGGAAACAAATAAATATCAAAATAGCTTAGTTGAGCTTAATTTCAAACGATCAATTAAATTTAAACAACCTTTCTCTCATGAATTTAAAATTGTTATTTATAACCTCCTCTACTTACTTAGTATTAATAATAATATTGAATTTTAGTTTTTATTAATTTAAGGAAGTTATACTATGATGAAGTAGATATTACGAAACTCGATTTTTGGTTATCTTGCTTCTAAGTGTAAAATAAAGTTTCAACAAATATCTTCTTGATAAATTATAGGTAAGTATTATAGTATTAATTTTTTTTGTACGAGGGGTAATAATTGATTTATTGAGAATAAGAAAATCTAGTAGACTGTGAAACACAATCATACAGTGTTTATTTAGAGCATTGATTCCCAAAGTGGTCCAGGTGGACCCCCAGGGATCCACGGGAGACTCGACGGGGGTCTACGTTGGCGTGACAAAAAAATGGGGGTTCACAATTCGTAAGCGGGGGTCCACGAAAATTTATCTGGTTTCGATAGTGAAGAACTAAAATGTTGGCTTGAGTTCACCTATCAATGTAGGCAGATAATATTTTAAGAAGCTCAGCGACTGTTACTTGAAAAAACTTGCATATTCCATATTCAGTACAACGTGTCGAGACTTGCAAAGCCCTGCCGCTGGCGCCGTCCGCAATGCTTGTTCAGACATGCAAAGGGACGAAGTACGACTTGTGGTGTGTGTGCTTGCAATCTTGCACGATGTTGTTTGGTTCTTAACCAATATAAATACGAATGCCACGGATAAACGTTACGCATTTGTTTCCCGAATTTCGAAAAGAAAAGTAAAGTAAAGTGAATCGATGTTAGTGTATGCCACTGTCGGAAAAGTAAGTACTTTCCTGCCTATTTGTTTTACATACTTTTATTTTATTTATTATTTATCTATTTATTTTACAATTTATTGTACACGTAAGTAAACAAAAAATGGACAAATTACAAAAAAATACGTAAGTACAAAAGGTGAGGCTTATTCCTAAAAGAAATCTCTTCCAACCCACCTACGATAGGAGATATATTTATGTTGTAATAAGTATATTTGTAATGTTTGCGTGTAGTAGGTACGTATTAAAAATTAAATACTGAACAGAGCCATTATATTATTTATATCTTCCATAAAAGAACAGAAAGCCGAGAAAGGTTGAACTTCTTGTCTCTACTTGATTAGTAATTTTTTTATTACCCGACTGTGTGGTGGTTCACTAATAATTAAATATATTTTCATAAATTGTACGTGTCTTTATATACTACATACTCGTAACGTGCATCAAAGTAATAAATAAATAATTAAAATCGCGAAGTTTTGATATCAAAATATTATTTACAAGTATTTTCTATCGAATTTACAGAAATATATTAAAATATAATTAATGAAAAAATGTTTTACATTACATTAAAATCGGTTCAGCCGTTTTCATAAAACTCAATAATTGATCTTAGCGATTTATTGCTTTTAATAATTAGAATCAGTTTGCCGCCGGTACTTTGTTTATTTCAATGCAATAATCAATTAATCCTGTTAAAATAGCCATATCCTGTTAAGTAAGACCGCCTTAAGATTACTACAACAAAGTTTGTTTTTATTTACAGGTAGGTATCTGATACGAAACATGGCTGAATCTAAGAAGAAATGTCGACAGTACAGGGTTGATTATTTCAAATTTGGTTTTCTTCCATCAAAGGCAGACAAGGCGATTGCCCATATGCCTTTTATGCAACAAAGTTTGAGCAATGACTCTATGAAACCATCGAAGCTCGAAGATCATCTAAGAGAGTGTCATCCTGATAAAATAGGTAAAGATTTGAAATATTTTCAAACATTGAAGGAAAAATATGAAAAGAGACCCACCGTGCACAGTATGTTCGCTTAAACGTCGGAAAGTAACGATGATGGCTTGCGGGCATCTTACAATATCTCATTACTTATAGCGATATCTGGAAAATCGCACACCATTGGAGAACAGTTAATTTTACCCGCTGTTGAAGAGGTTTTAAAAACTGTTCTGCACAAATCTCCATTTGACATACTCAAAAGAATTCCTTTGAGTAACAACACTGTACAAAGACGTATTGATGAAATGAGCTCTGATATTGAAAGTTTCTTGTGTAATTATCTGCAAACAACTCATTTTTCTATTCAACTGGACGAGTCAACTTTACCTGGTAATGAAGCATTATTATTGGCATATGTTCGATTTGTTATGGATGAAGAAATTCATGAAGAGCTACTATTCGCGAAAACTTTGTAGACGGACACTAAAGGTTAATCAATATTTAATGTCCTGAGTGATTTTTTTTAAGGAAAAATCGATTCCATTCACAAACGTTATTTTGGTGGCAACAGATGGAGCTCCTGCCATGGCCGGGCGATGTAGTGGGTTTATAAGCCATCTTAAAAGAATTATACCAGAGGTAACTGCAATTCACTGTGTCATCCACCGACAACACCTAGTAGCGAAAAATTTGAGTGCTAAATTGCACCAATCGCTTCAATTTGTGATTAATGCAGTTAACAAAATAAGAAGCAATGCATTTAATACGCGTTTATTTGCACAATTGTGCGATGAAAATGATGAAGACTTCCAACGATTGCTCTTACATACTGAAGTACGCTGGTTGTCGAAAGGTGCATGTTTAACAAGATTTTTCTCACTTTTTGAATCAGTTTTAGAGTTTTTGGAAAGTAAAGATCCAGATTTAAAAAAAAACCTGATCAATTTGAAAGCAGACATCGCGTATTTGACAGATTTGTTCAAAAAATTTAATGACATTAACTTACAATTACAAGGCGACAGCCTCAATTTAATAAAAACAAAGGGTGTAATTTCAGCTTTTCTTGGAAAATTGAAATTTATGAAGCAAAATATTAGTCGGCGCGAATTTTCCCAATTTTCAAACGTGTCACAGGTAGAATGCCTTGATGAGGATATTCACACATACGTTCAACATTTAATTGCCCTGCCTGATGACTTTAAAATCAGATTTGAAGATATTCTGACGATGGAAATACCACCATGGATCATAAATCCACTTGATGAAACGGAAGTGGAGGATGTGATATTACAAGAGGAGCTACTCGAGCTTAGCACTAATGAGGAACTGAAGGTGAAATTTAAAAGAGGGTATCAAACATTTTGGCTGCAGGCAGAAATACCCGAAAAATGTCCTGGACTGTGGGGAATTGCGAGAAAGCTTTTGAAAGCGTTTCCCTCGTCATATCTTGTCGAGAAAAGTTTTAGTGTCGTTACAAACCTTTAAACAAAAAAAAAAGGAGTAGATTGAATATCACAGAACGAGGAGATTTGCAAATTTCTAACAAAACTGAAGCCAAATATTGATAATTTGCTGTCAATCCATCAAGTACAGGGTTATTCATTATAAATGTCCCAGCTCTTACCTCAGTTATTATTGCATAAACAAAAATTTTTAAAATAAAAGTTGTATGGTTATAGACTAATTTTATTATAGCGTTAACAAAAGTACAGTGGCGTGCGTAGTTTAGGGGACACAAAAAATAATTGGTTTTTTTAAATGAGACAGCCTGTATATTATTAAATTTTTGAAAAGATCTTTTTCTTCTGATTTCAAAAATATACCATATCATACCCCTGTCTTTCACCGTTCTTATGTTATTAAAGGATAAATATAGTAAATTAAACTAGTTACTATAAATATTGAAAAGTTAATATCATCAAAGAAAGCTATGAAAATCACAACTGTCATGTTTATTAAATGTCATTTCTTTATTGAAACATTCAAAATGGTTTACAGTGTAGCAGAAACAATTCAAATATAGAAAATAACAAAGATAAACCTGCAGCGCAAAGAGCATACAGGGAGTTGTATCCAAATCGTCCAACACCCGCAGACAATACGTTCAGACGTATTTACCAACAGGTAAATAATACCGGTAGTTTTAATAGAAAAAGGCGAGTAGTTCATGCAAACAACGAAGATCAATTAGATGTACTGCTTTATTTCGACGGTAAGCCCTCTTATAGGTATTCTTGAAAAGTTAAACACTATATTATTTTAGAAAATTCTGAATGTAGTATAAATAATGCAGCAGCTCATTTAAATATAAGTTACTCTAAAATACAACGTACGTTGAAAACTAACAACTACAAACCATATAAAATTTTACCCGTACAACTTTTGACAGAGGCTCATAAAAGGAAAAGGTTAGAGTTTTGCCGCCAAATGATCTAAAAGTTATATGAAGATCCTGATTATTTGACTAAAATATTATGGACCGATGAATCATGCTTTTCTACGGCTGGAGTTTTTAATAGGAAAAATCGTAGGTCATGGAAAAAAAAGGAGAATAGGAAAAGATTGATAAAACCAATAAAAATATCAGGAAGAAAAACTCTTAGTGTATGGTGTGAAATTTTCAGAAACAAAATTGTTGGACCCATATTTTATGATTTCAATTTAACTGGAGTTACCTATCTGGAAATGATTCTTCCTGAAGTTGAAAATATTCTTGTAGAGAATTTTCCAGACGTTCAACTTCAGGATATGATTTGGATGCAGGATGGGGCAACGCCGCATAATGTCCTACCTGTTAAAGAGCATTTGAACAATGTATTTCAAGTGTGGATAGGAAATAATGGAACCATATTATGGCCTCCTAACAGTCCGGATCTATCCCATATGGACTCATATTTTTGGGGGTTTTTAAAAGACATAATATATAATAATAATGACTGTATTCAAGTCATGAAAGACCGAATTCAATTAGAAAAAAATAATCTAAATGTAAACAATCAAGCCATTTCTGATGCAATTCAAAATATAATTAGACGTTTAGAATTATGTATTGAAAATAATGGTGGACACTTCGAACAACTTTTATAAGTTATTATTTATTTATAGTTGTAAAGTTATCTTTGTTATATTCGTTTTATAGGTATTATTTGTAATTTTAATTAAATGTTGACCAAAACTCATTTGTAGATATACCTAAAACTTTTATTTAATAACTTAAGAACGGTGTGAGACAGGGGTATGATATGGTATATTTTTGAAATCAGAAGAAAAAGATCTTTTCAAAAATTTAATAATATACAGGGTGTCTCATTTAAAAAAAACAATTATTTTTTGTGTCCCCTAAACTACGCACGCCACTGTACTTTTGTTAACGTTATAATAAAATTAGTTTATAACCACACAACTTTTATTTCAAAAATTTTTTTGTTTATGCAATGATAACTATGGTAAGGGCTGGGACATTTATAATGAATAACCCTGTACATCCCTCCCACTAAAATTATGACTATTTTGTGATTGTCATTGTAGAAGTTACGTTACGTTATTAATATTTAATTTTAATTATATTACGACTGTTATCATATTACAATGTAATATTATAACAATAATAATTAATAGTGTAATAATTACATATTTGAATAAATACAGCACAAGGAAATATACTATTTTTCTTTTTATTTTTACCACTCCGAATGGGGAGTTTTCTAAATAAAATATGTGAGGATTGATTGGTTTCTTGTGCTGTGAGTAGATGTCAAAGGAGTAAAGTTGGATGGAACCACTTTTTTGATTGGCTAACTTTACTTTTTTGACATCCACTCACAGCACAATCAATTAATTAATTAATTAACCAATAACTCAGCCGTAACGCAAATTTCCATAGTTAGATCCAATCTTCACATTTTTTGTCGAGTTTTGGGAATATCGTAGAAATGTGGCTGCAGGGGGTCCACCGGAACCAGCAAAACTTTCAAAGTGGTCTATGAGAAAAAAATTTTGGGAGCCTCTGATTTAGAGAAACTCTTTATCTGTCATTTGACGTTCTGTTGTTGACGTTACGTTCGTTATAACTTAGCTACTTATTTTTTAAAAGTAAAAGAAAATGTAATTAACCAGAGAACACTTTCGAATTATAATTTATATGATTTTAAAAGAGATTTAAGCGCTTATGAGTGTAAAGAGAGTTTGGATTCAGTTTTTAGTGAACAAGCACCTTCGTCGGCTACAATTTACCGATGCTATAAGGAATTTGAACGAGAAGGATTTTCTGTTCAGCATTAAAAAAGAGCAGGGCGTCCTCCTACGGCTGTTACCGACAAAAACATTGCTACTATTAAAAAAATAATTCAAGAGGACAATAAAACCACTTATGCGGTAATACAGCATCAACTTAAGATTGGCTTCTCAGTTGTTAAAATAATCAAACACGATCACCTGTATTTAAAAAAAATAGTAAGTCGTTTTGTGACGCATTACCTTTCTGACCTCCAAAAAGCAGAGTGTATAAGAATTTGCCATGAAAATTTAAATTTTTTAAATAATGCCGGGCACCAATTTTTTTTTTGTAAATAGTGACAGCTGACGAAACTTATACATATTTCCTTTTTCAACCTTCCAACCCGCCAAGAGAGTCGTGTATCGATTTACGAAGATGAGGAAACTCCTACAATAACAAAGAAGCAGGGAGCTATGAAAAAGTTATGTACGCGGTATTCTTCAGAAGTACGGGCTCAGTAAATGCTAATTTAGATGGACGAAAGAGAGGTACTGACCTGATTTAGCAATGTGTGACTTTTGGCTATTTTTTGGGCTTAAACACAATTTGCGGGGTAAAAGGTTCTCATCTGAAGAAGAGATTGATACCGCAGTTCACGATTATTTTGAAGGTATTCCGAAAGAAGATAAGTTGGGAGCTTTTAAACAGTGGAATGAAAGAATGGTCAATTGTATTATTGCTGAAGGGAAGTACTTTGAGCATATTTAAAATAAAATCTTAGAAAATATTAACTGTTTTTATTCTCAATATTTCAGTTCATCCCTCGTATATACTATTTTTATTCCCAAGTTCCTATACCATGTCTTCTGAATTATGTATATGGAAATAGCAAAAAAATTAACAGTCCCAACAATGCAATCTTTGACTTGACAAATACCCAAAAAACCCTGATCCTTTATAATAATTACTATTATTGTCATTATTAACATTCTTTTTAAAAAGAGACTTCTTTCTATGCCTATAAAATAATCTTTTGCAGTTCGTCCTGTATGAAATTTACAATTTTACGTTCTTCGACTCCTTTTTGATGTTTTAATTATCCCTTATTTTTCATTTATTTTATTTTTTTTAGAGAAATCGACTAGTTTTGTTCTTTCAGTTACTCATATCAACCTTAAAAATAGAACGTAAACAAGAAACCCTAGATTTCTGTCCGAAATCGAAAATACAATATTGAAATTACAGTCTTATACAAATAACCTCAATAAAACTGGTATAGGCTGAGATGAATCTAATAAAAATAGAATCATGCAATTGAATTAAAAACAAATTAATTACTGATTTACAATGAAAGAAATTTAAAATTTATTGAAACATTAATTTTGTAATGCATTTTGTCTACATACAAGGTGCTAAAAAATTGGAGCTTTATTTTTAACTGAAAATAGTACACACATGACAAATTTAAAAAAATGTGAGGAAAGTTGTAAAGTAACCGAGATATTCACACTTGGCGAGCAACACAGGAACACCTCCTAGAGCAAATGTTCGAAGTTACCGCTTCCTGCTTGAATACAAACTTGTGCTCGCCGTATCCACGAGTTATAAACACTCGGATATCTTGACAGCTTATTGTGTCTGCAGCATCTTGCTGACGTTTGGTCAATAATTAAATATTTTCAATTTCATTATCGTTATTGTTCAAATTTTTCATATGTCCCCATACTTAAAAGTCCATCGGGTTAATCGGGTGATGCAATACGCTCATCTCTACCCTATCCATCGGTCACCAAACGTATTATTTAAATGCTCACGCACTTCGTAACTATTATGAGGTGGTGCAAAAACCACATGTGTTAATGCACATTTGAAGAAAGTACTTTTAAATTGTTGCGTAAAAACATTAAATAACTTCTGCTATGTAAACGATGTGGTAAAATAAATAGTCCGATGAAATTACCATTAACAATTTCTGTTGAGTCTATTAAACTGTAAGTGCAAATATCACTGGTACTTTACAACTTTCAACACAATTTTTTTTGCATTTGTCATTACTTTGTTTGTTGTGAGTTAAAAATACAGCTCCAATTTTATTTATCACCCTGTATATGCAATATGTGTGCAAAAATATGTTAAAACTATATATTTAAAATATACCTTCTGAATCCTGCAGCAGGAAAAGGGAACCTAAATCCTGATGGTGCGGCTACTGGTACCGGAACCGGTGCACCACCTTGTACCAGTGGTACTTGACCGGGTACTACAGGCGGTGGAAACGGTACAATAGGATTTCCAACAATACCACTAGGCACTATATTATTTGGCACCATGGTTTGCACTACGGTACCCGGCGGTACTATCGGGTTAGACACAATCGCGTTTGGCAGTACAGGCTGAGGGGGCGATAAATTAGTTACAGCAGAAGCATACGAAGGTGGCATATGACTGTTCAATATATCCGGTAATCTATCGTTTTGTAAGGAATTCCATTGGGTACCATGATCGGCAGTACCATGTCTGTGATTGGTACTATTCACTCTTCGATGATGTCTACGTTCCCTGCGTTCGCGCCGTCTTTGTTCTCTATTATTTCCAGATTCATTTTGATGAGTATTAACAGCAGTTTCGTCTGTTTGTGCTTCCGTCGATGTGAACGTTCTGGTACGTACTTCTGTTAAATTTGCTGATGTTGGTGGCGGTAAAGGCCGTACCGTCTGTGGCGGAATTACTTGGATTTGGGAAGGTACAGGAGGGCTGTGCACTGTCACTTCTGCGGTACTGAATGTGTGCGAATTGATTGGTTGATTATTAGTTGATGGTACAGTAATAGTACCGTTTTGTATCACATTATTTTCGCTGGAATTCTGATATGAAATATGAGTTTGCGTTGATTGTTGAATATTTTGATTTGGAGTACATATCTGTATGTTGTTGGGCGTTTGCGAAGTACTTAGATTATAAGTACTCCCACTAGGGAAGTGTTGTGTTATTATACTACTACCGAATGTTGTTATGGCGCATTGTTGCAAAGTTTGCGGATGAATCTGCATCTGAGTACCGTTGGTAGTACCATAAGATGAATTTGGAAAAGAAAAATTCTGCGGTTGTTGTGATTGTTGCACAGTTTGTGGTGGTAAATTCGCATAATTCTGTACATAATTTGTCGAGGACGTACACGTTGTGTAACTGCAATTATTCGGTGTATTTACAACAGGCATTGCCTGAACTATATTTACATTAGATACGTTTGAATCACCAGTATTAACACATTGTATAGTAGGTACGGAAGACACAACATTCACTGGTACGGCCCTGTAATAATTTACATTTACATTACTGACATTTAGAGGTAACCTTTGCTGTTGTTGCTGCCTTTGTTGTTGTTCGTTCCCAACCATCACTTTCAAATCTAAACCACTTCGACTTTCACCAATTTTTTGTGTACCATGAGGTGGTACCGTTTTCGGAACGGACGCACTACGCATGTGATTAATCGTGTTATGCACATTGCCCGATTCGATGTGAGAATTATGCCTTTGGTGACTTAAAATGGGCACAATGTTAGCGCAATTTACATTATTGTTGTTGTACTTAAACTGGTTCGATTGTATCATATTAATCGGTTCGGAGGCATTACGTGGATGATTCGGAAATAAAACATTTCCAGCAGATCTGTTAGTATTAGAGGATGGAATTGGTCTCGGTAGACCTACAACGTTAACAGAACTCAAGCTGCTCCTCTGAAATCCATTCTCTATAACGGAACGTTGTTGGGATTGTTGCTGCATGTTAACTTGATTCGCAACACCGATTGACAGGTGCTGCTGATTATTTGGCTGTGTCAGAGTTACATTATTATTCGATCTGACTGTTTCGGGTGTTTGCGTCGTCGAATCTTGCCCTAGTGCCGTTGACGAGGTTAAGGGAGTCACATCCTCACTTATTTCCAGCCGCATATCACTCAAACAGGCATCACACTCACAGTAAACGTACGCGGACCGTTCTAACGAGGCGACGGCACCCAAACACCGCACTTCTGGACTAACACCGACCATCAACCTACTTGCGTTGCTTAGTTCTACCGCGTCACGTGACCGGTTCGACTCCCTCCATTGGATAAGCAGGTTTTCGTTCGCCGCCGGGTTGTTAACCATCTCGGTATATAGATGTAGGTCTGAGGCGATGTTGCCGGTCTTCGTGAATTGTTGTGGATGCACAGGTCCATTGTTTGATCTTTCAAGGTCGCGACGAAAAGAGCCATCGCGACTGCTGATAGTGCTGCAAGACGACGAAGAAGCACAAGATGACGCCGAACAACAGGAGGATGCGGATGAACTCGATTGAACGTCCGAGTTTTTATATGCGTTTTGGTATTCATATGGTTGCCAAAGTAAAGAGCTTAACGCTTCTTCGACGTCTTGATGATACGATTTTCTACTCTTGTATTTTTGATTATTACTCGCATATGTTTTTCTTAAATTGTTTTCTTTTCTTAACGCAGTTTTTTCTAAATTTTTAACGTTTAAAGATTCCATTTTTTCATTAACAACGGTATCATTATTTTTTATTTTATTAACATTTTCGTAGATGGGATAGACTTTAGAACAAGTTTTGGAGTCGGAATAGCATTTTCGAAAACGAAATTTTCGATCTTTCCCAGTACTAATAGAACTTGAATCTGATAATTCATACGGAGAAGACGATAATTTTTCATCGAATTTATCTATTGTTTCTTTAATATTTAAGTTGATAATATCTACATTTTCTTTATTTATATCAATTTTTAAACCGAATTTTTCATGTATATTAATAGCTGTATCATCACATTTCGATTTGCCACCTTTAACAATATTGATTACTTCTGCATTACTTACAATTACTTCATTAACACTACTATCATATTTACATTTATCTTTAAAATTAATTATATTTTTATTATCACATATTTCTGATCCTTCATCATTTAAAAAATTATCTCTATCTACTAGTATTTTGTTTACTTCCACGTCAGACCTTTTACTATTCTCCTTACCTAATTTTTTTTTTACTTTATATTTCTCTATATAACCATTTTCGTAATTTATTTCGTCATCCGACATATCATCATTTCCTTTGAAATCATTGCTAGATCTCCTTGTTTTTAAATCTTCGTAACTAATTCCGCGTTTAACGATATTGTTACTGGTACAATCTGAAGAAGACGATTCTCTTTCGAAATGTAAATTTAATTTTTTATCACGAATGCTATGATCGATACTAACGGGAGAAATTTTAGCATTGTTCTCGTTATTAATCTCGCCTTGAACAGTATCATCACGAAAACAAATTGAAGATGACGATTCACTTTTGAAACGTGGCATATCGAGATTATTATCGCAATTTTTACTAATAGGGGAAATTTTATCAACATAATCAGTCTCGTCATCAGTGGAAATGTCACGGGATTCATTTGAAAATGTTGATTTCGTTTCGAAACACCGGAAATTAAGTTCGCAATTGTTGGGATCGACTAGTAAATTTGTAACATTGTTATCGCAAATAGTTTGGTCATCAATTGTATTGTTACGACAGTAACTTGAAGATGATGATTCGCTTTTGAAACGCTGTAAATCGATGTTCCGATTGTTTCTATTATTCTCTCCGTCGTCTAAACATGTTAAATCACATTTGTCATTTAATGCGTCTATCGTTTTCTTATTTAACTCATCCGTCATTTGCGCTACAGCTAACACAGATTCATCTGCTTCAGTACCGAATACGAATGTATTCTCCGATGCGCTTTTATCTCGTGACGTTTTTTCTTCATAGTTAATTTGATGTTTATTCAAAGTTGGCAGACTAGAGGGCCCTGAATAAGTAGAACTTGTTAGAAAATCATCCACAGGTTTCGTTGTTTTACTGTACGTATTTTGAGTTCCTTCACAGTTGTTTTCAACAGTAAATTCTTCAGGCACTTTATTATTATTAATATTATTATTATTGTTCAAGCTCTCCTCAATAAAATTAGATTTATCTAATAACGTGTCTTGTTTACCGACCACGATAGAATTATTATTAGTATTATGAAGACAATTATTGTTATTGTTGGTTAAATTTAATTTCACCTCGTCCTTCGCTTTGTCGGCGGCGACGTCCGTAATTTTCCGAATATCACATTTATTCCGGTGGATGTGTTCGCTTTCCGAGTGTATCCGGCTCGTTATGACGTCTTCCTGTGAATTCCACTGTTCCGGATTACGGTTAGGCGATGCCGTCGCCATGGTCAGCGATCATGGAATCTCCCTTGATGACTGGCACGTGAACCCATGATTGAGAAGTCTGGAAAAGTGGAAAATATTTATTACTATGTGACAGACTGGTCGAATTTAAAATGTTTCTTTTTAAATATTTGTTAGAATTAGCAGAAAGTCATCTAATAAAATTCAATAAATCAAATAAACTATTTTTATTTCTTGGATTTTTATAGAATAAAGTTTGTGTAATTTTATTAATCAAGCAATTGAACAATCGTTTTAATTTCAGTTGTGAATCTTCTTCAGTAATTACGTCATTTGAAAAAGTATTTTAAAGTGAACACAGCTATAATAATTATTATTTTGACATATCGAATATCGTTTTATAAAGCAAAGAAGGAGTGGATCAGTTTTTTTGGCCGCCACGTACCACGGAATTAAAAAAATACAAAAAAGAAAATTCATATATGCATTAAATCTAATTAAAAATGGTTGAAAAATATTAAATTTCGAAATGATCATTACCGAAATACATGACGGTTTTCCAGGTTGAGTTGTTTGCAGTCGCAGTGTGGGCCAAGGAAATTCGGCAAGGCTGCTATACAAATAGAAGGATCAACATAATGACTGATAGTCAGGCGAACATTAAGGTCATCATGAATCCAATTACCAGGACGAAACTGGTTAAACATTGCAAGCAAGTCCTGAATAGATGGACATACTATGTCATTGATATGAGCGCCAGAACATGAGGAGATTAAACGCAATGAGATGGTCGATGGACTGGCCAAGTAGGGCTCAAAGGGAAACTTCAAAGAATCAGAACCTGTATGTGGAATCGCTAAAGATTCGATTAGAAGGGAGATCTGGTTATAGTTAGCAAGAGAACATGGAGGCTAATGGAAGATCGATTGTCTATTAAGACATTACTAGAAAAGCTGGACGCTAGAGTTTCAGTCAACCTGATTAGAAATAAAACTAAATTATTTAAGTAATCAAGAGCACTGTCCTTTGAGGAAGCATCTATGGGTACTATGGGTACATAGGTTTGGTTTTGAGGTGTAGTGTAGGAGATGTGAAAAACATAAGGAGACTAGCCTTCATGTAATATGTATTTGTGAGGAACTGAAGGGAATCAGACAGTAACATATGGGTAAAGTCTTAATGGATCCTACGAGAGCATTCAAATTACCTCTGAGAACGATAGAGGCTTTTATTGAGTATACATGACTAATAGAGTGGAATTGAGCGATCAATTGGGGTAGGTACAAGGGGCATTGCTCAAGTGCTTGGACTTATTGGTGTCGAATAAATACTCAGAAGAAAGAAAATGAACCTTTACCAGAAACATAAATGAAGACCTGTAGATAAGAATTGGAAATGTGCCATATTATTTGATCAGTATTTAAAAAAGGAAACAGAACTAGATGTCGCAACTATAGAGCCATTGACATAACATACAAGGTTAGTAGTTCATATAATCCGAAACAGACTAGGAAATTATCATGAAATAATATTAGGTGAAAACGGTTGACCATATTTTTACACACTGAAATTTCTACAAAATCAGAGTTACGAACCAAAATTAGAGTTATACCTCCTTTTCATTGGTATTAAACAGACCTACGACTCCATTAGCAGAGAAAACCTTTATGAAGGAATGAGTGGATTAGATGTCCCGACAAAGTTAATTAACCTGGTGAAGATGACAATGACAGACACATACAATGGGGGAAATCTATACAAAAAATAAGGCATACGAAAGTTGAATAAGGGACCGCAAAAGAAAGAAGTGTGATCTCAACTTAATAATAATAAAGACTATGCGTTTGAAGAAGTCAAACAATTTGAATATCTAGATGTGTTTCAAACAATTTTACCTCTTCGAATTTATTTTGGTCGATAGCTTTATGGGAGTTATACTTTTACACCTACTACAGTGCATTTATTTCGTTTTTTTGCTCTAATTATAGTCACTTTCCTTTCCTTTTTCTTTTAATTATCGTAATTGGTTGCTCTAACCAATTATAATAATCAAGAACTGGAAATGTATTCAATAAAATAGTAGTACCGCTATACTGTGATCGATCATCCGAAAAAAATGTTGCTTCGTGAATATTTTCGATTTATTAACATTTCGATGTGATTCTCTGACTTCTCTTTAATTCTGTAGCAGCTCATAACTCATAAGTCTTAGAAATTAACAGCTTTCAGGTATGTTTTATTTGAGTATTTGTTCAAGAAACAGGCAAGAATTCGTTGTCCCTCAGTTCATGGTAGAGATGCCGATTCTCGGTACTTTTAAGTAATCGTTAACTATTCGTTACTCAACCCTTGAGTAGTTGAATGTATTTGATATTTTAATTACTTTTATTACTTTAATTATTTCGATTACCTTGATTACTTTGATACTTTGATCATTTTGATTATGTTGATTATGTTGATTATGTTGATTATGTTGATTATGTTGATTATTTTGATTATTTTGATTATTTTGATTATTTTGATTATTTTGATTATTTTGATTATTTTGATTATTTTGATTATTTTGATTATTTTGATTATTTTGATTATTTTGATTATTTTGATTATTTTGATTATTTTGATTATTTTGATTATTTTGATTATTTTGATTATTTTGATTATGTTGATTATGTTGATTATGTTGATTATGTTGATTATGTTGATTATTTTGATTATTTTGATTATTTTGATTATTTTGATTATTTTGATTATTTTGATTATTTTGATTATTTTGATTATTTTGATTATTTTGATTATTTTGATTATTTTGATTATTTTGATTATTTTGATTATTTTGATTATTTTGATTATTTTGATTATTTTGATTATTTTGATTATTTTGTTTATTTTGATTATTTTGATTATTTTGATTATTTTGATTATTTTGATTATTTTGATTATTTTGATTATGTTGATTATGTTGATTATGTTGATTATTTTGATTATTTTGATTATTTTGATTATTTTGATTATTTTGATTATTTTGATTATTTTGATTATTTTGATTATTTTGATTATTTTGATTATTTTGATTATTTTGATTATTTTGATTGTTGATTATGTTGATTATGTTGATTATTTTGATTATTTTGATTATTTTGATTATTTTGATTATTTTGATTATTTTGATTATTTTGATTATTTTGATTATTTTGATTATTTTGATTATTTTGATTATTTTGATTATTTTGATTATTTTGATTATTTTGATTATTTTGATTATTTTGATTATTTTGATTATTTTGATTATTTTGATTATTTTGATTATTTTGATTATTTTGATTATTTTGATTATTTTGATTATTTTGATTATTTTGATTATTTTGTTTATTTTGATTATTTTGATTATTTTGATTATTTTGATTATTTTGATTATTTTGATTATTTTGATTATGTTGATTATGTTGATTATGTTGATTATTTTGATTATTTCGATTATTTTGATTATTTTGATTATTTTGATTATTTTGATTATTTTGATTATTTTGATTATTTTGATTATTTTGATTATTTTGATTATTTTGATTATTTTAATTATTTTGATTATTTTGATTATTTTGATTATTTTGATTATTTTGATTATTTTGATTATTTTGATTATTTGGATTATTTTGATTATTTCGATTATTTTGATTATTTTGATTATTTTGATTATTTTGATTATTTTGATTATTTTGATTATTTCGATTATTTCGATTATTTCGATTATTTTGATTATTTTGATTATTTTGATTATTTTGATTATTTTGATTATTTTGATTATTTTGATTATTTTGATTATTTTGATTATTTTGATTATTTTGATTATTTTGATTATTTTGATTATTTTGATTATTTTGATTATTTTGATTATTTTGATTATTTTGATTATTTTGATTATTTTGATTATTTTGATTATTTTGATTATTTTGATTATTTTGATTATTTTGATTATTTTGATTATTTTGATTATTTTGATTATTTTGATTATTTTGATTATTTTGATTATTTTGATTATTTTGATTATTTTGATTATTTTGATTATTTTGATTATTTTGATTATTTTGATTATTTTGATTATTTTGATTATTTTGATTATTTTGATTATTTTGATTATTTTGATTATTTTGATTATTTTGATTATTTTGATTATTTTGATTATTTTGATTATTTTGATTATTTTGATTATTTTGATTATTTTGATTATTTTGATTAGTATTAGATTTATTTTATCAAGAAAGCATGGGATGATGTCTCATCTGATACAATCAAAAATTGTTTCAAGGAATCTGGATTTCGAGAAGTAAATGAAGAGTGTGCAAATGATCACTTTATTCCTGAAGATGATATTCCTTTATCTAAAGTGGTTCAAATGTGTACGCTAATGGGGAAATTAGGTAGTTACGATGTACAGGAATTTATAGATATTGACGCCAATTTGGATACAGAAGACGGTAATCTAGATAATATTTTGCCCGATAATTTAGAAAACGAAAACCAAAATAGTGACAATGAAGAACATGAAATAGAAAATCTTAAAATTGATGATTATGAGAAAAGAATTGTATCGTATAAATATGTTTTACTGGAAATAACAAAACTAAAGCAATTTTCTATTGAAAAAAATGATGTACGAGCGTTTGGTGTACTTAGTGAGCTATCATTATATTTTGAGGCAAAATTGGCATGTAATACACAGAAGCAAACTTCCATTCTGAACTATTTTGTAAGTTGTGCATAAATTGTATATAGTATGTAGGTATATGTCTTAGATATTACATACATACCGATAGGTCCAACTCGCAACGGGCCATAGGCAACAATATACGTATGGAACGTAATGCGATGTGGCAACGTGTGTACGATGCCTATATTGAGTGACTTTCTTAAAATTTAAATTTATTTTGCAGAATTATTGATTTTTTTACTTTTATCTTTTAGAAAACGTTATTGTGTTTTTATTACTTAAAATTACTTTATATGAAAAATAGTATACCATAAAAGTGTAAACAAAGACAGTATACATTGAAACGAATATTCATTCAATTGTATTGTCATGAAATTGAATTTGTCAATCGTTGTTAAATTTGTTAGAATGAATAGATATTTATATTTATCGGAAAATACTAATACATACTTAAAGCAAACAAATAAGGTGTAGTGTTTTGTTATAGGAATGTATAATATCTATTTCTTCCTGCATATTGATTATGCAGCTGATGCTTTCGTAATATGCTCATATTTGTATTATTTCAACTTATACTTCGGTCGATACATACCGACTTCCTTCAAACCAGGAGGAAGCTACAGTTGTAATTAAACTATACTTCCTTTTTTTTTATTACCTACGGATATTCACAATTCCAAAATACGTTACAATGTTGCTTATTTTAGATTGTAATTAGCTGAATGCTGTCGCAAAACGATCTCTGCATTTTTAAAAATGCCAGAATAAAATTAACCCCTGCCCTTATTATAATTTTACAAAGGAACAGACACGTACTTCAATTTCTACGAAAAACTAAGCCTACAGTTCATGTATAATACAGTGATAATGAAGACTGGAGCGTTTGTCGACCTACGAAGTTGTACTTTACTTGTTTATTGTTAATAAAAGGCTGATGGAAATATTACGTGAGATTTTGGTATCTGTATTATAATAACATCACGATAATAGTAGAAATACAAATATGAGCATATTACGAAAGCATCAGCTGCATAATCAATATGCAGAAAGAAATGGATATTATACATTCCTATAACAAAACACTACACCTTATTTGTTTGCTTTAAGTATTAGTATTTTCCGATAAATATAAATATCTATTCATTCTAACAAATTTAACAACGATTGACAAATTCAATTTCATGACAATACAATAGAATGAATATTCGTTTCAATGTATACTGTCTTTGTTTACACTTTCATGGTATACTATTTTTCATATAAAGTAATTTTAAGTAATAAAAAAACAATAACGTTTTCTAAAAGATAAAAGTAAAAAAATCAATAATTCTGCAAAATAAACTTAAATTTTAAGAAAGTCACTCAATATAGGCATCGTACACACGTTGCCACATCGCATTACGTTCCATACGTATATTGTTGCCTATGGCCCGTTGCGAGTTGGACCTATCGGTATATTCTTTTCATATATGTATTAAAAATGTACACTTATGTTAGCCGTTTTGTTTTTATTTAGCAAATAAAGTTATATCTATATAATCTTACACTGTGTTTAAATGTAATTTAGCGTTGCGGCACTTCTCTTGACCGGGCAATATTGTCGGAACGAACGGTGTCCGCCTATGAGAAGTTGTGTATCTGTATTGTAATCTAGCGTATGTTTTGCACTATGAAATATTAAAAATATGTAGCCATACAAGAAAACAAACTTTAATACATTACAAATAAATGTTTTACGACAGCATGTAACGACAGGTAATAAAGTGGTGTTGACTGCTGACGGATAAAAAAACATGATTTACTTTTTCAGCTTGTAACATCATTGTATTTGTTGGCACTTTACTTATTACAAGTATGCTGTCGTAAAACCTTTCCGCATATTAGTTCAATTTGTAAGTATATTTTTATTGTATAGATATTATATAATATGTTGTATTAGGTAGAACTTAATTACCATTACTTTACCCTGATAAAGCACACCAATTGAGTGGCGAAATATTGGCTAAATATAGATAATTAGAAGAGTATTTACAACTTTTCCCAACCAAATTTCTAACCCCTGATCTTATTGAATCAGAATAAATTTTAAATCCTAATTGTGTATCGTATTCGTCTATGTTACAGTTTTGTATTTTTTGCAAATATGTAATTAATTTAAAAATAATCACTGCTAAACATGATCGGCTTATTATAAATTTATTTAGTTATAATAAATTAAATTGGCTGCAGCACATTCTGTAAATCTGAAGTTTATAATTACGTAAATAAATTGGATTGCAAGATTCTCTGTTTATATTTGACGTGTCTATATTTAAGTATGCTATAGAGTATAGATACTCAATTAATATGATATCTCGTACCTATAGATTTATACTATATATGTACATATAATACATATGTACGAACGTAACGATATCTACAAAAGTAATCAAATACAATGATAAAGATATGTACTGAAAGTAATCAATAGGGACCCGACACGAGAGGCCGATGACTCATCGCCCACGGACGTACTATTGAAAATTTGTATTTTTAAAGAGTTTTTAATTTTATTTATATAATTAGAAAACAAACGGGTGGTGATCTATAAAATACGAAACACATTTTTATTTGTTCATTTTGTAGTTCAAGTTGAGTAAAGGAGTATTAATATTAACTAGTAATACTGTAAAATTTGTTTTCTTTGAATGAAATACATCCTTGTAGATAGAAAATGTGCTTCTTACATCGCAACTGGTTATAGGTGCATACTGGAAATATTCTTTTATTACAGCGTATTTAGCAGTTAGATTTTGAGGCATTGTCTCCTTACACAATTGCCGCAATGTTATTAGATCTCGATTTCTACTAAAAACTGCGTCTAACTTTTGCCGAAGGCCACATCCGAAGTCACTTGGAATATTTTTCAAATTATTAATATCCACATCAAATGTTGTTAATCCATCATTTAATACGAGATTTCGATTTTCAAAATAAGTGATTAGTTTTGTAAAATTTCCAAAATGTTCCTGAAGAAAGTATAACTGATTTTTTTAATTTGAAATTTGTATTAGTTCCTTGCACTCAGAAATACTTCGAGGATCGTCATTTAAAAATATAACGAAATTTCGTAAACTATCGAAATCCTCTGCATAAGAACTAGTGCCTTCCAACCATGTTCCTCATCTAGTTATAACTGGAGAAGGAGGCAATCACAAAGATGGAAGTTTTTCCCTGTAAAGAGCTACTCTCAATGGTGCTTTTCTGAAAACTTTTTTAAAAGCGGATACAAGTCTATCAACTTCCGGACAGGTGTCTGATATATTCACAGATTCTGTGGAGAGCATGTGCTACACAAGTAATATGCAGCATAATAGGATATGTTTCCTTTAATAGTCTGCCTGTTTTTAACATATATGCAGCACTGTCACTGACAAATAAAAGGATTTTTTCTTTGTACCTGTCGTCCGAATGAAGCATTTGGTGCATATTCTCGTAAATGGTTTTAGCTACTGTTTCCGCATCAACAGTATTTAACTTTTATATAACTTTTGTTGCTATTACATATGCGTTATATGGAATAGTTGGATGTAGTACACCAGCTACAACATTTACCACACAGCGTCCTAATATATCCTTATATAATGGAATATTTGCAGCCATTCACAGAGTTCTTCGTTCAAATTGTCAGATTCCAACGGGTCTAATTTACAAATTTTACAGACTTTGCAATAAATTTCGAAGTCACTGGCAATGAACATATAATCAGTATGACCCTTAATCCAACTCGCCATTGTTTCACGATGCCATTCTCGACGTTGTTCCATATCAAATCTGAAAAAGTAACTTAAACAATGTTCTAGATCTAAATAAATGAAAATTAAAAATGTATGCGTAAGTTATTGAAACTTAACGAAATTCACTGGACACTTACGTCAAAATAATTGGGAGAAGTAGATTCGATGAAACGATATTAAACAGGATCTATTACAAAAAATACGAAGTATGTAATTAACAGTTAAAACAATGAAAAAAAGAAACTAACTCACCGTACTTTATTTATTTTACTATATATAAACTAATAAATAAAATAAATTATAAAAACTCCTCACGCTTCTATCTATGTCCATGATGAAAGGACTTTAAACTGTAATATTGAAGTAATTGCGTCACAATTCAACGCCAAGAAACAGATGTGCGCTAAACCGAATGAATAGTGCTATTCAATAACTGCGTGTTGTACTTAACGATGTTATAGGCTATTTATATTGTCCATTGTAATTTCGGCCTGATGCGTCCGGTCTCTAGTAATCAAATACGAGTGTAACAATCAATTTTTTATAGTTTATATTCTCGAATTTTACTTAAAATTTGACTTTAATGCAATTTTAATTTTATTGTTATGCACATGGCACGAAGGAAGCTACTTAAGTTTACGTTTAAGTATTTAATTATTATTTTATTTGTTTCTCTATTTTTAAGAGTTTGGTTGAAGGGCAAGGGGTACTTATAGCCCTTCAAAATGCAATCATAATAAACTAAGAAACGATGGGGAAAATAACAGCTTTCCTTTTTATTAGTGTTTTCTTTATGAACATAAAAATTATAAAGATCGAAACGCTCAAGAAACGCCCAAGAACTGAAGAATAGAATAACAATTTAACAGTCAAACAGTAAAATGGAAAAAAAGAAACAATTATTAACTGCAAACAAAAAAAAAACAAGAAATTAATTTTAAATTGAAAATATTTTTTTAATTGCTATGAATTTGTACAGTACATATAAGATTTTGACAAATTAATTTTCATTTTCACTCATCTCTATCTATTTTTGTCAATACCAAGGAATAAAACTAATGGCACATGTTTAAATAACTTTCAAGCGGATGTATGCACATAAAATACATTTACAATCAACTTACGCACAATTTGAACTTTTAAACACAAAGGCCCAAAATAACGGTTGGTTCTATAAAAATTAGGTAAACAACTTAACCTGCATAACAATAGACTTATTTAAATTGTTTGTGAAACAGATTGTTATGTCGACTTTATGATGTGTTTATCTGCAATAACCGTACCTTCAATAAATCTCTTGAAAAACTATTTATGTACAATTAACTAGTTAGCTTCGTTTATATTATTATTAGAGCTGAGGATGTTTGCGGTACGGCAGGACCGTATGTAGTGCATCCCCACATTTAACTATTTATCTAAATATTCTCTGAAATGATTTGCCGGATCTCATAAATTAATAGAGTGATATTTTAGTATGCACTGGATATTGTTATTATACAAAATCATAATAGCCATTTGTATTTATGGATCATAAATAATAATACGCATGTATTTGTATTTGTTTGTGAATTCAATTTAAACTTAAAACGAATCGTAATATTTTAACGACAAGCCGTCCTTACAATACATGCATTCGAGACAAAGTGTGCAACTCTACGAATAACTTCCATAATTGATCGAAAATGGACATTTTGGAGCTGAAGTAAAGCCCTATTCTTAGAAAATTTTATTACTGTCGTTAAGAACTATTATTATAAACAACAAAGGCCTTTTATTAGTGTTGAAGTTTTAGTTTCATTGAATTTCCATGTTGTAAGTAGTCAATTGTAAAGTGTTCATTCGCAATATTCTAAAACAAGGTGTAAATTTAACTAAAATCCAGAAAAACACATTCTGATAATATATTACTAGATTAGAAGCTGTGTTTATTACTATTTATTATATTATTTTTATAACCAAATGCAATAAAAGCTACGAAAACAAAAGAAACCTCGATTTATTAAAATCTTGTCACACAGCCTTTCAAAGCCTGGCAGCACATATTTTGCATATATTTTCTATATACTACCTACTTGAACTAGGTGAATGAAGTTAGAAGTTATAAGTTATAACTTCTAACTTCATTCACCTTCAAAATATGTGCTGCCAGGCTTTGAAAGGCTGTGTGACAAGATTTTAATAAATCGAGGTTTCTTTTGTTTTCGTAGCTTTTATTGCATTTGGTTATAAAAATAATATAATAAATAGTAATAAACACAGCTTCTAATCTAGTAATATATTATCAGAATGTGTTTTTCTGGATTTTAGTTAAATTTACACCTTGTTTTAGAATATTGTGAATGAACACTTTACAATTGACTACTTACAACATGGAAATTCAATGAAACTAAAACTTCAACACTAATAAAAGGCCTTTGTTGTTTATAATAATAGTTCTTAACGACAGTAATAAAATTTTCTAAGAATAGGGGCTTTACTTCAGCTCCAAAATGTCCATTTTCGATCAATTATGGAAGTTATTCGTAGAGTTGCACACTTTGTCTCGAATGCATGTATTGTAAGGACGGCTTGTCGTTAAAATATTACGATTCGTTTTAAGTTTAAATTGAATTCACAACCAAATACAAATACATGCGTATTATTATTTATGATCCATAAATACAAATGGCTATTATGATTTTGTATAATAACAATATCCAGTGCATACTAAAATATCACTCTATTAATTTATGAGATCCGGCAAATCATTTCAGAGAATATTTAGATAAATAGTTAAATGTGGGGATGCACTACATACGGTCCTGCCGTACCGCAAACATCCTCAGCTCTAATTATTATCATAGTATTTTTTAAAACAGAGATACAAGCGGTCATTTAAAACATCAATAAATTAGTAATTCCACGATTATACGAGGTGCAATCCAAATGTTTCCGGACTGATGCTGTAGCACGAGAGCTCAAAATAATACCGACTCGCGCCGATAAATGGTGGGAGGTATATGCCTACAGCTAGAAACACATTTGTTCCACGCAACGTCTTACCACGCCATCCCATCCAATGCCTTAAGACGCGCTAAATATCTGATCGTGTTGCATCCTGTTCATTTATATGCAATACACGCTTGTTTGAGTACAATTATTCAACCTTCATACCCCACTCCACGCAACGCCGACCAAATTTTTTTATAAAAACGTGTGACGTGTGATGGCGTCTTAAACAGTTTTGCAGAAGGTTTCGCAGTTTAATCTAAACTAGACCGGTAGTAAGTACTAGCACGTTGTTAATTTGTTTGCTATTGTTGCGAAAATAGTTAATGACAGTTAATGACAGAAGAACAGTTGATAGATTACGTAAGGCAGGACATGTCTTTGTATGACATCCATTCAATGGAGTACAGAGATCAGAACCTGCGACCCGAGATCTGGGAAGGGAATTGGAAATAATTAAAAAATGTCAGATAATGTATTCTTGCTTTTATTGTACAAAATAAAATAATTTATGGGATAAGTTTTATTCATTTATGATTTAGATTAAGTGCATTAGTTAGTTTAACCTTCCTCTTCTAACCATATCAAGTTGCCACGGCACACTTCTAGTCGCATTCAGAAAATACTCCTGAAATTTATTTCGAATATGTTTTTATCTTGGAGAACTATTTCTTCTAATATGTTCCACTTCTTGAAAGCTTGTACAAAAGCATCCCCATCCAGTAACAAACTCATATTAGAAAGTATGAGTTCGGCAAAACATATTATGTAGACAACAAAATGCTAATACTACAATTTCTATAGATTTAGGTTGTATTTGCAAAGTTGTACGAAAAATTCTTCAACGATAAGAAAGTATGCAAAAAGCGTTTTCGACTACCCATCTTGCCGTAGAAAGTGTTTCATTTTCTTAATTTGCTTGAACGACAGCCTTTGGGCAAGGTCCGAAAAGGAATTGTTTCAATGGAAATGCTTTATCACCTATTACAACGTAAGGCATTGGATTCATCGTCTCTGGTTAACGGTACGTCCTCAGTGTGTAAAGTATTCTTATTTAGGACATTACCTAAAGCTGCACTGAAATATATAAAAAAAAAATTATAATTTTATAATTGTATGTTTACATTTTTAAGAAACTCTTTGAAAAAGGTAAATAAATATTTAATTAAAACACATCTTAAATCGCCGAATAAATTACTTAACATACATCCTCTACAATCACACGAACAGTACTGAATCCCACGGGATTACTGAATCCTAAAAATCTATAAGTTTCCACTGTTCCACAAGAAATCTGCAATATAATGTAAAATATTAATCTTTCTGGGCTCTTTTAAATAAAACTAACTGTAATTTAAACATACACTATATTAACAACAAGACGCACTAAATCACAATTTAAAAACTAATAATAAGAAGATTTATTTCGCAATATGTATTTATATTTGAGTATTTATTTACATTTATATAATATCACACGGCGGCGATTACTCGTTGAATGGCTGGTCTCCCTTCTGAACGATATATATATGGTCGGGCTTGCCCTTCTAGATTCTTCCCGTGTTTTTCCCGGAGCTTCCCGTACGTCTCTCGAATGCGTAAGCGGGTGACGTATTTTCATGACTCACATTACAATATATTTACATTGATTCCCCTATTATATATAATCAAATGCCTGTTGTACCCAGAGGGTGTAAGGTGTAGGTTTTAATTTTCTCCTTTTTTCCGATTGTATTGTCCCAGCTTTCCCTAGGCCTACCTCTGTTTCTCTTGAATGGTCTTTTACATTCTCAGATTCTTTTTCCGGGCATTGACCTGTTTAATATTTGGAGGTGTCCTCATCATCCGAGTTGTCGTTGCTCTATGTAGTCTTCAAGTGATTATATTTCAGTTACAGTTCTGTTCTTATTTTTTCGCTTCTTACCAGTTTTGTTAGTCGTTGTACTCTTCTTAAGTATTTCATCTCCACTGCTCTAATCTTTTTCTTAGCTTTCTCTAACACCCATTATTCGCACCCGTACGTCAGGATAGGCCTATATATTAATTTGTATACTTGCTTCTTTGTCTGAGAGCAAACTTCTTTCTTATTATTGCTTAATAAACTCTGTTTGCCTTTTCTATCCTGTTGTTGATCTTCCTTTTTGGTTCAAGGTAATCCCCAGGTATTGGAAACTATCACCTTCTATTTATATTTGCATGTACTTATGGTTTCCAGATATTGCCATAGTTTTGCTCTTATTTTTATTCAGTTTCATTCCATTTTCAGTTAGCACTTCATTCCAAATATTCCCATTTTCTTGTAATTCTTTTTCGCTTCCTGTTACTCTTGCAATATCGTCCGCAAAGGCACATTCAGTACCCACTTATAGATTTCTACATTGGTTTTACTCTTCTTTGGCTCTTTATAATCAATTCATCCATAAAGATAATGAATAGCAGTAGACCAAAACTTCTCCCCTGTCTCACTCCTTCGCTGGTGTCAAACTCGTCGGATATAAAGCTTTCCGTAATTACACAGTTTCTTGTTGTGCCTATACAAATAGGCATTTAGTTATTCTGATTAACTTTGCTTCAACATTTCTTTACTTTAGACATTTCCGTATTTCTGTTCTTGGTACTTTGTCAAAGACTTTATCTTGATCTTGCCATTTATTTTTATATTAAAATATATCAATAATTTAATATCGATGCTTTAATTGAAATGAAAATAAAAATTTGAAAATCAAATCTTTGTGGAATAACTTGTTTTGCCGATGGATATCTTTCTGTTTTGTATTAAATTAGTTAGTTATAAATAGCATTAGTGAGCATTTATCTTCTCTTACAGTTCTTCATACTTGGCTCAGATAGTTAAAATGATATTTATTACGTAATTATTTATCTTACGCAACTTCGCGATGCGTGGGTTTTAATTCCGAGAAGCTAAAAAAATCGATTACCTATAATGTGTATTGTTACCATCGTGTTGATTAGTTTTAAATAAAATTAGCATTAACATTGGAAACTCATTATTTCTCAACTTAAATACATCTCTTTCTAAAAATTCTACTTTAGGAAAACCTTGAAATTCATCTCTGTTATTTATATTAGTACATTATTTCTTCCGGTTTATTTAAATAAAGTAAATATTAACAACCTTCACTTTATTTAATTTTTCTCTTTCATCTTAAACACAACACACAAACGAACAGAATTCTTTTATAGACATTTTGTTTATTTACCTTGTTCATTAACAGAATTCATTACCTAATATATATAAATATATACACTTCATTAACACATACTTTCAGAAATAGATTAGCAATGTAGACTGTTACGCTTACGTAAGCGAGTTTAATGTGCAACAAGTTCGGATGGTCACGCATTTGTGACGAGGTCTTTTCCAAAGTCGAAACTCATTTGGAATTAATTAAGAAAACATATTTTTCACATATGTAGGAGGATGTTTATGCATTTTCTCTGTGTTGTGATACGAGTCTAGATCGAAAAGTTTTCAGATTGTTGAAAAAAAAATTGTTTGAATGAAATAATTGAATAGTAAATCAAATATTTTAATAAAGATATTTCAAAAGATCTGAAAAAAAAAATATATAAACACGGTTTTCTAAACAATTAATAATCTATTCAAATACACTGCGCCAAAAAATTATCGTAACACTTACTTATTTCTAAAAATACATATCTAATATTATTATTATTACGACGAACATCTACGTACAGCCCTGAAGATGTCCCTTGAAACTGTGGACGAAACGTTGGCAATTACGCCTAATTCGACGCGGTTCCAACCCGGAAACCGAGATCTACATATTCATTGGGGATTTAATGAATATGGCAAAGTTCTTTTTAAAGATGAATCCAAATTTTGTTTATTTTCATCTGACAATAGTATAAAGGTTTACATAAGACCAGGAGAATGTTATGCTCAATGTAACATTCAATCTAGAGTAAATTTTGGAGGCGGTTCGGTTATGGTATGAGGGGCGGGTATAAACTTAAAGCCACGTACAGATTTACATGTAACGGTAAATGCGTAAAGGTATATAAGAAACATTTTGGAACCTCAGGTTGTTTCTTTTGCCCTATTTATACGAGATTTTTATTAATGCAAGATGACGCAAAACCACACATAATTAGTGTGTTAAGAATTACTTTAATTTAGTGAACATTGTCACTTTGAACTGGCCTGCAAAAAGTCCCGACCTCAATCCCATTGAATATATGTGGGACAAATTATAACAGCGTGTTTGTTCACTTTTAAGGCGACCTTAGACTTTATAAGAATTATCAGAAGCTTTGGTAGAAGGTTGGGAACAGTTGGATGATCGTTTATTAACAAATTTAATTTCAAGCATGCCAAGGCGGTGTCAAGCTATTATTGCAGCCAGAGGAGGCAACACGCATTATTAAGTCTTGTTATTTTTATTTATTTTTTTAAATTTTTTATATACTATACCGGGTACGGCAATAGTGTGTCGGCGGAGCTTAGCATGAAAACTAATAAAGTTGTAGCAACGAAATTTTACGTACACATGTAGTATGCTACAGTGCATTTTCTATTTTTATTTATATATTTACAGGGTGATCCAAATTTCCGCAACAACTTTCAATTTTTTTTTAAATAGATGCTATACTTTCTTGTTATTATGATGATTGCCACCCAAATTATCTTTGCAATGATATATGACAATGTGCACTTACAACTGTTAGTTTTGGTTTTATTGCAAATTTTGTTAAAATCTTGACATTTGCAGCGTCTAACATTTTAAGTCTTAGCCTGAAAATGGATGCAGTGCCTCACGTAACTCATTTGTTACCAATTTATGGACTAACACGTTATATGTTTTGAGGGTGAACAACGTGACAGCATATACAGAGTGTTAAATATGTCGTGCCAAAATTATCGATGTTTAAAGGCTATTTTCTCTTTTTTTTAAATTGAACCTATAATTTTTTTATTAGTCAGCAAATTCCTTTTAAAATTGCCGTTAAAATGGTACAAATAACATAGTACTTATTTCTAGTATTTTCGAAGTTATAACCCTTTAATGGGATATACCTATGTTTATAATATTCAATATGCGGTGCTGCATCTAATAGTTGGTTGGTTGGCCATGAAATGATATTAAGCAAAAATTGCTGTGTAACCAAACGTCAAATATCAACTTAAAATTTCCGTATAAAGTGTTTTTCTGTAGTTCCTCTTTGCTGTAATCTCGTTTAATTGTTATAATTTAAGTTCGGCTAGTTAATTATCAATTTCCGTTTGTTCGTTATTAGTTGTTATCTTGTTGTCAGTTATATCGTTCTGTTGTCATTATTTTTTATTTACATGCCGTAATAGTTTATAGTTGTGTTTCTTTAGAATGAATTTTTCGAAAGAGGAGCTAATAGACATTGTATTTGTTCTTGGCGCTAGCAATAGAAATCCACTTTTAGTATCCAGAACATATGCTATGGAGTATTCTCACCGAGGAGCACCAGATATTAAGATGTTTGAAAATTTGTTGACAAGGTTTCTTCGGACGGGTTCAGTGAATTACGTCAAACATGAAAGAACTATGACTATGGTTACAGAAAATAATGAAGTGATAGTCGCCCAGTCCGTTGTGGAAAATCCGCGCGTATCTACAAGGATAATTTCGAAAGAACACGGGATAGAAGTCACTGCTGTAGGAATTCAAAATCATCAAGGCTTTGTTACGCATACAAATACACTTTCCTGCATACGGCCTATGTAAGTGCAAATTTTCTGTATTATTTCTCTTAAAACCCTCGTAACTATATCATATAAATAATTTCAACTAATGTTATTTAATTTGCTTTTAACTCCATATATCGAACCGTTTAGACCCTTCAACTACAAATTGTCAACCCTTTACAATCATTCAATTCATCCTGAAAGCCTTTGTACTTTAGCATACGGCCATCTTTTAAATTCCCTTTCCGAAATGCTCGCAAGATTTTCACTGTTAACTCGCTAAAAGTCATACCGAATTTCAAACTGATTTTGTAGGAATTTTTGCTATGAAATATAGATCATCTAAACGCATCTTCTTTTGTTAATTACGGCCCTTTTATAATTATTTCTAGTTTAATTTTAATTCCACCGCTTATTGCGCCACCTCCTTTTCGTTGTTCGCCCTCTGCGACAGGAATCTCACTTACCGACTCCTATTAGAAATTATCGTCTCTGGACTTTAAATTGTTTAACGTTTTTAGATTTATTTGTCACATTATGCGATTTGAAATCTTTCTCGAGATTTCGAAAACTAAATTCTCTTCCTTCTTATACTTCCGCAAATGCGATGACGTGTATCCGGCATTTTCATCGATATCGTTACGGCAGCCATTAAGACATTTTCTTCATAAGCGCTGAGTCGTGTTTGTGGCACGTTTTCATTGGAAACCAGTTTTCTGCGGTAAGGTTATGGTTATCTTCTTGATATTATTACTATATCACATTTTGAACTTTCAGGATTCTTTTAAACGTTCATAATAACGTGGATTACTCTGATTTTCGGAGAATATATTGGATTTCTACTGTGTGGCGTTAGGCGTCCCACCGGAAATTTTAACCTGTGAATTTTAGGGCATAATTTTGGCTGTACGAATTACCCCGACGCAGTTCTGAAACTCCCTTAGGCCGTCCGCAACCCGTGTATTTTGGGGCTCATCTATTTTGCGAGACTCTTTTGGATTTGGAGGAAAGGACGCGGTTCAACCATATTGGTTTCCCAAAATGGCGTCGCTGTGAGGACTGCTGGGGAAAATTAAGTATTGTTTTGCCTTTGTGAACGGTAATAGTATTTGGAAGGAACAATTACTGTTTGTGAAACCCAGATAAAGTAGGTGTTGCCTTTTAATCTCTTGCTATCCCAAAATATTGTAAGAAAATCATTTAATTATCGAATAGCGTTTAGTAAACTTTCTAAATTAAAATTTTAATCAAGCTGTTACTCTCTTATAAGACACACACTTTGAGTGATAGTTTAACCTGTTAATTCAGATCATTTAGAAGGGTTCTTTTCCCTATTTCAAGTGCGTTTTACTGTGTCGATCGAGTCTGAATCAATAATAAACCCGTTGATGATCTTAAATATCCCCGGGTACTGGTACAGAAACTTATTATTAACTCCAGAAGACCGACAGCGTCTCTGTCTGTCATCTGCTTAGATTTAGTGTCATAATCAAGGCCTGATCCTTCAGATCGGTCCTGTAATTGTTTGTTTCGATACCTTATAATCGAAGAATTTATCTGTAAATTTTACTATTCATATTTTGTCATATTCTGGTACAGAAACTTTTATTAGAAGACCGACAGCCTCACTGTCTGTCACCTGCTTAGTTTTAGTGTCATAATCAAGGCCTGATCCCTCAGATCGGTCCTGTAATTGTTTGTTTCGATACCTTATAATCGAAGAACTTATCTGTAAATTTTACTTTACATATTTTGTTACTTACTGTACAGAATCCATATTACGTATACGGAATTGGTATTCTTGATGTATACCTTTGTTAATAAATTTTTCCGGACTTTTAAATATATTTAAATTTTGCACACCTGTTATACGGGGGGTTCTCCAAAAGTTCATTCTGGGTGATTTGATTTTCTATTTTTGTATTATATCTTACTTTTATTTTAATTGATAACAAGGCATAACCTTGATTACTTTTTAAGGAAACCTTCCGAATTTCTTGAGATTTTGCTATTCTGGAATCTCTCGCGTTGACGTCTTTTGAGATTTCCTTTAAACTCGTTCGTAGAATCAAATTATTAAATCCTGGAAGGTTAATTTTGGGTTATCCTCTCCCGCCTCTCGTTTTATTTATATACGGGGGTAAGACTTTTAGTTTCGGTCACTGTGTAACTACTCATAATTCGTCTTGTTTTCATTTTGAATTTTTGAACAGGGCTTCACCTTGTATATGTTTTGTGACTTGAGTAAGCGACTGTATCTGGCATTTATTTTGAGAGTGTTGACATCGCCTATATGTTTTGATGATGGTATAGCTAAGTGTATTCAATAAATTTGTGAAACTGTTGATTGTGTTTCGATCTCTACCCTTCCCACTAGCTTTCGAGTTTAACAAAGTTTCTTGCTCTGCAACGTGTGATAAGGGGCTGACCCTCTGGTGATATTTGGAGCTACCAGGTCCCGCCTGCTCCCGTTATAGCGTTATCTCTGCAGGTGGATAATAACGGTGGCGTCCATAGTCCATCTCGCGGCCTTGAATCCGCGACGTTCTCCGAAACAAGAGAGTTAGCCGGCAGAGACCTTCCTGGGCACATAACAACAACAGGTAGGTTCAGACCAGAGAGGATCAGCGAGCGATCCCTCCTTATCACTCGTCACACTTTTAATTTTACGCCGCGTTGGTGGCATTACATTACAAACGAATTTGGAAAGGAGACTTGTTTACTGTGAATGGCTACTTTCTTAATTACGACAAGATCTAACTTTTCTAGATCATGTGCTTTTCACAGATGAAGCAACATTTGCTAATTGTGGAATAACAAACAGAAAAAATTCTCATTATTATGACACTAGACACCCTCATTTTGTGCAACCCATTTTATACCAACAAAAATGAAGTGTTATCACCTGGGGAGGCATCATAGGAAACACTATTATAGGTCCATTCTTTTTTAATACTACTTTAAATTGTGAAATCTACACAAATTTCCTACAAAATAATTTACCATTGCTGTTAGAAGGCCCACCAGATAACGTCATAAGGAGATTGTGGTACCAACATGATGGTGCACCTGCACATTACGGTGTTGCTGCAAGAGCACATTTAGATAGGCTATACGCGATCACCAGATCTAACCCCTTGTGATTTCTTTCTGTGGCCTACTGTAAAAAATCAAAAGAGTTACGTGAGGCACTGCACCCATTTTGAGGCTAAGACTTAAAATGTTAGACGTTAATACTAATAAAGAAATCCATATCATAATAATATAATAAGTATAATTTTGAATAATTTTCCAACAGTTCAATTTAAATTTTACTATTGTAATACCTAGCTGTTAAAGATTACTTTAAAGACTGTTTAGTACTATATAAACAACGTCTTAACGGTCGCAGACCGTAAAGAGGGTGCTTAAAAAACGGCCGTAAAATATAATAATAACGTCACTGTCACTGCGAAATATCAATTTTTTACGTTATTGACAAGGAAGCTTTCAACACCGATACAATGCTCCAAAAGGAAGACGGCGCAAAAGATTATGACAACTTTTGAACATACGCCAGAATTATTTGTTTATTATCACCCTTCACGTCGCCAATCCGCGAACTCAGCATGCTTTATTGTACCGCCTGTGCGATTCCGCGGGCAACAACGACGAGTTGACTTGCTCTGTAGTCATTCTGACATCTTCAGGAATATCTTCACTATTTGTTGATTCCATTCGTTTCAAACTATTTTTGGAACCAAATGTTCAACAAATAAAATTGGAAATTTTTTTTTTATAAAAAAAGGTTGATAATGATAACGTTCTGTGCGCTCTGTCCTAAATTATGATATACATTACCTTTTTAATTTTGTCTCAAATTATGGTATACAAAAAAAGAAATAAGTACATTTTTCTTCCATAAATTTTATTTAAACACAACTTTAACATTATTTAAACAAATCTGATTTAAAATTATAACTAACTAACTAAATTGCGGACTGTAGCAAGAGCCTCGTCACTACACTTTATCGACACAGGTAATTGTCCCTCGCGGCGAAGCTTTTCTTTCTCCATATGTTCAATGTTGTAATTTTTGTCACTAGAAGCCATCATAGTTGACCCCATACAATTTTGAAGTGTCAAAAGGACTAATTTACTACTACTGTCTACTGTTTTTGGTGCTGGAGCGATTGAATTGAATTAAGAAATCCAATATCTAAAACATTTAAATCTGGACTATTCGCTGGCTGCGATTTGAATTGAATGTTCCGTCTCTATTTTGATCCTTCACTAAGCAGACCGTCAACATTATCAGAATAATGCGATTTGGCATTGTCTTGTTGAATGTAAATGAGATTTGCTTTATTTGCAACTGGAAACTTAGATCTAAGAGCTGACAAAATATTTTCAACGATCATTTTCTTACATTTGACAGCGTTAATAGATTCGATGGGTTTGGTCATTAATGTTCCTCTTTTTCGATTCTTGCTGTTTCGTTTGGCAGGTTCTTGATAAACAAATGGCCAAAACCTTTCCGTCAAAATACTGCTTTTTAGCAGAATAATGCCTCGGTTGAGCTACTGCAACCATGAACATCCCTTTTGTAATAAAGCACTTACTTTTACAATATCGCTATGTCTCTTGCTCATCAAAAAGGATATAATACGATCGTTTAATTTGAGTCAAGTAAAACCATTTTTCGTCTATATACACATAGGCATACATGCCATCAAAAAATCCATTTTCCTTAACCATCGATAAGCTATATGCTAATCGAGCTAGTTTGTTTTGTTCAATTAACATTGGTTTTAGTGTTGAAGATATCCGCTTTAGCTGTTTACTTTCTTTAAGTATGCGGGAAATCGTTGATTTTGGAATTGTAGCTGCAAACGTTAAACTGCGGGTTGTACCGCCACGATTAAAAGTTATATCCTGGATCTTACTCAAATTGTCGGAGTAATTTTTGCGTTTTCGACCAAATTTTCCCTTTTTTTTTGCTGCGACATCAGCACAAAGATTTCGTCTATCATAATTGTTCTTTGGCCCTGTGCCAAATTCGCTACACAATTAATCGAGTAACGTAAAATTTGGAGATAGCTTCGTTAATAGCACCGCGGCTTAATTTGTTTCCGATTTTACGTTGTAGTAAGATGGTGAAATTGCATTGCGCAGGTTACAAAGTCAATTGCTTACTTTTTCGGTGTCTTAAACACGAACCACTATTTTCTTCAATTATACTTTCCATGTCTTCCTCGGACCAGGTTTAATTTAGATTTTCTGCTCTTTTTGGTTATTACAATTGACAAGATGAAATACTGACATTTATATTTCGGAGCAGCCAACCACAAAATTATTAAGAATAAATTGTTCTTACAAACATAGGATGGTAGAAACGAGTAAGGAACTTTTACCGATCGAGGACAACTGTTTGAGGAGGAGCGAAGTGACGACTCCAATTGTTGTCTGCGATCGGTATTTCCATACCCTTCGTGATGCTTATGACGTTTTCTGTACGATTGAATTATAAATTATTCAATATTACAATAATTACAGTAAATAAGTATTGCTACTGTCGTTCTTACTTAAACCTTTAAGGGCCGATTTATTCACCTTCCAGTAAAGTATCGAGTAACGCTACTTGTAAGATAAAGCCCTACTTGCCAGATTAAGTGTTTATTCACCGTCAAGTAAAATTTAACCGCCCAGTAAAATTACTTACTTGGGAGAAAATTTACTTGCTGCTCTACTAACCGACCTTTAAAATTATATGAATAAGGCCCGGTTTATTCACCTTCCAGTAAAGTACCTGTTAGTTACTTGACAATTAAATTTACTTGGCACATTTGCTATTTTTGGGTTTATTCATATAATTTTAAAGGTCGGTTAGCTACTGGAGAAAACTAGATGTTTTTACAACAGTAGTATGTTTAGGGGAAAATAGAGAAAGATGAAACATACCACTAACACATGATATAGAGAAGGATGTACAGCTTTCGGTAATTTAAAATTCTAGTTGCCGGCATGACAAATGAGTGCATCTAATATAACCTTAAATCTCAAGCGTTTGTTGTGTGTTATCAGAGGTGTTGTCCAATTTTACTTTTTTCATAAACATTAATGATATAAAATACATATTTTAATATAAAAAAGGTATGTTTATATTATTACCTAATCCCAGGCTATAGTTCGCATTTTATTGTCAAAACTTGTGTAATTTCAGAGAAAATGGAAAGTAAGAAATGGGATAGATCGGCAAATATCTCTATCGAGGAATAAAGAATTTTAGTTGACCTAACTTTAAAGTACAAGAATGTCATCGAATGCAAAAAGACTAACAGTACAACATGGAAACAAAAGGAGGATGCGTGGTCAGAAGTATCAAAACAATTGTTATTCAACCCCTTTTTGTATTTTCAATAAAAGTAAATAAATATATGTATATATATATATTCTGTATTAATATTGGTTGTTTTATTATTATATTTATTTTTACAGAGTTTTTTAAAATATATCTTTTATGTCTAGATCATATTATAATTTACTATGACTACATATGAAATAAAGATGGAATTTTTGTTTAGAACATTAATACTTTATTTATCACACACACATTATGTAATAAACATTACAAACGAACAAATTCGTCACTATTAAATTTATTAAAATTGTCTTCTATTCGATATCGATTGCGTGTTTGATAGGGTTTTCCCTCTCTATTCACTAAATTATTAATATTGACAAAATCGTTGTTTAAAATGTCGACAATGTCTTCAAATAAATCCATTTTACTTGTCAATAAATTAATTTTCTACATGACAGTTCACAAACAACATGATATTAGTCTTACTTGACACTTTATAGGGTAGATGAGCAGCAAGTAAATTTTCCGCCAAGTAAGTAATTTTACTGGGCGCTTAAATTTTACTTGACGGTGAATAAACACTTAATCTGGCAAGTAAGGCTCTATCTTACAAGTAGCGTTACTCGATACTTTACTGGAAGGTGAATAAACCGGCCCTAAACGCAAAAATAGTAAATGTGCCAAGTAAATTTAATTGTCAAGTAACTAACAGGTACTTTAGTGGAAGGTGAATAAACCGGGCCTAAATCATATTGCCATGATATCAATTTGTGGGCTGGGTTGGTATAGAAATTAGTAAATGTATATTTTAACTCGATTTACTCACCGTTCTAGAACGCTAAAATTACTTAGCGTCGAGTTTAATCTGTAGCAACCGATAAACAATACTTACCGTCTTGGAAACCAGTATGGTAAATGGTCAAATAAAGTTTAATCGCCCAAAAATACATAAACATCTTTAAATTTCAATAATCAATACATGTTTAAGAAAATGTATACCATAATTTGGGACAGAGTGATAGTTTTTTTTTTATGAAAAAAATTGATTTAAAAAAGATGAGTATGAGCGAATTAGAGATATTACATCAACTACGTCCGTTAGGTCCTGCCCTTAGTGCCTTGCTAGTATTATTCGACTCGCAAACACATTGGCTCGGCAGTAAAAACAGCCTTAACGGACTTCTATCTAAAATTTTATTTCATTAAAATAACCATCTTTTAAACACATTACGTAAAGGTAATTTTGTACCCAATTTGTAAAGAATCTCATGAGCTAAAATTTTACGTTCTCTACAATCCAAATAACTTCATAAAAGCTTGATGTTATTAAAATATGAGTCTATTCATTGAATCGACGGTTAGAGAGTCTTATTATTTTGTTATAATGTTTGATATTATCTCGTAGAAAAATGAAGCCATCGTCGGTTATATCCGATTCTGTTGGAATCTTATGCTTATTTACTAGATAAGTATTTTTCGTAATATTGCCACTTATGTGAATTAGTTTGGCGATACTAATAGTTACGGACATCCCCAAGACGTAGTATATCCATCATCACGTGCAATTGCCTTAACGACACATCGATGCGATATCCTCTCCGTTCCCTGCATAAAGGACAGGATATCGCATCGATGTGCAAAGACGGGCACATATTTCCAAAAATTTCTAAGGATCTGATTTCTTTAAAATAATTTAAGACTACTTTTTGGTATTACACGACATTATTGTTCACTATCGTCATCGTGCAAGAAGCTTCTGTATTCCTCGAGAAAAAAAAATTGATGAGTGTACCCGTTCTCGAACAGCATCGACGACTTCTTCATTAGAGTGAAATTTTTCCCCTTACAAATTCGTTTTTCAAGTGGGTAGGTCATTAGTCTATGAATCTCACGAACCAGGTGCAAACGCTGGTCTAGCCAATAATATCAATGACGTTGTTCGGTCCCAGCTCGACTCAGGCTGACTAAAATGAGTACCTGTAGGTAAAACTCTGGGGCCTTATAATGTGTACCGTGCAGCTCAAACTGTACATCACAACGGCATTCGGTAGGGGAACTCTCAGCCCATGTATGTTTAACTTAATAATGGGAAAATTAATTGAAGGACATGAGCGGATATAGGATGGAAAAATCTGACAATCTTATGCTATGCAGACGACGCGGTATTAATCTCGGACTCAGATGACAACTTACAGACACTTCTCTACAGATTCTCGACAATGGCAGAAACCTATAATATGCTAGTCTCAATAGAAAAAACAAAATCATTATTAATATCTAAAGATCCGTTTAGACGCAAACTGGCAATAGGAGAAAAAATAATAGAGCAAGTGATGAGTGAAAGTATCTGTGAATTGAGGTATCGAGCGACAAAAACAACTATCAGGAAGTAAGACAACAGGTAATGAAGGGAGCACGTATATCAGGATACTTTAGAGACGTGATATGGAGGAACAAATACCTAAGAATAGAAAGCAAAGTAAAGATCTACAAAACGATCATCAGAACGGTAATGACATATATAGCGAAAACACGAGCAGACACAAGCAGGACGAAACAACTACTGCGCACATCAGAAATGAACACGCTAAGAACAATAGCCGGAAAAAAGGAAGAGTCCGGGTTCGAAATAAAAAAATAATACAAAGGTATTTTTAATAATATAAAATATTATTAAAAATCTGGTGTGAAGAACACAAATGCTGGTTCACTATTAATATTTTCTGTGAACGTGTCCGAATATATCCTATCCCCAGAGACGTAGATACGTATTTCGCTTTTCTACAAGCTCATCGGTACGCCCCTGCTGGAGAAAGGATATTTCCAGACACATTCACAGAAAAAAACCATCTCGCCCTATCACCGTAATTATCCAGACCGAGCGCAGAAGTAAATTCGGCGCTACCTGTTGTCAGACAGCCGAAGTACCTCGCATACCGTCCACATAATTAATGTGAAGTAACGACGCCCTTCCAAAGAGGTTAGCACAGCCAACTCTCTAGAAAACTGCATTTTGTTTGTGCCTTCACTCATACTACGGCTTAACCGCATGTGTAATGTATCAGAATAATTGAAACATACATGAGTAGGTAAACCCCACCAGTTTTGTATAATACAAAGGTATTTTTAATAATATAAAATATTATTAAAAATCTGGTGTGAAGAACACAAATGCAGGTTCACTATTAATATTTTCTGTGAACGTGTCCGAATATATCCCAGCAGCATATAGCAGGGGCGTACCGATGAGCTTGTAGAAAAGCGAAATACGTATCTACGTCTCTGGGGATAGGATATATTCGGACACGTTCACAGAAAATATTAATAGTGAACCTGCATTTGTGTTCTTCACACCAGATTTTTAATAATATTTTATATTATTAAAAATACCTTTGTATTATACAAAACTGGCCCTGAAAGACCCCAAAAGAAATGGTTCGAAAGCTGGGTGTCGACTTCTACCGAGACACCATAACATTCGTAAAGAAGAATAGCTACAGCCTAAAATAGAAGAAGAAGAAGAAAATAATTATGCAAAAATTTAATTTCAAATGGAATGGACATAGAATGTCTCCACTAAATTTTATCAAGGATTTCCCCTTAAACATTTTTTTTTTCATAAAAATTCGATTATTTAACTTTTTCCTAAAAGTTTTTTTACGAAATATCTAAAGGAACTGACTGAATTTTAAAAATATATTAAGAAAATTTTATTGAATAAAGTCAAGGGCATGATTAGCCACTCAATATTGTTCTTTTTCCTTTTTTAATTATTGATTAATCTCAGAGTAGCTGGTTCTTGTCGCATTCAGTGTATATTTATATAAATAAAATGATGAACGTCAGTTTCCTAGTTTAATTTGTGTTACTCTTATCCTTTAAATATCGATCTATTTTCTTTCTAATAAAAAACTCCATGTGTTAAATTCTTGATTTGCGGAGCTTTTTATATTTCCGACCTCAAAAGGTCACGACATAAAAGTCTGTTTAAACTATTAACTAAAATCTGTGCACCGATAATCAGAGGTTGTTGGACTAAGTCCAGGAAGCCGCCTTATTTTAAAAACACAAGTTTAAAGCTTCCCTCCCTTTGTCAATACTATGCACATCCTTTTTCCACCTAGGCCATCCGATATTTCGTTCTGTGTTGTGTAACCGCATGCATACGTGTAGGTGTGTGTGAGTGCGGCTAAGCTTAAAAATAGAATTGTTTTTATATCCGTTTGGAAATATCGTTCTCTTAGCGCCTTGCCTCGACCGTTTCAGTCAATAAAGGTTTGTTGACTGTTAGCAGGGAAGCGTTTTTTCTGGTGAAATGGATTGGATTTTATTACGGTTCGGAGATTCTGTTACAAACTGCGAGAAAGCCTAAAAATAGCAAAGATTTTGTTTTCAGAGTTTTTTTGAAATAAAATAGACTAGAGCCAATAGGCTAGAATATGATTAAATAATTTCATTAATCATGGATGAATAAAATTAAGAATAAAATAATTGATAAGTATCGGACTATCTCGAACAAACTAAAAGTATAAGTGATATGGAGAATTAGACATAACTTTAGTAAATACTATACTAAAGATAAATCAATACTGTAAAGTAGTTTGCGCGCTGGAGCTTGGCACTTATTTTTGAGAACCACAAGTTGTAAGTCTGTGGGGAGATTTATACAAATAAAATACACTTTCACTACATACAAAGCTTATTTTATTGTAATAACTGTGTTGACGATTGAACACTTGCTTAATATTTAGTACACAGAATATGATGCTGTTTGCTTTACATGCAACGAAGAACTCGGAAATGTTCTCACAAGTAAACTCAGTCGTTCACTGTTTGGGATGGGCACTTTCTCCAAAAGTTAGTAGAAAGTGCTGCAATGACGTATTTCTAGATAAAGGGCGACTTTCCGAACAAATAAAATACAGAAATTGACAGAGACATATAGCTGTGAAATCTTACGTTGAAAGAATTAAAATAAGGTAAATGAAGTATAAATTAATTAAAAGTAGCAATAATAAATTAAAACGAAATCAATACAGGTTGTGTTTTTTGAAATGCACCTGGTATATAACATGACAATTTTGCATTAAACACATGATGTAAATAGATAGAGGCTATAATCAATTTCGACAATAATTATAATCTAATTCCATAAAAAATGAATGCTTACGTACCAAAACTGTATAAAAAGTTTACTAAATAAGTTTTTCTTTATGCATTAGTTGTTAGTAATATTTATTTCAAATTTGTTGGTATTATATGAAATATATCCTTTATTATTCTTTCAGAATAACAATTAAATGTCTATAAAAATAAAATAATAAAATAAATGTCTATAACAAATGCGAACCGGATTTAGAAATATTTAGAATAGTAAATGAAATTTCTTACGTTCAAAGTGTAAACAAAACAACTTTAATTTCGATAAAAGGTAAAATGCATTAGAATGCGCATGCCTACCATAAAATATGAGAAGTTTGGGCAAGATTAGAGATACACAAGTCGCAAGTGCATAAAAGTCTAAGAAAAACAAAGAAAGCAAATTTACGAAGGACATCTAACAAAAGACGGCTGAATTTTTGCAGATCCAAACACACAAACCTGAGTCAAAGCATAAAAATTCGTAGAAATAAAAAAGGAAAAATATATGTAATCTTGAAATAAAAAACTAAAAACCCATAAATTACCACAAATAAGAATTAAATAGGCGTAAGCATTTCAGACGAAGAAAGAAAGAACAAATTTGCATATAGTAGGTGGATTGATACGAGGGTTAAAATGGTAAAAACATACAAAATAAAGAATATTTGCAAGTAAATACGAGAAGTAGGAGAGAAAAGATGAGTGTTTACCGAGAAATGAAAAGTACCCAGTACGAGGTGCATTCAAGTTCTAAGGCCTCCGATTTTTTTTCTCCAGACTGGAAAGAGATAGAGGATGTGCATTGTTTTAAAATGAGCGTGCGTTCGTTGTCAATACGTCACAGAGATAGCAGTACTGTACGGCAGATGGAATTATAGCGGCAGCGTCGAGAATGAGAACTGTTTTAGATACTTAAAATGGCTACGTTTTCCTTACTTGAACAGCGTGCAATCATTCATTTTCTGAAATTGCGTGGTGTGACACCAATTGAAATTCATCTACAGTTGAAGGAGACATGTAGTGATGGAGTTATGGATGTGTCGAAAGTGCGTTCGTGGGTGCGACAGTTTAATGAAGGCAGAACATCGTGTGACAACAAACCGAAACAACCTCGGGCTCGCACAAGCCGGTCTGACGACATGATCGAGAAAGTGGAGAGATTTGTTTTGGGGATCGCCGAATGACAGTAGAACAGATCGCCTCCAGTGTTAGTATTTCCGTGGGTTCTGTGCACACAATCCTGATGATGACCTGAAAATGCGAAAAGTATCCTCCAGGTGGGTGCCACGAATGCTGACGGACGACCACAAGGCTGCTCGTGTGGCATGTTTCCAAGCAATGTTGACGCGCAACCAAGGCATGAATGGGACTTTCTTTTCGTCGATTGTGACAATAGATGAGACTTGGATGTCAAAAACGTCCGGGAAAGGCTGCGCGTGTGCTGTTTCACCAAGACAACGCACCCGCACATCGGGCTAACGTTACGCAACAGTTTCTTCGTGAAAACAATTTTGAAGTGATTTCTCATGCTCCCTACTCACCTGACCTGGCTCCTAGTGACTTTTGGCTGTTTTCAACAATGAAAGACACTGTCCCTGGCCGCACATTCACCAGCCGTGCTGCTATTGCTTCAGCAATTTTCCAGTGGTCGAAACAGACTCCTAAAGAAATCTCCACCGCGGCCATGGAATCATGGCGTCGACGTTGTGAAAAATGTGTACGTCTGCAGGGAGATTACATCGAGAAGTAACATCAGTTTCATAGTTTTCGGGTGAGTAGTTAGTTAGAAAAAAAATCGGAGGCCTTAGAACTTGAATGCACCTCGTATAAAAGGAGAATCAGCGTCAGAAGAGAATACATTCATACGTAACTACGTAAATCAACATTTATTTAATCTATTTTAAGGATTAAACAATATATAAAGCTGTTTTTCTTTCTTTAAATAATAACTTACTTTTAGATGCCATTTCACACGAAACTGCGTATACATTTCAATGGAATGCAAACAAAAATGAACTTGAAAATCGCAGAACGCATGCATCTAGACTGTAAACAGAAAATCCCACGATTCTACTGGACAGGATTGAAGGCTGCCAGACACACTTTTGACTTTTAAATGAATAAAGAAGTCACCAATGTAACTACGTGGAGCGAAAGGGCTATCAAACAATAGTTTTCGTTTTCATAGCTTACTTTAACAATGTTAACTTTTGCATAATTACAGTAACCACGATATTCGACATTTAATAACTCGAAAACGGTTTAAGATACGGGTATAATATGGTATATTTTTGAAATCAGAAAAAAAGATCATTATAAAAATTTAATATTATACCATAATGTACCCCTTTGAATCTGCAGGCCAGTGGGTTTTTGCTGGCATGCAAAAAAAAAATTACTTGAAACAGTTTTTATACTGGGTGTATTTTTTTAACATGAAACTTTCAAATATCTCGAAAAATAGGCAGTTCACGAAAAAATGTTCAGATTTAAATTTAATAATTCAATGGAGGAAATACTTTTGCTAGAATTAGTTCCTCTCTCTCCCTCCATGTAGGTTGGGCGAGGGTAACTTTGAAATCTTAAATAGGAACCCGTATATTTTATTACAGATTCGAATTCTACTAGAAAAAGTACGTAGAATTTGTCTGAAACCTTTTTTCAATTCATGATAGATGGCGCTGTAGTCGATGAAATTCAATTTTTTTCAATTTCTCGCACCGAAATTCTATACTTACGATTCTGCAATTTGTTTTCAATAAAAAGAATACCACGAAAAATGACTTATCAACTTTCTTCACATACTTGGTCAACGCGCTTTCCTTCATTCATGACTTATCGGAGTGCTTTCAAATAAAAAAAATGTATTTTTCTTTTAATACTATTTCTTATGTTGAAACTAATTTTTATAGAACTGTTTTTGTATGTAGAATGTATATATTTAACATTTGTGTTATTTCTAGAGCTGAGGATGTTTGCGGTACGGCAGGACCGTATGTAGTGCATCCCCACATTTAACTATTTATCTAAATATTCTCTGAAATGATTTGCCGGATCTCATAAATTAATAGAGTGATATTTTAGTATACACTGGATATTGTTATTATACAAAATCATAATAGCCATTTGTATTTATGGATCATAAATAATAATACGCATGTATTTGTATTTGGTTGTGAATTCAATTTAAACTTAAAACGAATCGTAATATTTTAACGACAAGCCGTCCTTACAATACATGCATTCGAGACAAAGTGTGCAACTCTACGAATAACTTCCATAATTGATCGAAAATGGACATTTTGGAGCTGAAGTAAAGCCCCTATTCTTAGAAAAATTTTATTACTGTCGTTAAGAACTATTATTATAAACAACAAAGGCCTTTTATTAGTGTTGAAGTTTTAGTTTCATTGAATTTCCATGTTGTAAGTAGTCAATTGTAAAGTGTTCATTCGCAATATTCTAAAACAAGGTGTAAATTTAACTAAAATCCAGAAAAACACATTCTGATAATATATTACTAGATTAGAAGCTGTGTTTATTACTATTTATTATATTATTTTTATAACCAAATGCAATAAAAGCTACGAAAACAAAAGAAACCTCGATTTATTAAAATCTTGTCACACAGCCTTTCAAAGCCTGGCAGCACATATTTTGCATATATTTTATATATACTACCTACTTGAACTAGGTGAATGAAGTTAGAAGTTATAAGTTATAACTTCTAACTTCATTCACCTAGTTCAAGTAGGTAGTATATATAAAATATATGCAAAATATGTGCTGCCAGGCTTTGAAAGGCTGTGTGACAAGATTTTAATAAATCGAGGTTTCTTTTGTTTTCGTAGCTTTTATTGCATTTGGTTATAAAAATAATATAATAAATAGTAATAAACACAGCTTCTAATCTAGTAATATATTATCAGAATGTGTTTTTCTGGATTTTAGTTAAATTTACACCTTGTTTTAGAATATTGTGAATGAACACTTTACAATTGACTACTTACAACATGGAAATTCAATGAAACTAAAACTTCAACACTAATACAAGGCCTTTGTTGTTTATAATAATAGTTCTTAACGACAGTAATAAAATTTTCTAAGAATAGGGGCTTTACTTCAGCTCCAAAATGTCCATTTTCGATCAATTATGGAAGTTATTCGTAGAGTTGCACACTTTGTCTCGAATGCATGTATTGTAAGGACGGCTTGTCGTTAAAATATTACGATTCGTTTTAAGTTTAAATTAAATTCACAACCAAATACAAATACATGCGTATTATTATTTATGATCCATAAATACAAATGGCTATTATGATATTTTGTATAATAACAATATCCAGTGCATACTAAAATATCACTCTATTAATTTATGAGATCCGGCAAATCATTTCAGAGAATATTTAGATAAATAGTTAAATGTGGGGATGCACTACATACAGTCCTGCCGTACCGCAAACATCCTCAGCTCTAGTTATTTCTTCCAATCGTATTTTTTTGTAATTCCAAAAACACAAAATGAACGTACAAAAGATAGAAATAAATTTAAGAAACAAGTTATTTTATTCAGTTCGAAAAATATTTCGAAAAGTAAAAGACCTGCTTCTGTTACGCTTACTATAGAATAGAGTATTTAACTGTGCATGAGAAAATTGAAACGTTCTGGTGTATGGAGAAGTTGGCAGAAGTCCGGTTAATGGTGTCAATCTTTACGCCCAGCGCTTTCCGAATAGGATTCGGTCACGTGCTTCATTTTACCGTACTATCAAACAATTCACTACTGATGGAAGAATTCAACCGAAAAACGGACCTATCGAGCAACAGTCACCGAAGCAAATAATGAAGCTCTATTAGCTGTAGTGGCTGTTATTCCTCATGTTAGCACAAGAGAAATAGCTCGCAATTCTGAATTATCCCACATCAGTGCTTAGAAAATTTTAAAATGTCATAAATATCATCCATATCAAGTGTATTTACATCAAGATCTTCATGGCGTTGATTTATAAAATCGGGTAACTTTTTGTCAGTGGACATGTGAACAATTACAACAAAACACCAATTTATTTCGTTACGTGTTGTTCTCTGACGAGGCGTCTTTCGCAAACCACGAAAATTCATACTGGCTTGGCCAAGTTGAACACCAGCGCCCTTGGACTGTCAACGTGTGGTGATGAATAATTGGGAACAAAGTCATCGGCGACCACATTATTGAAGGCCACTTGAATGGTGAAATGTACCAAGACATTTTGGAAAATGAACTGCCAGCACTACTTGAAGACGTTAGCTTAGAAGTGCGACAGAACATGTGGTTTCAACATGATAGTTGTTCAGCAAACTATTTAGTAGTCTTGATATTTCAATAGTCGCTGGATCAGTAGATCAGATGAGATCAGTAGATCGGATGAACAGTAGAGCTAGTTCAGTAAATTGACCAGATCTTACTTCGCCAGATTTCTTTTTATGGGGTTATCTCAAATACAAAGTATACAATCAAGTTCCTCTACACTTATTTGAAATGCGGGTCAACAAGGGCATTGAAGTTGAAGACCATCATTTTGAGCACTTACTTTAATTGAAAGATGATGAGGCGATGGGAAATCTAGCATTCTGATAAGTAAGAGGCGAAGGAACTAACATAAATGAAGCACTGAACGTGATACGTGAGAGGCGAGGAGACTCAGGTTAATCAAGCACCTCAAGGTGGTACTACGTATACGTCGTTGCTGTTTAGTTACGCTAAAAGTAATTTATTCACCAGCAATTTATATTTTTACAGGTGACGTTTTCCCAGTTATTTGAAATTCGTAAAATGAATGAAGTTTCTGTAAGACTAATTTGAATTATTTACAAATAAAACGTATTTTTTATTGCACACGTACGCATAGGTTATCAGTGTGAGAAATTGGAAAAAATTGAATTTCATGGATTACAGCGTCATCTGTCATGAATTGAAAAAATGTTTCATCAAATCCTACGTATTTCTCCAGTAAAATTCGAATCTGTAATAAAATACGGGTTCCTATTTAAGATTTCAAAGTTCCCCCCTCCTACATGGAGGGAGAGAGAGTTACTAATTCTAGCACTAATGTAATTCCTCCATTGAATTATTAAATTTTAAACCTGGACATTTTTTCGTGAACTGATTATTTTTCGAGATATTTGAATTTATAATTAAATTAAAAAATTTGAAACTAGTAAAAGTTTCTAACATCTGTTTATTTATTACTAATGCATATAGCTTATTTATTATTTTTTAATAAACAATTTCAAAAAAAGTATTAAGGCCGAAACGTCCGAAGAAACACATAATGAGAATTAGCAATTATCACTTATCAAATGATCAAAAAAGATAAACAGAAAAGAAGTGTATTAATGTGGTAAAAATACTAAATACTGTTTACGTTTGGGAAAAAAGAACATAGTAGTTTTCACAGAGTAAAATTATTAATTTATTTTTGGTTCATTTATGATACGATGTATACCCTCAATTTTCCAATTTCTTTTTGTAATATTTCCCATGTGATAGCTAATATTACGCCGGCTTGTATGCAAACGTACTGATTACAGGGCCTTGCAATAGAGTATTTTTTTTTATTTTAAAATTAAACGTATGCATGCAGTTTCATGGTTGACAGAACACATTGCAATTTATAATAGACTAAAATTTACCAGCAATTTCTCGTTTATAACATTAATAACATAATGATTTGTTGGTGTGCATGTATGAATTTATTAGTAAAAAAATAAATAAACAATACTAGTAACTTGAATTTTCACATGAATAAGTAAATACAATAATTTAATAATAATAATACATTATAAATAAGGATTTATAATAACAAATTATTGATTATAATTAATAAGAACGATTGAAAGAAAAGAATTCCCAAAGGAAAAGGAAATACGTTACACAACCACTTGTCTATTACACGTCCAACTTGCAAATCCGAAACAGAACACGACAGTCTACATCGGATAAAATAATCGATTGCATAATCCGCTCTACGAATGTTATTGAACATGGGGAAAGTGCTTATAACTTGTATTTAACGCACGCTCGTATCTATGTAATAATATTCGTCAAAATGGGGACGACACTATGTCGTAAAAATATCATTAAAGTGGACACGTTTTAATCGTGTGCGTACTTAACTCGTTCCAGAATTGGCTATTCATCCTTTATGGAGCTTAATATGGTGGAAATATTTCGGTTTATTTGCCCATCTGACCAAGCACGTCGATATCGTTTAGACTTTAGATGAATGATAAGTAGATATTTTATTTATTAATATGAATGTCGTTAATGCTATAATTGGAGATATCTTACTTTCTGCCTTTAGTGTAGAAGTGTGCTACTTTTTAAGGAATATGTACGAGGTAAGAGCCATATATTATCGGCCTGACAGGCTTCAAAGTTTTCGCAAAAATTTTAGATGCTGATAATTTTCTCAAAACTGTTTTACTTTATAAACTATATATTACGGCAATTAAGAATAAATACAACAATAAATACTTAATCTTCAAATTATTGATAGTGATCCATTATCTTCGATGGTCTTCAGCTCTCTTCTGACTTATTCCATCATCCTCTGGACAACAGCAGGATCAATTTATCGCATGTTTTGAAAAATTCGACGTCGTAGTTGGTCTTCAATTGCTGCTTCCCATCTATTTTCACACACTTTTCTGGACAATATTGTCCAAAATTCCTCTATGGTACATTGCGAGGATGGCCTAATTTAGGAACAAAGTTTATGTTGTTTGCATTATACTAGTCTCTAGTAACTCTAGCATAATGGCATGAAACTAGATCAGGCCAAAACATGATAACATCATTGCCATCATTGCCATGATTTAAAATATTTAAAAACTAAAGCAGTTTAGAAAGGCATTTTTGAATGTAAAGTAGTGCAGTTAAGGCATCTCTTCGAACACGATCAATGTACGGCTGCGAGATAAATTCGGCCTCAGAAATGGCAAACCACACTAAAATTTTGTGCTCAAATTTTGATTTATTTTTGAATTTGACATTGACTGGTGTATTTTCTGTGTCGTCGGCATAAAAACCTTCGTTTCCATTCATCTGTGAATTGGTCAAGGTGAAACATATCTCGTTATCCATTACAATCAGTTTATTGACAAAATGGATGGCCCTTAGCGCATGACAATATCTGGGTATTCTTTCTAACTAGCAGCGGTATATTTTGGCGCTTTTCTTCACTTTCGAAGCACCACGTTATTTCGGAAAATTGTTCGAAAAACAGTAGTCTTTGAAACGCCGAATCTTCGACCTATTTTTCGCTGCGAAACTGCAACTCTGTCCTTAACGGTTTCAAGCATTCTTTATTGCCTCAGTTGGCTCAAAATTCTTACCACTTTTGGGTAAATTAACGCAGGGTATTCCCTCACACGTTCCTTTATGGTTTGATAAAATTGTCGATAAAGAAATATTTTGTTCACGATAAATGGCAACAATATCACGCTTGGGCCTTCGCCCAACTAGATTGTAAATTACTTTACGAACAAATAGCTTAAGACTGTCATAATTAAAACAAGTAAATTGTGACATATGACTTCCAGAGCCAACTTAACCAAACGTCATTTAGTACAACTGCAAATCACTTACAATTTTTCTGAAAACTTTGGAACCATACGTTAGTTGCACATTCGCTAAGCTTAAATAGTAAAGTTCCACGAGCAATAGTTATCAACCTGCAATCAGGTAACATCACTGGTGCATGAAAATATCTCAGTTAAAAGATCATTAAATTTTTAGCAAAGGAGAGGAATACGCCTAATCAAATCAAACTAATCAAACAGCGTTTACGGAGATTTATCGCCTTCATATTCTACTGTAAAAAAGTGGGCAAAATATTTCCGTTTGAATCAAGAATTCCTTGAAGATGATGACGGTCTTGGTCTGTCAATTGAAAGAGAATTGAATATAGTTTATACATTTAGTATAATGAACTTAATGTAAATGAGAACTAATGAGTCTTACATTACACGTAAATGTCGCTTAATGTGCTGTGCTAATTTCCTCTTATTTCGCTCTTATACTAGTTAAAACATGGTAGTTATTTTTCTTAATATTTACTAAATTCAGTCCGATTTTGTTTAGTCTTCTATTTAGATGTTTATTAACAGTAGGTATGTAATTTACGACGTGCCATTTAATGTTACTTGTTTCTTCAATTATGGGATAAAGGCATAAAAGTAATTTTGTAGTTTTTCTTTGTTTATCATTTACCATTGTTTTGGAGGTGTAAGCTTTATTTTTTACTATTGATTTGATTATATTTATTTCTTTGTTATATTCTAAATTAATCTAATGGTATGTATTAAACTATGAAAAGGAGACATCTTGTTTTTCCACGTTGTTTTGGAGCCACATGTACATAGTGAACGTCTACAAATTGAGTGTATGCAACTGAATACACAATAGTGTTAATAATATGCCTATCTTAAAAATGTATATATTAAATCACTGGAATCCAATTTAATAACGTTAGGATGTACCCTTTCTTTAAATATTTGTCATTTTCCATAATATTATAGAAAATGGCAGCACTGATATTATAATACACAATTTTTTTCCAGTTTTAACTGATAAAATAAATAATATGTACTGTGAAAAATATATAGATACAGAGTGATGTGCAAATGTGTGGAATTATGTAAATATCCGTTAAATTAAAAAAAGATATTCTAATACAATTTTAGACACGGAAATTAGGGATGACGTATTCTTTAAGTATACAGAGTATTCAAAAATGTAACGTACAGTGCGCGTCATATAAAATGCGTACACTTACATATTATCAATGTAATTCAGACTTTAACAAGTCAAATTTGACACGTCTTATTTGACTTGTTAAATTTGACTTAAGTTATAGGTATTAGCAATGTATGAATAACCTATGAAGTCTATAAGTGACAGTATGAATATATTTGACCCGTTTACGCAACAAAAAAACTCTGATTTTATGCTCTTAAGAGCTATAATATATTTATTTGTTCAAAATTATACAAGTGTATAGAACTCGTCAAGTATATGTATACAAGTATATATAAATATATAAAAACAAAATAAAGCGTGACACAGACAACACATTAAAATTTTTTTGAATAAAATTAACCTAAAGAATAAAAAGATTGTATATATAAAAACATTTCTAATGTTTTTTTGAAACACTTTTCCTTGCTCAAGTCCTTAATGTACTTTGGGATATGATTATAAATATTTAAGACCTGATTAGTTGCGTTCTTTTGTACCCTGGTCAGAGTTGTTTGTGGCACCGCAAAATAGACACTTTCCGTGCCACGAGTACTGTAGTTGTGATTTAAGACATACCTGCCAAACGCACTGTTCATACCCCTTCTCACACACAAAGCACACTCCAGAATGTAGAGACTGGTAAGCGCGTGTATTTTTCTTGTTCTAAATATTTCTCGGCACGAGTCAGTAAGTCCCAATTTAAAAATTGCACGAAGACATTTCTTCTGTCTTCCCACATCCACACTGTTCCCCCAGAAGACCAAACCATGCCGTAACCAACCTTCTACGTAAGCTCGATACGCACACAAACTGGCTTCAGTGTTTACTGAGCCGGCGATAATCCTAAGGGCATAGTGAAATGGAGAAATTCTCCGAAATAGATGGTGTATATGGGTCTTACAATTCAGTTGTGAATCGACCCTTATGCCGAGAAACGTTACTTCGGGCGACGAGGTTAGTACACCGTCTCCATAGTTTACAACAAGATCTTCCCGCTGAGAAACAGCAAAATGGATGATTTGAGTCTTGCCCACATTCAACTTAAGTTCGTTCGCTCTGAACCATGCGCTCACAGAGGACAATGCCTGTGCAATGGTTTCCCTCAAGACGTTTGTTTCCGTTGATCTTATTGCCAATGAAACGTTATCCGCAAATAAGGCCATAGTTTAATTAAATACTAGCGGTAACCCATTTATGTAAATTAAAAATAAAAGAGGCCCCAGCACGGCTCCCTGTGGTACTCCCTTGGTAACAGTGAGCCACCCAGACCTAATCCTGGTTCCCTCCCCATTCACTGCCACTACCTTTTGTCTTCTGTTTTCTAGATAGGAATCCTTAAATCCCAAGTTCTCCAATCTCTCCAAAAGTATTTTGTGATTAACGCTATCAAAACTCATGGACAAGTCCATCAAAATTCCTGCTACTTGCTCTTTGTTCGACCAGGCATCAAGTATTTCAGAAATCACCCGAAATACGGCCGAACATGTCGATTTTCCTGTTTGATAACCATTCTGTCTATCTGTGATAAGTTTATGTTTGTCAAGAAACCCATTCATTCTTCTATATATCAGTTTTTCAAACACCTTGGCCACATTTGAAATGAGTGCTATAGGTCTGTAGTTTGTGATGTCATGAACGTCTCCTTTCTTGTACACCGGACACACAACGGCCGTCTTCAAAGCATCCGGAAAGGTGGACGTCTCGAAACATCTATTGACAATATGACACAGCGGGTCAGCCAGATTCTCTGCGACGGCCTTAAGTACAGGAACGGATATTTCGTCATATCCCGCAGACATGTTGTTCTTTAGTTCCATTCTAGTGTTGAAGATCTCTGACGGTGTCGTCGGTTCCATAAAACATGTCTCCTTACAGGACATTTCTTCAAAATATGCTGGTTGTCATTCATCAATATTAGCACCTATACCCAGAAAATATCTGTTGGTGTAGTTCAAGCGCTCTTTTTGATCTGTTATTCCAGCAACTTTAACAGTAGCCAGAAAATTACGTTGCTCCCTCTTTCTCTCTGCTATGTTATTCACCAATGCCCATGTTGCCTTACTTTTATTATCCGATAACAGAATGTAATTTGAATTATATTCCGTTTTAGCCTTCTTAATTTCACTTTTTACATAATCTGCGTAATTTTTCTTCTTTAGAGTAACCTGTTCTTTAGGTAACCTGAGTTCTTTAGGTAACCTGTTTTCGATATAACCCTCGTATAATTGCCTTCTAATTCCACACTTTTCCCGAGTTCGTCAGTTAGCCATGGATTCGTTTTTCTTCTTGTTTGCTTGAACGTAGATGGGCAGATTTCATTGACAATATTAAAAAGCACACTACATACACTTTCGTAGCAATCTTCTAAGTTTTCTATCGTTAAGTGATTGATCAAACTTACACTAACTTTTTCCGCAATTAAATTTAACTTATATTTGGTATAATGTCTCATCCTGGTCCTGACCGGCTCTGAATCACAAAGATCCAGATATGTACAACTAATTTCTTGATCTTATGATCCGACCACGCCGCGTCCACAACACGACATAATGCCCATAACGCTTAGAATTGGTGATAATATTATCTGGCAGAGAGTTTCAGACCTACTTGTGATTCTTGTCGGTTCAGAGACAGTAGTCGTCAAATTGAAAGAAGCCAAAATATCCAACAAATTCCTAACATCCGGATCATCAGCGTCCAAGAATCTCAGACTAAAGTCACCAGTGATAACTAATGTATAAGATTCATATTTGGAAATTATGAATTCCAATATTTCTTCAAAGGTATATCTAAATATATCCATATTCCCCTTCGGTTGTCTATATATACTTACAATAATTAATTTTAATGTATGTGATAGTACCGAGCTACACTCAAGCGTCATTTCTATGCTTTTATTTTCTAAGTATTCCACTGCATCAAATTCCACAGTCTCTCTAACAAAAATACAAGACCCGCCATGCTGTCGTGTTAGTCTGCAGTATTTTGAGATGATCAAATAGCCATCATACACCGTTCCTCCCTAGGTTCAAGCCAGTGTTCAGTTAAGGCTAAGACATGAACAGGATATACCAAACCATCCAAATATACACTTATAATGTCAGTTTTATTTCTAAGACTCTGTATGTTGTTATGCATTATTATCAATTTGAATGCATTTTTTTCCAGTTAGGTTTGCTTTTCCTCGTGGTTCCTTTTCGGAAAATTTCGGTAAGGCTTGATGATAATATTACTCGGCCACAAACTCCTATCGAAAACGGTTTCCCTCAATTCTTCTCTTACTGTCAATTTAAATGCCCCTCTGTCTTTGTTAAAAATAATTAACTTTTCACAATCTAGTGTACTTACATTGTTTTCATCCAAATATTTTTTTACATCATTCACTGTTGTTGTATCTTTCAAGTTTGAGACAAATATCCAGGCTGTTCTGTCTATCGCCTCTAGTGAAGTATTTTTTCGTGTACCTTTCACTATATTTGTTTCAGATCTGCGAAACCTGTTGTTCTTAGGATTATTATTGTCAGCAATAGCTGCATAAGAACGAATTGGTTCATTTATATTATTATTATTCATAGATTGCTTATCTTCCGTTTTTCCTGTATCCGTCACGTTTTTACCCGACCGGTCGCGTTTTTCGGAGCAAATAGTTCTTCTCTTGTCCGGCGTTTTTATACCCATTGTTTTTTCTCCTTTGATGTCGATTTATTCTCACATTTTTTATTACTATTCAATAACATTATTTAATCTCCCAGAATTTTTATTTTATATTGATTATTTATTAATTCAATTTTATCTTGGCTGGTTTCTTTCACATACTGGTACTTGCAAAATTCCGAATTTATTTGTTTCATAATCTCCATTTCTCTTTCTAATACTTGAATTTTTTCGTGTAGTTGTTGTTTCTTTTCGCAATCGTGTCCTTAATTATTTTTTCCCACAGTATTAACCATTGTACTTTTAATTTTTAAGAAAAACTCCGAAGCACAATAAAACCACGTGCTCTCGCCCTAACTGTTTTACACACAACTGTTCTATACGCATTTTATATGACGCGCAACTGTATTAAAGTTATATTTTTTTTAATTGAACGCCCTAGTATTTTTTTACATTTTGGGATTCTCTTCGATAACACGATTTCAACAACCATAACACTTCGGGTCTAAAGTATTTAAGTTAAATACTTACATGCAAACGAAAATCAGAATTTTTAGAATATTTATCCCTCGATATTTTCAAATTCATAAGTATTGCTTGATACTTAGGTACTATCGTTTAAATAAAAACCTTTACAATTCGAAATGTAAGTACTACAATTTATTTTATTTCTCCTTTTGTTGTGGCGATTAAAAATTTTTTTTTGTCGAACGAAAAGTTAACGTGAATATTACAATCTTTAAATTTTATCACAAAAATAGTGTGTGGAATTTAAAAGTGTCATTAAATAATTGTTGTTTGTCAATCATGGTTGAATTAAATGAAAGAGAAAGAATAGAAATATTAATGATGATCGATTTTGGTGATAGGACAAGAACTTATCAGGTTGTATGTAACCTTTTTAATACTAGACATCCCAATCGGCAGCTAATTTCGCGATTTGTTGTTACCAAAACTATAAGAAGGTACAACATAAATGGCGGTGTTCGCAATTTGCAAAGAATTTGTCATACAAATTCTGCTACAAATAATATTAAAGCGCAATATATTGTCATATTTGTAGAGAAGAATCCCCATTTATTTAACGAACTAGCGCTATTAGTGGGCATTCAGTAGGAAGAGTTCTTGAAAAAGAAAAATACCATTGTTATAAAATTCGACTCGTTCAAGAACTCTCTGCTGATGATTTCAACAGAAGGTAAGAGTTTTGTGAATCCATGACGAACATTTTTAATTGTGATAACAATTTTGTCAGATGGAAAGAATTCTCGAAGAAAATGACAATCTCATTATGTTCATGAGTGATGAAGCTCATTTGCATATCAATGGCATGGTGAATCAACAGAACCTTTGTTATCGGGCTTCTGAAAATCTGAGAGAACTGCACAAAAGACCACTGCACTGCCACAAAGAAACGGTTTGGTGCCCTGTGAGCAAAACTGTTATAATCGCCCCGTATTTTTTCGACGACGATAATGGGACTGCTGTTATTATTTACTCGGATCGCTCTATTCACATGACACACAATTTCTTCTTTCCTGAAATACGAAGAAGCTATGTTTGCATCCGACGTTTGTGGTTTCAGCAGGATGTGGAGACCACACAGCCAGAGCATCCATGGATGTTATTCTTCCTCAGCTTCAGGTTTGGTGACACACACTGATCTTTGTCCATATGTGATCTTTTCCTATAGGGTCATCTCAAGATACGTACATAAAAATACACACCCCTTTCATTGGAAGAACTGAAAGAAGCTATTAGCGTAGAAGTCGCTCAAATCAAAAGAGCGATATTGGAAAGAGCGCTTGCAAATTTCGTAGAACGCGTACAGAAATGAATTAATGAAAACGGACACCGCATGCAAGATGTTGTTTTCCATACTTGATTTTTTCGAAAGCTATGTCATTACGAACCAAAATTTGTAAATATTTTTTTTAAGCAAAAAGTGGCAATTTTATATTTTAAAAATCGTCCGTCTTTTCTGGCCAACCCTGTATTATATTATCGCATGCAGAAATTGCAAAACATCACTCTAATTGCAAATATGTATATCCCTTGATATAATCCAGCTACATAGAACGTGTTGCAAAAATTAAATTTCATGTAACGAATAACTTAAGTTTCAGAAGTTTAGTCTGCTGGGAATTCCTATGAGAAAAATCTACCTATATGATAGTATAATGTAACCCTGAGTTGGAATATAAATATATTTCTATTAAGTTCCACACAGATTTTTCAAAATACTTCTACTATTTGCGACTTGCAATACTATTTGCATTTTTTTGTCACTCATTTTCTTCTTCTCTTCTATTTGACATTCGCATACTATTGCATTGATTTGTTCTGATAATAACACAAAATTTTTAATAATAAATAAATATAGGTCAAAAAGTCATTACATTACCATTTCTCATATGACAACCACCCTGTCATAAAACCTCGCCTTTTTTAAACTTACTACGTCTAAAAAACGAAACGAGATGTCCTTTCCGTCAATATCTTTTTCGGTTAGCACCGGCTCGACCCAACAAATAAGATCGTAAATAACATGTCCGTGGTTGCCGGTGGCGAAGTTAGTCGCGTCACTTCTTTCTCTGAGATGACTACAACGGACCAGATTAAAAGTTTCGACGGGTTACATCACCCTTATCTAATGCCGTGGCTTTCAACAGCTCAAATTGAAAACCTGTCAAATTTGGAGAACGTTACGTATTAAATAAAATATGGTCCGTCGTCCACAAGAATTTTATGCAACGCAAAAATTTAATTGACGAAAATGAAAAAATATTTATATTATTTATGCGCGTCAACAACGTATGCAATGATTTTTTTCTATTTTGCGTTCGAAATGAACTCATTATGAAACCCAAAACAGTATCGAAATGAACTTCATTCAATACGGTTTTTTTCATTTTTCAATGTTGGCGTTGTTCGAATACAGAAATAAATATCATTGCTGTCATTTGATTTCAAGAATTTATGTACATTTGACAGATATGATATATGTCCGTATTTTACACAAACAACGTATGTTGTATACAATTGACAACAACATATATATGTTTCTATGTCACTCATGTTTATATTTTTAAATGAAGTACCAAGTAATGTTAACGAAAATTAGTAAATAATATGTAATATAATATACTTCGCGGATAGCAAGATTTAAATTTGAAAATGTCAAGTATCAATGTGACCAACTGCATGCTTTATATAAAAATTAAACTCTGAACTTTCAAATTAAATAATTCCAATTTAAGCAATTTATTAATGTAAAAAACGCAAAATAGAAAAAGTAGTATAAAAAACTCGTTTCATAAGGCCTTTTGCCGCACTCGCTCATTAGAAAACTCGCCGCTATCGCGGCTCGTTTTCTAAACTGATCTCGTGCGGCAAAATGGTGCCTTATGAAACTTGTTTTTTAATATACTATTTTAATAAGTGACTTTTTTGTTGACGATATTATGAATCATAAAGAAAATAAAGAGTGGAGCAGAAAAAATAATATCTTTATTAAGCAATTTGCTTTTTACAAAAACGTATGTTGACATAAATTTACTATTAACTAATCACATTTTGTGTTCCTATATAATTAATTAATAATCGCTTAAATACATTAATATTCTCACTATTTTTTTATTTCATATGGTAAATTATTGTATATTCTAGGACCACTTACTAAATAGCTATTTATGTAACCAGTTACCAAATGGGTTATTTTGTGTAACGAAATGGAATGTTTGCAGGACGAGCGAGCGTAGCGAGCGAGATCCTGCAAAATGACATGAGTTACACAAAATAACATTTCATAACGTGTTTCATACAAGATTTTATCTAATTTTGACCAAAACATAGATTTATAATTTTCCAGTTGATCTGACATTAAACGTCATAAGTCGTATTAAATAATTAGTGACAGTTTTCATGCTATTGATAATAATTCATTTGACATGACAGGTGTTTGTTAATTTAAGTATAGCAAACGCCAATTAAGTTGGCGCGAGGAGGGGTAAGTTCGCGCAGGATTAGAAGTAGTGGGGAGATTTGTATTTGGTTTTACATCAAATGTCAGATAATTCTAACCTCTGAGCGTATATCACTAGCAAATACATTATGTTCCGTCAAACGTCAATGACAAATGTATTCTGACAATTACTTGAGTAGTGGGGGTAGACGTTTTTAAAAACGTTTTCTGCGCACCCCCTCCTCGCGCCAACTTAATTGGCGTTTCCTATATAAGTATTTACTTTTATTAGCTAAATATTTCGGTGCATTGTACGAGTAAAAATGTCGGATTCAGATTCAGGTGGACTACCAAGCGATATAGAAGAGGCTGCACAAAGTGCATTATCGACTGTGATTCCACAAAAGTCGAAAGCCCAGTATGATTTGGCTTATGAAAAATTTGGGAAGTGGCTTAAAGACAAAAAAATTAAATGTGTTAATGAGAAGGTTTTATTAGCCTATTTCGAGGGAAGAAAGAATCAAAAAGCTTCAACACTCTGGACTCTTTATTCCATGTTACGAAGTGAATTGTCTTTGAAGAAGAATATTGATATTGCAAAATATGCCAGTTTACATGCATTTCTAAAGAGGCAGTCAGAGGGATACCATGCACAAAGGTCTAATATTTTGTCAAAGGAAAACGTCTCCCGGTTTATGACAGAAGCTGAGGATAAAACATATTTAATGACAAATGTCGCATTGATCGTTGGAATAGCTGGTGCTTGTCGAAAAAGTGAGCTAACTTTTCTACGTGTGGGGGATATTTTAGACGAGTTTTCTCATTTTGCAATAAAAATCCCTATACAAAGACAAAAGTAACGCGCGAGTTTGTGATCACAGAAGGAAATATTGAAGGGCAAAATTTTCTTGATCTTATTAGAAAATATATTTCTTTGCGTCCACAAAACGTTAATCACGATAGGTTTTTCGTCAAATATAATAATGGTAAATGCGGGGCACAGCCAGTTGGCATTAATACAATCGGTAATCTACCGAAAAGAATTGCTCAGTTTTTGAAACTACCAAATCCCTTCTTATTTACCGGACACTGCTTCAGAAGGTCATCGGCTACCTTTTTGGCAGATTCTGGTGCGGGTATTTTTAAGGTTAAACGACATGGAGGCTGGAAGTCCAATACTGTAGCTGAGGGCTATGTAGAGAATTCTATAGAAAATAAGAAAAGGATTGCCAATGATATTCTTTGTGAATCAAGCTCAAATGCACATTCCGTTTTGCATCATAACATCAGAGTACCTGCCATGAATTCTACGTGTGCAGGAATTAACCTCACCAATTGTTCACATTGTGTCACAAATGTTTATAATGCATAAAATAAAAATTTAACCAGTTTGTGTCATTTAACGTTCCCCTTTATTAACTTGAGATGAAATGATTTTTTCAAAATATTTCGAAACTAGTGATGAAATGAACTTTTCAACACTAGTTACGAAATATTTTACTTTTCGTAACTAGTTACGAAAAGTAAACCGTTTCCTAACGTCATACAGTTTTGAAAAGTGTCACTTTATGTGTCAAAATTAAATAAACATGTTTAGTTGTCTGTGTTCTTCTATAGGGTCTATGTAAAAATTCTCCACACCGCGAGTACTAAAGTTCATAATTACTAACATACACTGCTCCAATAAATTAGAGGAACGCTAAGAATAATAATTATGCGTTGCATAGTTTTATGAAGCCAACGAAATCTCGTAAGCTGGTAATATTATCGTTTATTTATCATAAAATGAGTTCAATTTGAACATTTCAAAAACCAATAAACAATTAGACACTATCAAACAAGACAATAAACGAAAAAAATTCTTAATGAACACATTAGACTTAAGTAACTAAAGAAAATTAAGCTTTAAAGGGAATCTAATAACGGGTATGTCCTCCACGAGATTGAATGACTGCTCGACACCTTCGTGGCATGTCCTCTTGGGGTATGGCAACCCATTATTCGTGAAGTGCTACCAAAAGTTGTTGAAGAGTTTCGGGAGCCACAGGTCGACTCCCGAGCTTCCGATTCAGCTCATCCCACATATACTTAGATCTGGGCTAAGAGGTGGTCAATCTATAACTTGAATTTGATGTTCTTCCAGGAATTGTCTTGTTTGACCTGCTACATGTGGTCTTGCATTATTATGCTGGAACAGAAATCTAGAGCCTATAAGAGCTTTAGTAGGTATAACATGATTCGTAAGTACATCTTCATTATATCGGGCAGCACTCATTCGCCCAGGTATATGAACAAGATCTCTACGAGTATGAAACGAGATTCAAGCCCACACCATGTTAGATCCTCTTCTAAACCTGTCCACTTGCTGAACCAGTTCTTCACGATGGCGTTTACCTGTACGCCCACAATTTCGAAGACGTCCACCGTGTCAACAATCTTGACTCAGCGCTGAAAAGCACCGAGGACCACTGCTCCATCTCCCAATCTACATGGTGTTAAGCAAACGCCAATCGGTTTCTTTTATAAGCTAAGGTCAGTCGTGGCTTTTGGACTGGTCTTCTCGATCTAAGATTATGTTCTCGCAACCTTTTTCGTACGGTTTCCGTATAAACTTGATTTTCCGTTGCTCTTCTAAGGTCACGCTTTAAATCTCTAGCAGTAGATGTACGCCGTCTAAGTGCATAGTTGCGAAAGTACCTGTCTTGCTCAGCGGTTGTTGCACGTTTACGATCTTGACCAGCTCTTCTAACGTATCTTCCTGTTTCCAAGTTCCGATTCCAAACGCCGCACATCACAGAAGTTAAATTGTCTTGCAACATGCCGTAAGCTGCATCCCTCTTCGATTAATGTTTCGGCTTTTACAACTTCAACTTCATTTAGGTGCCTCATGATACGCTGTTAGTATCTAATTACATATAATTACATATAATTGACAAACGCACACTAGATTTGATTTTTTATAGTTTTATTTATTTAATTTATAGTTATTTTATTGACAAAAATTATTTTTCCCTAGCTGTTTCACATAATCTCTTATTTTAGGATGATCGGAGGGACAGGGTTGAAATGTTCAAATTAAATTCATTTTATGATAAATAAACGATAATATGTATAACAACGTCGCTTCCATAAAACTATATAGGGCATTACAACTATTATTCTTAGTGTTCCTCTAATTTATTGGTACAGTTTATTATCTGTCAAATAATGTGATAAAATATAGTTTTTGAGTTTATATATAAATATTAAACTTTTGAATATTATTCTCTGACATACATTTAATAAATTCAAGATATTCAACATTACTGATATTAGAGTATACCTATTACATTTTAAAATAATTATCATTGATTTTTTTGAAGCTGTTGCGTTTCATTCTTGTTTAGATTAAATAATATTGAAGACTATAGACTTCTACAGTAGAAGCTTGACACACATTGTCTTTAAACTGTAAATTATTATCTAAAAGTATTCCTAAATATAATTCTATCGACCCTTTCAATCTGATTCTTTTCAAGATATAGTCTAACTTGACTCATATCAACATTACTCAACTTGTATTTACTGCCTATAACCACAAACTTTGATTTTTAAATATTAACACTTATATAATTATCGCACATTCACTCATAAACCACACAGAGTTCAGAACTAATAACTTATCATACTTTCCAATTGCTACATACATACAGCATAGTATCATCTGCAAACATACATATATCACAATTTTTGATTCTAGATGTTACATATTTACATACAAGTTAAATAAAAATGGTCCAAGCACAGTATAGTACATATATTTTTTAATTTTCTTAACAATAATTGTCTGTCAATAGCTTCAAATGCCATTCTAAAATCTAAGAATACCGCTACCATTCATTGACCAGTATCTACTGCTTTTAAACACCTATCACATCTACCAACTAATACCGTTTCACAGGAATGTGCTTCTCTAAAACCTGACTGGTTCGGAATTATAATTAGGTTCCTCATGCAGTAGTCATTCAACTGATTTCTCGCACACAATTCTAAAAGAAAAGAAAACCCATGTATTTCACTACTGAATAATTTCCGCTGCCTTATTTATAGAAAAAAGTATTACATTAAATAATAATATGTTTATTGAATTTTTAAAATGTACAACATACATTTATTAGGTTCGGAAAAGAATGTCATTATGATGACGTCCTTCTTGTTACACGCAAATTTCATTTTTCAAGTTATCAATTGTGCCCGGCTTGTTCACGTACGGTGGTATGCAGGTAGTACGGTGGTTTTTCGATATACTAAGTTGGTTTAGATTGGTTTTGATTTATTATTTGCCACTGTCAAACAACTAAAATGCCAAAATTAACGAAAAATTAAAAAGTTTTAATACTTTCTAAATTAGAGGAAAGATGGTCTATAAATCGTTATGGTAGTATTAATAAAAGTAGTCACGAGAGTGAAGAGAAGATAGGATTAAAAGTTACAATTGAAAAACTCGGCAAGTGCTAGGAAAATTATATTGACGGAAGGGCAGAAGCAATCACGTATCCTATTTGGCTTAAATTATGTGTATCCGCCCTCTTCAATTTTGGAACAATGGCATTTTTTCTGACGAGAAGGTTTTCCAATCTACTCATGACGGCCGTATCCACGTGTACCGTCCACCCAATTCACGATACAATGAAAGATATGTGTCTTCATGGTACAGATCTGAGCGATTTGCCGTTCGTGTTTGGGCATTGATATGTACGTGTGGTCCGGGTATAGCGTGGCGTGTTGGTGGAGGCTTAAACTGGCAAGTTTATCTTGATATACTGGAAAACGTTAGGTTTCCTTCAGTGGACCAAATATTTTCCAACAATAACTTCATCTACCATCAGGATAACTGCCCCGTTCATACAGCTAGGATAGTAACTCAGTGGCTTGGGATGAATAACATCGAGTTATTGCCTTGGCTTTCGTGCAGTCCTGATCTAAACCCGATAAAGAACGATTGGGGTTTATTTGTCGAAAAAAATTATAAACGAAGCTGCCGACCTCAAAACGACAAAGTACGTCGCCATTTCATTGACTGCTGTTTGGACTCAGAAATCATGTGAGATACCAAAGTCTCATTTCCTGTAAGGATGTGGTCCAAAAATCCATACCCTTTCTGATCGTATCGAGTCAAAAACAATTAAGCACAGCCCAATCTTTTTGTTTTGTGGTCTTCAGAAAGCAGTCTTGAAACCCACTGACAACACAATTTTCGGTATTTCAGTTTCCCAGTTTCCCCGAAAGCCTGTGGAAAATTAATTAATAACTTTGAAATCGCGAATCGTCGGTCCTCTCGAATGTTGTGGTCCACTTCACGAATCCAATCTTCAGTAATCAGAGAAGTTCGGCCATCATCATGCACATTAACCCGTTCGTCCTTGAACATTCTCACCTACTTTCGAATTTTACTGTCACTGATAGCACTATCATATATAATATAACGAGTGGCATCGTGATTATTGATAATCACGTGTGTTGATACGAAACATGTTATCAAAACTTATTTGGGGATTCCCGAGTTTAAGGACTTGTTTTTGGAAATTAGCTATTTTACCAATTCATTCATGGCTTATAATGTTACTATTGAAAACTGATTTCCAGGAAGCAATATTTTTTTATCTCAAAGCAATGTGGAGTTTTACTGTATCGAGAATTTAACAAGGCATTCAAAAATGTAAAAATATACAGGATGTTCCATTTAAAATAACAAATGGATAACGGATGTCTATTTCCGGTATAACCAGAAGTGACACAGCAAATCTGATATTATTTTTAGATCCCTGAATCTTTTTACAAAGATATATTTTATTTTTATATAGTTTTTTTTATATATATTTTTATATAGTTTTATATAGTATATTTTTATATAGTTATAGTTTATTTTATTCAAAATGAATGAACCGTTGCAGAGATATTTAGGTGGTGCCATACTTTTTAGTAACATTGTAAAATATAATTCTCAAAGTCGACTGAAGGACAATACCATACTAAGGTATTATTAAAAGAGCTAGAAGCTAAGTTTTTAGTTAACCTAATTAAACGTAGCAAAAAAGAAATTAGGAGTAGATCGAACATTGTCCCTCGAGGAGGCATCAATACAACAAGCATATGGTCACACATCTTGGTATAATAGATATAAATTATAGGAGGAAACTAGGCTGCAAGCAATAAATACTTGTAAGAGATTAAAAAAGACAGCTCCATTGAACCTGCACGAATAGTCAAACTTTCCTTGAGCAAGACACTAGCCTTGGCGGAAGATATGGAACTAATCGAGCGAAACTGAGTCTATTGGGGCAGTACAAAGAGTATGATTCTCAAGTACCCGGACTTCTTTTGATGCCCAAACCTATACTTTGAAAAAGAAAATCTCTCAAAGCTCTTAGCTTTTTAAGTTCTTGCAGAATTAAATAGGAATATGAATTTGTTCGACTCTAAATTGTCTATCTCAAATGTATGAGGTTAACTTGATTGATCTTGTATCACAGACGAAAGTTTAACGAATAATATTGTTACATAATTGTTACAAAATTGTTGAAATCTCTCCCAATTCACATATTATATTATAATTAGAAAGTAATGTCACAGAATCATGAGAAGCTAACGAATATTCATGTGCTAAAGCTACTATGATCAAATACTCGTTATTAGGTTTTGATAGAAATAAATCCAAAACATTACGCAGCACTATAAAGGCTGGAGCAAAGAAACGCATGTTTTTTAAACCGCTAGTATTCAGCGAAGAGTGGGGGTATTGACCTTGGACGATCATTGGCGGACAGCTCTGACAACACAGCATTCGCTATTGAACGTTGGAGCGTTGAGTATTGTGTGTTAGCTGTCGAGCAGTTTTTTAGAAACAATGATTCTGTAGTCACCGTTCAACGTTGTTTTCGTCGAAATTTTAATGTCGAGGAGCAGTTCCAGATCGAAACATTGTACTCCGATGCGTTGAGGCGTTTAGAAGTATTGGATCTGTGACTAAGAAAAAAAACATTTGGCGTGTAATAGAAAACATGCGGCGTAGCCTACTGTCTTCCGGTGTTATTTTGCTCCAATGGCAATCCGAGGCTACATGTTTCTGCACAAGCACAAAGTCTGATCAGGTCTTTTGAATGGGAACAACTGGAACATTCACTTTACAGTCCAGACCTTGCACCCTGTGATTTTCACTTGTTTCGGTACTTAAAGGAGTTTCTTGGTCTTCAACGGTTCGACAACGACGAAGAAGTGGAAATGACTGCAGAGAGATGACTGCAGAGTCATGGATTGAGCTTCTTCACAGGCGGCACATTTCTCTGACATCGGAATTCAAAAACGTGTTGAACGGTATGACAAATGTTTGTTTAGAATGTGGAAATAAATGTATTTTTCTATTTTGCGTTCGAAATGAACTCATTATGAAACCCAAAACAGTATCGAAATGAGCTCCATTTCGATACGCTTTTTTTCATTTTTCAATGTTGGCGTTGTTCGAACACAGAAATAAATATCATTGCTGGCATTTGATTTTAAAAATTTAGGTATATTTGACTGATATGATATATGTTCATACTCTACATAAACAACGTATATTGTATGCAATTAACAACAATATATATTAGTTTCTAAGTCACTCATGTTTATATTTTTAAATAAAAGATCAAGTAATGTTAACGAAAATTAATAAATAATATGTAATATAATTTACTTCGCGGATAGCAAGATTTAAATTTGACAATGTCAAGTATCAATGTGACCAACTGCATGCTTTATATAAAAATTAAACTCTGAACTTTCAAATTAAATAATTCCAATTTAAGAAATTTATTAATGTAAAAAACGCAAAATAGAAAAAATAGTATAAAAAACTCGTTTCATAAGGCCGTTTGCCGCACTCGCTCGTTTTCTAAACTGATCTCGTGCGGCAAAATGGTGCCTTATGAAACTCGTTTTTTAATATACTATTTAATGATATTTACTGTATTTTTCTTCGTATTCAAACACCGACCTTCTTTAAAAAATATCCCTCGTATTTTTCGTTGTTACTTTGATTTATTTTAGAGTTGTATTAGTTTCTTTTCATTTATTTTAATCTATAATCCCTCTATATCAAAATATATTTGTCCTGTTAGTGGATGTCATCTGATCGACAGTAAAGGCTATTATTAGGCTTAGGATAATTATGCACTAAAAACTTCAAAATATACATAAAAACCATTCAGAATATGCACGTAAACATGAACTAAAAATCAACTTTTAAAAAATAAATACAATTTTTTTTTATTAAGACATTTTTATTTTTCCGTTTACAACAATTTTTTTTAGACTCAAAATTATTGAACTTATTGTTATATTTAACTACAACGTGATGCAATTAATTTTTCAAACAAATTTGCGGCTATTGTCGGCTGGAATATTTTCTTACTGCGAAAGAACTCTCTCGACATCACACGACACTATTAGTACAAATTCATTTTACAATGTCATTGGCAATTAAATGTTCATTTTTTTCATTAAGAGCTGTCTTATTTCGCAACACCCCACTGATGTTGTTCATTTGTTGATAGCCCGTATTTTTTAACAGCACTGCGTTTAAATTATTGATGAAACAAGTTTTCTGGAGTTTTGCTAAACGTTTAACTACTATTCTCTCTACAATTTCAATGCTGTTTTGTAAAGATAATCCTTTAGTTTCTGGTGTAGAGATTGCAGTCGAAATGCACGCCAGATAGCTCGAATAAAAATGAAATCTTCTCGAACATTTGTTTTTCTCAGAACACTATGTGCTTCTCCAACGCATTGCACTTCTTCAGAATTTCAAAATGTTCAGCGTAATATACAGCAGCGTCGATCCAAGTTCCCGTGTTATAATGATTGGGGCGGGTGGAAGTGAAACGTCTCTTGCAATTTCCCGAAACCTCTGGACACCAGTTGGTGCTTCAAGAAAAATCTTTTTTCATAAACGATATCAGCATGTTAACGTGTGGATAAAGAGTACGGATTAAATCAGCTACTCGGTGTAAAGCATGCGCTACACAAGTCACATGTATCATGTTTGAGTACATCTGTAATCGCCACATTGCTTTGCTCGTATATGGTGCATCATTGCTGGTAGCACTTTTTCGTATAAAATCCCAGACGACCACAAACTTAGAGAATCGTTGAAAAAAGCAGAGACTGTTGAACGATTCACTTTGTTCAGCACTCTTAAAGTCAGCAGATATAATTTATCTTTTTCTTCATTAATTGCTAATACACTAAATACAAAATTTGCTATGCATCTTTGTTCTACGTCGGTTGTTTCATCCAACGACACCCAAATAGAATGATCCTTTACTTTTTCTTTTAATTTGCTCAATGTTGCTTTATATAACCCGGAAACGTAATCTTTTCTTAACGTCGACTCATCTGGAATACTTTCTTTTGTATACTTCTTCATAAAATTACGAAAAACTTCATTCTTTAATTTAGCTAACGGAATGTCGCGCAAATGAAAGCCGTAGAAAGTTCTTCACCTTTAGGTTCATGCCGGAGTAAATTAGAAATTAACACTTGTCCTTCGTTATTTTCCCTTTTACGATTTTTATTGCTTGCATGTTTCCGGTTTGAAGATGCTGAGTGACCTTAAACTTTTCTGTCGCCGTAACATGAACTTCGCAGTATTTACAAAATAACAGACGCTCATCTGTTGTAAAATCATTATAATCCTTCACAAATTTACTTAAAATTGCACTTACACACTTTCTTCTTTTGGCATATTAATGAATGTTAATACTATTGTAACTAGTACACAACTAATACAGCTTATTGGAATATAAAATGACCTGGTAAAATTAAGGAAATCTCCGCTATATTTATTTCTCGTTGTTCAAATTCCCAGGTTATCTCCGATAATCTTCTTAATATTTCCAAGTACTATGGCTTCAAAACACTAACTATTGTGTTGGATATTTATAGTAAATCCAACTTTAACTTTCTATTCACGTCATCTATCTATTCAATGGTTTAGAAGATTATGTAATTGTCTGCTATAAAGTGTCTGTTTGCGTTTGGTATTCAGTTATTTTACAAGAATGCGAAATGTCTTAGTGCTAAAAAGTTTTAAGAAATACTAACCGGTAGACATTCAAACAACAGAAATCGAGTGTAATTATACTAGCACGACCATTAAAAATTTATGTGAAGTCATAGACATACTATGCCGGAAAAAGGTCAAATATATATTTATAATAAAAAGGTTCAAAATATGCACTTATACATAACAACAACTAAAATATGGATTTGCATACGAACTTATGCAAATGCAATTATCCGAAGCCTAGTTATTATTGTTACAATATACTCGAACTATCGCCTCTTGAAATATTTTCTGCTCCTTGATTCATGCTGTATTTATATTCTGCAAAAATGCCTTTTAAGATTGAATTGCGTCTTAAATAAGGTCTTCCTTTTTTTAAATTAATACATACATTGTTATGACTTTCAAAACAGAAAGCAATAATTTTCAATAGCCTAAAAAGTCGATTGTGCAGATTTTGGGATTGTATATATTACGCTTTTGGATATTGCGGATTTTCAAAATATATCCACGCAATAGCGATGCCATAAAGAAACCTGTAATTCTGCAAAATTAATGACGTGATTTAATGCATTTAAAATCGTTAAAGTACCGCGATCCCTTGAAAACCAACCAACCGGCAAGTTAGACAGTCATGTTCCAGTGTCAGTACGTTTGTAGATCAGATTTACGTCCGAGATATATATTATATAAACGATTTGAGTTAAACGCGTATAATAAATTGTTTCCTGATATTTTATTTATTAGAAGATACGATAACCAAACGCAAATGGAATGGATATATTAGAGGATGATATACGAGAACTATTTGGAAAATCTTCCGCCTGTGTCTTGCGCGCGAAATGTTGGAGTGACGATATTCTCACATCGCAATCATAAGTGTATCAGCACGGACTATCAAACCGGCAACTACTTGAATAAAAATTGTCCAAAAAAATCTACTGTCCTTGTCATGCATCAATTAATATGTAAGAAGATGGCGTAAGCAGCGCATTGGCGCGGTATTTGAAAGGGTTTCTTCTCTTTTCATTTCAGTATAGATATGATTTATGCAACACATTACATAAAAGCTGCGAGACATATGGCAACAAACATAATATAGTATAATATATAATAATTATAGCCATAAGTTCAGCAACTTGTATGTAATTTGCTTTTAGAAAATGCAGATACATATACCTACTTACATGTATTCTATATATATATATATATATATATATATATATATATATATATATATATATATATATATATAAGGTAAACTTAATTAGTCGGCGATTAAAGGTCTGGTTATTACTTCAAAGTGTATATATTTAAAATAATCCTACATGTTTCGGCAATGATGCCTTTGTCAAGGATATAAAAAATATAAATGACAGAATATAAATGTCAAGTAATTGAGAACTCAATTACTTGACTTAATTAATGACTTAATGATGGCTTTGTCAAGGATATAAAAAATATAAATGACAGAATATAAATGTCAAGTAATTGAGTTCTCAATTACTTGACATTTATATTCTGTCATTTATATTTTTTATATCCTTGACAAAGGCATCATTGCCGAAACATGTAGGATTATTTTAAATATATACACTTTGAAGTAATAACCAGACCTTTAATCGCCGACTAATTAAGATTACCTTATCATACCAAGGTCACGAAAATACTATATATATATATATATATATATATATATATATATATATATATATATTATATTTAAGCAGACATACTTATGTTTATGCATTTATAATATATAGTCGCGCCACTGCATTTGAAGAAGTACGAACGACTATAAAAAGTAAAGGTAGCATTTAAGTAGCAAAAGAATTGTTCCCCGATTCAATTTCGATTGTTATATATGTACATGTGTATGTACGATATTATTTACATTTGCGTATTCTTATTAACGTGTTTCGATTAAGGGAAACAGGTAGAAAAAAAACATTTTTAATAATATAAAAATTTAATTAAAAATCGGGTGTAGAGAACCCAATACAAGTTCATATTTGTGTGAAAATATATTTTTTGCACTTCCGGGACTAAAATTGATACTTCAGTATGTATTTGCAATGACTAAAGTAGGTCATTTTATCCCTAGGGAATAAATATTAATTAACTCCCTAGAGAATTTATTGCCAAAAAAAGTCAAACTTGAAAAATTTTTATTACATTTTTTGAGACATATTTATAGTAATGTTTATTTGTTATTGTTCTCATCAACGATGTTTGATACACCGGAACCTTTGCCTTTTCATTAAAAAATACCAGCAAAGCGTCTTCTTTAAAATCAATTACATTTTTTGACACCATTTCAAAAACATTTTATATTGTTGCACGTAAATTTTAGGAGGTTTAGTCTTCCAACGCTTCTCCGGCAGCTTTTTCTAGGTGATATTCTTCACAATTTTCATTAATTTTTGCAAAATTTTTGAAAAAATGACAGGGCTTGTTGGCACCGTAACTATGATTAATTTCTCGGAAAACTCGCATACTTAAAATTTACAATAATGTTCATAATTTTCAATTATAAATTTTGGTGATAATATCTGTTTCGGAAGTGCAAAAACAGCGTATATACCACGGGACTAAATTGCTACACTCCCTTGAGTGATCCCATTAAATGCTGCACTTTGATTCCTGTGTATATTATTATGAACATGATTTTTAAACATATTTTTTATATTATTAGAACAAGACATCTGATATCTGGCGGGGCAGTGTTAAAAATAATCGGTAACCAGAGACTAAGATTGGATCTAACATCACAGGTGACGATCCTCATTGTATCGTTAAGTTGAATATCTACTAGTTTTATAGGGGTGCTGTTTGAACGTCAGAGACCGGTCTAACATTACGCCCAGATATTTAGGGTGGGGGTTGTAGTTGATCCGATTACCACCAAATTAAACATTCAGCTGTGTTGGCTTCTTTATTACACAAATGAAAGGCACATGATTCGGATTTTGAAGAGTTTGGTTGTAAGCGCCCTTTCTTATAGTATTCGTCTAAAGTTTGCAGATCTTCAGAAAGTTGTAATTCTCCATCCTCTAAATTCTTGGTTTAGGTGTATAAAGCCATGTCGTCTACATAGAAAAATTTTCGTGATTTAGTGGATGGAAGATTATTGGTGTAAATGTTGAACATTAGTGGAGCCAGAACTGACCCTTGTTTTTGCCATTACTATTCCGGTTGTTTAACTAGACTGCTATTCGGCGATTGCTCAGGATATTCTGGATAAGTTTGCTTAATTTAGCACCTGAGTTGATTTTTTGGAATTTAAAAATCATTCCATTTTTCCAAATTATGTCATGCACTGGAGAGATCGACAAAAGCAGCGAATAATTTCAGGCCCTTCTGAAAATCTGTTTCAAGGTGTACATAAAATAATCTCACCGACAGTGAGCGCTATTCTATTGTAGACAAGCCGTTCTAGAGGTTTACTGCAAATTAATAAGAGAAATATAGGTCTGTAGCTTCCACAATCTTCCGAGGACTTACCAGGTTTTAATATTGCTAAGATTTTTGCTTTCCGGGAAATGTTAGGAATGTCTCCAGAACCTAAGATATTATTGTAAAAGTTTCTCAACCATTCTCCCGACAGCTATTACAAGATTCTTTATGAATCCAGGAACCGCAAATATCCCTTAAAGAAGCGATATTTAACCTTAGCACTACAGCAATGTTATCTTAGTGTTGTAGTTTTCATAACATCGACGGCTGTTACGTATGTAACAATTTACACACACATACGCTACAGCGTATGTGTGTTGTAAATTCAATATAGGTATTTATTATTCTGACATGCTGAATTCATAGGTGGTACATAATACAATTTTCGGTGGGATTTTAATTTTGAGCATCGAAATTTTTTGATTTCGTATTTGATATAATTGCGTCTTTCCATTTTTCATACGATGTCTTTTTCTTTTAAGGACAACCTGTATAACCATTAAACTATTATAAAGAAGTCTTCCGGGTATTGCAGTGGTATTCTATTACTCTTGAAGTTTCGTTGACCATACAGTCCGCTTCTTCGGAAGGTTTCTAAAGTCTGATGTTCTTGCCTTCTGCCTCTACATATCATACCTATGGAAACCTATAGTCGCAGCCTATTACTCAACGATTTATTTTTATTCTTACATGTTGTTAAGTCATGCGCTTTCAAAAGAGAGAAAATGACGTTACTCCAAAAACATGAAAAAATGTTCTACAAACTGATTTCATCAAGGGCAAAAACGCTTAATTGAAATATTTTAAGAAACATGCATTAAAATTTTCAGAGTAAAATATTGTGTTTTATTTATTGTATTCATCTTGACTTTAACAGATCACCCCTTGTATAGGCTTTTCAAATAACCCTCTACATGTTGTAACATTTATCAAATAAAATAGATAGCATTTTTCTTGATTACCATAGTTTATAGAGCATTACGCGAAGTAATACGAAGCACTTAAATCTCTAACATTCGTCAGCCACCCGCCGATGATGGCACTTCTTATAAATAATCCTAAAAAATTCCATTTCAAGCTTTCTACTCTGCCCCTTTTTTTCTGAATAAATGGTAATGCTCGTTGGGGAAGTTTCCTTAAATTTTCCGAAAGAACGAGAAACTATAATAAGCGCGACGTGGTGAACGCACCAAGAAGCGTTCGTATTCAGTCAGCATCATCTTCGGCGCTTGATGGATGATGATACATACGACGACGATTTAAGAATTCCGCTATACTAAAGTTCCCTATATACGTACATGTATGTCTTTGTTTGTGTGTGCGTATGTTATATAAGTCTTTGTCAGTTGCAAGGTGTAACAGAAACAACCCCCTGCTACGACGTGTTTCCGATCCATCACGTTCACCCATACCCGCTCCTTTCCATCTGGAGCTTAACCCCATCTGGCAATGTATTTCAAATCGATATATATATATATATATATATATATATATATATATATCCTCTTTTCCGAAGAGGAAAGGGCCATATCACGCGTGAATACTGCAAATTATTCGTAGAAAATTTATTTTCTTTGATAGCGTGATGAATTTTTTTTTATTTGAGAAGTATAAGAAATAGAGACGGCCGGCGTTGTGAAATCCTTGACATATATTTGTAATGATGTTTTACTTTTGGAACGATCATTTGTATTGATTATGCTAACAATCATTTTATTTCGTATGTAATAAAACAATGTTCAAACAAATAAATACAGGTGCCCTTGAAATAAAGAGACAACGTAAGAAAAATGGAAAGATGTATTTATATAGAATATAAATCCAAATAATTTTCTCAAAATTCTCTCTCATAAGCGAAAGAAAAAATGACAAAGATATTTAAAATATATAACGTGTGTATAAATTGTAGAAAAAGCTACACGCAGCGACATTCTTAGTTTGGTTCTGAATATAAAATCTTAATGTTAAAATGTCGTATCATGCTTCAGGGCCTTCAAGTTCAGACTTTTAGAGCGTAACTAAGCCTTAGTTTTCGATATCTGTTAATAGAGATAGCTGCAGTTTAGTTTAAACAACAATTTTTACTAGTATTATTTCGTAAACGTTTTCTTCTTGTTTTTTAAATTTCTTCATTAACGTACGAAAAACACCTGTGTATTTAATTCGACTATCGTCTTTTTAAAAACAAAGATCCTGAGAAAAATAGAATAGGAGTCTAACATTATATATGCGTGTGTGACGATTCACATTTTAACATATTTAGAATTAAACTACACAGCAATAAAATACAGATACAAATCAGTTGTTTATAACAGGTTTGTATTAATTTGTATACATTGCTTCACTAGCTTAACTGAGGACGCCTAGATGGCAGAAACATATGTATTAAGCAGAAGTAAATGCTGAAAATACGAGGTGTATTGTCCATGTGCATGGTTACAGATATGTAAATTATTTACATGTTTGTTTCATATTGTACAAACGCTTTATACGTGCTTAACGTATTGTCATACTTAAACAAAGCCTTTTTGTATATTTACCGCCATCTGGCTGGTTGTTAATGGACTACATCTACATACGTATTTTATCGTTTCCCGAAGCAGCTTAGCTGTTCGAACGATAGGTAGCCCTCCAGACAAAGTCTCTTTCGCCCGTAAGATGTCAATTATTAAATAGTTGTCTTCTTATAGGACGGAACTTGCTTGATCTATGCGGGCTATTTCAGTAAATTTAAATACAGATACAAACCAGTTGTTTATAACAGGTTTGTATTAATTTGTATACATTGCTTCACTAGTTTAACTGAGGACGCCTAAATGGCAGAAACATATGTATTAAGCAGAAGTAAATGCTGAAAATACGAGGTGTATTGTCCATGTGCATGGTTACAGATATGTAAATTATTTACATGTTTGTTTCATATTGTACAGCAATATGTACATATAAAATAAAACTTAATAACAAACATGTATCATTTAAAACAGATAATACTATCAGAACATTATTAAAAACAACAAAGATAAAATAGGCAAATTATCAAACTCTGGTGTATATAAGTTAACATGTGAAGATTGTAATAAGGTATACCTAGGACAAACGGGGAGGTCGTTCAAAATCAGGATGAAAGAACACGAGAGAAGTCATAAAAAAAGAACACAAATTCAACTTTCGCAAATCATTATTTAGGTATCAATCATAAATTTAATACAGATTTTAAAATTAAAAATTAAAATGATTCATCGCCCACGGGCGTACTATTGAAAATTTGTATTTTTAAAGAGTTTTTAATTTCATTTATATAATTGGAAAAGAAACGGGTAGTGATCTATAAAATACGAAATACATTTTTATTTGTTCATTTGTAGTTTAAGTTGAGTAAAGGAGTATTAATATTAACAGCAATACTTTCTCAAGGTTCTCTTCTGTAAAATTTGTTCTCTTGTAGATAGAAAACGCCCTTTCTACATCGCAACTGGTTATAGGTGCATACTGGAAATATTTTTTTATTTCAGCATATTTAGCAGTTAAATTTTGTGGCATTGTCCCCATACACAAATGCCGCAATCTTATTAAATCTGGGTTTCTATTAAAAACTGCGTCTAACTCTTGCCGAAGGCCACATCCGAAGTCACTTGGAATATTTTTCAAATTGTTAATAGCCACATCTAATGTGGTCAATCCATCATTTAATTTGAAATTTTGATTTTCAAAATAAGTGATTAGTTTTGGCAAATTTCCAAAGTGTTCCTGAAAAAAGTACAACTGATTTTTTAAATTTGGAATTTGTATTACATCCTTGCACTCAGAAATGCTTCGAGCATCGTCATTTAAACATGTAACGAAATTTTGTAAACTATCGAAATTCTCTGCATAAAAACTAGTAGCTTTTAACCATGTTTCCCATCTAGTTATTATTGGAGAGGGAGAGTGACGAAAATGGAAGTTTTTTTCTATAAAGAGCTACTCTCAATGGTGCTTTTCTGAATTTTTTTTTAAAAGCGGAATAACGAAATTCACTGGACGCTTACGTCAAAATAATTGGGAGAAGTAGATTCGATGAAACGATATTAAACAGAATCTATACAAAAATTGCGAAGTATGTAATTATGTAATTAACAGTTAAAACAATAAAAAAGACCGAACTTTAAAACAATGAAAAAAAGAAACTAACTCACAGTACTTTATTTATCTTACAAAATATAAACTAATAAATAAAATAAATTATAAAAACTCCTCCCGCTTCTATCTACGCCCATGAAGAAAGAAACTTAAATGTAAAATTGAAGTAATTTCCTTACAATTCAAAGACAAAAAAAAATATGCGGTTAACTGAATGAATAGTGCTATTCAATAACTGCGTGTTATACTTAGCGATGTTAGAGACTATTTATATGGTCCATCGTAATTTTGGCCTCTCGTGTCCGGTCTCTAATAATAATTTAGGATTAGCTTTAAATGACCAATTAGATTTAAACAACTCCTCCCTGCTAAACTTAAGATTTTAAAAAATTTTCCATCACCATTTTTTCTCAATATTTTATACATAAATATTCAAATATTTTATTCAGTTTTTCATCCACCTGATGAAGCCATTGTATGGCGAAACAATATTGTAGTGGATTTACGATAAGAAAATTTTGAAACTAGAAGTTTAGTAGTTATTTCTTAACGATATAAAATATAATACATGCGCGTGCAACCGAATCCTTTTCTATCGCGACACTGCGTTTGCTCCCAAATTGCGCTATTACTGCCATATTACCAGTAAATATTACTCGTATACTGAGAATAAATGCAATAAATATGTAGAGTATCAAACCCTTCATGGTGACTTATAATATATTCGACGTAGATAATTAATGCTAACTACTTAATGCAAACGAAAGTGTACAGCGTAACATTTTCTTTAACTCTTATTTCTAAAAAGTTAAGTTATTAGCCATAAAGTTAAGCGAAAGTTTACTGTACATAATTTTCATTACATTTTGTAGCATCATCAAACTAAACATTTTCGAGCAAACTTCACCAATACTACCAGATTGAACGAAAATCTGTTAAAAAGTTCCGGTTATTATTTAAAGCCTCATTCCACCAAACGGACGGAACATTCATTCCATTCAGACGTGGAACGAAAAAACGAACGATGACTGGGCGTAGGCAAATTAAGGGTGTGTTTAAAGAGGTCTCGAAAGAAATATCGGCCGTGGTTACGCTCCCTTAATAAAAAGAGAATGGCAAGAAAAATATGGACGAAACCCAGTGAATGACTGAGACTTTTATTCAAGTTTGTGATGAAACAGAAACTTTATAATGCGAGTTTTTTATTCGCGTTGAAACCCCTAAGGGTTTCCGGTTGTGGTGTGAGCAAGACGGAAAAACAGAGAATTTGTTGCTTTTCTGTGTTGTTATCGTTATTATCGCGCTGTCTTCATTTGTGGTTGGTTTACTTAGAATTAGAATGAGTTTCACCCCGGTTGAAGGGTATACATTTTATTTTTAAAACTGTACAATGTACTCGTTTATTTAAATTAAATTTAAGCAATTTAATCCTGCACAGGAATATAATAAATAAGTAATAATATAATAAAGTAATATAACACTGATTAAATTAACGAATTTCATTATTTAAGAATAAATAAAATGCGATCTTTGTTGGTCACCTTTTTGCAAAGACGGCTGACTAATAAAGTGAGAAAATCAGTAATGATTTCAGGGGTCCTCAGAGATACTGAGAAACAAACATATGAGAATCAAAGCTAAAACAATAATATACAATGCAAATGATCATTACTAAATTACGTAATCAAAACCAGATCAAATACTAATAAAGCCGAACAAGCAAGCAACAAGAACATCAAAACTTAAAATCTTGAGATCAATAATCTGAAAAACAATACGCGATTACGTATTCCGCCAAAAAAGTATCGCATAAACCACAGAAAGGCATTTATATCGCATAATTCATTTTAATGGCTAAAAAGGTTTTAAATATACCTTAATACACTCTAAGAAATAATTTTTATGATTATCTACATAGGGACCAAATTAAATCAGAAACTCATATTTTTTATTAAGCATATACATCAAAAGAAATTCTAATTTTCGAAAAAAATACAGGAGCAGTAGCTTTTAATATTCGTTATTGTCACATCTGCCTTTTATGACTGCTTGCATTCGGTTTGGCATGAATTAAATTAACCTCTGTATATAAGCCTGGTCTAAATTATTCCACTCCCCACGGAGAACATTTTTTTGTCCATGTAGGTCTACTGGGTCAATATTTTGGGTCCGTATCATTCGATGAAGATGTTCCCACACATGCTCGATAGGATTTATGTCCGAACTTACCGCAAGCCAACCTAAAACTGGACCTCTCAGTTTCACTCAGTTAGTTATGTGTCCTCCTCCTCAGGGGAAATTTGAGTAATCTCGTAGGATCCAATAGATCACTTCCAAAATGTTTCTGTGTGAGTCCCTTCAGTTCCGCATAAGTGCATATTATATGTAGGCTAGTTTTCTCCTGTTTTTTACATATCTTACACCAGGGCTCACTAACCAGCCCATGCTGTACAGATGCTTCCATAAAAGACAATGTCCGGTTATTTAGTTGGTAATCATTTTAATTTCTTCTTTATTACTACAAATTAAGTTGGCAGAAAGTCTAGCGTCCAACTCTCCTAGTAGTGTCTTAGTATGAAGTTGACCTTCCGTTAGCCTCCATTTCTTCTCATGTTTTCTTTCTTGCCATGACCAGATCTGTCTTCTAGCGGAATTCTTTGCGATTCCATATACAAGTTCTGGTCCTCTTAGAACCTTCCTTGGTTAGTTCGTCGGCTCTCATTGCCTTTAATCTCCTCCTGTCCTAGCACGCATATCAGTGATACAGTATTGTCTTGTGCCAGTATATTGAAGACCTGTTTACAATGTTTCACCAGTTTAGACCTGGCAGATGGATTCATAATGGCTTTAATAGCTGCTTGACTATCAGTCATGATATTGATTTCTTTATTTGCGCAACCGACTTCCTGAATTTCCTCGGCGTAGGCAGCGACTGCAAACAATTCAGCTTGGAAAACCGTCGTATGTTTCCCCCGATTTAATGATACCTTCCGCATATACTTGTACCTGTGCCCCGACTAGATTGTGATCCATTCGTGTGCCAGGTGCCGGCACCCCAATCGCTCGAGCGACTTTTTACCTGTTCCCTGGTCGGTACACATATGTTCAGCTTACCTGTAAACATAATCTTAGGTGCCATACTGTCTGCCGGCATTTGCAATATCGGTTCTTCCAGTATAGTTCCAGTGATATTTATATGAGCTCCTACAAACTTATTAGGACACCATAAGCCATTGACCTTCAGCCTCAGGATCGCAGCCATGGCCTCCGCTTCTACAAACACTTCCAGCGGAGGGAGACCCACGATGGCCTCGCATTATCGTGCATTAACATGAATTTATTTCATATTATTGGCGCGTATGGTACTACAAGAAAAAAATATCTGTTTATGTACCTGTATGCGTATGGTACTACAAGAAAAAAATATCTGTTTATGTACCTGTGGGCGGCCATACCTCTGCTTACTGATACTAACTCTGTATTTCTACTAAACAGATGCCTCTCCAAACCATGATTTACCCACCACCGAAATTAGAGCGTAGATCTGATGCGTCTATCAGATGTGTAAAGACCAAATCTTGGCTCATCTGTAAAGAGTATATTGGCTCAGTCATTAATTTCCCAATTGACATGTAACCTAGCAAACCTTAAGCGAGCCACTCGATGTTTCGTAGTAAGACGAGGAGCTCTTATGGTTATTCTAGGCTCTTATTCCACTCTGTCGCAACCTATTACGAACAGTTTGGGTACTTACTCGGGTAGTTATGGTGCTAGCCAAGTCGTTTTGCAATTGTCTTGCTATATGCCTCCGACGTAATGCTATAGTGTTAGATAGCGGTCATCTTGGGGAATAGTACAGCTTGGACGGCCTGGTTCTGATCCTCTTCTGTAATTACCTGTTTTCCTATATCTAGCTACTGCCCTAAAGACACTGGACTGATTGACATTCATCGCATTAGCAACGCATGTTTGAGATCGTCCATATTCGATTAAAGCAACTATTCTAGCCACTTATTTATTCGGAAGTTTTTACTCATTTTACTTTTACAGTCGTTAGTGCAGAATTGTAACAGCGCGCATTCGTCCGTATAGGAATGCTTTCAATAAGCAACTGAATAAACCTTATGTGAATGCATTTTTCTAAAATGTTTTTGGGAAAAAAAACTTATTAAAAGCTATGTTCCATCATTCTTTTGCATACTTATAGTCCGCGAACATATGGCAAGTATAAAAAATATCTCGAGTTTATAATCGTCTCTTTGTGGTTTATGCAATATTTTTTGGCGGAGGGCATATGAAACGAGGGTACTAAGCAACAGTGCGGCACATAGGGTATTTTAAGATGGTTATTTGAAAGAAGAACGGACTGGAACAAACATATATCCAAAATGAATTGCAACAAACTCGTGAGCACAATACAAGATGGCAAGCAAAGGATAAGATCACCAAGACAAGCACTGGCAAGATTTCGGCAACTAGTCATCGGCCATCCAAATCAATAGGGCCCCATAAAATAATGTTTAGAAGACTAGAGCAAAAAAAGAAGAAATAAGTATCGCCAACTGTTGCTTCTCGGTTTATAAAGAATTTGAAACCTCGTTAGCAGTTGATTATGAATTAAAAGAAATGCTTCTCCTATGTCTGGATGCTTGTTTGACAATAACGCTATCTTCAAACATCCTGAAGAAGTGCAGGTTTTTGCCTAGTTTACCCCTAGTAGATATTGGCATCGTGCTTGTACGATATCCTACAACCACCAATTTTCATCTATTTAGGGTTAACTGTTTTGACGGTAGAGAAATAACTATGTGATAGAAAGCTGCAGGCTTTATTTAACGAAACTAATACAGGAGTGGCGAAAAGACAACATCTGAGATGGTTGGGGCATATAGCGAGAATGTGTACTGAAAGAATATCAAAAAGGTTATCGGTGGATGGAATAGAGGAAGAATAACAAGGAAAATCGAGGGTAGGATGAATGAAGGAGGTTATAAAGAAAATAGAACAGAATAACATTACTAGAAGAGAACTCAAGACAAGAAAGCATTTTGAGTAATAGAGAGGCAAGCCATGGGCCTACTAGGCCTGTAGTACTATGATATCCGCAATAATAATAATTTCTGCCTTAGCATTCTTCAACAGGTAAATGTCAATTACAGGAGGCATTGGTAGGCCATGAGTTATTATTAACTCTGCGTCGACGAAGCGGTTGAAGATGTTTAGCTATCGCCATTCACCTTAAACGAGAAGGAAAATCAAGAAAAAACCTCAGACAGCAAGCGCCGGATTCGAACCCGGTATCCTCGGCATGATAAGCCAATGATTTACCACTGTACTATAGGCAGCCTGTATAGTGTTAACTGTTATATAAAGATGGTTTAATTAGGATGTCGAACTCGATTAAAATAGAAAATTGAGTTCGAAAGACAATATTTTGATTTGATATCTCCCAATATTAACACCGCTTTAATTCTTGCTAATAAGGAGATTCTTTGGAGGCGATATTCAAATCCGAGATCAGATTGTCTAGTAGTACTTAGTCTCCGAATTCCATGAAGGTAAGTACTGGGATAGCTGCTCCTAAAAAATGTTATCATGGCGCATTTATATATTCAGAAAAATCATATTTTTATTGGTCCCATTATTAATAATATTGTAATATTTTTGTCTTACTGACTGTAAAATGTTTGTCTCTCTGCGGGGTTCTTAAATAAAACTAACGGTAATCTAAACACACACTATATTAAAAATCAAATCGAATAACACTAATAACAATCTTAAGAACTATTAACCAATAATCATATTTATATTCAGATTCATGTAACAATGTTTGTATATTTATTTCACATAAACTAGGCCGCGTTCACTCGTGGAATGATCCCCAACCACTTCCTCGACGGCTTATAATGGGTGTTTCAATAAGAATGCAAGATTTGAATTGCCTGCCATGTTTGATAGTCATAATGATACGTGATTATGATGTAACAGATCGAAAACTGACAGATGGAAGTTAGTAAACATGGAGCATTATACGATAGAATAACGCGTACTGATTGTTAAACATTATTATCAAAATGATGAAAGTTTGATTGCAAGCATTCGTAAAGTGCGTCCAATATTCGGTCGACAGAATGTTTCTAATTCAGCTACAGCGAAAAAAATAATCGAAAACTCCGAAAGGACTGGTGCGGTTAGTGATGTGAAACACACAACACGAGCTCGTAGAGGTCGTTCAGAACAAAACATCACGGCAAGAGTGTGACCGAAAGTCGAGAGACGTCGATTCGTCACCGTGCACAAGAATTGGGCATTACAAAGGTCACTCTTCAGCGTATTATGACTCAAGATTTGCATCTCCACACCTACAAAAATCCAATTGACTCAACAACTTCTGCCAACAGACCATGCACAGTGAGAGTTCACCAATTGGATACTTGAGCAAACAGAAGTGAATGCCGATTTTGCGAACAAAATCATTTTCAGTGATGGCCTCATCACTGAAAATGATTTCCACCTTGACGGCTTCGTAAATCGGCAAAACTGCCGCATTTGGGGCTCAGAAAATCCACGAATGATTCATCAAAAAGCAATGCATCCGAAACATGTTACTGTTTGGTGTGCATTGTGGTCTGGAGGAATAATTGGACCGTATTTCTTTGAAGATTATTATCGTGATGCGATAACGCAGTTTTTTGTGCCTCGATTGGAAGATATTGCTCTTGACGACATTGTAGTTTCAACAGGACGAGGCCACATGTCATACCGCCCGTGAGACATTCATTGTCTTGCACGAGTTTGCTCCTGGTTGTGTCATTTCCCAGTTTGGTGTCCAGAATTAGCCGCCACGTTCTTGCGATTTGACACCTTTGGGTTTCTGCCTGTGGGACTATCTGAAGTCACGGGTTTATGCCGTTAAGCCCGCAATCAACGAAGCATTGAAGGTCGAAATTAGAGGCTCTATCAATAAAATATCGCCAAATGTATACAATAATGTTATTGCTAATTTTGTCGAAAGAGTATGCCTATGCCAGCAAAGCCATGGCAGTCATTTACAAGATATTTTGTTTCATACATAATTCCCAAATGTCTACATTATAAATCAATAAATATTTCAATACTTTACTAAAGAAAACCATGTTTTATTGAACCTTAAAATCTTGCGCTCTTATTGAAACATCCTTTATATCGGCCGTTGCATATTCTAGTAATGTTCCCGTACTTCTCTCGTGTTTTCATATTCTCGATAGTTCTGCTTCGATATCTTTCGAGGAGGTGCCAGACCTTATGAGACTTAACGCATCGTCGGATGAGTCATTATGAAGTTTGACACAATACGAGGCAAATGTAATTTTCGAAAATATTTTTAGATCATGCGCGTAAGCCAAAACATCACAAATAATAAATCATTAATATAACTATTGAATAAAAGAAGTCCAAAATTTAAGCATTGTAGCACACCAGAGGAGACATAAATAGTTATTATTAGATGATATATAATAAGTTCCATTGCTGATGTAAGAAGCAACCGAGATAACCACTACTGAAGTTGAGGGAAGACCTCTTGACAATGAAAAGTGGGCGAATGATCAAAAGTCAAGAGTGTCAAAAGTCATGATGATATGATTATGAAGCTCCGTACATGAGTCACGTTGTTTGCAAGAAATCACACAAACTACGAATTCTTTTGTTACTTTCGTCTACATTTTTAGTTTCGTATTTCTTTCATGTAAACTTTAAACATTGATTGAAGCATTGAAATTTTTGTTTAACAAACTCGTTTGTTTCGAATTTAAAATTGCATTTTTAGATGTGTATAAGGTGCTTGCGGTTATAAAAATTTTATTAATTTTTCTCTCTCAACAGTGAAAAGTACTTGAAATGAGCATCGATTTAATTACATAAATCTAAATTAATTACATAAAAATATTTCATTTTGGGTTATGCGGAATTCGAAAGCTATGCATCTAATTTTTGGTATTACTCACCCGAAATTCGAATACACTATTAATACGCTATTATAGAAAATAGATTAGAATGATTAAAATAGAAAACTATAAGGACTAGTTCAATAGCGTATAAAAAAGCGTTAAATGGATGTGGTGAAATTGTGACAGGTTTTCATTTATAATGCAAAATTTGCATTTGTTTCACATCATTAGGTGTAAAACTATTATAATAAAATGCTTTCCTGTTTGTTAAAATTAAAGGAATTTAATTTTACATATTAATAGTAAGCAAGTTGACAAGCAGTATTGTTTTCTAAATGTAATACCTAAACACATCGCTTCGTTGTTCGGAAGACTTAAGAGGATTACATGGTGTAGGTATGCTCGGATACAGGACTACGTTGGTACGTAGGGTTTCTGTTATTGCTGAGCATAATTTACCTGTAAAATTTCGCTTGTTTGCTTAATTAGAGTAGAGGGCAGGGCGGAAACTTTAACCATTAAGTTTACCAACAAGATTTTCCTCTTAAACAAACTGTAAGTTATGGATTTCGAATAACGTAGTACCAGAGAGGTAGTGTAAAGTATAAGTTGTGATATTTTACGGTAGATGCTTATCTGACATACATCAAATAATTCTATTTTTAAAATTTACTAAATATTACGGCAAAATGTCGACATAATTAAAATAAATTATTAATTAGTATTCAGATTACTTTACAGGATTCGAAATCAAAACTTACCTGTAAATTCTGTAGATAACCACAGGTTCTTTCAATCTTATTATAAAGTGTTTTGAGTTTTAGGTACAGGATTTACCGGTGTCAGTGTAAAGAGTGAGGAAATTAGCAAAGTATTTGAACAGTTTGTAATTGTGATTATCTAAAAAGTTGACAATAGGTCGTAAGGGAAAGTTAAGGATGTGAATTTTCGGTAGACTGTACAATTTAGGCGCATTAAAGTCTCTAGGAAAATAATAGTGCGTTTGATGGGTGTCGTAAAATCTCATGTCAAAAGTCAAAAGGAACCGCCTTAAAGAAGAGAAAGTATCTTAATTTATAGTCATCACTTCAAGAACTACGATGGCGTCACCCTTAGCATTTCTGGAAACAACGATTTTAAGGTAAGATTTGAGAGAGATTTTATTTCGAGGGTTTAGCATAAATAAGAACCTCGTTTCAAACCAACAGACTTTTATGTATAAGTCAATGTATGTATGTTCAAATGTTTATGTATAAGTCAATAATGCAGTGCTGAGGTAAATGAAGTAGCAGTGCCAAGGACATCGTTGCAGCCGGAAATCAAAGGAAATAATATTATCACATTTTAAATAAAATTAACTACAATTATGCCTAATACAGGTTGGCCCAAAATGACCGAAGGGGTTTTAATTCCTTATAACTTTTTTATTATAATTTTTTTTTGTTTTCAGTATTTTGTAAAGAAGACTTTGGGAATTTAAAATGGAACAGTACACAATTGAACAACGTGCCAAAATCGTTGAACTTTATTTCTCAAATCAACGATCCATTGTTTTGTCAACAATAAACCGTCTGGTTGCAAATTTTCGAGAACAAGGGGCAGTAAGGAACCTTCACAATATTGAACGGGTACAGGAGAGTATTCGGGAAGATGGAGAAACATCAACCTGGAGACGTTCGACAGAACTTGGCCTCTCAAGAGGGTCGCTGCAGAGAATTTTGCATACAATAGGAATGTTTCCATACAAAATTCAGCTTGTCCAACAATTGAAACCGACAGATTACCAGCAACGACTTGATTATGCAATTTATTTTTGTCAAAAAGCAGAAGAAAATCATGATTTTATTCATAATTTAATTATGAGCGACGAAGCCAATTTCCAATTAAATGGGTTCGTTAATAGGCAAAACTGCAGGATATGGGCTACGGAAAATCCAAGAGTAGTTCAACAGTGAGAATTATACCCACTTAAGTGTACCGTTTGGAGCGGAGTTTCGTCGGAAAGGATAATTGGCCCATATTTTTTTGAAAATGAACACGGTGTCGCCGTTTCCATCACTGGTGTTAGATATCGGACAATGTTGGAAAATTTTTTAAGGCCAGCCGTGGAAAACCATCCACAAGTATGGTTCCAACACGATGGAGCCACAGCGCACTCTGCGAGGGACGCAATGGCTCTTTTACGCGACATCTTTGGTGAACGAATTATTTCCCGTACAAGCGATTTTAATTGGCCTCCGCGTTCACCGGATTTAACCGATTCAGAATGTTTCCTTTGGGGTTATTTGAAAGGAAAAGTCTATATTAATAAGCCTCGAACCATACAGCAATTAAAAAGTAATATACGCGACGAAATCCACAACATAACACCTGAAGTTTTGCGAAAGGTTATGGAAAATGTTATGGAAAGAGCACGAATATGCGAAGCAGAAAATGGCAACCACTTTCGAGATATAATTTTTCATAATTAAATTAAAAATATTCTCCATTAACATACTGTATTTAAAATAAAAAAAATTTAATAATTATGTCTTAAACAGGAAGTTATAATGAACTCAACCCCCTTCGGTCATTTTGGGCCACCCTGTATTATGTATATTTCTTATAACACCTGTTTCCTTAATTAAATAATCATCAGTTTAGTAACCTGGGTCCTTCTTAAAAACGGCTCTATATACTTCCGACTATATATTATTAAATAATAAAAACTCTTTTGAAACATTGTTTCGAATCGGAGGTACGTACTCGTATTTACAAAACACAGAAATAACTGCTAAAGTTTCATTACTGCAACAAAGTTTGTAATGGTTTTGATCTTAAGTAGTTGGCAATACTGAAATGTTCGCAAACGATATTTGATCGTGTCGCAAAAGATTTGTTGAAAGCAATACAGTTATATACAGTAATTAAAGTGTTTTTGAAGTAATTTTCCATGGTTTCTTTATCTCGCGATCGTGATCAAAGAAAACGAAAGTTTTTTATACTCGCTATCTAATGTAACATATTGTTATGAATTTTTCCCTAAATAGTATTTTAATAAATTAATTTAATATGAATGGACATAATTTGTGGATATCTGTGTATATCCGATGTGTTTTAAATCTCATATGTGAGATAAAAGCTAGTGTTTTTTGGTTATCGATCTCATGTTTGAGGGGCCTGGAGTAAAATTCTGGGAGATTAACATCTGAATTTATACGGGAACGTTGTATTGATTGATGTATATATATATAAATATTTAATTAGTACGCGTTGTTTTTTTGAGTGTGACCATAGTGATGGTAGTTCATATTTATTCCCGATAATTATACGAGATTGGTGTTCTCGTAATTTTGTTTTTGTATTTGATTAAACAACGTTTCGAGTAAATGTGTCTCCAATAAGTTTTTATGTAAGTATATTTACATTCTTAAGACGTCTTAATTAGAAAAGCTTTGAAAACTGTATTTCAATTGTGTAAAAATAACTAGTTAAGAGTCTTAATTAGTAGTAATAAATAATAAAGAATATTTTTTAAATTTCTATGTAATAAAAATTTATTCGACGAGGAGTCAAGGGTATTATTTTTTGTTACATGTGATCGCACATGTGGTAGATTTTTGATCGTGTTTCATTATATTTGTTTATACAGTGTGGTTCTCTGGGGAGAAACTAAAAATAAACTTTGTTATTTTTGATAAGTTTGTTCGGAAGTAATAAACAAGAAGTTTTAATTCACTTAGCTGTCATATTCAGTGAACTGTTTTACCTCTTTGTATATTGTAAAATACACAATCTTTATACTCTATAAAGATAGTTTTTTTTCTTTTTTTGATTTTTTTTTTGTATTAAATATTCATTTAAATTTTATCTTGTGCTCATATTTCTTATACCTTTATTGTTGTTTAATTATTAAAATAAGTAACTTATAAAAAAATAAATATAATATATGTCAAGAACGATTGACTGGCGCCTAAATAATATTGCAGTTCCACGTTTTTCCGATTGGAACCCTGAGAAGAAAGAAGTCTCATTGTTGGATATCAACTGGCTGAGTATCCTAGTTGGGTAGATTAGTTGTGGATGGTGGCGCTATTGTACAACAAACCACTATTCATAGCAATATGTACAATACCCCTTATTAATGATAATTTATCAAATTTAATGAAACGAAAAATTTAAGCTTTTGCCTCGGTGTTATAAAAAAGGAAGAAATTGTGTATATATATATGTATACGAAGACGATTCGTAAAGTAGGTTTCATTTCCCCGTAATGAGTAGAGGCGTGGGGATATCGGTGCGATTGTCGGGCTGCGGAGTAGTCTGGTACAGTGTGGGTATAGTAGTGCTAGTGACAAAATTGTTGGAACATTCTTTCGTGCTATTTTGGTGCTGTTATCCGATTTCTGTGAGCAAGGAATATGAAGGCTGCTGAGATTCATCGTGAACTTTATTCTGTTTATGGTGAGTGACAGTATGTTTAAGAAATGGTGCCGTGTCTTTCGAGAAGGACAAACTAATGTCCTTGACGAAGAACGGAATCGAAGATCAACTGTTGAGATGAAGAAAAAATTCGTGAAAATCGGCGAATCACAGAATTAAGTATCTTTTTCCCTCGAATTTCATATATAGTTTTGTACAAGGTTGTTATTGAACATTTAGGTTACCACAAATTTGGTTCACGATAGGTGTCAAAACTTCTTACCGAAGACCATAAAACAAAGGGAATAGGATCGGCACTATTTTTTCTGACACGTTACGATGTCGAAGCTGAAGATTTTCTCAAGGATATCGTAATAGGTGATGAGACTTGGATCGCCTATGTCAACATTGTGACGAAAAGAGTCAATGCAGTTGGGTCGTTCTAACTAAAATACGAAGAAACCTTTCCAACTAAAATATTCACGTGGGAAATTAATTTACTCAGGTTACTGTTAGATTGAGTTTTCGTTTCTAAAACACTAAATAAATTAAGATTCTTACGCTTTTGAATGTAAGTGGATTAGTTACTGCAGTAGGATTACATTAAATTTCGTTCCCGGTTTTAACTAATTTCTATCAGTTTTTTATCAGTTTGGAGTATTGAGTTATATTATGAGTTATTTATAAAGAACATTGCTATTTTTTAAAAATTAAACCATCCTTAGTAATAAATAACTAATGATAAAAAATGTACTTTATTACACTGCGTGTACTGTGTCTGAGTAGTGAATGAGTGTGAATAAGACTGTACTTTTCGCTATTTATTAATTGCTAAATGAAGCATATTAAAAAAAAACACGTATATCTTTAGTAAATTTAAATACAATAATAACAGCAGTAAACCAAACTAGCCAGCAGCAAGGGAAAACCAGAAGAGACGAAAGTAATGCGATAGACCCAATGTAGACAAGCTGTTGGCAAGACCTGCGGATTAAAACCAATAGTGGTATATTGATTGTACCCAGTGGTAGTAAGACCAACGATTACTTATGGGGCAATTGTCTGATGGAAGAAGACGAAGTTGACATTGGTGGTTGGGGTCCTCACGATTCTCCAGCGATAGGCTCTATTGGGAATCGTTGGGACTATGAGCAGCACGAAAACCGCCTCGATGGAGGCGATTATGAGTCTCCCTCCGCTGAAACTACTCGTAAAATTGAAGGCCACGGCTGTGATTCTGAGACTAAAGGCGTAATGGCGTATAGTGTCCCAATAATGTAGTTGGGGGTCACATGATGTATTATCACGGGAACTGTATTGGAGGAGCCAGTATTACGAATGCCGGCGGATAGTATGGTACCTGAGATTTTGTTTACAGTTAAGCTCAATATATCTATACCGCCTAGGAAACAGGCACAGAGTCGCTCGGACGATTGGACCTCCGGTTCACAGATGTATCGCAATCCAATAATGGCACAGGTGAAAGAATCTGTGGAATGTGCTTTAGAAGGAAGAGATAATTGAGTTTGGGGAAATACATGGAGGTTTTCTAGGCTGAATTGTTAGCAGTAGCAACCTGCCTCAAAAAAATTCGGCAAGCCGGGTGTACAAGAATTAACATAATTACTGATAGTTAGGAGACTATTAAGGCCATTACGAACTCAATTACCAGGTCGAAACTGGTTAAACATTGTAAGCCAGCCCTCAATAAGCTGGCACAAGACAATACAGTGTCACTAATAGGGGTGTCAAGACTTGAAGAGATTGAAGGCAATGCTGATTAACTGGTCAAAAAGGACCCAAAGGAGAACTTCATAGAATCTGTATGTGGAACCGCTAAGGATTCTGTTAGAAGAAAGATCTGGTTATAGCTAGAAAGAAAACAAAAAGAAATACAGGCTAACGATAGGTCAACTCTAGATTAAAACACTACTATGAGAGCTGGATCTAGGTTTTCAGCCAACCCAATCAGAAGCAATAAAAATAAATTAAAACTATCACCGGCTTGATAACCGAACACTATCCTGTAAGAAAGCATTTATACAGCATGGGCTTGGTTAGCGACCTCTGGTGTAGGAGATATGAAAAGCAGGAAGTAAACTAGCTTTCATGTAATATGTACTTGTGAACAATTGAAAGGACTCAGACACAAACGTTTTGGCAAAGATTTATTCGATTCTACGTACTCAAATATCGCCTCAGGAGGACATAAGACTAACAGAGTGGAATTGAGAAATCTATTGGGACTTACTTAAGAAGAAGACGGCTGGCCAAGAAGAGCTGGAAATAACTAAGACCACTTTCGAAGAACTCAATAAGGTAATAGAGAAACTGAAGGCGAATGAAGCAGCAGGTCCAAAAGAGGGCAACAATGAACTTATCCAAGCGATAGGACCAGGTCCTCAAGATAAGTTTCGTAAGTTAATTGTAAAATTATGGAAATTAAACAAATTACAAACAAGGGATGGACATTCTTATAATGACAACTTCTAAGAAGAGAGATTCACCCCATTGCTACAATTAGGAAAGAAAAACTTTACTAAACACTATATACAAAATACTGACATCAATAACCTAGACCTGCCTAAATTCATTCATCGAAAGAAAGATGAGTGACTGTTAGTATTTAGTGACGTATTTAGGCAAGTTAATTCAACAATATATGCTATTTATAGGCTAATGTGGGAAACAGAAAGATAACATGAATATAACATGCATGATTTTTGTGGACTTCAAGCATTGACTCGATAATCAGAGCAGGCACACGAGATATGGGAAATGTAACAGCAGAAGATGCCTCAGAATAATTTAAATTTGATTATAGGATAAGACAAGGAGAAGATGTGTCAACCACTTTATTAAAAATGACATTAAACCTAGCTATAAAAGTAATTAGACATCGCCATGTTAGCAAGGGATACATTGTACATAATGCCTAGCATTATGTACAATAAATCCAATAAAATCTTGCACGAAACAAGAAAAGAAAATTAAAAATAAATAATGACTAACATTAAAGCGCAAAAAGTAAACTTAGGAAAAGTTAAGATAGGAGCATATGAGCTTGAAGATGTTTGGACATATGGATGGAAAAATCACGCATCCTTATATATATATATATATATATATATATAATAACTTCGTGACCTTGGTATGATATGGTAAACCTAATCAGTAGGCGATTAAAGGTCTGTATATTACTTCAAAATATATGTATTTAAAAAACTCTACATGTTTCGGCTGTATACGCCTTTTTCAAGAGAATACAAAATATGAATGACAGGATATAAATGTCAATTGACATTTATATCCTGTCATTCATATTTTGTATTCTCTTGAAAAAGGCGTATACAGCCGAAACATGTAGAGTTTTTTAAATACATATATTTTGAAGTAATATACAGACCTTTAATCGCCTACTGATTAGGTTTACCATATATATATATATATATATATATATATATATATATATATATATATATATATATATGTTCTCTATTAAAAAGGGAAATAATTAGTCACAAAATGACAAAAAAAATCTACAGAGCAAAAAAAAAAACCGTGTATAAAATAAATACAACAGATTGACAAACTAAGAAATAATGAAAGTAGTGAGTGCTCAGAGAATAAAATAGTTTTGGCATATAAATAGAAGAAAGCATGAAGAAATAAAGAAAAATAGATCCCAAGTATGATAATCTATTTGATGGACAATGAGGGTGTTTTATGATCAAGATGGTGACATGTGTAGAGTACCACTACAGCGAGTGATCTGCATTAAAAATTTAACTTCAATAAATCTAGTCATGTGCGAATGTAAATATTGTCTATCGTTTGACTTCTTTGGGACCCGTTTTCTAGTTGAACGGCAGCAAACCTTTTATTCTACGCACTTCGATGTCACCTCTCACATATAACTAAATAGCCAATACATTAGGATGCAGCGGCACTCTTTCGTTGTAATTTTCCCTGAAATAGGTTTCCCCGATAATAGCTTTTCTAAGTGATTTCAAGGAATTGTCACGTTGGATGACTTTGTTAGAGACAGTGCGTCAAAAATAGCGCGCAATTTCTTGTCTTGGAAGCGTTGCCGGATGGCAATGTTGGTATGACTAACGGACTCCAAAAGTTGAATTCCATATGTCCAGACTGGTTTTAGCATGGTGTTATAGAGTAACACTTTATTCTCTAGGATAGTTTTGTCTTGTGGCCAATCAGCAAGAACATTTAACTTAGTTTAAGTCCCAATTGCTTACGCTTGATAGAAATATACTTTTTCCGCGATAAGCGTCGATCTGTATGCATACCAAGATATTTTGAATCTTCAGCTTGAGGAAATTAACAGTTGTCAAGTTTGATTGGAGGGCATTTTCGTTTACGCAAGGCAAATGTTACTTGAACAGATTTTAGTTTATTGGATTTAATGCGTCATTTCTTCAACCAGTTTTGGATCTAATTTAAGTGGGTCTAAAGGTTTCTCGACACCGATGCACTTAATCGGATTGTCTTAATGGGATGTCAAGGCTGCTGTGTCATTAGTAAATACTGCTACGGTAGTAAGTCAGGTTTTTGGCAAGTCTGATGCGTAGACTAGATAGAGAATCGGTCTAAGTATACTTCCCTGGGAGATACCTGACTCTATGGGATTAAGGTAAATGAATTCATTACCTTGCTTAACAAGGAAATATCTGTCTGTTAGATATGATTTTATCAATTGAAAGTCACGATAGGAAAAATAGGCTTCTTTAGTTTGACTTGCAATCCTCTGTGCCACACTTTATCAAAAGCTTGAGATATATTAAGGCTACCGAGCAATATCTTTTGGCATTCAAGTCTTTATTTATTTGGTTAACTAGCCTATGTACTTGTACGATTATTCCGTAATTGGTACGGAAACGAATCTGATTTTCAGGTAATATTTTCTGATTGTCCATTGTCTTTTTGAGTCTTTCGCTCAAAAAATTTGGACAGCATAGGCAGCAAACTTATAGGCCTGTAGAAAGGGACACCTTTGGTTTTTTCAGGTTTGAGGATCATGATAATTTAGCCAACTTTCCAATTTTGTATTCGTAGTGTATTCGTATTAGAGTATAGGATTAAAAATAAACGAGATAAGTTTTATGCTATTTCCCCACAATTCTTGTAAGATTTTTCCGCAAGCTAAATGAGGTGCGTTTTTTTATGTTAATTTCTTCTATTATGTGTGGTTTAACTTTTTTAGGCGTAAATTTGATATGCGGTATGTCAATTTGGAATGGCACATCTAGATAACCGGTAATTTGATTTTCTTCTTCAACAGACATTTCTGAAGCTACTATCAACTATTTTGAGAAAGCTTCAACTTTGCTCTATCATTCTGACCCAAGTACTGTTATCAATCCTCCAATCAGAAATTTGAGGGTTGTATTATTAGGGTTTTCTCAGTCTCTTGTTGCTTTCCATAACAAATAATATGTAGCTTCGGTTGGTGTTACACTTTTAAGATATTATTAATGCTTACGTTTTGTTCTTCTAAGATATCTTTTACTATTAAAAAAAATTTAAAGTTAAAATCTTATTACCATCAAAATGGAAATCTACTCAATCCAATTATTACATAAATTCCAAAGAATACGAGGACTGGTAAAGGCTGACATCAATTTAGATTTTAAGTCATATATTCCCAGAACTGAATTAGGCCTTATTACTGATCCACAGTTCTTCCGGCACTTTGTTCGTTCCAAGCAGGATGTTATTAGAATTGCCGACATACTTCATGATTCTAATAATGAGTACAATGATCCAGCTTGTATTGCCAATGCTTTTGCTTTAACCTTTTCTAATGTCTTCTTACCAAAATCTATAGATTCTGCACTCCCTGATTTAACATCTAACATCACCTCTATGTTTACTATTTGTTTCACCAGCTGAGGTTAACCATACTATTAAGGGGCCAAAAAACATGTTGACTACTGGTGATGATGGTATTCCTTGTTTTTTGCTGAATGATTGCGCCTATATTTTTGACTATCCCTTATGCAAAATTTTCAACTTGGTTTTCTAAGCGTCTGTTTCCAGATTCTTGGAAAATTGATAGAATCTCACCAATTTTTAAGAAGGGTGATTGTTCCGACATTCGGAATTATAGGCTTGTTGCCGTTATCTTTACTTTTGCAAAAGTTTTCGAAATGTTGATTTATAAACATTTATTTTATGGAACCAGACCACATCTTTCTAATGTACATCATGGGTTCATGCCGCGAAGGTCTATTACAACTAATTTAGCACTGATATCTCAGGAAATAGCTCAGACTGTTTATGCTGGTAGTCAGCTGGGACATTATTTACACGGACTTTTCCCGTGCATTTGATTTAATTGATCACCGCATTTTATTGGAAAAGTTAAGGTCCTTTGGCACAGGTAGATCGTTGCTGAATTATTTCAATCTTATCTCTCAAATAGAGTGAATTATGTTTACTACAATAGGTTCAGGTCTAAACTTTTCTGTTCCACTTCGTGAGTAACGCAGGGGCGAAACCTTGGTCCACATTTACTTAATATCTTCATCGATGACCTTATCAAATCTATCAACTGTTCGGTATTGGCCTATGCTGATGATAAGATTTATCACAGGATTGATTATTTGGTGAATATTAATTTGTTGCAAACAAATGCTGACAAAACCTATAATTGGTGTTTGCGTAATAACTTAAGATTGAACACAGATAAGTGTTTCCTGTTGTCTTATTCTAGAAAGATTACTAGAATTGAGTCGCGCTCCACTATTAATAATATTGGGATTTCTCGTCAATCTTCGATTAAGGATTTGAGTGTTACATATGATGAAAAATTCACATTTTCGGATCATGTCTTTAATGTCACAGCTGCTGCTTCTAGATCTCTTGGATTTATTATTCGTACATCCAAATATTTTAATAACATTGATACCATTAAGACTCCTTTCTTTGCTCACGTAATTTAAAAGCTCGAATATGCATCCATAGCCTGGTATCCTTTCTACCGTGCTCAGATCAATCTACTAGAGCGAATCCAGCGCAAATTTTTGAAATACCTTTCCTTTAAGTGTAATAGACACTATCCAGTGCATGGAACTAATCACGAGTTACTTGAACGACATGGCGTCGTTTCACTCTCAGAAAGGAGAAAGATCACTAGCGCTCTATTTATGTGGAATATCGTTACTAGTAAGGTAGACTCATCTGATTTTCTGTCCAAAGTTTATTTTGTTGTGCCACGTCTTTGGAATCAAGATCAACGCAATTACTTAAAATTCCTACAGCACGGACGAACACATTGTCAAAGGCGCCTATGGTACATTCGGCACAGAATTTTAATATGCTGGGAATGGATTTGCCGTGATTGTCACATTTTTTCTATTTTTTTTTAAAGTATACGTATTTAGTGTTATTATATGTATATCTGTGTTTATATATTATATATACTTGCTCATATGTATTAACTATTATACTTCTTTTTTTGTCCAGTTCTGGATAATATCTGTTGGACATTTAATAAATTATTATTATATATGATTTTTGGTTTTTTTTCCTGCTTTGTTCAATTTTCTTTTACGTATTTTCAGCTGTTCTTACCTGAATATGATAGATATCACTAAATGGTGGTAATAGAAATAGGAAAGGAATAAATGGAGGAAAATTTATAACAATAAAGAACACGTACTCAGTTATAAATAGACTGCGGAACAGACGCTATCCTCTCAGTCATGCAGGCGTAGAGACAGAGTCGGTTTCGCTTAATAATTAGATTGATGCAATATTCGCTCGTAGACCTGATTTTAATGTCCTGAAAGGCTTTTGTAGTAATGTTCAAAATACGGAAATCGGTAGATATATTAAATTTAAAGATTATTATATACTGTCCAATAAAAGAACGCACTTTACAGAACAAAGTTTAAAATATATTGTAATAATTAATGTGTATAAAAAATGTTTACTGTGGCGTGACAAAGTATTCACTTTAATTATAAGTGATATAATTAATTTCAAGTTTATACTTTTTCAACATTTTGAATTTTTTCACGGTATAAAGTAAATGCATTTTATGTATATATATATATATATATATATATGGTAAATTCAATTTGTTGGCGATTTAAGGTCTGCTTTTACTTCAAAATGTATATATTTAAGACAATCCTACATGTTTCGGCAAATGGTGCCTTTTTCAAGGAATTTAAAATATAAATGACAGTATATTAATGTCATACGTATACATTTGTAGTTGCTATGGATAAAATTATTCAAAGATACATTCCAATATAATAATAATAAATCATGCCTTAGTATTCTAAAATAGATAGACAAAACACAAAAAACACAAGACACAAAAACAGGGAAACACAAGACGTGAGTTATTATTACGTATGCACCCGTGGAGCGACTTAAGATGTTAAGCTGTCGGCATTCGCCTTAAACGAGAAGGAAAACCACGAAAACCTACTCGGACAGCCAGACAGGGATCAAAACACGGAACTGTCAGCATGATAAGCAAATGTATAGATATTTAAATAACATAAGATTATATAATTATATAACAGCAACATATATTATGATGGTAAATTACAGATTTACATAATTAAGTTATAGTATACTCTTGGATTATATGTATGGTAATATGAATACATTTTACATCCATTGTTACGAAAGTCTTGCGCAATTAGAAATGGATTGTTGAAGGGATTTCACGAGTACTAAGTAGAAATAATTGAAACATTTTGCAGACAATATCCGCTAAAAATATCAAGTTCATCTTTTTATAATACGGTGTTTTTTTTCTTCTCTTGTTTTCTTACTATTATTGACAAAAAGCTATACTTTAATTTTGAAAATAAAGATACAAGGGTTATTTGATGTGTAAGTTGTATAAATTGAAAGTACATATGCATGTAGCATAATTAAATAGGCGATAATAAATTATAATGGCCAACACACGTTTAGCTTCAAAACAGCAAAAGAGAAAATTAGCTGAGGAAAGAGAACCAAAAGTATTGACATCAAAAAAATCTCAGCACAAACTAAACAATAGTTATATTATATTAAAATATGGGAAGGAAAGTGAGAGAGATGATGATAAATGTGAGTTTGTTCAGATTGTTGTTCAGAGTTCAGATTTGGTACAAGATCTACGAAATAAATTAGCGAACGCGAACAGCAGAAATATGCTACTCGACGAAAACTACACGAAATTAAAGAATGAAGTGAGGGACTTGGAACATAAAATTTAATATTTAAATGTTACCTTAGACGAAAAGAACAAAATTATCCAAGACCTAAAAAGCTATAAACAGCCCATATCATCAATGCATACGCAGAGAGACATGTTACTTCGCGGAGGATGAGCAAAAATTGGACTTGCCAAAAAAGTCAAATAACATTCATTTAAACGATAAAGAGCCAATTAAAAATACAAATACAGAAATACGCAGTATTATTGATAGGGATAGTGATAATAGTAAAAATAGTCGACAGCAGATACTCGTTTTAAGTGATAGTCAGGGTCGTGACTACAGTAAATTTATCAATAATAAATTGGAATCAAACGCTGCATTTGGTACAGTTAAACCAAACGTCGGAATTAGGGAAATAGCAAGTCAGTCACATGATTGGCAAAAATGGGGAAAGGAAGAATTTTTAATAATAATGGCTGGCATTAATGATGTATCAGAGTGCTATGAAAGTGAAGATGTAGCAAAACTGTTACACCAATTCAGAATTATAATGGCAAATGCTCGAAATGCGAATGTGATTATTAGTACTATCCCGTTAAGGTGTTATAATACGGAATTGAATTCTATCATAGAACATATAAACTATAGAATATATAATTTGGCACAGCAATATAATCACGTGCAGATTTTATGTGTTAATAATCTCGTTTCGATTCGTGATTACACAAGAGATGGAATTCATTTTAAGAATCGTACCAAAAAATTTATTTATTTAGAAATTGTCGAAATAATAAGTTCTGTACGAGATATTTCCAGAGAAAATAATGTTTTAGAAGAAACATAGAGTCGGCAAAGGACGATTATATAGGTCGTCTTGTCATAGTACATCAAAATGTTTGACCAATAAGCTTGAGGAAGCGGAAATATTTGTGGAAAGTGAAAAAGTGGATATCTTGTGTATAACAGAGCATTGGTTTACCAATAATAATATTCGGTCCGTTGGTCTTGGTGGCTTTAGCTTAGTGAACCATTTCAGCAGAGAATCAGCAGTGCATGGCGGGGTAGCAATGTTTTTAAATGAGTCATTGGACTGTGTAAATGTAAGGGAAGTAGAGACTGTAAATAATTTAGTTGGGGAATTTGACTTTGAATGTATAGGTGCAAAATTTGTTTTATTACATATTTGCAAGATTGTAGTGGTAGTATATAGGAGTCCAAATGGCAATTTCCTTACATTTATAGATAAATTTACTGAACTGCTAGAGATATTAAGTAAACATAAGACTTTCAAGATAGTGATTTGTGGAGATTTTAATATAAACTTTCTAAATGAGTCAAAAGAAATAAATATTTTTAAGGATTTGATAGGTTCCTATAACTTTTGTAGCATTATAAACGCGCCTACTAGAAAAAACAACTGTTTGGATAATGAATGCATCGACCGGGCAATGTCTAACTTTCATAGTGAAGTTTTGCATAATGGTTTATCAGATCAGTCTGCTCAAAGGTTGGTATATTTCTTTGAAGCTACTGAACTAAATAAATCTTATATTATATATAGAATAATAATGAAAAATATATTTTGTACTTTAAACAATTGCTTTGTGATGATTGCTGGTCAGATGTATTAAATTTAAATAATTTAGAGGAACAATATACAAATTTTATCAGTAAAATAAATTATAATTTTGAAAAGGCGTTTCCAACAAAGCGTAAAGAATTAATAAATAACAAGAGAGGAAATAATCAGTGGATAACTAATGGAATTAGAGTTTCATTGAAACGACTTAAAGAATTATACATTATGACTTTGAGTGGAGATAGCCACATTAAGATTTATTATAATAAATATAAAGCGTTATATAGAGAGGTTATAAGAAAAGCCAAACTAATTCACAATAACAATAGAATAGCCTCTTCTATGAATAAAAGCAAAGCAGTTTGGAAAATAATTCAAGAAAATACAAATAAGGAAAAGCATGTGAAGAACGACATTGTTTTGTCTCTAAATGGCAAGGAGGAATATAGAGATCCGCTGGGTGTAGCTAATTGTTTTCGTGAGTATTTCGATTCAGTTACAACTAATTTAATTGATGAGAATAGAATAACGATAGACTTATATCACATTAAACAAAATGATAAAACATTTTTCTTGTTTCCAACTGATGAAGATGAGATTCGAAAGGTTGTGGCTGGACTTAATAATACATATTCATCGGGACCGGATAGTATTAGCACTGTTCTCATAAAGAGGTGTTTAGATGGAGTTATTATTCCACTAGCGGTTATAATAAATAACTGCTTCAATAAGGGTTCATTTATTAGTGACTTGAAAGTTGGGAGACTTATTCCGGTTTTCAAATCAGGATCCACACACCTTGCAAGTAACTATAGACCTATTTCTTTATTGAGCGTATTTTCCAAAATTATAGAAAAAATAGTAGCTATTAGATTGACAAAATTCCTAGAGCAAAATAATATTTTGAATGAAAGACACTTTGGTTTGCGCAAAGAACGTTCAACTATATCCGCAGTAACAACATTCTTGGATGATGTGTACAACAATTTAGAGACGGGACGGACATGTGGGGGTGTATTTATAGACTTAAGCAAAGCGTTTGATTTAGTAAATCACAAAATTTTATTAGAAAAATTAGCTCGATATGGCATCAGAGGTTTGGCCTTTGACTGGTTTCAAAGTTATTTGGAGGACCGTTCAAGTTATGTGGAAGTAAAGGGAATTAAATCGAATTTAAGTCAAATAGGGAGAGGAGTACCCCAGGGAAGCATATTTGGACCGCTTCTTTACATAATTTATGTAAACGATGCACCAAACAGTAAAATGGTGATGTACGCGGATGACACGTCATTGCTTGTAACGTGTAATAAATATGAAAATGTAAGTCATGCGGTGGAATCCTCATTGAATATCTTGAACGGGTATTTTCAAAACAATGCGTTGTACTTAAATAACACAAAAACAAAAATAGTCGAATTTAGTGCAAAAAAACGCGAGAGGAATTGTTCACGGTTAATTAGAGTAAATGGTGGTACTGTTGCTCAGGTAGACTCTACAAAATTTTTGGGTACATATATAGATGAGAACTTCTCTTTCAATGAGCACATTGATTGCTTGGCAAAGAAATTAACTAGTGTATGTTACGCAATAAGTCAATTGCGTAACAGGGTAGATACGTGTGTCATAAGAATTTACTATTTTGCTCATCTCCATTCCCTACTCGCATATGGAATTCTTGCTTGGGGCGGTTCAATAGAAGTACTAAGAATTTTTAGACTGCAAAAGAGAGCAATTAGGTTAATGAATAAAGTCAGTGAAAGAGTAAGTTGTAAAAACTTATTCAAGGAAATGAACATTATGACATTGCCATGTGTATATATTTATAAATTATTAATTTATGTCAAGCAAAATTTTAATATTTTCACAAAATTAAATGAGAACCACCATTATCATGCACGTAATAGTCAGGTATTGGAAATTCCCAAACATAAATTAGCATTTACTGAAAAAAATCCTAAATACCAGGCAATCAGTTTGTACAATAGGTTACCACTTAAGTATAGACAACTACCACCTGATTTGTTTGAATACAATATTAGGGACCTCTTAATCTCCAAAGTCTATTATTCAGTCCAGGAGTTTGTTCATGACTGTAATGTATAATATTTGTTGTAATGTAGTTAAGGTTAGTGTGAAACTCTATGTTATTGCATAGGTTTTTAATATTTTGTTCCTTGTATATTTTTATTTGTACTCTTCTTAATGTAGTATTAGATATCAATGTTTATTTTATATATGGATATTAACGCGCTTACATATTGTCATAAATTTTTCCCCGAAGAAAGAATTTAAAGAAACTATAAAAGACTATATTTATGTACATTTTATTCCAGCAAAATATTTAAAGATAGTAAATATTTTATTTAAATTTTATTATAATATGTATTTTAGTCCACGCCTGTAGAATGTTCGAGCGTGCCGCCGATGTTTGCAGTTCCCGCTACGTCGGATGTTTTAGTCGTTGTGGCTCTTTTGATTTATTTTAGGCATGCAGATATTTTTCATTTCCGAGAGGGAAGAAGGCAGAGATTCTCTAACAGTGAAACAGATAGGTTCAAGTAATTTTTGCTGAATAAAAACTTCCTTTTTATTAAGAAATTTATAGTTAATTTCGGTTTACGTTTTAGTTGTGTTAGCTGATGTAGTCAAAGTAATTTGCGTTTAATTACGACTTTATCATACTTGTAATTTTTGATTTGTGCGGCCTATCTGAAATCTCTCATTTATATATTTTTTGTGAAGTGGGATGACTACATTAATTATTGTACGTATATTTCTGTAATTATATTCATGTATTTAGAAATAATTTAGTTATATTATTTGTATAATATTGGAGCTCGTAGATTCAGTAAAAAATTGTAGTTTATAAATATATTTAGTCAGATAAATATTAAGGAAAATTTTCATACTTTTTTTTTGAAGTATTTTTTTATTTGTAATATATTCTAGAAGGTTAGGAATTGGTGGGAAAATTACATTTTTACCATGTTGAATGTGCGCATGGGTTAATTTTGGATGCGCGCGCTTACAGTTATTGTTCTGTTTGACGTTTAATGTTGGGAATAACGTAATTGCTGAAGTTTGATAGTTTTCCTGAATATTTAATTAGTTTAATTTTGTTCGCGGTCATTTAGTGAGGTTTTTTATCTTTTATTGTCATTTGTATAAAAGTTTTCCTCACACTGTTACACAATTGATGTTTCAGTACGTCTTTATACTTGATAAAGTCTATTTTTTTTTGTTTTTTTTTTATTATATGTTTGTGCTGTTGATGCTTGTTTTCCTTTGCTAATACCTTTTGTTTTATGCGCCACTTACCCTTTGAAGGTATCCCTGAAGATACAAGAGTTCCTGGAAAGCTGACCCGACTTGAGATAGACCGAGCAAGCTATTTTGTATTGTGGGCCAAGTTAAATAAGCAATTAACTCCACAGTACATAGCAATATGTAAGAAGAATTATGACCACGATTAAGATTTTATTTTACTTTAAATTGACTTATCCTATGCTACTGTAGTCAAAGGGATGAAAATAAATTATTATTATTATTATTATTATTATTTCCTCCATTCACAAGAACATTCAATTTGTCCTTGGTTGCCAGTGTGTTAACCCATCGGTTCGTGAGAACAAGATGGCTGGCATAACTATCATAATATTATTATTATTGTTGTTTATTATTTATTTCCAGGTATTTTTCCGTAACCTAACTATGCAGCTCTCCTCCATATGGAATGCTTCATTCTTAGTAAGCAGATAATAACACCTCCCACCATGTAGGGGGGGTTCATTTTCACGGCCCATAGGGTCCGGCGCTTTAGTTGTTATGTTGACGAAGTGGGTTGAGATGAAGGTATCTCAACAACAACCTCGCCTGCGTTCTTTGTTTCTACTGAAGCATGCCATGTTTGTGTTTCATTTCCAATTTGCTGTTTCGGTCTTTGCTGGTTAATCCTAGCTGGATACTGCTCCTCCGACCCACCACAGTATCCTTTTCATCCAGTGTTTGGAGCAAGTGTACCTCATTGGGGCTGCTAACCCAACCCAGCGGTTAGCTCAGGAACCCGTGGGGTCGCTAGTCCCCAGTAACCTATCTCTAGGCTACCCTGTGCAGTTTTATTATTATTATTATTACTATTATTATTATTATTATTATTATTGATGTGTGCGCTCCTTTCGGGAGAAAGGGAAAAAGTTGATACACGGCCGCGAGGCACACATATCAACATCTATCCTGCTTGATATGAATGGAAACATTGGTAGAATTATACATGTATATTAAATATATATACATATATGTATATATATATATATATATATATATATATATATATTTTTTAAATTTATATACCGTATGTCCCCGGATTGAGTTTACAAGAGGAAAAAAAAATTATTTTTGATTTTACAAAAAAGTGCTAAAGGAATAAAATTTTTTGCTTAATTTCAAATGACCAAATCTGTAATTAGAATTTCAGTACCACTTATCTATGTTCTAAAAAATTTTAATTATTTTTTAATGGTAGAAGCCTTTGATTTGAAAATGTCATACACTAATTTATTTGTCAAAAATAACTTCAAACTGTAATTCTGTAAGTTTTGGTGAAAATGATAACGTTATCACAAAAAATATATTTAATACAATGTTACGGTATTGGGGAAAAGAGCTATAGTCGTATTGCTGAAGAATTTAATACAAAATTTCCCGAAGTAACTGTTTCCCGTATGGGTATAAGGAAGTTGGTTAAAAAATTTTTGGAAACTGGTTCTGTTCTGAATTTAAAGAAAAAGAAAATAGTACGTGATGAAGATGATGCTACTACAGTTTTAATTTTGGATTCGGTGCAAGATAATCCTAAACTTTCATTGCGGAGACGGGCGCTTCAACTGAATATGAGCAAATCCCATATTCAAAGAGTTTTGAAGGAACGTAAATTATACCCCTATAAACCGATTTTTAATCATACGTTAGAACCGGGATATAATGAGAAGCGTCTTTATTTTTGCATGTGGATGGGACATGAAATAATGGAGAACCAAAATTTTCACAAAAGCATTGTATTTTCCGATGAAGTAACTTTTTCTAGCAATGGTACCGTTTTGTCACAACATGTTCGTTATTGGAGTGATACTAGTCCTCACTTTAGAATTGCATCAAAACGTCAATACTTTGTTAAGGTAAACGTGGGGTGTGCTGTTTCTTATCATGGAATAATAGGGCCATATTTTTTTGATGCTAATGTAAATCAGCATAATTATTTGGAAATGCTGAGCAATTTTTTCTGGGATGGTTTAAGTGAACTTCCACTTGCTTATCGGCAGAGGATGTATTTTCAACAGGATGGTTGTCCGGCCAGCCGTTCGCGCATCGTAGCTGCCTGGCTCAATCAAAAATTCGAAAATAATTGGATTGGCTGGAATGGTCCTGTTTTGTGGCCTCCAAGAAGCCCTGACTTAACTATTTTAGATTTTTATTTGTGGGGACGGTTAAAGCAACTAGTCTACATGGACAACTTGCCTAACAATGTGGAAGTATTAAAAAATCGCATTAGAGATGCTGTTGCATCCTTGACGCTTGAAGAAATTCGCAACAGTAACAAGGAACTGCGGCTTAGAGTCGAATTGTGTGCTAAAAGGGGTGGCGAATTAATAGAATAGTTTTAAACATTATTGTTTCTAGCCTAATTATTTTTTTATTGTTATGATTGAAAATAAAAAATAAAAATTTGTAATTCTAAATAGGGGTTTGACAGTTTCGTAATTCTAATTACAGATTTGGTCATTTGAAATTAAGCAAAAAAATTTATTCCTTTAGCACTTTTTTGTAGAATCAAAAATAAATTTTTTTTTCCTCTAAACTCAATCCGGGGACATACGGTATATATCTTGAATTAATTTGAATTCAAGTTAATTTAAATTCAATTAACTTCAGTGTTTTATTTATTTTCCTAAAAATAAATTTCTGTATATACATTTCATTGGCTTTATTACGACTCTGACGAAATATATTTCACACTCCGTCTGTTTCCATTGAAAGACATACAAACAGACAACTTTTATCAATACCATCGTGCTATAACATTCATATATAGTGTTAAGTTGATCGATTGTACCTACATTGTCGGTACCGATGAATCACACCCGATACAGGATAGCGCCGGTTCCGCAATCTAGTTATTAAAAGAAGAAGGGAACTAATGCATCAGAAATCTACAACCTGTTTAATAAATACGATCATATTATTGATTATTATGGTCTATGAAAACAAAAATTCCCAAGAAAATTATTTATCAAATATTTATTAATTTTAAAAAGATTTATTTCCATTTTATAGTCATTTAAATTTTATCAACTTCATCCGAACAAAACGCTTTAAACTTTGTTAAATGAATCGTTTAGTCAACAAGATAAATCCAATTTCTCAATTATAATTACAAGTATTGTCTGTTGAGGGTAAATAGATGTTTAGCAAATACACCTCATGTCGGTGGATACTACAATACCCGTTGTATTTGTGAAAAGACTGCGATCATTGTTTCAAATCTTCATTCCGGATGTTGAACTGGAACTGTTCGTAGGAAAACACCAGAAACATGGGTGCTTCTATCTAAACACTAGATCCCGTTATTTGTTTTTGAACAAACGAAGGGCTGTCTGTCGCTTATACGTAAAGTATATGTACGTATCTATACAAAATAAGTTGCCATTGTCTGGTCTAAATCTTGTCATTTCATTTTGTGACAATGTTCTATGCATGTCAGTTGTATAGGTGGCTGTATTTTACATGAAAGCGAGTCTTCCCTCAAAACATGTCTTATTCAATTGTGTCGACAGCGCATATTTGAGAAGGATAATATGATTGTTATCCAAAAACTTTGTTCTTTGGTTATATTTCAAGTATTAATTAATTTGGAGATTAATGCATATTGCATATATTTAATGAAATTTCGTAATGCTCCCACTCATATTTTTTAAATAAAAATTTACTATTAAAAAGATAAGTTCTATTGTGATGATAGAGGAATTGTTTCAACCAAATTAAGAGAAAAATTGTATAGTCCAATTCTAAAAGGTAAAATTGAAAAAAGTAGCTAAGCATTAAGGAACAAAAGGGATTCAAGACAGATTTTCCTTCGGTAATCGATAAGAACAGGGATAAACGGAAAACTAGATGTTTTTTTAAGTCATTAGCATATTCAAGTTGTATCTCTAACAACGTATTTATTTAAAAAGGTATATAACCCCTTACCACAATTATTAGTCGTATCCTAAATACGTATTTCGACAACTAAGTTGTCATCATCAGTAGGTGAAAACTACTAATTAAAAGTCACACATGATTAATTCTGCTCCAGAAACGAAACTATTATTGCTACCAGCATGTGCAACTATGTATCTACAGAACAAAAGTCAATGATATATTGCCCATGCTAATACTAATACCTTTTGCCACCTACTTGTTTTGCTTTTACAGATTTAATATTCTCATCTTGATATGATTTTTGAGAACTTCTATCTTGAAAAACCTAGGGTTCATCAAGAAAAACAAACTGGAATGTATTTTTATTTTTAAAACGCATATATTGTTGCAAAAACGTTATTCTTTTCAAAGCAATATCAGGCTATTCCATTAATTTTCGATTAGGGTCGTCTTTCTTAAAATGGAAACCAATGTTTTTCAATATTTTCCAGAAAGAAGCAGTGAATATTTCTCGTTCTCGAAGAACGCTATTCAATGTATGCAAAGTAATATGTTGTTGAATATTAACAGTCGGTTTATTCTTCAAACGAGAAAAATAAAATGAGCAATAATAATATGAAACGGTGACTGACAGATGACAAGTGGATATCATATAATGATCATGTGTGACAACATTGCGCGGAATAGATAACACTGAAAATACAAATTTTATAAAATGCCGCAGAAATTATATGTACTACGTTAGTAAATTGAATTTCTTAGGTTCTTGTACCTGATATTACTGGTTATGACGTGACTAATCTCTTATCGTAAAAATACTGTATGCTATATTCCTTTTTATAATTTAACAAGGGCAAAATATTAGTTTCGACAAGAAAGTTTTACATTATTAAAATGGCTGCTAATTCGTCGTCTTGATTTAAATTCTATAATATATCTCTGGAGAATTTCAACAGAATAGTTATTGATCGGTGATAATTGCCGTGAATAGATTTCAGTTTCAGAATTAGAAGATTGGATTAATATGTTAATAAGGGATTTAATATACATTACCAAGTTTACATAGGTAAAATAGTTTATAAGTTCATTAGTTTATTCCCTGTTATATATCTCTGTAAATTGGGTACTTTTAGTTAATATTAAACAAAATTTGTGTTAAATACATATTTTGCTGAATTTATTGAAGAAAAATGCCTATATATTATATTCTAGGAATTTAGTTGAACATTATTCACAACATAAAACTAAAACACTAAAGGGAATAGAAACGTTGTTCGCAATTTTTGAAGAAGAATAAGTGAAACTTCATTCATACAACGGGATCTTTCTATCCATCCATTTACAGGTTTATATCCTTCATTTATTCACCATCACCCGTTCTTATCGCCGCCCGAGGAAAACACTATCCACAATTCACCCCTTATCACCGGCGCACGATACATAATCGTGAAACGCAACCCTAAAAATACATCACGTGCGCAGAGCAACAAAAAAAAATGTAAGAGATGTCTGTAAACTCTGGGAAAAAAGGCACATCGCATCGCTCAATCGATTCCCCACACTCTCATTAAGTTTTATTCTTTCGACGTTTCCCCTTTCCCTTCGTGCATTTAGCCGCTTTCATTTTCTTTTCTCCGTCGCCCCATCCCGGGAATAATTTTGACAAGCGTGGCGAACAACTTGTGCGATTAAGTTCGTCGATAAGGGTTGCTGCACTCTCTACAGTCACACCCCATAGATTGCGGATTAACGAAGCGAATGGTAATAGAGACGGAGTGGTTGTTCTTGATGGTGGATTGGTTAGAATCGTTCATTACGCATAAGAAATTACCTTCGGCAACTTTGCACTTCTTCTGTTTTGAGGGTGTATACGAGGTTTACAGATTTAATACGAGATTTTAACGACGAAATTACGAACTATGTATCAGCAATAGAAATGTTAAAACGAGAAATTTTATAGGGAGAAGTTTTCTAAATATGGTAAACGGAAATAAAAAGAAATTATAAACTTTTTCCCTAGTTCTTAAGGTAGTTTTGGATTACATTTTTCGTAAAAATTTTAGCGGAAACTAGTAAACTCATTAAATGTTGTTAATTCAAATACTAGTACTAATGTAACTTCTTCTTCACTTCAAATCAATAATGCCCACAATTGTACTTTTAATATTACTATTACAAAATAAAAATTAATGAAGGTTTTATCAAATTTATGTAAATCTACGGACTTTTTTCCATTTGAAGGAATTGTCAAATTTTCCTACTTGTGAAAAAAGGATTACTTTACTCACTTGTTGCATAACAAACTATTATAGAATTAAAAATATATTTAATTATTTGGATATAATTAATTTTTGAAAAGTTTAAATTACAATTCCAGTATCAGCATAAAGGGTTTGAACATGCATTTGATATAGACGGAATGTTAGAGTAATCAATTAATTGGATCTGTCAATAAATCACCCTCGGCACCATCATTTGAACATGATTCTATGTATTCACATGTATTATGAATTTCTAAATATTATCCAACAGTACATCGACAATCAACATCTCATCTTAAAATTTTTTCACATGTCAGAGGTAATTTTCCTTCAGCTTGAAACCTTTTAATATCTTGTAAATATTTATGTCTCCGTCTAATAATATCATCACGATCAATAAGAATGCTTTTTCGCTCTACTTTTCAAAATTCAAAACCAACGTCTTTCAAAAGCCTGCATAATGTAGATCGTGTTAAATTATGTAGATTATTGTCAACGTTGATGACAGCAAGGACCGTATTCAAGGTAGGTGCAACATTTAGTAAGAAATTCTATGCACCTTTTGTCATACAAGTAATTGTATATCTTCATTATAAGTATGTAGGCGAGCATTTACAAGAAAACTTTCTTTTTCTGTTTTTTCTTTTTTTGGATTCGATAATGGCCCTTTTTGCTGTTCCTTTAATATATTGCATCAGCTATGCACTGAACAATTTAGGGCTCCACTCGCTTCTACAGCAGAAGCAGTAATAGTCATAGTTTTTTTCAGAAAATAGCTGAAGATTAAGCATCATCTGCTTGTCTTTTCGGGTAAAACATTCACCCTTTCGCAATTTTTTCACTGCAGGCTCCATTATTGATATATTTGTAACACTAATATTTTTATCTATTCATAAATTTATTCATATCACTTTGTAACTTACCACAAATACTTTTGTAAACAATTCATAGCGTTCTGATAAGAACGGTTTATAGAAAAACTGAAGAATTCCAATACAGATACCAAATAAATAATAATAACAACGGGAAAGTAACAATAATATTTGACAGATAAAAAATAAATTAAACTTTGACCATGTCAATTTTATTAACTCTACAAATGAAAAAACACTAATAGAAATACGGATACATTTAACAACTGTTAGAGAGATAGAAGAAGTAAGCGTTACTGCAATTGTTTAAAGAGAAAAAGAGATGTATATATCCTCATAAGAATATACACTTCATCGTGAACATGAAACGATCTATAGAGATAATCTTTAAAATATTTCTAAAGGCAGTCTTACATAAGCTGAACTCTAGAGAAGATTCTTCTACGAAATATCTTAGAAACGGCATTGTAATAAATTTATTTTCGATGTAAAGACAAAACAATTCTAACTAAGAGCTAAATGATAAGGACTGAAATCAGACAGTATATATATATATATATATATATATATATATATATATATAGTAGATTTAATTAGTTGGCGATTTAAGGTCTGGCTTTACTTAAAAATGCATATATTTAAAACAATCTTACATGTTTCAGCAAGTGATGCCTTTCTCAAAGAATTTAAAATATAAGTGACAGTATATTAATGTCATACTTATACATTTGTAGTTGTCATGGATAAAATATAATATTTTTCCATGACAACTACAAATGTATAAGTATGACATTAATATACAGTCATTTACATTTTAAATTCTTTGAGAAAGGCATCACTTGCCGAAACATGTAAGATTGTTTTAAATATATGCATTTTTAAGTAAAACCAGACCTTAAATCGCCAACTAATTAAATCTACCATTACATACAAAGGTCACGAAATAATTATCTATATATATATATATATATATATATATATATATATATATATATAAGGTAAACTTAATAAGTCGGCGATTAAAGGTCTGGTTTACTTCAAAGTATATATATTTAAAACAACCCTACATGTTTCGGCAGTACGCCTTTGTCAAGGGAATACAAAATATCAATGACAGAATATAAATGTCAAATAATTAAGTTGCTATGGTTTAAATTATTCAAAGATACATTCCAATAATAATAATAAATCATGCCTTAGTATTCCAAAAAATAGATAGCAAGGTGTGAAAATATGTGTTGTTCGCTGCCAGAAGCTTGTGTCTCTTTCTGGGTATGAACCTGTGTGTTGGTTGCTGCTGGCAGCTTGCGTCTCTCTCTGGGTGTGTGATTTTGTATTTGTGTGACCGCGTAAGTGTATGGTTTTGTATGTTAGTGCGCTCGTGTGTGTGTTTAGTGACCGGTCGCGTAAATTTAGAGAGATCGGATAACCAGCCGTTGCGTAGGGCCGCCAACCCTTTCCCGGCAACTTCTTTACTTTTCCGAGAAGTACTTCGACGGCCCTACTCCCGCCCCAACGAGGCAAGGCGCAGACCAGCGAAGCGCACCCTGCCCGGGGTTGCTCATCGCCAACCGAGGGAACACTCTTAGTGGGGGAAATGCACACACGTCGAACGTGTGTGTGCTGTTAACAGCAGCCTAGCCAGGTTGCCGCCCAGGACCGGTCCTAGTAGTATGTGCATTGCGCGGCGCCGGCTTCTGCGGAAATCGTTAAGATGGCACAAAGTGTGACCATCGTCGACTGAGGTAGCCACTAAGAGTGTTCCCTCGGTTGGCGATGAGCAACCCCGTGCAGGGTGCGCTTCGCTGGTCTGCGCCTTGCCTCGTTGGTGCGGGGGTCGGGCCGTCGAGGTACTGCTCGGAAAAGTAAAGAAGTTGCCGGGAAAGGGTTGGCGGCCCTACGCAACGGCTGGTTATCCGATCTCTCTAAATTTACGCGACCGGTCACTAAACACACACACGAGCGCACTAACATACAAAACCATACACTTACGCGGTCACACAAATACAAAATCACACACCCAGAGAGAGACGCAAGCTGCCAGCAGCAACCAACACACAGGTTCATACCCAGAAAGAGACACAAGCTTCTGGCAGCGAACAACACATATTTTCACACCTTGCTATCTATTTTTTGGAATACTAAGGCATGATTTATTATTATTATTGGAATGTATCTTTGAATAATTTAAACCATAGCAACTTAATTATTTGACATTTATATTCTGTCATTGATATTTTGTATTCCCTTGACAAAGGCGTACTGCCGAAACATGTAGGGTTGTTTTAAATATATATACTTTGAAGTAAACCAGACCTTTAATCGCCGACTTATTAAGTTTACCTTATCATACCAAGGTCACGAAGATATTATATTTATATATATATATATATATATATATATATATATATATATATATATTCAAACACTGAATACTGTTGTAACTAGGTAAACTTTTAATGAATTCAGTTACTGCAAAATTAATAAATTCATTACAACCTTTTCGCGAGTAAAGTACATTAATAACATTTTTAACTTTTTTTTCAGATCATAGGACATATACGTCCTCAAAAAGCGTAGGAAGAGGAAAAACATAAAGAAAAATCGCAAACTAAGTTAAACTTAAGATTGAATTTTTCTAATAAAAGTGCCTGTAAAATTTACGAGTTGGAGTTAAATTTCGCAGATAATTTTATACGGGCAGTAAGTGACATTTGCCAATATTAGAACTTTTAGAGAATATATATCATTACGAAGCCGTATTTTTTTTATGAGAATATTAAATTATTTATGCGCTTTTAAACTTTTTATTACTTTGATTCCTTCTTCTTTCGATAAATTACACATACTATTCTCTTTTATTACATAAAAATTATGGTAGTGAATTAGTAAGAATTTCCAAAAACAATTAGGCGATTATATAGCTGTTTAGTATAAAACTGCATATATTAGGGTTACTACTAATGTAACCCAAATATGCAAAACGCATATTTTGCATATTATATGCATTTTTAAAAATATTTCCATATATCCTTAATAAATAGCATATTGTGCATAACTGAAAGAATTTGGATGATGTAGGTCTTTGGTAGGCGTTTCAAGAGTTCAAGATAAACAATTTTATAAATCTTCCATTATGAAGTAATTTATTTCATTATATTTGCAGCTCTCAAGAAAAAAAAATTATGAGGTACAAAAGTATGGGTATTCTCAGTCTTAAATTCCGAGAATTCAAAAAAAGTCGTTTTAAAGCGCTAACAGGGTTTTATTGTACCTATATTTACATAAGTAGGTAAATAATAAATCGATTTTTGACTTTTATTTCTAATTGTGCTTTTGAAGAGATAAAATATATTTGTGTTTTGTAGTGTTGTGGTGTTTTATTTATTTTTATTAGTAAAATGCCCAAAGTTAGTAGAGCGTCAGTGTGGGTTAAGCCATACAAAGAACTACATGTAGATATGGGAAAAGTCAACTGTTCTGCGTGCGTTAAAATTGTAAGTATAATTTTTGAATATTCAATATAGGAGGGTGGTGCGAAATCGGTCGATATGTTATTTTTTGAGATACAAAATAAAGTCAAAAGCAAGTTACATTCTTTTTGAGGGACTTAGACAATGAAAATACAGAGAAATGTACAGGGCGTTTCGGTTTTGCCCTGTCGGTATTAACTTAATTTTTTATGCGGACCCTAGGTATATCGACCGATTTCTGGGCACTCGGGGTGCTTTCGTTTAATATTTTGAACTTATTTGTTAGGGATTTAGATCTAAGTATTGATATTATTACTTTTCAATTTGATATTTCAATTTTTGTTTTTTTTCATTGCAGATACCATACGATAAGAAATATCAAATAGACTAACACGTGAAAAATTCTGTTGATATTACTAAATTGGGTAAGATGGAGACGTGTCACAACCCACACTAACGCAATGTTTCCCACCAATGTCCAAAAAGTTAAACGAACAAGACATCCTTAACCAAGACCTATGTCATGCAATAATAACGTAAAATATTCCCTTGCCAAAGCTACGTAATCAAAACTCCACTTCCTTTCTCCAGAAGTATTGGAAATTCAATATCCCAGGTGAAACAACACTAGGAAGAAACGACGTAAGGTCCTTGTATTCGGAGGTAATTGAGGAAATTAAAGCTAAAATTCGGAATAAATAAACATTCCCAAAAATTGATTTGATGATTTTTGACAACTTCATATTTTAAAAGGAACAAGGGTCATTAGAAGAGATAATTAGTTAATTAGCATTTACGAAAAAAATTGGTCTTTATTTGGGACAAAAATGACTGGACGTGATTGATAATTAACAAATTAACAACTACTTATGTCAAATCTTTCGAAAACAAGTTTTGCCTGCATTTTGCAGTAGCATCAATATGAATGTCAGGATGGGGTGAGCACTGAAATTTTTGTTCTCGGTTCAATATCAATGACCAATAAGATATACAAAAGATACAAAATAATAAATAAATAAAAGGATTACAGTCGTAGTTTTCTACGATCGCGAAAACTTGTTTAATTTAGTGAAATAGTACTAATGAAATACCATTACTATTACATAAAATGCCATAGAACTAATAAAATAGATACGGTTGTTACACGTTTAGTTACTTACAGGTATTATACGTCGGTTTCGTAAAATTAACTATTTCAAAAACTTTTAGGAGAATGTTTTAGTAATGATATTAACCTAAAACAAGAGATTTTGTGTTATTTAGACAGTAAAACACCAACTTATATTATTATTAATTAAATTACATAATATATGTACTGATCTTGGATCTAATATTGGTACAAACAATAAAATTGTTAACAACTTCTCTGTTAAACCAGGTTGTTGTGATTTGCACAGTAGATCCCTTGATTAGTTTCGAATATCTTCAAAACAAGTTATACATGTTGTAAGTCCATGAATAAATTATGCAAATTCTGTGTATCACATTCCTCACTGTACGCATTACGAATGCAATATATGAAATCCGAAATGTGCGTCCATCTAATTTCCATCGATATGATCCCTTAAATACTTTCTAGAAGCGCTTCAAATTTGTTGAATGCATTTTCCACAGGGAAATATCGACGAATGGACGGGAAATTTCGAAATTGCTCGTGAACTTGGCGGGTAATTTATGTTTTGCCGTATTCTGGATATTAAATGTTACAATTTCTCTAATTTTTCATTTCTTATATTAGTGAGTGCTACCTCCTGCTATTAATAGTTTTTTCCAACTCTTGATAAACTTTTATCTAAATGTAAAACGTCCAATTTTTATATTGTTTTTTTTGTATTATTTTTAAGGACGCCAGACGACCGATTGTCTTTTCCAAAGGACCAGAATATAATACCTGGAAATTAAGATGAAAATGACAACTAGAGATCTGAATAAGAACTTAAAAACAGGCAAACAAACACGACACTTGGTGAATCGACAACAAAAATGTAAAAACAAACAAGGGACAAGTTGAAATTATAGAGAATAAAAAACACGGTTAATATTTTCTAGGATTTTATTTTAAAAATGCTCAAAGTAATTCCTTTCAATAATTATTAGAGAGGCCGATGACTCATCGTTCACAGGCGTACTAATGAAAGTGTGTATTTTTAAAGAGTTTATAATTTTATTTATATAATTGGAAAACAAGCGGGTGGTGATCTATAAAATACGAAATACATTTTTATTTGTTCATTTTGTAGTTCAAATTGAGTACTACACAAGTAATATGCGGCATATTAGGACATGTTTGTTTTAATAGTCTGCTTGTTTTTAACATATATGCAGCACTGTCACAAATAAAAGTTTTTATTCTTTGTACCTTTCGTTCGAATGTAGCCTTTGGTGCATATTCTTGTAAATAGTTTTAGCTACTGTTTCCGCATCAACTGTATTTATAACTTTTGTTGCTACTACATATGCGTTATATGCCAGCACCAGCTACAACATTTGCTACACAACCTCCTAAAATATCGACAGTTTCGTCGGTACTTATCCATGGGTACTGATTTGAAAGATGTATTCTAATGCGTTCTACTGCTTTTTTTTAGGACTTCGTCAGGAACATTTCGACCAGTATATTTTTGGGGAAATGTTTTGAAGGTCGGCTTGTTAAGTTTAATTAATGGAATATTTGCCGCCATTAAAGTTAAAATTGTCAGATTCCAACGGATCTAATATCTGTGTATGTGTTTGCGATACTAAGTGACGTTTCACGTGCGATTTCTTGGAATTTTTTAACGATATTTTACAGACTTTGCAATATATTTCGGAGTCACTGGCAATGGACATACAATCAGTATGACCCTCAATACAACTCGCCATTGTTTCACGATGCCATTCTAGACGTTGTTCCATATCATATCTGAAAAAGTAACTTAAACAATGTTCTAGATCTAAATAAATGAAAATTAAAAATGTATGCGTAAATTATTAAAACAACGAAATTCACAAAATTACGAAGTATGTAATTAAAAGTTAAAACAATGAAAAAAAGAAACTAACTCACAGACTTTATTTATCTTACGAAATATAAACTAATAAATAAAATGAATTATAAAAACTCTTCACGCTTCTATCTATGCCAATGAAGAAAGGAATTTAACTATAGTAACTGCGTCACATTTCAACGACAAAGAACAGATGTGCGGTTAACCGAATGAATAGTGCTATTCAATAACTGCGTGTTGTACTTAGCGATGTTATGGACTATTTATATGGTCCATCGTAATTTCGGCCTCTCGTGTTCGGTCCCTCCTTATATGCGAAGGGAGAGTAAGATTAAAATATACAAGACATGCGTAAGGCCGATAATGACGTATGGAATCGGAGTAAGAGGGGGTAACTAAACTAAAACTAAACTCTATTTAGACTAACGTACAATTTTAATTAAGCTTATACTATTTAATATACATTAAAATCTAAGTTCATCCACTGGTATCCGACTGTATATGCTGCACACATACCCGTACACAACTTTTACACTTGTACTATCACAACTAATTCTATGGGCTTGGTCCTCTTGAGTCGATGCTTTCTTTATACCGGTCTCAGTTGATTCAGTTTATGAAATTTTACTTGACTAACAGATAGAATAATGTGTATTCTAACAGATATAAATCACGACCTACACGTATTCTTCTGGAGTTTCATAGCGCTCTAGCTATTGAAGCCCTGGTTTGAGAAGCTTTTCGCTATGCACAGTTTTCAGAGTAAAACACTCGTTTGTGAACTAAAATATTTTATTCTACTATGTACAGAACTATTAATTATTTGATAAAAGATACTTGTTATTTATTTGATGTTGAAGTTTATTTTGAATATCTGACCGAAGATAATGCCGAGTTTTCTGTTTAGCTCGATGTTTTCCGAGTTCTTGATAGATGTTTTCTTGTTGAGTTCTTCGTAGGTACTGGTCTTGACTGGTCTTTTGCGCCAGGTAAATTATGGGGTCGCATCCACAATTACTCCGACAAGATAATAAAATTAAAAATAGAAATAAAACTACGGTTCTAATCTTCACTTTTAATCTTTAATCGTAACACGACAATTGTTTCGCCAGCACAGTGGCTTCCTCAGGTGCTTACATCTAAAGAGTACGTTACAAACTAATAAAATTAAACTAAAACTTATTGTAAGAAATCTGGAATATTAATCAATAGACATACGGAAAACCCGCAATGAATAGGACAAAGAGAGCTATAAACTGCAAACGTAAAACCCATAATAGATCTTTACATCCAATTACGCCTTTGGATATTTAACAGAAATAACAGGCACGCGACGGGCTACAGAATTACATATATTATATTAAATCAACTAAAATTTTAAGTGAAATTTAGGTAATCTAGCATTTTACATGGATTACAATTGTAATTAATATTGAATGGTATGATCCAAATGCAAGATATTCTAAGTATACTATATACATTGATGAGTGTGAATTTAAATAAAGTAATTAGCTAAATATATATATAAACTAAACTAAACTAAAAACTAAATCTATGTAAAACAAAAAACACAAAACAAGTATGAATATTACTGTTTTGTATTGAATATATGCATATGCGGTGTCAAACAAATGTTCACTTTTGTCTTAAGCTTTCTTAACACTAACCTTGGTCCGCTTTTATTCATACGTTTTATTTTAAAAAAGGTATATAACCCCTTACCACAATTATTAGTCGTATCCTAAATACGTATTTCGACAACTAAGTTGTCATCATCAGTAGGTAAAAACTACTAATTAAAGTCACACGGGGCACAATAAAGTAAGATAAACGCTTCCGCACAACTACTATACACTGCAACCCTGTAAAGACTTTACAGTCTTCACAGGGTTCCAGTGTATAGTAATTGTGCGGGCGTTTATCTTACTTTATTGTGCCCCGTGTGACTTTAATTAGTAGTTTTTACCTACTGATGATGACAACTACTATACACTGCAACCCTGTAAAGACTGTAAAGTCTTTACAGGGTTGCAGTGTATAGTAGTTGTGCGGAAGCGTTTATCTTACTTTATTGTGCCCCGTGTGACTTTAATTAGTAGTTTTTACCTACTGATGATGACAACTTAGTTGTCGAAATACGTATTTAGGATACGACTAATAATTGTGGTAAGGGGTTATATACCTTTTTTAAATTATTATTTAACCACAGTCTCCATTGAAAGAATTTTTATACGTTTTATTAATAACCTCACCGTTTTCTTGAATTTTCCTGTGCTGGCATATGCGGGCGATTTAGAAATTTTCCATCATATTTTTACAAACGAAGATAACCAGTTCTTACAAATCAATATAAATAGGATCTATACTTGGTGGATCGATAACAAATTATCTGTGAACACATCAAAGTGTTGTTTAGTTTAGTTATACAAAACGATTGAACTTTTGCCGCTTTTTATATAATATTGACTTTTTATATAATATTGACTGCCCAGATTTAGGGGTTATATGTGACTCAAAGTGAACTTTTCAGAACATGTTCTGAGTGCCACTAACTCAGGAACTACTTACTACAGGGATTTATTTTCAGAACAGCTAAAGACTTTGATAATTTGACTCCTGTTCGCCATTATTTTTTATTACGTCGTTAACAAGTCAGAATACGTTTCTACCATGATATCAGATTTATAATATCTAAAAAGCACGTTGATGTTATTAACTTATCATCCAGTGTAAATATATAAATAATAATAATAAATAAGTGTAAATATATACATTAAAAATAAGCGTGAACTGCGATATCAATCTCTTCTTCAGGTGAAAACCTTCTACCCTGCAAATTGCGTTTAAACCAAAACAAAATATTTTTTCCAAAAGCTGGAGAGTTAAAGCTGCCGTATAGGACGATGCATTATTATGGTGGCGCATAATTCCCTTGTTTGAAACTCTACTGAACACTTCAGGCAAACATTTTCCAGTGTACCACTTAGCTGTATCTGCCTTTTGTCCATCTAGCTTAATTGCATTTACTAGGCCCGTACTTCTGAAGAATACCACATACATAACCTTTTTCATAGCTCGCTGCTTCTTAGTCATTGTAGGAGCTTCCTCGTCTTCGCGAATCCATACACGACTCTCTTGGAGGGTATTAAGGTCGGCAAAAGGAATATAAGTTTCATCACCTGTCACCATTTTGGAAAATATTTGGTGCCGGCCATGATTTAAGAAATTTAAAGTTTCATGGCAAATTCTTACACGCTCTGCTTTTTGTAAGTCAGAAAGATGATATGGCACGAAACGACTTACCATTTTTTAAATGCAGGTGATCGTGTATGATTGTTTTAACAGCTGAGGATCCAATCTTGAGTTAATGCTCTATTACCGCATAAGCGGCTTTATTGCCCTTATTGTCCTCTTAAATTATTTTTTTAACAGCAGCAATGCTTTTGTCTGTAACAACTGTAGGAACACGTCCTGCTCCTTTTTTATGCTAAATAGAATTCTTTTCACGTTCAAATTCCTTATACCATTAGTAAATTGTAGCCAAGGAAGATGCTTGTTCACTAAGAACTGAATCTAAGCTCTCTTTACGCTAATAAGCGCTTAAACCTCTTTTATAATCAAAATAAATTATAATTCGAAAGTGCTCTCTGGTAAATTCCATTTTCTTTTACTTGTTTTGACTAGTGCGCAAATTTCATGGGGGTACAGAAGGGCGAATATTTACAGTAGAAACAATTTCGTTATATTTCTGTATCCAGGATTTGATTAGATCGATACTAGGTGCTTCATTGTCGTTACGAAGAACATAACGAGCACCAACCGATATCGAACTGCGATGTAAGAATGATGTAATTCATAAAAACTGCGAACACAAAAAGAACGTTGATGGGCATCAAACCATTCCATTGTGACATATTGCTGTGTATTTCACTTTGATCAGAATTAAATAAATAAAATAGAATGTGAATAACAATGAAACGTACTTGAAGCGGTCTGTATTTTAAATGCACACAGTATAATAATTGGTAGTGAATAAATCCCTCGCATTATGTAAACAAATTTGAATTATATTCTTACGATAAACTAAACCTAGAGAAATAGGCATAGAACGTAATTAAATAGATGATGTCTTGAATGCATCTGTATATTACGTATTGAATGTTATATCAAATGTAATATTGATAGGTTATTGGTCACGTTACGATTTAAAAAGATCTATAACTTAAATTTAGAAAAATACATGCTTACGTACCAAAACTAAATAAAAGGACATCAAAATCATTTCTGGTATTTCAAAGTACGATTAATAAGGTTTTCTTTTAAATAAATATCCATAGTTTAATATAGTACTGGTAACACGTTTAATATTTTACTGTTTAACTGTTTAACAGTTTAATATTTAACAGCATATATAATGTAACCTGAAAGACAATAAACAATTGTAACTATTGCAAATATTGCTTAAGATGATTTTGATAACATTTGTATGTACTTACATTTATAAAAATCAAGCGTTGTATCTAAAGCTTATAGAACCAGAAAGCAGGTACAATAAGTCATCGAACATGGGTCAATAATATTGATAAACTTCGAAACGACATTACAATGGTTAATAAACAATAATTCTTTATATGGCATATGATATCCATAAAGAAGATGTATATTTGTTGTCAACAATGTTTACAAAACAAAATGACAGATTTAGTATATTTGGAGGTTAGCAAATTTAAAAATATACAGTAGGTAAAAACAGATATGGAAGATGTACAAAACAACGCGTCAGTGTGGGAATGTCGTCGACCTACTTTTAGATGTGGAATAGCTTTTTTTAAATGCGTTAGACGCATAAAGAAGATATTGAATATTGCAAACGGAACAAGGAAAGGAGAAGTACGATAAAATACAAAATTTTTATTTAAAGCGTACGAGGCTCGAGAGCGAATGAGATATCCGTATTATATTTTGTTGTTAACCAAATTTAATTGGTTACAAAGTGAAATAAAACATTTAAAATTGATATAAGAACGCAAGTTTTTAGAATGCAGGTGTTCAGGTGAAAAAGGGCATTATACAAGACTTTTCTACGTTGGAAAAACTCGAAGCCTTGCCAAGCTTATATAAAGGCACATAATGTTGAAGAAAGAGATTCTATTGTATTTGATCACGGGCAAGGGTTCTGACCAGACTAAAATTTATTTGGATCATAGAATTTGTAGATAATTGGTAATTTTAAAACATTTTTAAGTTTAATTATTTGTCAAAGCGAATACATTTTAATTTCTTTACTTTAACGTTACTTTTACGCTAGTATACGCGCCTTTCTATGCAACGTATTACCTAGTTAACTTACTAACTTACCCAAAACACGAATGCCTGGAGATCTTAGGTTGAGATGCTAACTCAGCTAAGAGGCGAGCTAGGGAGAGGTTCTTTTTAATAATAGACACCACAGTGTTTATAATCTCAAACCGGTAAAGCTAACGCAGAAGCTGGCGAAAATAAGCTAAATAACTCTATAGGTAATACGTGGACAAAGTTTAACATACCAATAAAACGCCAAATAGGATAACAATAACAAAATGTAATTCATTAAATTAGCAACAGTCAATATATCAAAAATCATCCATGTTGAACGTAACATAAGAAATATAATATTGAGAAATAACAACAAAAATAATTTAAGATCTGAATAAGGCTCACGAGCCACAATTAATAATGAATTAATAATCAAACAACCTCTTATACCATTAGGTGTGAGGTGTTACATTTACATTCTTTTTCTCTTAAATTCTAACTTAAGTTATTTGCATGTCATCTCCATGTACAAATTTTGTCCAATCTTTCTTATTTTTTGCCATTCTTCTAGCTTGTGCCCAGTCCATGTTTCTTCTCTTCAATGTCGCAGCAACTTCATCATTCCACGTTTTCCTTGGTCGTCCCCGTCTTCTCACGCCTGTCATTTTTGTTTGCCATATTATTTTGACTTGCCTTTTATCGTCCATGCGGCACACATGACCGAACCATTTTAGATGACTTCTCTCTAGGCACTTTAGAATAGGCTCAATTCCTAATTCATCCCTTACTAATTCGTTTCTCACTCTGTCTCTGCGCGTGATTCCTTTGATTGCTCTCAGGGATTTCATTTCCATTGCCTGTAGTCTGCTTTTCATCACATTATTTATTATCCAGCTTTCACTGCCGTACGTTAGAATCGGCTTGTAGATGGTTTTGTATACCGTAAGTTTTGTTTTCCTGCTTATTTCTTTTTTCTGGATCAGTGTCTTTTTCAGAGAGTGGTACACTTTTGCCGCCTTATGTATCCTTTCGTTTATTTCATTCTCCATATTTCCTTCTCCATCTAGAATTACTCCTAGGTATTTATATAAATTGGCTTGTTCTATTCTCTGATCATTTAGTTTTATGTTCGTTATTCTATTTTCTTTACCCACTACCATTACTTTTGTTTTAGTGATATTTATTTTGAGCCTTCTTCTTTTTAATTCTTCTTCCCAGACTTGTAAATTTTCTTGCAGATCCTGTTCTTTCGCTGCGCATACCATTAGGTCATCTGCAAAGGCGCATTTCGATAAGTATACTGGTTGGAGTCTATGGTACCCAACATGGACTGCTTGTATTCTGTTGTTCACTGCTTTTATGACGTCATCCATAATCAGCGTGAAAAGTGTTGGACTCATTACGCCGCCCTGTCTTAATCCGTCATTGATATGGAAAACCCGGGACTGCGCATTATCTTTCCTTATGTAGTTCTTATTGTTCATGTATATACTTTGTATACCTCTTCTTAATTATTCTTAATTAATAATTAAAAATTAAAATATCAGTGGCCAACTTGCTTAATGAATACAACAGTTAAGTAAATAAATTTGAAATAAAAGGTACTAAATTGATACTGAGTTAATAACTCACCTAGTATAATAATTTTTAACTTATAAAAAAGCAAATAAATAAATACGGGATTTTAAACTGAACTAAATTACGCTAATTAAAATCAGATTGATTTAAGTTAAGTAACAAGGCAATATGATCGCAAAGATTAAATTATTAAGCCATAAATGAATAATTTGCAAGCTTAATCTAGACAATAGGAAAAATTAAGTTGGCAATTTATCCATAGATCTTTGGATAAATCTCACATCGAGATTCTACACATTCAGTTTATATAATTAGTTTATTAATTTATTCAATAAAACAAATTACAATTTAAAATCGTAATGAAGGACATTAAACATTGAAAAATATAATATGAAACTTAGCAATACATTGGTCTATATCAATCCACAGAATTATAATCAATATTTGAAATTTGGGCATGACCCTAGTACGTTAATGTAAATTTCGACTACCCTGTGCAAAATTAAGGGTTATTGACTGTCTCCAAATTACAATAATTTAAGCTTGACTATAACTATATTCAATCTTCATTACTTCGGTCATGGACAGATTCTACAGAGTGAGTTTAAATTAAATGTCTGTATTTCTCAGAAGAACATAAAACATATGTAATCCTACCTTATTTAATAAAAATGTCATGGTCACTCAACCGTGTCTTTTTAATATATATATATATATATATATATGCCGGTTTAGAACGTTTTTCTTCGTTGTCCGACACCTAACTTCCATCCTCTTCTATCGTCACACTCCTCTGGTGTGAGGTTTCTTTCACTCATGGATCTTTGTATGCTCTTCTGCCATTCCAGTTTCGGTCTTCCCCGTTTCCTTCTCCCTCTTGGGTGCCAGTGCATTATTGTTTTAGGCCACCTGTTATTTTGCATTCGTTCTACGTGTCCGTACCAAGTAAGTTGTTTCTTTTCGATGTCTTGAACTATCGTGCTTTTTAATTGTGAATCTTATTTAGCTGTGTTCTCTCATATAAATGGAATACGACTCTCCTTCGTAAAATGGTAGACTTCCAGTTTGGATTCTACCAGGAATTATCCAACAAAACAGTATAATTTACATGGGACGATGAGAACTTCATGCTTTCACTCAAATGATTGTATTTCCACACGTGTGAATTTTATGCCTCAACTAGGGTGTTTATACTCCACACATGTACCCTTTTAAATTTAGAAAAAAAAACATATATAGCCAAATGTCTAGAGAAAAATTAGCATACCATAAAATGAATCTTAAAGGAAGAAAACTCACACAGCATGTAGGGTAATGGTCGGCGACTTAACAAAAGAAAACCCAGCACGCCGACGCAGCAGAAAATAACTGCCAATATCTACTTAGAAAATATTTTGCTATACCACAATTGCATTGATTAAATAAGAAGCCAAATTAACGAAGAAAATATAAGTAAATGAATCTCAATCCAGAATTACAACTACAGGCAACAGTTCGAAATATAGGTATGAGATGTCTATAAGTCATTCAATACTACTACAGAAAAAATTAAAGAGAAATACTATATGATATTTCTAATTATCCGATAATTAAAATATTCAACCAAGAAATAGCTTCAATATATTTCAATATTGTTTTCAACATTAGTTACGCCTACCACAGAAATGACCTAAAAATGACAGACAAGCTGAACCAGCTCGTAACAGTAGAGTTTGATAATATATATGAAATACAAAGGTCTGTATAAAATCACAACGCACGATAAGATTGAAGTTCATAAATTATAATTTCTGTTTTGCAACAGAATAATAACGCAAGGTATCTTAGTGAAGACGTCGGGACTTTGTCTCACAAGAGATCTAATAATATATGTTTTGTTTTGTAATAAAAGATTCTTGAATTAGAAATTAGAAATTAGAAATCAGATTAAGAATTTATATAGTGTGGAGATAGATGTTTCATGCGGTAGGGATTATTTTCCATTAAATGAATATTGAATAACACACTCCTTTTAGTAAATCCAAAAGATTCATACAGCTTATATTTTATCGAATTAAATAAAACACCTTGTGTCACAGCGAATTGTTTGGAGGGTTTCGTTCCTCTAGACCAATGGTTCCCAACAGGTGGTCCGCGGACCCCTGGGGGTCCGCAAGCCATGCCAGAGGGGTCCGCAAGATATAATTAGAAATTGGAATAAAAATATATATTGGTACACAGTAACAGATTTTCATTTTTTTCAGCTATCTGAGCGCTTTAACAAATGCTAACTTTTGCATCTTGCATCCAAAAGATTTAAAAAATATTTTTTTTTAGTTTTATCATTATTTCCTACAACTGTATTCTTATTCTATCTTTTATAATAATTAATATTCTTGCTTAGGATTCTTTCTAATTAACTTATTTTTCCAGCACGTTAGGCTAAACAAAAATAAGAGAGCAGCAATTCTAATATAAATATAGTACAGACCGAAGAACGCTCAAACTTGACTTCTGACAAACATGTTTATTCACTTTTGATTGATGCCGCTACTCGGTCTTACTTATAACCTTTATTTGCATATCCTGGTTTGCTTTTCTACATTTACACAAGCTCACACATTCACGGTACGCATGTGTATATCAATGTTTGTGAGCATACAAACATAGATATACGTAGGCGAATATATTTGCGTTGGGAGATGTCTAATATTTACTTTTTCAGGTGGCAGTGGAGATAAATGAGATCACAGGTGGCATGGCCGTCGCGAATGTCGACTTTTGGAATATACCGCGGTCACATTTTGGCGGAGGATCCGATTTACGTAAACCGGCACAGAGAAAATTTCTATAAAGTTATGTCAGTAGGAAAAATCCGTATACATACAACGTATTCCTGTACGCTTTTTTAACTTTGTGTTAATCTCCTTTGACTGTGGCAGCGATGTTCGTTTTATGAACCTTTTTTCGGAGTACGGAGATTTAGGTTTCTCTCACAGGCGATGCTCGAAATTATATGAAAAGAAGATGTATTCAGATCGTTTTCCATGTCATTTTTAGAGTTATAATTAGGTTATTTGACATATTTAGAGAATATCCTGAATTTATTCATGAAATATTCTAAAAGGCAGAATATATTCTAATAATAAAATTTTTAAAACTAAATTATTTCTGACTTAAATTAAATATTAACAAGAAAATAATTTGCTATACTTCACTAATATTACTAGAATAACTCTAACATATTGCTCAGAAATTTCCTTTTTGGTAGAAATTAAATAAAATTCTATGACATATAAATTAATCAGACGTAGCATGAATAGCATAAACAAAATAAAATGAAATTAATAGAAGTTGCGCCTTTTAAAATGCACCTCACATATAACATGCCAATTTTGCACTAAACAGTTTATATAAATCACTAAAATAGATATAATAAAACACAGTTGTATAGTTTCAAAATAATATATAATGTTAACACACTACATATGTTTCACCACACTGCGGCTTCATCAGGTGGATGAATATACTAATTCAAAATATCAATTAGATCTTATATATATATCAATACAAAGTACAGAACTAATCTCATTCTAAGAGGGGGTGGACATGTATGAGTTTTAAGTTTAGTAGGGGGGAGTTATTTATGTCTAGTTGGTCATTTAAAATTATACCTAATTTATTATATTTGTTAATTTCTAAACTTTCTAACATATTAAGTTTTTTACTTTTATCTAGAACATGCAAAGTTTTAAAATTAGTGTTGAATTTGTGATTATGTTCTAGGCAATGATTGGCAAAAGTTGAGTCTGTCTTCTTATCTCTGTGGCTTCTTTCATGTTCTTTCATTCTAATATCAAATGTCCGTCCTGTTTGTCCGACATACACTTTTTTACAATCTTCGCATGTCAACTTGTAAACCCCTGAGTTTAATCTATTGTCCGTTTTATCTTTGTTGTTTTTTATAGCGTTTTGTAAGGAATTGTTGGTTTTGAATGAAATGGTCTCTTCTTTACTTGTTTTTATTAAGTTTCCTACTTTGTTTGAAATTGTACCGATGTATGTGATAGAATTATAACTAAGTGTTCTATTGTTTTTTACTGTGGGGTAAATTGAAGATATCGTTTTAGATTTCTGTAGTTTTTTTTAGAATATTATTAATTAAATTTATGGTGAAACCGTTATTTAGCGCTATAGCGTGTATTCTATTTAATTCTATATCGAAGTTTTCTTTACTCAACGGGACGTTAATTAGTCTGTGAAGCATTGATTGATAAGCAGATAATTTGTGTGTAATGGGGTGAAACGAATGTGCGTGTATAGTTGTGTCTGTATGTGTGGGTTTGTGGTAGATAGAAAATTCAAGTTTTTTAGTTGTGCGTGTTATAGTGAGATCTAGAAAGTTCATGGATTTATTTTCTTCTATTTCAATGGTAAATTTGATGTTTGGGTGAATAGTGTTAATGTAATTATGTAAAACATGAATTTTCTATCTACCACAAACCCACACATACAGACACAACTATACACGCACATTCGTTTCATCCCATTACACACAAATTATCTGCTTATCAATCAATGCTTCACAGACTAATTAACGTCCCGTTGAGTAAAGAAAACTTCGATATAGAATTAAATAGAATACACGTTATAGCGCTAAATAACGGTTTCACCATAAATTTAATTAATAATATTCTAAAAAAACTGCAGAAATCTAAAACGATATCTTCAATTTACCCCACAGTCAAAAACAATAGAACACTTAGTTATAATTCTATCACATACATCGGTACAATTTCAAACAAAGTAGGAAACTTAATAAAAACAAGTAAAGAAGAGACCATTTCATTCAAAAAACAACAAAGATAAAACGGACAATAGATTAAACTCAGGGGTTTACAAGTTGACATGCGAAGATTGTAAAAAAGTGTATGTCGGACAAACAGGACGGACATTTGATATTAGAAGGAAAGAACATGAAAGAAGCCACAGAGATAAGAAGACAGACTCAACTTTTGCCAATCATTGCCTAGAACATAATGACAAATTCAACACTAATTTTAAAACTTTACATGTTCTAGATCAAAGTAAAAAACTTAATATGTTAGAAAGTTTAGAAATTAACAAATATAATAAATTAGGATAATTTTAAATGACCAACTAGACATAAATAACTCCCCCCTACTAAACTTAAAACTCATACATGTCCACCCCCTCTTAGAATGAGATTAGTTCTGTACTTTGTATTGATATATATAAGATCTAATTGATATTTTGAATTAGTATATTCATCCACCTGATGAAGCCACAGTGTGGTGAAACATATGTAGTGTGTTAACATTATATATTATTTTGAAACTATACAACTGTGTTTTATTATATCTATATAATGAAGTTTCAACAAGTATCTCCTTCGTCGATTATTAAATCACTAAAAGGTTATAGTTAACCTTCACAATAATTAGAATCTAATTAGATAAGAAAAGCATGGCATTACGTACCAAAACTGTAGAAAAAGGATACAAGAATACGTTTTCTTTATGTATTCACATTAATAGTAATATTTCGGTCACACTTGTTGATATTGTATAAAACATATCGATTGTGTTTTAAAGAAATGATTAACTTTGAATGTATTTAGAAACAAGAGTAAATCCATAAGAAAACCATCTAACATCAACAACAGAAGCAGTGAATTTGAAAAACAATAAAATTTCAGGTACCTAAAAGAAATACTTTATAGTTTTTATGATGAGCCTTAGAAAACTGTCTTTGCTCAGAACTAACATGTTTTACATGTATATATTATTAGGACTATAGGTCTTGTTGTGGTAGCCTCTTTATAATAATTAAATAAATAAAATAAAAGTAAATTAACAACGTCAATGTCCGATGTGAATTTTATGATAGTATATAATTTGACATGATAGTACATAATTATTTAAAAATTTACACTTTTCCGGTCAATGTAATTACTAGGGACTGGACACGAGAGGCCCATGACTCATCGCCCACGAAAATGTGTATTTTTAAATTTTATTTATATAATTGGAAAACAAATGGACGGTGATCTATAAAATACGAAATACATTTTTATTTGTTCATTTTGTAGTTCAAGTTGAGTAAAGTATTATTAACTAGCAATACTTTTTCAAGATTTTCTTCTGTAAAATTTATTCTCTTTGAATGAAATACTTCCTTGTAGATAGAAAACGTCCTGTCTACATCGCAACTGGTTATAGGCGCATAATGGAAATATTCTTTTATTTCAGCGTATTTAGCAGTTATATTTTGAAGCAATATCCCCATACACAATTGCCGCAATGTTATTAAATCTGAATTTCCATTAAAAACTGCGTCTAACTTTTGCCGAAGGCCACATCCGAAGTCACTTGGAATATTTTTCAAATTATTACTAGCTACATCTAATGTCGTTAATCCATCACTTAATTTGAGATTTTGATTTTCAAAATAAGTGATTAGTTTTGGCAAATTTCCAAAGAACTCCTGAAGAAAGTATATCTGATTGTTTAAATTTGGAATTTGTATTAGTTCCTTGTACTTATAAATACTTCGAGCATTCCCATTTAAACGTGTAACGAAATTTTATAAACTATCGAAATTACCTGCATAAAAACTAGTAGTTTCCGACCATGTTCCCCATCTAATTATTATTGGAGAGGGAGGCAATGACAAAGATGGAAGTTTTTGCCTGTAAAGAGCTACTCTCAATGGTGCTTTTCTGAAAACGTTTTTAAAAAGCGGATACAAGTCTATCAACTTCCGGAAAGGTGTCTCTGATATATTCACAGATTCTGTGGAGAGCATGTACTACACAAGTAACATTTGTACAGTATTTTTTCTTTGTACTTGTCGTCCGAATGAAGCATTTGGTGCATATTCGCGTAAATGTTTTAGCTACTGTTTCCGCATAAACTGTATTTATAACTTTTGTTGCTATTACATATGTGCTATATGGAATAGTTGGATGTAGTACACCAGCTACAACATTTACCACACAGCGTCCTAATATATTGACGGTTTCATCAGCACTTATCCATAGGTACTGACATGAATGATGGCTTCTAATGCGTTCTACTGCATTCGTGTAGCACTTTAGAAACATAATATTTGAGTAAGGTGGATTCGTTAGGAACATGGAATATTTGCCGCCAATAAAGTTCCACAGAGTTCTTCGTAAAAATTGTTAGATTCCAACGGGTCTAATTTCTGTGTATGTGTTTGCGATGCTAAGTGACGTTTTGCGTGCGATTTCTTGGAATTTTTTAATGATATTTTACAAACTCTTCAAAAAATTTCGAAATCACTGGCAATGTAGATATAATCAGTTTGACCCTTAATCAATTCACTATTGTTTGACGATGCCATTCTCGACGTTGTTAGATATAATATCTGAAAATGTAACTTAAACAATGTTCTAGATTCAAATAAGTGAAAATTAAAAATGTATGCGTAAGAAATATGTAATTAACAATTAAAACAATGAAAAAAGAAACTAACTCACCGAACTTTATTTATATAAAATAAACTAATATAAACTATAAATATAAACTAATAAATAAAATAAATTATGATACTCCTCACGCATCTCTCTTCGCCCATGAAGAAAGGAATTGAACTGTAAAATTGAAGTTACTATGTCACAATTCATGGACAAAAAACAGATGTGCGGTTATCCGAATGAATAGTGCTATTCAATAACTGCGTGTTGTACTTAGCGATGTTATAGACTATTTATATTGTCTATCGTAATTTCGGCCTCACGTGTCCGGTGCCTAGTAATTACAGCTTTGGAAATTTAATTAATTAATTTAAATTAAATATAGTTTACTTAAATAATATCCCATTTTTTATATTAGCAGAAAGTAAGCAAACATTTTTTGCAAAGTTTGTAAATTAAGTTCTGCAATGTTTTTCTTTTAAGCAGCACATTTATATCTTATTTTTTACCGGATGCATTTATATCGCATGTATATATGGTGTCTTTGAAAGAATGAGATAACGTATGAAAAATAGAAAGATGTAATTATGTAGAATATGAACCCAAAATATTTTCCCAAAATTCATAATCGAGAAAAAAGATATTTATAAAATATTTGTCCCGCCACTGCCATTCAAGAAGTCCAACTGACTGTAGCATATAGAGTAAGTACCTCTAATTTTTATGTTATAGTCGGTCGGCGTTAAGTATCGAAACAATTGTGGCCTCGATTCAGTTGTCGATCGTCGATCATGTGTACAAATGTAGGTTCGATAAGATTTACATTTCCGTTTTCGATTAAAGGTAGATTGTTACCAAATTGGACGTGAAATATCTCACAGAGCACACATCTTACATCTTCTTTTAATATATCTTCTTTTAATAATTCACATGCATACAAACTAAAAGTGTATTTTTTTAACAGTTGACTTTTCGTACGAAGTTATCGAACCCTTAGCATACAAAACTGTTTTTTTGTCCAATGTTATTATAACATCGACAATGTTATCCTAGCACCGACAGTTATTATGTATGTAACACACACACATACGCTACAGCGTAAGTTCAATTGAAGTATTAACGTATACTGCAATAATACAATTTCAGTTCCTTTTTTATTTTAGCTTTCGCGCCGTAATTGACTCACAATTTTATTGGATTCATAAATAATTACATCTTTCCATTTTCCATGTGTTGTCTCTTTCTTTTAAGGACAGCCTGTATATACATATTTATGACAATCAATGTGAAAACTTCTTCATTTAAATAGCGATAAAATTACTTAAGCGGCTTCGGAAAACTAAGTTAAGGGATAATTGAAAGGACTCCCGGCTTACTGACAATTTCTCGAGTTTCTGCATTACGGAGCTTTAACTGATTTACGCTGTCCCAATTCACTATACGATTTTGAGGAAAATTTGTTTCGAAAGTGGAGAACGTCCCCAACCAGGCAATAAAACAACTCGAAGCACTTTCCGCGTTACATTAAAGGTATTAGTAAACTCCATAAGATCTATTTAGGGATTGTTTGGAATGCTATGGATGCACCGATTATTTTTATTAATTGATAAATATGGATGTGCCTCTAAGCAATATGATTCGCGTGCCTTTAATTAATTATTTAATCAACAAGTATATCATTTAATAGAAAATATTGTGGCGGTTTGATTTCTGTCGATACACTAATAAGTAAACCTGGACGAAACAAAGGGGAAACGACATTATGTATGCTACGTATTGTACATGTAACAATCCAAATTAATATATATTTTTTCCCACAAACAAGATTTCTGTAAAATACCGTTTTTAAATTAAATGCTTCTATTGTGTTATAATATATCAATATTCGGACACGTAATCTGAATTGAATGATTCTACTATGTCCTACATTACCAGTCGGAATATGAATATATAACAACGCAATAGAGCAATATTTTACAGAAATTTCATTTGTCTGAAAAAGCACATATTTATCCAAATTTCTATATGTACATAAGTTAGGTACAATAATGTCGTGTCGTATATCGTTTCGTTTGTCCAGGTTAATAAGATTCCTAACAAGTTTGAGAATAAGCAGATATTTATGTAGATATGAGTCTATTCTTAATCTCCAAACTCAAACTCAGACATTTCGTTGCAGCTTAGAATGAATGGGCTAAGATGTCCAACAACATTGATCATCCCATATACGACGATTTGGATAGCGTCCTAGGACCCGACTGAAATCTAGCAGACCGATTTGGCTGGTTACGGAAGCTCAGCATCACATTATTGTGAATTATTGCTGGATAGCCTTCCCTGAATTGAGGAATAGAGATTTTATTTCTAATCCTAATACTTCAGATCCTCTGCCGGGCGTAACCCTTCGCCGTAGGCAATGGTGTCTCAATTAAATTGGTTTTGCACAGGCCTCGGAAGGTGCAACTCAATGCTGTATAAATGGAAACTAGCTGATACTAGCCTCTGCGACTGCAGAAATGTGGAACAAATTATGATCCACACAGGAACCGACTGCCGCAGAAGAAGTTTTCCTGGTGGCGTCCCCAAGCTGAGCAAGGCAACTCCTCCAACTCTGGACTGCTTGCAAAATTTAGATATTAGTGTATAAATTCGTTATATATTCGTTATAAATTTTGTTATTATAAAAGTGATTTATACACTAATATCTAATTTTTGATTTGACTTCTTATACGAAATAAATATAATAAAAATAGTAGTTAAAATCAAATACAGTTGACAAAGTATTTCTTTGCAGTTCGTACTGCTCAAAGTGCGAATCACAAATTGTACTTTATCTCTGTCTAACGCACATAAATACGCGCTGTAATACTACACACATTAGTCATTTTAAGGTATTTGACTGCAAAGAAATACTTTATGAACTATCTGCTTACAGCTGAGTTACCCATTAAGCATTTAAATTTATTAACCATAACTTGAAAAACAGTTGATGAAAAATATAAACAAAACTAGATTGGCAACACAGTATGGTACGGTTATGGCGTATGTTTATGACGTGCCTCAACTATAATCGTAAATAGATAATATTAAGGAAAATACAGAAATTAAAATAATGAGGAAAGACAAAGGCATTATTAGGAAGCATTATGTTATTTAAATTAGTGTACTTTCTGGAAAATTCCACTTTATTTTTTCTTTTTAATTCATAATGTGAAAGAAAATGAGTATTTTGTTCTTGCGGAATTTCCTGTAATTTTCGACAAGTTGATTAGTATCAGCTTTCGCACTTGCATTATAATTTTCTGTGGAACTGTTCTATGAGAACTTTGCTTTAAAATTAAACTCGCTTACTATTCTCCAGGGTTATATTTCAAACGCTCATACAAATAGATTTATGTCAAAGTTTATTTGTAATCCAAACTTGTGATTTTCTTCTTAATTCGTCCGTTTCTTTTTATAAAGATATGTGTTTTCCAATTAGGTTTTCTGTTTAAATTACATATTTTTTATTTTGGACTTTGGACATGTTCTCCTATATTGTAGTGTGAAGTCAAAATTGTTTAGTTATCAGAATATGTGTCCATTGTAGTCAACAGAGATTTGTGTATTAGTTATGTAAATTGAGAATAAACATTAAATTGTAGAACGCCTGCAGATTTTAATATTTTAAACTAATATTTTTGTCAGGTAAGCAAAAGAGCTTCTGTATTTATACCTACTACAATTTACACCTACCACATTCATATATGATTGTTTTAACTGAAAATATATATATTAAGTCTGCCTCTGTTTTGCTAATGTATAATTTAACGTAGGTATTTGTTTAAATGTGCCGCAGTTTTTTTTCTAAAAACTAAAATAATTATTTTTAAAGTTAGCTTTATTTATCTTTATCTTTACTTGTTTATTTATTTAACAAAACACTTCTAATATGCAAGGAATATCTCGAAAGTATAGCTAGCGACAAGTAAGATGGCGAGAGGAGGGGGTGCGCAGAAGCCGTTTTTATAAACGTCCACGTTATATATTTTACTCTAATAAATTATTAATTTATTAAGTGATAGATCTGTAGTTTACGCCACCTATGGTATCTTGTAAATTGATGTAAAACTAAATACAAATCTCTCCAATACTTCTAATTCTGCTCGAACTTACCCCTCCGCTCACCAACTTATCTGGCGCTATCTATATGTTCAGATGGGCTATCAAAAAGAAACACTTATAAATAACGTTGGTTGCAATAATGTGTTGCCTGAATGGCGATCGGGCTTTAAAACAAACCACAGCAAAAAAAGCGTTCTTATCAGCGATGAAGCAATCGCTATTTTAGCGGTCAACACCACAAATCATGAAATTATTGAAAAATTTAGCTTCTTGGGTTTTAATGTAGATGCCTGTACCATATTCGGTTCCAATCTTTAAGATAGGCGATACCTTCTAGGTTTGTATCAATAACATAATATTAGACTGAGGCCCGAATTATGTCAGCTTTTACTTCGACAAAAACTTTTATTCTCTATAAAAAGGACTTTTTATATTCAATTTTCCAGTACAGCGGAACTATAGCCGCACATAAGTTTACGTACCACATAGTTCATTACATATATAGTCCATTCAGAATTATAAGAAACTAACTTTTAATGTGTTTACAACTGTTGCTACACCTCATGTGGCAATAATTCTCTTATTGTTATTGAATGGATACAGTTCACCTAGCTGCAGTATACGAATCCACTGGCCGTATTGACTAAAACTTAGGACCCTCTAATTACAAATGAAACAGCCATGTAAAATACACATCTGTAACTGTAAACATGGACAACACACCTTGTATTTTCCACCTTTTTACTTCTTCTGGAAAATACGAGGCGTGTTGTCCATGTTTACAGTTACAGATGTGTATTTTACATGTCTGTTTCATTTGTAACAAATGCGTAATAGGTGCTTAACGTATTGATATACTTAAACCTTTTTTGTATACCCTCTAATTAAATAAAAAAATGTAAAATAGAAAAGTAAAATATAAAAAGGAAATATTATTCGTCAGCTTTAATTGTGAAAAACAAATATTAGAAGACGTGTGGTAATATAGATATATCAAACACACAGGTACATAATTGTATCTAAGTCATGTCCCATATATACATAGGTATTAAATGTAAAGTAGCAGTAAGTTAACGAACATTGTCACTGGGTAGAACTTTCTCTTATTAATCATCGTCTGTGCTTGAGTCGTCTGGTAAATTGGCTTCTGTGTCTGAATCGTATTACGAATTTATAATTAAAGCTGCTACAATATTATACAAGTCTAAATATTCGTTCTCCTTTGTAATTGCAGGCTTAACAGTATTTTTCCCATTTTCAGCACGTATTTGTTCCATAGCATTGTTAATGTATGTTATGGAAGCTTCACTAAATATCGGTATTTTCGCCTTATGCTGTTTTTAAATTGGGCCCATATCAATTCTATATTGTTGAAAATGATACGGCGGTAAACGTAAAACTGTATGTCCTGCTTCTTTGGCTCTACTATCTACATAATAATCCTTCATATATTCTCTTGTGTACTTCACCTCTAATAATTGGTTTTTCGTATAATGATCTTCATAATATAAATCATTGGCTTCTAACAATTCTTGAATACTTTTCTTAGTACCTACTACATTTTGTAGAAACCTTACTTTGTTGTCGCGAATGATATGGAGCGTTGTCCGTTACTATGACACTACCTTTTGGTAAATTTGGTGACAAAGAATCACAAAACCATTCTTGAAATAAAGATGAAGGTATAAAGATATATTTTGATAATTTTACATTTTTTGCAGATAATGGAAACTGTCCAGTCCATCCCTTCTCTGACCCAGCATGACAAATCATTTGCTTCCTAATAGTATCGATGTCATAATCATTAACTTTTCTAGATGTTCCTTTGTCACTTCTTTGCTTGCGAGGGTGTCCGTCACCTTTAATTACCTTATATCTTGTTCCTGTAGGCACTCTTGTTAATTGCCAAGTTCGTTCAATATTTTTGGTTTGTCCATCGTTATCTTCTTCCATCAAGGTATGATAGATATTGATAATGATCTGTTTTGCGTTTTGTGATTAAATACTTTCTCGGTCTTCCAATATCACTATCACGCTCTCACTATCACTATCAGTAAAAAGCTACCACGTGGTAATGAAAACAAGATAGAAATGTTAAACTCTAACCTTCAAATATGTATGCAGAAATAAATACTAACAATAAATAATTAATACACTAAATATTATATATATTGTAATAAGACGATGTATGCCGTGGAGAATATTGCCCCACGTTCGGCGTTCAAAAATGTAATGATACGAAGAATGCAAAAAAAAAAAAAATAAATATTTACTTGTTTAATGTCTTCCGGCAAAAACTTAGTCGAAGAGATGATTTTACTCTTGTACTCAGGTTGAGATTCACAATAACTAGCTAATTTAGTGGATTTAACGAATCTTTTATAACAAATAAACTATTTATTTACTATATGTGATTAAATCTGATATTTTACAAATATGGCCATCTCTAATATTATTAAATAAACAAATTTAACTGTTAGTATCTCAAATATACATAAACCATAAAAAAAATAACTTATGCAAGGACTCTATATATAAAAGATCAACAATTAGTAATTATATTCAATAAGCTTGATAAAACGGTATTTTTGAATATGTATATGGAAATATCATGGTATAAGTATTCTTTTAGCTTATTACTTACACGATTATATTTTATTCTAACTATACTTGGAAAAGTATCGCCAGACTTGGATCACTACTGTTACATTCCCAATTACTGCTTTATTTCCAGTATTGCCAGACTTGGATCACTATTGTTACATTCCCAATTACTGCTTTATTTCCAGTATTGCCAGACTCGTACCAACTTCTGTTATATTTCCAATTACTGTTATGTTACCAATCCACTACTGCTCTATCTCTGATTCAAGAAACACCATATACTATTCTTTTAAATACACTTTATATAACATAATATAGCCTGTTCTGTTAGCTAAACAGTTTTCCAATCTTCTGAGATTCTTTTTGGTGTATTCAAAATTAACTGCTATATATTAAATCAAAAAATTTCAGTTTCTAAATTTTATGTATCTCATTTTTCACGTCAAAATAATAATAATCACATATCCAATCTTTTAATAAATATAACAACTATAACAAATTCACCCACCTCAAAATATCTCTTGCATATGTGAACAATATTTAAAAAAAAAAACTTATAGATATAATATTAAAAATGGCTCATCAATGTAATGGAGGTTTATCCCATTAAAATATATTATATACTTACTTGAATTGTAGTAATTGTTACAGTTATGGACCTAATAGTTATATTTATTACCTAGGTATTTACTTATTACGTAGCAGATAATCCTATTAAGCGGTCCGTAATATTTATACTGCAGAGTAATACAATAACAATAACTACTTGCAAAATTATAAATAACAAATAATTAAAATATTATTTAGTCAGATATACAGGTTACCTATGGTAATTAAATATAGGTCCCTAATTTATAGTCAATACGGCCAATGGATTCGTATTAGGTGAACCGTATCCATTCAATAACAATGAAAGAATTATCGCCACAGGAGGTGCAACAATAGTTGCAAACACATTAAAAGTTAGTTTCTTATAATTCTGAATGCACTATACTTGATCCATTACCCAATAGTAACAGTCGAAAGCAATAAACATCTCATTTTATATTCAAATTTTTGCATTTCCAGAAGCAACCTGTATTATATCCGCATGATTGTTACTCTCTGCTTAGTCCTAGTCTTCATCTGTAATCATAAATCATAAGAAATGGAAAAGGAATATGTGCCTTCGGTTATGAATAAAAATCCAATAACACAGAGAAACTTCGAGATAATTCATTTGATTTACACAAACTTCGTATTTTCAGCCGGCCATATTTCGTATGCAAAACTAAAGCTTCTATATACACGAATATCTGGGGGATGGAGGATGCGTTCGTACATTTTCCCCCAATATTCTACTACGTTGTACGTGACTCCCACCTACTGAATCATATAGGCGGATAAAAAAAGTCCAATATATACCTATATGTACCTACTTTCACAAAAGTTTCTTATTTCTCGCAGTTCATCCACGTCCGTGACGGGTTAAATTTAAAGTTCACCCTCCCGCGGCGAAGAAAAATGAAAAGAAAAAGGAGAGAAGAGGTGGCAAAAGTAGAAGTGGCAAAATGGGGTTGGAGTCGAACATTAAAGGTGTATTTTATCCGATTTTAACACCCTTTTATGTGACAAGTGAAATTCACTCTACCACTTTTCCAACGTGGTCGGACGGTAGCAGTAAAAACTTTACTATCTTCGCTAGTAAAACGATTTATACATGATACATTTTATATGTTTCAGGATCTCTCCAGCTGGTAGTTGTTGCTGTTGAGATAGGGATATTTAAAATATAAATTATTGCTGCAGTTAGTAAAAAAACTGTTCAAATATGCGTACTTTTGTAATTACATTGTAACCTTGTCGAAATCATAAGACTAAATGGGTTAAATTTTGGGAAAATATAACGAACGATTTGTAATAGACAATGTGTGAAAAATATACTATAAGAGATGCAGAGTGCATTTAAAACGTTCAAAAACCGATTCTTTTATAAAATAAAATAGCGCCATCTATCTTTCTTCAACAGAACTATGACAACATGGAATTACTACAAAAATTTCGGAGCGATAACAGAATGTATGAATTAGTTCTAGTTGTTTGAAAAGCAGATGTTTGAATTTACCTGAAGCGATTTTGGCAACGAAAAAAACCGTTAAGTTTTGTTTTTATTTCGGAAAAGGTATTGCCGAAACGTTTTTAATTATGAAAATTACATACAGAAACGACAGCTTAAATCGTGTAAGGTATTGAAATGATTTTCTTTTTAAAAACTGGTTCAACTTTGAATAAAATCTAGAGCGTGTTAGTGCTATTGTCTCTATTAACCAGCTGATAAGTATTCAAATACCACCGGTGGTACTTGACATCACTGCAGGAAGTGCTCACACCATTCTGGGTGTTACAGTACCAACATCGTCTTTACTTATCGTATTCATTGATTCTAGTTGCGGGAAAGATTTTGGGTCTCCAAATTTTGAAACTGGACTAAAAGTGCAGCGTACAACTTATACAAAGAAGCGTGGTGAATATTTTGGGAAGCATAATAGTTATTTTTTTAAATTATTTATTCATACAAAGTAAAATACTAAAAATAAGAGTTTGATTTCACGAGGGATGTGTTAGATTTAATGTTATTAATGTTTAGTCTAACCGCAAAATACATTATACTTTGAACATACTACTTTTTCAAAATATACACCATTAGAGTCTATACACTTTTGCAGTTGAACAAAACATTTTTCGAAATATTTTCTCCATACTTCTGGAGGCACAAAAAGTTGTGAATTATTTCTCCATTAGATACATATTTATATTGACATGAAAGTGAATGCGGCTATATGCACACATATTTTTCTCCCTAGTAGTGCGAAACCGTTACCTCTCTTGGCCGTGAGATGTATAGAGACGTTTTCTAATGATATTTGACGTACAAGCTTGTGTTATATGTGTACTGACGAAAACTGGGATAAGTTAGAAACGCGTGTCTGTACGTAGAAATAACCAATGTGCAAAATATGCGTTGTGTATGTCCATGTATACATATAAAAATATGCTTTTTAACATTTTGTATTACTATATTGTTAGCATGTTATGTTTGCGGAGATTCTGATGAGGGTTATAAGAGATCCCTTTAGGTGACCAGTGAATAACGTAAATTTGCTTTCACTAATAAATTGCTCAATTTAGGATTTTCATTACATACATTTAAATTATTTACATACGAAAATGGTTCGATCATTATCCGAGGGTGATCCGAGATCCCAGAAAACTACTTTTGAATTGCGTCTTGATTTTTAAGAATATGTTATAATTAGAGTCCAGATACATCTACAAACTATATACTTTCTACAATTTAAATAGCGTACCGATATATAATCACTCAAAACGTATTAGGAACATGACAAGGAGCCCCCGTTTAAGATTAATGACTTCTACGGTTTAACATAATTCGATTCATCAATTATATTGCAAAACTCTAGATGTTAACAACTAAAGCAAAGGAATAAAGCATAATTAAAGACCGTAAAATTCTGTAATATTATTGTGAGGATAATACCTCTCACAGTATAGAATAGATATATTATATAAATGATACTACATGTTTCAATATTTGTGTGCTAGTTTTGATACTTCGCATTTAATTATTGCCTATTTTATACAACACACTTAAAATTTTACTGAATAAAATATTATATTTTATACAAGCAACTGTATCTACAAACATACCCTGAGACTATATTATCAAATTCTTACTTCTTGAAAATATATACAGTGCTTCTCAAAAGTCCTCCCCCCCCCTATTATCTTTGGAACGATTATACATACACAAGTGAAATTTGGAAACTGAATATTATAGGTTATAAACTTCCCTACTAGTGATGACAGATGACGAAATCGTCATAGATGACGTCACAAGGAAATTGTGACCAATAATTTTAAATGGAACGCTACTGCAAGCGACACCTCTTTTAAAAGGTATCGAAAAAACCTATTCAATGATACTAATTTTGTTTGTGTTTGAGGCAGTTGTTTTAATGGCTTATTAGTAAACATGAAAATTTAAATTCCATTCAGTATGATATTAAATACAGATTTAAGAAACAGTATGTACTTAAAGAAATTGCTCGAAGTGACCTCCATTTACTTCCTGACAGTAAATATCCTATTTTTAAACTCTTCTCGTACTTCTTCAAATGCGTCTGCGGAAACAGCCTCACATTCTGCAACAATACGTTGTTTTAAAACGTCAATATTGTCAAGTTCAGTGGCGTAAACCTTTGATTTAAGGTACCCCCACAGAAAAAAATCCAAAGGTGTGAGGTCCGGTGATCGAGGTGGCCATTCCGTTGAACCTCGTCGTCCAATCCATCTACCAGGATACTCCTCATGCAAATACCGTCTTACTGCACCGTAATAGTGTGGAGGAGCACCATCCTGTTGGAATGTTATTTCTATATTGCCGAATTCATCTGGATTATCTTCCAAAATTTCAAGGATTAACGGTTCTATTGCGTTTTGCAACATCTCCAGATAAACCTCACCAGTTAAATTAGTATTAAAAAAAGAGGCCCAACGATGTGGTTTCCCAGGATACCTGCCCAAACATTCACCTTCTGGGGAAATTGGGTATGTGTTTCACGAAACGGGTGAGGATTTGCGTCACTCCAATACCTCACATTCTGTGTATTTACATTTCCATTTAGATAGAAAGTACTTTCGTCACTAAAACAAATTGTTTTGACGTAGTCTGGCTGTTGGTTAATTATAGTTTCCATTTTTTCACAAAATTATAGTCTTCGGTCTGGGTCGTCGTCTGAGAGTTGATGAACCATTTTTAATTCGTATGGATGAAATTTGTATTTTTTCAACACCCTGTGTACTGTACTTCGACTAACTTCACAGGTAGATGCAACTTGAGTTGTTGAAGAAGTAGGATTAACTCTTACTTCTGCCAGTATATCATTTTTTTTCTCATCAGAAATTTGTGGTTTGCCAGATCGTTTCGCATCATTAATACTACCCGTTGTTTCAAACTTACGAAGAAGCTCCCTTAAATAAGACCTCGAAATGGGCGATCGGGAAACCTCTCATTAAAAATGCGTTCTACTGCATGAATATTTTGTCTAGTTTCACCAAGAATTAGGACCGCTGCTACTTTATCACCTAAAGCACGTACCATTTCGCTTCTTGAAGCACTTAAACTTTCGACTCACAACAGTTTAACAAATTATTAAAATGTACAAAAATATTAAAAGTACCATAAGCTGTAAAAACAGTGAGACGTTCGATCAACAATACACAAATTATTAAATGTACAAAAACTTGGACAATTACAAAAACGTCGGAGAGTTGGAGACTAACAAAAACGTCAGATTATTTGACAACTAACCATAGGCGGAGCTTGAATTTGGAATTTTAGTATTAAATTGACAGTTTGACGTTTTAAAACAACGTATTGTTGCAGAATGTGAGGCTGTTTCCGCAGACACATTTGAAGAAGTACGAGAAGAGTTTAAAAATAGGATATTTTACTGTCAGGAAGTAAATGGAGGTCACTTCGAGCAATTTCTTAAAGTACATACTGTTTCTTAAATCTGTATTTAATATCATACTGAATGGAATTTAAATTTTCATGTTTACTAATGAGCCATTAAAACTGCCTCAAACACAAACAAAATTAGTATCATTGAATAGGTTTTTTCGATACCTTTTAAAAGAGGTGTCGCTTGCCGTAGCGTTCCATTTAAAATTATTGGTCACAATGGCCTTGTGACGTCATCTATGACGATTTCGTCATCTGTCATCACTAGTAGGGAAGTTTATAACCTATAATATTCAGTTTCCAAATTTCACTTGTGTATGTATAATCGTTCCAAAGATAAGAGGGGGGAGGGGACTTTTGAGAAGCACTATATACTTGTGCAACGCATTGCACAATTAATTTTTCATTCGTTACACCTAATTCAATACACGGTAATATGTCATTTGTTCCTTTTGGAAACATCGATGACTTTATTGACCAAAGCCAATTATTTATATATGAGCCTTCGATATTCCATAATGGATCTTGTAATATTCAAACAGTCGACCATACCTTGCTTTTTACAAAGTAGGTGGGATGATAAGCGCGTAAAGTAAATTAACCCGATTTGTCTTTTAAACTCGTGTCTAATTAAGATTTAAGCAGCGAGCACAGCTTTCATAGCCCCAAGATGGTATTGATCGGTTTCATACCAATTGTCAGTATTGTTTGAGCAAATAATTTTTATTTAAATTATCCTTATTAATTTATAATCTATGCGTAGAAGAAATATTATATTAGGATGTAATAAAGATGCAGGAACAGTAACCGAATGGTTATTCCTCATAAATGATTAGTTACAAGTATAACGATTCATAACTTAGGATTGATTTAAATTAATTAATGTATACCCTTATGGTAAGATCATACGAATTAAACCTGCTGAGTATACGTCTCGTAATAGGGTGCGATACCAGATTTTTGGCAAGTGTATTCGGGTGAGTCTGTGCGTGTAACTTTCGCAAATATATCTGTAGGTCGCGCGCAACAACAGTATTAGGTACACGGAGCATCAACTATCATTCTTAGGGTCTTAGATTCAAATCTTTCCGATGATATCTAAGTTTAAAATGGGTTGAGCCCTACAGTTGAATTCCGTAAGACCAATTGAGTTTGGAAACAGATTTATATATTAGTACTTTATTCTCAAGTGACACCTGAAAAATGCCACCAATTATCCACTAAAAGAATCAACTTGGTGTCAAACTCTCAAAGGTTAGACTCTGAGATCAAATTGTTACCTTTTTGTAAACAGTTGTTTTTTTCACATTAATCTGCGATCCAAATGTAATCTAAGACTATGGTATTTTCTTATTGTTAAGAGTGACTGGTAGGTAGTTTCCATGTCGATTTGTAAAGATGTGCAGTTTTAGTTTCATTGGCTTTGAATCGCTACATTTTTAACAATACTTTTACCACAATTATTAGTCGTATCCTAAATACGTATTTCGACAACTAAGTTGTCATCATCAGTAGGTAAAAACTACTAATTAAAAGTCGCACATGGGGCACAGTTAAACAAGAGAAACGCTTCCGCACAACTATTATACACTGCAACCCTGTATAGACTAGGAGTCTACACCGCAACCCTGTATAGACTAGGAGTCTATACAGGGTTGCAGTGTATAATAGTTGTGCGGAAGCGTTTCTCTTGTTTAACTGTGCCCCATGTGCGACTTTTAATTAGTAGTTTTACCTACTGATGATGACAACTTAGTTGTCGAAATACGTATTTAGGATACGACTAATAATTGTGGTAAGGGGTTATATACCTTTTTTTAAATTTTTATTTAATACTTTTAGTACGGCAAGATTTAGTTGTAATAGCTATGAGGCAATATAAGATCTGTGTGTAATGTTAAGAAAGCTGTGTCATCGAAAAACGTAGCGGTTAAAGCATCTTCAAAAATGGGTAAGCATAAAAAAATACATACCTTATGGAAGGAACTCCAACGGCGTTTATTGTATTGTTGAGTGTTCGTCTTGGTATTTTTTTCCTGTGCTTTATATAATTTTACAGGCCAACTTATAGGTCTGAAACAGCTAATATTTTGAGTAGGGTGAACCTACTTTGTGAACCGATTTGGAAATAAACCAGCAGTTATGGGTTTGAAGTTTTCCTAATGTTGAAGAAGAAGCCAGTATGCCAAACTTTATCGAAACATTGACTTATGTCGAGAAACAGCAATGGCATAAAAAGTATTCCATTGCTGTCCAGGATTTGCATTATTTTGTTAGTTATGCGTTGTATTTGTCCAATACTTACTTCCTGTAGTATCGCTAGGATATGTTTCTTTGTTCAGAGTGAAAGTTATTTGTTGAGGTTCTTCCATAACATGGAATAATGGATGAAGAAATGGAGAATAAGAGCCATTCTCCATTTCTTCATCCACTACTGCATGTTATGGATATCTTGGCATTACTCTTGATCATATTCGCGGTATCATCAACGAAGGTAACTATACAATTTTAAACAAACAAATTAATAATAAAACGGTTTAAATAGAAGAGCTGCTTAATATAACACCCTTCCGTTTACTTTACTTTAACATAATAAAACGATTGTAATAACAACAATTAAGTGGCTTGCTTATCACACCGCAAACATTTTATAACGAAATCGATGGTTCAAGTTTACGCTAGAAATATCTTGGACGTAGTGAACCCGTGCACAAGAGTGCGAATCTTAAACGTAAACAGGTTACTTTATCTTATCGCGTCTTCAGGTGATATTCGCATTTGTTTATGCATTTTGTATCGCCATGGAAAGCTAGCTCTGTATACCATTAGTGGTACGCGTACCAAAGTTTGTGAACGCCTGTTGCATCTGCTTCATAACATTTATGTGAATAGGAATTTTAAGTACAGACAAAATTATTGATATTGCTTTAACAATACTTTAAATAATACAAATCAATTTCTTTGATCAAGCTTGATGTCATTGTAGAGATTACGTCAACTCACAGAACTACTGCACTTGGTCAAGAAATAACATTGATCAATAAATGTTAATTTTTTTAAATTTTTCTTTAGAAACTTTGTACAATTTTCGTTTCTTTTATAGTTCTAACAATAATAATAACAACAAATTTAATCTAGCACATCAGGTTTTGGAAAAAAAATAGTGAAACGTAAATGAAATAATATTGATTTTTCGGAAATATTGATATTTCTGACAAATTTTTTGAAAGCTTTGGGAGCTTCTATTTATTGTGTATGCTCTTAGTCAGTGGAGAAAGGTGTGGGTGACTAAAATAAAAGATAATAGGTAGCGCCACTCACTTTTCTTACGGAAGCTCAAGTCTGAAAATGGAGAAAAGGGATTGTGCGATCTTAGACGCATGCGCATACAGACTACAAAACGAAACAACAAAATGCTGCGCAGGGTACCTGCAAATAAATGTACAAACTCCAACTTGCTAAAGAGAGAATAAACGAAGGTAAGGGAAAGGCTCGAAAACAGTTAACTCGTATATTAACACATTATATCTTGTTTATCATAATAAAAAAAACCAGGATATAAATCTGGACAATAAAAATGAGTAATCTGGATAATAAATAAAACAAGTAAAGGGCGATTAAATGAATGAAAAATATACTGCAATAATGTGAATGTGAAGTAAATATTAAAAACGAAAAACCATTAATTAATTTGCAAAAAAAAACTAAAAGACTTCAATAGTCTAGAATACAGATTAATTAAAGAAACAAATTAGTCTTTCCTACGGTACCATACGAAAGCTTTGCAAATTAATAGTAATTCCAGTAATAACAAATAATTGGTATTACGTATATCTCGTTAATTTTAAAATTATATAACAATAAAGTATTAAATCAAATAAATCGCAATAAATACACCTGCATGAATTGCAGGCGGTTTTTTTTTGTTTATACAAGTGACGGCCAAGCATAGATGTTGGCACAAAAAAAAATTACACAGAAGAAATTCTCACGTTACAAAATAAATTTAGAATATCTTTAAGAAAAATAATATTATATATAAGCGGTAAATGAATGGAAAAATATTACGTTAAAAATTAGATGTTATAAATAACCAAAGCAGATTAAATTGCAATAAAATAGAAGTTATATTACAGTAATTGTTACCAAAAAAAAATTCCAAGTATAATATTAATTTATAAAACGCTACAAAGCAGGCACGGCCCGTGATGACGTATTTGGGAGTGCATGTACGATGATGCGAGTGCTTCGTGTATTCTCGTGTACTAACTGTAGCGTTTTCTTAGTAAATACCGAAAACACACGAGGCACTCGCATCATTGTACATGCACTCCCAAATACGTCATCACGAGCCGCGCCTGCTACAAAGATTCTAATATGAACAGATAAAAAAAGTTAATCTCGAAAGTTAGTGACTATATGTTTTTTTAATCTTCAAAACGGAAATTTAAGAGTTAAAATTGTTGTCCATGTTGTCCTTCAGGATCGCAGAGGCCAGTGGATGACGGTAATTCAAGGTGATTCGTCGGTATTAGATTCGTTGATGAGACGAAGGTGTCTGGGGACCGGATTACTACTTCCGGTGGGCTGCAGATGGTGCGTATTCACGTCCCAGAATTGCAAATCATAGAAACTCAGACAACGAAGGGTTTTTCCTCTTTTTCCACCATTTATTCGCCATTTTCAAACTACTCAGAATTACGTCACTCTTATTACCCTCAAGAGTGCAATCAAAAGCATTTACTAACCCACAGTGCTCACATACGGCACGTCAGCGTAAGAATTTCTCCGCCTCCATGTAAGCATCGCCAGCGGTCGGAAGAGGTAATATATCATAGAAATAACATTACACAGCAGGTGACAACGTACTCAAGAAAATGAAAATGATGAAATTTAAAGCGAGTAAGTAAATATGCAAAGAAATTTAAAACGTAATAATGTTTTTCTTTTTACTTTTCTTTTATACTGTTCTTCGGGACTTTCTGATATCAATGTCCAACAATAATCAGCAAGCATTTCACTGTTCTGCTGTATCATCATATTCTTCACTCGAAACACCTGTGGGTGTTGGTACTGACAAGGCTTCTGAATGAGGTACTGTACGAGTAGCAAAGGGCAGACTAGCCTGACTAATATCTTTCTTATTTTTGTTGGAAAACCCGAAAGTTTTCGTGCAGTAAAAGTAGCAATCAGTCGAATCTCGCCCGTTTGTTCACGTCAAATCATAGGTCATTTGCAGGTCTTGCAAATAGCATAGAGCTTTTCTTACCGCTTGACCAGCTCCTCAGAGTACCAGCACAGCGTACGCAGCAAATGCTGGCAACCCATGACTTGTCTTGACATTAAGTGGTTGAGCCAAAATAGTAAAAATATAACTTTTCCATTAAAGGTGTAATATTCCGCTTCTTACCAGCATAAGCGGAATATTACACTTCCACATAAATAACAGAAACTGTTAGAAAATAAAAAGAAGTTCAACTATCACTACACTTATTGCTGCATAAGAAAATCAAACTATATTGACCAATGTAATCTTCAATGATGAAAGAAGTACCGATAATTTTTGAAAATAAACTTAACATAATACATGTCAAAAAATTGCAAATTTGTAACGCAATATGAATATTTATCTACATCTGTATTATTTGAGCGTTACAACAGCACTCATTTGAGTTGAGTAATGAACCCCATTACACCACTAGTGGTGTAATAAAAAATTGCCAATCTTTAATTAATCAAATTTTATTAAAATGAAAAATGCACAATAATAGGTACTTAATTTAATTAAATAACAATTATTTCTAATAAATATTAATTTTACGATTTTTACAAACAGTGAAATTAATGGGAGATGAAGTCACCTAATCTGAATTCTTGCTAATGAATTTCAAATTTTGTTGGGAAATGCCTGCTATAACTGAAATCTTGGTAGGAAGTGTTGGATGCACTTGTGATAGCTTCATTGTCAGTAGTCTCTCCTCCAAGAATTTTTGAGGATGTTTTTTTCTTGTATCTGAAGTATCAATGTAACCATCACATATAGCATTAGAACACCACCCGCAATGGCACTTTATTGCTAATAGATCTGCTCCGGTATTTGCTATGAGTGAAGTGGATGATCTTTGAAAACAATGCCCTATGTATTCTTGAGCTTGTGGTAAATTAAGGAAGCTCTCAATCTTCTTTGGCATTGCACTAAATGTGTTAATACTAACGGGGAGCTTTATGCAATTACCACCTCTGTACCCGACGAAAAACCTCCCATCAACAGCATAATTAGGACACAGCGCAAGGTATTTTTGATTTACTTGAATTACTTCAACTCCGACAGTAATAAAAAATTCCCGGGATACTTTCGTCTTTGTATTTGAAATGAAGATATGAAACAGCCGTCCCTCTTTTTTTGCATTTTCTAATTGCAGATTAGTTAGTTCATCTACTCTGCATGTGCCTCCCAGTTCAATTATCAAGACAACCTTAAATATGAAGTTATTAGTTTCATTACATCAAACATTCAAAACGTTTTAACCTTTATTAACAAAAATTCTTAACTCTAGCTTCTTTTAAAAATTTCGCAATATCCTCTTTTGTTAATACTGTGGATTTCTTTGACCTGTGTCCCATTAATTGTTTTTTCAAAAAAGCAATTCAAAGATTAAATTTGCTAATATCAATATTTTGTTTCATTGAGATTGTAGCTCGCGACATTGAATAGAAATCCCAAAGATTGAAGCACTTGTACTTCTTCGATAATTCTTCAAAAAATGCCAGTATTACTTTTTATTTGCTTCATTCTTAACTTTCTTTAATGTATACCAATCAGTGAACCGTTTATTAAAATAAAAGTAAAAGTGAAGATACATTTGCAGCAGCTTCTTCAGTTTCCAATGACATATTTCCCGTTTCTGAATCACTCATTATTATGGGGATTACACTATTTATTCACAATTTGTACCAAAAATTGTCGACATTTAAAAAATTATTTACAACAAATTTTAGCGGTTGCAATAACACTCCGAAAGTCTCCTTGATTCTTATTTTGAATGGGAATTATAGAATTAGATTTTTTAGAGTTTTTTGAATTAGGTAGATGTAGATAAAGTTTTATACATCACACGTGGGCTAAAATATATTACAGTAACTCGTGTGATTACAAATGAAGCTCGGGCTGACGCCCCTTGTCACTAATAAAGTAAATAACTAAAATTCATTTAGGTGGAAAGTATTATTTATCGTTATATCATCAGTATCTATTTATTGATATTTTACCTCAATAGATTGACTATTTATTAAACTTCTTTATGTGTATAACAAATATTTTTTAATATCATTACTACTAATTAACAAGTGAATATTACCTTTGACTATTTGCTTCTCTTTTATTGTTTGCAAAAAATATCCACGCAATCAACAAAGGTAATTAAAATCTCCTTTAAAGAACACAAATAAAAACAAATTATAAAAACCAAGACAATTCCTTGAGCAATTACAAGGGATTTACGCTAAAATTAACCCACTTATTTATTCTATAAAATAAATCCTCAGTTAATTAAGGATTTATTTCTTCTCTAAAAATCTTCAGCGGAGCACTCGACGCTCCGATTTCATTGCACAAAACAGACCGACGGAGGAAGAATGGATGAGACAGAAAAAATCCAACCCTAAACGTTTTATCCTTAACTAAGGATGATTTTACTGAGGTAACTCAGCCGGTAATTTACTTGTTTCAACGTGTGTGCGAGCTACCCTGCAGCTTTTTAGACGAGTGCTCTTCCGTATTAGCACGAGCGTACACGTGTATGAATTGCCGCTCCCTCTACTCTTATCTAGCGTAATACGTCGACAGAGGGCCATTAAGACTAACTCTCCAGAGCCACCTAGCAAGTTTGTTTTCTCTTTTGACTTCACTATCTACACTACGTGACGTAAAAGAAATATATAATTGTGGAAAACAAAGTTCTAACGAAATGTGACACTTTAGTATCTTTTATTTTTACATTTTTAACCAATCCTGTTAATATAAAAAGCATATTTACTGCAATATTTATTATATTCAATATAGTGTACATAGGGTTGCATTCAATATTTCCGGTGGTTTTACAAACGACGGAGTTTATGTAGTTCTAGATATAAAACATGTTGGTGCTGGTTTATTCTTTACCTATCAATCATAATACGAGGGCGGGTTGATTAATTCGCGCGATCGTGCAGAAACAAAGGAATAATTTAAATAAACAAACTTTATTTTTCTTCATAATCTCCTCTTAATTCGATACATTTTGGTCTATCTGCGTTCAACATTCTTTATTTCGCCTTGTGATTTTCTTCTAACCCTGTACAATAACCGTCCTGTTGAAGTTACCTATTCATTTGTACAGAATTCTTTGCCTCCGATAATTTTTATTAATTTAATAATAATAATAATCTTTATTATCCAACAGAAAGCCATTTACAGGATAATAATTAAGATAATTATAGACGGTTGCTACCTAGAATGGTGAACTTACTGTAAATGAAAGCTAATGATTATAAAATCTCACATTACATCTATCCTGGAATGTGTAGATGCATTTCGCTCTTATTGGAGCTTGTCAACACACAGTATCCAGGACAGAAATAACTTTTCACTTTTTCACTTCGCGTATATATAGTTAGTATAATGAACTTACCGTAAATGAGAACTAATAAGTATTAGATTTCACATTACATTGAAAATTTATATTTTTAAAGAGTTTTTAATTTTATTTATATAATTGGAAATCAAACGAGTGGTGATCTATAATATTTGAAATACATTTTTATTTGTTCATTTTGTAGTTTAAGTTGAGTAAAGGAGTATTAATATCAAGTAGCAATACTTTTTCAAGATTCTCTTCTGTAAAATTTGTTCTCTTTGACTGAAATTCGTCCTCGTAGATAGAAAACGTCCTTTCTAGATCGCAACTGGTTATAGGTGCATACTGGAAATATTCTTTTATTTCAGCGTATTTAGCAGTTAGATTTTGAGGCATTGTCCCCATACACAATTGCCGCAATGTTATTAAATCTGGATTTCTATTAAAAACTGCGTCTAACTTTTGCCAAAGACCACATCGGAAGTCACTTCGAATATCTTTCAAATTATTAATAGCCACATCTAAGGTGGTTAATACATCATTTAACTTGAGACTTTGATTTTCAAAATAAGTGATTAGTTTTGGCAAATTTCCAAAGTATTCCTGAAGAAAGTACAACTGATTTTTTAAATTTGGAATTTGTATTATTTCCTTGCGTTCAGAAATACTTCGAGCATCATCATTTAAACATGTAACGAAATTTTGTAAACCATAGCAATTCTCTGCATAAAAACTAGTAGTTTCCAACCATGATGCCCATCTAGTTATTACTGGAGAGGCAGCGACAAAGATGGAAGTTTTTCCCTGTAAAGAGCTACTCTCAATGGTGGTTTTTTGAAAACGTTTTTTAAAAACGGAAACAAGTTTATCAACTTCCGGAAAGCTATCTCTGATATATTCACAGATTCTGTGGAGAGCATGTGCTATACAAGTAATATGCAGCATATTAGGATATGGTTCTTCAAATGGTCTGCCTGTTTTTGATATATATGCAGCACTGCCATTTACAAATTAAAGCATTTTTTCTTTGTACCTGTCGTCTAAGTGAACCATTTGGTGTATATTCTCGTAAATAGTTTTAGCTACTGTTTCCACATCAACTATATTTATAACTTTTGTTGCTATTTCATATGCGTTATATGGAATAGTTGGATGTAGTACACCTGCTACAACATTTACCACACAGCGTCCTAATACATCGACAGTTTCGTCGGCACTTACCCATAGGTTCTGATTTGTTTTGCCGGTGGCGGTTCTTTAATGAGAGCAAGTGAGCAATTGCACCCCCTGAAATTATGAAACAAAACAAACCAAGCGGCGACTAACTGTGAAAGTATTTATTTATTATGTATATTATGTATTCATAGTTATTGACGAGGAACGTGGCACGCTAACAACGTACATGCACCGATCGTCGTCACAGATATAATGAGCAAAGCCCAACTGTTGCTCCGTTAAGCCATTAACATTACATTGAAGGTGGGGAGAACTGTATCTTGCCCTACTTCAATGTCGTATAATACATAGCGTCTGAGCAAGTGGTCCAGTCTGCTCACGGCCTTTGTAAAATGAATTCCGTCTCTGCTTTAGAGAACAATGCGTTTTCGCGGTTAACGTATGATGAAAAAATCGCAGTAGAAAATCTTAAACGGCCGATGCCTCAATTATGTTTAGAAAATAAACAATCTGTTAAAGGTAAAGACGTTATAAAAAAATTCAAAATGGATATTTATCAGAAAAATGACTGGATTTGTGGGTGTGAAATTAAAAATACTTTGTTTTATTTTCTTTTGTCTTTTGTTTGGTGGTGAACCGTCTTAGTCAAAGAACGGAAAAAGAGACTTAATTTATCTTAGTGCTAAAATTATTAAACATGAAAATTCCGAAAGGCATTTGAAAAATATATTTAGTCTAAGAATGTTAGCAAAAAATAACATTCAGAATGTTTTAGATTCATCATATAGAAAAGCAATTCAACAACACAATGAAAAGGTAACAAAAAATAGGCATGTGTTAAATTTAATAATAAATTGCATTCGATTTTGTGGCGCGTTTGAACTGGCACTTCGGGGTCATGATGAACAGCAAACGTCGAATAACAAGGGCATTTTTCGGGAATTGATAAATTTTACTGCAGAATTGGATAAATCGCTCAGAGATCACATCGAAGCAGCACCGGTTTTTAAGGGATTATCGAAAACGATACAGAATGAGCTGCTTGATGCAATGTTGAACGTGTATCATGAACAAGTTGCCAGTGAAATTAAAGCAGCCAACTTCATATCTGTGATAGCTGATGAAACCACAGATGTGTTCAATCAGTTTTAGTTGGTGGTTGTTTTAAGATATATTGTGAACGCGAGACCGGTCGAAAGATTTTGGAAATTTCTTCTGCCTAGTGGACATGATGCTAATTCTTTATCTGCCTCCATCCTTAACGAAATTAGTTTGCTTGTTGATGACCCGGAAAAACGGATTGCACAGAGCTATGATAGGGCAGCAGTAATGAGTGGTGCTATTAACGGCGTGCAAAGACATGTCCAAGACCAGTATCCAAGGGCTAATTTTGTACATTGTTATGCACATTAGACAAATCTAATTATGTCACATGCTATATCGAGCAGTAGTAATTGCAGAATTTTTTTTGCCAATCTGGCGGGATTATATACATTTTTATCCACTTCACCACAACGGGCTGCAAGATTGGAAGAATTCCTTCAGAGAAAAAGCTTACCTCGTTCTTCAAAAATAAGATGGAACTTCACTTCTAGGAGAGTGAATACAATATATGAGCACCGAGAAGAAATAATTGAAGCTCTAGAACAAATCGAGGGAGAAACTAGTTTACAAATTACCATTCATCAAGCTGGTGCCAATTTGCGAATTTTAAAGGAGGAAAATTTTATCTATTGGTTAACTTTATTTCATAAAAGTATGCCACATGTGGAGATATTGTTTAATCAATTACAAAATGTTAATGCAGATGCATTAAAAATCAAGAATAATTTAGATAATTTTGAACGCGCTATTGGAAAAACTCGAACCGAAATCGCTGACACAGATAATCAGTTGGTTAAACAAAATGACCCAGAACTGACTCCTCGACCATCAAAGCGGCGACGAGTAACTGATGGTAGCCAAAGAAGGAGGGAAACTATTGAAGTGTGCGATATTATTTTGCTAGAAATAAAAACTAGATTTCGGTATACAGGGCACTTAATATTAGCAAACTTAATTTCTTTTAAACAGTTCTCCTCTTTTCAAAAAAAAGATTGCTTTAAAGAAGCAGTAAAATTTTATCCATGCCTCAATGAAAGCAGACTACGAACTGAATTAAGCGTTTTATATTCTAGAGAAGAATTTAGGCAAAATATAGAAGTCGGTGCTGTAGGTCTGCTAGGTCTTCTGCTGGATGAATTAAGCGACACCTTTAATGAAGTTGTTAAGCTTTTAAAAATTGTCATTACAATCCCAATGACAACGTCCGAAGCGGAACGCCAGTTTTCACGGCTGAAGAGAATAAAAACTTTCCTGAGAAATACAATGAAAGAAGAGATATTAAATACCCTTACTATGTTATCTTGTGAAAAATAATGTATAAATGATTTCAAAAACTTTAATGAAAAAGTGATAGAACTGTTCTGCAAGTCAAAGACACCTAAAATGGACTTCGTTTATCGCCAGATGTAATTAAACTGTGTAGTGTAATATTTACTATTCCCTCAAAACAAACTCTACAATGAACAGTACCTCTCTGGAACAGTACGTCGGTGATATTTATAAGGATTGGGTAAGCGTTTTGTATTACACTTTTTAATTTTGAAATTATGCACTACCTATGTGAACCACCCCCGAGTCGCCACTGCATTCTGCTGCTTTCTGTAGCACTTAGAAACATGATATTTGCGTAAGGTAGCTTCATCAGGAACATTTCGACCAGTATATTTTGGGAGAAATGTTTTGAAGATGGGATTGTTAAGTTTATTTAATGGAATATTTGCTGCCATTAAAGTTTCACAGAATTCTTCGTTGTAATTGTCAGATTCCAACGGGTCTAAATTCTGTGTATGTGTTTTGAATGCTAAGTGACGTTTTACGTGCGATTTCTTGGAATTTTTTAACGATATTTTACAGACTTTTCAATAAATTTCGGAGGCACTGGCAATAGACACACAATCAGTTTGACCCTTAATACAACTCGCCATTATTTCATGATGCCATTCTCGACGTTGTTCCATATCATATCTGAAAAAGTAACCTAAACAATGTTCTAGATTTAAATAAATGAAAATTAAAAATTTATGCGTAAGATATTGAAACTTAACGAAATTCACTGGATACTTACGTATGTACGTAATTAACAGTTATAACAATGAAAAAAAGAAACTAACTCACTGTACTTTCAAACAATGAAAAAAAAGAAACTAACTCACTGTACTTTATTTATCTTACAAAATATAAACTAATAAATAAAACAAATTATAAAAACTCCTCCCGCTTCTATATACGCCCATGAAGAAAGAAGTGCAAAATTGAAGTAAATATGTCACAATTCAACGACAAAAACCAAATGTGCGGTTAACCGAGTGCAATTCAATAACTGTGTGTTGTACTTCGCGATGTTATAGACTATTTATATGGTCCATCGGAATTTCGGACTCTCGTGTCCGGTCCCTTACCGATATACCGAAAAAAGAAAATTCAAAATTATTACGAAATATGCTTATTTAAAAATTACGTTGTGAAAATAACTTTAACAAAGAAAAGTAAGAGTAAAAGAAGACAATGCTAACTGCAGAACAGGTACTACATATCCAAGGTACTGCAATTCCGCATCATGTGCACCAGTGCCTTCTTTAAAATGTTAGATTTGGCCGTTAGTAACAGAAACGTGGCACACAAACGAGTACAGTAAGCCGGCACAAGAAAATCAACCTGAAATAGTACACTAGATGCATCCATTGAGTTGTTGACCAGTTTCAAAAGAAAGGTAGCACTTGCTTCTTCCCTTCTCTTAGTGAGAGAGTGAAAACCATGTCTGTCGTGCTAAGCATTATACTCAGTCGCACGCATTGGATAAATTCTATCGCACTTGAAGGTGATATATTTAACAAAATGCTTCCAAAGCGATCTGTTGGTAGACATAGTATGGATACCACACCCCGCACGTAAGCATATAACAGACATTTTAAAATCGACGGGTTGCGAAGTCACGACAAATTCGTATCAGGAGTCTCAAAGGCTTTGAGGAAACATTACAAACAGAAAATATATGGGCGGTAAATTGAAGCGACATATCAAACAAAATATCCAAGTCTTTAACTTCAAATTTACGAGGTATCACCATTTGGTCAATACTACGAGGCGTGTTTTTTAATTAAGTTCCGTTTTGTTGTAGACACTAGTAGTTCGCGCGCATATCGCAACGAGCGCATGCGTCGTGTACCAGCATACCTCGGGAACAACTGTGCTCAGTTTCAGCTCTGTAGCTAACCTGTACGGTTCTGTTCTATGCTTTCAAAATGTTTACGACTATCAACTCGCCGCGTGTGAGGTTCGGTCAGTGATACGGTTTTTGTCAACAAGGAACCTGTCTGCTGCAGAAATTCATCGACAGATTTGCGAAGTGTACGGTGATACTGTTATGAGTGAAAGCAAAGTGAGTAAGTGGGTACGACAATTCAAAGATGGTCGTGACAACGTTCATGATGAGTACCGCTCTGGTCGCCCTTCTTTGATTAGAGACGATTTGGTGGCTTCAGTTGAAGCGAAGATTCGTGAGAACAGGCGCTTCACAATAACAGGTCTCTCAAACGAATTTCCTGACGTGTCGAGATCAGTCCTTTACAACATTGTTTCTGAACACATGAAGTTTAGGAAACTGTGCTCCCGTTGGGTCCCGAAACTCCTAACAGAGAACCACAAAAACCAACGATTTGAGTGTGCGACGAAGTTATTGACTCGTTATAACGAAGAAGGTGACGGCTTCTTGAGGCAGATCATAACTGGAGACGAAACATGGGTTTCGCATATCACGCCCGAATCGAAGCAACAGAGCATGGAATAGAGACACACACAATCGCCTGTAAGGGTGAAAGCCAAACAGACTCTGTCCAGCGCAAAATCATGGCGTCGGTGTTTTGGGATAGGCATGGTGTTTTGTTGGTCGACTTCATGCAACGGGGAACCACTATCAATGCAGAAGCATACTGCCAAACCCTGAGAAAGCTACGCAGAGCGATTCAAAACAAAAGACGCGGCATGCTGACAAAGGGAATTGTCCTTCTCCATAACAATGCAAGACCTCACACTGCAGGTCAGACCCGCGATTTATTGGACAGTTTTGGCTGGGAAGTTTTAGACCATCCACCCTACAGTCCTGATCTTGCGCCGAGCGATTACCATCTGTTCCTCCACCTCAAACGTCACCTCAGTGGCAACCATTACAATGATGACGACGACGTGAAAACGGCAGTGAATTCTTGGTTATCGGAGCAGGCGGCAAGTTTTTATGAAGAGGGTATTTTAAAATTGGTTAATAGGTATGATAAGTGTTTGAACAAACTTGGCAACTATGTCGAAAATTAGAGTGAAGTATGTACTTTCTGAAAATAAATTTACTTTTTTGAAATAACCTTTTGTTGTATACTTATGTTCAAACGGACCTTACTTAAAAAACACGCCTCGTATATGAAAAGTGACATGGATTCGCAATCCTAGAATATGTCACAATGGCACATTTGTTAATATTTAAAGAGATGTTGTTTTCGCTTCACCAATTGTGTACCAACTTCAACTTGTTATCCAGCTCGTAACAAGCAACCTCACGTTAGCTATACCCTTCTTCAATCAAGGTGACAATTTTCACAGGAACATGCTCACTTAAATTTCTCACTGGAGGCATTTAAATATGTACATAATTCGAACAAAATGAAAGTCTAACCACAAGTTCAGAAAACACAGAAACATCAAACCCACAACGCTATTACACTAACATTACACAACATTAAATGCAATATTGCAAATAAACGTGAAACAAGTCTTAACTTGCATAGAAATGACTTGAGAGAAAACTAATTCAAGTGACAGTACAAGGTTACTTGTTTTTTTCAGAAAATGTGTGATTTATAAGCCCCCTTGATAAACAAATTTATGTATTCATAAATTTATAGGTTAGCGCACAACCTATAAATTTATGAATACATCCGTGCGGAAAGATGAAAAATTTTGTTTCTGTCATCAATGTTTGAATATTCAGTTAGTTTGGTAATATTTTGTACACAATTAAATAACTCCACGGAAAACTGCTTACGTGTAATCGTATTCATTTATTGCAGTTTATATATATATATATAATCTGATAACCCTTTTACCGTAAGGTGTCGGGTAAGCTATTATTCTTCGCCATGTACGAATTTCTTCCATATTTTTCTATCTTTCGCCATTCCTTTTGCTTCTTTCCAGGTTTTATTCTTGTCTTTCAATATATTGCTTATTGTATCATTCCAGGTTTTTCTTGGCCTTCCCCTTTTCTTTCTTTCCTGTATTCTTGCCTCGTATACGTCTTGTATTTTGCATTCTTTGAACATGTCCCAACCAACTCAGTTGTCTCTTTTCTATAAACGTATATATAGATGGGATATCCAGTCATTCTCTTACTAGTCTATTTCTTATTATATCTCTCCTGGTTATTCCTTTGACTCTTCTTAGATATTTCATCTCCGTTGCTTGGATTTTACTTCTGTGCTTGCTCGAGAGTATCCAGGATTCACATCCGTACGTTAGGACTGGTCGTACAACGTTTTAAAGACTTGTATTTTAGTTTTAACTGAGATTTCTGTTTTGCTAATGAAGTTTTTATGTAGTGCATGGTATAATCTTATTGTTTTTCCTATTCTATCGTTGATCTCTGCATCCTGCTGTCCTGACTTGTCTAGTATGGCCCCCAGATATCGGAACTCCTTAACTTGTTCTATTTTTGCATTGCCTATTGTAATATCAAGTTGTTCTTCTCCAATTACCATTACTTTGGTTTTATTTATATTTATTTTCATTTGGTTTCGTTGTAACACTTCGTTCCAAACCTCCAGATTATGTTTAAGTTGTTGTGCATTTTCTGCGATTATTACTATGTCATCTGCGAATGCTCCAATATCAATTTCTACTCTACGGAGGTCTCTATAGCAAACCCACATTTTTGGGGTATAGTTATCACATTCTCTAATAATATCATCCATAAATATGTTAAAGAACATCGGGCTTAGTCCTCCTCCCTGTCTCAGTCCCTCTTCCGTTTTGAACCCCTCAGATTTCATGTTATTTTTTATAACGAAGTTTACCTGGTTTTCATAGATGCCTTGTATTAGATTTATAATTTTTCTACTTATACCTCTATTCTCTAGGCTTTCCCAGATTTTTGTTCTTGGTACTCGGTCGAACGCTTTCTCTAAGTCTATAAATCCTAAATATGTCTTCTTTGTTTGGAGTCTTCTTTTCTCGAGTATCTGCTTTATTGTAAATATATGATCCTGGGCACTCCTTCCGGGTCTAAACCCACTTTGCGGTTCTGCAAGGTGTGGTTCTACTACTAGTTTAAGTTTATTATTTATGATTTGTTCTAAGATTTTAGTAATAGTATTAAGTAGAGTAATTCCTCTGTAGTTGTTACAGTCTTTGCAATCACCTTTTTTATATATTGGTATTAATAGTGCTATTGACCATTCATCCAGAATCTCTTCCTTTATCCCTGCTTTGTTGATTATTTCCAGTAGGCATCTTCTTCCTGTTTCCCCGAGGTTTTTTATCATTTCTGATGTAATCTTATCTTCACCTGGCGATTTCCCATTCTTCAGCATTTTTATTACTACTTCCAATTCCTCCATTATTATTACTTCGTTGTTGTCTTCATTTACATGTTTTTTCCTTACTATACTGGGCGTTATTATAGTATTACCACCTAGTAGATCTTGGAAATACTCTCTCCATATGCTCATAATATCTAATCCGTTAGTTAAAATTACATTAGTTGCATCTTTTATATGTATTTGGTCTGCGCCTTTTTCTGTTCTCAATGTCTTTAATGCTTTATAGAACAACTTTTGGTTGTCTTTGCTGTTAATTTCAAGTTTGTTTCCGAAGTCCGTCCATGCTTTCTCTTTCGCCTTTGTAACTAGTGTTTTAACTAGTTTCCTTTGGTGCTTATATTTCTCGTATTGAGTGGGTGTACTGTCATTCAGATATATCTTCCATTGCAGTTTTAACTTCTTCCTTTATCTCATCATTCCACCATGCTGTTTGTTTATTTAGACTTTTACTGTTGAAGGTGCCGCATACATCAATAGCTGATTCAATCGTAATATTTTTGAAGATGTTCCAGGCTTCATTTAACTTTGTCGTCTCTATATTATCATATTCTTCTTGCATCTTTTGTTCGGTAATATTTCTATATGTCAAAGTTATATCCTTTTCTCTTAGCTTGTATGTTCTTACTGATGTATGTTCCGATTTTGTATATGTCTTTCTTTTTCGTTCTTCATTGCTTGTGTTTCCTTTTATTTTAGCTGTTAATAGATAATGATCACTGTATATCTCAGCTCCTCTCCTGACTCTAACATCCATCACTTCCTGCCTTCTCTCTTTTTGCACTAATATGTAATCAATTATTGATTTTTCGTTTCTACTCTATTGTACTCTCGTGTATTTGTGGATATTCTTATGTTGGTAAAACGAATTAGTAATAATCAAATTATTCAATTGGCAGTAATCTAGCAGTCTTATACCGTTATTATTTCGAGTTTCTTCTCCATGTTTCCCTAGCATTGTCTTATATATATGATCTTGTTTCCCCACTCGGCCATTGAAATCACCACCCACGTATATAGCGCCCCTTGAGTTTTCTGTAGTCTCTGTGAGTTGTTCCCAAAATCTATCTTTTTTCTCAAGTGTTTCAATTTCATCTGGTCCATATACCGATATTATTGTTCTTATTTCGGTCCTGCTGTCTCCTAGTTCTATTTTCAATAACCTTTCGTTAATAGCTTCCCATGTTTTTATTCGATTAGTTAGTCTTTTATGTATTATACAAGCCACTCCCGCCTTTGCTCTCTGATTTTTTTCCACACCGCTATATATTAACATGTGGCCATTTTTTAATAACATTTCCCCTTTTTCCTTTTTCTTTGTTTCGGTAATTACTAATATTGCGATTCCATTCTTTTCAAATTCATCTATTATTTCGATTTCTTTCCCTTGTATACTTCTTATATTCCATGTACCCAGGAACCATAACTCTCTCTCATTCTTATGTTCTTTCATAACATTTGTCAGTACCTCCTTGTCTCCTCCACCTAGATTATCCAATTTCGTAGCCTTTGTCGTTACCGGTTCCATATCCATTCTTATCATTTCTATTGGTTTTTTGGATTATTTGGTATTTTTAATTCTTTTGTGAGCTTTTCCTCCTCATTATTCCAATTCCACTTTTCCCCATTAATTATTAACTTCTGGTATCCAATCTTTGTTCGTTTATCGGCTTTTGCTTCTTCTTTGGCCCTATCTCTAATTACCTTCTGTATATTCCTCTCTTCTTTAGACATATCATCATTTATATATATTCTCGGTTCTCTAATTCTATTAAGTTTACTTTTATTCATCATGATCATTTGTTTATCATTCAGACTATCCAACTGTAGTAGACATGTTTTATCACCTATCTTCCTAGCTTCTTTAATCTTTATATCTATTTCTAGGTTATTATTAATAAATGTTTTCATTTCTTCTATGAGTGCTATTTGATCATTCTTCGCAATGGGCATTCCCTGTATTACTACATTTTTCCTTCTATTTTCTCTATCCATATTATTGATCTTGTTATTAATTGCTTTTATTTCTTCTTTCAATTTCTTATTTTCTCTTGCCATCGTTTCATTCTCTGACTTAAACCTCTTCAACTCCACCTTGTAACTCTTCTGTTCGTCTTTTATTTCCTGTAGCTCTGCCTTCATTTCTCCTCTCATTTCCCTTATCATGTTCATAATTATCTCTAATTTGTCATCATCTTCCTTCTTTTTAGTTGGAGTACGTGTAAGTTTGCGGCTCTTCGCAAATACTTCTGGTAAGTTTCCAGTGCTCTTCTTCCTTTTCCCCTAATCAGTTAATGAATCTTCTCCACTACTCATATTTTCCTTTATTTCCTTAATCCGGGCCTGCTCTTTGTTTGCTTACTACTCCCCGCTTCTCTTGTCACACCGCGCTAGGCGAGATCCCCGAATCAACTTCTAGAAGGTCACCCGCCTCTCAGTGTTACAATTTGTTGTTATTGTTCGTTTGTTTTATATGTATAATATATTTTGCACTCACCTATTTCATTAGCTATGGAGTACACTCATTTATTATTTCTACACTTAATTCACAATTAAATTGCACTCGAAACTCCCTTATTTTGGGTTTATTTCGGAGCGACGTAAATTACGACTTTTCATTGGCTAGTCAGGACCGGACCTATTGCAGTTTATATAAGACAAAAACAATTTTATTAATATAAAAATATTATCAAAAATCGGCAGTAGAGAACATAATATAAGTTCATATTTGTGTGAAGATATCCTAGACACGTGTTTCATCTTACTATAGAATCATCAGTACATGCTGCTGGAAAGATTCTTTCACCATAAATAACACCCTTACCACATTACAAAAGTCATTAGGCATAACGTAGAAGGACGTTCAGCGCCGTTCCTTGACTAATGTCAACATCACGAACTGACCAAGTCTTACACTTGTCATGTAGAAGCGATGGTTGTTTTGGCGTGCGTGATGTTGATATTAGTCCATGAACTCCGCTGAGCTATGTCTTAATGACTTTTGTAATGTGGTAAGGGTGGTATTTATGGTGAAAGTATTTTTCCAGCAGCATGTACTGATGATTACATAGTAAGATGAAATGCATGTCTGGAAAGATATATTCACACAAATATGAACTTGTATTGTGTTCCACTCACCCGATTTTTTTGATACTCTTATATTATTCAAAATGATTTTGTTTTATACAAAATATGGTGAGTCTACTCAAATTATTTTGTTATAATGTAGTAAATACGTAAACTAAGTTTCGAGTAAAATTTCTGCGATAGTGTGGGTTTGCAAGTTCTTAGTACATTTTATTTTCCTTATGTAGAGCTGCGAATATCTTCTTTGATTATCTTACTTACTATTTAAAGTTCACTTAATAGGACAGCTTGGTGCTTAATGCGTTACACTTACAGAATGATGTAAAAGACGCAACACTATATAATTTGTGATATTCTAAACGTGCGTTGTTTACGCTGGTGTCAAATCATTAACATTAACTATAACACTAGTATTCTACTGACAATTTTTGAAATTAAACTGTAAAAGAATAAATTTATTACAAATAATACCATAGCGACATGTAATATTAAAATACACATTAAAATATTGTATCAGAACGGAGATTGTCAGTTCCACCACGCCAGCAGGGTGTCCTTAAATCCTACCGGTCAGTTCCACCACGGATTGCACTTTCTAGTTATGATATACTAATGAATTTTTATTGTATAAATTTTACAAAATTACAATACTTATGTATTTTTATTATATAAATTAACAATAAATAAAATAAACAAGTGGTAAATACTCGTGGTGGAACTGTAGGGTCATCTTAATCCTTCGGCTAGTAATTTTACCTGCATATCTTGTCGCCGGAACTGACATACGTCCGTATCAGAAGTATCGATGTCACTACAATTATTTAAATATGATCGGTAGTGTAGACATGAAAAATGATATATGTGCATTATTTTGCTGTTTTTGCCTATATATGCATAATTTTATTGTAGATTATATTTCCATTAAATATATATAAATAGTGCCATACGGAATGTACATTTGCTGTAAAATCGATTAAATTATAAATTACGAAACGTTGTTCATCATAATTACGCTTTTAATTTAATAAAAGCATATTGTAACCGGGATGGCGGCAAACGTGCACTCAACCGACCGCCCGTCCTCTTGACATTTTTTAAAAAAGTGTCACATGGTTATGAAATTATTACACTCCACGGACTCATAAAGAAGGCGAACGTTGTGGCGCTTACTCTGAAAGGGGTGTCAAGAAAGTGAACGGGTAAAGTATAAAAGGTCAACTTCGCACTGCAGCACTACCTGATTAGTAAAACCGAGTGCAGCTATTCCGCGTTTCCGGGCAATTAATTTCGAGGGTGTGGCTTTTACAGTATGTGTTTCGGATGTTTGTCGATCCGTACGAATTGACTTGCATCGCTCGAAAGGTCCTTTTGATTCGCAACACCAGTGTAATTTTACGATTCTTACTAAATAACACCAAAATATATTTTCTCTTTGAAGAAGTTTAACTATAATTAACGTGTACGTATTGACGTCTTATCGGCGTAAGAGTTTTTATTACTATCCAATTTGAGTATAATCCTTTGCAAATAGCAAGAATATAACTTTCCGTTGTGTAAATACTTTAATTATGTATCCTACGGCGAGGGCCTGGAGAAATGCAAACAGTGATTATAATATCAGCATGGAAACTAGAAAAGTATTAATCTTTATTCTATAGGACTAACAATAAGTGTATAGTGCCGGTCAGAATTATAAGAAATTAACGTTTAATGTGATTACAAGTGTTGTTGCACTCATTGTGGCGATAATTCTCTCATTGTTATTGAATGGATACGGTTCACCTACCTGCAGTATACGAGTCCATTGGCAAGAAATACTATTCGTCAGCTTTATTTGTAAAAAAATATTACAAGACGTGTGGTAATATGGATATATCAAACACATAAGTACATAATTGTATATAGATCATGTTCCGTATATACATAAGTATTGAACATAAAGTAACATTAAATTAACAAACGAACGTTGTCACTGGGTAGAACCTTCTTTCATTGATGATCGTCTGTGTTTGAGTCGTTTGGCAAATTGGCGTCTGTGTCTGAATCGTTTTGCAAATTTATAATTAATGGTGCTACAATATTATACATGTCTGAATATTCGTTCTCTTTTCTAATCGCGTGTGTAATGGCATTTTTTTCAGTTTTGGACACGTATATGTTTCGTAGAATTATTGTTAATGAATGCTGTGGTAAGAAAATTAATACTGGTAGCCGTAACTTTGTGGTAATTCATTTTGAAAATAATAAAATAAAATAAAACAATCACTTTGTTTTACCACTTTATTTACATATAATTGTGACCGTGGTTTCGACATACAATGTCATTATCAAACTGCAAAAGTTACAGGCCTACATAGAACTTATAAAGGACACAAAAAATATATGGGGGTGGTTTATGATGTTATTTACAAATTACTACTATATACTTAACTATTATATACAACATTGGAAAAGAGATACGTATAAGATCCAACTGGTCATTTAAAACGATATCTATTGTGCCATTCCGGCTTTTGAAAACCTCTAGGGCCTCTAAAATATTTAATTTACGACCTTTCTCGGCCAAATGCAATATTTTACGGCGACCAAATGTTTGTCTTTCTGTAATAAGATGGTTTTCGAATGTTGAATCTGTCTTCTTTAGTTTGTATGACCTCAAGTCTTCTTTTTCCCGTATAATAAAACTTATTTATTATACGGGAAAAAGAACACTTGAGGTCATACAAATTAATACTGGTAGCCGTAACTTTGTGGTAATTCATTTTGAAAATAATAAAATAAAATAAAACAATCACTTTGTTTTACCACTTTATTTACATATAATTGTGACCGTGGTTTCGACATACAATGTCATTATCAAACTGCAAAAGTTACAGGCCTACATAGAACTTATAAAGGACACAAAAAATATATGGGGGTGGTTTATGATGTTATTTACAAATTACTACTATATACTTAACTATTATATACAACATTGGAAAAGAGATACGTATAAGATCCAACTGGTCATTTAAAACGATATCTATTGTGCCATTCCGGCTTTTGAAAACCTCTAGGGCCTCTAAAATATTTAATTTACGACCTTTCTCGGCCAAATGCAATATTTTACGGCGACCAAATGTATGTCTTTCTGTAATAAGATGGTTTTCGAATGTTGAATCTGTCTTCTTTAGTTTGTATGACCTCAAGTCTTCTTTTTCCCGTATAATAAAACTTATTTATTATACGGGAAAAAGAACACTTGAGGTCATACAAACTAAAGAAGACAGATTCAACATTCGCAAACCATCTTATTACAGAAAGACATACATTTGGTCACCGTAAAATATTGCATTTGGCCGAGAAAGGTCGTAAATTAAATATTTTAGAGGCCCTAGAGGATTTCAAAAGCCGGAACGGCACAATAGATATCGTTTTAAATGACCAGTTGGATCTTATATATACACCTCTTTTCCAATGTTGTATATAATAGTTAAGTATATAGTAGTAATTTGTAAATAACATCATAAACCACCCCCATATATTTTTTGTGTCATTTATAAGTTCTATGTAGGCCTGTAACTTTTGCAGTTTGATAATGACATTGTATGTCGAAACCGCGGTCACAATTATAGGTGAATAAAGTGGTAAAACAAAGTGATTGTTTTATTTTATTTTATTATTTTCAATGCTGTGGTAGTTTCACTGAATTTCGGTATTTTATTAGTTCGCCTTATTGTGTTTTTAAGTTGACCCCACATCAATTCTATTTCTTGAAAACGCATTGATATGGCGGTAAACGTAAAACTGTATGTCCTGCTTCTTTAGCTCTATTATCTACATAATAATCTTTCACATATTCTTTTATTCACTTCCAATAATTGGTTCTTCGTATAATGATCTTCATAATATAAATCATTGGCTTCTAAAAATTCTTGAATACTTTTCTTAGTATTACATTTTGTAGGAACCTTACTTTGTTGTCGCGAATAATATGGAACGTTGTCCATCACTGTCACACGACCTTTTGGTAATCTTGATAACGAAGAATCACAAAACCATTCTTCAAATAATGGTAACCTAAACTTAATGATTTTACATTTTTTGCAGATAATGGACACGGTCCCTGACCCAACATGCCAAATAATAATTTCCTTCCCTCTCGAAACAGGCAAGTCCATCTGACACATACTTGAACTGTCCACCCAACCTTTGGTAACAGTATCATGAGTATCATACCACGTTCCGACTAAATAGAATATTAATCTTACTTCCTCTCTATATTTTTTAACTGCCATTAAGTAGTCATACCGAAGTTTTTGCAACCTCGTGCTTTCCATAATTGCTCGACGTTTGTCTATAGTGCCAAACTTAAATTCAGCTTTCTTTAATGTCAGTCACAAAGTTGTTGCACAACAGTGAATATTGATAGGATGATCATTAATCCTTTTATGCAAGCACTCAAGACTATGTACACATTTTGTTTTGTCTATACATAGAGTATATTTGCTCCCTGATAGTGTCGATGTCATAATCACTAACTTTTCTCGACGTTCCTTTCTCACTTCTTTGCTTGAAATGGCCTCCGTCACCTTTAATTACCTTATACATTGTTTCTGTAGGCACTTTTGTTAATTGCCACATTCGTTCAATATTCTTTGATTTCTCCGTCGCTATTTTCTTCCATTAGGGTGTAATAGATATTGAAAATGATCTGTTTTACGTTTTGTGATAAATACTTTCTCGGTTGTCTTCCAATATCATCATCATTATTAACATCACTCTCATTATCACTATCACTAAAAGGTCGCCACTTGGTAATGAAGAGAGAAATGGTAAATTGTAAACTTTAAATATGTTAGCAGCAATAAATACTAACAATAAATGATTAATACACTAAATAGTATATGTATTATATACATATCCCACCACTTACATGAATTGTAGTAATTGTTACAGTTAGGGACCCACCAGGTATGTTTATTACTTACGTGTTTACTTATTACGTATATTACATAACAGATAATCCTATTAAGCGGTCCGCTATACCTATAGTGCAGAGCAATACAATAACACTATTTTCACAATTATAAATAATAAATAATTAAAATAGTATTTGTTCTTTTTGCATTAATTACCTCACATATTTAGTCAGATATATAAGTTACCTATTGTAATTAAATATAGGGCCAATGGATTCGTATTAGGTGAACCGTATGCATGCAATAACAATGAGAGAATTATCGCCGCAGGGGGGTGCAACAACAGTTATAAATACATTAAAAGTTAGTTTCTTATAATTCTGAACGCACTATACCTCACATTTATTTGGATAATATCTAAACATATATAAATAAACCATAAAGTTTATTTTAAAACGAGGCATTATAAATTGTACGTAATATGTGTGTGTAGACGGATATAAATATGTTTATAATAAAATTAACTGATAATAATATACAAAATGATGGCACTTAAAGACAAATAGGAAGTAAATTGTTTTATTGGTCGGATATGACTTCAATACTCGTTTCATCACTATCACTTAATTTTCCTTTAGGATCCCTTTTCTTTCTCCTTTTTCTTAATTGAACGCTATATTTGACAATTTTGTAAGTTGCTTCCGTACTTCTGGCAACTTTTATGTTCTTTTTATATCTCACTCAGGTTTAGTAGATTCGTTATTTTTCGATTTTATGTTATCGTAAACATTCAAAACTGTTTGCTTAGCTTGAATCTCTAAACGAACTCTTGCTTTTCGTCGTCTCGTGAAAAATTATATTTTCTGTCTCGTATTCTTCTTTATTACATCAAAATCTCCACATCAAGTTGTGGAGATTTTTATCAAATTATGTAGGTTGTGGACCAACATGATCTCAATATTTTATATTTGTTACTTCAGGTAACAAGAAAAAAAATATTCACGAAATATACATGAAATGAAGCTGATTTAGGCCAGTTCTAAAAGTCTTTGTCCACATATTATTTTTAGTATGATTTTGAAAATGGGTTTGTAAATTAATGCTAAGTTTGGGTAATACAGTATTTATTTAGAGTAAAAAAAACAGTTAAACTAAACAAAATAATAAAATAATCTCACAAAAGTAACTGTACAGCTGAAAAACGTGAAATGACCCATGAACCCATCTTAGTTTTTAATAATTCATGTGAATATAAAATCAAAATAGAAACAGCTGATTTCATACGTAAATATATTTAGGTTATCGAACCAACCAATAATGTTATCTCAGTGTTATAGTTTTTATAACATAGACAGTTGTTACGTATGTAATACGCACGCATACGCTTTAACATATTGCTGTGAACTTTGCTTTCAAATATTTTAATTTAAAAGGGATGATAGTGTGGGCAGTACACAAGCATTTTGTTGAGACTCTGTATAATCTTTGGGTATCTCAGGGCTGTCTTTTTGGTTCTACACAACTAGTTCTACGTCCAAAATGGCGTCCTCTTGAGGATTTCACTCGCAAAAGGAGGTATTTGCCCTCCAAATGCTGAGATTAGTGCTCAAAACCTATCTCTGACTGAAATGTGGATCTCTAGTCTCTACTGATAACTTTCTACAAAGTGAGTGAGCTATTTAGCGCCTATTTAAGTGGGAAACGAGTCCCTACACAATAGGATGCTTATCTTCACACTGTATAAGTATTTTCTTATATTCGCACCTATCGCTGAACGTTTTGAATTTAAGATTTTAAAACAGCACAGATATTTCTAAAATTTTCAAGGAAAACTACTTCGTCTTCCTCAAACTCGGATATCTGGCTTAAGATACACTTGTGTATTTATGACTAATTAATTATTTAAAATAATAATCCACATGCACTTCTACTAATTTAATTGCTCTATATGCTCGAATTTTTATCGTGTGTAAAAATTTTGCTTACTCAAAGTTAAATTGTGCACACAACATTTTTGAACTCCTCCTGGTATATTATTAAACTTTTATAATAATAATGAGAATAATAATGATAACAATATTAACTTTTAAAATTAACTTTTAAAATGAAATTAAAGTTTTATTTATTCGTACTTAAATGTAATGCCAATAGGTTTAAATTTTTAGATTATATACTATATTCTAATTGAGATTTTTTAAATCAATACGCGTCAAAGTTAAACTGATCAATTCGAAAATATATCGGTGAATCCCTATTTTGCGGTGCTTTTCCGCTTTTATACGCAGCGTTCCTTTCTTCTAAGAATTCGGTTTCTGCCCCAAATAATTTATTTCTGTTTTCTCTAATTTTCATAGTTATTTAATATTTCCACCCGTGTGTATTTTTATTTATCTTGGGTAATTTTAATTTTTCCATCTCTATGCGTTGTCTCCCTGTCTATATTGGTTTCCATTTTGTTGTAATTTTGGTATATTTGTAAATTTTTATTCTGGAATAGTAAACTTTTAGTCTCGTCTTTCCCAGAACGGCATGCATTTCGCGTGCTTTACTTATGAATCCATGTCTACGCAGGATCTTCGCTTTCCCGTAGTATTTTCTTTCTCCTTCTTCCCTTGGGTTTGTTCCTATAGTGTCGTCTTGACCTATGCTTCCATTCGCATGCCTGTCATACATCCACGTTATCGTCAATGAGCATGCGTCTCTGATATGCTTTTGTTGACGTTGTTTTGTTTACATCGTGATAGGACTGTATTAATTACTTTTATTTGACTTTTATTTATATTTTATGCCGTTTTTTTACTTCTTGTTACTGATATTCTTGTTGTTTTAGATTTTACTGGTCCAGACTGGTCCTCTTGTATGGCTTATACAATTAATTTTTCTTATATTTAAAAATAGCCTTGGACGCCTTATGTTAATGCATCCAAGTTGACAAAGTTATTTATAGCAATATAATGAATTGGAATTTAATATGCTTACTAACGTTATTACTGTATAAAGAAGAGATTATTTTTTTGTCCTTTTTATGATCTTATTGGTGTGTATAGCATGTTTTATTACGTTACTTACAGTCTAAGTGTTTAATAATCAAATTAACCTAAAATTTATTGACGTTAACGTTACTTGTTTACATATCAATTCTTGAAAATATACATATAAAATTTTAATACTACATTAATATATGATATACGAGGTGCATTTAAAATACGCATCGGTTGATTTCTTTTTTAAATTGTTTTTGCTTATCCAGTTATGTTTAATTAATTTATACGTTATTAATTCTATTTTTAATTTTCCCGCTCGGTCAATTTCACAGCAATATGAGTATGTGAGTTCAGTAGAGGTATTTATTATTCCGACATTTTGAATTCATAGGCGGCACATAATTCAATTTTCAGGGGATTTTTAATTTTGGGGTTCACGTCATAATTAACTTTCAAGGATATCCTGTATGTATATTAATGATGTAACATCAGTTATTGAATTCAAAAAATTACAATATGTAATGATTTTAAAATTTTTACACCTTAATTGATTGTTTTCTTGTGTTTCTCTTTAATCAACTACTTTTATTGATTACTCGATCCCAAATTCTAACCCATTTGTTAAACTTATACTAATGTAATGTACATATAATTTTGGCATTTGATTAATTAAATTAATTGAAGCATTTGATCAATAAAATTTTAAGGTATTAAGTTATTTTTCGGGACTTGCAGTCACGTATTGTGTAAGGATATAATATTATTAATTTTATAATTTTCTTTCTTATTTCATGCTCTCATTTGACCATGTATTGCGCTTTGTAATTGAAGCGATAATTTCTTAAAAAGGAAGATCGAAATCCGCTAGATTGTAAGATGATTTAATGGTAGACTTTTTATGGAATTCCTCGAACGAATATATCAAATCATACTATTATAATCGGGCATGCATAGCAAATAATAATAAGTCTTTAATGTCCAATTATCCCCAATTACAGGACATAAATGTAATAATCTCAATATAAAATAGCAAAATAAAAGAACATTATAATTAATATAAAAAATAAAGAAAGGGTTAAACAAATTGTGCAAATTAAATTAAAAACAAATTAGGCAGAATATACAAGAAAAGAAATATATATATTATATGTGTATATATATATATATATATATATATATATATATATATATATATGTGTATGGTAAACTTAATAAGTCGGCGATTAAAGGTCTGGTTTATTACTTCAAAGTATATATATTTAAAACAACCCTACATGTTTCGGCAATGATGCCTTTGTCAAGGATATAAAAAATATAAATGAGGGGGCAATGCACACACGTCGAACGTGTGTGTGCTGTTAACGGCAGCCTAGCCAGGTTGCGCCATCGTTAAGATGGCACAAAGTGTGACCGTCGTCGACTGAGGTAGCCACTAAGAGTGTTCCCTCGGTTGGCGATGAGCAACCCCGTGCAGGGTGCGCTTCGCTGGTCTGCGCCTTGCCTCGTTGGGGCGGGGGTCGGGCCGTCGAAGTACTGCACGGAAAAGTAAAGAAGTTGCCGGGAAAGAGTTGGCGGCCCTACGCAACGGCTGGTTATCCGATCTCTCTAAATTTACGCGACCGGTCACTAAACACACGCACAAGCGCACCAACATACAAAACCCTACACTTACGCGCTCACACATATACAAAACCACACATCCAGGGAGAGACGCAAGCTGCCAGCAGCAACCAACACACAAATTCATACCCAGAAAGAGACACAAGCTTCTAGCAGCGAACAACACATATGTTCACACCTTGCTATCTATTTTTTGGAATACTAAGGCATGACTTATTATTATTATTGGAATGTATCTTTGAATAATTTAAACCATAGCAACTCAATTATTTGACATTTATATTCTGTTATTTATATTTTTTATATTCTTGACAAAGGCATCATTGCCGAAACATGTAGGGTTGTTTTAAATATATATACTTTGAAGTAATAAACCAGACCTTTAATCGCCGACTTATTAAGTTTACCATATCATACCAAGGTCACGAAAATATTATATTTATATATATGTATATATATCGTATAAGAAATTAAACTAGCCTAATTAATAAATAAAAAATCATCCGAAAAATTTATTGGCACTAGTGCTCATAACGTTGACAGGGAAACGCTGCAACACATTGGTCCTCGCCGTGGGCATATGAGCGACCCAGTTAAAAAGTGAATGAAGCCTCGGCACGTGTAAGGAAATTCTTGACAGAAGGAACGGGCAATCAATCTTATTATTTAACAGCTTCATCAAGAATATATCACGCTAACGATCCCTTCTCTCTGAGAGCGAAGACATATTGTGTCGCTGCAGCAAATCTCACTGACATATTCCATCGCTAGACAAAAAATAAAAATAAAAATCGCCGGTGTATTCTATCCAAAAGTAATCTATGGGAGGCATAGAATGGATACCAAACTATAGCTGCATAATCCATTTTGCTGACAACAAAAGCGAAATAGTAGAGGGACATAGCCGATTCTAGCACCTCCTCATGTTGAACCTCCTCATTGCCCTTGACCTTGCATGTGGCACAGCCCAAGGGCAATGAGGAGGTTCTACATGAGGAGGTGCTAGAATCGACTATGTCAAGGTCAAGGTCAAGGTCAAGGTCAAGGTCAAAGTCAAGGTCATATCAAGGTTATATCAAGGTTCCATTAACTTCCAAACAATTCTAAAACCTCCTCATTGACTTTGATCACCAATAAATATTGTTGAAAATAATATAGAAGCTTAGTATACTGAAACCAGCGATTAAAACAAAATGTCCCAACACCTAGAATTAATATTAGAAGCAGTCAAGTTTGTTTATGAAAATTATGGTCATCTATCTGGTATTAAAACAAATCTAATAGAATATATTCCAATAGATTTATTTAAAACGAAAGTAGCCCCAGAATGGATAGAGGAGTTCTGGCATTTAATTTCACCTGACAAACAAATTGAACTAGAAGAATATCGACCGTGTTTTAGACACTATAATACCGGTGAGGAACAAATTGACGGTCCAGCCCCTTCAAAGAGAAATTGCTCAGTTTGTAAAAAGAGTATTACCCAACAATTTAGAAAATTTGGAATACCGAAAAAGAAAAAACTAAAACATTAAATATGATTTAAATAATATATTTTAAATAAGGTGAACCTGTGGCACAGCTCAAGGGCAATGAGGAGGTTCTACATGAGGAGGTGCTAGAATCAAAGCGCAGGTTTACCGATGAGAGGTTTATAAAGACGCAGTTGGTGTTTGCCAGCGGCAGTTCATAGGGGCTACTATATAAATCCAGCGATGTTAAGAAGTCAGTATATATAATGGGAACGGTGAAGCGTAAGTGTGGCTGTGATCGTTTAGATAGTTTAGAAGAAGGTGAATTAAGAATTGTGAGTGCTAACGAAGAACATTTTAATAAGGTAATGGAGAAAAAAGTGCTCGATCCTATGATAGAAAATTTTTTTGCGGAAGTGGGAAAAATGGATAATTTTTGGAAAGAATTTGACAGATGTTCTGAAAAATTAGTTTTCGAATCTTCATGGAATTTACCTCTAGTAGCAGAGAGCATATATTTTTTAAATAAAAGTCATTCAAAGTGGGTATGTGTTGGTTTATTACCAGATAATTTTTTCAAACCGATAGTGAAGATTGTTGGTGTGAGAAAGCAATGCATATTTTTTAATTCTGAAGAATGGGCAGAATTTATGATGCAGAGCGCGAAATTGAAGAAGTATTTCGATTATTGTGGTGGAAAGTTTCCAAGTATGCGCATATCGAATTTAGAACTTTCTAGCGAATGTTTTGATGGGGAGAACAGAATATTAAAAATTGACAAAGACGGAGATTTGTTGTATTTATCAATTGAAGGTTTGTTAGAATTGTGGCGTGTGAGAAAGGTGCTGGAATCCCGGTTGGAATCGTTAAGAAACTTAAAGTATGATGAATTTTATAAGGATGTTATTCAATATCTATCTGTAAGTGGAGGGGATCTGAATATGGAAATAGAGAAAGTTTTGCAGGGATCAACTCTAGAATGTGTGTGTATAACAAAAGAGATGTTGGTAAATCATCTTCAAAAAGTTTATCAGGATATTGATCTAATAAGAAGAAATCGTAATTGAAATTATATGTACATATAAAAATTAATAATAATAAATTATGTTATGAATACAGTCTTTTATTTTATATTATGAGTAGAAATTAAGGAACTAAGTATATTGAATTATTTAAAGTGTAGAGGTTGTTGTATGATAGTTATAATTGCAAATTAAGAGAAAAGAGAGTGTGTATAAATATAAAAATCGAGAGCGTTTTGTGTTAAAGTGTGAACCATCGCTTATGATAGATACATTAAAACGTTTGCATATAAAAGATGGGGAATTTGGTTAAACGGCGTAGTTTAAATCGAAAAGGCAGAAGGAAAGGTGGTGGCCTATTGAATACAATAATAAATAAGCTTCCAGTAGAACTACATATACCAGGGTATAGATTTTGTGGACCAGAAACGAAATTAAAAGAGCGATTGGAGAGAGGTGATAAAGGCGTGAATGATATAGATGAGGCTTGCAAAGAGCACGATATAGCTTATTCAAAATCTGGTGATTTATCAGAGCGACATATAGCGGATAAAAAATTGTATAACATTGCTATTAAACGATTAAAGAGTGCAGACGCTCGAGTTGGAGAAAAATTATCTTCTGTTATAGTTGCTGGTGCTATGAAAGGTAAAACAAAATTAGGTATGGGTGTGAGGAGACGGGTTCGAAAAGGAGTGACTCGACACAGTAAACCAGTTAATAAACAAAGAAGTAGAAACATGAAACGGAATTTTGTGGGTGGTTCTATATCATTTATGCAGGCAATGAGAATTGCACGCAATGCAATAAAACGGGCGGGCAGTAGAAAAGGAATGTTAGAAAATGCAAAACTGGCATATCGGAGTTTGAGGAAGTCTGGAAAGAAAATTTTATTACCTCGTTCAAGAATTATTCCAATACCAAAGAAGGGTGGCTTTTTACCATTAATTCCGTTATTTGCAGCTTTGGGTGCCCTGGGATCGCTAGGTGGAGGTGCTGCAGCTATTGCGAATGCAGTTAATTCATCTAAAGCTGCAAGAGATCGATTAGAAGAAACTAAACGCCACAATACTGCTATGGAGTCAAAAGCTGGTAGCGGCTTATATGTGAAACCATATAAGTCGGGGTGTGGAATACCAATTGGGAGTGGGTTATATATTAAACCATACAAATCTGGTTGTGGTGTATATTTACCCAGTGGAAATGTTTCAAAAAACGGTTAAGCAAATTACCCCGAAGACCTCTAACTGAAGTCGATTTATGGAAATATGTTAGAGGATGGAAAATAAGAAATTTTCGGGGTATATTTAGTAGAGATGTCCTACCAGCAATCATACGCAAAAGAGAAAAGGGAATAGTTAATTTGGACGATAATGTTGGAGAAGGTACTCATTGGGTAGCTTATATGAAGCATGATGATATAATAAAGTATTTCGATAGTTATGGTGATTTAAGACCTCCGACTGAGGTCGAAAACTATTTATTATCGAATGCGGGTGGCGTTATACGATATAACTATAAGAGATATCAAGACTTGAATACTGTGAATTGTGGACATTTGTGTTTATTCTTTTTGAAAGGATTCATTAGTTGAGAACGAGTTTCTTTTAGTCAATAATTTAATATTGTTGTATGTATATAAAATGGAACGTGATGGTGATGGAGGTGCGGATAATTTGGCTTTTGTTTTATCAGGAGAAGGACCACAGTTGACATGTGTATTGAATCCGCCTGTATATTTAAATGGTGAATTTGAAATGTGTATGTTGAGTTTGCAAACTTATAATTCTATTTCTAATGTTACATCGGAGAATAATGTATTTCGATATTATGCTATAGCCCCGGGTAAGCCCGGGAATTGGGAGAATATATTAGTTCCACAGGGTACTTATGACGTAGCAGATTTAGAGAAGTATATTGAAGAACAAGTGCGTCTCGGTACAGATGATTTTTTTAATTTAAGCGCAAATAATAATACCTTGAAAGCAACTATTAAGTCTTCAGTGGATATCGATTTTACTGTAGAAAATTCAATTGGTTCTCTACTAGGCTTTGGAAAAGTTAAAATACAAGGAAATATTCCGAGGACCAGTGATGAGGTGGTTGATATTAATAAAATGAGTGCCATCGATATTATGTGTAATGTAGTTGCTGGTTCATATATTAACGGGGAGTTGTCGCATGTTTTATATCATTTTCATCCGAATGTTCCACCAGGGTTTAAGATAATAGAAGTTCCGCAAGAGAACATTTATATGCCCGTGAATGTGAACATGTTAACGAATATTATAATTCGAGCCGTCGATCAGAACGGACGATTAATTGATTTGAGAGGTGAAGAGTTAACAGTTTATTTACGATTAAGAAGAAAACAGTGACTACTACAAACAAATTTTAAGCAACATGAGAAGTAATACTAACAATAAATTTTGGAAGCAAGTTCGACGATCTACAGGAAAGTCATCAAATAAATTGAGGAGCGGGATGGGGCGAATAGTGAAATATGGTGGTTTATCAGGTGAAAATAGAAAATTTTTGAAAAATTTGGGTTACAGAGTTTTGGTATAAATACGGAGGAGTATAAAAATAGTATTTATAGAAAAAGGATGAGGATATTTTGTCAGTGTAAGAATAATTTGTGTTGCGAGAAGTTGCTTGTCACTGTGAGGTAGAATTACTTTAATTATGGAAGTGTTAGATGTTTTGAGAAAAGTTCGTGTGGATAATTCAATTATCGAATTGGAATACCACAATCATGCACCATTTGGCTCACCAAAATATGGGAATAATGATGAAATACGAATTGTGGTTCCAGAAATAGATAAATATACTCTACCATCCGAATCGGAATTATTAATAGAAGGGAAATTACGATTAGCTAGTGATGTTAGTAAAGCAAGTGCTACAGCATCTCTGATTCATAATGCCGGAGCTTTTATGTTTAGTAATATCAGATATGTAATGAGTGGATCGGAGGTAGATGAAGTTAGAAATGTGGGTATAACATCAACTATGAAGGGATATTTTTCTTATAGTCCGAGTTATATAAATAAATTAGAAAATTGCGGTTGGGAATTTACTACAGGGAAGGCTCCAGTTTTAGATGTTAGAGGAAATTTTAGTATTTGTATTCCACTTAAAATGTTATTGGGTTTTGCAGAAGACGTAAAGCAGATTATTATGCATATGCCGCAAGAATTAATATTGAAGAGATGTGCTGATGATAGCGATGCGATAATGAACACTGTTGCCGATGAAGAAATGAAATTAATTATTGATAGTATAATATGGCGAGTACCCCATGTTAAAGTGGGTATGGCTCAAGATTTATCCCTGACAAAATTAACAACGAAGAATACTCTGATGGAAATGTTTTTTAGAGGTTGGGAAATTCACGAAAATCCGGGAATTCCTGAGACAACTAAACATAGTTGGGCAATTAAAACTGCCCCACAATTAGAAACACCGAGGTATATAATTTTGGGTTTTCAAAGTGGGAAAAAAGGAAGTTTGTCTCAAAATATGAGCAAATTTGATGCAATTAATTTAACGGACGTGATGGCTTATTTGAATGGGAAGAGATACCCATACGAAAATGTTCGTGTTGATTTTGACGAGAATCGCGTAGCTGTTTTATATAATATGTACGCTAGATTTCAACAGAGTTACTATGGTTACGATCATAGCGAACCGCTTATGAAACTAAATCAGTTTAAATTGTGTCCGCTAATAGGTATAGATTGTTCACATCAAGAAGATGCGGTACATAAAAGTGGTGTAGAAGTAAGAATTGAGTTTACAACGAAGGCTAATGTGCCAAAGGATACCATTCTATACTGTTTGATCATGCATAATAAATTATATCAGTATTCACCATTTAATAAAGTGGTTCAACGAAAATATTAGCGGCACAATAGATATCGTAATAGGGGTAGGATGTTGTTGTTAAATGAGATGCGGACTGAGGTGATGCAGTTTGTGTAGTTGGTTAGTTAATCGTTACATGATGACTGCAAGACGTGGCAAAAAGTCTATTGTTATCGATTTTCAATGGTATCGTTCTGAAATACATAGGGTAATGCCGAAGGAGTTGGCTACATGTGACAATAATTTCAAAAAGAGTCATTTTGTTTTCAAACCTGTGCTAAGTTTTAATGCTTTGACAGCTCAAATCCGAGTAGGTTCCGAGATAATCGACTTTTTTTGTTTTTTTGTGTTTTTCGGTTAGTAAAGAAAAAACAAAAATTGGAGGGGAAATTACCCCCCCTCCAAAAAAAATGCGTTAAGAGAATCAAAATTGAGTACAACAAATAAAGAAAAATATAGAGAACAAAATGGAATGCGGAGGGGTAAGATCGGAACTTTAGAATAACAAAAAATGTTACCTTTTCCAAAAAAAAAATTTCTGTTGTTTTTTTCACATGTTCACATCTACCACATCTAAAAAATGGCAACTAAATTTAAAATCCTTCACAAATTGTGTAAACAACTTATTAACAGCACTATTACACTTAAATAAAACACCTTATTACATTTCATGTGCACTGTACAAACTCTCAACAGTAACTAATTTAAAAATGTTATTAGCAGACAGACATAAATAATAAAAAACCGTAACCTTCACAAATTATGTAAGCAACTTATTAATAGCAGACAGACGTATAAAAACCTTTAACCTTTCATTTCTCCTGTAAACAACTAAATTTTCCATATTAAGTAACAGACGTATAAAAAATTGTTTTTCAAGAACGTGACGTATTCTAACATAGGTATTTTAAATTGTGTAAGCAACTTATTAATAGCAGACAGACGTATAAAAACCTTTAACCTTTCATTTCTTCTGTAAACAACTAAAATTTCCATATTAAGTAACAGACGTATAAAAAATTGTTTTTCAACGTTTGACGTATTCTAACATAGGTATTTTTGATATATATACAGCCTGTATTTATCTTAAAAATCATTCAAATAATCAACATAATGGTGAGTACACTAAATTAATTTTTCTTTTAATACTGTAAATAATAAAAATAAATTAAAATATATATTTATTTTTAAATAATATTAACACATATTTGTATTTTATTCTAAAATAATGTATACAGTTCAAATTAAATGCTTACATCCACTAGATTCTTGCGTTTACTCTTTTATAATAATATGAAAGTGCACACAAATTCAAACTTTTGTCTATTGTTAATATATTATTGGTAATATCACTATTATGTAAAAAAAACACCAAAATTTAAAATAAATTAAAAATAAAATAAAAAAACATTAACCTTCACAAATTGTGTAAAAAACTTATTTTCCATAATAGCAGACATACGTATAAAACATTGTTATTCTTAAAGCGTGACGTGTTTTGACCTAGAGATTTTAATATATATACTTCCTTTATTCTTCTTGTAAACCATTCACATATCATCTCTTGCAGTATAATGGTGAGTATTATTACATTTATTACATTGTATTTCTTGTATATGCTTTTTACTTATTATTATCCTATATATTCCTGTATTTATTCATAATATAACTGTGCACACAAATTCAATCATTTGCCTATTATTAATGTCACTATTATGTCAAAATAACATTAAAATTACAGCTACAATTGACTTTGAGTTTTTGTATTATGTTCCGATTTTACGGAACGATGTATGGTTAATACATTAAGCATTGAAATAATTTTCTGGGTGTGAGTAATTATTTATTGCAGTGAGAAAATAATTTAAATAGTTTTTGTAATTGCATAGAGAATATAATTTAAATTTACAAATTCTTCACATTCATTTGTCATAGTTAATTATCTTTTTTATTTTAGACTAATAACGATGATTGCAACTGTTGTTTAGAAAATGTTGTAAATGTAGAAAATATAGACTTCGAAATGATGTTGTCACTAGAAAGACAACTGGGTGAAACATCCCGTCAGACAGACGTTAGACGACAATCGGAGTCAGTTGAATTACCTTCTGCAGTTCCATCTACTTCTGCAGTACGACCCCTACCGCATACTGTTGAAGTAGGTGTTGCGGCAGAAGTTAATCCACCTGCTTTCGTGTCACAATTAACTACCGTTCCACCTTTGCAACCTCCTCCTTATTTGTCGAAGGACGAGTACTACAAATTGGATAGGGTACAACGACGCGAACTGACTGCCCGACGACGTATGTACAGGAACTTGACAATCTCTACCACAGGACAAGAACACACTACGAGGACCGAAAGACGACGAGGGCAAAATACTAAACACTATGTACCTTTACCCTATTCAACTTGTAGTTCTAGTGTTCGAGCGGTTCGAGCGCCGAATCTGCGAACACTGCTCACGGACGATACAGTAGGAAGAAGGCAAAGGTGTGATGATGTAAATGTGACACGAGGGGTGGCAAGAATACCACAGATTGTGGAGACGATTAATCTAACCACAGAATCTGTAGTAATCTTGTCTCAGTCTCAGACTACTCATTTTTCAGCGTCCCAACCTCAAATGAATGTTTCCGGCTCTTTTACTGAACCACCTGCAATTCCTCAAGCAGCTCCTGAAATAACTGATCTTCCTCAGTCCCCCACACCTTCTCCCAACGCAAATATTCCTGAACACTTTTCTTCCAATGCTTCTCCAGTTCCTCCTTCAAATGAATCTCCAGCTCCACCTTCCAATGCTTCTGGGTCGTTGTTTGCCTCACAATTCCACTGTGGGCAACAACAACCATCCGAACTCGCAACTTTCTCTGCGGATTGCAAACAGTTTTCTGACACATGTGTTAGATATTTGGCGGGCAATTCGTTAGCGGATAGTTTCCTTCAGCAGGTGATCTCGCTAAAGGGGCAGGCTAACGGTTATTCGTTAGAGCAAGACAAGGTTCTTCATTTCCTAACTAATGTCGTCAGTCCATCCGATGACTCATATGTAACCCGCCAAAGGGAAAGGAAGGATCTGCTGAATCGACTTGGAAGCTTGATTGAAGACATGATTGATTATAAAAAATCATATCCACCACAATGATTTGTATTTTCGATAATTAATTGTTTCATTGGTCAAGTTTCATGAGCGAGACTACACTGATACGATACGAACCATCGGACAACCTATTTTCAACATTTTCAACATTTTCAACATTTTCAACATTTTCAACCATCTAATACATCAACTTGTCATCACATTCGATTGTAAACAATTCTGCATCGACCGGGTTAACACCCACATTGCACGATACTAATGTACTAGTTCCTACAAAATTATCCAGACAAGGTAGGGGCTGCAAAATTACACCTATAACTGTTTTGCAATAGTTTACATGATATGTAATAACTTTAATGCTTTACTTATTACAGGAACTTGAAATCACGATAAAACGTACTTTTTATCCGCTGACAATCAGTATATCAGCACCGCTAGACCCCCTTTTGGACGTGGACATTGGCGATTCCCCGGACCCGCCACCGAGGTACGAGGAGCGTCTGATGACTCCTCCGCAGGCGGCACCGCCGAGGAGAACCCTGCAGCAACGGTTCGCCGAATCGTTCCAGCGGGCTTCCGACATCCCAGCGTCCCCAGCGTCCCCCGATCTGGACAATTGATCGGGGGCGTCGGCACGGCCGGTCGGGGGTCGGGGGTCTGCGGTTAGGAAGACGCCGCCACCTTCCAAAAATAAAAAATAGTGGCGGCACAAAAAAAAACATAAAAAAACTAAATAAAATAATAATAATATTCTTTGTTTTATTTGTAATATTAAGATAATCCTAAACAGATAATATAACGCACACGGAGAAATAATAATTCAGTCGTTATTGTGAAGTCAAATCGATTATGTCGATCGAATCGAGTGGAGCTGAACCAAATATTGCACAATTGGAACCTCAAGAATTATCCCTACAAGTGCACAATTATGATTCCACATCAATTACGAAGAGTTTTATACGACACAGTAGACTCTTCAGTGGCTCATCTAAGCGAGGATTAATTGTGGGACCTTCTGGGTGTGGCAAAACAAATGCCCTTTTAACCCTATTACTTCATCCTAACGGGTTTCGCTTCAAAAGTATTTACATCTGCTGTAGATCTCTTCATCAGCAAAAGTATGAATACTTAAGAAATATATTGAAGAATGTTCCTGAAATTGGTTACCACGAGTATACTGATGTTAATCACATGCCTACTCCTAACCAAATGGCGGATTATTCTGTCGTTATCTTTGATGATATACCACCTGCCGACTTGAATATCGTAAAAGATTTTTTCTCTTATGGTAGACACCGAAATTTAGATTGTTTTTATTTAATGCAAACATACAGTGCGGTCCCAAAGCAACTTATCAGAGATAATACCAATTTGTTAATACTATTTCGACAAGACGGTACAAATTTGAAACATATCTATAATGATCACATTCATGATTTAAGCTATGAACAATTTCTATACATCTGTAGAATTTGTTGGAAGAAATCGTTTGGTATGCTGTTTATTGATAATGATTCTGTATATAATGATGGAAGATATCGTTTAGGTTTTGATACTTACATACACCTATAAACAGATTAATGAGGCTGTGAAGAGTTGACATATTTCTCCCCATCGTATACAATTTGATGTGCTTTAAGTTTATAAGTTTTAATTAAGAGGAGTTTGTAACGTACATTAGGGTTTAAACCATGTATTACTGGAATATTTATATCAGTCTACAGGTATTCGTTATAGAGTGTACATGGAAAATAAAATCATAAGAGATTTAATACAAGCTCGCGAAGCTCTTAAACAAAAGTTAAGAACATTACGGGCTGACATTGCACAATCTCAGAGAGAAACAAATATTCTGTATGCGCCCATAGCAAAACCGCTACTTGAAATCGCTAGCAAATTAGCTCCCAGTAATATAACTCGAGGACGAACTGATTCTGCGGACGCTTCTAAAGAAGTAGAAGAATCTTGGTCAGACATCATATCAGAAAAATCTTATGTGGCAATACCAGGAACGTCAATTTTACGACAACAAAGTACACCGCGTAAACGACAGCAGCGACACGTGTCATGGTTCAGCCCATCCACTCATTCATCTCCGACAAAACAACGAAGTGTGTATCTCGCCGGAACACCTCCACGAGAAACCAGTCTTACAAATTCATCAGATTTGAAAAAAAAGATTCGAATGTCTGAGACATTCAGCCAGCCCTCATTTCTAGAAGATGAATATATCGGGGAACAATTGCCAGAGACTCCAAAGGGTGGTGATGAAGGAGAGGACCGAAGTGATGAATTAGATTCTAGTGAAAGCCTTGAGTTAGATAAGTCAAGGGCTCACGCTCTATCGCTTTTGAAAACGCGTCCGTCAAAGTCAATAATTACTAATAAGTCGTTAAATAAGACTCTGTTAGAGACGGATGTAGTTAAGGCAGCGCTAAAAGATCATGACCCCGCTATACGACCTTACCTTATGGGGTTAATGACGGATGAGAAAGAAGAATTCGATGAGAAGTATGGTGTACGCGAAGTTGATGGTGACCTGATGATTGGAAACGCAAATATTAGGTTTGATGGACCCAACATTATCATCGGTGAATTTACTTATAGGGCTACTAAGGGATTACTAGAGCTACTGTTTATGAAGAGACCGGGAAAGTTTCAATATGCTGACGCTAAGAATTATAAATTCATTTTAAATGATACTCACGCCGCTAGAGTTGATTACGATCCGGATCGGAAATATGCAGCAAGTAAATATTATAAATATACGACAATTATTAAACCTATTGTACAAGGTAAAAAACCAGAAGTTTGGTGGACCCGCACTTGGAAAACAGGATTGGGTTTATCAACAAAATTACCGTTGCGAAAGATCGTTGTTCCTAAGAGTATTGTGGAATATAAGTATTGGGATGATGTAAATGAATTGTGCGACAGATTGAAGTTACTGATGGCGTCCAAGGATGCCGGACATACTGGTCATGATAACGAAATCACTGCAATAATTGAGGAATTGCAGGAATCAAAAATAATTAAATAGGTTGAGCAGCATAGTTATAAAGCAGTTAGTATATCGACACCGATAGAGTATTACGATGACAATAGATAAATTTGGAAGGCACATACATAAACATATCGTCAGAAGACATTTAGCGGAAGAAGATGCAGTAGCAAATTTTTTAAAACACCCTAAATTCAAGAAGGAATTGGAAAAGCTTACTCGTATATTATATGTTCCTTCTCCAAAAAGGGAACCTTCAAAATATGTTTTTCAACTGCAGAGTAATGGACGTATTGGGCAGGATGCATATTACTTTATAACTCCTGCGCGTCGAAAGCAAACGCAGTTATATAAGAATAAACTATACAGTGGAAAGATTATTGCAGTTAATTATTCCGACGATGAATTAGTGAGACTGTCCGTTAACGCTCACAGCATCGTTCTTAACCATCCTGTAGTATCAATAGACATCAACGCGGAATTGCGATTGAAGTACATTGGTCCATATCCTGTACCGAAAGAAACAGAGCCAGTGTTTGCAGAAGTAGTCGTCGAAGGAAATGTCATCACTTAAAAGGGATGTCGTTAATGAACTACACGCGCCTGCGCGACGAAATTTTAGACGACGGAGAGTCATAATAAAAGGACTACGAGACTTATTCCAGATCGATCTGGTTGAGATGATACCTTATGCTCGAGAAAACGATAATTTCAAATATCTTTTCGTATGCATAAATACATTTTCAAAGTTTGCGTGGGTGATTCCAATAAAAAATAAAACAGCAGCAGAAGTGTCAGCGGCTATGGAATCCATACTCTCCTCAGGAAAGAAAAACATTCCAAGGAATATTCAGAGCGATCAAGGGAAAGAATTTTTTAACAGGCTGTTTAAGAAGATCATGAATAAGTATAACATTAATCACTACACCACTTACTCCAATTTAAAAAGTTCTATTGTTGAGCGTTTTAATAGAACGATTAAAAATAAAATGTGGAAGGAGTTCAGCTTCAACGGTAACTACCGGTGGGTTGGTATGTTGCAAAAGTTGGTCAACATTTACAACAATACAGTTCACAGAACAACGGGATACAAACCTGTTGCAGTAAACCAAAGGAATGCCAAAGCAATTCAAAAATCGGTGTACAGTCACATAAAAATTGGTGACCCTAGAATTGGTAAATTTGAAGTGGGAGATCATGTGCGTATCAGTAAGCATAGACACGTTTTTTCTAAAATGTATACTCCGAACTGGACCTATGAAGTATTCACGATAAGCAAAGTCCAGAATACATATCCGAGAACGTATATATTGCAAGATTCTCAAAAGCAGAATGTTCTCGGAGGTTTTTATGAAGAAGAATTAAAAAAGGTTCGACATCCAGATGTTTATCTGGTTGAGAAAGTTATACGTCGAAAAAAGAATCAAGTCCTTGTCAAATGGTTGGGTATGCCTGCATCACACAACTCCTGGATATCTAAGGATAATGTATTGTAGAACGTAATTTTCGAATGAAATTAGGGAAATAATAAAAAAATAAATAAATTATAGTGTTTTATTTTACAAGAAGTAGTAATACAGTTCAGAGTACACATGAAACAGTTATGAGAGCTAATTACAAAAAAATTAAATACAGTATTATATTTCTTATAAGTTATGATACAGTTCATAGTATGCATGTTATGAGGTAGAACAGTTTAAGAAGCATACATATGAGAGAACTAATTAGAAAAATAAATCAAATACAGTGTTTTATTTTACATAAGTAATAAGTTCAAAGTACACATAATGGAAAAAGTATAGATAGGAAAGCAAATTAGGAGCTAAAGTCAATTGTAGGTTGGTAATCCATCAATTCGGTAATCAATTTCTGCAAATTTGCTTCACGCTCTAATTCTTCTATTCTATAATGTCCCCACGCTAAGGTGGAAGCTCTATCTGGGAGAATATATCGTTTATCATCTTTTGATGTGAGCGCTACTTTATTTCGCAATTCGGTGTAAATCGTGTGAAAATCCGATCGAAATACGTACATCTTCCGCATAAGAGTTTCATTTTCTTCAACAACACTTCTATAATCTGCAACGGACAATTTCTTATCAATAACATATTTTTTGACTCCTTTCGCCGTCTTCACCGTTTTATTTTGGACTTTCAAGCAATAAGCTTTGGCCCCTGTACCATAGAAGCATTCAATAATACCTCCGCCGTATTCATCCTTCATTTTACCGAGCCTAGGTGAACTGCGTGGTATTCCGAATAAGTTCCCTTCAGTAAAAGTTGAAGTATCAAACATATCTAAATTATTTTTTATGTCATTATATACATTATAATTTCGTACACTTATAATTAGAGAATCTGTGTCTGTGTAGAGCAGTGTAATGTCCGAATCATACAAAGGCTTAAGAAAGGTATAGAAAAAGTGATACATTATCTTCTTAGCTATTTCCAGGATTGTGAATCCTACGTACACAGGCTTTACATAATCTACTCGAACTTGAGCCAATTCGATAGCTGTTAACGTGTTGCAAAATACTTTACTGGATTTAAAGTTTGGCTTTGCAATATATGCCTCCGCACCCAATCTGTTTCTAATTGTTTCCCAATGGGAAACCAATTTAATATTAACATGATTTTCAACATTTTCCATAGTTTTTCCAAATATGCTATTCACCATTAACTTGTAAAATTCTTTGTAGAATGCATTATTCGATTCACTTCGTTTCTTTGTATTAAAATCAATATATCCCTTTAACCAATTACTTTGTTTAAACTTAATTCCGCGTCGAATTCCACTTAGTTTCAAACCATTATTCAAACATTGTTTCAAAGTCGTATAGTGAATAATGTAATTCGATTTATTTGAAAGATTTGGAATCAATTTAGGATGTTTAGAATTAGGTGGTATAACGTGTTCCGGACAAAAGGGATAATCATTGTGGAGGTCGTGAAGAGCTGTTGGATATTCTAAATCAACTTCGAAAACGTACCCTCTATCCCCATTGTCTTCCAAAGTTTGAACATCCAGCATCATTAACTCCTCATTCGTTAACCATTCAAATTCACCGCTTGGTAATTTGGACGTCATAGCATAACCATACAAATTCGTCGCATCGAGGTATAATATATATTTCTTAGGTTCTGATGGATCAAATTGTGATAAGTATTCGTTATTTGCCACCTCTATTCTTTTAGAACACATACTGACACCTCCACGTATGCCCTGTTTGAAAAAATGAAACATATCCGCATCTGTTAATAATTCTAAATTTACGTCTGTCATTCGTAGCATCGCTTCCCAGCTAAGACCTGGTGCCGTAAAATAGTGTGCTGGATCTAACTTGTAATTGTCTATACAAATATTTCGAAAATTTTCGAAAACATCTGCAAGTAGCAAAACATCAGATCGTAGATATATATCACTATATTCCCCCAGAGATTGACATTCGAATAAATCCCACACTCGAACGGCTCTACTATAATCCTCATCGCTAATTTCGCTATCAGATAATATATCATAAAATTTATCTTTACTGGGCAAATCTGTCACAGATAGACTTTCAAATGATGTGACATAGTTGTATGGAAAGACACCCTTTCGTCGTAATAAATTAAATTTTTCACCCATATAATATCTTGACACTTCTCTACACTGAGAATCCTCTAAATAAGATGATAATTTATCTAAAGAAGAACTCATAAATCGAAATGAATCTAAAAATCTCAATTTATGGAAGACTTTCCTCTTCTTACCATTACAGTCAATTCTATCGCCAACATATACTTTCTTAGAAAATGATATATACTTTTCTTTATTTTGGGCAATAACATCTATTTCTTCCTTATCCAATGCTAAGGATTTTACAAATAAATGTGTATCGTAATTCGATAAATTGTGCATTATGATTGGAGTATAGCGAGGTTCTTTGTAATTTATATTACATACCATGTGTGCTGCACCTCGATATAATCCAGTCATGTGATCATGGTCGCATACTTTATCATTCACATCTAGTGCTTTTTCACAAATATGACAACTTCTCGCTTGCTCATAATTATAACACTCTTCTTCAGTTAAGGGTTTCATTTCCACAATTTTACTCAAATAGTTTCTATATAATAATTTTACATCACTTTCCAACTCTGTCATGAACGTTTTAGGTGTATTTTGTCCACGGTATGTGCGCAGTTTACACAAATTTTCATCGAACGAACATTTTATATAGTAAGCGAAAGAATGTGGCTGATGTTCGAAACATTTCACACTATAAGGTTTTACATGATCCGGTTCTACCATATCAATAGGTTATAATATTGCCTCAAAATCAGCATACACAACAAAAGGAACTCTTAACTGCTTTTCAAATTTTTCAAATTTTAATATATTTTCCGGAACTTCTTCACCATATTTGTTCGTCTTCAGATTCATAGTTGGAAACACCGCCTTCACCTGCTTACAATCTTCATGTTCATGTCTTTGTAATTTTTCTAACGATGTAAAAAAAGTTAGACATCCTTCACAAACATATTTTTGGTGTCCACGCTGTGATTTTTGAGCCGACACAAGTCGAGACAAGTTCTTAATCCAACAATAGTGTAAATTCCCTTCGCAGAAAGAAGTAATAAATTTATATGAGTCATTTTCCTTTGTTTCGTAAAATATAAAGGTCCCACTATATCATGCACCGTCACAGCACCATCGAAATACTCCTCGATACCATATACGTTTACAGATATATTATTCTTTTCTTCAAACTTAACAATGTCTTTTAAATGGACAGGGAAATCTAAACCAGTAAAATCAGCCACGGTATCATAATGGGGATAGGAAGAAGGTCTTTGGGGAAGTCCACCTGGCACTCTTAACGCTGAAGTAATCGCCCAAGCGAAACATGCATTGTCAACATTTTGAATATTTATAATGGCCTTCTTCTTCTTTATTGATGGTGGTAAGTCCACATAACTTGATCCTCACATAGGATTGTATTTATTTATGTTCACTTCCAAATGTATAATATTGCTCAAAGTCCAACCTGAAATATAATCAGAGATACGTAAATCACTATAATAATATAAGTTTATACAATTTTACCTGAATTACGCTCCTGGAATTCGCTCATTTTATTCTTAATTTCATCAATATACTCATTGTACAAGCTATATAATTCACTTCCTTGCGTTATGATCTTGTTCATAGTATTAAATGATTTGATTTCCACATTATCTTTTGTCAGCAAATAATACATACCATATAATTCAAAATTTATTTTAATCGAATTATGTACATGTACGACACTCTCTATTAATGTCAACACCTTTTCTCTGATGTTATTTGAAAATTCTTCAATATCAACATATATTTGAGACGAATCAGATATTTGATAACTTACTATTCTTCCTGCGAATGTGGATACACTTCTTCTTACACCATCGTCAACTATTACAAACGCTTTATTTCGATGCGTGGCACTACGAATATGTGCAGTATAACAATTCTTCTCCACGTATACATCACAGATTTCACATTTCCATAAGTCTGGATTGTTATCACTGATTTTTATTCTCTTGCCTTTGCAAGAACTTAACATGTGTCGATTTCTGTTATCTCCACGAGAAAATTGTTTACCACAATACTCACAATCAAACATCTTAGTTTCTTTAAATGAACACTTTGAAATGAACTGCTGCAATGAACTGTTGCTGGCATACACCAACTGTCTCTTTATAAACCTCTTATCGGTAAACCTGCGCTTTAGCACGATTTCGAGGGTGGGCACCTCCTCAAGCTTACTTTTAACTGTAGAACCAACTTCTGTACTACATCTACTATCCTCCGCAAATTTATTTACTACTACTGTATTTAACTAACACTAATAATAAAATAAATAAACACTAATAATTGGTCATCTTAATTATTTTCAAAATCACTGATATTATCTAGTTCTGCTAGAAGTATCACTGTCTCTATTTCAAAAATATCGTCGAAAATTACTTCATCATCATCATCGAAAATTACTTCATCATTATTTTCTTCATTATCATTATTTTCTTCATTATAATTATTTTCTTCATTATTACTTTCTTCTTCCTCACTTTCCTCATCTTCACCAATACTTTCCAATACTTGTATTATTTCATCTTCTTCCTCTTCTGTTAACTCACTCACAGAAAAAATATATTTTCTATGTAATAGTTCCATAATATTGTTAAGGATTACACTATTTGCGAATACGTTCTCCACGTTTCTTAAATAGCACCTTAAACTCCCTCCACTTGTCGTACCCTTCACCTTGTTGTGCCATTGACCTTGCCGTACCCTTGACCTTGTCGTGACCTTGACCTTGTGATATCCTTTACATAACCTTGATATAACCTTGATATAACCTTGATATAACCTTGATATAACCTTGATATAACCTTGATATAACCTTGATATAACCTTGATATAACCTTGATATAACCTTGATATAACCTTGATATAACCTTGATATAACCTTGATATAACCTTGATATAACCTTGATATAACCTTGATATAACCTTGATATAACCTTGACCTTGACCTTGTCATAGCCGATTCTAGCACCTCCTCATGTAGAACCTCCTCATTGCCCTTGGGCTGTGCCACATGCAAGGTCAAGGGCAATGAGGAGGTTCAACATGAGGAGGTGCTAGAATCGGCTATGTCCCTCTACTCGAAATACAACACCTTAATTCAATGTTATTAAAATATGAATAGATACGCATAATGAAGCCCAGGAGAATATGTACACAGTTTACAATTGTTGCTCAAAAGACAATTCTGAATCCAAGTCTTTAATTACAGTTTTCCTTTCCAAATAAGTATTATTAATTACATACTGCGACACTATAGGACATTTGTAGCATGTATAATTCACAGAACAACACTTGTTAGTGTTTAATTCCAGATTGAAATTATTACACCAATTTGAGGTTATATGCAAATTATCTTGCAGAAGAAAAGTATCGTTCATGCGATTTATTTCAGAGTGTATCTTAAAATCATCAGCATATGCTAAAATTGAACAGGTGAGAGTAGCCAGCAGGTCGTTGATAAACAACACGAAAATAATCGGGCCCAAGATGGCGTCCTGAGGCACACCAGATGTTGCAAGGAATTCAAATGAACTAAACCCGTTGTAAGATAAATAAGAAATTAGATTTTTTAAATGCGAATTCATGAAATTTAAAGAAGATGACGCAAAGCCGAAGAAGCAAAGTTTAGAAAGTAAGGCTTTATGACTAATAGTGTCAAATGCGTGCGAAAAGTCAGTATAAATGACATCTACCGGACCGGGCCAAAACCTCACGCAGACTTGAGAAACACTACACAAATTAGTCAGTGTGGAACGCCCAGGAAGAGAGCTATGCTGGTTTTTTGGATAAAACTGACTAATATTTCAATAAGTTCTAGTATATATAACTTGTTAAAGACCTTCACAAAATTAGAATGGAAATAGGACGATAGTGAGACAACAATGACTTATCTTCTTTTTTATGAACGGGACAAACAACTACTCGCTTCCATAGATCAGGAAAGATTTCGGTTTTTATGGAAAGATTCATAATCATAACTAATGGTTAATATAACTAATATTAGTAGAGTAAACTTTTTAATTACTTCTCAATCGCCCTATTAATGTTTTTAGAGTTCAATATTTTTAATTTATTACATAACGGTAAATTACCGATTCAAAGCAACATTTTGCCTTACAGAAATGATTTAAATCAATTTTCATAAAGCAGTCAAAACCGCTTTTGATTAACAAGACCATGGAAAACCCAATTTTCTACTATCCGTAACCTTAAATACCTCTTAAAAGCCAAAAAAAATGCATCTTCTGCGCCTTTATCGATCTGTTATTCGTGAAATGTTCGACAGAACGGCCTAGCGACAAAGACAATCGTGTCCTCCAAGAAATATAATTCGGGTTAATTAATTTTTTGCCGCCATTTCCGGAAGAGACATTCAGCTCATGTAAATTAGATTTCCGACGGAAAGCGGCAGGTATCCGACTGTTTGGCAACTAATTGCCGGGGGGGGGCAGGTCTCTTTGAGTGATAGGCGACGAACGACCTCGGAAATCTCGCAGAAGGTGGAGGCAACGAATCAGAAAAGGGTCTCTGCGTCTACTCCTTTAATGAAACGACGCGTTCGTGGAATTTGAATTGACGAGATTTAGCAAGTTGATGATGAAGTTGAAATACAAATGTATAGCGTTATCGTTAGATAGCAAATTTTTGAGAAAAATTGTGTTAATTCTTCTATGCCGTTAGAAACATGAACTTCAAAGGTATCGAAAAATATTATTAAGAAAATGTATTACTGAATATCACCTAATTAGATTCATTGGAAAGTTCTGTGATACTTTTTGAAAAAAAACACCCTTCAATATTGGATATATTTTCGATAGTTTACAACAATTAAGAAAGTTTAAAGTACTTAATGCTAGATTAAATATAATTGTAAACGGATATGTGAACATGTCGCCCAATTTTTGAGTAAGAAACTCGGTACTAGATCGTCTCCGTTCATAGTCTTGTTCATTAGTTTCTTTGAGGATGTACTAATAACTAGGACAGGGCGATACCGACGTTTTCAGATCGGGTATCGATACCAATCGAGGTATAGATACTTAACGTTGTATCGGGTCTGTGCACGGTACTGATTCTGAGTACTGGAATCGGTAAAGTATCGATAAGATATAGATGCTTTGGAATCGATACCTTGAATCGAGACCTTGGAATCGATACCCTGATTCGATACCTAGGAATCAATATTCATAACCCGTTTTCTAGGTATCGATTGTTTGATATCGGTTTCAAGAGATATCAAATTAATTTATCGATTCTACCATATCTATGGTATGAAATTTACAATATTGTGATATTTTGTTTTTTTTTGTAATAATTATAGTCGAAAAACTCCAACAATTTATCATTTGATATATTTAATAAACGGCTAAGAAATTATTTAAACTTATATATATGTACGTATAATGCATAAATATACAAAAAGTTTTGTTTAAGTATGACAATACGTTAAGCACGTATAAAGCGTTTGTTCAATATGAAACAAACATGTAAATAATTTACACATCTGTAACTATGCATATGGACAATACACCTCGTATTTTCAGCATTTACTTCTGCTTAATACATATGTTTCTGCCATATAGGCGTCCTCAGTTAAGCTGGTGAAGCAATGTATACAAATTAATACAAACCTGTTATAAACAACTGGTTTGTATCTGTATTTAAATTTACTGAAATAGCCCGCATAGATCAAGCAAGTTCCGTCCTATAAGAAGACAACTATTTAATAATTGACATCTTACGGGCGAAAGATACTTTGTCTTTTTGTATATTTACCGCCATCTGGCTGGTTGTTAATGGACTACATCTACATACGTATTTTATCGTTTCCCGTAGCAGCATAGCTGTTCGAACGATAGGTAGCCCTCCAGACAAAGTATCTTTCGCCCGTAAGATGTCAATTATTAAATAGTTGTCTTCTTATAGGACGGAACTTGCTTGATCTATGTGGGCTATTTCAGTAAATTTAAATACAGATACAAACCAGTTGTTTATAACAGGTTTGTATTAATTTGTATACATTGCTTCACCAGCTTAACTGAGGACGCCTATATGGCAGAAACATATGTATTAAGCAGAAGTAAATGCTGAAAATACGAGGTGTATTGTCCATGTGCATAGTTACAGATATGTAAATTATTTACATGTTTGTTTCATATTGTAATGCATAAATACTTAAAAATTCTTTACTTAAAAAGTTATTGCATCCTTTATATACATTTAAAAATGCGCAAAGATAATATATACAGGTATGCGTGCTATTACCAAATTATACAAAAAGCCTAAAATATTCTATTTCAAAATAGAAACAACCCAAGCACATTTTATACCTACAATAGCTTTATAAGAATTCTTGACACCATTACATTATTGATCTCCATTTGTATGAATCAATAAATTAAACTTGCAACACAAATGCAATAAATAAAAAGACGCTATTAAATAAGGAAATACCAATACAACAAATACCAAACAATAAATAGCAAAGGTAAGAGGATTGTAAAAGTCTAACCGATTCCAAAATAAAGCCATACCGACATACTCTCTAGTATCGATGGTTTAGGTATAGATAGAACGTATAGACTCCTTGCTTGGAGTCTATACCTTGGAATGAATACTTCGGTATACATTGAGATCGATTCCAATCATTTCTATAGATAGCATCGATTTCTTGGTATCGATATCTTAGCATCGGTTCGTTGGTATCGGTTCCTTGGTATCGACATTCTGGTATTCGTTTCTGGGTATCGATATCCAAGTATTGATTCCTAGATATCGATACCTTAGTGAAACCCTCGTTATCTGAGGTATCGGGGAATCGATACCAGTTATAGTATCGGGTATTGGACGATGTATCGACACTTCGCTCAGCCCTACTAATAACAGTAGTTTCAATAAAATCAGTTTGAATGTTGGCATCAGGCTGAACCAATGCAGATTTAAAATAATTGGTGAAAGCATTCTGGGCAATCTGCTTGGGAACATTTAAAGTTCGATAAGCTTCGTACTTTTCCAATGATTGTTACAGAATAACTTTTTTAAATTTATGTATACTGTTGTTAGTTTGTAACTTACTCTAGTACGTACTTGAAGCCACTGTGTTGGCGAAATATTGTCGTTTTACGACCCGATATTAATAAAGTGAAGATTTAACTATTAGTTTTATTTTTATTTTAAATTATAAAGCTTCATCATGTAAAAGCCGAATGAATCCAATTAGTTATAAAAAACGTTTTTCAATTTGTTTCCTTCTTTTTCTCTTACTGCTTTTAGAAATTAAAACTGTTCTGTCCTCGATTTCCCCACATTTTAGAAATTCTTTCAAACAATCAAGATTTTATTTCCTATTGCCACGTGTAATAGCAAAAGTAAATATCGCAAAACTAGCTTTCGAGAATTTAAGGTACAATGTCGAAACACTGCATTGATCCAAAGACTTAACTTTCTGGAAGGGTGTTGCTGGTAAGGGTATAATTCGACTAAGCTCAGTGAAGATGGCGAGGGTCTTATCTAAACGTTACTGAGTGACTGACTAAATAGTAGTTATAAAGGGCGCCACCGTGAATTATTGCTGAATGGTAAAAGAAGATCTCCGTCGCACGGACGACGTATAGCTATAACGCACCCACAAAGTGCAGGAGCAAAGAAACACGAGGTAACTACAGCTGCAAATCAAAACTCACACTAATACATAATATTACAACAGTATTGTCAATGTTTTGTATCCCCTCCAAAATTATTTATAAAGTCCACCTACATAAATCTACAAATGGCACTGTATATATCTGACAAGAATTAAATTAATAATTTTGTAATCTTTTACATGCCTGAAAGGCGAGTGGTGAAGGTCAGATATCTCCTCGTTTGTACAATCAAAAATATACAGAAACAAATAATTAATTGCAAAACATATACAAATGAAAAATTAACTAAAAAATTGTTATAAACAAAATTGAATTAGAAATGATAGAATTATATGTTAAAAACCTGAAGTAAAAAGTATAATATGCAATATTGACTACAAATCGTTAAAATCAATGATTATTTATCAATTGTGAAGGTTGTAATATACCATATTATTTTTAAAGCGTTAAGATTATTTATCAAATAGCAAAGAAAATAAACTGCAGGCTGCAAACAGGAAAAGAAAGATGGCAACCGAAGTTAAATGTGCGCCCAAAATTTGAAATAACAATTGGCGATGAACTTAATGAAATGCAACTCACTGGCACAGTAACGTTTAAAACTTATTCTTGAAGGGATGAGTCCGGTTTCAAGTCTTAGCATACAGCAATTCTCCGGTCAAGACTACGACTTCATTGGCGATTCCCTTGCTGCGTAATTCCGGTAGAAATTTTAATCTGTGCACATCTAGGCGGACATCAAACTTATTCTAGCTCCAGACTGGTTCCAAAGTAGATGGAATCGTGATCATACCGAATTCGGTGTGTCGAATAAAACCAACCAAAAGTTGTTGCCAAAACGACTCGGCATTAGATTTAAGGTGCGTATCCACCAAAAAGGTATTATATTCGTAACTAAACACAATACACTATATAAATGATCAAAATAGCCTTAAGAGAAGAGAAATCTGGTATAACAACGGCCTCTTCGAAATCTCAAACGGAAGTGAGTGAACTCAAGCGATCGCTAACTCTTCCACCCCAGACATAAAAAATCCCAACACGCAAGCTCACCACGCTAAGCGTATACACGTCTCTCACTGGTCAAATATGAACGTAATTTACAGAAATACCGTGTATACGAAGGTAGTTAATAAAATAACTTAACACTATTACATCGTTATTATGCTAATTTTTAGAATGCGATGACTTTTATGAATTACTCAATATTTTGTCATTTACACACATTGTCTCTTTCAAAAGTAGTTACCTTACTCTTTATAGCAGTGCTGGAACTAATACTTGAATCGTCTCGGCTCGTCAGTTACACCCCTTGTAATGTTCTCCAATGTCCCAGAACGGTGAATTTTGAGGTACATTTTCAATCTTGGAAAAGTTTTCAAGGACTTGGGTCTAATAACTAAGGAAATAACAGAGCTACAGGGATATTTTTACCCAACGAAAAGTCATTAATTGAAATCCTTGTGATGCTAGACGTATTGTCGGGGTCTCGCATAAGAGACTCTTTTTAGTTTTTCAAGAATTTATTGGTGAAAATACTGGATTATACTTTGGCACTGAGACACAAATTTGTTATGGGCGATCCCCTGGCTCTCAAAAAAGCAAATCAGTATACTCTTGACCTTCGATTTGCTTCTTCCGAGTTTTTTTGCGGTGATGAGGTCGACGTTTACCATTCTTGGCTCTGATGCTTAGTTTCCTACTAGTATTCAAAATTCCAAACTCGTCACTGGTAATGATACGTTTCAGAAAGTGAACGTCATTTTCAATCTGTTCCAAAAAGTCAAGATATGTTTCTCTTCTGTTCTTTTCAATATGCCAAAAGTTTTTCACAATCATTTTCGCGCAGATTTTCCTCATGAACTATTCATTGGTTAAAATCTGATGAACGGTTGTGTGACAAAAATTCAATTCTACCAACGATAAAAACGCGCAACATTCAGTATTTTGTGGATATTGTTACACTCTAAATGCGTTTTTCTTAATGCATCATTTTTCAAAAATTAGCACAATTTGTTATATTTAAAATAATAAAAAGCGATTTCCCCTCAGTATTGCGTTTCTGTATTTATTACGGCACCTTTCAGATATGTTTATTGTCAACTCATTACTTGGTATTCTCCAAGTAATGCTATTCGTGGAAAACCCATTGTGAGATCTCGAAGGTAAGGGATGAAGGCGTCCAGAACATCCATTAGCGAATCGTCACCAGTCAAAGGCACTACGCCATTTGTGTAATTCGACTAGTGTGTTACGTACGCCCTGTACTAACATGATTTAACGTAACCTCGACAAAATAATAAAAGTTGTAGTTTATTGTGTTTCTGAAATTTACGATTTAGGTGCATCCCACTCCTTTTGTTACAATCTCTGGTTTGAGGATTTTAAAGACGAGCCGCCATCATTACACCCCTGGCAGACGCAGCTAACGCTCGGCCTAGTCCAACTGGTACATCAATTTTAACTACTTTTATTCGCTTTGAGATGCACAGTTTGTTCATAAACATGCATTTTTGCTTGCTATTACCCTTTTCCTTAATTACTCAACACATACTTAATAATCGTTACGTCACTTTAACTAAGGCCTCATTTGAACTTTAATTTTACTTAATTTTATTTAATATATTTTTAAATCATTATACACACTTCTTAAAATTCAGTGATTCTTTTATTTAACACTTTTGAGGCAACGCATTCTTACCTCTTTTGTATGAGTAAAATTTATTATACTAAAATCAGGAGTTTTATTCTGGTTTAATAACATCATGTATGTGTGTGTAACACAAAAAGGTAGTGGCACTTCTGAGAAAATTTACCTTCGAGCAATCGGCAACCTACGACCTTGAGAAAAGCTGGCCGGGCACATCAGTAGTTTAGTATAAACACAAAGTAGGTAGGATATTTTGCTAATAAATTTTATTGTCGTAATATATTCGTGATATTGAGAAAATTTTACTGTTGAAATTAATAACTGAATTTCCATATAAAGTGTGGTCACTTGCACACCACTTAAATATTTTGATCATTTTATTTTATTCTTCCAATGCCAACAATATTTTCAGCCCCTCTTACAATTGAAGGTCTGCTACTGCGAAGTTCATCTTCAATTGCCCTCGACCTGAAAATTTGGGCCCACTGTTTCCGTAGTTCTGTTGAAATTTTGCAAAAGTGTCCGTAGCAGTCTCAAATAAAACCTGATAGTGCAGCGTTGCTCAAAATTGTCATCCATGTTCAGAACTCACTACAAAAATGCAGCTCACGAAAATAATTGCTACGAACAACCAATTAACTCTACTCAAACTCCTACACTAGATTTTGGCTTGCCTCCTCGTCAAAAGGTAACTCAATCGTGTTACCAGATTGAATGCTATCCTACCAGTCTCAATATTATATTTACACTCCTCGTATACGATCTTTACATGTTTAATTATTTAGCTCTCAAATTCCAACTTTTTCTTTTCCTCTTTTCCTTAAAAGCCGCATTTCAACAGATTGTATTCTTTGATTACATCGTTCGCTCATTTTTTATTTTGTAGAATTTTTCGTCCTTTGTTATTTCCTTACTTAATGTGCCCAACAAATAAAATGAGAAAACTCCACGCTGTGAAAAGAATATAATTGAAGTGTACGAAAATTACTACGACGGATAAAATAAACGATGTTATGAAAGAAAGAATGCGTGTAAGTTCAACAGTTTATGAACTAATAAAATGAAAGCGCATATGGCGCTGAAATGAAAATGGATCACCACAAAAAGTATGAACTTGGAAACTGCCGTCTATAGACATTGACTTGGAATAGAATGAAAGAAAAGTTTCGAAAGGGAGCAATATTAAATTTAGTAGCACGAGCGAAATAATCTATACAATCTAAATCATTGAAAGAAAAATACAACGTATGAAAAATGAAAAGAAGCAATTATATAAAATATGAATCCAAAGAAGTCTGAGTTAATTACGACGCGAATGCCAAAATTAAAAACCCGCCGAAAATGTATTATGTGCCGCCTATGAATTCAGAATGTCTTATCTATTGGACTTACACAGATACACATACGCTACAGGGTATGCGTGTATGTGTTACATACGTAATAGCTGTCGATGTTATGATAACATTGTTTAAATAGCTTCGTATACTAAGGGTTCGATAACCTCGTACGAAAAGTCAGTTGTTTAAAATTTATACTTTTACTTTGTTTATTAAAAGAAGACGTAATATGTGTGATCTACGAGGCATTTCACGTCCAATTTGGTAACAATCTACTTTTAATCGAACACGTAAATGTAAATCATAGGGAACGTACACATGTACGCATGTAACGATCGACAACTGATTGAATCGGGGGCACAATTGTTTCGATATTTAAAGCTGACCGACTATAACATAAAAAGTAGTGCGTAAAGCAGGTGCACTAGAAGTGCCTAAAGAACGTTTCTCGTCTAAAATGCTCCTACGATCACATTTGTACTCGGCAGCCAATGTTTTATCGTTATAAATGAAGGGAGGCTTCACCACATACAGAGTCTCTCTCATTTTCTTTTCCCTTTTTAAATGAAGGAATTTTATGACTGCGCGCTACTCATATATGTCGAGGCCATCTAACGGATGGCGAATTTTTTCTATAATTGGTTTGTTGGTAGGGCCGGAAACATTTTAAATATCCCTCGTATCTAACATATATAAATATAACAAATTTCGTTTTATGACAGAACAATCACTAAATAATTTTTAATATTGCTTAGACTTTTGGCATTGTAGTTGGTATTTTATGGACAAAAATTTGATATTTTTCCATATGTTCGAAACCTTCCTGCATGCATTATACGTAGGAGGGTAGCACCGATTATTTCTGCAAACTAATAAAACAAAATGTTGTAGTCAAAAATTATTTTTATTATTGTTTTTCAAAATATTCGCCCTTAAACTCAATGCATTTAGACATTCGATAAAACCAGTTATCATAGCATAAATTCTACTATTCTTGAGTTACTTCAGATATAAGGTTTTTGAAGCTCTCCACTGCATCTTCTGGGCTTGAAAATCGTACACCACGCATTTTATCCGTTAGTCTTGGAAATAGAAAAAAGTCTGAAGGTGCCAGGTCAGGACTATATGGCGGATAATCTAGTAATTTTAATGCGGAAGCTTTCAAAAATTCGTTTCTTTGACGCGCAGTGACTTGAAACATTGTCGTGATGAAGGACGATCTCCGATCTAGGGCGTCGTAAACGAGCCTTTTAAAGAACATCTGACAGATATACTGTCGTGTACCATTCTGCGGTAACCGTACGTTTATTTTCAAGTACAACTTTTGTGATAGATTCCTGATTTTGAGAAGAAACGGGCTACCATTTTCTTTCCAACACTTCGAGATTTTTTCACTTTGACTGGATTAAGTTCTGTTGGAAATACCCATTGAGCCGACTGTCGTTTTGATTCCAGATGATATAAACTGCTTTAGAGCTATCTCCATTATATTTCTTAAGCGTTTTTTTGCACCATTCCACTCGGTATTGTGTTTGTTCCTGTGTTAAATTATGAGGTATCCAACGACAACAGACTTTCCTCACATCCAAATTATTATGTAAGATCTTGTTTATTGCAGTCATGCCAATACCCAAGGTGCTCCTAATAATCCTATACGTGACTCGATTGTCGTCTTGAATCATTCTTCGTACGGCGTTTACATTTGCTTCAGTAACGGCTGAGATTGGCTTTCCTTCGCGAAAATCGTCACTAAGGTGAAACCCTTTTAAATTGAAATTAGTTATATTAGTTGTAAACACTCCTCTGGGAAGAAGCTTGATCACCAAATGCATAACGAAGACTTTAAACACTTTGTTTTGAAGTTAAAGAACTTTTAAAATCATAGTAAATCATAGCTCTAAAATATTCTCTCGTGAAATGCATTTTTACTGCAGACCACTCGGTTTGAAATTAGCTTGCAAACCAACTATTGCAGTTAATCAAAACCAAATTCGAACTGTCAAAATAGAAAACAATAAACATTTGTTTTATAGCATGTTTGATTCCTTTGATTTAATAGAAATATTAGTTTGGGTACTACCCTCCTATACGTGCTTGGTCTACCTAAATGTCCAATATGCCTTCCTTAACAACGATCGGAACTGGTTGTTCTATAATTGTTGTAAGCACTAAATAGAAACGCCCTCCCTCACCATCATTCTGCACACAAACGTGGTGTCATAAACTCTCTAGCGAGCATTCTCTATATTCGAACCTAATTCCTCATCCAAAGAAGTCAGCCTTGTTACTAATACCATAATCAACAACAATCATTCCAAGCACGATATCCGACGCATCATAAGCCAATATCTTGTCTTGGCTTATGATCTTGTGGTTTCTGATGCGTTCTGTCCCGCTTCTCAACACACTTCTGTCATTTCTAAAGCTTATTTACCTTATACTGGGGTACGTTTAATTTAAACAGGACTGTTTTTTTTTAATTCCACACAGGTCGCTGACCCGGGATGGGTTGATTTTCAGTTAACGTGGGAGTTTAGGGAGGGGATAGCAACGATTCGAATTCTCTCAGGTCACCTAAGTACTATAGAAACCATGAGCGAGCAACAAGTGCATGTTTCTGTGGCGCAACGGCTAATTATCAAGTTTTTGGCCAAGGAGGCTGTGAAACCTACGGAACTTTTGCTGAGATTACAAGCATAGTTCTGCAACAAGACCTTGTTACGAACCCGTGTCTTTGCATGACACAAGAAATTTTCTGAAAGGCGTGAAAACGTTGAGAACCAGGCCACAATCGCCGCCCGAGGACAAGCGCGACCGAAGCCAATATCGTAGAGGACGACAGGCGCATAACGCTCTGGAATATTGCCGAGGAAGTTTACCATTAGTTACCTGAGTGCTCAGCATATCGTGCTCAGCACTGGACTTGGGATTCCACAATGTGTCTGCAAGATGGGTTCTGCGGCTGCTGTCGAATGAACAGAAACTGCATCGACTAGAGGTTTGTCAGCGTCTGTTGAGTCGATTCCGACAAGAGGGCGAGGCGTTTTTGAATCGAATCGTAACGAGCGACGAAACCTAGGTGCATTATTACACTCCCGAATCAAATCAGGCGAGTATGGCGTGGAGAAAGAGCGGAGAAAGGGTTTCGGTGAAAGCGAAGACTAGGTTGTTAGCTGGAAAAGTTTTGGCAACTGTCTCTTTTGATTGGCCTGGTGCTGTTCAGGCGGATTTTCTCTTTGATCAACGCACAATTAATGCGAATTATTGCGAGCTTCTGGATGCCTCAAAGCTGTCCTAAAAGCGACTAAAAAGGAAGACGAAATCTGTCGAATATGTGATTCTGCTTGACAATTCCAGGCCTCATTCAGCAAACGTCCCAAGGCAAAAATTAGACGACCTGGGCTGGGAAGTATTGGAGCATCCTCCCTGCAGTCCAGACTTGTCGCCTTGTGATTTTCATCTCTTTGGACTCTTGAAAGAAGCACTTGGAAGTCGGCGTTTTAACAATAACGAAGCAGTTGAGGAGTTTTTGCTCCAATGGCTACGTGCGCAAGCGAAAACTTTCTACGACGAACGAATTAAAAAACTCCCAATCCGCTGGGAAATGTGCGTTGCCAGGGCGGGAGATTATGTGGAAAAATAATATGTTTTTGTAAATAATGTAGAATAAAGCTCTGGCTTGCAAAAATCAGTCCCGTTTAAGTTTGATATACCATCGTCCCAAATTCCTTCTCAAACATAAGGTCAAAACCATGTTTAAACTTCACTCCACTTTATCGACTCTCTTTACTGTTAAGGAACGCAACCATCTAGAAACCTCTTACAGGAGTCTATGCTCGTGTAGCAGAATATACGCCGGTGAGACAAAGCGTGAGCTAAACATTCATGTTGCTGAACACGAGCGTTATATTAGAGCGCTGCGCATAACCGAATCTGACCTTGCTGAATGTAGGTTGCAAACTAGACACCAAATTCAATTTCAATCAGCCCAGATTCTATCCTGCAACCCATATTTCCTTAACCGCAAATACATATAAATGTATCAGAATAATTGAAACATACATGAGTAGGTAAACCCCACCAGTTTTGTATAATACAAAGGTATTTTTAATAATAGAAAATATTATTAAAAATCTGGTGTGAAGAACACAAATACAGGTTCACTATTAATATTTTTAATGAATTTACTTCTACGCCCGGTCTGGATAATTTCGGTGATGTGGTGATGTGGTTCTTTTTTGTGAATGTGTCTGAGAATATCCTTTCTCCAGCAGGGGCGTACCGACGAGCCTGTAGAAAGGCGAAATACGTATCTACGTCTCTGGGGAGGGATATGTTCGGACACGTTCACAAAAAATATTAATAGTGAACCTGTATTTGTGTTCTTCACACCAGATTTTTAATAATATTTTATATTATTAAAAATACCTTTGTATTATACATATAAATGCTAAAGGATCCCAATAATATCAACCGTGATAATGGATATGCTCTTCACAATGCCTTCCCTTCTTTCTCAACAACTCAACCATAACATTGACGTTCCAGTGTCCCTGCTTCAAAGTATCAGACTATCAATAGTAGCAGTTTTGAAGATGTTCCTTGCAACAGTGGACGAAACGTCGACTAAGATCGCGATCCCAGCCCAGAATCTCAGAATCAAGCACTAAATAGGAACAATTATAATTATAGAGACTAATTTTGAATTTGTTTTTCCTTTAGGAGATCTAATTCTGAGTTAAATTAAAATAATCCTCGTATTTGATTGTCTGTAATCTTCTGTGATTTATCAGAATTCATTTATTAACTCAATGAAAAAGTAATCGTTAAGGAGAATGAAATTTCCTTTTGAATTTCGACCAAATTTTGTCTCGATATAGATACCCGATTAGGAATATCCAGTTGCCGAAGGCAGTCCCGAAGTCGACAAACTGATTACGCCAGTGAACATTAGGAATTGGCGGTTCTTCCTCTTTTCCTTTTTCACTCATTTTCCATAGCGGGCCGGTGCTAAATTTAATAAGTTTACTCGGAAAGCAATATAGCGGAGTTTTAGGCGGAAACTTCTTTTCACTCGGAAAGCTCTTTCGATCTGTTTCGGTCCCGGCCTATTTTCTGGTGACAAACACGACTCGTCGGGTGCGTAACCTTAACTAAGAATTGGCACAGTCATTTCGGCAGGAAAACGATTTTTTTTACCGAACAGGAGAGAAACAGGGGTGGGAAAGTTGGGAAAGTGGGAAAGCAAAAGAGAACCGTGGTCGAAGATTGATTTGGATCCAATGTTGATTGATTAAGCGGGTTCGTTTTTCGAGATGGCAAAACGTTACGCAATTGTACGCGTGAAACGGACAGATTCATAAATTATCGGGATTCGGGTTACATGAATTGATGAAACTCCTTTTTCTGACTTATTAATTAGTTGCGGTTACCGGAAATAATACCGGAAATATGTGATTAATTGCGTTGGAACTGTTAAAAATGACAACGGGTTTTTTATTGTTACGGAATTCATTGTTATTGCGGAACTTTTAATTTTGTCCTTTGATTACGCATTCCTTTTCGGAGATTTGACAAAACGTTATTATGTGAAGCCATACATTGTATAATGTTTTTAAAGTTCGAATGATTTAGAATTTAGGAAATTCTTTGTTAAAGAACGTTGGTTATTGTTAACATACGCTGGTTGGTGGTGTTAAGCCACACGTTTAAGCGCCAAATTGTTAAGAGATGGACACTGGCGAATTGTGCTGATTTTGCTCCAGGCCAGCTGTATAGTCTTGACAATAATGAAAATGATTTACAATAACGTAACGATGGGCATCAAGGATCTAGGACGTGTAGTATGCGGAAAATCTGTATTAAAAAAAGGAGACAACATCGTCGTCTTTAAAGGTTTTATTTAATAAGTAAATGAAAGATGTCAAAGCTTTGAGATAATTCAAATTAATACAAGCGCTAAATATTTATTTACAGGCTAAAATAAATTAACTACTTAATAAATGTAATTAAAATATCATATACAGGGTCCTTGAAAGAGACAACGTATAAAAAATGAAAAGATGTAATTATATAGAATATAATCTAAAAGATTGTGAAACAATTACGACGCGAACCCCAAAATTAAAAACCCTCTGAAAATTGTATCATGTTCCGCCTAGGAAAGCAAAATATCCAGAATGTGTATAAATAAGAAATACCTCTACTAAGGTTACATACACACATATGCTACAGCATATGTTGACATACGTAACAGCTGTCGATGTTATAAAAACTATTGTCGATGTTATAAAAACTATTATATTGTTGTATGCTAAAGTCAATAATAAAATAACGAAATATATATATAATAATAAAAATTGAGATGTGTGTTCTACATTTCACGTTTTTTTTTAAACTAAATCAGCTTGATTCTATGTGTATTACGTGAATGTTTTTTTTGTTATAAGAAGCAACAAATATAAAATATTAGCAGATGTCTCCTGCTATTGAATTTACACACAAACACACGCTGAAATGTTTATGTTTATAAAAACTCTAGAAGATAACATTATCTAGACAAACTTTGTACGCTAAAGGTTCGATAACCTGATAAAAAATCTGCTGTTAAAAGAAAAGAAGTATTAAAATAAGATATAAGGGGGCATTTCACGTCCAATTTGGTAATAATCTACTTTTAATCGAAGACATCAATATATACACATGTAATGACAGACAACTGACTGAATTGGAAACGATACTTAAAATTGACGGACAATAACAAAACTACTTTTTTGTTATTGTCTGTATAGTATCGTCTTCGGTAGTCTTTATGATATAGTCGGTTGTACAGTGGCGTGACAAATATATTTTAAATATCTCAAATTTATATTCTATATAATTACATCTTTCCATTTTTCAACACTGTATCGTTCTTTCAAGGACATCCTGTATATTAAACAATACAAAATACTCTGATTTTAACGCAACGCTGGACCTCGTGGTTTAATATGCGTACTTAAACGAGCTCCTGTGGTTGGCGTGTTTATGGTGAAGTCTGCACTCGAAAAGACTTTTTCTCAAAATGGATCAGTAGAATGTAGGGGTAATTTTTATGATCGAGTCAGAGATAATCAATCATATTGCAAATAAGTGATACAACTAAATTGAAATCTAATTAAAGACGCGAGGTAAAGAGTTGTGAAGACAATTAAATTAATAGCAGAAAAATATCTCTTGTAATAGATACTTTAAAATGATATATCACACGATATGATTAAGCTAATCTTTAAAACCTTTAAAAGTAGAAAATCTAATTTAATAATAAGTAAAATTACTAATTAGGACTAATTAGGATATAATTAGAAATGTATGTAACTAATAACTAAATTAAAATGTGCACTATAAATCCGAAAAACAAGTTAACGTGGGGGAATAGGGACGTGGTTTAAAATCAGTCCGATACGAAAGAAAGACTTTCTCTTGAAAATATGAATAAAATGCCACAAAATGTCCTACGAATCTTTTAATATTCTTAAATTTGATTTACTTCTGAATAAAACAATTTAAAACGGGATTTAAAAAATTCTCAATGTATGCGAAGCGGAATACCATATTGTAGAATATTTTCAAAATATCTGTGGCAGTGGAAAACGTTAAAATGTCGAGTATGCTAATGACACCACACTCTTTTTAATAATAAAGAACTGGAACTGGTGGGATAATTGCGGGAGAAGGAGTGTTTGTCATAAGTTAAAGCATATTTCACCAAAATCAATTTATCTCAAAATTAATACTGGTAGCCGTAACTTTGTGGTAATTCATTTTGAAAATAATAAAATAAAATAAAACAATAACTTTGTTATATATACTCGTACCACTTTATTCACATATAATCGTGACCGCGGTTTCCACATACAATGTCATTATCAAACTGCAAAAAACTGGATTTAAAATTAAACAAATTAGATCAGAGCTTAAAATTTGATATATATCGTAAACCTACTTTCACTGATTGCATTATTCCCAAAGATTCACTACACCCTAAGACACACAAACATTCATTTTTTAATTCTATGATACATAGAGCATTAAATATTCCTTTGTCTAATGAATCTTTTGTTCGTGAAATCAATACTATAAAACAAATAGCGGTAAACAATAGTTATAAAAGTAGCGTAATTGACAGTATACTAAAGAAAAAACAGTTACAAGTGGCCCTTAGTTTAGTATATCCTAAAAATAGTGCTAATTTGAAACAATTTGTCTCGTTAACTTACTTCGGTAAAATAAGCGAGCAAATTGGAAATATAATTTCAAAAAATAATAGTAATGTTAGTATAGCTTACAAACTATATGTAAAAACAAGTAATTTCATTTTTAACGCAAAACCTAAAACAGATACTAATAATAAATCAGGAGTGTACAAATTATATTGCAATGATTGTAAAAGTGTATATATAGGTCAGACTGGTCGAAGTTTTATTATACGGGTAAAAGAACACATGAGGTCATATAAACTAAAGAAGACAGATTCAACATTCGCAAACCATCTTATTACAGAAAGGCGTACATTTGGTCACCGTAAAATATTGCATTTGGCCGAGAAAGGTCATAAATTAAATATTTTAGAGGCCCTAGAAATTTTTAAAAGCCGAAACAACACAATAGATATCATTTTAAACGAACAGTTGGGTCTTATATATACACCTCTTTTCCAATGTTGTTTATAATAGTTAAGTATATAGTAGAAATTTTAAATAACATCATAAACCACCCCCATATATTTTTGTGTCATTTATAAGTTCTATGTAGGCCTGTAACTTTTGCAGTTTGATAATGACATTGTATGTCGAAACCGCGGTCACGATTATATGTGAATAAAGTGGTATATATAACAAAGTTATTGTTTTATTTTATTTTATTATTTTCAATTTATCTCTTAATATAGAATAAACAGTACTTTTCTTTTACCCTAAAACCTTTAACAGACTACGGCATTGTCACGCCATTAAGCGTTAGATTCGGACAAGTAGAATGAAACAAAATCAATTTTTAAAATGAATTTTAAAAATTTTTTAAATATGTGAACATAAAATAATCAATAGGTGTTAAATCACACGATCTTGCGGCCATCAGAACACAGATCAAGATGGAGAGAAGACTAGGGCTAGCATCTAAACACCAGGAGTAATTAGACAAGACAATATTCTAATATTCTCAACCCATTTCTATTCAACCCCATAATGGATAAAATAATAGCAGAAGTGACATTTTTAAGTTTGGAATACAGGATGAATAATAAGGCAATCAGCATGTATGTTATGCTGACGATGCAGTGATACTTGCAAAAAATAAGAACGGCCTGCAGAGACCGCTATTTATATTCCACCAAATCAGCCAGCAACTCAATATGGACATATCCATCGAAAAAACGAAAAGCACGACCAACGCAAGGGAACCACTCAGATTCAAGCTGGTAATAGAGAACAAACCGGTAGCGTAAGTTATGCAATTTAAATACCTCGGCATAGACTTTTCTAGTGCTCATGACCGGGCAAACGACTTAAGGAACCAGATTAACAAATCAGCTATAATATCGGACTGCCTAAGGGAAACTGTATGGACCAACCCTTATATGCGCAGGGAGAGTAAGATTAAAATGCAAAAGTGTCAGTACTAAAAAGGATAGTCGGGAAAACAAGAAGAGATCGCGTAAGAAATATTGACGTCAGAAAGCATGTCATGTACAAGATACAGTAAAATGGGGAGGGCGGAGGTGAAGAGAGTGGTATAACCACATAAAAAGGATGACAGACGACAGACTACCACGCGTCGTATTAGAAGGTAGACCAGCAGGCAGACGTCCACCTGGAAGACCCCATCTCTTTGGTGGTCTTCCAGGTGGACGGTGGACGGTGTCCAGAGACAATAGACAATCCACATCTCCGGAGATCTTACAGAGGCAGGCTCGAAAGTAACAGATCAACTAGATCTTAAATAAGTAGTAGAAGAAGAAGCTTTGTTTATAATTATTCAATGATATTATTGCGATGGTATTTTTAGTTAGTATTTTCGGCATAAAATATTTTACCAATGATTATTCTTCTTCATAACTATCCATACCTCAATTTTTAAAGGATGTAAAAGCAGTTTCGCGAAAATAATGAGTATTCTCAGTGCTTCATAAGCTCATCTTTTAATAATTGACAAATTCATTGAGATGCAAGAATGCTTCATCAGTAAAAATATTTTACTCAAAACTTCGTTATTATTATTAAAATTATTTTAAACCAACAGCAATATATAATTCTCTTTACATAATCTGGAGGAGACAGTTCATGGTATATTTTCAATTTGCAAAGTTGGATTTGAAGGTCCTTTTTGAGAAATGTATTTGTCGATCCTATGCTTAAATTTAAATTTTTTGAGATAGCCGTCGTACAGAAGAAGTTAGAGCTAGTTACATAATATTTTCGTTTCTACGACGAGTTCGTCCTGTTCTTGGTTCGTAATTCACAGAACCTGTTTCTTTAATTTAATTTAATTTAATAATAATTTAATTTAACGCATACTATTCTTAAAACTTCAGGGGAAAAGCTGCTATTATAGGTCTTTCACTTTAACAGATGAGTCACGTGATAAACAGTTACTTCGGGCCAAGTAACACTTAAATTACAATAATAATAATAATCCTAGTAATTTTCTCGATTCAGTGAATATATTATGTTGCGAGGACTAGACATGGTTGCCAGCTTGAATTCTGTCAAATGTCATTAGAATTTTATTAGTTGTTTACAACGAGTTTATAAGTTCCGATTTAATTGTATTTATACATCGATATTATATGTAAGATCAGCCGTTTTTACAAGAAACCGTAAGTAAACAAGCGAAAGAAATGATTAAATCGGGTATTTCGAAAAACAACGCGATAATAATGGACCACCACTCCCTCTGCTCTTCTACAAGTAATATTTTGTATTATTTATATTATAAACGTTTTAACACTAATATCTGTTTATTACAGAGAATAGCAAGTGCTATTAAAAATAAAAGTCCAACATCATCTTCTAATAAAATTGATGTTCAAACATGGCTGATCAATAATAATAGTGGTTGTGACAGAACTGCATTAAAAATACAATTATTGGATCTGGTTGAACGGTTAGTACATATATGTTTAATCTACAAAACGAATCTATGTCGTTCCAACAGAATGGGGCCCCATCACATTTTGCGCGTGATGTTCGTTACTATCTGGACGTAGTATTTCATGCACGCTGGATTGGACGCAAAGGAGCAATCGAATGGCCAGCCTGTTCCCCAGAATTATCGCACTTGATTTCATCTTCTGCGGTCTCTTGAAATGTCAAGTGTATAAAAATAGACCAAATAATCTAGAAGAATAACTGAAGAAAGCAACAGTATCAGACCGCAAGTTTTACATCATTCAATAAGACATTCTGTTGACAGATTATATCACTGCCAAGTGGGTAAGGAGCATAATTTCAACATTTATTGTAGTCTGTAAGTCTATTTATTAATACTTTTTTATTTCACGTTAACTAATTTTTTTAAATTTTTTCTGTTAGTTTCTTTAGGACAAAGAAAACATTTCTGAATGTAGTGTTTAATTCTCTTTCCGAAATTGCAACAATATACAGGGTGTTATGTATTTTGATTTTGTTGCTATTTTTTTTGTATTTATAGTAAAATAAATTAAAGCATATTAATAAGAGTTAATCTGCAAATTTGTTGCATTTTTCGCGAAGTAATGTAAATGTAAATATGCTTTCTACATATTACGACGCTAATTTATTCTCATTTTTTTTTACTCAGGGCGAATTTTTTCTTAAAAAAATCGAATAAATTAGCGCCTTAATATCTAGAAAGCATAAGTAATGTAAATGTAAATATGCTTTCTACATATTACGACGCTAATTTATTCTCATTTTTTTTTACTCAGGGCGAATTTTTTCTTAAAAAAAATCGAATAAATTAGCGCCTTAATATCTAGAAAGCATATTTACAGGAGATAATCTATTTTAAAATGACAACAATAAACGGATTATTTACTAACTACAGCTGACTCTAAGCAATGTAGATTTGTCAACCCTGCTTTGTAACTAACGTGTGTTCATTTGAAAAGTCAATCTAGGTTACTTTGAAATTTTGATAGAATAAGACGCAAATATATTAGTATGTGTTTGTTGTTCCGTAAACGTAAATCCAAATGACATTTGATAATTTCAATCACTAAAAATGTTGCAGAATATCATCAGAAATTTTGAACGCAGGATTTTAAAGTGCATTGATCTTGTTGACAACATTTTCAATATTTGTTATAGTTTTCAATAAATATCTATTATTTATTATTTATTTGTATGTATGAAACTGTCAAAATATACGACTTCGTAGGTTAAGTAGTAAATTTTAATGTACGACATACTTCAAAATGTTCTCAGTAAATCACATGCTACTAGATTGATTTTTCAAATAAATACTTGTTATATATCACGTGACTCGTCTGTTATCGTGAAAGACCTATGTCAGCGATGAAATTTTTAAATCTTTGTCGAAATTCTTCCCTACAATCATTCATATAATAATACTAACTTCCACTTTCATTGAGTTGACCATTGCGATAATAACACTTCAATCTTCATATAAAAGATAGCATATCGGTCTTACATTTCATAAATATTTATAATATATGAATTAAGGTAAAAAATGTAGACTGAGAAGTTTTATTTTGCAAATTTTAAACTCACATTCAAAATTGATATTAAGTTTTTCTTTATTTAGGATTAAATTTGTGAAAATGCTGTATTTCACAAACCGCTTTCATGAAATGTACAAATATTTTCCAGGCATTTTATCGATTCATATCCGGTTCATCATGCTCGTATTTCACCATCCGTTAGCGCGCATCCGTTGATAACGCAACCCTTTTAGCAACCTCTTCCATCATAATCCCATGAAAGGAGAAGCTCCCAGAGCGGCGAACGCAAGAAAAAGGAAAACACCAAGTGCCGACGATGTGGGATCTATCCCTGACACATACGGAACTCTCAGTACTTCTTGCGACGGAAACGATTCAGGTCACGTTCTCAGTCTATAATGGTGCGTAAGTTCAGGGGAGGGAGGACGAGTTTATTGAAATGCTAAACAGGGTTACAGGCACCCTTACACGTACCGCCGTACGTAAACAAGTTTCGCTTGTATGCCAGCAATTTTGGAATCATCGAAATCTTGTGGGGATGAGAAAGTCGGGATTAGACATCCATTACTAGGGGAACGAAGTTGGATTATGACAGGGTAGAAAGGCTATGTACACAATATGAGAAAAGTTTCTATCATAATGGTGTTTAGAAATATTACCAAACATATATAAATTAATACGAGTATGTATAACTTAAAAGTTTTAATGCATTTTTGAAACACATACTGATAATTACTAAACTAATTCTAACATGTATTTGTTTTATAAATTCCACTAGTAGCAGGTAAAAAGATAAATGGAAACTACATTACATGGCTAAATTTTACAATTCTACATTACAATGTTTTTATAACACCGGTCTGAAACCAAAAAACTGCACAGGATTTTTATACTGGCAATAAGTGCGACCTGTTTTTCCGAATATTAGGAATATGACGCTCACTAATATGGTATAACATATTAAAACGCTTTACCAGAATTTCAAAGAATACTAATAGACCTATCGCTATAGGGGTCATGATTTTTCTCCAACAATAGGGTTAATGATGAATACACCTTAATGAATAGATATCTAATTTTATTTAATTTCATAATTACATACTACTAATTTTGAATAATTGAAACAGTGGAAAATTCATTAAATTTTAACAAAACATTCTATTATGTAATGGGCAGTTATGTACTTGTCAGTATTACGCAGGGATCTATATTGAGTTCTATATTGTTCGTAACAGAAATAAGAAAAACACCCTAACCACAGTATATATCAATAAATACTATATACGTCTTTCGGCAACTAAGTTGCCATCTTCAGTAGAATAATCCTAAAAACTGAAAAATGTTAAACGTAGCGTTTTTGGCTAAGGTAAACCTTAGAAGATATGCTCTTTACCAAATCGCCAGTGGGATAACAAGTGATATCCAAGTGGGATAACAATTGTTATCCCACTGGCTAAGTTGTCATCTTCAGCAGAATAACCTTAAAAACTGAAAAATGTTAAACGTAGCGTTTTTGGCTAAGGTAAACCTTAGAAGATATGCTCTTCACCAAATCGCCAGTGGGATAACAAGTGTTATCCCACTGGGATTATATTGTTATTATATATTGTTATTCTTATAGAAGTATATTGTTATTCTTATAGAATAACCTTAAAAACTGAAAAATGTTAAACGTAGCGTTTTTGGCTAAGGTAAACCTTAGAAGATATGCTCTTCACTAAATCGCCAGTGGGATAACAAGTGTTATCGCAGTGGGATAACACTCTGGGCCAGACACGCTACATTTAACATTTTTCAGTTTTTAAGGTTATTCTACTGAAGATGGCAACTTAGTTGCCAAAATACGTATATAGTATTTATTGATATATATTGTGGTTAGGGTGTTTTTCTTATTTCTGTTTCAGATTACAAGCCACAGTCTCCACCAATTTCGGATATATTGTTCGTATTATACAACGTGTCTCAAAAAGAATTACATCTAGTTGTCCATTAATTTCTCCTATAAATTACGATGTTCTGCATTCTTGAAATGCGGATATAGATTAAATGGTATGCAGGTTATCGACCTATCACTGTCAAAATTTATCTTCGAGCGATATGGTAATGAAATTAATAACAAGTACAATTAGATTATTAATTTATTTACTAAGAAAAGTTTAAAGATGGGATATTAGTCAAACAATCAAGGTAAGTAATTAATTTTTATAACTTTTAATTATTACAATATATAATGAGTGTTCAAAATCGTCACCATTCTGTTGAATACATTTCAGGTTGTCAAAAATATTCTGCAATACATTTGGTGTTATTTAATTACATTTAATTGTACTTGTATTCATCAAATCATTTAAGTTATTTATTCTCGTCTTATATTTTAGCAATCCGAAAATAGAAAAATCTAACGGAGTAACATCTGGTGAACTTGCTGGCTAAACACCTTTGCTTATATCTCGATTAAGTAATATTCTAAAAGCGCTAAATTTTCCCGAGTTGTATGTGCAGTACCGCTATCTTGCTCGAAGTAACCTCCATTGAATTCGTCTCGTTGCACTTAAGTTAAAAATGGTGTTAATAACTGTTCTCGGTATCGTTGGCTATTAATGTTATTGTGAAAAAATATTGGTGTTATTTTTCTGCGACGAGATACAGCTAACCATACTCCACTTTAACAGGGTGTAAAGGAACTTCGATGTGATTGTTTGGATTATTTATAGACCATGTTCTATAATTTTGTTTATTTACAAACCCGCTTAAATGAAATCATGCTTCATGAGTAAAAAAAATTTCTTGGAAGAAGTTGCAATAATTAATCCTACTAGCGTGATCTCTGGGTAAGATCTGTCGAACAATCAATACTTTGTATGAATACATATGTAAATGACCCTTAAAAATTCTATGAACGGTACTAGAAGTTAGGTTCGTTTGAACTGATAAACGACGAATTGATGTATGTGGGTTTTCTCCAACAAGGTTTTCTACGTGTTCAACAATATTTTGCTGTGTACGTGGTCTTCCAGAAACGTTGCCTTTTAACACAGATCCTGTAGCCTGAAACTTCTCCACGACTAGACGAATGTGATGATGTAGAGTGTTATTATTCACAACTTTATTGGGAAACTGTAAGTGAAACTATCGCTTACATTCCGCGTAGGAATATTGCCATTGTCCTTTAAGAAATTGTGCATTTCGGAAATATGCTTCAACAATAAAAGTATTTTCTTGCAATGTGTAAATTATTTAGAAGTATTATTTATTAAGTAAAAAAAAATATTTGTACCAAAAAATTATATTGCTAGTTATAAAATGACATTAGATAAACAGTTAGTAATAAATAAAAGGCAAAAGGCAAGGCTGGATAATTTGCAAGTACTAGTGCCTACTGAGATGAAGTTCTTTTTGAAACACGGTGTATAAGAAAAATTTAGAAATCCTACTCATTCCTTTAAATTTATTTATTTCACTACTTGTAGTTAGTATTTTTCAGGTATTAAATTAATATTCAAAATGATATAATTCCATATTTCTATTTATTTTTTTAATTAAATTTACTAAATTATCATACTGATGTAACACTCACCGAGGTGTGTGTTTTTGTAATATTTAATACTATAAACGCAAAACTTTACAATATTTTGTGACCAGAAAACGTACACAATAATTAAATTTTTTAAATTCGGGGATGACAGGAGCTGGGAGATTTGCCATTAACCCGGATTAAATTACTAAAATTGCGTATAATGAAATGAGAAGAAAAGAGAGCTCCTTTTTTGCATATCCAATTAGGAGTTTTCGGCGGCATCCAAAGTGAAAAATCTAATTAGTCTAATTCGATATCGTCTGTGGGATTAACATAATCCGAGCGAAATGGACGCTCGCATCGGGGAATCTAATTTTTTTTCCATCACGGACGTACTCTGTCGCCCCGCAAATCCTGAAAGCGTCATCAGTATCTCCCGTGTACGTCCAGGCCGCAAGATAAAAGCAATGCCGTGTCTATTTAGGTTCAATACGAATTTTATTTTTAATCTCGGTATATGAGTTCGGTGCTTTGATACTGTGTTTGATTATCCTTACCTTTGAATATTTTATGAATTACTAAAAGTACAGAATGCATTTACAAGCGAGTATAAGAAAAGACTATGTAAGATATATATATGCAAAAATTTCAAAGGTATAACTTAAATATACACTCTGTATAATAAGAAACGCAGGTTAATATCTATATCAAAAAAGGCTAACAAAAAAAACAGCTACAAAGTATATTAAATAGTATAAATTATTTGTAATAATAGCCTCACAGCGATTTCCCATACTTGCAACCAAATTTTCCATATAAGTTATAGATAATGAGCCATTTCTCCTTTAAATTGCGAGGAAATTGGGAAATCTTATATACACGTTTCCAGCCAAGCTTATATTTATAAGAGCCGAAACATTTCAATTGCGTTGGCGTCTGAGAACTGTGGAGGCTAACCACTCACTACATAATTTGCTTCGATGTATTGGATCGTTGTCTTCTTATGGGATACAATCTACACTGTTATCTTTGAACTGCACCTTCACTGATCTTACAATTTTACCTTTTTCCTTTCGCATTTAAAATACTGGTAAATACATACAAAGTTCCGAAACTCCGAATGTTAAGTCAATCCTAGACTCATGTCTAGGATTGATTTAACATTCGGAGGGTGTTTCACATTGCGCTGTATAATACGTTCTTTGTCCGTTGACCATGCCTCTTTTCAGATAATTAGGCTCAGAAACATGATTGATTTGTAAACACAGCATCGGACCAACCTCTGCTAAAATTTTCTTATCCCGGATCACGTACGCCTGTAGATGTTTATAGGATAGCAACGCTTTAATAATTGTGCTTGGGTAAATGATATCGTGTTCGCGTAATATGGTTCTAATTAATAATAAATAAGATCGGATTGTTCTAAACGAAGTGTTAATTGCGTTTTTTTCTTAATTAAATTAATAATAGTCTTATCTTGCCGTGTTATTTTAGTGCGGCTTTTCCCACGCCCTAGAAAATCATCTACACCTTGGATTTGTCGATAACGGCTTAACCATCGTCCGAAAAGTCTTCCGACATGTGTAAATACGTAATTGCCGCTGCAATTGTTATTTTAGAACCTTCCCGTGCTGACACCAGTGGTAACTTTGGTTTAGATTATAATTTAAATCAAATCTGTCAATACTGCGGGTCGTTAATGTTTGTCTTAATTAACGCTTAAACCATTGACTGGTTAAACTATTAAGTTTTTGTTTTCGCTGCCCCCAGCAATCAGAGGCCGGATTGCAACGACCGCTGTATAGCTAAATAAAATGAATCCTATTTTCTGGTACCCATTTCTTCGAAAGCATCATGGGTCGAGATGCAAGGGAAATAGCGAAATGAAACTCAATTAAAAACTCGTAAGAATTTTTACTTAAATCTAAATGAAACAATATTTATCTTATTTAATACATAAATCTGAACACAATTCCTATCAGAAAGGCCTGTTGCTAATAATATCCCAAATAAAAATCTAACGACTCACCGGACTTGCAGGTTTGTATCCTTTCCTTTTTTCTTTGAACAGAACCCACTAGTTCACCTTGTTTTACACACCACGAAATTTCTCAAATGATTTTATGATAAAATTAAATTCTGAAGTAATATGAATACCACAATAAAATAAAATAATAATTTAAGTTAAGATTCTACTTTTAATTCAACGTTAACGACGAAAATAATATATATGTATTCGAAGATATATTATATTGCAAGAGAAAACTCTCTCGAACAGCACTCTTTCTGTTTTCGTAGTACCGACGAATCTACTCGCTTCTGGCTGTCCTCCTCTGTGTTTTTTATCATCTTGAATATCACAGAACACACCTTTTCAAAATTGTTATTATCAAACGCAATACAATGATTGGTTCTTTGCATTTTCTTTGATACACAAAATGTAACTATCTTTTTCAGGTTTTTAAACCCATATTTCTTATTACAGACTGTTCAGTATGTCATCTCTTAAAAGTTCATTTCGCAAATATGTCAATTTATTATCCATAACTAAACCATGAGATTTGGAATAGTCACGAATTCACAAAGACAATGTTTCTAAGAAACGATCTACTATAGCTTAAGAGCGTCTATAACATGTACTGTATGTCAACTCTTTAGTGATGGATGCGTACGATGTACGTTCAAACAAAGGGGTTCTACCGACCTGTGTGTGTGGTCTTTACACATTAGGTCAGTTCTTGAGACATTAAAATAATTATTTCTTTACGGACATTCGACCCCTATTTTGTTACAGTTACCATGTGCGACGGTCGACTTCCTGGAGATTCTCAATATTTGCATTTTTGGGTGACAAAATTACAATTGATTAGCCTTTCTACAAGTTCAAAGTTTAATTATTAATATCCGGTTTCTCACACTAAATTTATCGGCAATAGTTCTGTTGTATATTGCGCCTCTTCATTGGTCTGTGCTTAAGAAAGGGCCTTGCGTTTTGTGTATCCTCACCTCCCTCTTGCCAATAGCAACTACATATTTTAAAGTTAGCTTTACAAAAATAAAATAAAATTAAAAAACCCTTACCACAATAGAATTTAATGATTCTAAATACGTATTTCAACAACCACGTTGTCATCTTCAGTAGAAAAAACAGTGTAACACTTGAACGCACAAAAACACTCATAGAAGGATTGTTCTGAACGTCTTCTAGTTTAACACTGGTGTTAAACTAGAAGACGTTCAGAACAATCCCTCTATGAGTGTTTTTGTGCGTTCAAGTGTTACACTGTTTTTTCTACATGCCATTGTGTTTTTTTTCCGTAGTGGAAAAAAATTATAGTTTAATAGTTAATTTTATTAAAATCATTGAGTAAGATTTATTTCTACATATACTGTGTGGAAACATAAAATTTATTTAGATATAATTTTGATATTATAATTTCTGTAATTATCATTAATAAAATTTACTGAACAATTCATTTTTTTTTGTTTAAGTAAAATATCTCTGCATATACAGTGCGGACAAAGCTTAACAGATAAATTTTGCCATTAGTTTAAATACTTGTGTGTGTATATAGGGTATTATTGCATATACAAGGTGTGTAAATATCGATGTAAGGTTTATGAAAGATCTTTGATAAATCATTGATGCAATTCTTAAAACTAAGATTTTTAATCAATTTAATTGTTTTCCATATTGGTCAAATCAGTCAAAACGTTGACCTTCAAATTTTTATAAATACCATCTGGTAATCTGATTATTTGTTAATTTATTGAAACCACAAGCTTTTATGTGCATTTCATTTAATTTCACCTTGTTTTAATTTCATTGTCTGCATTTTCAACTATTTCATTAATATATTATACTGGGTGAGTCTTTTACTCATAACCAGATTATTTTTTTTTGGATACTTAGATATCTAAATTGTAATGTCAGGATCGCTTTGATCATATTTAATTATAGTTTGATTTGTATTCATTCAACTTTAATTTTTTTATATATCCGAGTGAATTGGCGAGATATATATTTGATTGTGACATTCTGGATACATTATCCTTTACTCTGTTCATATTCTTGTGGATTACAATAAATCCTCATTGTTAAAATCAAAATTAGGTATGGGTTGGAGTAGACAACGGAAAGAAACGGAGTAAAAGTGGAAGGAAGGGTACTAGAAGAAGTTATAGGAGGAAAAGGCAGGGGTATCGATTAGGTGGTGCTATTTCATTTTTGCAAGCAGTGAAGAAAGCACGGAATGCAACAAGACGGATTGGTAAGAAGAAGGGTGTTTTAGAGAATGCTAGAGTTGCATATCAAAGTTTAATAAAATCTGGAAGAAGAATAAAATATCCGCGATCCAGAGTACTTGCGATTCCGAAAAAAGGTGGATTTTTACCGTTAATCCCTTTATTTGCAGCATTAGGTGCTTGCTTAGGATGTGGTGCAGCAGCAATTGCAAAAGCAGTAACTTCTGCAAAAGCTGAAAGGGATCAATTAGATGCGACATAATAGTGCTATGGAATCAAAATCTGGGAGCGGTTTATATATGAAACCATATAAGTCTGGGTGTGGTGTTTTGACTTGAATTGTTTTATTTGATTGAACATCTATACTTGTACGATACCTGAATTTATTCAATTTACTACGGCAGAGTCTGTGTTCTCTGTTGCGGCTAAAGGGATAACATGGTGGCGCCCTTTTAGATATAAGATCCCCCTCCTCCACTCGATTCTAAACTGAGCTGGTCTTTAGCCGAAAGATCTCCGGGGCAATCATGTATTGAATTAGATTGGGTAAATTCATAAGTAAAGGTAATACATTAGTAGGAGCAAGACTAGTGCTCGTGGAGGAACAGAGCAGTATAATAAATTTTATTACTCTAAGAAGGGACGGTCTGTCCTTTTTAGGTTTATAACACCAATTAATACTTAATTAGTAATAATATTTTATTACTTATTAGTCAAGATTAGATCTTTAAGATATTATCGTAAACCTTAGGTATTGTTGCCAAAAGAATAATTTCCAGAAATTAAATAACACAAAAATTCCCCGTTATAACGTCAAGCAACACAATGTACAACCAATCCGCGTATGTTAATATGTAATAGTGCATGGGTAATAGTATTTTCACGTACTTCTAAAATAGTACAAAATAGATCAGTATCAATCAAAGTCTCATATCAGCAACAAGAGCCTCAAAAGGATGAACTCAAGCACAGCATCAACATAACAATAATTTTTTAACAAGAGACACCAGTCTCAACAGCAGTTTTATGTTAGTATAAGTCGTTGTAGATTTAGCAAACAGTCACCGAAGACTTAGAAAGTAAAGTTTATACAGCCTTACAACTTATGCACCGTGAAGCAACAACGGGGTCGTGATTCTAGTAACTGACGTTAAAGCATTACCGCCAGCAACCGGATTCATCGCAAATAGTTTAGTCAACGAGCTAACATCAACCATAACATTGGTACATCCCCAACAAACAGTCCCAGCCGAATACTGGAACAACTGCTTTACCAATTGGTTTGAACGACTGCAGAAGTGTATCAATTTTTGTGCAAAATATTTAGAAAAGCAATAAAGTCCTTTGAGTCGATCCACTGTTTTTATGGCTATATGCAACATTAAAAAGATATCCTTCGTATTAGAGGGAAGATATTTCTACCTACCCTCTTAGTCTCAGCCCCGACATTAACTTTTCCTTCATGTGATATATTAGCTTTCATGTACATTTAATATCCATTCGGAATATAATGTTATAGAAGCAGTAAATATAATTCAAAGAGCTAACAAAATACTAAAGAGTAAAGCTTGTTTAGTTTCAAATCACAAGTATAACAGGTAATGGATCACATTAATAATATAAATATGCACAATACAAATGTATAAATATGAATGATATTTTTACAATTCTGAAATTACGTAAACATTTATTAATCGATGTCGGGTATTATTTTCCAATACAGATTGGCTTTCAACTGGGTTCGGATGTGTATTCATTGTTAAATATATGATGTTATATTGAAATATATTTATAGTATATTCATTAATATTAGTTTACTATAATTATCATTACATTCACAAGTGGTATAAGTGGGATTCAAGTTGTTCGAATCGCATCTCTGGACGAATATTTACAAATAAATTCATTACATATTGAATAGTGGGGAAAGTAAATATTAATCAATTATCTCTTATAATTTATTTAGTAAAATCGTTTCAAAGGAACGAATGAACACATATACAGATTCTTCCTAAATTAGTTTACAAAAGTATACATCTAGAGCTGTGGAACTGAGTTCCGCCATATCCTCAAATTCACTATACGTCTGCTAGAGTACGCTTGCATCATGCTAGTACCCCATCATTTAGTCAGACATCATGGTGATTCAGGTGCGAAGCGCTATCATGATTGTTTTTTGTTTCATGAATCGCGATCAGCCACTTCTTTTTAACGGAAATTTAGGACCAAATATCACAAGCAACCACCACAACGACCGACAATTATTGCATGGTATAATTAGTTTATTGAAACTGGTTGCGTAGGACATATGGCAAAAGGTCAGAGTAGGCCTCGAGTTGCAGAAGAGACAATCGAACTACGTTCTTAGCCCAAATAAATTACTAGCACGTGCCAGCGTAGAACTAAACATACTCCAAAAAACAGCGTGGAGAATCTTAAAAACACGTCTGCAATTTAAACCACACAAAATACATTTACTGGCAGCTTTAAATGATGCTGATAAAGAAAGACGACTTGAATTATGTGTTGCAATGTTTCAGAGAATGGAGACCGATGACAATTTTCTTAACCAAATTGTGTTTAGTGATGAGACTACATTCCATGTAAGTTGAAAAGTAGGCCGCCATAATGTACGAATATGGGGTGCTTCAAAGTCATTTGAGATAGTCGACCATGTAAGAGATTCTCTAAGTTAAATGCCTTTTGCGCACTTCTATTCAAGTGTACGGTACGTAATTTTTCATCGAGAAAACTGTAACTAGGGTTACTACTTATCTGGATAGCTGGATAGTTGGCAAAGTATCTCATAACACAATTGCAAGAAGCTATGAACAGACAGTTCACTTTTAAACAGGATAGTGCACTTCCGCATTTCCACCACGAGATTAAATCTTACCGCAATCGCACCGTAACCTGGGTTGGATGTAGTGGAACGATAGTTTGACCGCCCAGATCCCCTGATCTAACGCCATTATATTTCTATGTATGGGGCTACATTAGAGACAAAGCCTATGTTCCACATCTTCTTGCAAGTCTAAATGAATTGCGAGTTCGAATAACAGAAACAGGTGCAACCATTGACTGTGATATGATACGCAAAATTTGGAACGAATTCACTTAACTTAGACATGCCATGTTACATGGGAAAGCCATATTGAACATTTGTAAAAGAAACTTGAAGTTTTTCTGAATTGTTTGCGTTACTACGAGTATTCAGGTCAACAAAATTTATACTTCCTTCACAAATAAATCCGTATAACTAATTTAGGAAGAGCCTGTATAATATGTATACTCATAATACATAGTTCTGTCAAAAAATAGAAGGCACAAGTGACGGCACCTATTACACCTTTCTATTGTGAAAAACTGTAACCTTCACAAATTTATATTAAATTTGATAAAAGTTTTACTAAAACGTCAAATTCTTATACAATTCGAAAAATAGACTGGCTAACGTTGTTCTGCTTTAAATCGATTGTTTTTGTTTAAATATTTTGAAATTGAACGTTATTTGTCCGTTAAAAAAACGTGATCGATAATACATGGCCTTGTTTGTTGTCTGTTTCCAATAGAAGTCATTTGATATTGACATTTGACAGCTAAAACACGTGTAAAACATCATTGTTTTGACTAATCTGATTGTGCCGGCGAAAGTGTCGCTTGGTTGTTTTGATTCCGTAATAATTGTTTGTAATCATGGAAATTGAAGATAAATATAAGATTTGATAATTTTGTCGAGTATTGGTTCTGAATTTTGGTTTTGTTTTCCAGTTCCCAATAGTTGTTTGGTTAAACCACTCCTCGTTCTCGTTGATCGTGCAAATCATCGTTATGTTGGGGTGCTTTGTCGGTTCATCACTAGGTACACTTTGCGCAGCAATAACATGAGATCGTTGAGGGCAATCCAATTCGTATGGTTGGTCTTAATATCGACAATATCCATAGCTAAATCTTTGAGTTGTGGGACACATCCTATGTTAATAAATTTGTTGTCGTTGTTCCGAACCCATTCCATTATGTGAAGACAAAATTTGCCAAATGTACCACAAAAAATACGAATTAGAATACAAAATTCCCATTCAAAAGAACATCGTTTGAAAGGTACCTAGAGGTAAAAGGAAGTTTTGGGGGTAAAGTATTGAAGAAAGAATATAATGGATGCGAAGGATAGAAGAGACTGGAAAACTATAATAACTCAATAAGACTATGAGGCCTGTAATATAACGTTTACAGACCTTTTAATCCATTTACTTAATCAAGAGCTAAAATTTAACCGAGTCTGTTTTGCATTGGTCTATTTTTGCTTTACCGAGTTAGATTGGGAATGTTTCTCCTACTGCAGTTGTGCAAGAGCGGTTCCGTATAATTAATTCAGATTATATATCACAATATCTATTCTTTTAATCCTAGATCCACAAACCTATAAAAATTCTGTAGCATCCCAATAATCATAACCGTGATGACGGATATTCTCTATACAATACCCGCCAATACTTCTAACTAAACAACTCAAGCGTTACAGTGACACTCCAGCGATCTAGAACAGTTTCCATCTAACCCTGTCCCTAACCTACAGACTTTCAGTTTCAATGCAGCAATGCTAACAGCAGTATAAACCCTGAGGATGTAATTTGCGACTGGACGAAACGTCGACAAGGAAAGAAGGGGTCCAGGCCGGAATCCAAGAAAAATCTTGGACAATTACCGCGAAAGTTTGCAAGTCTGTTTTTATAGGGTTTGTAATAGTTATTCAGAAATAAAATTGTAAAATTCTTTTTTGAAGGACCTGTATATATTTACTATTACTATAAGAGACAACAATATATACTAGAAACGGTCTCAATTCATGTATAATTGTATAAAGGTTATAAAATACATTACTAGTTTATGTATTTGCAAATATTCATGTAATTTACTAAGTAAAAATATTAATAATCGACGAAGGAGATACTTGTTGAAACTTCATTATATAGATATAATAAAACACAGTTGTATAGTTTCAAAATAATATATATGCACTTATTCCCTACTAAACTTAAAACTCATACATGTCCACCCCCTCTTAGAATAAGATTAGTTCTGTACTTTGTATTGATATATATAAGATCTAATTAATATTTTGAATTAGTATATTCATCCACCTGATGAAGCCACAGTGTGGTGAAACATATGTAGTGCATATATATTATTTTGAAACTATACAACTGTGTTTTATTATATCTATAAGTAAAAATATAGTTCTCATACAACGGCTCTATCAAACTCTACAAAATCAATGCAATGTAGTAGCTCTATTTAATGAGCAATTTAATATAACGAGCCATCGAAAAAATTCATAATTGGAGTAGACTGTGAAATTGGGTTGATACTTTAACCACTTCCACATAATGACACATTACTTGATGCTTGACAGTTTCATTTGGTTTCATTGTAAAAAAAAGGTTATGGCATTGAAATGATACTACAACAAAAAAGAAAACAAATAATTTATTTAATATCGAAATCATAATCAAAATTTACATATAGCTACAGAAGTTGTTGAAAATGATGTCCATTTACATCTAAACACAAATAATTTTCTTAATAAGAGTTTTGAAAAGTTTGACACAAACTTATAGTTTCAATGTCAAATAATAAATGTCATTATGTGGAAGTGGTTAAAGCACCAACCCAATTTCACAGTCTACTCCCATTATGAATTTTTTCGATGGCTCGTTATATTCAGACAAAGCATTTAATAGAATGACTATTCAATGACAAGTGTCTACCATATTCGGTACGATGATATCTAATGTTGAAAAGGTCTTTATATCTTGTTTGCATATTAGATATCTTAAAATCTTACATTGATAATAATTCTCAACAGTTCAGATTACTTTCAAGTAATTTTACTCCTAATTTAGTATACATTCCAGTTCTTCGTTTATATAATATCTCTAGCCCCAGCTATTGACAAAACTTTCTTCAGTGTCCGTATAATCATCCTTGTTAATATTTAGTTTAAAAGGAATATGAGTTATTATATTCTTCTGCACACAGTAACAGAAGGTCAAGTTTGTCTCTTTCTTATTTATGAATCCACGCATTTTGTTAAAATTAATGTTGTGCAAATTAAATTTCTGAGAACCTGCGAAAATAACACTCTGAATCTAAATATAAATAACCTTTTCAATTTGCATACTATTAAAATAATAATTGTTGGTTTTCTTAGAAAAAATTATATATTTACATTTTTAATGTTTATTTCCATTACACCACGTGTAAAGCGAATTTATATCTCATTGCAGTTCAACACAATCCGCGTTAGTGTCTATACAAGGTCTAAAATGTTTAATAATGTGCTTAATGTCATTGAGAAAAAGATAAAATAAGATGGGTCCTAGGTGGCTACTTTGCTAAATAATCCACACAACATTCACAACCTTATTAATTATTGTCAAATACCTACCTGTTGTTCCCGATTTGCAAGATAGGAACAAAGCCATGTTATTACATTGTCAATAACATTGGTCAACACATATACACCAATACGTGTCTTTTGTCATGCTGATTCAGAATCTGATTTAAAATTTGCTCCATCACGTCAGAATTTTCAGATATTTTCTTAAATAGTTTTCTTTTCAAAAACCGCATTGAATTTTACAAAATTTTAAAGTTACTTTTATATAAGAAAGATACTGTTAAAAATATTGTTCTGTCGAACATTGAGGGCACATGTCTGAAAATGTTCTTGCATGTTTCCTACGTCAGAGCATTTAAATCACGGCCATTTTTGCTTTGGAACCATCAAATTAACAATTGGTAGATATCTGGCCATGTGGATATATAAAGAACTATACTCGGCTCTTTCGATTCAATGCACAGGTTTCCCCTTAAATAGCCGGAATTAGTACAATGTTTCAAAAGTATTAGGTGGGTGCTACGTCATAGAGGCCAGATGAGTAACTTGTTTACTTTTTTTGTTAGTAATAATTTAAACTGGTTCTTGGGATAACAATTCCAGTTGGCATCTGATACGTCATGCGCCTATAGGATAAACCCAGAAAATTATGCTAACCATTGTAAAACGCCATTTTTTATTTTGTATATATTCTCGTTTATTATTTCCATTTTGTTGAAAGAAGGGAAAATAAATGCACAATTCATACCTTAAGATTTCAATTAAATAACGTCTTTGAAAACAAAAACGGTCACCATACTCATGCTGGCTGCAAAGGGAACGCAATTTGCTCGACAATTCCAAGTAATCTCAACTTGTAAAAATATAAAAAATATCCTATACTTGTACTAACCACGTACTTCATTTAACATCTGACTAGAAAAAGTATCCTATACTGGCAAATGTAGCCTCTACTAGCTTGCTAAAATGAACATAGGGAAACCTCTTAAACACGTGCTTCCAATTTCGTGTAGAAATTTAACAAAAACGGTTTTTTTCACATTTCAAAGTACTTCAGATGTATAATCTGATTAAAAAATTCCGCATAGCGGAATTATAAAACACTTATAAGAAGCCATTAAATAATCATACCATACAATCTTCAGGGCCACATGTTAATTCATTAAACTCAACAATGAAATAGAGAACCAGAATTTCCCAACTCGCTCTTATATATGAAACGGTACGTAGTTCTTACAAACATCAACAGATAGGGGGAAGTGACTGTGTAGAAAAGTGTAATGTGCAAGACATGTTTCTTCAAAACTTATCTAGATAACATATGTCCATCTGCACCTGACAGTTTTAACGAAGAACTGTGTGAAGCTTCCATAGCGGCCAATATCCCATTCAAAAAGCTTAACAATCCAGTCCTCATGAGGTTTCTTATAAAATATACTGATCGTCATATACTAGATAAATCTACATTACGTAAATAACGTGTGTTCATTTGAAAAGTAAATCTAGGTTACTTTGAAATTTTGATAGAATAAGACGCAAATATATTAGTATGTGTTTGTTGTTCCGTAAACGTAAATCCAAATGACATTTGATAATGTCAATCACAACTATTAGTTAGTGCATAAAATAATCGTGCGTCGATTCTGGTTTAAATAAATTACTTCTCAGTTTTAAAATGGCTTTCACTTTAGAACATAAATTTTTTAGTCAGGCTTATTTTCGAAGTGGTAATAAAATTGATGGTTTATGGGTTTATTCAGCTCAAGATTGCATGGTAGAATTTCAAGTAGAGTTTCCACATTTTGTAATAGATTATATACAATTTAAGAATACTTTGGATAGAACTTTAGAACTTTTTTCTAAAACTGGTAGTCTCTTAAGAAAATCAGGCAGCGGAGCAGTTAAGAAACGTACACCTCAAGTTGTCAATCGTGTTGAAGAAATAATGGAAAATGAACCACAAACATCTGTTCCGCATTTGAGTCAACAAATAAACCTTTCTGTTGGTACAACTCACAAGTTATTAAAAAAAGATATGCAACTTCATCCATACCGTGTCACAGCAGTACAAGAATTGTTAGATATTGATTACCCACGTAGACTACAGTTTTGTAATTGGTTTGTAAATATGAACAATAATGGAGAACTTTCGCAAAGAGTCATCTTTACTGATGAAGCATGGTTTTATAAAACGGGATACCTAAATTCACAGAAATTCAGAGAAAATTGGTGTTTGGGCAGCGATAAGCCAAAGGCCAATCATTGGACCAATATTTTTTCAGGGAACGTTAACTGCTCAAAGGTACCGTATGGAAATTTTATAACAATTTGTCAATCAATTGTATGATGATGAACTACAAAATGCATATTTCCAACAAGACGGAGCACCTTGTCACTGTACTGCAGAATCTTTGGATTATTTAAGAGAATTTTTTGATGAGCGTATAATTAGTCGAAATACTGAAATTGCCTGGCCTGCACGTTCATGCGATTTAACACCTTGCGACTTCTTTTTGTGGTCTTATCTAAAAAATAACATATTTCGAACACCTGTATTGAATTTGAATGATATGCTACAGAGAATCGAACAGAAATGCATGGAAATTAATAACAATCCAGTAATGTTGCAGAATATCATCAGAAATTTTGAACGGAGGATTTTAAAGTGCATTGATCTTAAAGGACAACATTTTCAACATTTGTTATAGTTTTCAATAAATACCTATTATTTGTTATTTATTTGTATGTATGAAACTGTCAAAATATACGACTTCGTAGGTTAAGTAGTAAATTTTAAATTACGACATACTTCAAAATGTTCTCAGTAAATCACATGCTACTAGATTGACTTTTCAAATGAACACTTGTTACCACTTACCAAAATGTTATTTGAGAACCATTGAAAAAATACGAACCAATCTATCTGTTCATTATCTTTGGGTAAGTGCAGGCTAAACAACGTATGTAATGGAACGATATATGTTAAATGTAAGTTGTTGGTATTCTTCACCCGACAACTTCATACCAACCATACTTAATTGCAACTAAAATATTACCCGTCGTAAATGGTGAAACAGTTGCAGAAGTAATTGATCAATGCATTTATAATATTCTGTCTTCTGATAACAACTATAAAGACAAGATGCTATTATTTTTGACTGATGCGGCAGCTTATATGTTAAAAACAGAGAAGTTATTAAAGCAATCTTATCCCAATATGCTACACGCTACCTGTGCAGCACATGCGCTACACAGATTATGTGAATACATCAGGGGTCATTTTCCAAATGTTGATCAGTTAGTTTCATCATTTAAAAAGATATTTCTCAAAGACAAAGACAAAAAATTGATGCCGTATTTTGCAGAAATCCAGATTTGAATATATTATATCAATTCTGCACAGAGCCGATTGAAAAATCTATACATTCGAAGTACGGTGCACTTTTGCAACATTTTAATCATGGACCCATCACCAGTTGTGATGTGGAACGTACATTTTATATTTTTAAAGACGTTTTAACATCTAAAAGAACTAATGTAACACAGAAACACCTTGAATAAATTTTAGTTGTTCATAGTAATGTTTTACACTTTCAATGTTTCACAGAAAATACATAGTTTTGAGTTTTGTTCTTTGTAAATTATTTTTATTCAAAATTCGATACGCAATTCGCTTGTCAGCATTACTTTTGTTTCAGCCGTAGTTGCTGCCGGTTACCAACCGTTTATTACATTCGCTCTGTTGTGCATTGGCAGATACATATTAATTGCATATGTAGGTATGTGCCACTTATGCAGGTGAACACACGTATCAAATTGTTCGAAACTCACGGATCGCTTACAGAAACAAACCTATTGCGAATACAAGGCAGGCGCCTATGACCTATGAATCATCAATCGCTCAAGTCCGCTCTCTGTTAATTAATGTCGCATTCGAAAACAAAGCAGACGTTATGAATACGATAGTATTTATCAAGCCTTCAGAAAGAAATTCTTAACGTCGAAATAGGCTCGTGCATTCATTCTAGATGATACATACATCTTATCATCTAGAATGAATGCACGAGTCTATTTCGACGTTTAAGAATTTCTTTCTGAAGGCTTGATAAATAGTTTTAAAGAAGATTTAGCTTGTTTGAAATATTTATTTGGTATAGTTTATAGATAAGTGACAATACTTTTGTATGTATAATTAAATCATTTAATTAGTATATTTTTGTTATTTTCATACATGAACTTACTTTCTTATACATATTGTTTTTATTGTATATAGGCATATATATATATATATATATATATATATATACAGGGTGTTACAAAAATGTAGGGCTGGCTATACATAGACGGTTTCTACAACTAAAAATAAGCAAAAAGTTTAAATAAATTTATGTCCTAAAATGGTTCGTTACTGAGTTACGGCCACTTGAGGTTTTTTTCTTTTTATTTTAGAAAAGGTTACAGAAAACGGGAGTTTCTTATGTTTCTTATAGTAAATGTTCAAAATGACCTCCACGGGAAGCAACACAAGCTTCAGCTCGTCGTATCATGGACTGCCTCACGCGCTGAAAAATTCCTGGTGTATTTCGAATTTGGTGGCATCCATCTTCCACTCTACGTTGAAGATCTTCAATATTTTGAATATACCATAGACTCTAAATGTCCCCATACGTAAAAATCTATTGGATTTAAATCTGGAGATCGTGCAGGCCATGCTACAGGTCCACCGCGACCAATCCATCTTCCAGGATATACGGCATTTAAAAATTCGCGTGCTGTGTGACTGAAGTGAGCCGGTGCACCGTCGTGCATGAACCACATGCTTCCTCTAACATTTAGTGGAACATCGTCCAGCAAACCTGGTAAGTCGTTTTCTAAAAAATAACGATACTTCTGCCCAGTAAGTCGTGGTGGAAGTACAAAAGGACCAATCACAAATTCGTTAATAATTCCGGCCCACACACTAAATGAAAACTGCGCTTGATGTCTGGACTGAATAATAGCATGAGGGTTTTCTTGTTGCCACTGGTGTAAATTATGAAAATTGACGATACCATCTCTTGTAAAGCCAGCTTCATCACTAAAGAGCACACACGACAGAAAGAGATGATCGGCGGCGCATGTCCGTAACAACCATACACAGTAAGCTTCTCGTGATGGGAAATCATTCTCACTAAGTCCCTGTACTCTTTGCAGGTGGTAAGGAAAAAGCTGATTAGTTCTTAAAATACGCCATACACTCACATGATCGACATCTTCCGCCAATGCCATTCTTCGAGTACTAGCACCTGCATTTTCTTCAACACGATCCAACAAACGTCCTTCCAATTCCAAATTTCTTGTGGTTCGTGGTCTGCCGCGATCTCGGACTACTGGTTTGAATGATCCTATTTCTCTTAATCTAATATGAAGCCTTTCGAAAGTTTTTTTATTTGGTAAACGTCGGTTTGGGAAATATTCGGCGTAAAGTCTTCTTGCTTCTGCTCTGTTGAAATGTGCCAAACCATACATTAAATGCATGTCGGACATCTCTTCGAAAGAATAATCTGCAATTTTATACTATTCATTGGAAAACAGTACTAATCACAAATGACTTAATCAACTTTCTCGACTGACAGCAAAAAACACGGACTGCCTACTGAATATGATTAACATAAGTTACTCACTTGTCGGCGACTTGTTCAAACGTGCAATACGAACGCTTCGCGTCTGTGCGATAATTTGTGACGAGATACACACGTGTCGGACATGCAATACGAAAAACTTCAAGTGGCCGTAACCCAGTAACGAAACATTATAGGACACAAATTTATTTAAACTTTTTTGCTTATTTTTAGTTGTAGAAACCGTCTATGTGTAGCCAGCCCTAAATTTTTGTAACACCCTGTATATATATAAATTATATTGAATTTAATTGGAGTGAGAAATGAGAATTATTCAAATCTCATCTCACATGCAATTGTCGATAAATTTGTGCAGTTGATTCTACAATCTGACAAGATTACTCCTGCCGAAGAATATATATATATATATAGAACAACATAATTTGAAACATACTTGAGTAGGTAACACCTACCAATTTTGTATAATACAAAAGTATTTTTAATAATATATAATATTATTAAAAATGGGTTGTGAAGAACACAATACAAGTTCATATGTATTTTTGAATGTATCTTCTCCAAAGACGTAGATTCGTATTTCACATTTCTACATGATTATCAATACGCCCCTGTTGGAGAAGAGACACATTCAACAAAACATAACCACCTTGCTATCTCGCAGATATTATTAAGACAGAGCGTGAAGGAATATTCAGCGCTGTCTCTATAATAATCGCAGAACTAGCCGGGTGTTTTTTATAGTCGGTAACCACCGTATCTATAAAAAACTGTATTATCGTGTCTTCACTACTTGTCGGCATGAACCGAATACGTATATAACAACATAATTTGAAACATACTTGAGTAGGTAACACCTACCAATTTTTTATAATACAAAAGTATTTTTAATAATATATAATATTATTAAAAATGGGGTGTGAAGAACACAATACAAGTTCATATGTATTTTTGAACGTATCTTCTCCAAAGACGTAGATACGTATTTCACATTTCTACATGATTATCAATACGCCCCTGTTGGAGAAGAGACACATTCAACAAAACATAACTACCTTTTGCTATCTCGCAGATATTATTAAGACAGAGCGTGAAGGAATATTCAGCGCTGTCTCTATAATAATCGCAGAACCAGCCGGGTGTTTTTTATAGTCGGTAACCACCGTATCTATAAAAAACTGTATTATCGTGTCTTAAAAAATACATATGAACTTGTATTGTGTTCTTCACACCCCATTTTTAATAATATTATATATTATTCAAAATACTTTTGTATTATACAAAATTGGAAGGTGTTACCTACTCAAGTATGTTTCAAATTATGTTGTTATATACGTATTCGGTTCATGCCGACAAGTAGTGAAGACACGATAATACAGTTTTTTATAGATACGGTGGTTACCGACTATAAAAAACACCCGGCTAGTTCTGCGATTATTATAGAGACAGCGCTGAATATTCCTTCACGCTCTGTCTTAATAATATCTGCGAGATAGCAATGTAGTTATGTTTTGTTGAATGTGTCTCTTCTCCAACAGGGGCGTATTGGTAATCATGTAGAAATGTGAAATACGTATCTACGTCTTTGGAGAAGATACATTCGAAAATACATATGAACTCTTGTATTGTGTTCTTCACACCCCATTTTTAATAATATTATATATTCTTAAAAATACTTTTGTATTATATATATATATATATATATATATATATATATATATATATATATATATATATATATGGTAAACTTAATAAGTCGGCGATTAAAGGTCTGGTTTATTACTTCAAAGTATATATATTTAAAACAACCCTACATGTTTCGGCAATGATGCCTTCGTCAAGGATATAAAAAATATATATTTTTTATATCCTTGACAAAGGCATCATTGCCGAAACATGTAGGGTTGTTTTAAATATATATACTTTAAAGTAATAAACCAGACCTTTAATCGCCTACTTATTAAGTTTACTATATCATACCAAGGTCACGAAAATATTATATATATATATATATATATATATATATATATATATATATATATATATATATATATAGCGAAGATTATATATTTGGAAACTAATAAGTAGTTTAATAAGAAATAATTCATTCATCATAGATATGATTATCAAATAATCTATGTGCTTATGGGTCGAAATGAAAATTTTATATTCTGGTTGGTAGAATAAAAGTATGTTGCAAATTTAGGTAATCCATAAACATATCTGCAAAAGTTTGGAATATATCATAGAGTATGTAATTTTGAAACGGGTGAAATTTTCATAAAAATTTAATTTACTAAGGATTTTTTTTTTATACAAACATCGGTTTTATTGAATATTACAGGCTATATAACCACCTATTACAAAATCAAGCGAAACATCATCGCTTGTTTTCATAATATGTGGTTATATAACCTGTAGCATTCAATAAAAACGATGTATTAATAATGTATTAAAAACATTCTTAGTAAATAAAATTTTTATGAAAATTAAATGATTAACTAAATAAAATTAATGTAGGTACAGTATTAAATACCGTATTTAAATAGCGCGGATTTGTTATTTAGTTCGGAGCTACATCATAGGGGGAGCAAAAGATTGTATAAAAGTTTTCTATGGGAGTTTTCATACTATTCAGTCGTATCTATGATTGAGTGTAAGTCGGTTTGTGATAGCTGAACGCCTTTTTACTTCATAATGTTGCGCACGTGTATAAATAATTCAAACAGTTTCTGTTATGTATATGGAGAATTTACTACCCACCAGCGTAATATACACCTTCAATAGAAAATTTATATTTTCACTAGTTTGGCTTAATCATTGAAAACCAAGGCAAGCCATGGGTTCCCAGCATTAGCTGCGCACGCTGTGCTGTTATTCTGTTATTAATATTCTTAGAACTACAAAAGAAACTAAAATTGTACATAGTTTATCAGAATAAATGAAACATACATGAGTAGGTAAACCCCACCAGTTTTGTATAATACAAAGGTATTTTTAATAATATAAAATATTATTAAAAATCTGGTGTGAAGAATACAAATACAGGTTCACTATTCATATTTTTGTGAACGTGTCCGAACATATCCCTCCCCAGAGACGTAGATACGTATTTCGCCTTTCTACAGGCTCATCGGTACGCCCCTGCTGGAGAAAGGATATTCTCAGACACATTCACAAAAAAGAACCACATCGCAACATCACAGAAATTATCCAGACCGGGCGTAGAAGTAAATTCAGCGCTGCCTGTTGTCAGAAAGCCGAAGTACCTCGACCCGTCCACATAACCAATGCGAAGTACCTTTGGAAGGGCGTCGTTACTTCGCATTGGTTATGTGGACGGGTATGTTATTCATATGTATGTTGAGCTTACGATGCCTCGTTAATAAGCCCTACTATCATCTTTACAGACTTTCTGTCTCTATTCAGTAGGCCCGTTATGAATATTCTTTAAATAATTGTTTTATCTGTCTTTGACCAGAAGAATTTGTTTCACCTTTCCCTAGATCTACTTTCACGTTTTCATCGCTGTTATATAACTTTCATGTGATCACTGAGCTCATTTCGGGCACACACACAATCCTATACAAGCTTAGCTTTAAGCTGTTCCAAATCCAATGCCTCGACATTGCTTGGCTGTCGAAGAAGATGGCCACGGTGCAACTTATTCCGCCCTGTCTCTTAATTTCCCAACGCAGTGATGCAATGCGACCACTTTCGCTTGAAATATCGTAGTGTCTCTATTTAGGCTCTCTTGGATCATTGTCCTTTCCTTGGCCCATATATTTCGGCTCCAACCCCTTTTTCTGTTTTAGAGCCGGCAGTTTACCAGACTGATTACCAAGAATCCATGCTGTTCTGGCATAATGATTTAAGAGTATTTAGACATCGTTGGAATTGTTAAATTTTCATCCTTAGCCATTATATAGAGAAGATTAATATGAATTTTATTAATATATCCGACTTTGTTAATATAAAGCCGAAACTCCAAGAATTTTATCAAATATATATATATATATATATATATATATATATATACAGGTGTCCGGGAAAATGTGGAAAATCTCTCGGATGCAGATAGAGCATGAGAAAATAAGATGACAAGTTCCTATAATTTTTTTCCTACAGGCTCTTCCTACGGAGATATGCGTCCTTGAAGGACGCTGCAGGAAATCGGTTTTTCTTGAATTTTTTTTTTAAAGTACTTAATATAAACACAGTGGTGTCCCAGGTGGCACCTTAACGAAATTATTGAAAAATTTTATAAGGGGATTCAACATGGGTTCCGTGAAGTCTGATACCCTGGCGGGCACGAATTAAGGACTGCTGTACCCGTAAGAGTAACCCAACCGTGTTCCTTATCACATCACAATAAAACGTGATTCTCTGTAGAAGTTCTTCCCTAGTGTCCATCGGAGTGGAATACACCAATTTTTGAAGTATCCCCCCAGGTAAAAATCCAACGGCGTTAGTCGAGAGATCGAGGAGGCCTGGCAATAGGTCCTCCTCTACCTATCCAACGGTTTGGATAGACGTTTTTTCAGGTGCTTCCGCACACAAACTCTGAAATGAGGTGGTGTGCTACCGCACATGAAGTATATGTTTCGGCGGGTTTCAATTGGTAAGTGCTCTACTAAATCTCGGAAAGTTCTGAAGGAACTCCAAATAAAGTTGTCCATTCAATCGTTCTGGCAATACGAATGGTCCAATAAAAAAATTGTCAATGATTCCTGTCAAAATATTAATATTGGAACTGATGTTGATGATGCGAAACAATAGTGGCATGAGGATTTTCATCAGTCCATACATGTGTGTTGTGTAAATTGGTGATACCATTTTTGGTAAACCTTGCTTCATCCGTGTAAAGAATAATGATCACAAAGTTTACATTATTTCGTTGCTGATGCAATACCCAATTTGCAAACTGCATTCTACGAGGATAATCTTTAGGAATCAGTTCATGTATTTTTTGCAAATGATATGGATATAACAGCTGTTCACAAAAAAACTTCATGTACTATTGTTTTCGAAGTATTAAACTGTGCTGATAATTGTTGAGTGCTAGTTGATGGATTCTCATCTACAGCATTTAAAATATGTTCCTCTAATCGCGGCGTACGTACGGTTCTTCTCACACCAGCATCATTACTATTTTTTCCAAACTTTCCTAAAATTATGAAGAAAATAAATAATATGTATTACATTATTAACTGGAATCGCCCACCATTCTCCCTTAGATGTTGGTCGTTGAAACGTGTTCTGGTTTGGTAGAGCACGATTAGGCAATCTTTCGTGATATAATCTTCTGGCTTCTAAAGCATTGCAAGACGCAAGACCGTATATCAGATGCATATCTATCTATACTCAATAAACGTGTATTCCATACTAACTCAGTAAATTAATATTGAATAAAGCGATCAATGTGTCAGCGATCTGAGAGATGACAAGTTCTAAAATGCCGGATATTTTATTTATTTTATGCAATAGTAACGTTTGCAACAGCAATAGGTCTTTTTGGTGCTGATAAAAACTAAAACGTACATTTTTTACGAACATACGACAATAAACAAGAGTACCTTTTTTAAATCTAAGGTTCAAGCTATCCAGTTTTATTTTTTTTAAATATTTATAATATAGGATGTAAAAAACTTAGGCATTCAGTTGTAAAGACTAGCCCGCCCCTGGTAAACTAAAAAAGCTAAATATGTTTCAAGGACACTATTTTAGGAGATCCTTATATTACGCTTAGCATATAAAAATATTTTAATCTATTTTTAAATATATTTCTTCTTTGAATATCTCGATTTAAAATTATATTTAACTTAGACATTTTTCTGTATATTCGTGTCCAAAGAGAAAGCATCTCTTTTGTTATATTCTTGACCGAGACCCTTACTTTTCTACCTGACCCAATAACGTTACTGTGGAATTTCTTTCTATTTACATTTCATTAAATTGTTTTAATTTAATTATACATCTTCCTTTATATGTTGTGTCTCATATCATTAGAAAGCTTATGTCACAAGGGTTATTTTAATGCCATCGATAGAACACCTCTTCAGGTCCCGTTTCTTAATTAATTATTATTCAAGATATCGACCCCTCTTCGACTCAGGTCATAAAACAGACCGTTTTCAAAAACCAGTGTTTTTTCTATAATATATATTTAAAACAACCCTACATGTTTCGGCAATGATGCCTTTGTCAAGGATATAAAAAATATAAATATTATATATATATATATATATATATATTATTTATATTTTTTATATCCTTGACAAAGGATGTAAAAATGTAGGGTTGTTTTAAATATATATACTTTACTTTACTTTAAAGTATATATATTTAAAACAAACCTACATGTTTCGGCAATGATGCCTTTATCAAGGATATAAAATATAAATATATATATATATATATATAAATATAATATTTTCGTGACCTTGGTCTGATAAGGTAAACTTAATAAGTCGGCGATTAAAGGTCTGGTTCATTACTTCAAAGTATATATATTTAAAACAACCCTACATGTTTCGGCAATGACAAAGGCATAGTTGCTGAGTTGCTATGGTTTAAATTATTCAAAGATACATTCCAATAATAATAATAAATCATGCCTTAGTATTCCAAAAAATAGATAGCAAGGTGTGAACATATGTGTTGTGTTTACCATATCATACCAAGGTCACCAAAATATTATATATATATATATATATATATATATATATTGTATCGGTTTAAATCATTTTCCACCGTCTTCTGATGCTCAATCTCCATAAGATGTTTTCCAAACCTATCTTTTATCTCCTTGTCGATTTCTTCCTCCAATTTCTTCTAGGCTTCCCTCTCCTGCGCTTTTCTTGTAGGATCTATTCCATCGCTAGCTTGGGTAGCCGTTCACCTGTCATCTGTTGCACGTGTCCATACCATTGAAGTTGTTTCGTTCTGATGTCGTCCTTGACTCCCATACTTTCCATTATTCTCTCATTTAAGACTCTGTCGCTTCTAGATCTACCTGCAGCTCTTCTCCAGAAGTTTATTTCTATTAACAGCAAAGCTTTTATTGCTTTATCTTTAAGTGGCCAGACTTCACAGCTATTAGTTGCTATAGCCTTCACAATTGCTTTGTATATTAAGCTGTAATATGGTGAATAATCTTTTTATTCCAGAGAATACTATGTAAGTTAGTTATGTTTTTTTAGTCTCAATGTTTCTATATTGTATGGCTTTATCTAAGGTACCGTTCTGTGACACATGCAGTCCCAGATATTTGTAAGTGTCGCAATGTTTAATTTTTAATTAACTGTAATGAATCAACATGAAAAACTAAATGCATTGCATATATCAGATATCCATGCAGCATGATTATAATTTATGACCTGTTTGGATCATTTTGCCATTAGATTGTAGGTAAATTATAATCACCGGCTATTCTGAATCAAGTGAAGTCACACGCTTAATATACTTGATGGTGGAACATGGACAGATCCCGTTCGTGTAGACGTTCGCAAAGGTGTTTACGCTAGGTGCTTCTATGCGTCCTAGTATTGCTTTTGGATCTTAGCGATCCCACAAACCCGAGCATGGTCTACCAAGCCACAGCTGATAGGCAGCGGAATTGGTAGATTTGCTTACATATCGCTCCGCCCAATCAGTGACTGTTAAGACTGGTGCTGCGTGGAGTCGAGAAGCCTCCCGCAGCGCCAGACTTCATCACCAGGCTTGACTGTTTGAGGTGGACTCGCGGAGGCAGTAAAATAGTCGTTCACGCCCTCCGCCTGCAGAGTGCTAAAAGGTTCATGTAACTTGAGGCGTATATATTGCTCGTTTGCTGAGAACAAGCGCGCTGATTGAGCGTATCTCAATCCTTTCTGTCAATAGTGGCCGTGGTGAATGATCCCTCGCGAGGAAGTGTTACCACATTAAATATACAATCCCACAATGTACTGCGTAATACGAGTTGTAAAAATTTACTCAAAATAGTTGGTTCACAAATAATGAAGGTATCGCTGACCGCAGGCAATTTAAACGCCTTCTTCTCGAGTTGTTGCAGTAACAAAATATTTAGAGATTTTAAATAAATTCCTGTTTTGTTATTATATCCTAATTGGTTTTCCCACCTTTATGAATTTTATCAGACTAATTGGTTGTATTTATTTAGAAAATATCAGTGTATATAAAATGAAATTTCACTGAGTAGATGTTCATTTAGAAATCATAAATGACTGAATCCAGTTACGTAACTACATTTTGTTTTAATGCCATAAAATTACATTTACCATCCAAGATAGCGCAGGAATCCACGACACCCGAAATCAAGCTTATGCTTGATGTATGTGAAACTTTAATACCGCCGAAATACCCTGTCAGAACTAGGATACGTTATTTCTGCTAATTACGAAAGTTAATAATTCAGAAACAATCAAACTTTTCAAGTGACGCTCAACAGCACAATATCATAAATTTAAATGGAATATATTCCATAAAACGGAGTCCGGCGGTACATAACGACCTCCGTTACGCGCATCGCCATACACGAGGGTTTAATAACGGATGCGCATATAGTTATTTAATAATGCACTAAACGTGTATTGCAGAATTGCGAGAATCGCTTTATGCAAAGATCGAAATGAAACTTTTACTATTTCATATAAGAGACTCGTTTGAAAAGTCAATATCGTTTGGTTATGAAAAAGATACAAGCAGCTATACGCCCTGAATAAATGACCATCCAGTAAACGTTCGTATATTTTAATCTGGCTTGTACGTTTCAGCGGCCGTTCTCCATAATTGCTTCTGTGATTCCTGGCTGAAATCGCATTCTTGGTACTGCTTCCATCTTGGCCAATGTTTCGTACACTGTAGTAGGCGACATCTTTAGGACTGCTACTGCTTTTGCTCCACTGAAACTGAAAATTTATTAGTTTGGAACAGAGTGATATAGAAGGCGTTTTAGTTCACTGAACGCCTCCTATATAACTCTGGAGTGTCGCGATTACGGTCGAGTTTTTGAGATAGAAGGGTTTGCCAGGTGTTATGTAGAGATACACATAATTTACGGTTATGTTCAGCTAGTGCGAACGCGCAGCGAACTAGTAAAACGCACGCGTTCTGCAACACAAGTGCCCACTGAACGCTTTGTTCACCGATGTATACACTTGCCATACGAGCATAGAATTCTGTAAAGACCAGAGATTTCTAGATGATTGCAATCCTTAACAGAAAAAGGGGCCGATAATGTGGTTTGACGTTCAAAGATGGTTTTAATGTTATATTTGATAAGGATATTGTTAATGCGGTCGGTGACACCGTGTATATAAGGTAAATGAGCTTTATAAATAACAGAAATGAGTTTCTAAACGGTACTGGACGGTCTAGGGTGAAGTTGTTTGTGCGTTTGATATCGTGCTTGGACTAGTTGTTGATTAAAGTATCAGGAACATGGTTGATTTCTCTGGAAAAGGATTCAGATATAAAGAAGGCTCTATAAACTAAGGAGTTTATGACACCATGTTTTTGTGCAGGACGATGGTGGTAAAAGGCGTTTAGGTATCTGTCGATATGTGTAAGTTTCCCATAAACGGAATGTCCTAATTCATCAGACCGACGATTCACTAAGACGTCCTGGAAAAGAAAGAAACCTTCTTTTTCAACCTCCATAGTGAAATGAATAAAGTCGTTTTGTGAATTAAGGACTAAGGATTTTATTTAAGGAAACACGTCCATGTGATCAGATAGCGAACATGTAATCGACATATCTAAACCAACACTTCGATCTTTGGGTATGGGAACAAAGAATTTGTTGTTCGAGATGTTGGTGACGAGAGGAGACTGTAGGGTACCCATAGTTGCACCAGATACTTGTTCCTAGTAACAGTCACGGAATTCGAAATAGGTAGAAGTTAGATAAGTTTCCACTAGATGGTTTCCAGAGAATAGACTTTCTTGGAACATTTATTCGGTATGGGAACTTTTGTGAACAAAAATTCGACATCGAAACCTACCAGAAAATCTTGAGTATTCACTTAAAATTCTTGAGCTTTTGTAGAAAGTGTTCGGAATTTTGGATAAAGAAGTCACTGGTACCATTGTAGTAAGTGAGGAACTAGCATGATATTTGAATAGTTGAAACTACTTAGTGTGCTAACAAGATGTAAGAAAAAGTTAGGTTTATGAATTTTTGGTAGACTATGCAGTTCATGGGCACTAGAATCATTGGGCAAGAGAAACTTTTAATAATCGATGGGAATTCAAGAGGACCATGAAGAGTGCCCATGAACTGCATAGTCTACCAAAAATTCATAAACCTAACTTTTTCTTACGTCTCGTTAGCACACTAAGTAGTCCCAACTATTCAAATATCTCCTCACTCAAATAGTTCCTCACTCCCTACATTGGTACCAGTGGCTTCTTTATCCAAAATTCCGAACACTTTCTACAAAAGCTCAAGAATTTTCGTTCGATGTGTGTAGTGAGATTTTCTTCAAAAGTCTATATTAGAGTGATAGTGTCTTAATTTCTTACGTAATTCAATATATAGATAGTATGGAAATTTGTTTCATCCAACAGATAACCACAGTTTTCAATTTTTAAATTCGGATTTAATCATATGTTCGATACGTTCACATGGTAGAAAATTTAGTAATCTTTTCCGGCTAAGTAACGTTCCTTTATCGTAGTGTTTCCAAAGTGAACGAAATGATGCGTTGTCTACTAACTTAAACGGTACATTACACAATATGAAAGTTACACATAAATGAAACAAAAATGTCTCGACATTTTTTTCACTTTTATAGTAACATTTTTTTTTAGTAGTAGCGATTTAGATATTTTTATTCAGACCAAATTAAAATTTTAATTTTAAACTTATTATTAATATACACATCGACAAATTTAGAGGAACAGATTGTAATTTAGTTTATTTCTTACTTTTACTCTTTTATACCCTATATCTAGATAGCTTTGAATGGTCCAGTAAACGAATGAAATTTTTAATGTTAAAACGTCAAACATGTATGTTGTATCTTGCATTCGAAACGCGTATTATAGCTAGATAACAATTAAGTTGAGTAATCAGTTTAATTTGTTCGGGTTGTGATTTTTTTTTTGTTGTCAGTTTGTTTGTATTGTAAAAGCCAGGTAATACTAGGTGACTTAGTATCGACTGATATTGCTAGGGACGTAGTAATGATCGAATATTGTCTAATATATCGTGAAGTTGCCCGAACGTTTGGCAGATCAGAATCAACCATCCATCGTAATGTAAGTCATTGGAGGCAAACCGCGCAGTATGTGTGAAGAAGAGAGCAAGGTAGAAAATGTTCAACCACGGTTGCAGATGATCGTTTTATAACGTTGCAAACACTGCAAAGCAAACGTCAAACTGCAGTTCAAACAAAAAGCATACGGGAAGATGATTGTGGAACCACCATAAGCGAACGTACAGTAAGAAGAAGACTTCAAGAATTTGGTTTCAATTCATATGTCCCAAAAAAAGCCCCAAAACTTCAGCGACTTCATCGTATAGCGCAACTAGAATGTGGTCGAGAACATTGAAATTGGAATGATGACCAGTGGGGTCAAATTTTGTTAATGGACGAGAGCCACTTTTGTGTAAATTCAATTAACGGTAGGGAAAGATCGTATCGACACCAAGGAGAACAAAATGCACTATTTAATTTTACTACTACTGTATTTTTTGGTGGAGGTTCAATTATGGTATGGGGCGGTATATGTTTGGAGGCACGCACGGAGTTGGTGGTTATTAATGGCGGAGCGTTAACTGCAGATAGGTACATCAGAAATATTCTCCAAGACCATGTGGTACCTTTTAGAGAAAATTTCACCTTAATGCAGGCTAATACGCGCTCGAACGTCGCCCATTGTGTAACTGATTTTTTAAACGAAGTGAGTATAACAACAATGAATTGGCCAGCATGTTCCCCTGACCTGAACCCTATCGAACATGTGTGGGGCTTGCTAGGCAGAAGACTTACGTCAATAATTCCTGCTGTTCACAACAGAGAAGAAGTAAGAGTCGTATTGATTGAAGAATGGGACAGATCAGAATGGGATCAGAAGTATGGAGAGACGAATGACAGCAGCTGTAAGAACTCGTGGGGTAACACAAGCTATTGAAGCAAAAGAAAAAACACATTAAATGTTGTGCCATGCTCAAAATGTATAATAAAGTTATTCTGTTTAAAACCATATTTTGTTCGCGTTTGACATCTTCTAGTTTTTTCTTCTTCAACAGCTGCCATAATACAACCTTTGTAAAACAAATTGTAATTACTCCCCCTAACTTCGTGTTAGGAGATTAGCTGAGAAATATTAACGATGTGTATACTATAGAGAAGATAATAAGATTTTATGTCTGTTCCTTTAAATTTACCAGTGTGTGTATTATGTATAATTTTAGATAAATCTAGTTACTCTCATTAACTGCTTTCTCAGAGCATCGTAATTTCCGTTTATAGGATTATATGAACTTTTATACGCAACCTTCGGTATAAAATGTGCTAAATTTAATGAACATATATACGTGTAGGTAGATAATAGGTAAAAAGCATTGATTTTATCGTGTTTCAGTTTATTACGTGTTTACTGAAGCGTAACATTTTATACTGTTAGTTTCTCCATACTCTTCGTATTTTCATTGTGCCAGAAAGAGTAATTGTTCATAAATAATTTCTTTCGGGCATTCACTATCGTAAAATAAATATTCCATCATAAGAAAATATTGCTCCATAAAACGCTAAGGGATGATAATTTCCCGTTTTTTTTTTCTCGTTTCAGTACCGGAGACGTAAATTGTTCAAGCAACTGGGACATTACGTTTAAATATTCGTTTTATATCCGATCCAATTCAATATTCAACTTATTATCTAAGCGCTCTATTTAGGATCTCGCTCTCAGGAAGTGAAGTCGAATTTAATATAAAGAATGAAAAAGAAAGGGGTTTCGAAATTGAAATAATATTAGTATTTCATCGATTGTTGTTTTATCATTTCTGTACTTTTACCTCTTCCTTTTCGAGCAAGCACTTCTCTTAATCATTATACTTCAGTTCTTGAAAAGATGAATTTTCATGATGGTGCTTAATACAATATTAAAAGTTATTCAACCAAAATGTCAAAAAATATATCAAGTAACCTAATTTACATATTTCGACTTTATGATTAATTAAAGACGTCCGTGCAACAATCGGCTAAGTGCACAAAAGCTAGTTTTGAGTAAATCGAAGAAAAACGTTTTATGACCGTCATTAATGTACTATTCTTCTTTTATATATACCGGTAGTTAAACAAGCCAATAGCTTATCCACTAAGCTAATTAATGTTTATTTATTATTAATAACATTAATAATAATAAATTATTTAAATTGCATGTAGACGGTTTTTGCCACCAATTATTTAATAAAAAATACGAAAAGTTGCAATAAAGCAAAATAACTTTTATATTCATAAAAATATGCATGTTACATTAAAATGTTGTAACAACACTATACTAATTTATAAAAATATTTTAATCGACCTCTTGGTTTCTGTTCAGGTTTTCGTAGAAGACCAGGCATGCTTGCGGCACATACCTACTTTTGGATAACAGGCATGATTTTTGTAGTTTACTGGTAAACTTGCAGAATATGCCAACGGAGCATTATTGAAATCGATAACTTGTTACGGTCGAGAAATCATTCTGAGTTCATGCTAGAATTTTTAATCCATTTACTCCATTATTAACTTCGTCAAGTCAATTTTGTCTTCTCATTTTTCAACGTATACGATTAATTTTATTTTATGCTTACATATTGCCTATTATCGTTCAATTTTATGTTGTTCCAGACTTTAATTACTCCAAATTTTAATTCATGTTCTATTATTTTGGCCGACCCGATATTTTCGAATGATGATGCATTTACGTTTAGGTATGCGCCATCTATTATTGATAATGCATAGTCTCGAGTGCCGAACATTCTGTTGTAGTCAGATTTTGTTCCTATATTTGATTGCTTTATTGTAGAAATTCCTTTAGATATTCATACACCTATTTTAGGGCCTATTCGACTTTTGACTCATTTGATTCAATTAGTTTCTACGTTATTTAATTTCTCTCGCTCGGAGTGCCATCTCTCTACATTTGCTAATCACGTAACTTTTGCAGTTTCCTAGTTTTTTTCGTTCGGTCAATTTTTGTGACGTAACTCTTTTATTAGGGAGGTTTAATCTGACGTTTTTGGCTATGCTGATCACTCCTGCATCTGTTTTATGATTATTGAAAATTAATTTCCCTTCTTTTAAAATTACCGGTTGTCCGATCTTGAAAATGACGTATGTCCAGCTTCTCCATTTTTCTCGTTCCAAGTCTGGTGGGCACTTGTACTTAAGTCATTGAAGCGCTTACTTGTGATTTTCCTTGTGTAGTGAATTTTATATCTGCGGTAAGGTTTTATTATTTCACTTAATCTTTATCTAATTTGTTCGATTAACCTTTCAGGATTCTGTTTACGATATTTTTGTCGTATAAAACTACTAATTTTACCGAGATTAATTGGGATTAATCTGCCTGCGTTTGGCATCATTATATTTTCTTGAGACCTGCATGAAGGGCTGATCAAGCTGTCTTTATCTTCGAGACGCCGCATTAGTTTCAGCGTCTATTTGGAAGAGGTATCGTAGAATTGTCTGCCATTCTTTTCATTGGACTCTCGATTTCCTGTGAGCCCTCATTTTTGGACAGAAGAAATTTCACCGCGTGCATAATGACGGCTAAGATGGCATGCTAGCGTAACGCCGTACAACCCGAGGAAGGGAATAATTGCTATTGAATTTTCGAAGGAGGACGATTAAATTTAAAAGTGACTAACTTCTGAAGTAGGTGTGGAAATTCTTAGTCTATTATTTGAAATTTGGCTTAACTGTTGTTTATTTTGATAAATTTGATTCAAATCAAGCCGATTGCACTTTAGAAAGGCACGTAATTTAATGTTAAGATTTGCTATTCTCCAAAAGAACTCTTAGGAGAAAGTTGTAACTCACATTAGGATATTTTCACAGAGGAATACGTGCTAGGCTTTTGTAAATACTCTCAGTTAGACTTAAGATCCCTCGGGATCAAGCTTTGTTTGAATAATACTTAAACTGGCCGACAGCTTCTCTGTCTGCCGATTTGCTTGTTTTGTGAACTAATATCGTGGCAAGATCCTTCAGATCAGCCCGCGCTGAATGTACCGATTCCAGCTGATCGGAACACTGTTTTACATTTCATTAGTCTATCTTATTTGTAAACAAACTGTACAGAACCATATAATTACGTATACCTAATTGTCGTTCTAAATTAACCGCTGTCATATAGATATCTATTAGTTGTAAGTTAATTTTATATTTTACTCACCTCTTCATACAGGGGGTTCTTTTAAAAGCTGACAACTTAAACCTTTCCTAAATTTTAGAGAGTATATAACCTAATCTTGCTAGACTTAATATTTTATATCTTCTTGATAAATAACTGTAGTTTCTAAATATTTAAACAGTACTCTCTTTTTGAACTTAGACTTTTGCAACTTCGGCGACTATTGTATCACACTTTGTAAATTTGCTCAGGACATGGGCTTGTTTTGTTAATCTATAAAAAAAATGTACTGAAGCTATGTAGTTGTACTTTGAGTATTTTATTGTTTGGAACCGGGTTACATTGTTGGCAGTTACTCTAAATTTGACTTAATTTGCTTTTTCAATCGAATTCTTGATAACCTCGTCAAATTTCTTTTGCAATAAATTACGTCATTAACTACTTTGGAAGTATACTAAACCTTTGACATTAGTAATTCAGATAACCTCTTAGCTAGAATTACTCTTTTCTTTTAATAATATATACAAGCTATATTGATTCAAAGTTTTGAATAACTAGCGCATCAGGGAGCACTGCGACGACCGTAATTTTGCTGTATACTGTGCGAGTCTTATACCTGGGATAATAAAACTTGTTATTATTGTTGATATTATTGGTTTTGTTTTGTTCCTATCCCACAAGTGGTGTGTCTGGCAAAATAGCTTTGTAATAATCAGGTAATAAGGGGGGACTGCCCTCTGGAGTGAATTGGAGCTATCAGGTCCCGCCTGTTTCCGTTTTCGAAGATACTCTGCAGGTGGAAAACGGTGGCGCCTTACCCAACATATCGCGAAGTTGAATCCGCGACGCTTTCAGAAACGAAGAGCTAGCCGGCAGAGTCCTTCCTGGGGACGTTCTACAACAGGTAGGTCCAGGCCAGAGAGGGAGTTGGCAGAACTTCGTGCAACCTCCTTATTACCTGCTCTTATTTATTTCGCGTTTAGGTAGCAAACTTTGTCCTTGTCCTTCAGTAAAAGGTATCCACCTGTAAATAATTTCATAGAGTGCTTTTCTGTCAAGAAGACCTTGCCCACATGGGACAGTCATATACAAAATTTCTGTATTTAGATATTGAGAATGGTATTTTATTTAGAACACACGTTTTTTTTAAATTGATGAAGATAGGACTTCAAATCTAATATCATATCTTGGGTTACTCGTTCCACAACAAAATTTGTTCCACACATTTTAACTAGTGAATATCAATTCTCAGGAATGTATAGAAGTTCCTTTCTTCGTTTCTTCTTTTCAATGATTCGGAAATTCCTATCGCACGGCAAAAAGCTGTGTCCTGGTTCAGGCAAATGGTGGACATAAACAGCCATTTTTTATTAAGGACATAAAGAACTGGAGTACTACTCCAGTTTTTATTTTGTCCTTCAGAGTTGTCTGTAAAAATATATAAAGTTTTAACAGTTGTGCATAACTGCTGAAAGATATCGAAATGAATTATTAGAGTCGTTTATTAATGAACTTCATGATGATGAACTTGCGGAAGGATATTTTTAGCAAGATAATGCACCAACGCGCAAATCTCGAGAAATAATAGCTTTTTTGCAAGAATTTTTCGATACATGAATTATTAATTTTCCTCCAAAATTGCCAGATTTAACAATTTAAGACAATTTTATTTTTTTCATATTTAAAAAATATCATTTTCAAGACCTCACACAATCGAAGAGCTTCGTAATGTTATTGTAAATTCCTGTGCTGGCATAACCCAAGAAATTCTAATAAATGGCTTTGAAAGCCAACTTTGTCGTCAAAATAATGGTCAACATTTCCTACATCTGTTTTAATATTATTTCCTTTTAATTTTGACTATTGCAATAAATACTTTTCCAAAAACTAAATTACTAATTATTACACACATTTACATGACATAACCAAACTATCAAAATTATACGTTTGTGACAGAATACGTGCACTGTCACCAACCATTAAAAAAAAGCTTGGTCGTCTCTAATGAGGAAAGTTTTTGAAGGCACGTTACTTCTTTTAATAAAAGTTAAGTTTTAGTATCGGTTTTTCCAAGTTTCATATGAAATTTCACAAGTTGTTGCTCTATTAAAACACTTATCATTTCTCCGACAAAACAAAAAAATAGATCTTATACGAACGAAGGCCACAGCCAGACTATTATGTCTGCAGCCACGGGGGCGAGCTCCAACCGAAAGAGAATGGTTCACGCTACACAGCTGTCGGTCGTACAACCTTGACGCATTTGTGGTAGCATCTGTTCGTTATTTTATAGCAACACCTCGTAGATTTATTCGACTTCAATATTTCCATTAACTTCTCGAATACTAATAGAGCAGTGCAATTCTTCTCTACAGCTTTATTCTAAAATTAGACAAATAATTACCTCCCCTTCCTCTCCTTTTAATCTTCTAGAGTGATTTCTTTTTATATGACTTTTATTGTCTGAGTTATTATATATTTAGTTCAAATCATCTTTATTTTATTTTTTAGCATTTTTTGTATCACTGGCGAATCTCCGATGGTCAAAACTTTTTCCCGTGTGTCGTTGTTGATTTTTTTTCATGTTTTAGTCCAACGTGTTAGAAACTATTCGAAGGTTAAATTTAATACAAACTTTGAGTCTCCTTAATTTATAAATTGTAAATGAAGATAATAATGAAAAATTAAGAGATTCATGAGGTTATGGCAAAGCAGATTTATTACGTTGCCCATTTCGATTTGCTGAAACCATAGCGTGGTCAGCCAACCTCCGTCGCTACTATTATTTCAGCTTGACAGTGAGTCAACTTAGAACACAAAATCTCTACCAAGTTTGCTACTGTAGCAAGAATCAAATCTTCTTCTATGCTTCTAGACTAGATTCATACATAGTCCAATAACCTACGCATGTGACCAAAACGACTTTTTTAAGTATCTGCACTTTTAAAATCTATATAATTTCGTACTCGGCAATTATTTATAGTTGCTCATTATGCAATTCCTGTTTCAATTTAAATCGTTCTTGGATACAAGTCGGTACGAGCTGAAAAGTTGCCTTTTCCCTTGTTTCTTTTCTTCTTTAGGATTCTCGCTTCGTTTGTTTTCATTGTTCTAAATGTGCCCCGATTCTAGTAGTGCTAGCGACAACGACAACCGGGATTTTCATTTCGTCCTTTTTTTTTTAAATTTATTCGCGACGTGCAAGGGAAAACGCGCATTGTACTTGCAGAAAAGAGTCGTAAAGATAATTGATGGTGATTTCCTGGCAAATTCTCTAGAGAATACGTGAAATAATTTTTTTTAACTAAACAAATTTAGGAGTCTAATACGCAAAAATTTGTTAATTTATTTGTCCTAATTTTAAAAAACTTCGCTTGTCTCTTTTTATATTTATTCTGAAAAATATGCTAACATTTTTTCAGAAAAAAAATGGCAAAGCAAATTTTCACGCCCAAAAACATACAGAGCGTTATGAATGCAAAATAAAACTTGACGCCCTGTTTGTTCGCTTTAAACAAGTATATAATTACAAATGAAACAGACATTCAATATACATATCTGTAACTGTACACATGGACAATACACCTCGTATTTTCAGCATTTACTTCTGCTTAAGACACGTGTTTCTGCCATTTACTATTAGGTGTCATCAGTTAAGCTAGTGAAGTAATTGAAGCTTAAATCGCCTATAAGGTATAGCAAATTTTGTCCTATCAGGTAGCACCATATAATATAGTGACATCTGACAGACAAAAGAGACTATTCCGAAACTGGCAACCCTTCCCTTGACCGGCTAAGCCGGTACAGAAGGGAACTAGAGAAGAGGATACAAAATATAAATGACAGGATCTGTCATATATATTTTGTATTCTCTTGATAAAGGCGTACCGCCGAAACATGTAGAGTTTTTTAAATACATATATTTTGAAGTAATATACAGACCTTTAATCGCCTACTGATTAGGTTTACCATATCATACCAAGGTCACGAAAGTTATTATATTTATATATATATATATATATATATATATATATATATATATATAAGTAGACAAAGAGTCTTTGCCGTTAAAACAAGTATGTAAAATAAAAATTGTTGGGGAATCCGGCAATAAAAACCTTTAGTTAGTTAATTAGAGTCCTTTATTTTTTACCTTATATTTCGCTCTGTAGATTTAGAGCTTCATCAGAGGTCACTTTAATTAAAAGAAAATACAACATTAGCTAATCTAGTCTACTAATTATAAGATTAATACTTACAAAAGCGAAACTATTTTTTGTGAGAGATATAACATTTTTAAAAAAACAAAACCTATAGAGAAACAAGCAGTCCACGTAATACAAATAAAACTTTATATTAATTAAAAATTGTTACTTTAAAAGCTTATTGTTTTTACATATTAAAACCATTTAAAAAATTATTATTTTTTCAACAAACACATCTAAAAAGAAACACACACGTAGTAAGAACTACTTGTCTTGATTTAAATTACATTTTAACAATTCAAGTGTCGACAAGGTAGTGTATTAAATTTTTGAAACCAATGTCATACTCGTATATGCAAAACCTATGATAAAAGTACAGTAGGTAAAAACAAGCAATGTCAAGGTTAACGATATATATACAGATGTTCAAAAGTTGCGTGCTTAATTTCAATAATGTGCAGGCTACAAACAGGTTAAACTTAATTAAAAAGAAATTGCAAAATTAAAATTATAATCATATGAAAAAATTGTGGAAGGATGTGTTAAATGACATCAATAGAGTTAATATTCTGTGTATTTAGATGACTTGAGTTTTTGATATGAGAAAAAGTCAGTAAAAAGGCATATATTGCGCTTAAATTATTTGTGTCAGATCTGAAATTCATAGCGTGAGGATTATTATTGATCTCAACCATCTCCAAAAACTCCCTACATTTTAAACTATTAACTCTCTGGAGGATTTTAACATTCTCAAAATTTGGGTTGTGGTTGTATTTGATCATATGTGAGGACAAAGCACATCTGCTCTTCCCAGTTCGAACGTCGCTCTTATGTGTGGTAAGTCTGGTTTTTAACCAAGTTGAGGTATGACCTATATAAACTTTGTTGCATTCATTGCAAGGAATGCTATATACAACGTTCGACTGGAAAGGCAAAGGTGTCAAGTCCTTAGTTTTACTAAAATGAGTACGTAACGGATTGTAGTTATAAAAACCCAATTTTATATCGTCTGTGGCGAGGACCCTAGAGAGCCGCTCCGACACCCCCACAATGTAAGGAAATCTGTAATATTTCACAATTTTTGGCTGGTCTTTGTTGGTAAGGTCCGCGCTCTGATCGTAAGTTCAGCGAAACCTTCGATTGTTGGATGGAATGTTTGCAAACACCGGTTACCCTCGGGGTTTGATTAGCAGACTCATTTTTTCCACTCCAGCTACTTACGGTCAGAGCGCGGACCTTACCAACAAAGACCAGCCAAAAATTGTGAAATATTACAGATTTCCTTACATTGTGGGGGTGTCGGAGCGGCTCTCTAGGGTCCTCGCCACAGACGATATAAAATTGGGTTTTTATAACTACAATCCGTTACGTACTCATTTTAGTAAAACTAAGGACTTGACACCTTTGCCTTTCCAGTCGAACGTTGTATATAGCATTCCTTGCAATGAATGCAACAAAGTTTATATAGGTCATACCTCAACTTGGTTAAAAACCAGACTTACCACACATAAGAGCGACGTTCGAACTGGGAAGAGCAGATGTGCTTTGTCCTCACATATGATCAAATACAACCACAACCCAAATTTTGAGAATGTTAAAATCCTCCAGAGAGTTAATAGTTTAAAATGTAGGGAGTTTTTGGAGATGGTTGAGATCAATAATAATCCTCACGCTATGAATTTCAGATCTGACACAAATAATTTAAGCGCAATATATGCCTTTTTACTGACTTTTTCTCATATCAAAAACTCAAGTCATCTAAATACACAGAATATTAACTCTATTGATGTCATTTAACACATCCTTCCACAATTTTTTCATATGATTATAATTTTAATTTTGCAATTTCTTTTTAATTAAGTTTAACCTGTTTGTAGCCTGCACATTATTGAAATTAAGCACGCAACTTTTGAACATCTGTATATATATCGTTAACCTTGACATTGCTTGTTTTTACCTACTGTACTTTTATCATAGGTTTTGCATATACGAGTATGACATTGGTTTCGAAAATTTAATACACTACCTTGTCGACACTTGAATTGTTAAAATGTAATTTAAATCAAGACAAGTAGTTCTTACTACGTGTGTGTTTCTTTTTAGATGTGTTTGTTGAAAAAATAATAATTTTTTAAATGGTTTTAATATGTAAAAACAATAAGCTTTTAAAGTAACAATTTTTAATTAATATAAAGTTTTATTTGTATTACGTGGACTGCTTGTTTCTCTATAGGTTTTGTTTTTTTAAAAATGTTATATCTCTCACAAAAAATAGTTTCGCTTTTGTAAGTATTAATCTTATAATTAGTAGACTAGATTAGCTAATGTTGTATTTTCTTTTAATTAAAGTGACCTCTGATGAAGCTCTAAATCTACAGAGCGAAATATAAGGTAAAAAATAAAGGACTCTAATTAACTAACTAAAGGTTTTTATTGCCGGATTCCCCAACAATTTTTATTTTACATATATATATATATATATATATATATGAAAAATTTTGTGAAAAACTTATCTGCGCGGAATGTGCATATATCGATATTTCACTGTTTTTTTTTTTTACAGATCATCAGTGCACCTTACCGAAGACAGACATGATATTCACTTCTATACTACGTGTATATATACGAACTGTAATGAACTTCATGTGTATGAGAATTAATAATTATTAAATCTCATTTTACATGCGATTGTCGCTATAATTTGTTGCATTTAATTCTACAATTCGGCAAATCACTTTTGCCGTAGATTGTAGACGCAACAAGCCGCGACATCAACTGTACAAGTTGTCAGTACAAATGAAAAATTTTTTTGTGAAAAACTTATCTGCGCGGAATGTGCATATATCGATATTTCACTGTTTTTTTTTTTTTTTTTTTTTTTTTTTTTTTTTTACAGATCATCAGTGCACCTTACCGAAGACAGACATGATATTCACTTCTATACTACGTGTATATATACGAACTGTAATGAACTTCATGTGTATGAGAATTAATAATTATTAAATCTCATTTTACATGCGATTGTCGCTATAATTTGTTGCATTTAATTCTACAATTCGGCAAATCACTTTTGCCCTAGATTGTAGACGCAACAAGCCGCGACATCAACTGTACAAGTTGTCAGTACAAATGAAAAATTTTGCGCAGATAAGTTTTTCACAAAATTTTTCATTTGTACTGACAACTTGTACAGTTGATGTCGCGGCTTGTTGCGTCTACAATCTAGGGCAAAAGTGATTTGCCGAATTGTAGAATTAAATGCAACAAATTATAGCGACAATCGCATGTAAAATGAGATTTAATAATTATTAATTCTCATACACATGAAGTTCATATATATATATATATATATATATATATATATATATATATAAGAAAATATATAAGTTTAGTAATTTTAGAAAATGTAATAATGGCTGATTTAACATTTAATGTGATATGGTTGCCTACACACTAAGCATATACAAACTGCAAGTTGTTTTGAAGCATAAGACAGTCTGTCAAACTTTTAATTTATACAACCGTTTCCAGGTCATCTGCATTTGTCAATACTTCAGTACCTAGCAAGTTTGAAATGTCATTAATAAGTATTTTAAATAGCAACGAACAAGGTTCGATTTCTGGTACACATATGAAGTAGTGTAGCAGATTGTTTAGATTGGTATCCATTCAAACATACATAGCCAGTTCGATTACTCAGGCATGATGTCATCAGTTTGAACTAAGCATTGCGAGAATTCAAAATTACTCTTTCAAGTGTTTAAGATATATACTATCAAAATCTCTAACAGAATCCTTGTACATTATATCGACTTGAGAATGATTAAAGCTTTATACACATATTATTATTTCTGCCGTATAGTTCTTCTCGTGAGGTGGGGGCAGATTTGTGGAATCAGTTATAATTTGTAAATAAATGACTGACTCAAATAGTTTGGCAAAATTGTTATAATAATAATGAATCTAGAGTTGCTAACATTCGAGGGATCATCCTCTTTGTGTACAGACACAACCCTGCTGATTTTAAAGAGGTTCTTTTAATAGCTAAGATTAGCACATAACGCATCATATTTTCTGATGTAATGTGACAAGATCAGGCTACAGTTTACAGAAGAAGTACTTCTAAAACTCTGAAAAACGCGTTTGGAAATACATTAGCAAATGCACTATTACCTGAAGGGTAGAAATTTCCTCGCAATTATGGGAGACGCATAACGGGATTCTTGCTTCATCCTTTTTGCTTTTAATATTTTTCCAAAATGCTGCAAAATTGTGTGTAGCTTAAGTTTCTACGTACCGAACAATAACGACATGTTCTGGTGTAATGTCGGTTAATGGTTGTCCGGAACGTTCATCGTCATCTACTGATGTTCCACCATTTTTGAAACGTTTAAACAAGTCGGAAGTTTGTGCTTGAGCGTAGTTCCCAAATGCTTCTGTTAACATTGTGCGTATTTCTACGACAGTCTAACCGAGTTTAAAACAGAACTTGATACAGATACACTGTTCCCTCAAGTAAACAATTGAAAAATCGCAAGCACACGTTGGCAAAACAACGAAAAATTGATCATCAACACAGAACATTTCTACTTAAAATGACGTCGCTTGACACACTAACTCACAAAAGATGTAAACAGCTACACCTAGTGGCGTTTGATTGTAAATACGTGCGTTTACGCATGCTTCAAATTTCGGAAACTTTTGGATACCACGTGGTATATGTCACAAAACAATTTGAAATATACTTGAGTGGGTAAAATATCACCGTTTCTTTTTTATAAAACAAAAACATTTTTAATAATATAAAAAAAATATTAAAAATCGGATGTGGAGAAGAGAATATAAGTTCATTTGTGTGAAAATTGCTATCCAGACGTGTTTCGTTTCGCTATAGACTCGTCAATGCATTGTAACAGTCCTCTTTAACCCTTAACATTGGGCGTTATATTAATAATGTCTCGGGCTTCGAGGGATTCAAGGTTGCTGTACAAACGATAACTTTGGTGCTGAAAATACTTAACTGCCGCAGTTATCCTAATTATTGAGATATAGATTAAAGTTGAATATTGAGTAATTGACTTGTTCAATTACCGCTTTTTCGGGCGCCAAGAGGATTACCCCCTCTAAGGTATAATTGTACTTTTAAAATTGCCGGTTAGCTAAAAATAGCGGAGAGATATAGAAAAAGACTAAATAAATCGGGAAGTCGAAATGCGACTTACGCCTTTCTCTCTCAAAGCGTGTATGAAAACTAAAGTGAAAAATAATGAATCCCTCTTTTTTTACTTAATAAATGTTTCGATCAATTTCTTTTGTTTAATATGCTTTTCCAGTAAAGTTTAGATTACATGAATTTAAATAAAAGAACAAATGATTACTAAATGTACTTATATTGATAAATAAAGCTTGTTAATTTACATATGTTTAATTACAAATTTACTTAGGGTTATTCTGAAAAGTTTACTAAATACTAATATACATATGGAGCGAGATACAGTAAATTTAACACAGATTTAAACTGTTTAGTCTGATCAGATTAATAAACAGTATTTATAAAGACTAACCTTTACATCGCAGCACTAATGGCCATTTCACTTTATTGTTGACTCGGTGCTTCTGGATTGATGCACTTGTTCACTGTATTAACACTATTTCTTCACGCCTCAGGGTGCCTGATATTCCAGACAAGAGCCCTGATGTATTAAGCGTGGTGTTTCACTTTTAAATAAATGACTGCACTTGTAGGCATGTGATACTTCTGCTACAACGTGTACTTATTGTACTTAAGTACACAAAATGCGGTTAACCCTTTCTTACTCTTGCTTATAGGGTCGCCCGTTTTACTAGGTTGACTTCCTTGAGCTAAGTACTTTTATTTCAGTATTCCCTCACTTTATTATCACGTTAAGGGGTATCACGTTTGACTCGTTTGACTGACTTGAGTCGAGTGTTTCGTTTCGCTTTCCTTGATGCGTCCGAGCTTCGGTTTTCTCTTGGTGATTCCTCGACTTTCTTATAGAGTTCTTGATCATACTGGTTTCGTAGATGATGCAATACAGTGATTCTAACGATTCGTATATGTGACACTAGGTTATTCTAATAGAGTTTATGTATGGCTAACTATACACACTTAACTATACAAAATGATGATTTGGCATAGAAGGAACTGATCGAAATACGTGTGTAATATTATTGCGAAAGGTTCTGCAATAATATTTAATGGCGGGAAAAGCCATTATACAATTTGACTAATTTAGTTTAAATAAATTAATTTTAATATTCTTTAAAATTTTACAAATGGATATAACTGCTTTGAAATAAGATGGGCGTAATGTGTCCCATTACAGCATGATGCTGGGATAGACAAAGTTCATAACAATGTCTGGATAGCAGTTTTCACACAATTCATTTCTAAGTACTTTAAAGGCATCATAAAAGTTAAAAGGCTCAATAGACAAAATTATCTTTCTGATAAAATGTGTCAATTATGTGAAATATTGGAAAGCACCGAAGTTTATCTCGTCCAATCCGAAAACCAACACTGTATTTACTATACAACAAACTAACCTCGAACTTACCTTCAACGTTAAGACCAACATACGTTGACGATATAACAATTTCAGGCTCACATCATTGCGCCATTTCTGTAACTAGGAGTTTATAAATTCGTATGAATTACTTGAATAATAATTTAAAACAACGAAAAATGAAAGCTAATGAAAATAAATTTACACTTACTTATTACTTAACTTTATTCTTAGAAGAGAAGCATGTTTGTCTGTTGCATTAAATGGAAATTAAATACTTCAAACTGAAAAATAGCTTGGCATACCTATATTTTTACGAAAACTAAATGTACAGCTGCAAAATTCAATCAAATGAATAAGATATTTAATGTATAAAAAACATTTCGAAGCCGCTGGACATACAACATACCTCTGTGGTTTAGTCTATACCTCAAACATAGAGACATTCCAGTGTTTTCAGAACAAGGTACCATAGAGTAAATACTATATGGTACACACCAAATGCTATATTGCATGCCAATTTACACATATCGACGATTTCAAAAGAAATGTCAAAATAAAATTAATTTTTTAATTATTTTTTTTTATTTAAAAGCCCCAAAGGGCATTGAGAATTGAAACTAGACCAAGTCTAGCTAACAAATTTTTCATAATATCTAACTAATCCGTTCAGTAGATGAGTATCTAGCGACACACTCCACATTACCCTGATCACTTTGTTGATGCAATTTTAGTACGCTTAGAACTTATTTTTAGGCACTGCACTGGCACTAGTTTAAACGGTTTTAGTCTCTTCGGCCGCCGAACAAGTCCGTTGTTACCGAGTATCGAGATCACTTCGACATTATCGTGGTTTTTCAACCTCTTCTGATGTTTGCCTGCAAACCCATTGACCTCCTTTTCAACCATGAACATCTTCAGGTCGAGATGAATGTCTTCATTAGGGATGTACCATGGCGCATTCACGATGCTTGGGAGTACTTTATTCTGGAGCGTCTGAATGACTTCGATATTTGATTTTTTGGTGTATCCCCAGTGTTGGATGCCACAAGTCCATAGAGGCTTTAGTATTTGCTTATAAAGAAGCAGTTTGTTGTGAAACACGTTTCTTGTTCACATCTGTTTTCCAACGTAGCTTGTCATCCAAATTCATGCCCAGATACTTTGCTTCGTTGGCATGCTGGATTATTTGCTGGTTGTCGAACATTGGGATGTAGTCAGTACCAAATACAAAAAGAAAATAATGGAATAAAAGTATATCTATACAAACTAGTGGTCACGCTGTTACAAGAAAAAGGAAAATCAAGAAGATTAAAAGTGAATCAACCCATTCAATCTAACAATTAGACTTTAGTGAAATTATGAAAACTACTCAAAATTACATAAAATTTCTTATGTTCACCTTCTAGTACGTCTTTAACAGATTAACAGTAAAGGCACTGTTACTCTTCGCCTCTTATGCCTATCGTGGGCATTTTGTTTCAATAATTTGTTTTTAATCTTTTTGATTTCTGCTTTTAATAAATGGGCGTTAAATTTTCAAGTACAATTTAAACGGAATAAGACATAAATTTACTAGTGTTTTACTACTCTACACTTAGCATTATTAAAAAATAACTCGCATGTTTTTACTTTTTAACATTTTTATTCTATTAGGTCCTATTCTCAAAGAAGATACATAGAATATTTTAATACTACATATTGTATATAATTTAATTGGATTTATTTAGAAATATTATTACGTTCTAACTCTTATTAGTGTCCCCCACTTGTTAAAGATTCATCTATAATAATATATTTCTTGCTAAACTTCAACCTCTTTAATTATATCACAATTTGGAAATTTTTGTAGCATAGTATTTCGATACTCTAATTGGACAAAACCTTATTGATCATCTCACGCCCACTGATTCTTTGAAAGCGTCTCGCTTACTCTTTCATTCAAATTTTTATTACTTATTATTAGAGTGGACCAATTCGGAGCGGAAGCAGAGGCGTGACTTTCAAACTTACTTAAAATACACTCATTTCTTGCGTCTTCTATCGAACACACAGCTGTGCAACATTATTAAATACACAGAATATACTTTCCTGGTGCTATTATAGGTGTACACACGATGACCGTGAACAACATACTAAGTAATCGTGAACCAATTCGTTAGTCACGCCTCTGCTGTCGCTCCGGATTGGTCCACTCTACTTACTATTTTACATTTTCATTTTTATTAAAGCATTATTTTTTACTAACGCATATTATATATATATATATATATATATATATATATATATATATATATATATAGTAAACCTAATCAGTAGGCGATTAAAGGTCTGTATATTATTTCAAAATATATGTATTCAAAAAACTCTACATGTTTCGGCAGTACGCCTTTATCAAGAGAATACAAAATATAAATATATTTTATATTTTGTATTCTCTTGATAAAGGCGTACTGCCGAAACATGTAGATTTTTTTGAATACATATATTTTGAAGTAATATACTGACCTTTAATCGCCTACTGATTAGGTTTACCATATCATACCAAGGTCACGAAGTTATTATATATATATATATATATATATATCTATATATATATATATATATATATATATATATATATATATATATATATACTAATGATGTTAAACGTAATGCTAATGAGAACTCATAATTATTGAATTCTCACATACATGCCATTGCCGCTCTAATTTGTTGCATCAATTTCTACACATGACAAAATCACCTTTGTCTAAGAATGTAGCTGCAACGTGTCACGGCGTCAACCGTTTTTCATATATATATATATATATATATATATATATATATATATATATGAAAAATGTGTGAAATATCCATCTGGAATGTGCAGATGCCGACATTTCATCAGTACAGCTTATCCAGAAATAGATACGACTTTCATTTCTATACTGCGTGTATATATATGCAAATGATCAAAAACGCAATGTTAATGAGAATTCATAATCATTAAATTCCCACATTACATGCAATTGCCGCTCTAATTTGTTGTATTAATTTCTACAAATGACAAAATCACATTTGCCTAAGAATGTAGCTAAAATGCGTCACGGCGCCAACCTTCCAGGTTGTCCGGCAAATGAAAAATGTGTGATAGCCATATCCATCTGGAATGTGCAGATGCCGACAATTCATAGTTTTTACTAATCATCAGTACACCTTATACAGAAATAGATACGACTTTCATTTCTATACTGCGTGTATATATGCAAATGATGAAAAACGCAATGTTAATGAGAATTAATAATCATTAAATTCCCACATTACATGCAATTGCCGCTCTAATTTGTTGTATTAATTTCTACAAATGACAAAATCACATTTGCCTAAGAATGTAGCTACAACGCGTCACGGCGCCAACCGTCCAGGTTGTCCGGGCAAATGAAAAATGTATCAGAATAATTGAAACATACATGAGTAGGTAAACCCCACCAGTTTTGTATAATACAAAGGTATTTTTAATAATATAAAATATTATTAGAAATCTGGTGTGAAGAACACAAATGCAGGTTCACTATTAACACACCACACCAGATTTCACACCAGATTTTTAATAATATTTTATATTATTAAAAATGAAAAATGTGTGAAAGCCATATCCATCTGGAATGTGCAGATGCCGACATGCGTTTTTCATCATTTGCATATAGACACGCAGTATAGAAATGAAAGTGGTATCTATTTCTGGATAAGGTGTACTGATGATTAGTAAAAACTATGAAACGCGCCGTGACGCGTTGTAGCTACATTCTTAGGCAAATGTGATTTTGTCATTTGTAGAAATTAATACAACAAATTAGAGCGGCAATTGCATGTAATGTGGGAATTTAATGATCATTAAATCTCATTAACATTGCGTTTTTCATCATTTCCATATATACAGTAAAAACTATGAAATATCGGCACCTGCACATTCAAGATGCATATGGCTTTCACACATTTTTCATTTGCCCGGACAACCTGGACGGTTGGCGCCGTGACGTGTTGTAGCTAATTCCTAGGCAAATGTGATTTTGTCATTTGTAGAAATTAATACAACAAATTAGAGCGGCAATTGCATGTAATGTGGGAATTTAATGATTATTAATTCTCATTAACATTGCGTTTTTCATATATATATATATATATATATATATATATATATATATATATATATACAGTCGAACCTCCATATAACGAAGTCGATGGTTCCATAAGAGAAATTCGATATATAGAAATTTCGATATATGGAAACATGAGTTTTTCTGTTTATTACTTGCAGTACAACTCATAGTACAGCTAAGTGTACATGCACATATTGCAGTGAATTGTGATGTTAATTGCTTATTTACTTTCAATTCACAAAATAGATTCCCTGCTATGCTCAGTCTGGTGCGCCTTTGTAGAGCTCCTTGATCGTCAGAGTTTATCCGGACGGATATGTGTAATAAAATTAAAAGAATAGGTGTAAGATAATTAAACAAACATTTCCCCCTTCATATTTTTAATAAAAAAAAAATTTAAAAAAATCTACTTTACAAAGTGTAAAGTTATTTTGAAACATATATCAACTTGAGGAAAAACTTTGATGCTATATTAAAGCAAAAGTTGTAAAAACCTCAATATAATTGACCGCCAGCAAAAATTTTAAATTAAATATAAACAAAATTTATCAGATGTCAACAATTACGTTAACCCAACAAATCAAACGTCAAAATAGAAAATTATCTATTTTCGCACGCAACCTAAATTTAATCATGCGCAACACATACATGAAGCAAATAAGTTTTCCCGCCTAATAACGTACTAAAATATTTTATTTGAACAAAAACCACTCTCAAAAAAACAATCTGATAACTTTTATTCATATTTTCTCTGATTACAACAGTTTTACAAATCTAAAATTACTGAATTATTGAGCTCTTCTATATACTTAAATTATATTACGAAAAATATACATACATTAATTAATGTATCCAATTCACTAAAATGAGAGATTTTTTTCTCAGATAGGTCTATTAAATTAAATAAAAATTACAAGTTTAAAGACTCGTAATCACTCGGGAATTAATTTAACACATCAAATCACTAATAAAAACACACACCGTAATTATCCAAAATTTAAATTGAATAAAATTAAGTTCTATCCAATTGCAAATAAAACACGACCTATCTGCACATAAACTACAAAATCTCTCAAAGCATGAAGATCCTGGAAACAGCATGATACCCCTACCTAACATAAATATAAATCAAAACAGCTACAATATATATATATATATATATATATATATATATATATATATATTATAACTTCCAAATTGGCGTGAACTGCAAACATCCCGCAGACCCGTACGTTCTACAGTTGTGGACAAAAATACACATATAATAATAAATTTTTATACAAAATATCAAATCTTTATAATTATCTATCTGGAATAAAATGTACATAAATATATTGTCCTTCATAGTTTCTTTTAATTTCTTTCTTCGGGGAAAAATCCATGTCATCATGTATATTGCATATTAAAAAACAAGCATGGATAGGCTTATATAAATAGGTATATAGGTATGTAGTACCTAAACGAAACAGTATTTTAGTTCCCGAATGTAAAATAACTTCGAATAACTTCAAAGACTGCTTAACAGTCTTTGATGCATATCTTTCATATAAATGCTCGCATCTATTGAGTAACTCAAAAATAGTATCGGGTACATTTTCTGCAAATCGAAGACCCTGACGAATTGTTTCAAATGCGGCAATCAGTTTCCTCTTGGTAGGCTTAAAAACTTCTATTTTTTCCGCCTCATTGTCTTCCTCTTGATTATCACTTTCTTTCAATTAATTTAAGATATCGTCCTCTGTTGCGTATTCTGCTACAACAACGTCTTTATCCACGTACAAAATTCATTCAGATAAGCTTTGTAATTTAGTGCATCTGTTGATTGTAACTTGTTCCAGCATGCCTCCATATGTGATAATGGACTAACTTCTTCGGTTACATTATTTTACCACACCTTTGCTAATTCTGATATGCATATTCTGAGATTAATCGTATTGTCAATAGGAAGATTGTTTTCAAAAGCAAAAATGAGTCTCATTAGAATCTAATGCATTTTGAGATTTTTTATTATGCTTTGGTCCTTCGGTTGTAATTTTGGAGCTGCATTTGGAGGAAAAAATATCGCTACAGGATGTGCAGGGCAATTGTCTATAAAAAGAACAACTTCTTTTTTGTCAAACTTTATTATCCACTGATTCAAAATCTCACTCGTCGTCCATTATTTCTTATTGTATTTATAGTCGACTTCTAAGAACTTTGAAACTCCTCCTGAAACTCCTTTGAAACATCTTGGCTGCTTGCTTTTTCCAATTACTAAAATTTTTCTTTTCCAGACATATTTGCGCAAACGGCAACAGTTATTCATTCCTTACTGTTTTTGCCTCCAAAACATTTATCATCTTTGAAAGCTAGCGTTTTGTTTGGTAAACATTTAAGGAAAAGTCCAGTTTCATCCATGTTAAACACATTATGTGGCTCATACTCTTCTAAAATTGTTTTTAAAATCGTAGTTTTCCACTGGTTACAATCTGCCTCAGATACACTTCCACTTTCTCCTGAAATAGCCTTTTCTTTAATGGCCGTGACGCCTCTTAAATTTGTCTAACCAGACAGAACTTGCTTGGAACTCTTCGTGTCCTAACATTTGTGCTTATTCCACTGCCCTTTCTTTTATGAATGGTCCTGAGATAGGCATGCTTTTATCTCTTACCATCTTCAGCTATTTGAGAACTGCTTCATCCACATCATCATACTTGCATGTTTTTGCCTTTTTTCTATCAGGTTCTTCAGATTCATTATTTTTTAAAACCGATTCCAGATTTTTTATTGTTGTTTACACTGTACTGGCTGGAATTCCAATTTTTTTGCGCGATGTCCTTTTTTCGCACTCCACTATCCACATCTGTTTATCAATGCTACTTTTTATGCTACATTCAACGACTTTTTTTTGACATAGCTAACGTTCGGTGCATGTAAAGGTCACGTACATAGACAATTCTAAAAGATAGCGGAGCTCTACTACTGAGTAGAGGATTCACGGAATTGAAGATTGCAGACAAACTCGACTTGCCTAACGGTTTTTCTATTTTTAGTACTACTTCATACGTGAGTGCTCTTTCAGAAACTTCGCGATTGTGTCGTCTTTTCCATAATGTATGTATGTGTTTCTAGATATATATGTCTAAAAACTTCGATATACAGAAATTTTTTTCGATATATAGAAACATTTTTATACAGAAATTTCATGAGACTAGAACAAACTTCGATATATGGAGAATTTCGCTATAAAGAAGTTCGATATATGGAGGTTCGACTGTATATATATATATATATATATATATATATATATATATATATGCAGCCCAAATATTAAATAGTGTGACTCAGTTCATAGTTAAAAATAGGGTCAAGAAATTGAACCATACATTTACTTACTAAAAGTAAATTCTTTCTGAATCGATACAACGATTCCCACGATCAAACAACTGGAACGACATCGGATCATATTGTTCTGAAATCTGTCAGTCAATATATATATATATATATATATATATATATATATATATATATATATATATATATATGTATATATATATATATGTATATATATATATATATATATATATAATGAACTTTATGTGTATGAGAATTAATAATTATTAAATCCCATATTACATGCGATTGTCGCTATAATTTGTTGTATTAAATTCTACAATTCGGCAAATGACTTTTGTCCTAGATTGTAGACGCAACAAGCCGCGACATCAACCGTACAAGTTATCAGTACAAATGAAAAATGGAAAATTTGTGAAAGACATATCCGCCCGGAATGTACAAATATCGATATTTCACTATTTTTACAGATCATCAGTGCACATTATCAGGAGACAGATATGACCTACACTCCTAGCGACAATCGCATGTAAAATAAGATTTAATAATTATTAATTCTCATACACATAAAGTTCATATATATACACGTAGCATAGGAGTGAAAGTCATGCCTGTCTCCGGATAATGTTCACTGATGATTTGTAAAAACAGTGAAATATCGATATTTACACATTCCGGGCGGATGTCTTTCACAAATTTTCCATTTTTCATATATATATATATATATATATAATATATATATATATATATATATATATATATATATATATATATGTGTGTGTGTGTGTGTGTGTGTGTGTGTGTGCGTGTGTGTGTGTGATATGTCAATATCACAGCCTTTTGGATATCTTCAACGTCGTCAGAGATTCTCCCTTCCAACAGCAACTTGAGTTTTGGAAAAAAGGAAATAGTCGCACATTACTTGTTCAGACCAAAAATTATTGTATTGTAAACTGATGCATTGAATTGAAGCAGAAGGAAACCAAGATTCAACCTTTTTCTTGCACTAAAAAGTGAAGAATCGTTTCTCGACACCAAACTTATTTGCTCACAATCTCATAATTATCAATAACCTTCTTTAACTTGTTCTCTCTTTTGCGATGAGATCTTTGTTACGCACTGAAACTGAAAGCCTAGGTCTTGCACATCTTCTATTCTTTCCACACCAACGCTCACATCATCTGAATATCTATGCATAATATAAAATAATTATTCGCATACACTTGTCACATCAGTTGCACGCATAGCATTGGTCGCACTATTTCCTAGTTAAAAACAATATAATTTTCAATCTCTGCTCCATGCCATTAACATAACAATGGTTGTTACGTGTTCGTAGAGACTTAATTAGTTGTCGCAAATTAGAGTTCTTCCTTTACAATATTTTGTTAATTTTGAACCTACCTGTAGGTTCATATGCTTAAGTTCTTATACTTGTAGGTATCATTGCGTATTAACTTTCTTTGTTGCTTTTCCTCCCCTTTGATCGTCGCGCGTGTTATATTTATCGCGCAGATGTAAGACCGACATCGATATCATTAATGGTGATATCGTCGACGAATTCCCGCTCTCGTTCATCACGAGGTTGCTTATCTATAGGGCTTTAATTATCGTATAACTTAGAGTATCGATATTGTCGCCCTCCTGCATTCAGAGTTTTATTAAGGACCAGGTATTTTTTATTGGAAGTACCAATGACCCGTAAAAAGATTTTTTTACGGTGACTAGAGGGGCTCGTTTTCCATCAACGACACATTAGTTGCGTGTAAAAAAAACATTAGAACATTCTGGTATGTAATTTCTAAATTAATTTATTTCTTTTAATTTTTATTCGTTTATTTGCACCCTTAAATAGGTGCTTTTTTCCTGTGGGTTTTTGTACTGATTGCCGAAGATCCATTACATCGATTCCGGCGACATTAAACCAATAATCAGCGGCAATTAGGACGGCACCACTTCCGACGTTCGGACACAGAGCTAAGAGTTTCTATTTTCTTATTGTTTTTTTTTTCGTTTCTAAATTTGTCAATTTATTTATAAACGCTACGAACACGATTTACAGGATCAATTTCATAATTTTAGTCAATAATTACTGTTTAAACCATTTTTTTTAGGTTATAGATATTTTCATATTTACTCATTCTCTACTCATATCCAATTTTCTTTTTTTATGCTACGTAATTTATTCATAATCTTAGTTTATATTTATTCAAAGTAACATTATCTAGATATTTTTTGTGGTTATATTTCAAAGTTTAAAATTATCCCATTTATAAAAATATAACGTAAAGCTTCGTTCATGTAAGTTTTTTTTTTGTTTTCAAAAGAGAACGACCTTTGCGGATAAATTCAACATGTTCTATGGCGAATTTTCTTTTCTCTGTTTGCGCAAAACTTATTTCTTTCACCTAGAAGTAAGAATAAAATTTGGTTTACTTTTTTCTAAAATTTACGATTTTAAGTTTATAAATATATTTGCTCTATTTATTCTGTTTAAATTAAATGCTTAATTCATTTATTTTTAAAATATTGTAGAACTTAGTCAAACGTTATCTTGTTCAATTTATGCCCATATTCGAGTTTGTAAATTTTAACTTTAGTTTTATCTAAAAATATCGATAAGCCTCTGGACGTATACAGGATCTGCTCCAAAGATACGGTTCATAATTTAGCATTTAGGCTCACGCTCACTATTTGTGAACCCGATAAATACGTATTTTGACTGAGGCTATTCAGTTTTTTTTTCTATACTTTGTGTTTACGCTCTTTTTTTGTTGATTTATATTACTCGGCCTATTAATACGTTATTGTTATTTTTGTTTTTTTTCTTGGTTGCATCAAACCATCCATTCAACCTGGTTCTAATAAAAATTGGTTACTTAGCCGTTCTAGGCCGTTCTTTTCTTTTTCTTTTGTTTTCGTTTTGGACGGCTTGGTTGCGCCATTTGCCCGCCTTTTGGTGCAGGCTGCCATTATTTAGTAGAATTTCCGAATTTGCGGCGTTTAATGGTACAAAATTCGGTGGCGCCCTATTCCACCTTTCGTTTTAGTACCTCTGGGTCTCCTATCCCTGAACTGAGGCTGGTAGGTTAGTAGGCGGGTGGACCGCTAGACATTGGCAGTGGCGGGTAGGTGGGGCAATTAACGTCGCCCGAAACCTTGTTTTTTTTTCTCTTCTCTTTTTTTGTCTTGTTTACGTACGTTACTTATAGTCGCCTAACGTCTTCTGACGGGGCGACCGTAGCATGATCTCCTACTACCGACACAAGCTGACGTCCTGGATTTCAACACGCGTAGCGTTTATCGAGACATTGTTGCCAAATTGTAGACGGAGGTTTTACATTTCGATAGTGTAATGTATTGTTGATTGTATTTATCTTTTCTCTACAATAAAATCAGTCTCATTATTTAATAGCCGATTTGTATATACATGTGGAACGGGAAGTGAATATGGAAGTAAAAGTTAAGTTTAGAGTAATGATTGGATCGACACAGAAAAAATGTTGGCTGAATATACGCAAAATATTCTTAAACATGATAGAGATCGACTGTAGAAACTAAAATTAAAATTAGAAACAGGCCTGGAAATAATCCACTTGAACTTGAAAGCGGATTTTAATAGAAAGACAAACTATGTGAAAAGTTCTAGAAAATTACAACTTTTAGGAGTGTAATTTAATGATGGATCTTAAGAACTTTCAAATGATAAGTGGATGGAATGAGACAGTAGTATAGCTAGAGAATTGATGAAATAAAACGAAACACCTTACTAGAAAATGACAACTGTGGATTATTAGATGCAAATAATATAATTTTGTAATCTGATTAAATTAGAGACTGTAAAAGTTATTTATCTTCGGCACAGAAAAAGTATTATAGTCGGAGCACCAACACACTATGTATCACTGTACCACTGTCGTATTATTACTAGCGCTAGTGTTCCAAGTACAACACTTTTTTAACAATTGAGGATGTCAAATTAGCTGTCAAAATACGCTTCCCGAATTAAAACTACATTGTGGCGAGGGTTCATTTTTTAATTAGCAAATAGCAAAAAAAATGCAAATACGAGGGTGGATTCCTTTGCTTCATCCCTGACCCACTCGCAATAAAAGATTGGCAAATCTCTTACTTTTATTTTTCAAATCTGGTATCAAAATTGGTTTTAGCTCTATTGGTTTTCGAGAACCCACTCACATTCGCGGATGAGTCACTACGGACAACGCGTCGAATTATGTCTATAGACACTATCGATTTGTTACAGCATTAATTCGATTTAAAAAATAACAAAACTCAAACAAATCACTTCGTCGAAACTAAAATAACAATATTCAGATAATCTGAAATTATCCATTCATTCAATAAGTCTGCCGCCTTTATTCGCATATTCCTCAACCTTTGTCCGAAATACATTGAATGCTACTCTTATCTCCTCAAGAGAAAGTGAATTTACAGCATCTCTAATGTGATTCTTCAATCACATCATTTCGAATTCTATTCGAATATACTATTTGTTTTATCTGACCCCGAAAAAAATAATTCATGGTCGTTACATCAGAAGATCTGGGCGGCCACAAAATGTGACAGGCATTGGCAAAAATTTTTCTCGAAATCATTCAGCAATTCAAAAACACCCAAGCCCGAGTGAGCACTGTCGTATTGATAACGAAAAAATCTTGGTTCGTATAGGAGTTCGTCTACAAACCAATTCAAAATATTTAAATATGTATGCTGATTAGGCTCTCCCTCATTAAAATACGACCCAATTAGACCACAACGATTGGATATTGCAAACCTTTTTAAAATATCGATGCTTAAAATTGATAATATAATCAAGATTATGTTCAGACAATTCTACGAGGAAGGCACACCATTAGTAGTAAAAGTCGGTTTATCTGAGAAAATAATATTTTTATGAAAATCTCGATATTCCAGAATTTTCTCACCCAATGTAAGACAAAATTCCAATCTCTCTTCTAAATTGTGACGACTTTATTTGGTTTAACCTTTCTTGCTTTATAAATGCATTGCAAATGTGATCTGCTAATGATAGTCTGCTCTGACCGCTTGCTTAGTGACAGTTTAGGTTGTTCGCGTACTGAATCCATTGCTAACACAGTACTTGTATCATCTTCACCGAAGTTTTTCCTTTTTTTTGAATCATTATGTACACCTTCAGTAAATTTTAACTAGTTTAGATGCTGCAGATTGGACCAATACTGAGTTTGGAAACTTAAACACATTAAATAGTTTAATAACCGCTGGAATAGATAATTCTCCTATACCATAACACGGAATTAGGTAATGTGCCTTCAAAAACTTTCCTCAATAGAGAGGGCCATGCTTTTTTTTTAATGGTTGGTGACAGTGTAAGTAATCTGTAACAAGCATATAATTTTGATAGTTTGGTTATGTTATGTAAAAGTGTGTAATAATTATTAATTTAGTTTTTGAAAAAATATTTATTACAATGTCGAAATTAAAAATAAATAATACTAAAGCAGATGTTGGAAATGTTGACCATTATTTTGAAGAAAAAGTTGAACTCTACGCTTCATGCTTTCAAAGTCATTTGTTAGGATTTCTTGTCTTATGAAATAATAATTCACAATAGCATTACGAAGCTCTTCGATTGTGTAATGTCTGGTCTTGAAAATGGTATTCTTTAAATAATATAGTCTAAAATTGTCAAATCTGGAGATCTTGGAGGAAAATTAATAATTCTTGTATCGAAAAATTCTTGCAAAAAAGCTATTGTTTCTCAATATTTGTGCGCTGGTGCATCTTGCTTGAAATATTCTTGCGTAAGTTCATCACTATGAAGCTTATTAATAAGCGTCTGTAATACTTAATTTCGATATCTTTCAGCAGTTATGGTTTGATTAAAAAATATAGACCCAATAATTCATCTTCTTGAAACTGCTCTAGACGTTTTTTTGTGAATATAGTGTAGTTTCCACAAATTCATGAGGGTTTTCTGCAGACTAAATTCTCATATTTTGCTTGTTTAAATATCCTGAAAGATGAAACCAGGCCTCAACCGAAGAGAAGTATTTGTCGAGAATGTCATTATTATTTATGTTATTCAGAAACCATAGACAATAATGTATTCACGTAACAAAATCTACCTGTTGAAGTTCCGAAACTGCTTGAATTTTATATGGAAACAATTTTAAGTCCTTTTTTAAAATAGTATGACATGTTCCCACTAACAAATGAACTTGTGATAGTTTTGCGATTGATTTATTGGGTGAGTTGTCCATTCGAAGACGAATATGACCTATGCAATTTGCTGTTCGCTCTCTAGGTGTTCCACCGCCAGGTTTTTGCTCCTCCTTCACCAAATTTAATAACGCAAGCTTGAATATGTTTTTGCAGTTGTGCGTAAGTAACTGGCAGATTAGGATACTGTTGCTGGAAATCCTGTAAGCATTGATTAGTGGAATAAACCCAATCTCCATTTTCTAATTTTTAGCCAGTTTTATTGGAGCTTTGAATAATAAATATTTTATATTGTAACTAACATTTTAATAAATTTTCTTTAAAATACAATAATACACTTATTAAAAAAAAAATTAAAGCGTTAATATACGCGTTCATAATTGAAATTTATATCTGACAACTGTCAGAATTTGAAGTTTTCTAAAGCATCGCATGTGCACCAATCATTAATTACTTAAAAAAAAAGCTACTATAATGAGGAAAGTTTTTGCAAGCACGGTAGTCCCGTTCTGTCGGAGTCAGAATAATTTTGTGATATTTCGCAGTGGTATTTACGAAATTGTAGATAAATTTTAGAGCACAGAAAGCACGACGTCAATTTAGAATTAACTATTTTGTCCAAGTGTCAAAACTTGATTATAGTTTTATTTTCTCATATTCATAATACACTATGCGTTTTGAAAAATAAGACAACACAAACATTTCCAAAATAATTTCATTTCGTTGAAATATTGCAAACTTATATAATTTATCAATCTGAACAACTTTTCTTAATAACATTTTTGTCGTATCTCCTATAGAAAAGCCACTTCATTTGTGGCTGAAATTACCATTTCGTACATTTTCAAGACATCTTTGATTTTTCAAAACTAAAAGTAAAGCACAAATTAGTTTCTGTCATAGCAGGGCTGAATCCCAGAACATGAAATTTTAACTTTTTACCTTCTCATGCGTCGATCCAGGGACACTCTGTAGGTATTGTCCCATAAGTAGAGTTTATCTGTTGGATAATAAAGCCTATTATTATAATTTTAATACTTGAGATATAAAATATAGTGAAAAAACTTTCAGATATACTTACAGATAGAGGAAAGATTGAGGATGACTCTTAACGCAAAGAAATAAAAGTATTACCACAAAGAAGAAAATAGCGGAAAATTAAAAACAGAACAGATTAGAAAATAGTGAGTGGAGCAAGTAATGTGAATAGCTTATACTGTATATAGCGCGCGGTATAAATTTTGTCGCCTACGTTTATAAATAATATGGAACTAAATTCCTTTATCGAAAGATCAATGTTTTCTTATACTTAAAAGACTCAAAAGAGACTTGTTAGTGCTTGGCGAACAATGTTCAGGTAAACATCCCAAGTATTGAACGCTTTCTCCATATCGAACTTTGGGCGATAAACTTCTGCAACTTTCGTCGTAATTTAACACCAACAGAATATTATTCTGAAATGTTTGGTACGTTTGACGAAAACTGTTTATGATTAAGCATAATTGCTTGTCGATATTTGAATTTAATTTCTATAATTGAAAATATAATATATCGATGTTAATAACATTGAGTAATATGTTTTTAACATTTTCGTATTATTGTATACATTTGATACGAGGGAAGTTTTTATGATATCCAGCTAGCTGTGAAAACAATATGCGTGACAATTTTTTACGCCAAGTTTCTGTGACATTTTATAGTGTCATCTCCAAGTTTGGTTCGAATCGCTTAATATTTGTTACTATTAAATTCGCTTAAGAAAAATAAAATGCGTGATTTGAAACTTGAAAACAGAAGCGTCATGATTTATTTATTTTTTTAATGCAGTAGCCTGAATAATACTCATGAGAGAATGGTGGCAGCGTATGAAGAAAATAGCCCGTCCTATTTACAAGTCAAATTTTGGTGTAAGCAGTGGGACTGAGAATCCCTTCATAATGACCCAAAGTGTGGAAGACCTCTGGAAACACAAACTGAAGAAATCATGAACAAAGTTGAAGATTTTGTGTTGACTGGCCACAGAGTAAAAGTTTCAGTTATTGCTAGAGAAATAGGAATATTAGAAATGAGTGTTTTTAAAGAAGATTTGGGAATGAGCAAAGTGTCGGCACTATGGATTCCCAGCCTGCTCTGTCTGGAACAAAAATTGTGTAGATGACAAACTTGTGATGAGAATTTGACTATTTTATCTCAAGACTTCTTAAATAGAATTATAACTGGGGATGAAACTTTAGTACACCATTGGGACCCTCCTACGAAAGAAGAATCCATGCAATGGATTCATAAGGGCTCTCTACCGCCCAAGAAGGCAAAAACACAATTTTATGGGGGGAAAAGTAATGGCCACAGTTTTCTGGAACGCGAAGGGAATTCTTTTAATTGAGTATATGTTAAAAGAGGCTGCAATAACAGAAAATGTCTACAAAGGCACAATTAAGAACTTGAGCACGGCTACACGCGAAGAAAGACCCCACAATTTTGCTCAGAAAACTGCGTCTGTACGGCAACTGCAGGATATATAAGGTAATTACAACATCCACCCTGCTATTATTATCTCCTTCCAAAATTCAAGAAACACTTGAGAAGGTGTCGATTTTTATCGAATGACGACGTGGAAAACGCGGTGACGTCGTATATTGCGGAATATTCTGTTTTTTTAGAAGGCATAGCGTTATTAAAGAAACGTTAAAATAAGTGCGTTAGTGATAATAGTTCTTACGTTGAAAATTTTTTGTTCGATTTCTAACTCGTTTCGTTCCTAGCTAGGTAGATAAAATAAAAGCTCCCCTCGTATTATTAATATCGATATGTTATATTTTCTTGGTATATTGCACCCATCTAGGCTACGAGTTAGGGCACTACACATTTAAATGCGTACTTTCCTTTTTAGTAGTAACTTGGCTACTCATGGAAGCGCTTGCCGGCGTACCTTTCTTGGCTGTCAGATATCTCAAGACGTTTTCTCTCTTGACATTTGAGGGTGAAAAGTCTGTTATTATAAAGTGTGTTTTTTATAGAGGTATAGAACTTTGAAATGGAATAAAACAAAGATGAATTTTTTAAATAGACATGAACTTTACTTTATTCGAAAGATAATCTTCTGGCATTATAATTTAAATATGACTTCTGGCATATGACCGCCACGGCTGGCTTGGACGTAGTCTAATCTGGAGGTCCAATTTTCGATGACTTTTTCCAACATTTGTGGCCGTATATCGGCAATAACGCGGCGAATATTGTCCTCCAAGTGGTCAATCGTTTCGGGCTTATCGGCGTAGACTAGCGACTTCACATATCCCCACAGAAAATAGTCTAGCGGCGTTAAATTGCACGATCTTGGAGGCCAATTCACGGGTCCGAAACGTGAAACTATGCGGTTACCAAACGTTTCCTTCAATAAATCAATTGTGACATGTTGCGCCGTCTTGTTGAAACCACAGCTCCTGAACATCACGGTTGTTCAATTTATGAACGAAAAAGTCAGTAATCATGGCTCTATAGCGGTCACCATTGACTGTAACGTTCTGACGGGTCTCCCTCTACGCTACGCTCTACAGCAGCAATGACTTCTTCTGTACGCACTGTACGACGTCTCTGTGGATGCGTATTATCATTTAGAGTAAACGTGGTGCGAAAACGTTCCATAGTTAATCGAATTAATTGCTCTGATGGATGATTATGTTGACCGTAAAATGGACGTAGTGCGCGATACGTATTTCGAACAGAACCATGATTTTCAAAATAAATTTGCACAATTTGGAAGCGTTGTTAAGGCGTCAGTCTATTCATGTTGAAATGCCAAACCAAACTAAACATAAATCACTTGACAGCTGACAAAATGGCCGCCAGTTAAAAAAGTGTTGCCGACTTAAAGATTTATACCTCTATAAAAAACAGCCTTTACTTAGCGGCAGCGATTGGCAATAGGTGCACTGGCGAGACTAAGAGGAGATCGGTACTCTGTACTTTGAAGTCATTGCTTAAATATGCGTTGCGGCAGAAATGTTTTTAATATTTTTGTATTATTGAATTTCAACAATGGCTTGTTGATATTTGAATTTAATTTGAAAAACAATCTACGTTCAGTCCGCCTTGTAGGTGTCGATTCTAAATTAATCGACGATAGAATAATAAAAAATCGAAGAAAAACTTGTAGAAAGTTAAGGAATATCCTGCGCATGTTCGCTAGTATTGAATAAATTGTAACACAAGTACGGAAACTTTGGTACCTCACAGTCTTGGTAGCGTGTACTGATGATTTGTAACAACAATGAAATACCGGTATATACACGTTTCGGGATAGATGTGGCTGTCGCACATTTTTCATTTGTTCTCACAACCTAGGCGACTGACGTCGCGACGTGTTACGTCTGCATTCTTAGGCAAATGTGATTTTGTGAGATTGTAGAATTTAATGCAATAAATTAAGCGACAATTACATGTAAAATGAGATTTTAATAGTTTTTAATTCTCATACGCATGATGTTTCGTACATATACACGCAGTATGGAAATGAAAGTCATATCTGTCTTCGGATATCGTATACTGATGATTTGTAACAATAATGAAATACTGGTATATACACGCTTCGGAATAGATGTAGCTTTTACACATTACTGTATTGAGTATGTGACAGAGAAGATAATGTCAAGAAAATTAAAACTATCTTAATTGGTAATAACTATCCACCACAACTTGTAGAACAAACAATTAAAAAGGAATTCACCAAATATACAAATATATATATATATATATATATATATATATATATATATATATATATATATATATATATAATACTTCCGTAAGTTTTTTTTGGCCTTTATAGGTCTAATAAAACAATTGATGTTTCAAAATTACATGTGTGCGCCAAAAAAAGCTCCCTCCGAGATATCTACTCTTTGTAGTTGTAAGTGTCCAACGTTAAATTTGCTGTCCTACTTGGACAACCCAATCAGGGATCTAAACACGAAACTGCCAACATGATAAGCCAGTGCACAGATATTTGAATAACATATGATAGATAATTATATAATAACAACATATATTCATGACAGGGTGCTATTTATTCTAATTGGTACAACAAATCCACAACTTCTTTTCGATATATGAATTACCACTCATATGCACCTCATATGCACAATATACAATAAAATTATTATAAATAATCTGACTGATAGAGCGGTAAAACTATTACACACTCAATAAGGACAAAATAACATCAAGCAAATTAAACCGATCTTAACAGATAATAATTATCCACCACAACTTATAGAACAAACAATTAAAAAACGAACCCACCAAATATACAACACTGCAGATACCAATAACAATTTAAACAATGAAACAACATATATCGCGATTCCACAATTCCACAATTATCAGAAAAAAATAAATATACTTAAAAAATATGATATAGCTACAACATATAAACTTAATAATACTAATAAACATCTACCTATTTTAAAAACTAAAACCTAAAATAGAAAAAAATCCTACACCAAGATATCTCATGCTAGTATCTAATGCAACTTGTTATGTTGAAAACATAATGATACATTATCTAAATCGTTCTGCAATCGAATCGAGTCTGGGTGTGAATCTCTTTATATAGTTTACAGTAATCGGTGTACAAGCAGGCGGCACCTCTAATTGTACTCTGTAAATTATTTATAAATTAGAAAAATGGTAGGGGTCCCAAGAACCTACCTTGAGGCACACACGATGATACCACAAACGGACCGGAATACCTTCCATTATATATAAATTGCTTACCTTCTATTGCATAAATATAAAGAAAGCAACTTTAGTTAAACGAGTCGAAAACCCGAAAGAATACAATTTACAAAATAAAATATTGTAAAATACTTGTCTTTCTGGGTTTGTTGTAAATAAATAATTTAAAACAATATATAAATAATAAAACAAATACACTAAAAACATTTCATGACTAATATAACTAATAATAACAGTATTTATTTACACATTACTTACATATCAGTATTTATGTAACAATATCAATACGACGGCGATTACTCGTTGAATGTATGCTATCCCTTCCGAACGGTATATGGCCGGCTTACGCCTTCTAGATACTTCCAATGCTTTTCCGGACGTCTCTCGAACGCGTAAGTGGGTGACGTCATTTTATGACGGACATTACAATATAAATAAGTCGGTTAATGGTTTTCAAGAAATTGGTGTATATAACGCCTAATTGTCACCTCTATTTAATTGCTTTAAAGACATCATCCGAAAACATTAGTAAGTTTAAATCTATTAACCGATCTTTTACGGATCCATTACTTTATTTCTAACTTGATCATGTGCCTAACTTGGTCAAAGATTTTTACAATCATAGACCTAACAGAATTTGGTCTGTAATTCAAAGCATGATAGCAATCGATACAGTATAAAAAGAATTTTTAGGAAAAATAAACGAAAAAAAGTTAATGAAATAAATAAAACAATTAGAAAAACATTAAAAGAGTAATCAGTAACGTTAGAGCACATGAAAGACATATGAAAGTCTGAATGTTATAAATTATTGATATGAGGGAGATCAAGAAAAAACGATAAGTGATAAACTCTATGAAAAGTTTACATTTTATGTTTAACAAAAGTGTAACATTGCTTCGTTTCTACTGAAGATGAAAACTTTGTTCCAATACCAAGAATAGAATTTTAAATTTTCCCGTGGTAATGTGTAATATATACAGGCTGTTCTTGAGATTGAAAGACAACGTATGAAAAATGCAAAAAATGTAATTATATAAAATACGAATCCAAAATATTATGAGTCAATTACAACCCGAACTTCAAAATTTAAAACCCTCTGAAAATTGTATCATGTTCCACCTATGAATTCAAAATATTCATAATGTGTACAAATAATAAATACGTACCTCTATTGAAGTTAGACACACACATCGTATGTTTACATGCGTAACAACTGTCGATATTATAAAAACTATAACATCCTGTATGCTATGGTCAATAACTCTTATAAAATCAGTTTTTTATACATTCAAGTGAATTGTTGAAAATTAGGATGTGTGCTACATTAATTTACAAACCCATTTTAAAAATAACTTGTGGACTTTAAGAGGTGATATCATTTTATGTGTATTCGTGAATGTTTTCTTTTTTTTTTGTTAAGAGAAGTAACAAATATGAAATATGAATATCGATTTAGAATACTACTATTAAAGTTTCATTATGGTAACGGTTCGATAACTGGTACAAAAATTAGCTGTAAAAAATTTATACTTCCTCGTGAATTTTTAGAGGGGATGTATTGAAATAACATGTAAAATGTGTGCTTTACGGGTATTTAACGTCCTATTTGGCAACATCTATCTTTAATCGAGACGTAAAAATCATATCGAATAGAAAAGCGAAATCGACGATAGTAAAACTTTTTTTTTTTGCTATTGTTGGTCAAATTTAAGATATCGACTCTGAACTTTTTATAATATAGTCGTTCGCACAGTGGGGTGAAATTTTTTTTTAAATATCTTTGCTATTTTTTTTTAAATATCTTTGCTATTTTTTTTTCTGGTTTATGGGAAGGAATTTTGGAAAAATATTTTTCGCTGTATATTCTATATAATTATGCTTCCATTTTCCATACGTTGACTTTTTATTTCCAGGACACTCGGTATAGGACATATTTGTATATAAGAATTATGCCAGAAACAATTTCACTTTGTAACCGAAGAAGTAATCATTTCATTAGGTTACTTCTCCTGAAACTAACTTTATGAAATTCCTAATTTATTTTATGTCGTGACATGTGGTTTGTTCCGGATCGTATATAAACGGCGTGTATGTTATTTTGCGTGGTCTAGGTAAGGTATTTGCTCTTCTAAAGTTATGCTCTGAGGTCAGACCCAAGTTGCCTTTCTTCTTTTTTCATTAAATAAAGACATGCATTCATTTGGAAGGGACCGTACTTCCTAAATCGCCTAAAATTTGTTCTCGAGTTGGAGTGAAAAGAGAAGACCATCAGGACTATTTATTAAGGATAAATTTAATTTGAAAGGAGAAGGGAGAAAAAGAAAAATGTAATAAATTGCGAACTTTTTAATATTCAGTTGCTTTAATTAAAATTGATGTGGGAGGGATGTGAAAAATCTTCAAAGAAATATTTTTGCGTAATAAATATTAGTGCCGTATAAGGAAATTTTGAAATATTTCTTCCAGTTCCAGGGTATACACTGTGTTATACATTTTTACTTTAATAAATAGAAGCTTGACTTCTACCACATCGTAATCTATACAAATTAAATCCCGTTTCTTGAATCACGTCATCAGTAGCGACTGATATATGCAGTGCACATGAAATGTGCATCTAGTTTTTAATAAACTTATATTGTAAAAAAGAAAGGTGTTTTATTTAAACATAATGAAGTGTAAATAGAGCAAATGGCACAACACGCTCTTTTACAATATTCTCGATATAAAAATGTGCATTCATTGATCTCCTGTGAATAGGTACCAACTCCGTGCGGGCGTCAAAACAAATTCCTCCCCAGAACATTACTGACCAAAATTCCAAATGGAACTCTTGAAGATATATTACAGCAGCAAACCTCTCATGTGGTCTTCCCCAAACACGCTCACATCCATCTGGTGACTTCAGACTGACTTGTTTCCAGTTGTAAACAGTCCAGTTTTCATGAGCTCCAGCAAAACGCAATCTAGCAACTCAATGTTGCTTGGTGAGCAGTGGTGCAATTGCTGGTCTTCTACTCTTTAATCCTGCTTCATTAAGCCTTCTGCTGACTATTCTTCCAGAAATCTCTACGTTTCGCACTTCTGCTAGAGCTCTGCGTAACTCGGAACTGGTCGATCGTTTCGTCCTTAAGACAAGTTGTCTAAGAAATAGATCATCCACTTCATTTGTAGATCTTTTACGACCTTGTCCTCTTGTTCCAGAGAAAGTCCCAAGTTCATTAAAACATTTAACCGTCCGATTTATTGTTGATTGTTTGACGCCTAATAAATTAGTCACATAACGTTGGCTACGACAATTATTAACCAGAGCTATTGCTTGCGATGCTTCATGGTCACTTAAATTGAGTTGACGATTCATATGTTCAACTCTAGCTATATTAGACAGTGTATTTTATTATTATAAACAAATTAAAATCAAACTAATGATGAACAAAATTAAACTGACCAATTTCTATTTAACTGCTTTTTTTATGAAATCAACACCACATACACTTATTTGCATACTTATAACCTTAAAAACGTCATATAATTGCATTTTTTTTTTAATAATAACAGATGACATCCTAATCTACACCTTTTTCACGAATTAAAACTGTGAAAATTACAAGTAATAGTAAAAGTAACAAGTGATGCGTTAATTTTGGCCAGGAGTTTAGTTTCTGAAATACGTCGTCTGCTGTGTCTTTATCAACATGGATTTGTTGCTAGGCATTCTACCACCACTAACTTGGTAAAAATGATGCAATTTATTAGCAAAGCTATTAATGATCGCCTTCAGGTCGATGTAATATATACAGATTTGGCCAAAGCTTTTAATTCCATCGATCACTCGATACGATTAGCTAAATTGGATGCCGTTGAATTCCCTCCGCTGTTCTTGAATCTCATTTCTTCTCGCTCATGTTATGTCTGCTTTAATTGTTTCCACTCTGGATGTTTCCATACAACATCCGGTGTACCAAAAGGCTCTAATTTGGGGCCTTTAATTTTTAAAATATTCCTTAATGATCTACTTTGTTTATTGGATTTCGGAGTTTTAGCTTATGCGGATAACTTCAAAATTTTTAACGGGCTGGGTAACAACTTGAAGCTAGTATAAAATTGGTGTAATGAAAACAGCATCTCCCTAAATATTAACAAATGTGCCATTGTGTCATATTCTAGGATTGCAAATCCATATCATTTTACGTAGAGTGTCGACTAAATGGTGATACATCGTAAATCTAAAATTGAAAACTTGGAAATTTTGTTAGATGTGTCGTTTTAGTTTACAGTACATATTTTTTCTGTTTGTAATGCTGCCGCAAAGTCTTTGGGCTTCTTGATCCGAACTTGTCGTGACTTCGGCACCCTGTCGACTTTAAAATATCGGTTCTATTGCTTATATACGAAGTGTACATAGTTGGGTACATAGGGAGTATGATGCAGTTGTGTGGTATCCATACTACGGCAACAGATACCTTTAAAGAGAATTCAGAATCGTTTTCTTACATATCTTATTTTCAAATGCAATGGATGGATTTTAACTCTTTGCTCAACAGACATGGTTTTTGATCTCTCACTAGTAGGAGAGAAGAAGCTAGTGCTACTATTCTTTTGAAACTGGTCAGCAACTCCATTGATGCATCTAGTGTACAATTTCAGGTTGATTTTCTTGGGCAGGCTTACTGTACGCGTTCGTATGACACGTTTCTATTACCAACGACCAGATCTAATGTTTTGAAGAAGGCACTTCTGATGCACATGACAAGAAATTGCAACACCTTGCATCTGGACCCATTTTAAGTTAGCAATGCTTGCTTTCAGTATGTTTTTCTGTTTTCATAACATACGAGTAACTCTTAATAATTAAATAGAAACGAAAAGGAAATATTACGTAATTTTCATTTGATTGAGGTAAAATCCGATTACAATTGTTTCGACACACAGTGTCTTCCTCGGATGGCGTTTTATTACAAACTAAACCTAAATGATGTTAACAAATTGGACTTAAATGAATTATTATAATAAAAAAAATTATACTTAGAAGAATGGTTCAATAATGGGCACTTTATATTCAAAATGTAAGTAAACTTCATTACACTAAGGAACCAAAGTTTACCGAGTACAAACATAAAAACGGAAAAGGCAAAATAAAATATAGAATCAGTTGTAAAATAGGTCTAATAAAGGAGAATTGTCGAAATTCATATTATTATTATTAAGTAAAAGGTCGGTATGTTTGTATTTTAAAATTTCCATAGCTTCTAATAAATCTAATTTTTGCTATTTATTTTCTGTGTGTAAAATTTTAAAGTTATAATTAAAATTATGGGCTTCTTCTCTCAAATGTATTGCGTAATGTGAGTCATTCTTATTATTAATATAACTTCGTTCATGTTGAAAATAATCATATTTATTTCGGCAACTCTCCTTTATTAGACCTATTTTACAACTGATTCTTTTATTTATTTTAGTTTTACCGTTTTTATGCTTGTACTCGGTAAACTTTGGTCCCTTGGTGTAATAAAGTTTATGTCTTGAATATAAAGTGCCCAGTATTGAACCATCTTTCTAAGTATGTATATATATTTTTTATTATAATAATTCATTTAAGATCAAATTCGTTAACATCATTTAAGTTTACTTTGCAAGAGAACTCCATCCGAGAAAGACAATGTGTGTCGAAACAAATGTAATGGAATTTTACCTCAATAAAGAGTAAATTAAGTAATATTGCTTTTTCATTTTTATTTCATTAATTATGAATTTCACCATCAAGTAAGACTATTTCCATTCAAAATAACTCCTAATATTTTATTTATGTATTTTTTGTATTAATTTTGTGCATTTTCTTTTGCATCGCCTTTTTTATATACATATACTATTGTAGATAGCAACCGTTATAATTATTATCCTGTAAATAGCTTGCTGTTGGATAATAAAAGTTATTATAATTATTATTATTGTAGCGTTTTCTATTTCAATAAAATCCAAAAATTTTTGTTCTTCATAATTTTTGAAACAAAATATTCTTAATTAATCAGTTCAGTATCTAAATTGACTGATAAAGTAGACGTGTATAAAATACCATTTCACTTTCATTTCTACATTAAAAACAATTAATCTTTCCTTGTCTAATCCAAAAACATTTGCACTTTACTTGTTCAAAATAAAAAAAACAAGAATCGAGATGGATTAGACAGCAAAATATTGCTGATAGAAAATACCAGAAAATCCTCTCATTCCCTCTGCACAAGACGAAAAAGGAAAACCAAAGCTCAAGATGGATCTCAACGGAGTATTACAGTTTTAGCTACTGTCACAACATCACATCGTCGAAATAAAATCGGACAAGTTGAAAAAGTTTTTCGATTTGTCTGGTAGCTGTCCCTTTCGGCGACTTTGACACGAGCCAAAGCCACATAAAATTGTTATCTGGTCCCTCAGAATAGAAGGACGGATCCTTTCGAGTGAGGGTATATGTAAGAGTAGTAGCTCTACACGTATTCGTTTCCCTCCGGGCATGTAGAGAGGGTCCAGAGTCCCAACGAATAAATACACATAGATGGACATCTGAGATTACGCACTCTTACAATACTATTGTTTAGATGACATTTGTGAAGACCTCTGTATCTTTTCGTTACATCTTTACTCTATAAAAATGAATAATAATTCGACTGTTGTAAATATGCTTTCTACATTTTACGACGCTAATTATTTTTTTTCTATTAAAAAATTCATATAATTAGCGTCGTAAAATGTAGAATTCATATTTACATACTTCGCGAAAATGTAATAAATTTGCAATTCCATTGTTCTTTTACAACATATTAACTAGGCGTTTGTAATTATTTTAATGTTTTACGGTTTTACAAGTCAAATTAAAAATGTGTAGTTCTAATTATCTCCCTCTCTCTTTATTTTTCTGTGACTGTGCGATACGTTACTTTTAAGATTAAATTAATTCAGTACAAGGGATTTTCTGTATATGCATAAGTTAGTAATTACCAAAAATTTAAAATCAAATTCAACGTTAAATACGAGGTATGCCTCAGAAGTAATGAGAATTATCTATTTTATTGTCTTTTATTGAATGCATCTACAATTTAACATTATCCTCTTCATCTCTTGGATCGTCAATCACGATAATGCCCGCAGTCACACCTCATTGTCAGTTAGAGAATTCTTGGCAGAGAAAAATTTTCCAGTGTTCCCACACCCACCCTACCGTCCAGACATGGCTCCCGTTTAAGCGAAAGTCGAAAGGTTATCGTTACCTTTCGACTTTCGTTTAAACGGGAGCCATGTCTGGACGATAGGGTGGGTGTGGGAGCACTGGAAAATTTTTCTCTGCCAAGAATTCTCTAACTGACAATGAGGTGTGACTGCGGGCATTATCGTGATTGACGATCCAAGAGCTGGCGATGTCAGGTCATACACGCAAAACCTTTTTCCGCAAATGTTTAAGGGTCTCGCGACAAAAGGTTTGATTCGCTATCAAAACTTTACAACATCAGGTATGTTTCCATACTTGTCTCAGGGAGTAATGTTCGCAGTAGTGAAAATATGTTCTTATATTTGGACAACGATAGTTCGACATCTACTGGTGCAACACAGGCATACGTTAAATAACGTGCCTTTCCTCATTAGAGGCAATGGTTGGTGGCAGTGCACGTATTCTGTCACGAACGTATAATTTTGATAGTTTTGTTATGTTATGTAAATGTGTTATAATAATTAGTAATTTAGTTTTTCAAAAAAAAATTATTACAATAGTCAAAATTAAAAGAAAATAATATTAAAGCAGATTGAGCTATTGAAGCGCAAGAATTCGCAATAGCATTACGAAGCTCTTCGATTGTGTAAGTATGGTATTGAAAATGGTATTCTTTAAATATGGAAAAATAAAATAGTCTAAAATTGTCAAATCTGGAAATCTTTGAACAAAATTAATAATTCGTGTATCAAAAAATTCTTGCAAAAAAGCTATTGTTTCTCGATATTTGTGCGCTGGTGCATTATCTTGCTGGAAATATCCTTCCGTAAGATCATCATTATGAAGTTCATTAATAAACGATTCTAATAATCCATTAAGATATCTATATTTCAGGAGTTATGGTTTGATTAAAGAATATAGGCCCAATATGAAGAAGACGAAGTGTATTCTTCAAATTGCTAGCCAGACGTCTATTTTTTGTGGATGTAGCGTAGTTTCCACATATTTATGAGGGTTCTCTGCCGACCAAATTCTCATATTTTGCTTGTTTAAATATAATTAATTTGTCAAGAATGTCATTCTTATTTATGTTATTCAAAAACCATAGACAATACTGTGTTCTCGTAATAAAATCTACCTGTTTGAGTTCCGAAATTGTTTGAATTTTATATGGAAACAACTTTAAGTCCTTTTTTAAAATAGTATGACATGCTCCCACTGACCAATGAACTTGTGATAGTTTTGCGATTGATTTTAAAGTGAGTTGTCCATTCGACGTAGAAAAGCCTCTTTGCAATTTTCTATTCGGTTTCTAGTTGCTCCACCGCCAGGTTTACGAGTTATTGCCCCTGTTTCACCAAATCTAATCACACAAGCTTGAATCTGTTTTTGCAGTTGTTCGTATGTAACCGTCAGATTAGGATACTGTTGCCGAAGATGCTGAAGAACTGATTAGTGGAATAAACCCAAACTCCATTTTCTAATGTTTGGCCAGTTTTATAGTAACTTTGAATAATAAATATGTTGTAACTCTAACATTATAATAAAATAATTTAAAAAATATAAGCGCTTATAATTTGAATTTATGTATGACAACTGTCAGAATTTTATGTTTTCTAAAGCTTCGCATATGCACCTATCTTTGATTACTTAATTACTTAAAAAACAGTAGTGAATTTACTTTGTCCACTATTTGCAGGGACTTCACTAATATCATGACACTATTTTGTAATTTTTCTAATGCGTCAGCCACTCCTTTATATTGTTTTTAAATCAGTTTCAATGGAAATACCTCGAAATTGTGTCTGACTTACCTTAATACCTGCAGCCTTGGCTGGATTAAACTGTAGTATGACAGTGTTTATTTGCTACCTTCAACCATACAAGATGTAAAGATCGGTTGTGATGGTTCGGAAATTCCAGAATACTTTTTGTTAAACACGCGAATGCGTTTAGGGGATTTTAGAAAAACTTTTCTTTTGTACGCGCTGGTAAAGCATCTGCCTAGGTTAGATACTTTTGGAAAACATTGTCGAATAGTTTCTGTCACAATATGTAAAGCATGCACTTTACACGTAACATGTAACAATTTACAACCGTGTTATGAAAGAAAACAATCAACCGAACGCATTATTGCGGTACCATCGGTCACAAACAATATTTAACTTGTTGACACTTTCTACGTCTCCAGCACCATCTGCGTAATTGTATTGGCAGTACACTCAGCGAGTTTTTTGCTAACTAGACTCAACATCAAAAGTGTTGTACCCCAAAAGATTATGCTAATAGTGTGTTATTAAGAAAAATAAAAATAGTATATTGAAAACATGTTTTTTAAGATGAAAATTTGATAATGGTATTTGTTGACCAACGTAGCACTAACAGAAGAAGCAAAAAGAAAAAAATAAAAAAATTTAATAAACAACAAAAAATATAGAAACAAAGGAATGAGTCAAACAAACAATATTCAATACTCAATATGCCCCCCTCTACTTCTTACTAACGCATTGGCACGCCTATCTATTGAAATAATCAATAAATTTATGATTTCTTACGGAATGTTGTTCCATTCCTCTATAGCAACTATGGTTAATTCTTCCGCAGTGTGAGGTGGGTTAATTCAATTGCGAATGGTTCTAACATCAAAATCTCACATATATTGGGTTCATATCGGGGGATTGTGCTGGTCCATCCAATCTGGTGATATATTATCCTTCTTCTAGTGTCTCCCGAACCCTTATTGTACGATGTGGTCTGACATTATCAACCATAAAGATGAAATTTTCACCCAGTTCATTGCGTAATGGATAGAATAATCCAATTCTGGTCTCATCGATAAATAAGACCCATCGCCACTGCCGTAAAAGTCAATCCCTGTGCTCCCGCACCAACGGAAACCACCATTTCGGTGTCTTGCAAGGAGAGTGAGTACTCTTAAAGGTCTTCTAGCACGTAAATTCGCACTTCCAATGGTAGAGGTTGAAATAACGCGATGAAACATACTTTGAAAGTGAGCTCTTAGGGCTGGAGCTGAAGCATTTCGATACCTCCGGGTATATTGAACCAAGTAACGATCCTCCCTTTCATTCGACACTCGGCGACGCCTAGAACGTGGTCTTCTTTCCACAGAACCACTTTCTACATATTTATGCACTATGCGTACAACAGATGCTCTAGGGATATTTAACTTCGCGCATATATGATGATTTGAATGTCCAGCAGCATTCAAGGCAATAATTCTTGTTCTATTGAAGACGAAAATTTTACAGCCCGGCATTATAAAACAATATAATCACGAAAATCGTTTGACTGCAAATGCAACAAAACCGACCATTTTCTTCAACAATTGACAATAAATCACACGTGTGTTATCATCAAACGTTGATATATTTTAAGGTCTTAAAAAAGGTATATAACCCCTCACCATAATTATTAATCGTATCCTAAATACGTATTTCGACAACTAAGTTGTCATCATCAGTAGGTAAAATCACTAATTAAGGTGTCGCACATGGGACACAGTAAAGCTAGAACACCGCTTACGCAACAACTACTTTACACGGCGTCCACGTATAGACTAATTTAAACATGCAAATATATCTAACGAAAAGATCGACACACTTACCTCTCTTAGGGAAACGGCATTCACATATGTTTATACTCCAATTTGAAATATATCGAACGAAAGATCGACAAAAATTACCTCTCTTAAGGAAACAGCACTTAACATGTGTTAATACTCAAATTTAAAACGTCGACGACCCTTTTATGGTTCTAAGAATGAAAAGAGACAAGTGAAGGGGATCGGTGCTATATTACCGTTCATGGAATGTTGTTTGTTTTTAGCGGTATTAATTCTTTCGTAGGCGTCAAGATCGCGGGGGTTATTAATGCCGTTTACAAGCTTTAACTCTTTAATCGACACATTGTGTAGTGTACTTAAAGCATGGTTGGCAACTTTAGATTTATCCGGTCTATTGTATTTAATATGTGATATGTGTTCTTTAAACCGCGTTATTATTGGTCGTTTTGTTTGACCTATATATTTCAAATTACAATCATCGCAACTAATTTCGTATATACCTGATTTCGAATTAAAATTAACTCTATCTTTAGTATTCCCTAGGAGACTTTTGATAGTATTTTCGGACAGAAAGGCAACTTTCTTTCATAACTTTATTACGAAAAACATTAATAAAGTTGTGAAAGAAAGAGGTCTCCAAGTTGCCTTTCGGTCCGAAAATACTATCAAAAGTCTCCTAGGGAATACTAAAGATAGAGTTAATTTTAATTCGAAATCAGGTATATACGAAATTAGTTGCGATGATTGTAATTTGAAATATATAGGCCAAACAAAGCGACCAATAATAGCCCGGTTTAAAGAACACATATCACATATTAAATACAATAGACCGGATAAATCTAACGTTGCCAACCATGCTTTAAGTACACTATACAATGTGTCGATTAAAGGGTTAAAGCTTGTAAATGGCATTAATAACCCCCGCGATCTTGACGACTACGAAAGCATTCACATCGCTAAAAACAAACAACATTCCATGAACGGTAATATAGCACCGATCCCCTTCACTTGTCTCTTTTCATTCTTAGAACCATAAAAGGGTCGTCGACGTTTTAAATTGAAGTATTAACACATGTTGAGTGCCGTTTCCTTAAGAGAGGTAATTTTTGTCGATCTTTAGTTCGATATATTTCAAATTGGAGTATAAACATATGTGAATGCCGTTTCCCTAAGAGAGGTAAGTTTGTCGATCTTTTCGTTAGATATATTTGCATGTTTAAATTAGTCTATACGTGGACGCCGTGTAAAGTAGTTGTTGCGTAAGCTGTGTTCTAGCTTTACTGTGCCCCATGTGCGACGCCTTGATTAGTGGTTTTACCTACTGATGATGACAACTTAGTTATCGAAATACGTATTTAGGATACGATTAATGATTGTGGTAAGGGGTTATATACCTTTTTTAAGTTTTTACTTAACCACAGTCTCCAAAGAAAGACCTTTTTATATTTTAAGGTAATAAAAAAAAGTAATATATACAAGGAACGTTGAAAAAGTAATTAGAAATTAACATACAAAAATTACGCGCTGGAAAGAAAGTTAAATTATGCGGTAAATTAAATGTGAATTGACCTCTTACAAGAGGTGGAAAAAGAAGAAGAAATTTGTGTAGAAGAGAACACTGATTTGGAAATGGGTCTTGGTTTACGGCCCAGTTTGGAGAGGGTGAAACTGACGATGTTTTGAATTAAGAACTACTTAAAAGCGCGAGCTAAGAGTTTCAATATCGATGAAGCAAATATCATTAAAATATTCCTTGTGAAGAAAGCTTTAAAATTATATACGACATGATATAATTATGTAGACGTACGTGATTAATTAAATAACTTAAGTTTTTTAAACGAAATGTATAATATTTGTAAGCGTACATTAGATATGAGTTGACCGTTTGCGTCCAGGTAGATATCGAAGGGTCGGTCGTAGTACGATTACAAAAGAAAGACTTTTTCTAGAAAGAATACGAATTACAGAAAATGTCTAAGTTTGAATTAATATTTCAAATTCGAAAATATTTGTGAAGAAATATAATTTAAAATTAAATTAAAACATTCTTATATATACGAATTGTAACAATATGGAACAGTATCATTTTAACAACAACAGACATACAGTCCCATATAACACTAAAGAATTTTAGTTTTCTAAGTTTACATTAAGTGTGTTTCATTTGTGAGATTGCTTTAATAAATTAGGTTTAAGTGTTTTGTGGTTAAATAAATAAAATATTCAGAAAACACACCAAGTTTCAATATAACTGCTATTAGAACAATTTTTGCTTTTTATAAACATAGCCGTTCTAGATTTTTTTTAGTGGTCTCCTCGTATAACTAGAATGATAAAGTTGTTTTTAGGAAAATTTGTACATTTTCACAGTACTGGATCAGTAGGTACTTGCCCGGCACCATATCGACACTGGCATAAAATTATAATAGGATTAACTCATGTATAATTAAAAAAAAATATCAGAACAGTATAGATGTCTATCTTCGAGAAAATCGTTAATGTGTGATCTAACCAATACCTTAGAAAGTGGTCTTTTGTTTGTACTAGCTAGTACTACCCCACCCCGCAATGATATGGAAGCATCTTGGATGCACCCTCTATCAAACGAATCCAAAATTATTAAGATCGATCAACCCGTTGATAAGTTATGCGCGAACAAACATTAAAAAATATTTTCGCGACAAATTGATAACCTTGACCTTTTTTAAAGTCGGTTAAAAAGAAGTGTTGAGCTTCAAAACTAATTCAATAATATCGGTTTCATGTATTGGTGAAACGAGAAACGAACTATTAATATATTTTATGTACTTATTAATTAATGTACAAACTATTAAAAACATTAAATGATTAAATGCATATATGTATACGTCTGTATTAAATCATTCTTATACTTCAACTACTTTCAACACGGACTTAAGATATAAAGCTACGTATAAATAACTCTTTTCATGATCATGCATAATTTAAATCAATTTGTAGGGATATAAAATAATCTTATTGCAATCGAAAGACATTGGGAATATTTAACAAATCTAGCTTTTGTGCACATATGTCTCGCATTATTTTTTCAACAAATTCTCTTGCGGTATTTATTAACTTTTATAATTACATATATCGAGCAACGCGAATCATTAGAATAAAACAAATTAATTATATAATTATTTATTATAAAAGTCGTCGTTATTTCAAGGATTTGTAAACGAAGGTTCTTAATGCGAAAAGTCAGTGTTTATGCAGTATCTACCTTCAACAAGTTGTAACATCATGCTCTCACAGATCTTGTGCCTTGTGCTAGTGTATTTTGTAAATTTGGGAGATTCACTGCAATTCATAAGTCCAAAGGAAGTGGTAAGTTTTACATATCTTCCTCTACAGTACTTATAAATAAGCAAGGAATTATTTGTATCTTAACCGATCGTGTAATTTTAAAATTATTAATTATAGTCTTTGTAAATCTGTGCAATCTTAAGATTAAAAGAAATAATTAATTAAATGTCAATTAATAAAATTTGAAAATAAGATTGAATAATAAATGCAATGTTCTATTGAATATACTATATTTCGGCTAACAAAATAATGTATATAAGTGTGTTCCATAATTAGCAGTAAAGATTCAGGTAGCCCATGTCTTCAGCACATAAGGATCCTAAAATTACGAACAAAAATTTCTTGCAGTACCATTACGAAGCTAAAAATAGAAAAATTTGGCATCGTTTACGAGGTTTGGTTTGAGAATTGCATTTGCAAAGAAGGCTTTAATCAAATAATGTCAAAAAATTTCATATGATTCCATTTTCAATTGAAAAAGCATTAATGAACTTTACATATTTTTCTACATAATAAACTACCTACTACCAGTTATTATTATTATTTGTGTTTACTTAGCCAAAGTTAACAAATTAAGAAGACAAACAAATTTAATTTAATTTAATTTAATTTAAAAAAAGTTAATTCTGAAGATAGAAATCAATTAACTACTTATTCAAAATCAACTGAACTAAAAGTAAATCTGCTAACATGGTGAACCTAAATAGTACTTCGAAACTTTAGACTTATCTATTTTTTTAGAAAATTCTATTGAAAAGTTCATTTGTTTTCAAAATACCTTTCGTAAGCACTTGTCTATGCATACAGCAATAGCATTGGAATATTGTTATACTCGTAATATTATTTCTGTTGAAAATGCCCATACAACAAAAGTGTATTAAGAAAAACAATTTTTCTTACAGTTTTGTTTTTGTCTTTCATAAGGAGAAAGGTTACTTGAAGTTTTAGTGGAAAATTACTTATATGCATATAAGTACAGTGTGGTCATAAAGTTTGGAACCAAGCTTATAACCGAATTATTTTACATTTTTAGGAAAAACGCTCGGGCAGGTAAATTTTCTTTTTTAAAACGCCATCTTTTGGCGTACAATTTTTTTCTTTGACGTCATTGGTTTTCGAGTGATGACGTTATCAACACTTTCTTTAAATGGCAACCATATTATTTTTTTTTTGGTAGATCTTTATATCCACCAAATAGTGATATAAAACAATTGGTATGTTGCATCACAATTTTTTTGAAAAAATAATATAAATTTAGAAAAAAATACGAAAACTTTATTTTTGTACAAAATAAGAATTAAATTTAAAAAAAATACATCTGAACTTAAATTTATTGTAACAGTTAACGTAAATTTTCAAAATGGACCCCACCAACCAACTGACACTGTCCCAGCCGAGTGTAAATGCTTTGCGATCAATAGTAATCTGCGTTATTCGCTCCAGGTCTAAAGAAATTCGTCTTCCCAATCGGCCAATTACTTATTAAAAAATCTTATTTAACATTAAATAGTTTCACAAAAAAGGGCCAAAGAAGTTTAATTTATTTAAAAAATTGACATGATGTGACAGACCATTTCTTAATTAAAATTATCGCCCAAAAATTGAAGATTTCAAAAACTAATTAAGCTTACAAAATTTACTGAAATATGTAAGTAAGTTTTTTTCACACTTCTGTCTTGTGTGAGGACTTAAATATTCTTCTTGAACAAACCGGATCCTCAAAAGCACATGTACTCATGTTACTATGCAAAAAATTTACAAAAACAAAAACACGCACTTTTTTGCAAGATATTTCTTTATGACATTCTTGCTTCTTTTTATACAATTTATGAACAAAAATTTTAGTTTGAAATTGTTTCTATGGCGACAACATTGTTGAATTATTTACTTGTATTTTTGACGTTAAATTTTTGAGATATTGCGTAAAAATTGTTCATTTACGCTAATATAAAAAATGGCACATTTATCTGAGCGAGAAAGAATCGAAATTTTAATTATGGTTGGGTATGGGGACAGACAAAGAACGCATGCAGAAGCATGCGATTTGTTTAACCATGAACACCCTGATAGACCTCCAATTACCAGGTCTACGGTGACAAAACTAGTTGGAAAGTTTACCGAAACTGGATCCGTAAAAGATCGATCACGGCAAGGTAGACCTCAAGTAGGAGAAGATGTGAAATTAAATGTGCTTCGAGAAGCGGGAGAAAGGCATCATGTTTCCACCAGACAACTTGCGTTAGCCAATCAGGTGGCTCACTCATTTGTCGTCAACTTATTTAAAAAAGAACACTATCGTCCTTACAAAGTTCAACTTGTACAGGAATTACATGAGGATGACGAAGATCGTCGACTGCAGTTCTGTGAAGACGTAATGTTACGTTGTGACCAAAATCCAAATTTCTTGGAAAACATCGTCTTCTCAGATGAAGCTACGTTCTGCCTAAATGGATCTGTTCACCGCCCTAATTGTAGATATTGGTCGCAGATCAATCCGTATTGGACTCAAGCGTGTCATACTCAGCGCAGAGGAAAAGTTAACGTATGGGTTGGAATGATTGGACGACGCATTTTAGGACCATATTTTTTTGAAGGAAATTTGACTGCTGTGCAATATTTAGAATTTTTAAGATTTGAACTGGTTCCAGCGCTCGCTGTTATTTTCCCAAATCACGAGGATGGTGATGTACCCCATCCAAATATTTGGTTTCAACAAGATGGGGCGCCTCCCCATTATGGTGTAGAGGTTCGCCACTATCTTGACGAAATATTTCCCAATAGATGGATTGGGCGGAGAGGCGCCATAGAATGGCCACCTCGTTCTCCTGACCTGACTCCGTTAGACTTTTTTTTGTGGGGTTATTTGAAATCGAAAGTGTATTTTAACAAACCGAACAATTTAGAAGATTTAAAAGAACGAATTCGCGTAGAACTTACACAAATATCCCCAGACATAATTGAGGCGAGTATACGAAGTGTTTACACTCGGCTGGGACAGTGTCAGTTGGTTGGTGGGGTCCATTTTGAAAATTTACGTTAACTGTTACAATAAATTTAAGTTCAGATGTATTTTTTTTAATTTAATTTTAATTTTGTACAAAAATAAAATTTTCGTATTTTTTTCTAAATTTATATCATTTTTTCAAAAAAATTGTGATGCAACATACCAATTGTTTTATATCACTATTTGGTGGATATAAAGATCTACCAAAAACGAGAAAAAATAATATGGTTGCCATTTAAAGAAAGTGTTGATAACGTCATCACTCGAAAACCAATGACGTCATAGAAAAAAAATTGTATGTCAAAAGATGGCGTTTTAAAAAAGAAAATTTACCTGTCCGAGCGTTTTTCCTAAAAATGTAAAATAATGCGGTTATAAGCTTGGGTCCAAACTTTATGACCACACTGTATATAATCCTACTATACTTGACTGACAGTTGTTCAAACTATTTATAGATTTTTCACAGCTAACAAAAATACAGCAATCTTTAGAATATGAATATTTCTTTAAACAAACTTTTTTAATGTCATTTTGTTTTAGCCAATAAATTATCTTATTCTCGAATTGCATAATTTTGCCAGTATTTCGTATTACTTACATTAATTATAAATATTTTTCCTACTACGGACTTCATAAGTTGGCTATTACTGCTCTGTTTGTAGAGAAGTAACAGCTACTTACGACTTATGTACGTTTGTAACCCTTGACAGCGAGATGTAATATTTTGCTTACCTCCCTAGAGACGTAATTTGACATTAGATTAGGCAGTCACAGATAACAGAGCAAAAACCTTTGAAATTTTTAAGCATTCGATAATTTCAATATAATTAAATAGAAAAAATAAGATATTATGAACATTTTATTAAGATTTGTTGCAAAGTAAGTGAGGATGCAAACATTGCTGTCTACAAATTACATCCTCACTTACTTTGCAATCACATACTAATTTGGTATTTGTAAATATTTCATATAAAAGCCGAAAAACTCCAATAATTTATCAATTGATATATTTAATGAACGGCTAAGAAATTCTAAAGAAAATCTAAACAATTTTATATACCGCCTCATTCTGAGCAAACGCAACGATCCGAATGTATGAATATTTCTCCCGCTCCGAATAAAAATCCCCTGAATGCTTTTAGCCAATCACACAACAGTCTGTCGCGCAACCATTTGACAATTAATGTCACAAATTAGTGTCAACACTGTCACCCTATACGGAGTCTCTTAAGCGTTTGAATAGTGATCATGCCGCGTTATACACTAGAAGAGAAAGCCGAAATGATGAAATGGTATCACGCTGATAATTCTTATGAAAGAGTATGTGACTTATTTGCCGGAAGGTATGCCGACAGGCCCATCCCGAACAAAGCTACAATTTGTAGACTTAAAAAGAAAATAGACATTACTGGTTCTGTACAAAATTTAAAACCATTATTCCCAAATCGCAGAGTTCCTAATGATACGTCCATTTTAGTATGCGCTGCAATAGAACTAAATTGAGATTTGACACTTAGCGATATTTCCAATGATTTAGGCATATGCTGCTCTTCCATTAACCGCATACTAAAATTACATAAATGGTTTTCGTAATTATAAATATTCCAAACATCATCAATTATTTTACGGCGATGAGTTTAAACGGATGAATTTCCGTTATTATATAATTAATTTCTCATTATGAACAATTTATTTTATTATTTGTAAGAGTGAATTTTTCTTTACATTACTAGAATTTAATTTAGTTTTTATTAGTTCTGAAATTTATTTAGTATACTATGAATAGTTTTTGTGACCTTTTTTATTAAAATTTAATTTATTAAATCTCTTGATGCCTTATTTGCAATTTTCTTGATCGCTTATTAATAATATTATTACGCTTTGTGTAACCATCGTCAGTATAACGTATTGCAATTTACTTATTACCATAACACAGGACTAAACAATTTATAGTCCTTTAATAGTAATTTGGTAATCAGATAATTTTTCTTACGCGGCTCCATAATATGTAAGTATGTATGACATATGACATCGATTGCACATTCGGATCGTTGCGTTTGCTCGGAATGAGACAGACTGAGTTGTGATTGGCTAAACGCGTTCAGGGGATTTGTATTTGGAGCGGGAGAAATATTCATACATTCGGATCGTTGCGTTTGCTCAGAATGAGGCGGTATATGCATGCTATAATTCTTTAGATAGCAATAATGTAGACAGAGTTATTATCTCTATTGTATACAGTTATAATTACGAATTAACTGTAGAAACTAGAATTGCTCATTTACAAAATAAAATGAAAGCACCCACACCTAATGTTTCCATTAAGTATTACACCTTGAACTTATATTTAATATGCACATTTATGTCAATACCATTTCTTAAAAGAAGGAATAATATCGCGTATTCAATGCCATAACCGTAACTTTAATTATAAATTTGCCAGATTTGCTTTTTAATTAATGTCGCTCAATATAACATGCATGTCATAAATTGAAAGTTTTATTCTATATATTGCAAGAAAAAAATTCGTTTATTTATTTTTATATTACATCCACCTCATCACCTAGTCAAACAACTGAACGTGAGAGATGCATTAAATCCTTAGAGATCTAGACGGAATCACACATCCCACCTGTGGCTCTGTCAAATAAACTTGTGTATTTAGTAGAACTGACGACAGATACATGTACAGCTTGTCGAAATAGTAATGTCTTCTCGTCCACACAGTTTCTAAAGTTAATTAAATAGATCCCTATTATTTTTTTTTTGTAATATACAAAGATGATTCTCTTCACATTAGCAATGTATACATATATGAAAGCGGGACTGTACCGATCCATCTTAGAAGTCAGTATTCACGTGACAAGAGGAGGATATAACTTTTATAACTGCTTTTGACACTATTTTCTATACTAACTCAAACGGTTTAAGCCTTTTAAGTTTTCTTTTTATCGAGGAGCAGGACTGCTTCGATATTAACATGTCGATAGTCTTTAGAGGTTTATAGAGGGATAAAGGTTACTGTTTTTGACGTACCAGGGTACATTACAATGATCTTAAGCCTCCCCCTTTGTTTTGCAATCTTTGTATAATATCGATGATAGTCTTTTTATTGTAACCCCATAGTTATACACCATAAGTCCATATAGGTCTAAGTATTTGCTTATATAACAAAAGGATATTATGCATAGACAGAGCAGAGTTTTTTTCTCAGTAGCCAATACGTTTTCCTATATTTGATATTGACTCCTCTTCCAGCGCAGCTTCGCATCTAGAGTGATACCAAAGTATTTTGATGTATTCGAATAAGACATTTAATTGTTGTTCATGTAGGTTAATATGTACTGAATAACTTTATTGGTGAAATTGAAGTTGATTCGCAGATCTGATCGACTGCTGTTTGTACTTTTTATGTGGCTTCTTTGTTGGTTTCTGCTACTGCTAGAATAGCAGTGTCATCCGCAAAAGTGGCAATGATGTCACTGCACAGGACTGAACCCAATGCACTTCCCTGCGGTACGCTTGCATTTATTTGGTTTAAGTCAGAGTATTCTTCATCTTGCTTAATCCTATAATATCTTTGTTTTATATACGATTCGAATATTGGGGTATATTTTTTTGGTAAAAGTAACCTTAGTGACAATACCCTTGTCGCAAACTTTATCAAAGGCCTGCGCGACATCTGAAAATATTGCAGCGCAAACCATTTCTTCTAGCGTTCTTTTAAATATTTTATCTGTTATTCTGATCGATAGTTGAATGTTAGTCTCTAAATCCGAACTGATGTAGTAGAACTAGTTTTTTTTCCTTGTGAATTTAGTGGTTTCAACATTATTGGCAATAATGAGATTGGCCTACAGGACGAAACGTCGTGTGGAGGTTTTTCTGATTTCGCAGTCATAATGATTTCTGCTATTTTCCGTAATATTGGCATGTATTTTAGTCTAAAAGCATCATTTATTAAATTAGTTTAATTATAGCTTTCATTGTCATGTTTGCAAAGACAACATGGCGCCTTTTTTGGGTAAATATTTTCTTTGATCTTCTTCATTACCTCTTTTGATGGCGTAGGCGTTATGCTATCTATTTCTGATAGTGGTTGATCCCAAGCTGGTCCTAAAATTTCGTACTTTGCTTCCTGGTGTTGAAATGGAAAGATTTCTCTAGTTTCCATAGTGAAAAATCAGTGATAACTAGAGCTGTGGATGTTTGCGGTATAACCATGGTTATATCATGTAACCATAGTAAATTACTATGGTTACATGATATAACCATGGTTATACCGCAAACATCCTCAGCTCTAGTGATAACACAGAAACGTTTTAAAATTAAATAATGAAATAATTTTATTAAAGGATCTAGTTATTGCAAAGACGTTTGAATAAGTGCACATATGTTGAATTTCTCTTTTTTTTGCTTTTATATTTAGCTGGAATACATAAAAATCACCCCTCTTATATCAACTAAATCATAATTCTGAAACTTCTAAGACTACAGGACATCTAACTATTATTATTATCATAAATAAACTAATTTTCATATCCAATTTCAGAATCCAAACTTACAAGTAAGGCTCCAAGATGGCATAATACAAGGTAAAAGAATGTACACAGAAGAAAAACAGACACCCTATTATGCATACTTGGGAATACCCTATGCGAAACCACCTGTAGGGAACTTGAGGTTTTCGGTAAGTTGATGAACGAAATTATTCATTGCTTTTAGTTAGATATAACACTCCCTAAATATTTACTGTATTTCAAATACAGTAATAGCTTATACGTTTGGAGCGTTAAACTTACAAAGCTTTATTTATCAAGTTAATATTTATTAGTTTTTATTTTGTTTTTTATATACAATATGTCCCCGGATTGGGTTTACAAGAGGAGAAAAAATATCATTGATTTTACGCCAAAATTTCAAAGGAATAATATTTTTTGCTTGTTCTGAAACCACCAAATCTGTAACTAAAACCCCATTATCATGACCGAGCGGAAAGAAAAGTCAATTTTTCTCTTGATTTTGGACTTGATAATGATTAATTTTAATCTTAAAGTTTTCTTGTCACGTAGGCGGGCTCACTTTGTTTTGACAACCCGGATTGAGTTTACAAGAGCGAAAAAAAAATCTTTGATTTTGCGCCAAAACTTCAAAGGAATAACATTTTTTGCTTGTTCTAAAACCACAAAATCTGTAACTAAAACCCCATTATCATGACCGAGCGGAAAGAAAAGTAAATTTTTCTCTTGATTTTGGACTTCATAATGATTAATTTTAATCTTAAAGTTTTCTTGTCACGTAGACGTGCTTACTTTGTTTTGACAACTTGTGACAGCTTACTGTCGTAAACGTTTACAAAATATTGACTTTGGAGCAGAGAATTTATTTGATTCAATGTTATGATACGGGTGAGCAAAGTTATGGTTGTGTTATTGAAAGGTTCAATGAGAAATTTCCCAATATTCAAGTTTCACGTATGGGGGCCCAAAAATTAATAAAAAAGTTTTTAACAACAGGATCTGTTAAAAATTTGTACGAATGTAAAAAAATTGTACGATAAAGATGACGGTGTTACCCTTTTGGTGTTGACATCAGTGCGAGATCATCCAAAAGCCTCACTAAGGAAGCGGTCACTCCAACTGGGCATTAGCAAAAATTTTGAAAGAGAATAAAATTCACCAATACAAACCAATATTTAATCATAGATTGGAATCGGGAAATGATGCAAAACGATTACATTTTTGTTGGTGAATGGGAGATGAAATATTGAGAGACCGAAACATTTATCACAGAATAATGTTTTCTATGGACCTATTGGTCCATACTTTCTTAATAACAACGTTAATCAGCACACATTTTTAGATATATTAGAACGATGTATTTAATACTTTAGAAATTAATTACCGGCGTACATTTTTTTTCAGCAGGCGGCTGCACATTATGCTTGAAGAAAAGTTTCATGGAGCTCCATTTTAAAGTATAATTGTGCGCAGAAATGTGTAGGGGGTTATTTGAATTATGATTGTTCTTGTTAAAAATGTCTTTGTTTCTTTATCTTAAAACTGGTACTTTGAGTTGCCATTTATTAAAATTGTGTTTTCAACAAACATTTTTGTTATTTAACTTGTCTAAACTCATTTAACAAAGTGACATCGTTTTTCCTCCACCAAGTCAGAACAATGAAGTTCCAATTACAGATTTGGTGGTTTCAGGACCAGCAAAAAATGTTATTCCTTTGAAGTTTTGACGCAAAATCAAAGATATTTTTTTTCCTCTTGCAAACTCAATCCGGGGACACACTGTATATTTTTTGTACCTACACTACAGACTGATACACTGACTTAAAAATTCCATTATCATTTAAGAATAAATCGATTATATGTGCTTATAGCTTTGTGAGATGTATTGGCCAGATTCTTTAAAAACCTCCATGTTTTGCAAATTCTAATAGATAAGAGTGTAATAAATAATTGAGACTCACTAATTTACAATAAAGTTTTGAAGTGAAGCACCTGAGTTGCAAATTAGAGTGTGTGTATACAGAACGAAATATAAATTATAGAGGCTTTATTGTGAGATATGCATTGTGAATGCTGTCGGTATCAAAGCAGAGAAGAGCTCATTACTTTTGGCGTATTTCTTAAACAAGGAAATCTACTTGATATCGTTACTAGTAGGAATAAACATGTATTGCCGTTTCGTGTTTTCAACACCAAGAAATATCTAGTACAGGCTTCATTGATACACTTATCAAGGAATCCGAGTATACTGTTTTATATTATTTGTATTACATTTGTAGGCAAATATAATCTATATACACCACTGGCCAGAAGTATATGGACACTTTTATACATCTGGTATATTTGATATTTTTTCTTGATTTACGGGTATAATAATACTCCACCTTAAATGAAAACCGAATATTTCAAATATTAAAAGTAAAATAATTGTATAATATTATTATACTATCTTTAATCGACACAAAAGGTTTAATTTTCATTTTACAATAATTTAGTTAAATACTTTTGCAAACAAATGTGTATGTTTACAAAAATACCAGGTGTTAAAAAGAATTGTGGGATATTTTACACAATTATAGTACTAGTAGAAATAAACAAAAAATTTTAGCCAATTTGGATCCGCAATTCAACTGTTTCTGACATGTAGTCAATTCGATATTGCTTTATTAGGATAAAAAATACTAACGAAATTGCTCTAAATGTACACCGTTCATTTCTAAGCACGTTTCACATTTTCTTATCAAAAATCGCCGTACCCTTTCGAAAGTTCCTGGAGTTCTCCCAATTTCTCCACAACGATTTACGATTCGATATCTAGGAGCTTAGAGCACCTAAGAGGTTGTAGCAGGCTTATGTATTTAAGTTGGATTGTGCGCGATTTGAACATTGAACCGCCATTGCGCAATAAATCACAAACTTTTGGAAGATTATGTATATTTTGTGTTTGTGAATGTCTTTAGATAGTATGTTGGAAATATATAAATATCTGAATATGTTATGCGATGACTCTTCCTTTCGAAAACAAAATCTGGTGCGCTTGTTCTCTTCTAGTATTTCCGTTTTTCGTTATTTTAGGCAACTATAAATGAACCCCATTTCTCGGTTTTAGCATTGGCTACCTATCGGTCCCCGTACTGGCATTAGTCGAGCTTGAGACTCCCTTATTTGTCGGCTCTGTTGCTGTCGTAACTCTTCCTTATTCGTCAGCCTTGCTGGTGTCGTAATACTTCCCTTTTTCTCCATTACAGGGCATCGCTGTTAATGCCCGTCTAATTAGGTGCTATCCTGTGTTCTAGAGCACGTGCGTTCATAGTTCGGACATAGCAGCCCACGCACATTGTTTCCCGAGGGCTAGTCTGCTGTCTCGCCCACCTGTTTTAAGGTTTACTCCTAATTAAATCCGAATAGTTCCCAACAAGTCCAAATACGCTTGTCCGTACTTCAAGTGATTTTTATTGAAAATAGCGACACTTTTTTTTCTCAGTTTTCAACAATACATAAAAAAACCTTAGCTCATAAAGACCGCGTTATAATTCTCCAGTTACTTTTGTTAACCGAATTGTAAGAATTATATATTTATTTTGCTAAATATATATTTATTTTTGATGTTGTATTGAATTCAAGTATTTATTTCCTCTTTACTGTATTAATATATGTATAAATGTATGTGTATATACATGTATCTAACTGTGCAATAAATACCTTGTATATTAGGAAATGATTACGATTCCGAGGCAGAACACCATTACAAAGTCACACAGTTGAACCACCCCCTTCTATCCATCTTGTTGTAATCTTGATTTAACAAATTTTTAACTATAATTGAAAAATGTAAATTTCACGTACAGTTTTGAACGAAGTTGCTACTGTACATACGAGGAATATACAGTATTTACTGTTCCTAGTATGGTAGGCGTTGAAATAAACATTACACAACAACACCATTCATTCGTTGTTTATCTGTCAAACAAAGTGCCAAAGTTGAGTCGTGTAGCTGTATTTGTTAAATAGTTGTCTTGAGTTAAAATAGAAGCTATTCAAAGATTTTGAAAAATTGAGAAAAACGAACCTCACGCTGTCATTAAATATCTGCAAAATAAAGGTTTAGCGCCACAACAAATTTATGAAGATATGGTTAGTGTACTTGGGGATGATGCCCCTTCATATCAGGTGGTGAAGAATTGGTCTCGAGAATTTCAATGTGGAAGAACAACTTGCGAACACGCAAAAGGTGCGGGTCGGCCCCAAACTGTGTGCACTCATGAAAATATTGATCGTGTCTGTGACTTGATTAAGATCGTCGGTTAACTAGTAGACGTTTAGCAGAGATAACAGGTTTTTCGACCGGTACAATTGAAACAATAATCAATGACTATTTGGTACTTCATAAGGTGTCTGCAAGATGGGTACCCCGAATGTTGACACCCGAACAAAATCGAGAGAGAGTCACGAACTTAAAATTCTTTAACAATGGTCCTAAAATATTTCTGGATCGCTTTGTTACCGTTGATGAAACCTGGGTTCACCACTTCGATCCCGAGTCGAAAGTCCAAAACAAGGAGTGACGACATCGACGATCTCCATCACTACGCAAATTTAGGGTCTAACCCTCGGCGGGTAAGATTGTACCCAACATTATCTGGGATGTCAAGGGAATTTTATTAATTGATTACCTGGAACGAGGACATACAATCACGGGCCAGTATTACGCTACTCTAATTAATGAACTTCGTGATTGCATCAAAGAAAAAAGACGAGGGAAGTTGGCGCGTGGAACTTTGTTTCATCAGGATAATGCTCCAGTGTATAAGAGCTTTGTTTCGTTAAGTGCAATTAACAATGCAGGTTTCGAACTGATGTCATCCACCATACTCACCTGATCTAGCTCCTAGTGATTTTTATTTATTTCCAAAACTAAAGGAAAGTATTCGGGGACCAAATTTAATAGCGATGCCGAGGTTATGACAGCAGTTGAGGAATTCATCTGTGACCAAGACCCCGAGTTCTTTCAAAAAGGTGTAAATATGTTAGAACAGGTAGTGCAGGGTGACTATGTTGAAAAATACTATTGTTTTATATATTAGGGACAATAAATACTGTACATCCCTCGTATTACCACAAATTTTGTTCACGATGGGTGCCAAAACTTCCTATCGAAGACCATAAAATCAAAAGAATGGGATCGGCACTAACTTATCCGACACGTTACATTGTTGAAGGTGAAGATTTCCTCAGACATATCGTAAAAGATGATGAGACTTGGGCCGCCTATCTCAACATTGAGACGAAAGTCAATGCAGTGGAGTCGCTGTACTCGCCTACGAAGAAACCTTAAAGTGACGTTAAACTTTTTCTACGAGAAAAGTCATGGCCACTGTCTTTTGGGATAAGAAAAGCGTCCTTCTTGTAAATTTTATGGAACTAGGGACCACAATAAACACCTTAATTTACAGACGGCAGAGTTCTATGAAGAGGACATTGAAAAGCTGGTTCCTCGCTATGACAAATATCTCAATCTTAATGGCAACTATGTAGAAAAATAGCTGAAAGTAGTAGCTTTAGGTTGTATATAATAAAAACCTCTTCTGTATTGATGATTTTTTAATAACCAAACAAAACTTACTTTTCGAATCATCCTCGTACATTGAAAAATTTCAGAATTTCTAAAACGCAATAATGGATATATCAAGAATCAATAAGAATACAATAAAATAAAAATGCCGTATTACCTATTTCATGCTGAACTACAAAATTAAATTAAACGAATACTAGTTTCCAATATATTTCAGAATCCTGTCCCTAATGATAAATGGTCTGCTATTTTAAGAACCACAGAAGACGCACCAACTTGCACACAAGATACAGAACAGTTTATTTATATTGGCTCAGAAGATTGTCTATACATCAACGTTTTTACCATAAAGGCAAGTCTCATTAAGTAAAAAATATTAAATATTTTATCGTATCATCAACTATTATGCCATCTTTATGTGAAACATTTATTGATAATTATTAGGAACATAATATTACAATATCTTAATAATACTTTAGTTACTCATGGTCATAATACGTTAGTAACGAACTAATAACACGTTAGATACAGCACCATAATACGTTAGATACAAAACCGTAATATGTCAAATTGTACATTATTTGTGAAGATGAATTTCTATATTTTGACAGTTCTCAATTTTGAAAGATATGTCTTTCATATCTGTCTTAAATCCGCGATCTTCTGCAGCTTCACAACCTTTTTTTTTTCGGATGATTCAACACACATGATGTTCAAGCCGCTTACGTCCTCCAAATTTTCATTTTTACGTGAAAACTCAATTGATTGTTCAGAGTTTGACACACTGTTTATTAAAACCTTTCCCATCTGAATCTTCTGCGCAATTGCAGTTTTCTTCGTTACGTTGTCTTCTAAATACCCCCTAGCAACCTTGCTCGACTCCCACCCACCCAGCTCTTGCAGAACTAAGATGTCTCCGCCGGCGTTAACCAGAAAAGTTGCTGAAGATTTTCTAATACAATGACCAGTATACAAAGTTGGATTTTCTAGTTTGAGGTATGTAGCGACTTTTTCAGGTATTTTAGAAAAGAAATGAATACCACAAGGCTGAATTGTACACCTTCCATTTCTATACGATATAAACAGTCTCTTATGCGTAACATGACGCGGTCGCAATGCTACATATTTTTTAAATAAAAGTACGGAATTAATGTCACCGTCGGGTACAAGGACAAAAAATCTTTTTTTGTGAGTTTTTGTGTCAGGAAAGGTAATAACTACCTTAGTCTCTAAAACCGAAACATCGTCCTTAGGCATTCTCGCTAATTCAATGGTTCTACAAGCCCCTCCTAGACCAATCAAAAAAGCTACTTTTATCATCAAAAATACCTCGTCTGGAGCTGTACGCATAAATTCATCAACTTGCTCTCTAGTGAGTATTTTGGATTTTTTAACTCGATATCCAACATTTTTTTCTTGATAAATCTTATCAAAGCACCATACTTATCAATTTCTACTCTTTCTCCAAGCAAGCTCGCAACATAGAATATTTTGGCCACAAACATGAAGGAGCGTAGTAATTTGAAAGTCTCACAAAATAAGCGAGCAAGACTGTTTCCCCAGCACCTTGAACATGTTCTTCATCTCGCCATTTACAAAACAGACGATATTCGTTTTCGTAATGCAGTTTTGACTTCGCTGGCAACAAATCTAATTTTGCACTATTTGCAGCCTCCACAATATTTTGGGGAACATCAAATTCTTCCATGATTTATTAATTTATTTCAAAAATGTTCATGCTTTGACGTAAGTATTTTGTATGACAGACAAATTGTTGATTTTGTTTTAATCTTGATATCGTTGATGATATGATAAAGCTTTGAATATAAACTCGAACATCGGCGATTTAAACCCTCTCGGACGTTACGAGGTGACTCGGCTAGCGCCTCGTCACCAGGCAACGTCCTCGAGTATTATAAATCGCTTAATGTTCTCGTTATATTAATAGCTATTACTGAAGAAGCATTATAGAATTCACAGGTAAATAATGATTCTGCCTTATTGCCCGTCATGGCATTTGTTTATGGTGGTGGCTTCAAATTTGGCCAGAGCAACCAGAGTATATATGGACCGGATTATCTTTTAGAGCATGATGTAGTCGTCGTTAGTTTCAATTATAGAGTCGGTGTCTTTGGTAAAACCTAACATCTTATTAGCTAGATAATGACCTTTATAATATTTAATTACAGGATTTTTGAGTACAGGAGACATGGCTTCACCAGGAAATTACGGTCTTAAAGATCAAATTGAAGCTCTACGATGGATTCGAAAAAACATAAAAGACTTCGGTGGCAATCCAAATTCTGTTACATTATTTGGTGAAAGCGCAGGTGCAGCTTCCGTTAGTTACCTAATGTTATCACCAAAAGCAAAGGGATTGTTTCATAGAGCCATGTCCTTTAGCGGAAGTGCGCTGTGCCCTTGGGCTTTGAGCAGAAATCCTTTACCGGTAACGTATGCTGTAGCTACCGCTGCTGGAATTATAGAAAGAGACACTAAAAAATTGGTGGAGAGATTGAAAAAATTAGATTATGGTTGGTTACATTTTGCAGAAAGAAGTGCTATGTTACTAGTGAGAAATTAATTGTAAAATAAATACATCAAATTTATCATTTCTTTTTTTTAATTTCAGGATAGTGTAGATCCATTAAATGGTTTGGCATTTTCACCAACGATAGAACCCACACACCCTGATGCTATTATAAGTGCTGGTCCCAGAGAATTATTACATTCTAGTTCAATAACAAGTATACCTTTTCTGAGTGGATTTAATTCATTAGAAGGAGCTGTATTTCAATATAGTAACCAATAAATATATACCTTGTAATAAACAAATTTTGAAATCGTGGTATTAAAGTTTTAGATTTTCTGCGGCCTCTACTTATAAGTTTTGAGATGCCACAGAGACTCATACCAGCTAACATGAATATACCACCTCTCCATCCTGATGAAATAGAAGTTGGGGACAAAATAAAAACATATTATTTTCAACAAGAGCCTTTAGCGACAGCTAATAAAACGCAAATATTGCATGTTAGTAGAATGATCGTATATTTGGTATAATGAATTAATAGGTTAATTTTTTTTTTAGTTTATTAGTGATTACGAGTTTTTGAAAGGCATAATCGAAGAAGTTCGTTTAAGAGCTAAAAAAGCGCCGACTTACCTATATCAATTCTCGCACCAAGGAGATTTTGGCAGTCTTTTCAGTAACCAAGCTAGAGAAGTTAACGGTAATAGTTCTTTCTGAAACAAGAAAAGTACAGATTATAAATAGTTGATATTTGAAGCGAAATATTATTACTGTAGACACATATACAAGGGTCAGTCAAATTCGAATGAGACATTTTTAATGCTTTATGTTTTTTAACGCTGTATGCTTTATTTAACTAAAATACACTCCACATCAAAAGTATTGGACCCCCAAAAGATTATAATAATAGTGTGTTATTAAGAACAATAAAAATATATTGAAAGCATGTTTTTTTAAGATGAAAACTTGATAATGATTATTGTTGACCAACATAAGCACTAACAGAAAAGCCCTCCTCTGCTTCTTACTAACACATTGACATGGCTATACATTGAAATAATTAATGAATTTATGATTTCTTTTTGAATATTGTTCCATCCTCTATAGCCACTATGGTTAATTCTTCCGCGGTGTGATGGGTTAATCCAATTACGAAAGGCAATAACAAAATTCCATATATGTATGTTCTATTGGGTTCATACCGGGGGATTGTGCTGACCAATCCAACCTGGTTCTATGTCCTTCTTAAAATGCTTCCCGAAACCTTATTACACGATTTGGTTTGGCATTATCATGCAAAAGATGAAATTTTCACCCAGATCATTGCGTAATGGATAAATAATGGACCTAATAAAACATGACCGTACCCCCTTCGTAAGGAGCAACTTCACGGGGCAAATTTTATCGTTTATGATGACCTGGTGCCCTCCACACCCGTTGCCTAAGATCATCACCCACCATTCGATTTCTGGTGTCATCCGTAAATAAGACTCATCACCAATGCCGTAAAAGCCAACCACTGTTCTCCCGCGCCCAACGAAAACAGGCAGCTTGGTGTTATGCAAGTAGAGTGGGTACTCTTAAAGGCCTTCTAGCATGTAAATTCGCACTATGAAGTCTTCTTGAACTGGTAGAGGTTGAAATAACATGACGAAACATACCTTGAAAGCGAACCCTTAGCGCTGGAGCTGAAGCATTTCGATGTCTCCAGGTATATTGAACCAACGACCCTCCCTTTCATTCGACACACAGGGACGCCAGAACGTGGTCTTCTTTCCACAGAACCACTTTCTACATATCTATGTACTATGCGTACAACATATGCTCTAGGGATATTTAACATCGCGGATATTTGATGACATGGATGTCGAGCATCATGCAAGGCAATAATTCTTGTTCTCTTGAAGACGGAAGGTCCGACATTATAACACGATATAATCACGAAAATCTTCCGATTCACGCCGATATTTGGCAAAATACTTGAAATCTTCTCTTCGCCATTCGAAATTTCCGTAAATTGTGACCAATTAAATGAAAACTTCCATGATTTATTCTCACTTGAATCGATGTTATTCGAAGCCAAGTGACACGGCAACAAACACTGACAACGTTCGTTAATTAATTATAAAATGACGACTAACATTAAATGAATAAGTGCAGATTCAGCTGATGTTAGCTGTCTGTCATTTTATAATAAATTAACGAACCTAATCGTGTCAATGTTTGTTACCGTGGTACTTGACTTCGAAAGATATCGATGCGCCAAGTTTTCAACAATCTTACAACTAACGAATGTTTTATGCCAGATAATGTTTCATTACTGAATTGTAGTAGTAATGTAGCGTGAATTTCTGATTTGATATTTACTCTTAATAACAATAAACAAAAAAAAGATAAAAATAATAAACGAGAGTTTACAAACTTGAATGTAGTTCATGGCCTAAGTTTTATATAAGCCAGACAGGTAGATCCTTTTCTAAAAGAATCGAAGAACATGAACGAAGTTATAATAATAACAAGAATGACTCACATTATGCAATACATCTGAGAGAAGAAGTCCATAATTTTAATTAAAACTTTAAAATTGTACACACAGAGAATAAATCGCAAAAGATAATTTACTTGAAGCCATGGAAATTTTTAAATATAAAATACAGACCTTTTACTCAATAATCATATGGATTTCAGCAATTCTCCTTTATTAGGCCTATTTTGCAACTGATTCTTTATTTATTTTGGTTTTCCCGTTTTTATGTTTGTACTTAGTAAACTTTGGTCCCTTTGTGTAATAAAGTTTACATCTTGAATATAAAGTGCCTATTATTGAACCATTTTCCTGAGTAGAATTATTTTGTCATTATAATAATTCATATAAGTTTAAATTCGTCAACATCCTTTAGGTTTAGTTTGCAATACAACTCCATCCGAGGAAGACACTGTGTGTCGAAACAATTGTAATAGAATTTGACCTCAACAAAGTGGAAATTAAGTAATATTGCTTTTTCATTTTTATTTCATTCATTATGAACGAAGTTTTTCCAAAGATAGCACTGCTGTATCTCTAGAAACTGTATTTTTTCGTGTCTTCACAACTCCTTGCGGAATAACCGCATTCGTGATACAAAAGTGTTTTTAATAATATAAAATATTATTAAAAATCTGGTGTGAAGGCAACACAACTTCGTTAGTTCTGCATTTGTTATGTAGACAGAGCGAGTGCTTCGTTCGGTTGCTAATATGTCTGAATGTACTTCCACGCTCAGTCTTAATAATTTCTGTGAGATAGCGAAGTCGTTCTTTTTGTGAGGCTACTGAGGAATCTGTAGAAAAATGAAGTACGTCTCTACGTCTCTGGAGAAGGATACGTTCACAAAAATGTTGTATTTGTGTTCATCACGCCAGATTTTCAATAATATTTCATATTATTAAAATACTTTTGCATTAAATTTCTTTCCTTGCGTATTGGAATCACATTAATTTGACTTACATACGATGCAAACATTTAAAATTATGAGAATGTAACTCGATTTATTTCTAATACTTGTTAAGACCTTGCGCTAAAAATTATATTAGCTTTATAAAATATATCATCAATACCTGCTTGTTCTTGATTTTTTAGTTTGATTGAAGCTATCTGCAATCAGCTTCGTACCATTATTTTCTTAATTTTTGTTAAGAAGTTCTTCCAGAGTTTCATTTAAATTATTTTTAGGAGTGGCACATTCTGAAGAGCTTTGGTATGTCTTCAGAAACGAAGACCAAAGGACTACTAACAGAGAGGACATAAACGTTAGGAAGATGTTTGTCAAATTAATAACCAATTTCGTTAAGACGGGGTAAGATATCTTACGTCGCTTAAATACGACCCTAAAATGTTTAAATCTTCAGAAATCCAACGCCAGAGAAGGACCAAGACCTCCAAAATATTGCTTGGCCCACCGCTCTAGATGCAAAAGGTAACATCAATTACTTGGATGTAGGCCAAAAATTGAAAGCATTGAAAAATCCTAGAAAACAAGCCATGGGTTTTTGGAATAATCTTTATAAGGAATATGGCAGAGAACCATATACAACATATTAGATTTGAGTAATTAGTACAAATTGATTGTAATAAATTTGGCCTTTTATTTTTTTATAGTAAAATATGATCCTAATAATATAATTTGTTTGATTCTTAAAATTAGGATACATAATAAAAATACGAGATATAGTAATCCTGAAGAGTTTATATTTACGAAGACGGTAGAAAAAAATATATATAAAAAAAACTTACGAATTTCATTTTGGCAATAGTGATCTTCCGTTCGCAAAATATACTGGTCGCCGTAAATATATAAATACACAATAAACGTTGATATATTTTACCGAAATTTGTAGGAGGGATGTACGAGGTGCATTCAAGTTCTAAGGCCTCCGATTTTTTTTCTCCAGACTGGAAAGAGATAGAATCATGTGCATTGTTTTAAAATGAGCGTGCGTTCGTTGTCAATACGTCACAGCGATGGCAGTACTGTACGGCAGATGGAATTGTAGCGGCAGCGTTGAGAATGAGAACTGTTTTAGATACTTAAAATGGCTACGTTTTCCTTACTTGAACAGCGTGCAATCATTCGTTTTCTGAATTTGCGTGGTGTGATATCAATTGAAATGCATCGACAGTTAAAGGAGACATGTGGTGATGGAGTTATGGATGTGTCGGAAGTGCGTTCGTGGGTGCGACAGTTTAATGAAGGCAGAACATCGTGTGACAACAAACCGAAACAACCTCGGGCTCGCACAAGCCGGTCTGACGACATGATCGAGAAAGTGGAGAGACTTGTTTTGGGGGATCGCCGAATGACAGTTGAACAGATCGCCTCCAGTGTTAGCATTTCCGTGGGTTCTGTGCACACAATCCTGCATGACGACCTGAAAATGCGAAAAGTGTCCTCCAGGTGGGTGCCACGAATGCTGACGGACCACCACAAGGCTGCTCGTGTGGCATGTTGCAAAGCAATGTTGACGCGCAACAAAGGCATGAATGGGACTTTCTTTTGGTCGATTGTGACAATGGATGAGACGTGGATGCCATTTTTCAATAAAGAAACAAAGCGCCAGTCAGCTCAATGGAAGCACACAGATTCACCGCCACCAAAAAAATTTCGGGTAACCGCCAGTGCTGAAAAAATGATGTTGTCCATGTTCTGGGACAGTGAGGGCGTAATCCTTACCCATTGTGTTCCAAAGGGCACTACGGTGACAGGTGCATCCTACGAAAATGTTTTGAAGAACAAGTTCCTTCCTGCACTGCAACAAAAACGTCCGGGAAAGGCTGCGCGTGTGCTGTTTCACCAAGACAACGCACCCGCACATCGGGCTACCATTACGCAACAGTTTCTTCGTGAAAACAACTTTGAAGTGATTTCTCATGCTCCCTACTCCCCTGACCTGGCTCCTAGTGACTTTTTGCTGTTTCCAACAATGAAAGACACTGTTCGTGGCCGCACATTCACAAGCCGTGCTGCTATTGCTTCAGCGATTTTCCAGTGGTCGAAACAGACTCCTAAAGAAGCCTTCGCCGCGGCCATGGAATCATGGCGTCGACGTTGTGAAAAATGTGTACGTCTGCAGGGGATTACGTCGAGAAGTAACACCAGTTTCATAGTTTTCGGGTGAGTAGTTAGTTAGGGGAAAAATCGGAGACCTTAGAACTTGAATGCTCCTCGTATTTTATTCGTATTAAGAAGCGACGAAAATTTCAGCAACGTATGTTCAATTATTCAAGGTAGCATTGGCAATGTACTAAAAATATTTTTATTTTTCAATTGACATTATTTACTAAATGTATACTTATAGCTATACTCAGTAACTGGTATAGTGTAAAAGAATGCCTCATATTCTGCAACGTACAAATATTCATCAAATAACAGTTTGAACGTGGACAGATAATCGACCTACGAGAAGCTGAATTATCTATTCGTGATGTTGCTATTTATATAGATGAAGATTGCCAGAAATAAGTAACAGTAGTGAGTGGCAACGACATTTATGGCCCGGACGACCCAGGCGCACACTGATCGGGAAGATGGTACTTTTAGGCTTGTGGTTCTAAAGCTACAGTTTCCTACGATAGCGGTATTAGAATTATATGATCTTATTCGAAACCTGAATTTATCAAAAACTAAAGCAGAAATACTACGATCTAGACTCCAAGGATGGAAACTGTTAATTCCAGGCACACATATTTTTGTGTATCGTAATCGTCAGAAAGAACTATGATAGTATTTTTCAACCGACGAGGATCATTCATACCGCAACAATGTCGACGATTTGATGTTGGCATTAGGTCACCAACACCATCTTGAAGAATGGCGTCTTTTTACCGATACTTCGAAATTGAGTTTGAAACCTGTCGTTCTTCACACAGAAAACGTTTATACATCCATTAACGTTGACCATGCAATCCACTTAAAAGAAACGAATGAAAATATGAATAAATTTGGCCTTTTATTTTTTTATTGTAAAATATGATCCTAATAATATAATTTGTTTAATTCTTAAAATTAGGATACATAATAAAAATACGAGATATAGTAATCGTGAAGAGTTTATATTTACGAAGACGGTAGAAAAAAAAATATATAAAAAACTTAGGAATTTCATTTTGGATCTAGATAGAATTTCATCTCGATAGAATTAGTTACAAAATGTACAAATGGTATATCAAACCAGATCTCAAAATTGTAGTAATTCTACTCGGTTTACAACTGGGCATACAAAGAATTGCTGTTTTCTTTGTCAGTGGGACAGTCGATCAAGAAATTCTCTCTACATTGTTAACGATTGGCCAGTTAGGGCTCAGTATATTTCTGGACAAAATAATATATGTACTTCATAAGTCACTAGTTGAATCTGATAACATACTTCTACCGTCATTACACATAAAATTAGGTTTGATAAAAAATTTCGTGAAAGCAATGAATAAAGATGGCAGCCATGTATTCCAATATTTTAAAGAGGGAATTTTTGAAGGGCTCAAATTAAACTTCTACAACGAGATAAAAAATTTGGAGAAATTTAAGTGACGTGGAGCGTCTTGCTCGTAATGCTTTTAAAGATGTAACACACAATTTTCTAGGAAACAGAAAATCTGACAATTAATGAACTTCTTAGAAGTTACCATAAATTCGTCTGTAACATGAGCCTTAAAATACATCTTTTACACTCACATGTAAATTTCTTTCCCCCGAAACTCGGCAACGTGAGTGATGAACACGGCCAAACGTTTCATCAAAACATTTCTGTTATTGAAAACGTTATCATGGTAAGTGAAACAGTGAAATATTTGCTGATTGTTGTTGGACATTGATATCAGAAAGTGCCGAAAAACAATATAAAAGGAAAGTAAAACAACAACAAAAAAAAACAACCATACAGCTCCATCTAATGTACATACCTAATTAATACTATTTCATTTACTTCTCAATCTTTTTTTTCCAAAATTTGACGTGCCAGAAGAAATTTGTTGTTCGAAATAGTTTCTAAAGAAAAAATTAAAAAATGAAAATTTGTTGACTAGTGTTATTTGAATAAGGATAGTACGGAAAATCGAGGGTATTATGCAACCTTGATGCGTCGTCTCAGAGATTCTATTAAAGTTAAAAGACGCAGAAAACTCACGCAAAGTATCTTGTTTCCACGACAATATGCCGGTGCACAAGTCGAGACTTTCAAAAAACTGCTCTTGCTGGTTGTGACTTTGAAGAAATTGAACACCCACCTTATAATTCAGATTTAGCAACCAGTAACTACTTACCTTTTTCCGAATCTCAAAAAACCTTAGTGTCAAAAATTTAGGGACGATGACGAACTTATAGCAGTTATAGAGAAACATTTTCAGAGAAATGCACATTGAGGCAGGGCCTCAGAAATGGCTAAAGACAACTGTGGTGTATGTTGACATGACTGCGGCATATAATACGGTCTGGAGAGTAGGCCTTCAATACAAATTCCTCAGTAGTTAGTACCATGCAGCCGAATAGCATCTTTATTAAACAACATGCTTTGCGACAAGCCATTCCAAATAATAACAGGAGAAAGCAAGAGTTAAATGAGACATCTTAGTAATGGATTGCGTCAAGGATAGGTACTTGCACCTGTCATATTTAATCTGTATATTTCTGACATGCCACACAAAGTCAAAAAAGTTTAGATATGACGAAGATCTGGCTCCTCTTGCGTGCCGGAGTAAAACCATAGAGGGAACTAATAATATAACTTTCAGAGGACCTATCCATGTTAAATATGAATAAAACAGAAGTGTCGTACTTTCACTTCAATAATAAACAAGCACGTTTACAGCCGCAGCTATACTTTAACATCAACTTGCTACGCTATAATCCTTACCCAAAATATCTGGGAGTAACAATGGATCGTACACTCTCATATAATGTTACGCTTCGCATATAAGAATGTTTAATTTATTTTTAAATAGTATTTCTTCTGAAAATATCTCACATTTTAAAATATTAAAATATAGATTCACTTAGATATTTTCCTGTATATTCGTTTGCAAGTAGAAAGCATTTCTTTTGTTCTCGCTTAGACGATAGAACCTTGGTATTCTACCCGCTTAGAACCATAGCGGTCACTTTGGAATTCTATATACATTTCATTTTAAATTACGTTGTTATTAATTTAATTACGTACATCTCCTATTGTGTCTCATCTCATTTTAAAGCTTGTTTCGCAAGGGATATTTTAATAATATTTATGTTATCGATAGCACAACTCTTCAGGTCGCGCTTTTGATTAATTATTATTTAAGACAACGACAACTTCTATTTACCCTCTCTTCGACTTAGAGCAATAAAGCAGACCTTTTTCTACACCAGTGTTACTTCGACACAAATCAGTCTTCTCTTTAGATCCTTCGTAAGTTAAACATCTTACACGCCGTACTGCTCAAGTACCGGCCATGATGCATGTATCCCTGCATCTCCGCACCTAAAAGGTAATCTGTATTGTTCTATATATATTATCCCTAATCTAATCCACAGTAATTCACATTAATTTAACTAATTAATTTCTTCGATCTCCGATCGAACTCTGCTCTACATACTTGTTCAAGTATATGATACACGCTACGTGGACGACCATCTTCACAACTCAAAAGTAACTCTGTATTGTTCGATACAGAGGTTATTTTATATTAATCATAATTAATTCACATTTAGTTTCCTGCCCAGTTTAACGTTCGTTTTAGTTTATTTTTGTGTTAATGCTTTAATTACTTATTTACAGCTCCTTGTGCATCTCTTATTTAATTACTTTTAAATATATCAAGCTCAATTTCTTTCATGTAAATAATAAATACAAACTTGAAGGACAACGCTCCTGTGTTTTATTTAGTTAGTAAGTTGTAATAAATTTAACCATTATCATACACGTCATGGACCTTTGATGAAATTTCACCAGTACCACAATTATTTTATTTTAAAAAATTAATATTATTATTAGCAACCACAGCCGGCCAACCAGAACGCTTGTTAGACGTATAGCTTGTTAGTAATAAGTGGCACCATAACGTGAGGCGAGTTAGTAATAATAAAAAAAATTTATAAAACACCGTAGTTAAAATAAACACTAAAAATAACATAATACACAAACACTGCGGTACTGCTTGGGGTGCAAACGCATCCAGCCTTAGAACGTCAGCTCTTAGCCTTGTTTACTCAGTAGCTGAATACTGCGTCCCCAGTCTTTCTAAACAGTTGCCACGCAAAGAAGATCGACATCAAACTCAACCAGAAACCAGAAACTCAACTCAGACCATGAGAATAATTAGCGGTTGTTTAAAAAGTACACCTCTCCTTTGGCTCTTGGTTCTAAGCCATATCGCACCTCCCATCATCCGGAGACAGGAAAGCCTGGTAAGAGAATATAATCAAATAATATCGATTCCCCATCTTCCAGTAGACAGTGATTTGCTTGATTCCGGCATGTCGAGACTGAAATCTAGATCTCCTGCCTGATTTCGGCGTGTCGAGACTGAAATCTAGATCTCCTCAACTACTGCTAGCAGAACAACTTATAGCAGAAGATTTCAACTCAAATGATAGATAGAAAGAGTATTGGGAAGCCTTGAAACCCAAGCGGTCCATATCATTGATTCTATCGTGTCCTTACCAGGAATAGAGCTGCCTCGTCATGAGTGGAAGACACTCAATGGAATAAGAACGTCCCATGGAATTTGTCGTGACTCATTATATAAATGAGGACTGATTGGGACACCGACCAACTTGCGAATGCGAAGAACCTCGCCAGACTATTCATCATATTACAGCTGAGTGCCCCCTTACAGCATATGGAGGTGAAATAAGTGACTTCTTTGAAGCTACTTACTGGATCAATGGCTTGAATTTAAAATTTAACTTTTAAATGTATATTTTTAATCCATGTTAGATACGCTAAATAACAGACAATCAAACATTTTTAGGATGGATTGAAACGATATAATACCTGTATTCAAAAGCAAGGAAACAAACTATATCTGAAATTTTTATTGATGCTCTAGTATTTCGTTTTCATTTCTAATCCGGAAAGATAAAAACGTCCCCTTGTATGTTTGAACGTTATCGCACTATACAATATTCTCTTTTTGATATATTATTGTTGTCCTGTAAATAGATATGCTGTTGGGCAATAAAGTTATTATTATTGTCAATATTATAAATAAGAGGTGATTTTATAAGCCACTTCTTTAGAAGCAAATGTTAATTAATATTTAATGACCAGATTAAGTATGGTATTCTGTCTATAAAAAAAATTAATATTTACTTATTTGTTCTTTATATCCATTTATGATTACCTAGCATTAACTACAGAAAACTTCATTATACTGAATATAATTATTACTTGAAGATTTTTTTAAATTAATTTTATCCTAGATTCACTACCTTTCATCAATTATCTTTTTATACATCTGCAATCATTTAATGAACTCATTGTGAAATCCAAAACAGTATCGAAATGAGCTTCATTTTGATACGCTTTTTCATTTTTCAATGTTGGCATTGTTCGAGCACATAAATAAATATCTTATTGCTGCCATTTGATTTTAAGAACTTAAGTACATTTGACTGAAATTTTATAACGAAAAATACTACACAAACAATATATATTTGAGTATATTAGTTTTATGTCATTCATGTTCATATTTTTAAAAAAATATCAAATAATATAAGCGAAAAGTAAAAAATAATATTTCGCGAATATTTCTGCAGACTAATATTTCTATTGAATCAAAGGAATCAAACATGCTATGAGACAAATGTTTACTGTTTTCTATTTTGACAATTCGAATTTAGTTTTGATAACTGCAACAGTTATTTTGCAAGCTAATTTCAAACTGAGTGGTCTGCAGTAAAAATGCATTTAACGAGAGAAAATTAGCCATGATTTACTATGATTTTAAAAGTTCTTTAACTCTAAAATAAAGTGTTTTAAGACTTCGTGATGCAAGTGAGCGTTTACAACTGGTATAACGAATTTTAATTTCAAAAGGTTTCACTTCAGTGACGATTTTCGCGTTTACAACTGGTATAACGAATTTTAATTTCAAAAGGTTTCACTTCAGTGACGACGATTTTCGCGAAGGAAGACCAATCTCAGCCGTTACTGAAACAAATGTAGACGCAGTACGAAAAATTATTCAAGACGAAAATCGAGTCACGTATAGGATTATTAGAGGCACCATGGGTATTGGCATGACTGCAATAAACAAGATTTTACATAATAATTTGGATGTGAGGAAAGTCTGTTGTCATTGGATACCTCATAATTTAACACAGGAACAAAAACAATACCGAGTTGAATGGTGTAAAATAAACGCTTGAGAAATATGATGTAGGTAGTCTAAAGCAGTTTACAACATTATTACTGGTGATCAAAGCTGGATATATGCATTTGAACCGGAATAAAAACAGTAGCCGGCTCAATGGGTGTTTCCAACAGAACTTAATCCAGTCAAAGTGAAAAAATCTCGAAGTGTTGAAAAGAAAATGGTAGCCAGTTTCTTCTCAAAATCAGGACCTGTAACAACAGTTGTGCTTGAAAATAAACGTACGGTTATCGCAGAATGGTACACGACAGTATGTCTGTCAGATTTTGTTCAAAAGGCTCGTTTACGACGCCCTAGATCGGAGATTGTCCTTCATCACGACAATGCTACAAGTAACACTGCGCATCAAACAAACGAATTTTTGAAAGCTTCCGGAAAATTAGATCATCCGCCATATAGTCCGGACCTGGCACCTTTCTTTCTATTTCCAAGACTAAAGGATAAAATGCCTGGTGTACGATTTGCAAGCCCAGAAGATGCAGTGGAGAGCTTCAAAAGCCTTATATCTGAAGTGACTCAAGAAGAGTGGAATTTATGCTATGATAACTAGTTTTATCGAATGTTTAAATGCATTGAGTTTAAGGGCGAATATTTTGAAAAACAATAATAAAAATAATTTTTGACTACAACATTCTGTTTTATTAGTTTGCAGAACAACTTAATCGGTGCTACCCTCGTATATTTAAATTTGACAATGTCAAGGGTCAATGTGAACAACTGCATACTTTATATAAAAATAAAACGCCGTTAGCCTTAAAATTAAATAATTTCATTTTTTTAACGTAAAATATGCAAAAATTGTTTAAAAAACTCGTTTCATAAGTCCTTTTGTCGCACTCGTTCTTTAGAAAGCCCACCGCTGTCGTTGCTCGTTTTCTAAACATGAAGTCGTGCGACAAAATAGTGCCTTATGAAACATTTGTTTTAATATACCATTTTGAAACTATTTCTTGAAGGCGCATTCATAAATTGCGAACCACGCTGTACTGTTTACTTTCCTGAGTTTATTGATTCTCTCAGGTGCCGTTTCCTCCCCTAATTCTCAGTAAATGCAAGGTTACCTACATAAATCAAGGGCGGCTTTAATTTAAGAAACTACCGCCAAACAAGAAATACTTTTTTTTCCTTTCACCCCTTTCGTATCGTTCGTACTTGCTTCTGGATATTTAAAATAGAACTCATTATGTTGCAAAGATAACGTCATAAATTACGTCATCAGTGGGCGAAAACGCACTAAATCACTACGAGCTCGTATCCAGCGCTTCTAAATTTAAAAATGCCGCATTTGAAGTGTATAAGTAAAAATAGCAGCGCGCCAACGTAGAAATACGTTCAATGATGTTTAAATATAAATATAGAAACGGTATTTGCGGAAGGTCGATGGACCTTGAAATTCAACAAACTATTTAACATTAAAATTCCATTACGACACTGAAAATTTTTGGAAGCATTTCTTTTCATTGTATATGTGGATCACGTATAAATTGACGAAACAAAAAACGATGAGTTTCCTGAAATTAATTCCTCACATAAATAAGTTTGAAATAAATATGGCAAAAAAGGAAGTTAAACACTTTTTTGAATAATCCTAGGTAGCTTGAAAGCAGTATACAATGTATCAGAAGAAGATGTTAATCAATGGGATACTTTTATAGCGATATTTTCTAAATTATTTAATGATCCCTGTCCCTTGAAAAATGTACAGATTTGGAAAAATTATAATAAAATTCCATTCATTGAAGAAATAATCAATTGCAAAAATGATATCCATATTTAGTGTAGGTACCCCATCCAGTCGTCATTATAATTTCAAATAAATATATAAAGTCACAAAGAAGAAATATGTAGATCTTGTTATAAAAGAAAAACGTAAATACTATGAGAATAAAACAAAATCCATGCAAGGAGATAACTGGAAAACTAAATCAAAATCATGACTAGTATGCAGGATCGAGATCATTTAAATCATTTGAATAAAACCAGAATTTAAATCAAGGTAATTTTTATTTCAAAAATCATAATTTATTTTCTTGTAATAGTCTCTTATAGTTTTTATTATATTTATATAATTGTTTAAGCAGAAAAAATAAAAAAAATCAATTTAGATTTATTTAGTAACACAATATATCAAATATTTTCAAATATAAAGAAAAAATAAATAAACATGAGAAAACTATGTGCTTCATATTAATAAAAAATATACGTTGTTTTGGAAAACTAAAATTTAAAATATCCTTCAGAAAATTAACTAATATAAAAAATACTATTTTGAATCTTATGTTGTATTATAATGTTTAAAAAGAAACATTAATTTAGATACTTTTTCAGTACCAAATCTATTTCTTAATTCCGAATGGACAAGCCCATATGATGTAAAAGTTCTTTCGACATCTGCAGAAGAAGCATTTCCACACGAAATCGGAACAATTATATTCAATGCTTGATTAATTTCCGGAACATTCTTCTAAGATCTCCACCATTGTACTGAATTTACATTTTGTAATATTTCTTGTGAAAACATTGTTTAATGAAACGGATCTGATTTTAGCTTCCAACTTAAAGACTAATGGTAATAATCCAGTACCAGAAGAATATTTGGAAACTATTTCTAAAGCTGATTTTTTTCTTGATATGACAACGGGTATTCAGTTTTATTTTTGTAGGATCCAGCAAATAAGCTTAAAAGTGAAAAGGTGGTTGTGGCTTGTTCATATCTTTTAATAAACTTTTATTTTATGATTTTTTTCAGTTTCTTCAGAACTTGTAAAGACTACGTCTAACTTTTTACATTCTTCAACCATATAAGATAAACAGGCACGTTTCTGCTAAATTCTGTCAAGTGTCACAGATATTGGTTTTAATAATTTTAAAAAGTCTTCGACCCTTCTTCTGATTTGAATATTCAAAACCGTTTTAAAGATCACTAGATCAATGTCATCTTCATGCTTTTCAAATTTGTAATAATTTCGACCATTTACTGACATATTGCTGTGAATTGTGATTTTAATTGCTTATTGACTTTCAATTCACACAGCAACTTATTTTCCCTGCTATCTTCAGTCGGGTCGCCTTCCTTGAGCTTCTTAGTCTTCAGGGTTTATTCTCTCGAATATGTGGTATGGAGAAAAATAATAAGGATTAATTCAAAAAATAAAACTAACATTAACGCCACATACATATAATTAAAAAAAAAAAAAAAATTCTACTTTAACAAGTATAAAGCAGGATTGTGACTTTATTACGCCGCAAACTTAGAGAAAAACTCATGTAAATAATGACTCGTACATGAGATAAAAAAAACTCTTAAATGAATCCCGAACAAAGATCTAAATATAAATATAAACAAAATTTATTAGCTGTCATCAATTACTTTATCCCCTCAAAATCAAACGTCAAATAGAACTTTCTCTATTTTTCGCACGCATCCAAAATTGATCATGCGCATTTCAAGCATGTAACAAACAAGTTTTCCCGCTTCCTAACATACTACGATAACTTATATGAACAAAAACTATATTAAAAAAAAACAGTCTAATATGTTTTGTTAATATTTTAAATGATTACAAAATATTACAAACTAAAATTATAAATTTAAGAAGCTTCAGATTTCAATAGAATTATCACTACAAATATAGATATAAATATAATATTAAAAATACATACATTCAGTTTTGTATACGTCACGTCACAAAAACTATTAGAAGAGAGACTCCAGATAGGTCATATAATTCAAATTACAAGTTTTAAATACTCATAAAAATACGTAATGAATTTTTATTACATCAACTCACTATCAAAAACACACACCGTAATTATTCAAAATTGACATTAGATAAAATTAAGTTTTATCCAATCTTAATTAACACAACCTATCTGCATAAAAACTACTCAGTCTCTAAGGTATGATGAAGCCGGAAACAGCAAGCTACCCCTACCTAACATAAAAATATAAATCAACATAACAATAATATATATATCTATATTATTATAACTTCCTGCTTGGCGCGAACTACGAACATCAAAGTAAGCCCGTGCATCCTACAGACATGGACAAAAATACACATTATAATAAATTGTTATATAAAACATTAAATTTTTAAAGTTATTTCTCTGGAATAAAATATACATAAATACAATAATTTTCATATCTTTTTTTGTTTCTTTCTTCAAGGAAAAATCCACTGCAATATGTTTCAAAACAGTCAGAAAGAGTATTCCATCGAACATCGTGAGGTAGTATTAATTTTTTGCCTACTTCCTATTTGTACCAAGCATTAGGCAACTGCGTTTTGCGAAAATATTTTACAAGGTGAAGTACATGTTCTTTCATTTGTTTAATTTCTAAATCTTTAGGAAGCAAATTCAGTATATGGGCAGATAGCGTTTTCTCATGCCACTTATATTAGTCACGTTGTCTGTGACAACGCTTGTTACTTTGCAATTATACTGAGAGTCACACTTATTTATTACATCTATAGCGATCTCTGTAAGATAATCAGATGTATGTGAATGGCCTGATGTATCTATACTTTCGAACAAGAAACTGTTTCCATCCTCTGCTGTCGAAACTACACAAATTATTGGTTCATTATAAATATTTGACCATCCATCAAGTGACATACAAACTGACTTGTCTAATAGATATTTACAATATTTTAATTTCTCCTCTTCAAATATTTCATCTAAAAGAACGAAACTGAAACCTAGGAGGTAGTAGATATCCTGGCCTTAGCATTTCAATTTCTCTTCGCACTTCTTTACGTTCAATTGACCTAAAGCTGCAATTTGTTGCAAAAATAGCCCTAGCTATGTGCTTATCTAATTCTTTTTTCTTATTGTGACTTATCCTAACAACAATGATCTTAAAACGTCGCTATTGCTACTGCAACCTGCACTTAAATCAAGACTACTACTGCTAGGCACGGCTCGTAATGACGTATTTGGGAGGGCGCCTACAATGGTGCGAGTGCCTCGTGTGTTTTCGGTGTTTACTAAGAAAACACTACAGTTAATACACGAGAATACACGAAGCACTCGCATCATTGTACGCGCCCTCCCAAATACGTCATCACAAGCCGCGCCTGACTACTGCCACTCAAACTTCCACTTTTGTTAAAGTTTTGTATTCTTATATGCTGTATAGTTAGAGTTTCTTCTTCTTCATTCTCTTTTCCTTGTATTGACGGTTAAGATTCATTTATATTTTCGCTTTCATCGTCACCATTATTTGAATCATTTTTATTTTTACATACTTCCCTATGGGTTTTAAGTGTCTCTACCAACCCTTGCATATTTTGCCGCACTCTTTACAGATAGCGCGACACCCAAGTTTGCCAACAATAGTTTGTTTAACAAAATACTGCCAAATACTATATTGTTTTCTACCTCTACTTGCCATTTTTGCGCGTACACGTACACCTTCACATGTTCAGATCGAAAGAGTAACTTTGATAAATGCGGTGCGACATGGGACTTTTATACGGTCCAGCCGTCTAGCGCGAGTTACAAGTTACAAGTTTCAACACGTTCGCGGTAGCGTCGCTAACTGTCAGCAACAAAACTACAAAATGTGTTAGCGTTTTACCAATTTCAGATTCTTGGCAATATTTATCAGTACTTCTTTATGAAAATAAAATAAAACTGGGCTGTATTTTTTGGGTTTGTCATTATTTTTGTTTTTCTTTTGTTGCTGTTTTGATAAATTAAATTTTTTGTATCTTCTTTAATTTTCAATTCTTTTTTCATAGAATTTTCATGTCTTGTGAAAAAGAAACAACAAAAAGGAATTTTAATTATGATAACAGACATTTACTTCGGTGTCCGGAATTTTTTGTCCACGAGTGTAGCTATTAAACAAGATTTCTTTATTTGAATCTGAAACAACTTCTTGTACGATGGACGTTCCCAGGAAGTACATATATTGGGGTACCATTCTCTCCATTGAATAATTTCTGATAAACAGATACGTTCAGTACGAGGCATTCATTTCTTACGCGGACGATATTAGTGTCTTGGCAGCTGGATGTTATGGCTTGAGCTATGGTCTCTCGAAACATGTTAATTTTGAATAGAGCGAAAATGCAAAATCTAATTTCAGATTTATCATCGAAATTAAGTAAGATCATCTATGCATTTAGAATCACAAACAAATGCATGAATTGTGAAACAATGATTATGTTATACTACGCAAATTTCTAAACAGTAGTAAGATATGGAATGATATTTTGAGTACTAAACAGAAACATCCAGAATACTTTTGTGATTAAACAAAAAGTACTAAAAATTATTGTGAAAATGAGTTACAGGCCATCATGCAGAGGTGTCTTCAAAACATACGAGATAAAAATAATATTTTTGGAGTAGCGGCCGGGTAATTAAAACAATATTTAATTTAACGTTTCGGTTCTATATAAAGTCCTTTTTCCAAAACTGTAAAAATTTATTTCGATGTTCAAAATTTGAAGAGAAATTATATAATAAATCTACTTACATTAAATTTTTGTGGTGTTAATATATTGTGACGTATTTATTGTGCATTTCTAACTAAAACTAAAATTTTGCATTAGCAGATAGACCGTTTTCGGCCACGTGTGTTTTTTTTTTGACGTGTGGAAGGTACGTTAGTTGTGTCAACACTTTGCGGAGGGTTTGGTTTAACTGTTCACGGAAGTGTTTTTTATTTTATTTTTGTAATGTTTATATTGTCATTATATATATATGGGGGGGGGGGTTGTTTATATAATAGGTAGGTTATTTCAATATGTTCCGTCATTTATTCTATTATATGAATGCTTCTTAAAAAAATATTACTTTTATCTAATATTATAATTACGGACAAGAAAATAAGAAGCTCTTTCTAATACTATATAACAAGTGTTCATTTGAAAAGTCAATCTAGTAGCATGTGATTTACTGAGAACATTTTGAAGTATGTCGTAAATTAAAATTTACTACTTAACCTACGAAGTCGTATATTTCGACAGTTTCATACATACAAATAAATAACAAATAATAGGTATTTATTGAAAACTATTACAAATGTTGAAAATGTTGTCCTTCAAGATCAATGCACTTTAAAATCCTCCGTTCAAAATTTCTGATGATATTCTGCAACATTACTGGATTGTTATTAATTTCCATGCATTTCTGTTCGATTCTCTGTAGCATATCATTCAAATTCAATATAGGTGTTCGAAATATGTTATTTTTTAGATAAGGCCACAAAAAGAAGTCGCAAGGTGTTAAATCGCATGAACGTGCAGGTCAGGCAATTTCAGTATTTCGACTAATTATACGCTCATTAAAAAATTCTCTTAAATAATCCAAAGATTCTGCAGTACAGTGACAAGGTGCTCCGTCTTGTTGGAAATATGCATTTTGCAGTTCATCATCATGCAACTGATTGACAAATGGTTGTAAAATATCCGTACGGTACCATTGAGCAGTTAACGTTCCCTGAAAAAATATTGTTCCAATGATTCGCCTTTGGCTTATCGCTGCCCAAACACCAATTTTCTCTGGATGTAGCGATTCTTCATTAATTACATGTGGATTTTCACTACTCCAAATTCTTGTATTTTGTGAATTTAGGTATCCCGTTTTATAAAACCATGCTTCATCAGTAGAGATGACTCTTTGCGAAAGTTCTCCATTATTGTTCATATTTACAAACCAATTACAAAACTGTAGTCTACGTGGGTAATCAATTTCTAACAATTCTTGTACTGCTCCGTGTGACTCAAATGTCGAACAGATGTTTGTGGTTCATTTTCCATTATTTCTTCAACACAATTGACAACTTGAGGTGTACGTTTCTTAACTGTTCCGCTGCCTGATTTTCTTAAGAGACTACCAATTTCAGAAAAAAGTTTTAAAGTTATATCCAAAGTATTCGTAAATTGTATATAATATTACAAAATGTGGAAACTCAACTTGAAATTCTACCATGCAATCTTGAACTGAATAAACCCATAAACCATCAATTTTATTACCACTTCGAAAATAAGCCTGGACTAAAAAAATTTTTATGTTCTAAAGTGAAAGCCATTTTAAAACTGAGAAGCATTTTATCTAAACCAGAATCGACGCACGATTATTTTATGCACTAACTGATATTTGCGATTGACATTATCAAATGTCATTTGGATTTACATTAACGGAACAACAAACAAATACTAATATATTTGCGTCTTATTCTATCAAAATTTCAAAGTATCCTAGATTGACTTTTCAAATGAACAGTTGTTTTATATATATATATATATATATATATATATATATATATATATATATATATATATTGTTGAAAGGCTGAAAGCCCCTTGGTTGATACGTGGAATGAATGTAAAAATATTTAATTAATTTGCCCAGAAAAATAAAACAATTTGAAAATTCACAAGTGTAGTTATAAATCTGACCTATAGATGGAGTTAAGTTTAAATATTACAGTTGTCACATGTATAATATTCGGAACATAAATAAATGTATATAAACAATTAATACTTAACTTCTTCAAGTGCAAAACTTATTGTTATATACTTTATGTGTATCTTAATCTAGGTACCGCCTAGCTTTTTATTATGGTGATTTTACACTTAGATGTAAATAGATATGTGTTTAAAACAAGTTATTCAATGTATGATGCTTCCAAATGAAGTATTTAATAAATAAAACAAGAGAATGAAAGGTAAAAATCACTGGTTTAATAAGAAAATCAATTCAAAAAGGTAAGTTTCTAAACATAATAATGAGATACATTAACATATGTGTAGTCACGTGATTAGATCTGTTATGAATGTTAGGTTAACTGATTATAAAATGATAAATGCTTTAAAATTTGATCTATGTAACTATAATTATAACGCAAGGGAACTGTATTCTTCCGTTTGAAAGGTATACTAATTTAATACTAACATTGATGGTATTCATATAAAAATATCAACTATTATTTTAAAATTTAAATAAAAAATTTTATATTTTAGGAGATGTAAATAAAAATGTACTCAATTTGGTCTTACGGTGGATACTGGAAGTTTGTAGGGTGTTTGGGGTCCTATACTCAGGATAAAAGGCTCTGGTTGTGGAAATATACTGGTATCGTTTCTTAGCGTGGGTAGATATTTTCGGTAGAGTCCCTCGGAAAATGGAATTTCGTTTTACAAACGATCAGGAAGGTTTAAGGTTGTGTAAACTTCGTCGATCGATGTCTGGTATGTAGGAGATTCGTAGGATATGTTTTATGGTAAGATTATAATGATTTATTTACTATTTTATCACTTAGTTTAAGGAACACACTTTTTTAAAAAATGTCGACGCGTGCAAAATTTTTATTAATTACCCCAAGCTAACTCTCCGTTGTTTTTCTTCAATATCCAGGCGTCTTATTTGTAATACTTGTTTGTATTTATTTAATCTCGTAAATAAAATTTATATAAATGAAATAAATTACTATGACGAATCGTTTAGATATTTCACAAAAATTATTGTTTTAATTTTATAATAGACAAAAATATATCTTAAATGTTCAATATTTCGCTAAATACCTGTTTACAATTGGGATATTTCCCGCCATATACAATTCAAACAAGGTACAGCTATAACCATAATATGTGTCACAAATATTTCCAATCAATTAAGTAAATATCTTCGGTAAAATAATAATGTTGATGAAAATGACTTAAACAAATGACTACAAGAAAATAAATAATTATGTGATTCAAATTTGAGCAATTAAAAACGCGGAATTAACTTTATTGATATGGCACGTGAAAAATGAAGTTCCAACAGTATCTTAAATTCTAAATTATCATTATGAGTTTGTAAATTCTTCTGTATTTTCATTTTAGGCTTCTTATGTATATGGATATGCCCTACCACAATATATATATATATATACACATATATATATATATATATATATATATATACATATATATATATATATATATACATATATATATATATATATATACATATATATATATATATATATATATATATATATATATAATGTAGTGGGTCAACCAGCACCCGTATTCCAGCTCTACAATAGGAAATACAGATTATCTACACATTAAAAAACACCTGTATAAATATTAAATTGGTGGACGTAATTTGTGAAATTAGTATCGAAATGTAAATAAATTAATATGACGATAACTTTAAAATTTATAATTAACTTATTTTGATTTTTAACTTACTTTTTATATTTAAATTTTTCAATTTCATAATTCAAATTATTCGCGCGAAATTACAGGTATCTAATTTATCTACATCAAGATTTATATCGATGCTAGTTAACCACGCCCACTAATTTAAAATTATCATGAACCCCGCTAAAGCGATTTTTACGGTACGATTTATAACTAATTCTATATTGAAAACTACATTTTAGGTATTTGTAAATTATTTAACTAATTTTTCGATCATATTAAGACTAAAACATTATGCAAATTCATATTTTAATTGATGCAAGTAAAGTGAAAACTTCGAGGCTTTTGTTGATAATTAAAATAGGCTGTGGAATAAAAAAACCGATGAACGGCGTCTGATATAAAATTATTACAAAAAATTGCCGTATTTTATTAACTTCGTGAAATTTAAATTATTTAATATATTATAAATAAAAATATCATACCAAATTTTCGATCATTTGATAAACAAATAACTGGCCCAACTTTTGGTATAAAAATTTGGAGAATACCACGACGAAAACAAGAATAATCGAGCGAAGCATGTTTTTGTAATTGGGATACCGTCGATCCGAGAACCGAAGCTGTGGAACACGTCCAACGCCGCTATACATATTGGAACAGTCGTACTTCGCATCTATCCCGATCGCAGCGTTTCCAGACTACATCAGATCCAAGAACATCGGAAACAGGCTCACATCCTACGTTATTCCACATATATAATCTAAAAGCCAACATTTGTCTAAATAAAAATCACTAGAAACATCTTAATATTCATATAAAATTTCGGAATTATTACATTTTTATAAAACATCAATTAAAACTTGCAATTTTAACATACATAGTCCCTTAGATAAGACAATACTTACCCATCTTATGTTTAATTTAAGAACCATGAAATATTTGTTTATATAACTTTCGTATAACCTAACCTTCTCACTTTAAGAACACATGTGCAACTTATTAATTCCATTTATTGTCACATAGCACGTAATATTCTTTTTATAATACAGTTTCCTTATTTCTTTTATTCAATTGCTGTTACAGTTTTCTTATTTATTTCAATAAATTGTTTATTTATTTTATTAATTCAGTCTTTTATTTGTATTGTTTAATTGTTGAGTTTGGGCTTAATTCATATATTAATTACATTGTACCTACGGGTAGTACATCCGCCGACGAAGATCCTAGAGATATTTTAATTAATTTATGTACTCAAGCTCTACCGCAGTTAGCTGGTTATTTTACAAGTTCACAGATAGCGTTGGACAAACTAAGAACTTTAAAAATTTATGGCGCCCAATTTTTAAATTCAAATTCATCAACATTTTACTCTTATATATTTCATTTATCTATTTATTTATACACATTGTTCTTAGTTAGTGTACTTCTGCGCTTTTACATTTGGCGCCCAACGTGGGGCAGGGACCCACGACCTACAGTTTACAATATAAAGTTTATGATTTTGAATTCAAAATCATAAACTTTATATTATATCAAATACCAGCTTCACTGTATCTCTTCAAAATGTAAAAGCGCAGAAGTACACTAACTAAGAACAATGTGTATAAATAAATAGATAAATGAAATATATAAGAGTGAAATGTTGATGAATTTGAATTTAAAAATTGGGCGTCATAAATTTTTAAAGTTGTTAGTTTGTCCAACGCTATCTGTGAACTTGTAAAATAACCAGCTAACTGCGGTAGAGCTTGAGTACATAAATTAGTACAATGTAGGTACAATGTAATTAATATGTGAATTAAGCCCAAACTCAACAATTAAACAATACAAATAAAAGACTGAATTAATAAAATAAATAAACAATTTATTGAAATAAATAAGAAAACTGTAACAGCAATTGGATAAAAGAAATAAGGAAACTGTATTATTAAAAGAATATTACGTGCTATGTGACAATAAATGGAATTAATATGTTGCACATGTGTTCATAAGTAATAAGGTTAGGTTATACGAAAGTTATATAAACAAATATTTCATGGTTCTTAAATTAAACATAAGATGGGTAAGTATTGTTTTATCTAAGGAACTATGTATGTTAAAATTGCAAGTTTTAATTGATGTTTTATAAAAATGTAATAATTCCGAAATTTTATATGAATATTAAGATGTTTATAGTGATTTTTATTTAGACAAATGTTGGCTTTTAGATTATATATGTGGAATAACGTAGGATGTGAACCTGTTTCCGATGTTCTTGGATCTGATGTAGTCTGGAAACGCTGCGATCGGGATGGATGCGCAGTACGGCTGTTCCAATATGTATAGCGGCGTTGGACGTGTTCCACAGCTTCGGTTCTCGGATCGACGGTATCCCAATTACAAAAAGATGCTTCGCTCGATTATTCTTGTTTTCGTCGTGGTATTCTCCAAATTTTTATACCAAAAGTTGGGCCAATTATTTGTTTATCGAATGATCGAAAATTTGGTATGATATTTTTATTTATAATATATTAAATAATTTAAATTTCACGAAGTTAATAAAATACGGCCATTTTTTGTAAAAATTTTATATCAGACGCCGTTCTTCGGTTCTTTTTTATTCCACAGCCTATTTTAATTATCGACAAAAGCCTCGAAGTTTTCACTTTATTTGCATCAATGAAAATATGAATTTGCATAATGTTTTAGTCTTAATATGATCGAAAAGTTAGCTAAATAATTTACAAATACCTAAAATGTAGTATTCAATATAAAATTAGTTATAAAACGTACCGTAAAAATCGCTTTCGCGGGGTTCATGATAATTTTAAATTAGTGGGCGTGGTTAACTAGCATCGATATAAATCTTGATGTAGATAAATTAGATACCTGTAATTTCGCGCGAATAATTTGAATTATGAAATTGAAAAATTTAAATATAAAAAGTAAGTTAAAAATCAAAATAAGTTAATTATAAATTTTAAAGTTATCGTCATATTAATTTATTTACATTTCGATACTAATTTCACAAATTACGTCCACCAATTTAATCTTTATACAGGTGTTTTTAATGTGTAGATAATCTGTATTTCCTATTGTAGAGCTGGAATACGGGTGCTGGTTGACCCACTACAATATATATATATATATATATATATATATATATATATATATATATATATATGAAAGGGTTTTCTTTTTGTGGAATCCAGCAAAATTAAACTCTATTAATTAAGTCAGTTCTTTATTTTTTAGCCCAATATTTCGCACCGAATTCGAGTGCTTCCTCAGGGGATTACTTTGAGAGTAGATGGACATAAATTTATTACTTTTAATAAAAGAAATTAATACTTACTTGTTTTTGTGAACTTTTTTTTTCTGGAGAAATTACTAATATGTTTGTAATATTGTAAATTAATAAAACTAATGTCAACGTACGTACAGTTAGTTGTTTTAAAATTACATTTTAAAAAACACAGGACAGTCACATCTAAAAGGAAAGCCACATGTGCAATATTGACGACAGAAGAATTAATCGTACACACACATGTTCTTGTCACAAAGTTAAAACTTAAAATGTTAGAGGATGTGTAAAAGATCCGGTAAAGTTTTTTTTGGATTCCAGGTGTGTAACATCGAATTTGAAAAAGTTACTATTCATAATCAAGGTCACAAATTTTATACACTGGTGTGCGAAAGTCAATGTGGCTATTCTTCAGAATGTGTCGTCGCACAGAATTTTACATTAGAAAAGAAAAAAGAAAAATAAAAACGTGTTATATAATTAATAAATGAGCAAAAAATTGAGGTGGACCAATGTTTTAAACGGTAACAGATAAGTTATTTTGTGTAGTTTGTTGTTTAGAGTTTATGTTTATTGTTAACAAGTAAGCATAATTTGCACTTAGGTTGTTCGTATCAGATCAGAAATTCATCGAATTGGCGTTGTTATTGATCTCTACTATTTCCAAAACTCTCTACACTTTAAGTTGTTCACAGTCTGAAGGACTTTAGCATTATTAAAATTAGGTGTGTGATCATTGTTAATCATATGGGAAGACAAGGCGCATCTGCTCTTACCAGTCCGAATCTCACTCTTATGTGTGGCGAGTCTAGTTTTTAGCCAAGTGGAGGTATGACCTATGTACACCTGACTGCATTCATTGCAAGGAATGCAATACACAACGTTGGATCGAAAGGGCAAAGGCGTCAAGTCTTTGGTTTTACTAAAAAAGTTTCGTACTGGGTTGTAATTGTAAAAACCTAATCTAATTTCCTCTGTGTAGAGCACACGAGAGAGCCGTTCTGATACACCAACAATGTAGGGAAGTCTGTAATATTTGAATGTTTTGGGTTGTTCAGCAATGGTATTGTTTGGAATTTTATTGTAGGAAGAAGGTGTGGTGAAAATTAGTTTGTTAATCAAACTGCGTGGATAACCGTTATTTGTGAAAATCCTACCCAATATGTTAAGATTTCGTTGTTTGAAGGAAGGGTGGCTTATCCTAGAAACCCTATGTTTCATGCCTAAGATGAGATTTATTTTCTGGCTATTCGAGTGATTAGAGTGGTAATTTAACATTCTATCTGAATTACTGGGTTTTCTATACCAGTCAATCATTGGTTGTTGTTTCTGATTACCTTCTTGTCTAGGAAAGGAACACCTCCTTCATCTTCGCGTTCGATAGTGAATTAAATGTTAGGGTGGAATGAGTTAAATATTTCCAAAATGTCATCTATAGCTAGAGTAGGTAGTGCGCAAATTAAGTCATCCACATATTTATGTATGAATGCAAATTCAAATGGTAGTACTTTAAGTATGTTATCTAAGCAAAAATCCATTACTAAGTTAGCAAGGAAGCTGAGCGGTGAACCCATGGGTAAACCGGATATCTGAGTGTATGATTGATATTTGTAAGCGAAAGTAAAAGAATCACGGATATCATATGGACTGCTATTTTTAAAGCATTGTGAGAGAGACTTTCGCGGACAAATATCAAGATTTTCAATTACCAAATGACTTTCAAATAATATCATTGGACGTGATATCTTTGTTCACAAATATACCAACTAGTTTGGTCTTACATGTACTAAGAAACAAATGGAGTGAAATATCGGAGGTGACGGATTTCACTTATGACTCCTTTTTTACATTATTGAACTTCATCTTTAATAATAGTTATTTTACTTTTAATAATAAATAATACACTCAGATATCCGGTTTACCCATGGGTTCACCGCTCAGCCCGATCCTTGCTAACTTAGTAATGGATTTTTGCTTAGATAACATACTTAAAGTAGTACCATTTGAATTTGCATTCATACATAAATATGTGGATGACTTAATTTGCGCACTACCTACTCTAGCAATAGATGACATTTTGGAATATTTAACTCATTCCACCCTAACATTCAATTCACTATCGAACGCGAAAATGAAGGAGGTGTGCCTTTCCTAGACACGAAGGTAATCAGAAACAACAACCACTTAATGATTGACTGGTATAAAAAAAAACCCAGTAATTCAAATAGAATGTTAAATTACCACTCTAATCACTCTAATAGCCAGAAAATAAATTTCATCTTAGGCATGAAACATAGGATTTCTAGGATAAGCCACCCTTCCTTCAAACAACGAAATCTTAAAATATTGGGTAGGATTTTCTCAAATAACGGTTATCCACGTAGTTTGATTAACAAACTAATTTTCACCACACCTTCTTCCTACAATCAAATTCCAAACAATACAATTGCTGAACAACCCAAAACATTCAAATATTACAGACTTCCCTACATTGTTGGTGTATCAGAACGGCTCTCTCGTGTGCTCTCCACAGAGGAAATTAGATTAGGTTTTTACAATTACAACCCAGTACGAAACTTTTTTAGTAAAACCAAAGACTTGACGCCTTTGCCCTTCCGATCCAACGTTGTGTATTGCATTCCTTGCAATGAATACAGTCAGGTGTACATAGGTCATACCTCCACTTGGCTAAAAACTAGACTCGCCACGCACAAGAGTGACATTCGGACTAGTAAGAGCATATGCGCCTGTCTTCACATATGATTAACAATGATCACACACCTAATTTTAATAATGTTAAAGTCCTTCAGACTGTAAACAACTTAAAGTCTAGAGAGTTTTTGGAAATGGTAGAGATCAATAACAGCGCTAATTCGATGAATTTCAGATCTGATACGAATAACCTAAGTGCAAATTATGCTTACTTGCTAACAATAAATATAAACTATAAACAACAAACCACACAAAATAACTTATCTGTTACCGTTTAACACATTGGTCCACCTCAATTTTTTGCTCATTTATTAATTACGTAACACGTTTTTGTTTTTAGTTTTCTTTCTAATGTAAAATTCTGTGAGACGACACATTTTGAAGAATAGCCACATTGACTTTCGCACACCAGTGTATAAAATTTGTGACCTTGATTGAATAGTAACTTTTTCAAATTCGATGTCACACACCTGGAATCCAAAAAAAAACTTTACCGGATCTTTTACACTATCATCCTCTAACATTTTAAGTTTTAACTTTGTGACAAGAACATGTGTGTGTACGATTAATTCTTCTGTTCGTCAATATTGCACATGTGGCTTTCCTTTTAGATGTGGCTATCCTGTGTTTTTTAAAATGTAATTTCAAAACACCTAAGTGTACGTCCGTTGACATTAGTTTTATTATTTTACAATATTACAAACATATGAGTAATTTCTCCAGAAAAAACAAGTTCACAAAAACAAGCAAGTATTAATTTCTTTTGTTAATAAGTAATAAATTTATGTCCATCTACTCTTAAAGTGATCCCCTGAGGAAGCACTCGAATTCGGTGCGAAATATTGGGCTAAAAAATAAAGAACTGACTTAATTAATAGACTTTAATTTTGCTGGATTCCCCCCAAAAAAACCCTTTCGTACATGTTCTAACGGCAAAGACTCCTGGTCTACTTATATATATATATATAATATCTTCGTGACTTTGGTATGATAAGGTAAACTTAATAAGTCGGCGATTAAAGGTCTGGTTCATTACTTGAAAGTATATATATTTAAAACAGCCCTATATGTTTCGGCAATGATACCTTTGTCAAGGGAATACAAAATATATATATATATATATATATATATATATATATATAAAAGTGTTTAGATAATTTCTTAGCCGTTCATTAAATATAACATTTGATAAATTAATTTAATTTATCAAATGTTATATTTAATGAACGGCTAAGAAATTATCTAAACACTCATATAGCTATGGAGTAATAGTTAGCATTTTCAAACATTCAAATCTGACATCTGCTCTCAAAATACTGACATCTACTTTCAGTAACTCACATCTAATTTCAAAATAGGCATCTGCTTTCTAATCTAACGTTTGCTTTCATAACTGACACCTGCTTTCAAAACAGACATCTGCTTTCAATAACTGACATTTGCTTTCACTAACTGACATCTGCTATCAAAACTGACATGAGCTTTCAAAACTGACTTCTGCTTTCAGCTTGACATCTACATTCAAATAACTGACATATATATATATATATATATATATATATATATATATCAATTGATAAATTCTTGGAGTTTTTCGGCTTTTATATGAAATATTTACAAATATTACCAAATTAATATGCAATTGCGAAGTAAATGAGGATGTACGAAATTTTTATTTGAAAAATTTTGTCTACGTTGGGGCTTGAACTCAAGTCTACGGTTTTCCGGACCGTTGCTTTACCACTCAAGCCACGATAGACATAGGTTCAAGCTATTTAGAAATGCATTATAAAGTAACAGTGTTAATGATTTAGATGTCAGTTATTGAAAGTAGGTGTCAGGTTTGAAAGTAGAAGTCAGTTTTGAAAGCAGATGTCAGTTATTGAAAGCAAATGTCAGTTATTGAAAGCAGATGTCTGTTTTGAAAGGATGTAAACATTGCTGTATACAAATTACAAAGCAAATCATCCGAAATTTTTAATTAATAAATATTGTCTACGTTGGGACTTGAACCAACAGACATTTACTTTCAAAACAGACATCTACTTTCAATAACTAACATTTTCTTTCAATAACTGACATCTGCTTTCAAAACTGACATCTGCTTTCAAGACTGACTTCTGCTTTCAAACCTGACATCTACTTTCAATAACTGACATCTGAATCATTACTTCAATCATGTTACTTTATAATGAATTTCTAAATAGCTTGAACCAAGGTCTATCGTGGCTTAAGTGGTAAAGCAACGGTCCACCAAACCGTAGACTTGGGTTCAAGTCCCAACGTAGACAAAATTTTTCAATTAAAAATTTCTTATGACTTGCTTTGTAATTTGTAGGCAGCAATGTTTGCATCCTCATTTACTTCGCAATTACATACTAATTTGATAATATTTGTAAATATTTCATATAGAAGCCGAAAAACTCCAAGAATTCATCAGTTGATATATTTAATAAACGGCTAAGAAATTATCTAAACATATATATATATATATATATATATATATATATATATATATATATATATATATATATATATATATGGTAAACTCAATCAGTTGGCGATTTAAGGTCTGGCTTTACTTCAAAGTATATATATTTAAAACAACCCTACATGTTTCGGCAATGATGCCTTTATCAAGGATATAAAATATAAATGACAGTATACAAATGTCATATTCATTCAATTATATGACATTTGTATACTGTCATTTATATTTTATATCCTTGATAAAGGCATCATTGCCGAAACATGTAGGGTTGTTTTAAATATATATATACTTTGAAGTAAAGCCAGACCTTAAATCGCCAACTGATTGAGTTTACCATATCATACCAAGGTCACGAAATAATTATATATATATATATATATATATATATATATATATGTTGTAACTGGATTCCGGGTTTTCTTCCGCGTTTCCACTGTTTGGTCTTCGTAAAGACTGGTGCTGGGTTCTGGACGACGTTTCGGAAAAATCACATTTGCCATCTTCAGGTCTGCGATAACTATCTGCTTCTGCTTCTGGTTACTCGTAAACTTAGATAATTTCTTTCATATATATATATATATATGCATTTAAACGAAAATACCAGATCCAGGCTAAGGGAAAGCATTCATATAATACAAGAGCATACGATTTCAATTTTCTAACATTAACAGAAAATATTGTGGCATAAAATTTTTCAACCACTTACTTCAAAAACAAATATAAGCATATATTTCTTAATTTAGTTTACTGTTTTTTTATGCTAATGTTTTTAAGTTATTTCTTTTCCATTAATTTTTTTGACTCCTATTGTAGTTTTATCTAGATTACAAATTGGAAAAGAAATTATTGTTCACCCTGATTTCCATTGAGCACTAAACACTTGATCTAGAGAATTTGCAATTTTTTCCTTCCATCGCAAAACTAATTTTTCTCAACCTGCAGAATACGCAGAGGCAACAGTAGTGATGTCACTATGCGCCAAGAATTTCTACCCACCGAATCAAATTTTAAGTTTACGGACATCGAAAGATCGTAGGCGGCCAAATCAATAGAATAGGGTTGATCGGAAGTCTAATTCGTGCAGCTTTACATTTGTGATAGTCGATTAGGAAGAGAGCGTCTTGTCTTGGCAAAAAACATTTTGTTACCGTGTTTGCTTCAACTTTTCCTTCAAACAGTCCAATAATATAAGATAATGGACTCCTATTATTACGTTTTTTTCTGTTCCATAACCTTCTCGACTGATAAAACGCTCATTTTCTTTTATGCTTTTTTAATAAATCACAGGCGTTGTTTCGACTCAGCTGTATAGTAGTGAATTCACGTTTGGTTCCTAATTATGGAATGACGCAAAAAGTCATCAGAACACTTTTACATTTTCATAAACTAATTAAAAGCAAATTATTATGGTGATAAGATATAAGATATTTCAAAAGTTTAATAAGTTTGTTGTAAGAAAATGTTGCAGGATGTGCACTTTGCGAAATAAGCGTAAAAATTACGTATGAGTTTTAAAGTCGAAGACGTTTCCTATGTGATGAAATAGTGGGGTCTCTATTGGGACCCTATTAAGCACCAAGATTCATACAAAACAGTTTCTAGACCTTTCTAATGCAGAGTTGTAGAAGAAAAAGCCCGTCGAGCTCATATCTAAAACAATGCCATGGTGAATAGTACGGTTTCATGGAATTTTTAACATTCCTGTGCCCTTTTAAATATAAAAAAAATATTCTGAAACGACCCATATACCTTCTCTTAAAAATAAAGAAAATATCAACTTTCTCTTATGAAATGTTGAATAAATAAGTTTTTAAAGGTCACCATTATAATATATGACATTCTATGTTACATTACTTTTATTATGATGTCAAACAAGTTTATCAACATCGGTTTTTTTAACGATACATAAAATATCATAATAATAGAAAAAAATGCTTTGGCATCTTATATTGTTTTGTTGACTATTTTAATGTTATTGTTACATCGCCAAAAATTTCTTAACGGCGTAAATAAGTTCCTCTAAAATAGAAATATAGATATTACAGAAATTTTCATTCTTTAATATCTATTAATGTTCCCATTTTTTTTCTATTCCGTTTTCTTGTCATGTAAAAGAAAATAAAATGAGTAACAACTTGCTACTAGCTTATAATTTTTTGCCATTGTTGACTATTTATTGAAATTAATTTACAAGAAAAAGAGCTAAATATAAAATGTAACACATTTATTGATGAGTAGAGACAGGCATTTTTGGTCTGCTTACACGGACGTAGGAGAGCGAGTGGTTTGAGTGATTCGGAGCTGCTGTCGGCTCAAGTTGTGTTCAACTCGCATTCCCCTGACAGGGTAAGTAGATTTTCACGGCAATTCCCAGACTTAAGATATAATGGTAAACTAGTGACTCCTCACTAGTTTACCATTATATCTTAAGTCTGGGTCTTAGTTTGTGAGAAAAGTTTATTATGTAGGAATCCACGTTTATGTAGGAAACATGAACAATGCAACACACAACTATAAAAAAGACGAAGAAAGACCGTATAATGAATTCCTTTGTCATTTAAATATGATTTTAAGTGCATACCGGTTGAAAAAATCGGACAAAGAATGTTTCGTCAGTTTTGGAACAAATAAAATCCTACGTGGAGACTACCAAGTCCGAGGACGCTACGTAGGTATTTACCTACGGTGCACGAAAAGATGGGTGATTATGGATGTAACAACCGTAGTAAAAAATAAAAGACTGGCTCACTATAGATGAAACTACAGATATAAAAAAGATTCCATTGTATCGATCCTTGTACGGACTATGACCTCGCAAGGACCGTCACACCTTTATTTGTTAGACTGTAAAAGACTGCAAGAATGTTCTGCTGAAGCACTTCATAATATAATGTATTAGTTAGTACACTACATAACTTAGAAATTTTACTAAAGCAAGTATTAAGGATGGTTAACGATGCTGTCGCAGTTATGCATCGCATAGGGCAATTATTCAAAGAAGTTCAGCAAAACTTACTACACGTTACATATCTGCTTCATGCTTTACATCTTGTAGCAGATACTAAACGAAAATGTTATCCCGTTGTGGATCAACTAATAGGACAGACGAAAGCGTTTTTCTTAAATCTCCGAAACGTTTTCGGCTTTTTCATTCACAATGTCCTGACATCCCAAAACCGTCGCAGCAATAAAGAAAATTACAGAGTACTTCTTTCTGTTTACTAGATTCTGTTGAAATTGTTGCCCACGTAGAAATAGTGCTACATATTTTAAATAATGAGAAAAGTGTTTATGTCAAAGATAAATTTAATACTGTATTAAGCAAAAATGTTGATTCTACTAGATTAAGACAACTTTTTAACAACAGTGTTGCGAAACATCTGTTGTACAAATTTAAAGACCACTTTAACTACGCGAATATTACATCGCTAGCTGTGGAACGATGTTTTTCTGCGTATAAGCAGATGTAAACACCGCAAAGTACAAATCTCAAAGAGACTACTGTAGAAACGCACGCTATGCTGCAGGTGTTTACTCACGCACATCCGGATTTTTTTTAAGCATCGAAGCATATTAGGTAAGTTGTTTAGTATATTTTATCTGCATTTTCAATAAATCAACGATATTTTTTTTCTAAATAATGTGCAGTTTGATTTCGATAGACCCCACGCAGTGACGCCAATGCTGACCGACCTAAGTGCCTGTCTCTATTGATGAGTCGATAAATGCAAAACATTTAATTTCAGATAAAATAATAATACAGCTTTTAAATTGCAATAATAATAGAGCTTTCATCTCGTGATCTTCTAATAAATTATGCAATTGCTGGATGGTGTTTTGCAGTACTTCCAGTCATTTGCTTCCATAACTCTTCCAGATTCCATAATGGTTGGCTATACCACTACAATCTGTGCCTAGTGATATTCCACACATTTTTAATCAAACGCAGATTATTAATCTACCATGGCACGCTATAACAACATTTTTATCGAGAAAAATCAACATTCGATCTATCATTATACCGCAGAAAAACAGTTTCCGGTAATTTTTGAATGAAGAATAAAAGTTAAGGTTCTAACACTGAATTTATATACGAGATGTGGCAATTTAATTCCCGGATTGGTACAAAATACAAAGACACAATTGAAGTAATACAAAAAAATGTTTATTTAATCAAACTAAATTCCATTCACATTAATACACTTATTGCAGCGTTCTAAAAGTTTTTGTAAATAGTCAACAAATACAGGGTGGCCCAAAATGACCGAAGGGGTTTGAGTTCATTATAACTTCTTATTTAAGACATAATTATTAATTTTTTTAATTTTAAATACAGTATATTAATGGAGAATATTTTTAATTTAATTATGAAAAATTATATCTCGCAATGACCGAAGGGGTTTGAGTTCATTATAACTTCTTATTTAAGACATAATTATTAAGTATATTAATGGAGAATATTTTTAAAAAAATTATATCTCGCAATGGTTCGTTGATTTGAGAAATAAAGATCAACGATTTTGGCACGTTGTTCAATTGTGTACTGTTCCATTTTAAATTACCCAAGTCTTCTTTACAAAATACTGAAAACAAACAAAAAATTATAATAAAAAAGTTATAAGGAATTAAAACCCCTTCGGTCATTTTGGGCCACCATGTACATCCAAAGAAATGTTGTTTAATTCCGCACTTACATTTTTCTGAATATGTTCTACGTCTTGAAATCGTTTCCCTTTGAGGACAGTTTTCACTGCAGGAAAAATTTCGCCGAAGCCAGATCCGGTGAATAGGGTGGATAATTAATCACTACAACTCCTTCTTTGCGAAAAATGCCCATTATAATTAGTGAAGAATGTGACGGTGCATTGTCATGAAACAAGAACCAACTACCATTTTATCGATATTGTGGTCGCACTCGAGTCCATTAAAAATTCTTTATGGATTACACCCTGACTATCGAGCATGGTTTTGATTCTGAATTTTGCAAACGAAACTTTTTGAGTCTTGGTGATGTTTTTCAACCCACTACATGCTCTGGCTCTTCGTTTCAGGATTGTACTGAAACACCTATGATCACTAGTAACAATGCAGCTAAGAAAATTTGTATCGTCACAAACATTCTGGACAAAATGTTAGCATGATGCAACTCTTCTCTGTTTTAGCTCATTTGTAAGTTTGTGTAGCAGGAACTTTGCACAAATCTTCCTCTTTTCCAACTCTTCATCCAATATTTGTCGAATCGTCCACTTATTATTATTTAACTCTTCTGCCATCATTCGAAAGCTCATTCGACGATCTCGTACCACAAGTTGCCAGTTTCTCATCTTGCTGCGATGATATCCTTCGGCGTCCTGAACCTTCTTTTCGGACACGGATACCATTTTGTAAAGGTTTTTTTGGCTCACAAAACTGTACTTCTACTAATCTTTAGTTCGTCCGCAATTTTTCTAATTATCCATCCGTCCTAAAGTCGCGTTATCAGAACAGACTTCTTAAGAGAATTCAAATTTGACACTCTAAAGTACTTAATTACCTAGCTGTCATATTAATGTCATTGATTTACACCAAACAAAATAATAGTGTACCCGTTCTTTGGCGCCTATGACAGTTAGTTTTAAATATAAAATTCAAATCTTGAGCAATATCTTCATTAGTTGCGACTTTCGGACGTCCGCATTTCAGTAAATTTCAAACATTTCTGGTCAAGTTATATCTTCTCAAAGTTTTACCGACAATTCGTGATATTGCATGCATGCAAATTGTTAAATAAATCGCATACTTCTTCGTGAGTTCTGACGCGGTCACCAAAACCAATCATAATCAGAATTTCAATACGTTCTTTTGCAGTTAATTGAACCATTATTAATATTTGGACGTCTACAAAGTTAATTCTGACAGTTTAAGTCAAGTACTGAATTTTAATTCCATGGCTTACTAAACACAAACATGATTTTAAAATATCAGTTTTAGTTAAATATCTTTGTCGTTGTTGAATAAAAGTGTGCCAAACCTTATTATTACTGAACTCCCAGAGCAGACCTCTATTGAAATTCCTAAAAATTATACAGAGTGTTTCATTTAAAATAAAATAGTTTTGCAACGAACCCGGAAATATGATTCGGATATAAATATACTCATAGAATGCCCGATTTGCATTTAATTAATTGTGGAAATTCTTATTAAAATCTAAATAGCCATATCAAAGATATTCGAATAGATCCATACATTTGCCTAGCCCTGTATATTCCCCGTATGTTATACTCTTTTGCAAATTAGCTTATCTTCTTCTAAAATTTAATTACATTTAAAAGTTTTGATATACGATTTTCTTTGTATTCTGAACAATCAATTTTGCCAGTTATAACACTAATTCCTTATATGGCTCTTTATGGGTTTAAAGTGCTATTTAAACTTTAATAATAAGCTAAATGAAAATCTATACACCACCACAAAGTGAAAGAAAAACTCACGAACTTGACGGCGTGATTCTCCTTTTTCTTAACCGTTTTCCACTGTGCTTCCGTCGTATTTACGAGTAACTTCACCAACATTAAACGAAGGAATCGTAAAAGACGATGTTGGATATGATTTTAGCAAACAGAAATGAAGAAGGAAAAAAAATCACCAACCGTCTCTAACTCTTATTCCATCATGTAAGAATGGTGTCTTTTCAGCTCCGAAATAAAACAGAGAAGTTTCCAGAAAGAGAAGCGAGTAAATCGACGGAATAAAATATCGTCATAGAAGTTCGGTCTTGTATATATGTATGTACAGCAAAATCTCTCATACAGCGGTTCATTTAGCAGACGTATAAAAATAAAATCTAATAACCGAGGGATCGTAGGCGGCGTGACAAATACACAGGGTATGTTAGAGTTGGAGTTTGGGGGTATATATTTCTGTGTTAAAAGTAAGGCTTCGAAGGACGGAAAACGGGGAGTTTTTAAGATGTATTCTTTGATGTATATAATTTCTAATAATAGACTTCGAAATGACTGGACTCATAATAAATATTAAAGTTTCCGTATTTTATTAGAGTGGATTAAAAATATCTCAGTTCATCTTTAAATTAAACTAACGTAAACATTCAAATGACTGAAGTTGGATTAAGAACTACATTAGTGTGGGGCAATAATTATTCATGCCTTGTTTTTTCCGGAAAATCTGATTATGTAGGAGGTGTGTGCCAATTATAACAAGTGTCATCAGATTGATGCCTATGAAATCTGAAATTTTATGAGAAAAATTAAAAATCACTAAATTTTTATAAAACATTTTTTTATTAATACGAGTGGGAATTGATATATTCCTAGCCTACTATTGAAACAATTTAAAGTTGGGACTTTAATAGAGAATAAATAAAAAAAAAACTTTATTATTCAACATAGTCTCGTCTTAAATTAATACATTTAATACAGCGATCCTGCGAATTCAACCCATCTAAAAAAAAGGATTCTTCTTAGTCTGCAAACCAGCCTTTCACAACTTCTATTACTTCTTTGTTACACAAGTTACACAAAAAATGACGTCCTTATAAACTTTTTTATACGTGTAAAACATATCTGTATCTGTACACATGGACATACACCACGAATTTAAGCAGTGGTCACTTCAACCGCAGACACATGCATTCCGAATTTAATTGATCTCATCAATTCGGGTTTTTGAAGTGACGTATTATTGTTCGCTCCTCGCATGTAATCACTAGGGACCGGACACGAGAAGCCAATGATTCATCGCCCACGGGCGCAGTATTGAAAAATTTATTTTTAAAGAGTTTTTAATTTTATTTATATAATTGGAAAATAAACTGATGGTTATCTATAAAATACGAAATACATTTTTATTTGTTCATTTTGTCGTTCAGGTTTAGTAAAGGAGTATTAATATTAACTAGCAATACTTTCTCAAGGATCTCCTCTGTAAAATTTGTTCTCTTTGAATGGAATACATCCCTGTAGATAGAAAACGTCCTTTCTACATCGTATCGTGGTTATAGGTGCATACTGCAAATATTCTTTTATTTCACCGTATTTAGCAGTTAGATTTTGAGGCATTGTCCCCATACGCAATTGCCAATGTTATTAAATCTGGATTTCTAATAAAAACTGCGCCTAACTTTTGCTGAAGGCCACATCCGAAGTCACTTGGAATATTTTACAAATTATTAATAGCCACATCTGATGTGGTTAATCCATAGTTTAATTTGAGATTTTGATTTTCAAAATAAGTGATTAGTTTTGGCAAATTTCGAAAGTGTTCCTGAAGAAAGTACAACTTATTTTTTTAATTTGGAATTTGTATTAGTTCCTTGCACTCAGAAATACTTCGAGCATCGTCATTTAAACATGTAACGAAATTTTGTAAACTATCGAAATTCTCTGCATAAAAACTAGTAGCTTCCAACCATGTTCCTCATCTAGTTAAGACAGGAGAGGGAGGTAGTGACAAAGATGGATGTTCTTCCTTGTAAAGAGCTACTCTCAATGGTGCTTTTCTGGAAAAAGCGGATACAAGTCCATCAACTTTCAGAAAGGTGTCTTTGATATATTCACAGATCCTGTGGAGAGCATGTGCTACACAAATAATATGCAGCATATTAGGATATGTTTCCTTTAATAGTGTGCCTGTTTTTAACATATATGCAGCAGTCAGTGACAAACAAAAGTAGTTTTTCTTTTTACCTGTCGTCCAAATCAAGCATTTGGTGCATATTATCGTAAATGATTTTAGCTACTGTTTCTGCATCAATTGTATTTATAACTTTTGTTGCTATTACATATGCGTTATATGGAATAGTTGGATGTAGTACACAAGCTACAACATTTACCACACGGCGTCCTAATATATCGACAGTGTTGTCGACACTTATCCATAGGTACTGATTTGAAAGATGTCTTCTAATGCGATCTACTGCTTTCGTCTAGCACTTAGAAACATAATATTTGGATTCATCAGGAACATTTCGACCAGTATATTTTTGGGGAAATGTTTTGAAGGTCGGATTGTTAAGTTTGTTTAATGGAATATTTGCCCCAATTAAAGTTAAAACTTTCAGATTCCAACGGGTCTAATTTCTGCCATTGTTTCACGATGCCATTCTCGACGTTGTTCCATAACATATCTGAAAAAGTAACTTAAACAATGTTCTAGATCTAAATAAATGAAAATTAAAAATCTATGCGTAAGTAATTGAAACTTAACGAAATTCACTGGACACTTATGTCAAAATAATTGGGAGAAGCAGATTCGGTGAAACGATATTAAACAGTATCTATTACAAAAATTACGAAGTATGTAATTAACAGTTAAAACAATGAAAAAAAGAAACTAACTTACGATTATTTATCTTACGAAATACAAACTAATAAATAAAATAAACTATAAAAACTCCTCACACTTCTATCTACGCCCATGTAGAAAGGAATTTAACTGTAATATTGACGTAATTGCGTCACAATTCAATGACAAAAAACAGATGTGCGGTTAACCGAATGAATAGTGCTATTCAATAACTGCGTATTGTACTTAGCGATTTTATAGACTATTTACATGGTCTAACGTAATTTCAGCCTGATGCGTCCGGTCTCTAGTAATCACAATATTATCCCGTCACGCTACAATAGATGTCTTGCGACATCTGACGGACAAGACATTATTATTGTTTGTATACGATTAATGTATTTACATATCAATATGCTCTTTCTTTTTTTTTGATATATTGAGCCATCTGGGTACGAATTAATGGACTACACTATTATACGTACTCCCTTGTGAAGGCGTAGTCATTCGAATGAAAACGCTTATACCGACGAATCTCTCTTGTCCGTCAGATGTCGCGAGATATCTCTTGTCGCCTGACAGGATAAGATCGCGATTACGAGAAGATCGCGAGAAGCGAACCATAAGACGTCACTTCAGAAAACTGCAGTGATGTGATCAATTAAGATCGAAACATGTATGTATGCGGTGTATGTCGATGTGTATCGATAGAGACATGTTTTATTCATATGAATATAATGAAAAATAATAAAAAGAATAATTTTTAAATACAAATTTACAAAAAATACAGTCAATATTTTATTGGGTTACTTATATATCGCTCACTAAATGTATTATTTGTATACGTTTGATCTGTTTACACATCGATATGCTATTTTTTGCTATATTGAGCTATCTGCCTACGAGTTAATGGACTACATTATTATACATGTTTTTTTCTCCCTTATAATGGCGTAGCCATTCGAGAGAAAGCATATATACCGATAAGTCTCTCTTGTCCGTTAAATGTCACAAGACATCTGACATATCACCTGATGGGATAAGATTGTGATTACTTGCGAGGAGTGAACCAAAGAACGTCACTTCAGAAGCCCGTATTGATGAGATCAATTAAGATCGAAACGCATGTATCTGCGGTTGAAGTGACTGCTGGCTAAATATGTGGTGTATGTCCATGTAGACAGATACAGATATGTTATATACATATCTGTATTATTTGTAACGCTTTAGGTGTTTACACATCGACGTGCTATTTTTTATTATAGGAGATGCTTCAAATGACCATTTATTTCGAGCCACAGATTTTTACTTCTTCTAATACTACTAAAAATGTTCTTTAAAGTTTCCGCATACATTATTTACGGCTTCATTAATCGCAGTTTCTAGTTTCTAATTCATCTAAATTATGAAATCAGTTTTGAAATATAGGTGTGTAGTCCGGTGAATTGGCCGGCCACAAACCAGTACTTATGTCTGTCATACTGTACTGTTTTCACGAAATATGAGATTTAATGTGCAATATGTAAATTATGCAATAAAATAATGACCGTATTTTTCCTAAATTTGTATTTAAAAACTATTCTTTTTCAATAAAATAGTCAATTATGTCAACTTATACATGAAGAGATAATATTTGTTACAAGTTTTTCTGAACCACGTTGTGCTTGGAATCACAATCACACCAAACAAAATATGAAAATTTGACAGTTTGACATTATTTTGTTGTACTAGATTTATGTGGATCTAACTGTAGATGTAATGTAAACACTTATTTTTTAATAACTGATAAAATTTCTATATTCCATTTTTATGACTTATATTTCCACAACACTCATATATAAAGGACCGTACAAATACAGCACATCGTAACGTAATAAACAAAATTATTATCACAAACCATTTACTCTTGACGGTTTAGCTATAACATCGACGAAAAATGAAAAAAAAACGCCGTTCTAGTCCGCTGACCAGCTGGATAGACCAACGGACCAGAACAAATTTTAATCATATTTGGAGAGGCAGTCTACGCTTGAGATTCGGAACCCTCGACGGCAGGAGGCGTTGCATTAATTCTGGTCTTGTATTATATTACTTCCGCCAGACTACAGGCTATTACATCCGATTGCCGAGAATAAATTGAAAAAAATTAAGAAACTTTTTAGAGTTCTTGTTGTCGCCGAGAGATTTGGAGAATTGGAAAAGATTAGATTCGAATAATAACAAAAAAAAGTACCAAAACTGTTTTTTTATTTCTTCGCTTCGATGATCGTTGAGGTAAATTATAGGCTTATTAGGCACTTGACACAATAATTTAAGTACTAAATTAAAACACACAAAAGATTTTAGGGATTTACGAAGATAATTTGATGAGAAATAAGACTAAAAATGAAATAAATGCTTTAGGGCACTAAGTTTTTATTATTATTCAACATATTTAACACCTTGCTGACCATTTGGACAAGACCAATTCCACACTATACAGCGTCCGCCATATTGTTCGTACCATATGGGAAAAACTTTTATTGTAGACTTTTTTAAATATCGTTTTCGAACATGTACAAACATGTTTGAAAACCTAAAATGGGGTATATGAAAAGTACAGTGTACAGAAAAGTGTCCGCCGAAAAACGTAATCCATATGGGAAACTCTTTGATGAATTGATTTATTGAAAAATTGCTTTTGGCATTAGCCTCTGCTTCACCTCCAGCCACCAAAAAGCAAAAAGTAATTTTCATGGCACTCTTGTTCTACCATTAAAACGACGTTCAAAATTTTAAAATGACATAAAATGGCCTTATTTATCAATATAAGAAAACTATATGGAAAATTAAAAATAATTTAGTATATTTTGGTGTTTAATTGACCTATAAAGCAGGAAGAAATAATATTTAAAAGAAATTTATAATCTAAGTAAATAAAAAATTTAAATGAAAAATTTAAATTTTGGTAACAAACATATCTCATATTTCCACATATCTTCCTTCGTATTTTATGGACATAATAGTTCTGTTGTACAATTCATTTGACACATTTCTCAGGTATACGGTCGAATATAAACAACGCAGTTTCTAATGGTCTCTTCTAGGTGGTCAATGTTTCTAAATGGGCGATAATTATATTTGATTTTTCAAATATCCCCAAAGAAAAAAATCACAAAGTGTTAGATCTGGGGATCGTGGTAGCCACGGATTGTCAGAAAAGCGACATTTTTCCAGAAAAAAACGCATTTAGGTAATTTCTAACTTCGATGGCACTTTGAGCTGGACAACCATCTTGTTGGAAATACATTTTTATTCTTAATTTATGAACATACTGGAAACTATACTAACATAGATTGGACAAAATGTATTGCAGGTAATGATGGTGCAAAGGCGATAACGGGAAGAACAGTGGATTAACAAAAATATTAAAAGATCGTCCTATACCAAGGGCGGAATGGACACGCGCTTCCTTCATAGACATGCTCTTATCGCAAAAAAACATGCCAGAAAATCTCAACCAAATTCTTTGTGAAGCTGTAAAAATGGTTAATTTTATTATAAGCCGACCGTTACAGAACAGGCTGTTTGCTAAGCTATGCGATGAAATGAGCGCAAATAAAAAATCTCTTTTTTCCATACAGATGCTTATCGCGAGGGAAAGTGTTAACTCGGGTATTGGAATTGCGAGATTAATTAATAATATTTTTCCAGGATAAACAAACGCCATTCTCATTATTTTTACAGAATAATGAGTTTTTGGCTTACCTATCTTTTGTATTTTCGCATTTAAACGACTTGAGTGTGAATTTACAAGGAAGTGATAAAAACATTTTATTAATGACAGACAAAGTTCATGCTTTCATTAGAATGCTAGATATTTGTTTTTTTCGGCTTCAAAGCAAAAATTTACATATGTCCCACTCACTTCGGATTATATTGAGAAAAATTTGAATGAACAAGACACTATTATTCACCACAGTTTGGATTGCATTAAGATACATTTGCGTGATGTAAAAACACAGTTGATGGAGTATTTTCCGAAAGATAAAAATGATTTCTCGAAAAGATAGGTACCGAATCCAGTGAAAACGTTGTTGCCGCTAGTAAATTACCAGTTGAGAGTCACGATCAGTTCATCGGACAAAACGCTACAACTGCAATTTACATCTGAAGAGTTAAAAACGTTTTGGTTTGTTCGTCGAAATGAATATGGAAATATAGAATCATTGAAAATATTAATCCCTTCCGCTACGTCTTATCTATGTGAAAAGGATTCTTCGTCTATGGTTGCGCTAAACACTGGATACAGGAATCGTCTCTTATCACTGGAAAATAATTTGCTTTTGTGTTGCTACATAGATCCACGTATGGAGACACTTTTAAATGAAAAACAAATGCAACCATCACATTAATTTATTTTCTTACATGTGTACTTATTGTAAGTCAAATGTTTATAATAAATGACTTTCTCATAAAATTATTTTTCATTATTGTTTAAGCTATTTCGCGACATCCCTTTAATATTACCGCGGCCCTCTTGAGGGTTACGACCCCAAGGCTAGGAAACGATGTTCTATACACCGTGTTAGGGAATGCTTTAGCCAAAATCAAAGCACAAATTCTTCATAAAAAGTTCTGCAAAAAAGCTTATTATCGCTTTCCTCTTAGTTGTATGGTTTGAAACACGATGTACAAGATAGACCCCAAAAATTTAGGCAACTACTGATATAATCTCCTTTTTTTCTATATTTCTTTTAACTGACGTGTTGATAAAATATGTTTTCCAATTTTACTTATTAAAATGATCATCATTACATATATTGAATTTCATTATTAAAACAACATTTTAATCATAAAGGTGAATAAAATTAATCAAAACAATGAATAAAATGTTTCTATCAACACTTTATTCACACTGCTATTGACAACAGTAGCAGAACAGTATATCGACGAATCAATTGCTCAAAAAATGTCCACGTCAAAAAAAATTTTGACAGATGTAAATTCAAATGAAAGGCCTGGAACTTCCACTGCACTTGACCCTGACGAAAGTAGAGTCAACTTAGCTTGCACTGTACTTGACTCTGACGAAAATAGAGTCAACTTTCCTGGTTTAAGAATTCATCAAATTATTAATACAATCAATATTCATGTAAATAAATTACCTAATCAATAAATTTTTTTGAAACTTTTGCAAAATTGGAAAAAATCTTGTATGATACACGTGAATAAGCAAATTTTATCCACTCAAAAACATTATCGCACTCGGCTTGCACCTCGTGCGCTAAACAATTTTTTCGTGGATAAAATTTGTATTTATTCACTTATACCATAAATAGCTATAAGATTTTACTTAGCAATTTAAAAAAAAGTAAAACATTATGTCAAATTGACAGTAATTCTGCTCAATTTAAAATGGTTCAATATTCCATTCAAGAGTATGCTGACATGCACTTTGTGAATGGTGATTGTGGTGGAAAGGCTAGGGACGCAGTTAGAAGGTACACAGAACGGTATCCTCACAGTAGAACACCCAACAAAAATAGTTTCATAGCGGTGCTCCAAAGACTTCGGAAAGCAGGTTCGGTAGTACCAAAAAAACAAGAAGTGGGAAGAGAACGTAATGAAGGAATGGTGGCTGTTGAGGAAAATATTCTTCAAATTATTAAAGTAGATCCTTCAATTAGCACTAGAGAGGTAGCTCGCCAAGTTGAAGTTAGTCACTGGACAATGTGGAGGACCCTAAAGAATTTCTCTGGTATTCTTGTCATTTGGAAAGAGTTCAAAGTTTGAACAGAGACAATTTTGTCGTTAAACGTCGATTTTGCAATTGGGTGTTAACAAAAATTGCTGAAAATCCTCTGTTTTCGGAACAAATTTTAATGACTGACGAATGTTGTTTTACTAGAGGTGGAATTCTTAATTTACACAACAGGCATGCCTGGACCGATGTCAATCCTCATGCAATAATTGAACAAAATTTTCAACGTCGATTTTCTATCAATGTGTTTTACCAAATCGTTTAAATGGAGAAAGGTATTTTCATTTTTTACAAGACGTATTACCAGGATTACTAGAAGAATTACCTTTGGAATTACGTATAATAATATTGTTCATGCAGGATGTGGCCCCTGCACATTTTACTTGCAGGTCAGAAACTTTTAAATGGAATTTACGATGAATTGGACGAGACGATGCGGTTCGTCTCGTCCAATTCACCTCGATCACCTCATCCTAACAGCTGTGATTACTATCTTTGCTACATGAAATCACTGGTCTACAAGGCTCCTGTATAAAACGTGGAAGATCTTGAAAATCGCATTCTGACGACTACAGAATTTATAAGAAATAAGGAAAATTAACTGGCTCAAGTAAGTCAGCCACTAAACAGGCGTGTTGAAGGTTGTCTTGAGGCAAATGATGGACATTTTCAACATTTCCTTTAATTTTATGAATTGTGCGTTGTTTCTTTTTTTTGTCAACTTAAGTAAACCTCAAATTGACAGTGCTTAAAATGTCACAGATATCATAGGGATCTGTAACAAGTGAATGTGTTGCCTATAAGTATTGTTTGTGTCTTATCTTTATTAGTGACAAATTTAACTATACTTTTTCTCCAAAACGATTTCACAAAAATAGCATATAATTTTTTTAAAAATTCTTTCAATGGAGACTGTGGTTAAATAAAAATTTAAAAAAGGTATATAACCCCTTACCACAATTATTAATCGTATCCTAAATACGTATTTCGAAAACTAAGTTGTCATCATCAGTAGGTAAAAACTAGTAATTAAAAGTCGCACATGGGGCACAGTAAAGCAAGAGAAACGCTTACGCACAACTACTATACACACGCACAACTACTATACAGAGTGTATACGGGGACGCGGACTTTTAATTGGTAGTTTTTACCTACTGATGATGACAACTTAGTTGTCGAAATACGTATTTAGGATACGATTAATAATTGTGGTAAGGGGTTATATACCTTTTTTTAATTTATAATTTTTTTGTTTGTATTTTATAAATGAATCGATCTGTAAATTTTGGCTAAAACATTCCCTTGCACCCTTATATCTTTCCATTTTTCATATATTTTCTTCTTATTTCAAGGACCGGTATATTGATTGCTTCTGAGACAAATAAATATTTGCCAATAATGTTTATTTAACTAAAGAAGAGAAAACCGTTCATCACTAAGTTTCGAGTATTTATATATTTTCCATAAAAGGATAAAAAAAAAACTTTATAAAAGTTCCCTTTCATCCACATGACTGCAAAAAAAGTCAATCGACAACCGGGATTTCTTGTTGCTTTTTTGTCCCGCAAACTGTCGTTTATTCAGTACCATCTTCGTTAAACGAGTGCTAATTCCGAGATTACAGGGGTTTGACTGGATTTCGTTCGCCACATTTTCCAACGAAATGATAAATGGACACTGCCTAAGGATTAACACAGCAATCCTGGGCAAATAATAATATATAAGGCGGGACTAATTTTGAGATTCGCAAAGAAAAAGAACCGAATCCCTCCATATATAATATGAAGGGAGACAGCATCGTAATCATCACCATCATTATCATCACCACCGCAGCTAAAACTGCATCAAAAGATATCTAATTAAGATAATACTCTTCCTACTAGGCTAACAATCCATTTTAATTTAATTATCTCAATCGTTCCCTTGGTTTTCCTTTATCTGCTTCGTACTGTACATAATTTAACGTGAAACTTTTGTGCAAATTACAAAATGATCGAAATATTAAGGTTTTCTTTGTTTCTCTTTGCACTTAAGTGGGAATTTCGTAATTAGAAGACGAATTAAAATATCTCAAAGTCATGAGCATTTCTGGAAATTTGAATGAGCGTTCAACCAGAAATAGATACAATATAATATAACCCATTTAAAATTATTCAACTCAACTTTAAAAGTATCATATTATCTAAGAAAGTATCATATACCAACTGATTAAAATATCTTGAAAAAAGGCAGTGATACTTCCATACAGGCATATTATAAAATACAAAATATTAAACGTAAAGATAACCTTGTAAATAAACCACGCAGTCTTATACATATCTTTAACATTACATCTCGAACTATTTTAAAAGAATATGTTTCGAACACATATTTTCGCTTTCAAAAAATCCAATAGTGTATTTTTGATAGAGGAAGTTTGCACTGTTATGTAACATAGATACTCGAGTTAAAGCGCAATAATATTTTAATGTAAATGTGATTATGTAAAATATACAGATATCGCTGTCCATTAAAATTATCTATAAAAATAGTTCTATTAAACCTAAATTTTGATTATTTGTTGACCAATATCGTTTAATATTAGGATTACGGCACGAATGCATTGTTGACAATGTTGACTCATCAGCATCAGTTGGTTTTGTAAGTTGATCAAGATATACAGGGTGTTATTGAACAAAGGTTTAAAAACCTTAAGGGGATGTAGTACGATCGAAATAGTTATTTATAACAAGTGAGTAAAGTAATCCTTTTTTAACGAGTAGGAAAATTTGACGTGCGGCTATTCCTACAAGTGGTAAATACATAGTTCCTTTACTCACGAGTTTCATACATTTTTATTTTGTAATAGTAATATTAAAAGTACAATTGTGGGCATTATTAATTTGAAGTGAAGAAGAAGCTATTAAAATGCAGGTGAAGCTTTCTTCACTGTCATTCTCCATGACTAATAATAAGTAACACTCCTTTTAACTAGACAAAAACAACAGGTTTTTATGATAGGAAACGAATGTTTGACAGTTTATGGGAGAAACTGATTGACATGAGAGCGAAGCGTTCAGAGCACACTTTGCGTGAACAATTTTATAATTAGGTTACAAAATGAAACGTTACGGCACTTTTCTAACGCAAAAGCATGAAAAAATGAACCGCTATTGTACTTTTTTAAACGCTTTTCGATAGATTCATGAATCATACATTTTATGAATGCAAATTAATGAAAAAATACTAAGGATATTGTAACAGACGTAGAAAAATAATATTAAGAGTCTTAATATACATTAATCCGCAAATCAACTGTTTACGAGATAATACCGATTTTATTAGAATTGCAGAATAAAATTTATTTCGTGGTTTATAAGATGTTTTAGTATTTTACCTATAAACAATCTTCTTTACTCATTCTTTAGAAAACTTGCTCGCTTTCTAAACATGAACTCGTGCGATAAATTAGTGCCTTATGAAAGTTGTGTTTTAATATACTATTTTATATTATGTACAAACATCTTTATTATTTTATGTACGAGGGTTTATGAAAATATAACGAGACTGGTGCTATAACTTCTTTCGCAATTAGAATTTTATATCACAAATAATAGAACATGAAACTCCCATCTCTAATGTACTTATCCTCAAATAAGCTTGTATTTAACTTTTGACGTTTATTACAAATTAATTACTGAATTGTCAGTGTTTGATGTACCCATCCAAAAAATGAGAGTGGAGCAAAGATGTGCGATTAAATTTTGTGCTCGGATCGGCAAACTCCAACTGAAACTTCTGAAATTATTAAAACTACATACTCAGATGATACTTTATCACGATGTGTTTGAGTGGTATAAGAAATTCAAAGACGGTTGTGAATCAGTGGACGATGAACCTCGACCCGAGCGACCACCAACTGCACGGATTGATTCGAAAATTGCAAAAATTAACGACTTGATCCAAAATTATCGTCGGATTGGTATATATCGAATTTAACATTGTTAGTTTGTCTTATGGTTCGACTCAAAAACTTATTCACGAAGATTTACGGTCCCGAAAGGTCGCGGAAAAATGGATTTCAAAAGTGATTACCGATAAACAAGAAGCCAATCAAGTGACAATTTGTCGGCAGGGGAAAAGGCAACTGCAACATAATCCACAGTTTTTAAACAATGTGGTTACATGTGACGAGAGTTGGTTTTATCATTGCGACCCTGAATTAAAAGCTCAAAGTATGCAATAGAAGCACAAAGGCAATTCAAGACCGCAGAAAGCGAAAACTGTGAAAAGCGCCGGTAGGGATTCGCTTAATTTTTTTTTATAAATGGGGCTTTATTTAAGATCACATTGCACTTGGAGAAGATAGAGTAACTGGAGAGTACTATTCTATTGTACTTCGAGGAACCCTAAAGGCAAAATTAAAGAAAAAACGTCCGCTTTATCAAGACATCGGTTGGATCCTGCATCACGAAAATTCTCCGGCCCACAGATCAGCGATTTGTCAACGAACAAAAAAAAATGAAAAGCCGAAAATTTGAGTCGAATTTAGAGCTCAACAATGCACTAAATACACTCTGAAAAAATGGTTTGACAGATGTTTATGACAAGTGGACGAAACGATGGGACAAGTGCATTGTACAGAATGGCGAGTACTTTAAAGGATAGTTGTTCAAGTTTTCTAAATGTTGAATTGATTTGGCCTTTACTTGATGAAGATTCATAATTTAATGTGCGGATGCGGTAAGATATATGTCGGTTAAACAGGAGGATCGTTTGAAAAACGCATTGCCGAACATTGTTCTTCGCTTAGAAATAAAAAACAAGATTCCACTTTTGCGAATCATCTATTAGAAGAAAACCACACTTTCAATAAAGATTTTCAAATTCTGCATTTAGAAAATAAAGGCAACAAATTAAATTTACTGGAAAGTTTTTACTTAATAACCAATTAGATATAAATAACTAGCCTTTGCTAAATTTATTTACTTAAAATCTGTTTAGACGATAATAGAAATGTATACTTAGTTTATTAAAACAAATTTTTGGCGTAAACATGTTTAGTGCCCTATAATATAACAGCTACGGCCGACCAGATAAGCCACATTTTCTCACTACCGACAATACTTTTGTAAATTCATAGATTTCTTTAAAAACGTTGTAAAATAATACCAACCTTCTTGATTTTATATATATTTTTTTTAATTAGTTTGTAACGTACTCTTTAGATGTAAGTACCTAAGGAAGCCCCTGCGCTGGCGAAATAATTGTCGTGTTACGTTTAAATATTAAAAAGTGAATATTTGAACCGTAGTTTTATTTCTATTTTCTAAATGTTTCATTTTTGTACTACAGCACCAATATCGTTATTTTCTGATATTTCCTCGTATATATTGCTAACTATGTATATTACATGTTCTTATTTAATTATTGTTTAACTATTTGCATTAACGTTTTAACGTTATGTATATTTTATCAACTCTACCGTTCAAGTTAATTTTTTTTTTAAATATTATTCGATATGTCGTTTACTTTCTAAATTTAAACTTTAACTTATGTATTGCATTATCAGTAATTAACATGTTTACATTGACATAATTTAACATTTTCTGCCCATCACATATTTTTACTCACAAAGTATTGTTTATGTAAGTCAATTTATTTATTTATATGATCAAAAATTTATCTTTCTTCTCTTCTCTCACATATATAAGATGTGACTATAAAATAAAGGCAGATACTGTTGCAGATACTACTCATGCGCCAAAGTTGTAGGAGCGATAGCTGTTAGCATGAACCCTTTTCTTTCGATCGCTACCCCTCCCGTGTCTGTAGATATAATAGTTTAGTAGAGGCCTCCGTTTGTATAAGATCTATTTTTTGTTTTGAACGAAAAACGATAAGTGTTTTAATGTATCAACAAATTGTCCCGAAATTGCATATGAAACTTAGAAAAACCGCCACTGAATTTTTTTTTTATTAAAATAAGTTAATGGCAATGAATGTTTAGCTAGTGCGCAGGTAATTTAAGCCATCGTTTCTCAACCTGGGGGTCGCGATGATATTAAAGAGGAGTCGCGAAATAGCCTAAACAATAATGAATAATAATTTTATGAGAGAAAATCGTTTCTTATAAACATTTTACTTACAATAAGTACACAAGTAAAGAAAATAAATTAATGTGATGGTTGCATTTGTTTTTCATTTAAAAGTTTCTCCATACGTCGAACTTCGTTAGAAACACACAAAAGCAAATGTTTCGAGTGATTAGAGATGATTCCTGTATTTAGATTTTAGCGCAACCAGAGACGAAAAACCATTTTCACAAAGATAAGACGTGGCGAAAGAGAATAATATTTTCAAAGCTTCTGTGACAAAGTTTCCATGTTTATTTCGACGAGCAAGCCAAAACGTATTTAAATTTTCAGATGCAAACGTTTTGTCGGCAGACATTTCGATGAAGTGGTCGTGAATCTCAACTGGTAACTTAGCAGCGGCAACGACATTTTCTCTAAAACGGATTCAGTACCCATCTCTTAGAGAAATCATATTTATCTTCCGGGAAATACTCCGTCAACTGAGTTTTTAGCTCACGCTCAATGAATCTTCATACAATCCAAACTGTGATAAAAAATAGTGTCATGTTCAATCAAATATTTCTCAATATAATCCGAAGTGAGTGGGAACGGGGACACATCCAAATTTTTGCTTGGAAGGCGAATAATCCAGACATCCAGCTTTCTAATGCAAGCATAAACTTTGTCTGTCATTAATAAATTTTCACGTCCTTGTAAATTCACACTCGAGTCGTTTAAATGCGAAAAATACATCAGCTAAGTAAGCCAACAAACAACATACACTCATTATTCTGTAAAAACTTAGAAACATAAAACTCATTATTCTGTAAAAACTTTCGCTCACGATAACCATCTAACTACTGCAGGGAAAAGAAGAGATTTTTTATTTTCGCCCATTTCATCGCATAGTTTAGCAAACAGCCTGTTCTGTAGCGGTCGGCTTATAATAAAATTAACTATTTTTACAGCTTCACAAAGAATTTGGTTGAGATTTTCCGGCATGTTATTTGCGACAAGAGCATGTCTGTGAAGGAAGCAGTGCGTTCATTCGGTCCTTGGTATAAGACGATCTTTTAATGTTTTTATTAATCCACTGTTCTTTCCTGATACCGCCTTTGCACCATAACTACATACTGCAATACATTTTGTGCAATCTATGTTAGTCTAGTTTCTAGAGATTCCATAAAAACATCAAAAAGAAATTGTCCTGTTGCATGACCCGGTATTGTTTTGCAAAACAACATATTTCCTTTGATTGATATGTCCGTATCACATTTATACGTCACAAAACATAAGAACTGAGACATGCTTGCTGCATCTGTTGGTTCGTCAAATTGAAAAAAAAAAAAAATTCGCGTAAACTCATTTGCTGAATTACGTGATCGCGAACATCGGCAGTCATGTCAACGATTCGCCTTGATATTGTATCGTTAGAAAGCGGAATGTTTTTGCTTCTTCTACGCCTATTAAAACACTGACCATATCAATTGCAATAGGCAATACGAGGTTTTCAGTGATTGCGGTGATTCGGGGTTTGGACATCTTAGCTACTCTTAATGCTACGACATAACATGCTTCAAGTACATTTTTATCAGTATGACTTGACTTACAAATAGAAGATTGTTGATTTCTGAAGGTATGTAATATTCTTTAGAAAATTTCCATGGGGTTTGTTTTTATGAGTAGTATGTCTAGTTGCAAAGTGTCGAATTTTGATGGCTTCAGAGAACTTGAAAGCAAACAATGCACTGTGGCCGTCCATCCAATGAAGTAAAACCATAATTTAAATAACTGTCATTGGTTCAATCCGGAATTTGGTTGGGTCCCAGCACCATTGGTCCAATGGGGACCCAACCCAATTCCGGATTGAACTGGTCGTCGCTGGTTTTATTTTAAAAAAATTGTTGTCGCACATTGGTTATTTGAATAACTTTTTCGAAATCTATTGACATTGAATAATTAGCTAATTGACTACAACTACAATATTTAGCATTCTAAAACCTTTAAATTACGTCATACTTCCTTATTCTACTACTATATAAACTCTGAATTTTCAATATAAAATCAGTTTCACATCCAGCTCTGAAGATACACTGACTGCATCCTCAAAAGGCAAGTTAAATTTTTAATACATTAATATTTATACAATGACTACTTCTACAGATACATCAATTGACATTACAAGTGAACAAGAGTATTGTTTTTTGGATAAGCAATAATATACTCAATATACAAACATCTTTAAAAAAAAAACCTTTATTAGTCTGCTGTGAGTCTCAATCGAAAATTGCAAATCCTCACACATTAATATCGAATCAAGAAATCTTTTATTTGGTACCACTACGTATTACTTTTTCAAACTATCACATATTACTCCAAAGTCATACAATTATATTACCACATTTGTAATGGATTGTTGCATCATCAAATTCATACAACAAATTGCTCTTGTTTTGTTGCGTAATGAATAGTCCACAAGAAATCGATAACATCCAACCACCTAAACCACCTACACCACCTACTGAATAGTTTACCGATGGATGACTCTTACGAACATTTTGATGACCTTTTTGAGCAACATTACGGATCTAATAACGATTCGATTAACATCGACCAATCCAGTTTGCCGGGATGTAGTTCAGAAACTATGAACTTTGGCACTTCAACACAAGGACGAACTGGAAACTGTAACTTGGCAAACCTAGAAAGAATTTTTGGAAACAAACATCTCGTCCATATCATATTTAGCAACGGAAGACGGAAGACATACTACTATTAGCGCCACAATTAGCCGAATGGAAGCGCTCCATGCAAATAGCCGAGGAGAAAAATCTTTCATCGCATCAAATGCATACGAAAGGGAGATATATCAACCACGTACCTCAGAAATATCTTGCAGTACTTCAATGCCTTATGTTTTTACCAACCAATTCACTGGATGTAGATGGCTCGCTTCGTTTTTCCATTTCGCATCAAGAATTAAAAAAAAACAATTCAATTTCGTGGTTGACTGCACACTAAAATAAAAGCACCAAACGCACGCTTCGCATTCAAAACCTAACTGAAGTTGTGCAATCGCAAGCGCCTCCTTTATACTGGTGACAGGACGACTTGTTCAAACGCATCCATATGCATGTTCAAACATGTTCTCACAGCGAGTATTATAGAAGGAGACCAAATTACAAAGAGCACGTACACATCAAGTTGGAAGTTGTAAATTGCCCATGTATGTGCAGGTCATACCCGTCGCTATAAATGCAGCGACCTAAATTATAGAAATAGTTGTATTACATTTTTTATACTGTCAGTATTTTCTTAATGTATAAAATTAGTGCAATATGTTTTTGTAATATGAAATAATTTTTTATATTTATAATTACAGCCAAAATTAAATTAGTAATAGTAAGGCATACTGTTATTATTCTTTTGGGTGTGGTGGGGGTCGTGATATATTAATTTTATTAATATTTACTATTTAGGAGGTCGCGGACCTGAGAAGGTTGAAAATCGCTGGTTTTTAAAATAGCTAAGAAGACGTCGGAAAGGATGATGCACGTCTGGACGTCCTTCCACGTCAAAAACGGATAAAAATATTGAACAAATCGGTAATCCTATCCGATCTTCGGTTATCTATTCGTGCGATTTTAAAGAATGCTTAAGTATGTACGAAAATGGTGTCGCAAATTCTCATAATCAAACAGAAAGGAGCTCGTGAAAATATTTGTACTGACACTTTAAGTGGCATCGAAAATTACCAAAACTTCTTAGAAAGAGTGATAAGAGTGATAAATCTTGACTTTTCACCTATGATCCAGAAAAAAGCGTCTATCAATGCATTGGAAGAGCCTATTAATGCACCGAGAGCTGAAAAAAGCTCGAATGAGCAAATTAAAATTAAAAGCTATGATTGTTTTTTTAGATATTCGTGGGATTGTGTACCTTAACTAGGTTCCTGACGGCCAAGCCATTAATCAGCATTACTACGTTCAGGTTATTGCTCAACTCCGTAAGAAAATCAGAAAAAAAGACCAGAAGCGTGGAAAATGTCATGGATTCGTTTCTAGCCAAGTATAACATACCAGTGTTAGACCTTCCACCTTATTAGGCGAATAAGGTGGAAGGTTAGGCGAACCTGGCACTGTGAAAGAAAAAGCGACATGCGTCTTAAACGGACTCACAGAAGAAGACTTCCAGCACTGTTTTGCACAATGGAAAATTTGAATGGAACAGTGTAGGGATAGAGGAAAGGTGTATATTGAAGGGGATATGGGAATTAAATATATATAAATTTGAAATAAAAAGGTTTACAGCATCGGTCTCGTTATTTTACAGCCACACCCCGTATATTATTGTCGTCATATCGAGGGTCGCTGTTATGTCTAGAAACAGTAAAATATCTCATGAACGGTTTTAGATATCTAAATGAAATTTTGTATATGGATATAAAGATATGTTTGGACCTTTTTGGCTATATTTTTATTTTTTTCTTATCGCACATTTGACTTTTTTAATGGCAACAGTACATGAATTTGACATCGTTAGAAAGACATTTTTTCGGATTCAGTGATGTAAATAGTCTTTTTTCCAAAATAGTTTTAAAAAATGGATAAAAAGTGCTACGGTTTCTTCTGGAGTAAATGCACTTTTCGTTTAGTTGACTATGAAACTACGGATGACGGATCAAGTATTTAGTTGCACTTGACAACCGTTAACGTCCATCTGCGAGCAGCGCCAGCTCTAGCGGTTATGTCGCCCCGGACAAAAAGACAAATTGCCGCCGCTTAAGAATATATATATATATATATATATATATATATATAAAGATAATTATTTCTTGACCTTTGTATGTTATAGTAGATTAAGTTAGTCGGCGATTTAAGGTGTGGTTTACTTCGATATGTATATATTTAAAGCAATCTTACATGTTTCAAAACATAGTGTCAAGACATATCAAAGATGATTCGCAAAATTTAAGAACTTCATTTTGAATGACTAGACTCGTTCTGGTCGATCTTTCAAAACTGATAATGAAGTTTACGATAAGTCAGTGTATAATTCACAGAAGGAGTACTTTAAACACGACTGTAGCTTCTATAGTAACATTCCACATCAGTATTTCTTTTAAATGCATTCCGGGTATTAAAATATCACATTTCGTATTTAATTAGTCTTCGTTAAAATGAAATATCCTTTCGACAGTTAAGACCTCTACAAATTACTTTATCTAAATGAACATCTCTAAAACTGAAACTATATAATTCTCTCATCTCTTTCGTTTTTTTCGCTATTCATGTTCTCTCAAAAAATTTAAAATTTATATCCATGTATTGAATATTTAACACAGTTGTGTGTCCCATAAGAGTCTTAGGACCGACAGTTTATTTAATCCCCACAACAGACATGCCGCTATCTGAGAAAACTGCCACTGCCATATTTGCGGACGAGACAGCTGTTTTAGCACTGCACAATAATCCTATCTCTGCAACCCAAAATTTACAACCACATTTAAACAATATCGAAATTTGACTACAAAAATGAAAATTGTGAATGCAGACCAATCAGTTAATGTCACTATTACTATGAACATTAACTGCTTAATGGTGTCAACACGATGAAGTTAAATGCATTGGTCTTAGTTTACATAGACGGATGAAATGATAAAAAATATATATTTAACAAACCTAACACAGGCCAGCAATGGTTTTGCCCTTTAAGATCTGAATAGCGTTCCGGATAACTTTTAATGCGCTGATTACGAAAAAAATAGTCAAAAAAGTCCATCACGTCACAATATTTTTTATTTAGCATTTTAAATTTGGCTTCAAACTGCCCGGAGGGTTCAATTCGAAAATAGATAATAGTTATTTATGTCACAAGGGATGTAAGTGCAATTTTGCGGTCGAGGATATAAGTTGGTAGACCGAGGCGTAGGCCGAGGTCTACGAGAGGTAAGCCGAGGTCTACAATATATCCGAGACCGCAAAATCACTTATATCTCGAGTTTCATACAATATTTTTCCTACTACGGGTTCGGGATGCTGGAAAATAAGTATAATCTGCAAAAATATTTGACTTTTGCGTATATACGTCAATAATTGTCAAATTAGTAGTTGTGTAAGATGCTATAGAAGAAACGCATAAGTCCAATTGTACGTCATTGATGACGTTTACATGTTATCATAACTGTGTTAGAGAAACTAAAAAAGTTAATTTTGTGATGTTGCCTGGTATTACGGGCTACATCGTTATGTAGGTTCGTGGAAGCGTGTATGAATGAAATAATACGCGTACGAAGTTTGTTTAACATATTTGTATAATTAGTTAATACTTATAACAAGATAACAATACTATTTACATAATCAATATAAGACAGTAGCCGAAAGTGAGTTCTATAACGTACTCGCAAGTCGTACTGACTGTCTAGCTAAGACTGATCTCTCTTCTTTAATCGAATGTCTTATATACATTGAAAGATCCTTCTTTCGGCCATCTACTACTTAAAACATCAACAAGATTTGCAAGTGTGCAACTATGATTCATAACCTTGTGTATGCAATTAGATGGACCGAGGTCGTGTTATTCTAATACAATATAATGAGACCGGGGCCGCACCTTGAGAAAGTAGTACATACACATATTACTTCAATCAAGTTATCACAATTTGTTAAACTATATTTGAAAGCTTTTATTTCATTAATTTAAATACAAACTGTTATAAATTGATGATATATAGACATTCATGGCAAATAAACATGTAATTTACATTTCAATACTAAATGTTTCTTGTATATATTTTTAACAGAGTAATAGTTACTTGCGATGTTCAAAAAGATAACATATCTATTTGACAGATATGTTATCTTTGAACATCGCATAGTTTTGTGTGCATTTTTCCAGTTTATTTTGATTGTTTAAAAACAGTTCCTTTTAGAACTACATTGTGTTTGTTATCGCTTTGCGTCCTTTGGATATAATGCCGAAAGGTTTCTGTAAAAAGTCGAAGCAATTAATTTCTTCATTATTGATCTTTTTATAGTAGACATCTTATAATCTTATAATTGACATCTTGCCGGCAACATATATAGGACGTGCCATCATGGATCTAGTATGACATACAATTGGATATAACGCGTTTTTCTATATGTACAGTTAAACTCACATAAATCTATTATAAACCATTTTTGAATTTTTGTTTTGTTGTAATTCATTCTTGTAACGTCAAGATGACATTTGTCACTTTTTGATATCCAAAATGGCAAGAAAACTGACAAAGTACAAATTTTGTTAAATTTGGAAAGACGCATTAAACAAGTCACAGAACAATTTCATTTGAACAAATTTACAGTACTACAAGTGAAAAAAAGATGGAAAATGAAGGCAGTATATGTAGCAAACGAGGAACTGGTCTTAAAAGAATATCAACTGATGCAGAAGATCAAAATTTGTTTGAATAATTGAGACAAAATTCATTTGCAAGTGCAAGAACAGCTATTATTGAAACAAATTCGGGGACTCAAACAAAGTGAATTAAGTTCTCGTGTTGCTGCAACAAAGAAATCTATTGACAGAAAAATTGAAACAGACGGTTATTGTATGCACTAAATCATTTACATAATGGGCCACAATTTTGAGAAAATGTCAACTTTTCTATTTGACATTTGGTTTTTCTTTCAAAAAAGATTAATAAACACCAAGCAATATTTATGTATAGCAAGTGCCAAATAAGATGGCGAGCGGTGGGAGTAAGCTCGTGCAGCATTAGAAGTAGTGAGATTTGTATTTGGTTTTACATAAAATTGCAAGATACCATAGGCGGCGTAAACTACACATCTATCACTTAATAAATTAATAATTTATTAGAGTAAAATATATATAAACTTATTTTTTTAATAGTATAGATTTATTGTGAAATCAATTAGACGTTACAGAACAATTAGACATATTGCTATGAACTGTGGTTTTTTATATTTACTGTATCACCAATCACGACAAATCTATCCAACTAGGATATTCAGTCGGTTTATTTCCAAAAATGGGACTGCTTTCTTCTCAGGGTTCCAATCGGAAACGTGGTTGTCTCTTCTACAACATTTTTAAGGCACCAGTAAAAGAATTCACTTTAAGTACGTTTACATATTTTCTGAGTTACTTTTAAGTTCAAGATGAAAGGTTATTTAAATAATAATCACAATATAAAATTTAAATGAAAATTTAATACAAAAAAAAATCAAAAAAAGAAAAAAAATCTTTATAAAGTATAAAGATTGTGTAAAAATAAAAATCACACTGAGGTAAAAAATTTCATTGATTATGACAGCTAAATTAAATAAAAACCCTCTATGACAACCGAACAAACTAAATTTAAATCACAAAGATTATTTTTAATTTCTCCCCAGAGAACAATATAAATAAACAAACTTGACAGCTCCATCAACAATCTAAAACATACGCACTCACATGTCCAAGAAAAAAATGCCCTTGAAATCCAAACGTGCAAAATTTTACAGTTACTGTTTTTTACTTAGAAATGTTAAAAATCCTCTTTGTCATCTATCTCAATTAATTAAGACTAAAACTCAATATTACAATATAAATACAATTGAAAATACAATATTCAAATCTTTTGAATAAATAAGTCGACTTATATTAAAGATATAAAATTTTTTACTCACATAAGAAATATAAGAGACACGTAGACAAGAAAGCGTTAATAAATCAAATATAACGAGAATAAAAACTCGTAGAAATATTCGGTAATTGAAAATACAACACCATCAACTAATTTAAATCAAATACAACCCGAATTTAACATACAATAGATAATTATAATTATCTATTTTCTAAATAAATGAACGTTCTCGCCTAACTGTTAACTTGTGTCTAAAGGTCAAATCATACACATCTAACGTAGTGGCATAGCACCACAAAGCGCATGACATGAAATATACATAGGAGTCCAAAATAATAGTACATAGATAAATAAATAAATTTTTAATATTTATTGGGGAAAAACCCATAGCAATATGTATGATGTAGGTCCAATACCAAACGAAATGATATTACGCTTCCCACCAAACAAAAATGGAAAAAAAATTGACGTTCACAGAAATTTGTGTTTTATGTTTTTTTAATCCGTTTAATTATGTCTTTTTTCAAAGAGGTTAAAATTATCTGACATTGCCATCCGAATGATTAATCAAAATAGTTTAATTAGACTTCGTAAAATAATATGCGACAAGAAAATAAAAGTCATATTTTTTATTAAGTAGTTATTATCAGAAACATAGTACTTAGTATTTTGTTGCATTGCCATTACTTTCTATCACTAAATTAATCTTTCTAGACATAGATCTAATTAGAGCTTCACAATATTGTTCAGTTAAATTTTGCGATCACTCGTTTATGTCATTAATCAATTCCTGTCTGTCTAAAATTATTACGACGCATTGTTTTTTCCATGTGCCCCACAAATTTTCAATTGGTTTAAGATTCGGGCTTTTGGCATACTTAAAACTAAAAACTAAAACCAATAGTAACGTTTGACAACCGTTTGACACGAATAAAACTGACAAAAGCTGGCAATTAATACCACACGATCAAATTTTAGATTTTCCATTTCTTTTTGTGTTGACAGTAAAAATGAGATTGTAATGAATAAACAGGTTTTTAAGAATATTCTTAAAACAGTATAAATTTACAGAGGAAGCAATTTGATATTATAATTAATTAAACAATTTACATATGAAATGATCTTTAAATGTATAAACAGATAGTTAAGAATATCGCAAAACACAAATCCATTTGCCTGCATACGTATAAAGAATATTTAATTTATAAATGGTTTATTCTTTTATTACTTAACAGTGCTATAGATTAAACAAATTAATCCTCTTCGGAACTGAAGTTGTCGTTATCACCGCCACTCTCATTATATACATTAATAATTAAGCTTTCTGTCGTTTCATCAACTAATATTTCTGATTCTAAATATTTATTTCACTTAATAGCAATGATGTACTTTTATCTTTATAAAAATAATTGTAACATTAAAAACTACTTCTCGCGTTTGAGCGTGTATCCCCTAGCAAAGGCATTATGTTCGGTCACTGAGAAATAAATTCTGACAATTACTTGGGTAAGTGGTCGTGCACGTTTTTAAAAACGAGTACTGCGCACCCCCTCCGTTCGCCATCTTATTTGGCGCTTGCTATATATACATTTAAAAAGCCATTTTCAAATCAAACAAATTAAGTGTTCGATTTTCAAATGCCGCGTTTGTACATACATAGAGATCTAAACTTGAATGCATAAAATTTAACTTTAGCTAATTGTAAGGAAACTATGATAATATAACATAAGAAAATATGTCAGAACAAAATATTATATGCTGTCATTTTCTATAATTGTGCGTTCATATTTTTAAAAACTCATTGAAAAAGACCATAACTGCCGAAACAGAGTAAAATTACCTTAAATAAATAAGAGCAAATATTTAATAACAAACCTTTAATCGCTTAACAAAATAAATATCCTATAATATATACAAAGGTCAAGAATGGAAACAGATAACTATCTTTATTATATATATATATATATATATATATATATATATATATATATATATATATATACACCCACGTTGCATGAATTTTTCGTGTGTATTTTTCGCCACTCGCTCAAGTACTGGAATTTTTTTATCAGAAACGATTTTTGGAAGGATTTCAAGATATTCACTGATGTGATTCACCAAAAATGTACGCTTGCAGGAAAATTACGTGTTATTTGTGAAATGTGAAATGTTCCATGACATTTACTCTTCGATGAAAGCTTCTATAAATTTTATGATTTACATCCTTCAATGTTACGAGTAATGGAGTAATAAATTTCAAAATTCGGACAAAAGTAATTATAGAAAAAACATGTGTCTATTAATAAACTTTCAGTAAAGTATGTTCGAGAATTTTGTTAATAAGAAAATCTACAGCTTAATGAGCTAATTAATTGTAGATATTTTAAAACATATTATTAGGTTTGACTCTTGGAAATTAAAGACTAAATTCATTTAATGCAGAAATAAAGTCACATATATATGGAAAGATCTCTATCGAAAATTATTTTAAATTAATTATGCCATTACTTCAAACTTCTCATTAAAATATTGCTGTTTTCTTATATCTTTGCCATCGAAGTAACTATAACATTATAATAAAATAATTTAAAAATATAACCGTTTGAATTTATATATGACAACTGTCCGAATTTGAAGTTTTCTAAAGCTTCGCATGTGCACATTTTTGTTTACTTAATTACTTAAAAAACAGCCTACCATAATAAAGAAAGTTTTTGAAAGAACGTTATAACTATCGTCGTATAACTATGACTATGGAAGCAAAGTTATATAAATAAATTCATAAACAAATCACATATTATACTATATTAAGTATCAAGAACGGTAAGGAACTTTTACCGATTGAGGACAACTGTTTGAGGAGAAGCGAAGCAACGACTCTAATTGTTGCCTGAAATCGGTATTTCCTTACCGTTTGTGATGCTTATGAAGTTTTTTGTGCGATTGAATTATAAATTATGCAATATTACAATAATTACAGGAAATAAGTATTGCTTATGTTATTCCTATTTAAACCTTCAAATCATATTGCCATATCAATTTGTGGGTTGCGTTGCTATAAAAATTCGTAAACAGTTTACTGTCATCCTAATTTTTTGATGAAAGTAGAATTTTTGTGTAGTGATAACGAGTAATAAATAGCGTTAATTCCAATAAAATGAATAATACTGGCGGCTCTGAAAATTAAATACATAGAACACGCATGGAATGTAGGGCGTTCTGTTCTTATTCCCGAAAAATCTAAGGAAAGCTATCAAAGTACCTATAATCTTTTTAAAAGCTGGTGTACCGAAAAAAGCAGAAATATTGATGAAAAATCGTTGCTGGCAGACTTTGTGATACGAAGAGAGAAATTGAAAGCTCCAGGAAGTCTGTGGGCAGAATATTCGATGTCAAAATCCACAATTTTTCTCTACGATAATGTTGATATATCGAAGTTTAATATGTTAATAGCTTGCTTGAAAAAAAACCAATGTGGACAGCGACCAAGGAAAGCCAATGTTTTCATTAAGAGAGATTTTACTAAGTTTTTACTTGAGGCACCAGACGAAACATTTCTGATACATAAGGTAAATTTATTCAATAAAATTATATTTTGTACACTAGTATCTTTTCATTTTTAGGTAGGAGTGATACTTGGAATTGCTGGGGCATGTAAAAAGGAGGAATTGTACAATATGAAAATTGAAGATATAGAGAAACGTCACGAAATAATTATTGTCAAAATTCCTCAAACGAAGACTACATTCAACGATCATTTGTTGTTTTTAACGAGTCAAAGTAGGAGTTGGCTACTTGGATATACCGGGTTTTTCTTTTATACTTACACATTTAGCCTTACACATAGGGATAAAAAGATAAATGTATGGTGGCACAGTAGGCAACCAGTTATACACCATCATCTACGAACAAACAATAGCTTAAGGGTCTACTTTAGTGCCCGAAAAATTACCATTTCAGAAATATGCAACCCACATTACAGCTCACTACAGCGGACAGGTACCAAGACGCCCTGCTGAGATGGTCGAAGGATTATGTAAATTAGCAAACAAATTTGATTATTGACACATCAGCTACTTGGGATTTATTTATGACTTGTTTTAAGCAGATAGATGATCTGTGTATTTCCGCCTAAAATTTTTTGAATCGTAGATAAAGAATAGATGTATTATTATAACAAATGTAACTTAATAGGTTTTAATATAAAATAAGTAGGGTAGTAAAGCTACACAATTTTACCCATACATACCTAATTGAAATAATAATATAATAATATAATAATAATAATAATAATATATTTATTTGTTCATAATTATACAAGTGTATAGAACTCGCATTACCTGGCTTTCTAATCCTTCTTAGTCATTAAAAGTTAATCACCTGGTTACTTGGAAAAATGTATATAATTCGATAAAGATATGACCATATGATAAACAACTTTCTGCTCCCACCTATCTTAAAAAATAAGGGGTGGGAATGTCAAAAAAAAAATTATAAATATGATGAATACTTGAACATAAGGTCAATTGGTTTTTACCATCTTGTGCTTTGCATGTGATTATAAGTGAATTTGCTGTGCTTTTGTTAGTTCTTGTCAATTGTGCTTGTATTTTCGGAGCGATTTTTCTATTTTGGAAAATTTTGCTGTGCGTTAGCATTATATTCGGACTATTTTCATTAGCTATTCGTATGCGAAAGATTGCATACGTATATTAGTGTTGGTGACTGTTGTAATTTTGAAATATAATTAACAATGGGACTTCACTCCCAAAAAAGATTGACAACCGCTGCAAAACGGAAAAGTAGAAAACAGTTGATGAAACAAATTCGGATAAAAAATCGAATAGTGTCTCAACGTGATAATATTGTAGATAATCAAATTGTTTTCACTGAGACAAATTCGGCACGCGACGACAGTTTTGATTCGGATATATCAGATGAGGTTTTTATTGAAACAGAAAATTTAAACAATATTGCAAATTTTACTCTTGCTGGACGTAGGATTGTTGATATAAATCATCTGTTTACTGTTCTAAAAGGAATACGACATGATATGTTTGGCTGTACTTTTCAAAATGTAGAAATAATAGCGGAAAAACATTTTGGTTTTAAAAGTGTTTTTACTTATAAATGCAACATATGTGGAATAACCGATACATTCAGTACTGAAAATGAATATAAAAAATGTGGAGTAAATGAAGCAGCGGTGTGTGGAACTGTTGCAATAGGGGCGGGTCATTCACAATTAACAGAATTTTCCGCAGCTTTAGACATTCCTCAAATGTCTTCAGCAACGTATGCGCGCATAGAAAAAAAAGTGCTAAAAAATACAGAGGAGTTAGCATTAAAAGAAATGCAAGCTGCAGGAAAGGAAGAACGTAAGTTGGCAATTGAAGCAGGAGAAATTGATAGCGACGGAATACCTTTTATAACTGTAACAGTGGATGGAGCTTGGTCAAAACGAAGTTACAAGTCTAATTATAACGCTCTCTCGGGCGTTGGGTGCGTAATTGGGACCAGAACTAAAAAAGTTTTGTACGTAGGAGTAAAAAATAAAATGTGCAAATTTTGTAAAAATAACGATAAAAAAAATGTTCCGTCTCATAAATGTTTTCAAAACTGGAGCAGTTCTTCAACTTCTATGGAAGCAGCTATTATTCTAGATGGGTTTAGAATGTCAATAGAAATGCATAATTTGCGATATAAAATATTATTGGTGATGGGGATAGTAGTGTATATAAAAAAATTCAAACAGCAAAACCTTACGGACCAACATATTTTATTGAAAAAATTGAGTGTCGAAATCATGTGTTGCGAAATTTCTGTACGAAAATACGAGAAATTTCAAAAACTCCTCGATCAGATATGTGTATACGAAATTTTTTACGGCAGAATATTCTTAAATTTAGAACAGCTGTAGTTAGTGCCATAAAGTACCGCAAAAATGAAAATGTTTCTTTTCAACAAAAAATTGAAAACTTAAAAAATGATATTCTCAATGGACCTGCCCACATATTTGGAGAACATAGTAACTGTGCTAGCTATTTTTGTAGTAAAGATGGTAACAATGGTAACAATTCAAATACTATTGATTACAAACATTTCAAAAGCAGTGCTCTATATGATATATTTTTTCAGTCTTTGAATAGAGTAGCCAATTTATCCTCCAGTTTACTTTATGACGTAGACAATAACGTCGTAGAATCCTTCAATTCTGTTGTGAATAAATTCGTGGGAGGAAAAAGAATAAATTTTTCGCTGGGAGGCTCGTACCAAGGGAGATGTTTTGCGGCAGCCATAAATTATAATAATAAAGAGACATTTGTATATACATTTGTTAAGAAAACTAATGGGGATAATTTTAACTGTGTATATTTGGAAAAATTCAAAAATCTTAAACTAAATCAAGCAATAAAAAAGAAAAGCAAAAAAAATAAAATTCGAATTCAAAGTGCTGATTCGGATTACGGAGCGTGCAAAATCGTGGTACCTGACATGCCTATTCCGGAATACGAAAGCAAGAGAAAACAATTTCTTGATGAATTGTCATTATCTGATTGTCATAATATTCAAATTAGGACCGTGAATCAGAGACATAACAACGATTGGGAAAAAGAGAGACAGATAAGATTAACGGCAAGTAACTTTGGCAAGATTTGTAAAATGAGAGAAAAAACAGACACGGCTAGTACAATAAAACATATGCTGTATACTAATAGATTCAATAATAAAAAACTACCAAATTCTCTACAGTATGGCATAGATAATGAAGAAAGGGCCAAGCAAAAATTTATGGAAATTACAAATTTGAAAGTTGAGGCATGCGGTTTGTTCATTGACGAGAAGAAAAAATTTTTAGGCGCCACTCCTGACGGATTAATTGGATTCGATTCTATTGTCGAAATAAAATGTCCTTATTCAGCGCGTGATAAATTAATACATGAAGCCATTAACGAAAAATTAATTAATTATTGCACCTTAGATGCAAATGATGGTAACAAAATTTTGCTAAAACCTTTTGATAATTATATGTATCAAGTGCAGGGACAACTCCACATCACCAAAAGAGAGAAATGTTATTTCGTAGTTTATACTAAACACGATTTGAAATATATAGTAATAGAACGAAATGATGATTTCTGGAATCATCATATGATTCAACATCTGGAAAAATTTTATATGAATGCAATGCTTCCAGAAATAATTGACGCGAGGTATCATAGAGATCAATCTATAAGAAGTATTATGAAAAAAGATCTCTAATTTTTTTTATTCTATTTTTTTTTAAATACAAACTATTTACTTATGTAAATGCAGTAATTTATTAGCTGCAAATTAGTTTGTTCACATATAAATGACTAGACCCTCTCAACATGACGTCTTGGTACCTACTCTATTTTACCGTGTGCTGTAATGTGGGCTGCATATTTTCAGGGACGTTGAGTATCGGATGCCTGTTTTTTACTTTTATTTTTATTGATAACTAAACAACTTTTACATCTAGACAAAAACGGGCTGTATAGCTACCTAGATATTATAAATACCTACAACACAAACATTTCATAACTCCATTAGCTGGCCTGGTTATCTCTAAATTTGTCCGGATAGATTTTCTGTTTTTTATCGATAAAAGTCAAACCGTACAAAAATTTTGAAAAAAACGTTAATACCTACCTAGTTTTTATTGATACATGGTCATACATACATCGAGCGGTCTTTCAACTTTTAATTTGAAGCCAAAAAAAGGCCGGAAAAATACACTCATTTCAGTGTGGGATTGCCGGGTATAGCGTAGAGCCTTAATTCTTAAAATAGATTGCCATCGAGAGAAAATAAAAATTTTTTAAAGCCAAATATTTCTAAATTTTTATCCTTTACAAAAATCTTAAATTAAATACATTTTATTGAAAAATAGATAATTTATTTAAATCATGAATACGTATAGCAAAGACAAAAAAGTTTCAATGATAATGTGGTACCAGAAGAATAACAGTTTAAGAACGGTCAGAGACATGTTTTGCGTTAATTATCCTTAAGACTTGAGGATTAAAACAAGGAGCGGTACACTGGTTGTACACCCAACGTGGTAGTAAAATCAACGATTACCTATGGGGCACTTGTCTGCTAGAGGAGGACGGAAGTGACATCGGTCGTGGGGCTCCTTACGACGCTCCAGCGACAGACTTTGTTGGGAACTACGGGAGCCGCGAACAGCATAGAAACTGCCTCTAGGGAGGCAGTTCCGGTGAGATTATGTTAACAGCTAAGCTGAACATATCTATACCGATCAGGTATTAGGCAAAAGGTTATTTCAGCGATTGGGGTGCTGGCAACTGGTTGACGGATGCATCACAATCCAATTGGGGCAATATTGCAGGTATACGTGCAATATGTCCTACAAGGACCATATTATTGAGTTCAGGGAAATATACGACGGTTTTTCACACCGACTTGTATGCAGTTGCAGCTTACAAAAAAATAATATCATGACTTATAATCAGAAGATTATTAAAGCTATTATGAACCTACCTGCCGGGTTTAAACTGGTGAAACACGGCAAACAAGTCCTCAACAAGATAATACTGTGTCACTGGTATGGATGCCAGGACATGAGGAGATTAATGGCAATAAGATGGCCGATGAACTGGCCAAGGAGGACTTAAAGAACAACTTCATAGGACCAGAACCTGTATATGGAATGGTTAAGGATTTCTCTAGAAGCGAGATATGATTATGGCTAGGAAGAGAACATAAAAAGAAGTGACACACCAAGACACTACTAGAGGATGCTAAACTTTCAGCCAATCTACTTGGTAGTAATAAAAAGAAATTAAAACTATTACACGCTTGATAGGCGGACATTGTTCTTTAATGGAGTATTTGTACAGCATGGGCATAGTCAGTGAGTCCTGGTATAGAAGATGTGAAAAACAGGAGGAAGCTAGCCTTCATGTAATATGCCTTTGTGTAGATGTGAAGGGACTCAGACCGAAACATTTCGGAAGAGATCTATTTGATCCTACGAGGGTATTCAAATTTCACCTGTAGAGGATATTGGTTTTTACACAAGACATTAAGCTGTTATATACAATCATAAATTACATCTATTTCTACATGTAAAAATATGACGGAATAAATCTTGTTCTATTTTTCAAGGTCATTCACGTGTATTTCTAGTGAATTCTAGAGATTATAATTTTTGAAATTTTTGAAGACGTGGATGTTGGCATTATGACATTCGCTTATATCACACTGTTTTGGTTTTTGTTTTTATTTATCATAGTAATAGTACTACTACATTCAGGCCTATACCGTGTGCAAAGAAAATTTTAAATATTTATAATAATTCAAAGAAGATGGTTGTCTCTAAATTTCCACAAAAAAATAATAAAATCAATCACGTATTAACAGAAGATATGAAGCTGAATATCCTGTGTTATGTAGAAGAACGGTAGGCTCGCTTTTATGTAGATGTAGCCAGGCTGAAAAAAATCAAATATAAGCCATACAAGGTATCAAACCATCAAGAGCTTTTCGAGGAAGATAAAGTAAAACGAACTGATTTTTGCGATATAATGTTTAATTTGCTAAATGAAAACGAAGAAATTTTAAACAAAATAATTTTTACTGATGAAGCTACATTTACCGTAAATGGTGAAGTCAACTCTCAGAATTTCCGGTTTGTATCCTACAGTTATCCATTGAAAAATTCTAAATTTCCTTTCCATTAATCCATTAGGTATTGGTGCCGTACAAATCCTCACGCCCAAAACCTAACCCGAACGCAGTACCCTCAAGAAAGTCAGTGTCTGGATTAAAATAATAAGCTACAGACTTATTGGCCCATTTTTTATTGACGGTAGCCTCACTGAAGAAAAATATTTGAATCTCTTGCGAAACCACATCATTCTATCAATTGAGATGCTAAATGTTGATCAACTTTGGTTCCAAATGAATGGGGTTCCGGCACATTCTACTCACGCCTCAGAAATTTTTTAAGTAACATATTTCAAAGATGGCGGCGGGTTGGCAGGGTTGGCAGGTTTGGCCCCATTCCATGGCCCCCAAGATCAGCTGAGTTATCTCCAAATGATTACTCCCTTTGGGGTTACCTAAAAAGCAAAACGTGCAAATATGTAACTTGGACGAACTGAAAGACCGTATACGTACTGCATGTGATGGAATAAATCCAGAATTTATTCGGAATACCCTGTGTTACTTTAAAAATCGCCTGGCTTTATTGCCTTGAAAGACAAGGAGGACATTTCTAAAATTGGCTATAAAATTTGTCTTCACTTTTGTTATGTTGTTTTGTTTGTCTTAATTAATCGTTAGAATAAATTAATTTTTTCATTCATACTGAGATTTTCTTTCTTTTCTAAAATACATAACCTAATTCTTAGTGGCTTTATTTTGTTTGGTATTACCACTATTGCCAGTACAAGTATTATTGCCAAACTAGAATCTAGAATACTTTCGCGATAAATTTTAAGTTTGGTAATAGATTTAAAGAGTTTCATGTACATTCGGTATAGCAATCTAAATAATTTCCCCTTAAAAGCTTAAACTGGCTTAAATATTCATATCTTGAACAGTTAGAAAGCATAGTATGATGAAACCCATTGAGTTATTTCTTTAACGAAAAGGAAAGGGTTGGGAGTAATTTTAATAAAATAAATATTAAGGTTATTTATTAATATTTTTAAAATTTTTATTTAGGAACATTTTCACATTAACATTTTTTCGGTTTTAGTTTTGCAAAACGAGCTGTACAATACACTCTCACTTTCTGCTGAACTTGCTGGAATACAGAAGTATTTCCTACCACATTGTTTCAAGGGCTTCAACTCCATTCCTGCTACCTAAAAGAAAATATAAATAAAAAATGCAATTATCCCTTTTTTCTAAACTTACCTTCCAAATTAAAAGAGAATCTATGTCCTGATTTGAATTTGGCTTTTCTAGGTATTGCCTTTTAGTTATTATTACATCAGCTGTCCTAATTGATTTTACATTCTCTTATTCTTTCTTGTAAAAATACAAATAATGAAAGTGGTTTTTGATGTAGACTAATGCGTGTTTCGATTACAGGCATTTGTTCTTTATTCTCAGGATCTATTTTCTTCATAATATTAAACATTTCTTATTCTAGAAAAGAAGAAGCCCCGGTAAAATTTTCAGTACTAAGAAAACCTTCTCTTTTAAATCGAGGGTTTCAAACACTTGCTACTCTAGTAACTGATCCTCCTTCATATGAAAATAGCCTTGCTTTAACAGATTCCAAAAGTTTGTTGCATAGTGTCTTCCCTTCCTCAATCTTCAATTCCAGTACTGATGCTGTCAGATAATTGTTAAGTTCAAAAGTTATTGTGATTATTAAAGAAATAGTAACATATTTATTACCTACAAGAATTTCCAACTACTGCTTTTTAAGATAAATCTCTCCAATTTATAAAACCACTTATTCGTAAGATACCACGAGGTGTTATTTGTTTTTATCGTGTTACTGAAATGCCCCCAATGCATGGGTTACGTTCGGTAAGTCATTAGAAGTAATGTGAGGACGTTCTACAATTTCATTAAATGGTAAAATCTATTTGTACGTTTTGGTTATATTTTCTACCTTTTTTGATACACTAATTTTGCTATCTTAGATATATTTGATCCTTAAAGAAATACTATCCATCTTCTTTGAATTTGTAAAAAATATTTAAAATTGTCTTCGCACAAGATATACGTCTGTTGGGATAATTAATTGTTTTAAATAAATTATGAATTTTTCAATAAAATGTATTTAATTTAAGATTTAAGTATGGATGAAAAACAGAAATATTTGACAATTGAAAAAATATCACTGATGCATAACTGGTTGCCTACTATGCCATCATACATTTATCTCTATGTGTAAAGCCAAAATAATAAAAGTCAATGCATTATACCCATCTGTAATGATAAAATAACACCCCGGTATACCAGAAATAAGTAAACCTTCGTCTGAGTAAAATCAAGTTATCCAATCTTTTTTTAAATTATCAAAACGGGAAATATACGAATCAAGCAATAGGAAAAGGCACAATTGGTAGTTGACCGCTAAAAATAGCTACTTATTTGAAGTTAGAAAATCCTTCTGGGTATACAGGTTACTCATTTCGATGAAGTCCGTGTACATTGTTAGCTGATAAAGGTGAAGATATTCATGGATTAAAACGGCACGGAGGATGGAAGCCTTCAAATGCAGCTAAAGGGTACATTGAAGAATCCGTAGGAAATAAGATAAAGTATGCCATGCCAAAAAAATTCTTCAAGGTGACGATAAAGATAACTCTCTAGATATCCAACCTAATGTTAAAATAAGCAGCTATAAAGAAATTTCACCACAGCAGACCGTTATAGATGGTGTAGCTTCTTCATCAAACGTTATTACACAAAACAAGTCTCCTATATTAATTGGTACTTGCAATAATTGTACAGTTAATGTTTTTATTAATAAATAATTTACATACAAATAATGTATATTTTAACACAATTTACTAACCGTTCTAGCACGCTAAAATTACTTACCGTCGAGTATAATCTATAGCAACTGGTAAACAATGTTTACCGTCTTGGAAACCAGCACGGTAACTGATTAAATTCTATCGCACAAAAATAAATTTATACATACGATACACGCATACGTGCAAGTACTGAAATAGTTATTTAAGTAATAAGGGAGGTAAGTAAGATTTACCAGTCGAGGACGAGTTTGCGTCCGAGGGCTTGCCCGAGGACTTGCAATAGAGTTCGAGACTGGTAAATGTTACCTCCCGAATTGCTTATAACATTTTTCCCACTCCCCAGACAATAAAATCCTCAAAAATTAAATGTAATCATGATAAACAGTAACGGTGAACAACCCGGAATTTAATAAATTAGACACATCTGAAACGTTACTAGGCAGTTCCTACATACAATTGATTATAAACACAAATAAAACGAAATTTGACAATTCAATAGTGTCAAATGAAACCACGGAATTAAGTGTTGCTGATAAAGTAGGTGATAATAACATTGAATTATCAAGAAATATAAATAAATATCCCAATTTTATTAATAATGTTACTAATTGTACAAACTGTAATATTACCATAAATATAAATTAATAGAACTCGTGTTTAGATGCACTTTTTTTCCCTAGAGGACGTAGTAAATTACTTACGCCCCGTTGTCATAACAATCACAGTCATTTCAGTAAAACCAACTTACGTCAATAGAAACAATGTATTAATGGTATGATTACTATAAGGGGGTAGGAAAATATTATTATATTGAGTGAATCACAAAAGAATTTTTCAGAGTATGCCGTGGATTAAATCAGTTATGTCTTAGATTGATTAAGTGATTTAACCTACATGTCGTACTAATACAAAGGTATTTTTAATAATATAAAATATTATTAAAAATCTGGTGTGAAGAACACAAATACAGGTTCACTATTAATATTTTTTGTGAACGCGTCCGAACATATCCCTCCCCAGAGACGTAGATACGTATTTCGCCTTTCTACAGGCTCGTCGGTAAGCCCCTGCTGGAGAAAGGATATTCTCAGACACATTCACAAAAAGGAACCACATCACCGAAATTATCCAGACCGGGCGTAGAAGTAAATTCAGAACTGCCTGTTGTCAGACAGCCGAAGTACCTCGCCCCGTCCACATAACCAATGTGAAGTAACAGTTATGAAGTTATGTGGACGGGGCGAGGTACTTCGGCTGTCTGACAACAGGCAGCGCTGAATTTACTTCTACGCCCGGTCTGGATAATTTCGGTGATGTGGTGAAGCGGTTCATTTTTGTGAATGTGTCTGAGAGTATCCTTTCTCCAGCAGGGGCGTACCGACGAGCCTGTAGAAGGGCGAAATACGTATCTACGTCTCTGGGGAGGGATATGTTCGGACACGTTCACAAAAAAAATATTAATAGTGAACCTGTATTTGTGTTCTTCACACCAGATTTTTAATAATATTTTATATTATTAAAAATACCTTTGTATTATACAAAACTGGTGGGGTTTACCTACTCATATATGCTTCAATTATTCTGATACATGTCGTACTAGTAATAGGTTAAATCGTTAAATACGAGTTTCCAAGTGACATTCATTAAGCTAACCTAACATGTAAGTCTAGGGAAAAATAGAATTTCAGAAAAAAGACGGTTATTTGAAAGTTTTGGTTGTTGAAATGTGTAAATTACAATGGTTTATTATAAAAATATACTATTTTGGAGTGCTTTCTATTTTAAAATGAAAAATACCGAAAAATAAAAGTCGAAAACTAACATCAAAAACCAAATTAGATTAAACAATAGGTATGTAAAATCTCATAATAAACAGAATAAAGATGAATTAATAACTAAAGTAAGCACAGCAATTTATAATGCAGTATACAAAACAAGTAAGTATGACATTGAAACAATCAATAATTTTTTTCTTAACACATGTGTTGGTTCTGAAAGGAAACGTTTTTTTATTGAAGAAATTAATGTTGATAGAGATTACAATCCCGAGCATGTTTTTCAATCCCGGGATTACGGGCTTTTTTAAGCGTAATCCCGGAATCCCGGGATTAATGCCGGGATTAGACCATGTGGTTTCTAATTTGGCTCAAATGAAAAAAAAACTTAAGTAATTTCTTAAAAATTATTTATTGATATTGTTGCACAATACAATACATAATATACTAAAATAAGGAACAAAAAAGGCAATACAAAAAACTAACGAGCGTTCAACTAAATTTTACCTCGAAGTTACCCATGGAAATTATACGTATATCTTAGCTTTTTACTTAAGTTCTTAATATGAATTTTGTTGGTTATGAACTATTTTAATGACATGATAAATGTCAAAATAATAAAATTAAAATATTTAACTAAATGAGATACGTTTATTTGCAACAAACAAGTAATATTTTATAAAAATTGTTGAAAGTGGCCACCACCTTGTTCGAGACATTTCTCACTTCTCTTCTTCTGTCATCGATTTCGTTAATTCTTTCAGCAATTCTGATTTGTAGGTCTGCAAGATCAGGCATCTGTACCCGAAATATTGGATTCTTTAAAAAAGGCCACAGAAAAAAAAACACAGAAAAAAGATCTTGGTGGAAATTCATGTTCGGTTGTTTAAACTTATCAACTAATTTTGATAAATTTGCCGTATCATATTAATTGCTTCACCAGCTGTATGCGCTCTGGCTCCGTCTTGTTGAAAGTAACCTTAATTTATTTCTTCTTCATTAAGCTGTTCAATAAATGGCATAATAATTTCTTGTCGATACCTTTCTCCTGTTAAGGTACCGTTAAAGAAAATAGGGTCAATGATTTTCCTTCGACTAGGCGCACACCATACACCAATTTTCTGTGGATGAAGTGAGGTTTCAACATAAAACTCATGTGGTTTCTCAGTATTCCACATCCTTATATTTTGTGAGTTAACATATCCATTCAGATAAAACCATGATTCATCAGAAAAATAAGTTTTATCAAGAAAGTCAATATCTAAATTATTTAAGAACCACTGACAAAATGTTGTTCTTCTAGGATAATCAATTTCCTTTATTTCTTGATAACAGGTCATGCGATATGGAAATAAATGTAAATCTTTTTTCAAAATTATATGACAAGTGCAAATTGATACACCCACTCGTTGAGATAATACTCGTATGGAAGTTCGTGGTGCATTATTCATAATTTGCGTTACATCGTCAACCAGCTCTTCCGTACGTTTTTTCGGCCGGCCACTGCCTTCTTTCCATATAACACTCCCTGTTTCTCTGAAAACCTTAGTGCAACTGTGTACCGAAAACTATCAATATCAAAGGCGAAGTTTGGAAACATTTCTAAATTCGTCTAAGCATTCTTCAATAAAATAGTGCCATTGTCCGTTAATCTTACGTCCGTTTCGAAAATAAGATTCAACCATGAATGATTTGTGTTGAATAGTTTTAAATCAATTTTAAGTTACAAAGCAATTTAAAAAAAGTTCCAATTAAGTATACATCAGAATAGTCTGCCAAATTGACAACTGATGCAAATGTAAATAGTACAAGTTACGACAAACATTTTTATTGTCATGGACTACTAGAGGTAAAATTTATTTGAACGCACATTATTTAGAATTTCGAAAATACAATCGCAGAAATATCAAAGCATCCAATGTTTGACTTCCAAGCCTGCTTCGTAGTTTATTGCCAACATAAGTAGCAGCTGAAAACTCTCGCTCAGGTTCTACACTGGTTGGAGGAATAGACAATGGATATTTACATGCTAATTCTATGTGATATCCACGAACTCCTCCATTTTCGAACAGCCTCATTTCGCGTCTAATACTATTTACCAACCCCGATTGTACTTCAGGATCTGGGATTCCATGCTCTTATTCCAGCTGTAACTTTTCCTTTAGTGTCAGTTGGGGTTGGGAGGTTTGTTGCCTTGGCTCATCATCTGTTTGTGATCCTGACCTTTCTTCCTCTTCCGTTTCGTCTCGACTGTCTTTTAACAATACTCTTTATTTGCGTCCTAACTAAAGCCTGTGTAGGAACTGGAAATAAGTCAAGCCATTCCTAATCCAATAATAACTGATTTTAATCATCTTTTCGTGGATTTTGTAAATAATTCAACACACCAGTTAAATCTTCATTTCGTCGTTGCTTTATACGTTCCACTAAGGATGTTTTCATTTTATTGGCGAGTGCTTAGTTTTTGCTAGACAATTGTTTTATAAGAAATTTGAAAGCGGCATCAGCTGTGCATAAATTAGCATCTCGTCGACAGATTGCTTCTACTGTTAATTTAATTAGGGGTCAGCACATCAACAATTTTATTTACCAAGTCAAAATCAGCATATTCTAAACGGATTGGATGATTGAGATCTATAAGAGCTTTTTGAATGCAGGTTTTTATAAGAGAAAATCGTTCCAGCATGGTTAAAAGACTATTCCACCTGGTTTTACAGTCCAAAAGATGTGACAGCTTTTTTCATGTTCAATCTTCACATATTTTTGAAGTACTGTTTCATTTTTCTATGGTGATCTTTTGAAATACACTACAACTTTGCGCTTTTTCTTTATCAGCTCATTAATGCTTTCATTTTTCGTTAACTCTGGTATGTGTTCTCGCGCAAGTTCATTTTGCGACATTAAAATTAAACCTGATTCTGGACAGTCTAAGTCTTCTAAATTGTCATCATCATCGCTATCGTTCATATAATCAGCAGTCACAGCTGGTTCATTTATAGTATCATCTGAGTCTAAGGTAGGGCTGTCTTGCCTATCTCGAAAATAATTCTTTATGTTATAAAGCACATCACAGACGGCCAAATTGATTCTATGTGCGAGACACAGTTGTTGTTCAGTGCAAACAAGCTGTCCCACCTTTATCATAACGTTCGGTCCATCGGTTACAGTAGCCACGATATCAGTTTCCAGGGAAATATCAAATTTACTTAGACGCTCTTTCAATATACGAAGACAATATTCAGCCGTCATACTTCCATGAGTAGGAACGAGTCCTAAGCTACAATTTTTTTTATATGAATGAACGTTGACAGCAAGTATTGTTTATTGGACGTTGATGTCCACTCGTCGAAATATAGACTGAATCTTTCACCTGCACTTTTCAAATGCTTTCATTCTGCAGCTACTAGCTTTCTGATTTTTTCACTGTAATTCATAACACGCTTTCGAATTGTGACGGCTGATTTTGGTAAATCCGTGTATGTATTTCGCTAAGATCAATTTTCTCAAATCGTCTGAAGTTATGAATACACTGAATGGAAATCCATCTAATGCAATCATTCTTGCCAAAACATCATCTTCTAACTTTCGTTTAGCTGGCGGCGGTGCTCTGTTCAGATCTTCAGAATCTTGACTTGCTAAAGGTGTTAAACGATTAACGTCAGCTAAAATCTTAATGTTATGTTTTGATGACAATTGTGTATGTAATCCCTTAATCAATCCACCCAAAGTCTTGAGAATGGCAGGCCATCGTTTACATTTAGCACTATTTCCGTCTTTCGCAACTAAAAAATAACTCCACGCTGACGACGTATCACTGCTTTTTTATGTTGAACAATGTCTCCCGCCATTTAAAATAACTTTTTCAGATAATTGACTTTTAAACTTAAATGACGTAACCTGCGTAACCTTGTCGCTGGTAGAATAATAAATAAAAAACGTAAATCCTAATAAGCGTATTTATACTTTCGTACAGGGAATCCCCGACGGGGAATCCATCGCAACAATATTATGATATATATATATATATATATTGTAGTGGTACAACCAGCTCAGGTATTCCAGCACCTACAATGGAAAGTACAGGTACACAATCAATATAAACACCTGTATAAACAATAAATTGGTGGACGGAATTTGTGAAACTAACATCGAAATGTAAATAAATTAATACGACGATAACTTTAAAATTCATCATTATCTTATTTTGATTTTAACTAACTTTTTATATTTTAATTTCATTTTTTCTTTATTCAAATTATACGCGCGAAACAACAGGTATTTAATTTATCAACATCAGGTTTATATCGACGCTAGATAACCACGCCCACCAATTCAAAATTATATGAACCCCGCTAAAGCAAACTTTACGGTAGAAAACATTACTAAATTTATATTCAAATCATATTTTAGGTTAATGTAAAATATTAAATTAATTTTCCCTTTATGTTAAAATCAAAACATTGTATAAACTCACATTTTAAATTGATGTAATTAAACTAAAATTACGAGATTATTTCGATATAGAAATAAGGCTTTGGAATAAAAAATAAAACGCGATCGGCGTCATCTGATATAAAACTTTTAACATAAATGGCCGTTTTTGAGTGTACTTCCTTAAAATAAATTTTTAAAACATCTTTAAAGTGAAAATCTCCTACCTAGTGTTGAATCATTCGATAACCAAATTAAAGGCCCACCTTTTGAAGAAAAAATCTCAAGAATACCTCAACGCAAACGTGAGATATCGTCCTAAGCATCATTTGAAGCAGAGAGCAGGGCAAGCCAACGATTTACACCACTCAACTCGACGAACTCCGCCAAAGACGGTGAACGAGGCCGTGCTTCCTGGTCTGCCGCATATCCACATATTGAGAAGTATATCAGATCTAGGAGATCAACATCAGGTTCACCTACAACGTTTATTCCAAATTATTTAATTTTAAAAGTTATAATTGCTCAAATTAATCGCTACAAATTATTATTTCATGTATCAAATTCAATTTTAAAGTAAGCATCAATTTAAAGCGTTGAATTTTACAGATATTTAGCTACAAATAAGCTTATACTCACCAAAATAATATAAGATATAAAAACTATTAAATATTTGTTTATTTTATCTCGTACACATAACCTCATCACCATTTCCCACATGTGCACTTATTAATTTCAATTTTTGTCACATCTTGTATAATTTATACAATATTAAATACAGTTTCCTATTTTTATATCTCAATTTTGTTGTTACAGTTTTCTTATTTTTGTGATATTAAATTTTTATTTATTTATCTAATTCAATCTTTTATTTGTGAAGTGTGATTGTTGTGTTTGAGTGGAGAATACACTGATTGGTTTGTAGCTGCAAATAATACACCTGACCGACCGTGAACCCTGAGATTATTAAAAATTAACTTTTACACTCAAGCTCTACCGCAATTAGCTAGTTATATTAAAAAGGGTCAGATAGCGTTGATTCGACTAAGGATATTTGTATATTGGCGCCCACATTTTAAATTTAAAATCATTAACCTTTCATTCTTTTAGATTTTCTATTTTTATAATTAATTCATATACTATATTCTTAGTTAAATCCTACTCAGCGCATCGATTGGCACTTTACATTTGACGCCCGAACGTGAAGGCCAAGTATTATCCTGCAGTTATAAAAATAGTACTCAACCAACTTTTACACAGACAGATATTTGTTTAAAAAATTTGTGAACTGTATTAGGTATTTATGTGTATTGTGTTGTGTATCTGATTTGTCCATTGTATAGCTAAATCAATATCACATTTTACGAGGGAACCTCAACTTTAACCGGGATATTCAGGAATAAAAGGTTAGTGAAAGGGAAAATCAACTTGTGGGTATTTATTGTTTTCAATTCTTGCCAATTTATATTAATTTTGTGTGGCATATAACTATTCTGATTAATATCTAAATTCATACTTCTTTAATATCAATTATAATAATTCTTATCAATTTTTCAAAAAAAAAAAAAAATAAATTCTTTCTTATACTATAACAAATAAATTAACATTAACATGGACACCAGACATCGATCAAAGGCAACAAAAGATAATGTTGATGAGGACAGGTCCGAGCAAGGAGATATTCCAGTAGCTCAAACATCCGGATCTGAAGTGGTAAGTTCTCCAGAGGATAGCCAGGTAATGAAAATGTTAAACGCTCTAATGTTACAAATGAATCAAATGACTAATAAAATAGACACTACCAATAACAAGCTAGATGCTAATAACCTTGACTTAACTAATAAAATAGAAACCACTAATAATGAATTGAAAAATAATAACATTGACATGAATAACAAACTAGATGCTAATAACCTTGACTTAACTAATAAAATAGAAACCACTAATAATGAATTGAAAAATAATAACATTGACATGAATAACAAACTAGATTTTACAAATAATAAATTGGATATAACGACCAAAAACCTAAAACAAGATAACATTGATTTAAAACAAGAATTAAATAACTTGAGTAGTAATTTAATAACTAAATTAGAAACCAACATGCAACACATTAATGAAAAATTCGAACTTAACAACGCCAATATAGACAACAAATTAAGTGCTTTTAAAATCGATCTGGAGGGAAAAATAGCAGAAATCTCCATCGCACAAAAAGTTATGGAGGAAAATGAGTTAAAATATTTAATTAAACTGGACGAAACAGTCAATCTTCTAAACTCACAGTGGGCAAAACGATTAGGCAAAACCAACAAAATAGAATCCAATAACATTGAAAAACGATTAGACTTAAATAACATAATAGGATCTAGTTACAACAACATAAGCAAGAACTTAGATATCACAAATAACATAATAGAAGCTAAATGCAATAAACAGAATAACAAGATAGATTTCAAAAATGCCGATCAAAAATCAACCAATAATAAAACAATTAATACACATAAAGAGGTACTGGATAAGAATACAATCAATAATATGCACAATATTAATAATAAGGAGACAACTAAGATAATACAAAATCATAATACTAACATACCGCTTAGAAGAAAAACTAAACCCGATTTTCCTAATCAATTTTTAATAAACGACAAAGAATATCAGAACTTTTTAATAAACAATGCAAGGGAGAATAATAACTTTAACATAGGGAAGACGGGGATTAATAACGTTAATATTAACTTATCCCATATTAACATCAAGAATATTAATCATAATTATGCAACCAACAACACACAATCAAAAATCACGTACATACAAAACATAGCTTTAATTTCAACAAACTTAATTATACATGATAATACAAATAAAATATTAAATAAAGAAGGCATGATAAACAACTCTGTAATATATGAATACTTAAATAATAACAATTTCCTTAATAATTTATCCAATATAAAAATCAATACTAATATACACATTCACACAAAAATTATAAATACATACTCACTAATTAACAAAAACCTCCATAAATCTCAAGGTAGAGGCAACATGATATTTCTACACAGGGATAACAACATTGATATCTTTAAAATAGTTCGTCGAAAAATAAATATTTAAAAAATACGATGACAGAATCTCGATGTTCTAATACACACGATGATGAACAAAGCAGAATACGGGGATACGAGTTATAATTACAGATAAATTAAAACAATTACACTTAGATTAAACATAAACAAAGAGATGATAAACACAATTTAATACGAAAGAAAGAACACAATATGATACAATAAATGAACATATAACAAGTCAAATAATAATGTATAAATTAAAGAGAAAACAAACATAACTGGAGCTCAAATATATCTACTAAATATCTATAATTAAGAGTTATATACTCTGAGAAAAAGAAGGTAACATCACATATTCAGATGATGAAAATAAATTACAATAGAACAATTATTTAAAATAATATTGGTATTATCAATAGAGTTTAAAAGGGGAACCAATTCACTTATAAACATGCGAAAGGTAAATAATGAAAGTTTAAACGTATTAGTATTGAAAAAGAGAGAGTATGATTGAATAAATAATAAAGGAGTGTAGATATGACATAAGAGGGACTATATAGATTTTTATTTGTAGAAGGACTTAATATATGATAGGGGTGTATAGAATTATATGAAAATAAATGAATTATTATTATTATGAAAATATTAAAATATAGACAAAAGTGTCTTCTTATAAGGTAGAAAATATATATTACTGAATGGCATTTTACGATAAGAGAAGTGAAGGTGAATGTAACGTCTTGTATGTATAATGAAAGTATTATTTATTATGGAAGCTAAAGCTTAGATCAGTATATCAATTATAATTAAAGATTAAGAATAACCAGTTATAAAAAAAATTATTAAGCATGTACCATCAATGAAAGAAATAAACAAAATACCCTAACAATTATAACACTACAGTCAAATACCTGAATATTTAATGTAATTAGTACATGAAGTATATAACACCAATTTTTAAACACAGAGAAAAGCCCAGTATTACAACTATGTTACAGATCGAACAACAATACATTATAAAGTATAACACTAATAAAGAAAGATTTAACTAACACAAAAATATTACTAATACATATATACAAACTAAATATAAGAAACCTTATTAAAAGATATATAATAATGCTATTAAAATGTATGGAATATGTAACATTTATAAAGATATAATAAAACATAAAAGAAGTTAATAAACAAAACGAATACAGAAAGTATAATGAATATAAAGACAAATATTATAAAAAGAAACGAGATTTTTAAAATAAATAATCATGATTTACAATTAAAAAAAAAAAAAAGTTTGAAGTGAATAATAAATAATTTATATATTAGAAAAGAGAATTACATAATAATTATTATTTTGTTCCAAGTTGAATTTGTTTATTTGTTTTTTTTTAAATATGTTGACACATGATGAGGGAGATAAACAAGTTGATGTACTTAATTCATTTTCCATATCTGGGAAAAGAAATAACTGAAGTTATTTCTTTTCATTCGTTTTTCTTTTGACGGGGATAATGTAGTGGTACAACCAGCTCAGGTATTCCAGCACCTACAATGGAAAGTACAGGTACACAATCAATATAAACACCTGTATAAACAATAAATTGGTGGACGGAATTTGTGAAACTAACATCGAAATGTAAATAAATTAATACGACGATAACTTTAAAATTCATCATTATCTTATTTTGATTTTAACTAACTTTTTATATTTTAATTTCATTTTTTCTTTATTCAAATTATACGCGCGAAACAACAGGTATTTAATTTATCAACATCAGGTTTATATCGACGCTAGATAACCACGCCCACCAATTCAAAATTATATGAACCCCGCTAAAGCAAACTTTACGGTAGAAAACATTACTAAATTTATATTCAAATCATATTTTAGGTTAATGTAAAATATTAAATTAATTTTCCCTTTATGTTAAAATCAAAACATTGTATAAACTCACATTTTAAATTGATGTAATTAAACTAAAATTACGAGATTATTTCGATATAGAAATAAGGCTTTGGAATAAAAAATAAAACGCGATCGGCGTCATCTGATATAAAACTTTTAACATAAATGGCCGTTTTTGAGTGTACTTCCTTAAAATAAATTTTTAAAACATCTTTAAAGTGAAAATCTCCTACCTAGTGTTGAATCATTCGATAACCAAATTAAAGGCCCACCTTTTGAAGAAAAAATCTCAAGAATACCTCAACGCAAACGTGAGATATCGTCCTAAGCATCATTTGAAGCAGAGAGCAGGGCAAGCCAACGATTTACACCACTCAACTCGACGAACTCCGCCAAAGACGGTGAACGAGGCCGTGCTTCCTGGTCTGCCGCATATCCACATATTGAGAAGTATATCAGATCTAGGAGATCAACATCAGGTTCACCTACAACGTTTATTCCAAATTATTTAATTTTAAAAGTTATAATTGCTCAAATTAATCGCTACAAATTATTATTTCATGTATCAAATTCAATTTTAAAGTAAGCATCAATTTAAAGCGTTGAATTTTACAGATATTTAGCTACAAATAAGCTTATACTCACCAAAATAATATAAGATATAAAAACTATTAAATATTTGTTTATTTTATCTCGTACACATAACCTCATCACCATTTCCCACATGTGCACTTATTAATTTCAATTTTTGTCACATCTTGTATAATTTATACAATATTAAATACAGTTTCCTATTTTTATATCTCAATTTTGTTGTTACAGTTTTCTTATTTTTGTGATATTAAATTTTTATTTATTTATCTAATTCAATCTTTTATTTGTGAAGTGTGATTGTTGTGTTTGAGTGGAGAATACACTGATTGGTTTGTAGCTGCAAATAATACACCTGACCGACCGTGAACCCTGAGATTATTAAAAATTAACTTTTACACTCAAGCTCTACCGCAATTAGCTAGTTATATTAAAAAGGGTCAGATAGCGTTGATTCGACTAAGGATATTTGTATATTGGCGCCCACATTTTAAATTTAAAATCATTAACCTTTCATTCTTTTAGATTTTCTATTTTTATAATTAATTCATATACTATATTCTTAGTTAAATCCTACTCAGCGCATCGATTGGCACTTTACAATATATATATATATATATATATATACAATATTAAGATATATATGAGGTGATCGGTTGATTCCCCTGTTGGCCCGTTGGGGAATTACTTTAACAGTATTGTATTGAAGTATGCCGGGCGGGGAAATCCCTTTTAAGTTAAATATTATTGGGGCTGTACCTGTGTAGTTCTTTTATCGTACGGCGTACCTAAGGTTGCGTTTTTGTCTTTATGTAATAAGTGTCCTTAATATAATCTAGGTAAGGTCATTGTCAAGGCGCAGCGGATTACGGAATGCAAACTGGCAATCCCGAGATTAGCCAAGTACAGTCTCGGGATATACGGGATCAAAACCCGGCCAGGATCCCGAGATCCCGGGATTATATTCTCTACCTGTGAAGTCATCCAGTGGAGTTTATCCTGTGGGGTTTTGATGATCCGTTTACCCTATTGTTTAAATCAAAAAATAACAAAACACAATCTATTACATAACAATATTCATTAAATAAGGTGCGTAATATGGCCACTGCCTTCATCTCTATAGCGAAAAGTTCTTCGCTTAATAGAGTTAATAACATTTTCTAGGATCCAAGCTGAATTATTAATTTCTACTATCTTATTAGTGATCCTTTGTTGCAGATGATTAAAATCAAAAGCAAGTGTAACAAAAATTGATTTTTTAAAGTACGGCCATAAAAAGAAATTGCACGGTATTAAATTGCAGAAACTAGGTGGCCAAATTGTGTTTGTATTTAAACTAATAATTCGATCTCCAAAAAATTCTCTCAGAAAAACGTTTTCTTTGGTAGTATATACACGAGCTCCATCTTGTTCGAAGTAGCCTTCCTATAATACATCATCGTGTAACATATTTACAAATGGTATCAAGGTTTCCAGGCTGTAACGCGCAGCGATAAATATTCCATTTTTTGGCTACTGCTTAAAATTTTGTATTTTTAATCGACATACCTTCGAAAATATATGTTCAATAATCCTTCTCTGACAAATAGTCGCCCAAACTCCAATTTTCTGTGGATGCTGTAGTGCTTCCACAAAAAAGTACGGATTATTTGCGCTCCACATCCTCATGTTTTGAGAATTTACATAGCCATAGAGATGAAACCAGGATTCATCAGTAAACATAACATTTTCAATGCCTCCATTATTAACAACAAAATGGTCAATAAATCTTTGACAAAATTCCTGCCGTTTCGGTCTGTCCACAGGAAGTATTTCATGAGTAGCTTACAAACGGTAGGGATGTAAATGTAGATCATGCTTAAGGATACGTCTGCAAGTGCTACAAGAAAGATCTAATTCTTGGTGTAAATGTCGCACAGAAAACTGAGGACTTTTTTCTACCAATTGTCTTACCGTTTTAACATTTTCCTCATTTCTGTTGGCCTACCACAGCCCTTTTTGCGATCCACGTTTACTGTTTCCCTGAATAATTGCACAAAACAGCGAATGCATGTGAAAAATTGATCATATGGGAAAGCAATACTGTCGTGTTAAAAAAAAATGGGCTATGTCTTATTGCGATTTTGGCTTAATTTACATATATTAATTAGTACTTGCTTTAACCTCCTAAATTACTATAGCAATGAACTGTCATTGTATACTTTTAATATTGTTTTTGTCAAAATTATAACGAAGTGTCATTGTATGCTTTGGTACTATTTTTGTCAAAGTTATAATATAATTTTTATAACCTTAATAAGGATTATGCTAAGTTTAATAGACACAGCAAGGATCTGCACAAAAGTAGAGGAAGGCTGATCGAAAAGATGTGTTGCAGAATAATTCGGCATTAGCAAGGCCACCGTGTGTAGAATCTATACGAAATGAAGAGAAGAAGTTTGAGTAAAAAATTGGTTTTGGAGGAACTATCGCAAGAATTTATCATCAACTATGTTACATCGATGCCTAGTGGAATTGACGCTGCTATTAATACAAAAGGTGCAGTTACGAAATATTAATTAAATTTAAATTTTCCTATTGCAATAAATGTTTCAACACATACCGTTTTTTACATTAACTATTAAATTCAAGATTTAAACTAACAGTTGCGTATATTTCAATTTATATTTATAATTAATGCATAACATTAGATGTCAAAATTTGACGATTTTATTGTCAAGTGATAAATAGAATATGATCAACCGAAATGTCAAATCATACATCTTCACTATCCAAATCTGTAAAATTTGATATATTTATAACTAACTTCATAAGTACTAATCACAATAAGTAAAAAAAGTGTCCCGTTTTTATTGAACACAACAATATCTGTAAATTCTTCTAAAAAATCATGATATGCATCCCTAATAGAATAAACCCATTCACCATTAATTTTACTACCCATTTCTAAAATAAATTTCATCCATGTGCTGTTTCTGTTGTCCGTTAAATACAAAAGCCATTATTAAATAGTTAATAAATTGCAAAGATACACTATGACCATAAATATACAATACCGAAATTGTAACTCTGTTCACAGTTGTTATGAAAATGACACTGCTGTCAAACTTATTTTAAATAAACATTAAATCCTGTTATCTGTTAGGGTAGTAAACACTGTCTGTGAATAAGATGCTCACAACCGAAGAAAAAATATATTATATGTGAAGCACATAATCCCTCATACGAGTTTGGCAGAAATAACCAGCATTAAATGGGTTGGATCTCAATTTGAGCAAATGTTTTAAAAGCTTAAACCATCAAACAGCGTTATTTTGTACGTTATTAACAAATTCAAAACTACAGGCAATGTTAATAGTAATATTTAACAGGCAGTTTTAGAAGCGTTGAAACACAACTTCATGAACAGTGACCATATGGTGTGCAGTTTCTGGAAATAGGATAATCGATTCTTATTTCATAACCAATCATGAAGGGAGAACTGCCACCGCCAACAGTGAAACTTTCAGCAGCAAGTTCTGATACCTTTTATAGAGTACCTCAGACGATTCCAAGAAAACTGTTGTTTTAGCAAGACGCTGCGATGAGTCACATCGCTGGTCAATCGTTGAAAATGATTAGGGAGCATTTTGGTGACAAGAGTCATTTCCCGAAAAACAGAATTTAATTATCCTTCACATAGCCCGGACCTTAACTCACCCCGATGCATACGCTTGGGGCATAATGATATCAGTAATTTTTCAAAACGATCCACCCACTACAATTCCAGTATTAATAAGAATGGCAATTATTCGTTTCTTCCGAACTTTTCAACAACCTACATTTAAAAACGTGGTACGAAAACTCCAACACCGCCTTGAGTTGTGCATAACAAAATAGTGGGCATATACAGCATATCATTCGCCATTATAATCAAAAAATTTTTATTCAGTACTATATATTTCTGGTCATAATGTACTTTCTAACTTGTCGATTTGAAATATGATTATTTACAAATGACACTTCGTCAATTCTCTAAGCTCAGACGTGAATTTGTCCATCTCAGACGTTCATGGCCTACCTAGGATACAAATTTTGTGGCTCGCTTGATATTTCTAACTTAGCATGCATTTGAATTGAAATTGGGAAATCATGAAATTTAATTACGACCATTTTTGGGCGATATTCTTCTATAATTCCCAGAGTAATAGAAAACTACTCAATTATATTTGTTAAAGTAATTTTGTTTAATATACCTTGCTTCAGTTTCAATGCAGTAGTTAGCACTATAAATTAATTTATTAAATGAGGTGTTTATAGCAGTTCTTGCTAAACTACTGTTGAGGCTCGTTATTACTGACGTTGACGTTCTGCTGATATCGTATCACTTTACTTTAATAATCAAATGAAATATAAGAGAAACAAGTCACAAGGTGCTAAATCACGTGAATATGAAATTTTACTGATGACGAAACGTCGGCCAGCAGTGTCAAGAACGCGGTTTCATTCCGGAAACCTACAATCGAGATGAAGAATTTTAGTTCCCACGAATGGTTTCGATGAGACCTTGGAGGGCTAAACTCAATATATTTTTTGGTCGGCAACCAACTTTTGGAATTGAATTTTCGAAGACCCAAACCCTCAATCAAAATCTTGTACACTGTAGATTCCTGGATTCCCAATTCATCTTCAATCATTCTTGTGGACGATTTTGCGCTTACTTTGATGAAATAGCGCCTTTTTGGGTGTTGACTTTACTCGGTTCAGTTTTTGAATGATTCTACTTTTCGTCGTCTTCGAATAACTTACGACTACTTTAAAATCGTCACTTGCAAATTTTTGGTACACTCCAAAAAATTATAGCAGTATGTTTTTTGATAAATCGAATGCCAAATTTAACATTGATTCAAATTCTTTGAAACAAATTTTTCCAGTTCCTCAAAACACTGACAGCGCTTCTTGTTACTATAATACGACTTCTAATAGAATAAATATCATGAATAGTTGATATAAATGGAGGTCTTCGCTTTCGACGGGGAAAAAATACATGTCGCACCACTAGTTCCTTTTATTTTCGAAAAGTTCCATTTTTTTTTTTTTGAGAGTGAACGTTTATCTAACGAGCAAACTTTAAAAAGTTAATGTAATGTACAACCTTCAATTAATGTTAGATTAATTATGCTTTTTATAAACAATATTATAGCCTAAGTAATTTTTAATTCTTAAAATACTTTATGTGATATATCTAATTACCTGCAAATTTTCTAATGCATGTATAATCTTTAATAATATCCTTGTATAGAATTTAATCAGACTATTAAGTCGCAAAAATATATTCTCCGGGTGGATTCGAGTCTGCCTACTAAAATCCTCACTAATTATGTATAAACTTAATCTCTTTCAGCATTTCATAATCTTTCGCTAATAATGCTAAGTAGCCCATGGCGGAAGGGAGAGAGAGAGAGAGAGAGAGAAACTCGATAATAATGGAAGGCAGACGATGATGGTGTTATACATTTATCACACGACAATCCGACAATTCGCGAAAACGATTCGAGGGGAATTCCCTGCAATTTCTAAATTAGCAACGCTTTCACATGGTAGGGCGACTGGCACATAGACAGGATGATTAAAGAGAACATTAGTGGGAAGGAAAAGCGCTGGAAGTGCTTGTGGTCAACAAAATATGGTCCTGGGAAATTTAAAGGTCTAATATCAACTGGCAAAGCGTCTATCACCTTTCGATTAACTAAATTTCTAGATATAATTTAAAATTTTAATGTAATATTTTAATTCCACAATCTACAATTGACAAATAATAAATGAATATTCATTATTACACCTAATTACATCCAAACAAGTCATATTTTTATTATACATATTTTCTAATATCGGGTTTAGTAATTAATAATTAATGTCCTTTTTGTGGTCTATAATTAATATAATTGTCATTATTTAGAATTACTTGTGTCTATCATTTTCGTAGCGTTTTAGATCAGAGGTTATAATAACACTGGGCAACAAATTTTAGTTTATTTGTTGTATCTTGTTTGAAAAGTGCATTATTTTTTGTTAATTTTAGGCCGCTGAATATAAAAATGACAATGAAATAAAAAACTTGGTTACAGTTTTCAAGAACAAGTTTTTTAATTTTATTTTTAAGAAAATATTAAAAAATAGATACTTTTACACTTTTAGAGTCACTAAACGTCTTTTTGCTATTCTTTTGTGAATTGTTTCTGGAACATCTCTAACAAGAGTCCAACAGTAGTCGGCAAGCATGGAAGCATTCCAGTTTCCCTGGTGTCTTTTCTCCATTGTTGATATATTCTGATAGAAGCGTTCAAAGTGCTCATCACTTACAGCTCCGCAATTTCCAGGAAAAGAGTCCAGGTGTGAGTGTAGGAAATGGATCTTTACACAGATAAAAATTCTGAGTCAAATCTAAATACTTTTTAACTCTTTTTGGTAGTTCCCTCGCGTCCACTCCGTACAAGTAGTCACCGTCGACGGTGTTAATATTTTAACTCCAACTACTACTATATTAACTACAATTTACTCCTTCAATTGTAGTTAATATACTCCGCAGAAAATTAAATTTTACCCAGATATATGTGAACATTCACTACCACAAGGTGTGAGTTTTATCTTTTTTATTATTTAACTTTCACCCCATGTTTAATAAACCCGTATCATTTCAGTGTATTTATACTACTTCATGAAAGTAGCTATTCACGTCTGTGGGGTAGAGTCACACTTTACCGGTGTACTTTTACTGCTCTATTAGAGTAACTATTCACATTTGTTTGGTAAAATCACACTTTATCGGTGTACTTTTACTACTCTATGAGAGTAACTATTCACATTTGTGAGGTAAAGTCACACTTTATCGGTGTATCCTTACTACTTTATGAGGGTAACTATTCACATTTGTGGGGTAAAGTCACACTTTGTCGGAGTACTTTATGAAAGTAACTTCATATTTGTGGAGTAAAGGTACACATTGTTGATGTATTTTTATTACCCAATGAAAGTAATTATGCACATTAATTGTAGTAGAGGTATGTACACCGTAACCGTGACGTTGCTACAGCAAATGCAAATGTAAATAGTTACTTAAACAAAAAAGTTCATCTGCTTTTCCTTAGAATGTCGAAATATTCAGCAACTAATGAGGACGTGTTTCGTTAAATAACTGATACATTGAATATGTGGAAATAGATGTCCTACGTTAGTTATTACAAAAGAAGACAGTGCCAAAAACACGGTTTCAGTCCGGAATCCCGGAAGCAATCATTATATAAGATATATTTACCAAATTCCTATTTTCTTTCCAATAAGAAAAGTAGAAAGAGGAGTGTCGAAAAAGTGACAAACTGATATGATTATTTAAAATTTGTATAGAAGAACGTAAAGAAACTATTCAGAGATTTGCTTTCACAAGTAATGCTGTATTTACACAAACTTTTTGACATTAAATAGCCATACGACATGATATAATTATATAGGTGTCCTTGAAATAAAGATATGATAAACATATGATAAATAGAAAAATATAATTATATAGAATATAAATCCAAAATATTGTAACCCAATTACGACGCGAACGCCTGAAAATTGTATTACGCGACGCCTATGAATTCAAAATGTTCAGAATGTATATAAATAGTAAACACCTCACACACACATAAGATATAGCTTATGTTTGCATACGTAACAGCTGGATGAGATGGAAAATAACAAATCTATTATTTTTATTATTGTCGGTTAATTTTAAGATATCGTCTCTGACACTTTTTATAATCGCACAGTGGCGAGAAAAAAATGACACAGATATTTAAGAAATTTTTCTGAGAAGGAATTTTGAGAAAATATTTCGAATTTATATTGCATATAATTATAGTCCAAGAGCTCGCGACGCAAACCATTACCATAAAAATTGGTGGCTTGGCCTGTCGGGCCGCAATTAGCTAGAAGTTAAACAAATCCAATTGTTTATAAGCCCAATGTTTTAGATTCCTTTACTTATGAACTATCAGGTTTCCAAGATAATTATGTTGTAGCTAGTGCTTCTCGCTACAACTCCGTCGAGGTCTGTCACCTTTCGCGCGGTTGGATACCCTCGTCAGACCCGAGATGGGGGCATTTTTGAAAATAAACCAATACTTATATCAAATACAGTACATATTAAGTACCGAATTAAAGCTTATGACGTCCGCTAGCCAAATGCCCGATCTGTCAGCATTAAAATAGTCGGAAGCACTAGACAGAACGAAGTTTAGTCTGATGAAATAATAAAAAGGTGAAAAAAGGTTATTAACAAAATATGTAATAAATAAATATGAACAATTCCGCATTTCTACGGCTGTAAATAGCTTTTTATTCGGTTTTAGAGGAAACAATCACAAATATGTAGATGCAGAAGTAGATTAATTGACAAAGGTCAAAATTTCTCTGAATCGGAACTATCTATATCCACATCACTAACTTCAGTTTTGTCGACTTCTGACGTCACAATTAAAACATCTTCAACTGAAAGTGGAGTGGGATCGCCATCAAACCAGTTCAGCTCAAATCTACTATTTACCAAAATCCATTCATGTTCTTCCGCATTCAACACACAACATTTCTCAAATGTAGCATTTTGTCATAACGCACGGTCCAGCATGGTGCAATTAAACTGGAGTCAAAACATCGGACTTTTTTAAAAAATTTCTCGTCATTTCCTTTTGCTGGAATACATTGATTGGAAAATCGCGAATCTCGCTGAATTGACATCTCTAGAGTTTCCTACCGCATACATTTTCTTCGTAAATTATTGCAATACTGTCATTTTCATTTCGTCTGAAATATCAGATGAATTGGTTAATGATGCAAACACAATCTGCATCTTAATGCTTTTTTCAGGTAACTTAAACAAACTGACTTTCTATTTCCTGTAAAAAGCCTCTGTGTAGTTGCAACCTGTGTATGCGTGAAACCCTGGCCGATCTTTACATAAGTTTGATTGATTGTTTTTTCGATAATTCAGAATAATTCACGTATTTTCTTTTTCGCAGCGACAAGAAGCCAGACTTCACGATCGAGAAGCTTGTGAATATTTCCCAATAAAATAATCAGACGACTATACAATTAATATACATTTCTTTTCGGATTTCGATATGTGATACACGATCCACGTATCCGCCTCTTTATGAAGAACACAAGCTCTAGAATTCCGCGATATATGTCTTATTTAGAACTTCCGATAACAAACGACGTAATAACTGATTTCTTCGAAAAGCAAGAATTTGTGAACATTTTTTGAACGATTCATCGGCGAATGGTTTAACATCATAGCTTTTTTCGCACACGAAACGCGCCTTGACATCAGCTGCAACTCATGATCTAAAGTCACTAGATGTATATAAAGTACCGCAATATACTAATAATATTATTTATTAGGCTAAATTTCGTTTTGTCAAGTACCTCCGGCTATTTTCATTCTGACAGACCGGGTCATTTGTGTAGCGGACATCATAAGCTCTAATTGGATACCTAATAAAGACTGTTTTTGATATAAGTAAAGGTTTATTATTAAAAACACCACCGCTACCGGTCTAACGAGGGTACCCGGCCACGAGATTGGTGACAGACCTCAACGGAGTTGTAGGAGAAGCGCCAGCTACAACGTAACCTGCTAGTTCGTAAGTAAAGGAATATAAAATATTAGGGTTATAAACTATTTGATTTGTTTAGCTACCAGCTAAATGCGGCCCAACAGACCAAGGTTTCGTATCGTTTCGTATAAGGTCACTACAAAGACTTATTTGCGTATATATTTCATACTGCTTTTTGATGATATTATATATTATTACATCTTTCTATTTTTCATACGTTGTCTTTTTATTTCAAGGACATCTTGTATAATTGTAACATACTACGATTGTAACTAGTTCAGATGAAAATAATAGTAGCAATCTAATTTTAAATATACTTTAATTACATAACAAAATAGTTTGAAACAAACTTGAATACATTCACAAAAACAACAACTTCGCTATCTCACAAGAATTATAGACAGAGCGTAGAAGAAAATTCAGCGCTGCCTACAGAAGTGGCGGTTGGTACTAAAGCGCACAAGGGCACGTGCTCACCCAACCACCAAGATAAACAAAGAAAGAAATTCGCATGTAATTCAGTGCATTATTTTACTTTATTATTTTTACGTATTTTTATAACTATGGTATCAAAGCTTCCTTCCGCACCACAGACACTATGCCAACGCTCAAAACTATGTTCTCAGGCACGATTTCAGATGTACCTATTCCGAGTAAGAATCGGTCGGCTCCGCTTATCTTCGCCATATGCGCTTATGTCGTCGGTTTGGGACACAAAATAGCTTGATTTCAGTTAACGTCTTGCATACATTGTGACTATATTGTTTTCGACGCGTACCGCATGTGTATGATTTTATGACGTTTATTATTAAGGGTGACTGTGTGCAAAATCTTTTGAAAACTCCGCTATCATTTCAGGAAAGACTTTTAATTAGGAAGAAAGGGAGGCCTATACCTTATCTTCAAATACACGACACTTCCACAAGTAAACTTCGAACTTACAATAGAGCACTCTATAAAAATATATATGAAAAATATGAGTGGATTTGCGGATTTTCACTAACAAATAAACTATTTTGCTTTACTTGCGTAATTTCTAAGAAAGAGGTTAGTGCGTGGAATAAACAAGGGTCGAATGATTGTAAAGTATTTCCGGTCCACATATCTGAATAGTTATTTCAATAATCTTAGGTTTATAACGGCTATAAAGGAAGTATTAATTAAAATATAGTGTATTCAAAATGTGTTATATTTGAATATATATGTTATAATAAATGTGTGTATATATATATATATATATATATATATATATATATATATACAGGGCAATCCAAATTAAGTGTTCACCATTGGTAACTTTGTTATTATTAAAGATACAAGATTGTTTAAACTAGCAAACTAGTAGTACTTTTAACGCTCTTTAAGACGGAAGAATTAAAAAAGAAAAAGAGCAGCGCCTTTTCGAGTTTTCCTGAAAAATATGTTTTTTTCAAATGGAAACCCCTGTATATTATATCATTTTCTGTTAGAAATTCAATTTTTAAACAAAAAATCTTATAAGAAATTTTTTACTGGGATTAAAAATACTTGAGTTATAGTGAATAAACAAAAACAGCTAAGTCAAGTGCATTTCTATGTTTCTATGATAACGGCGTTAATTCTTTCTAGTAAACGTCAAATATTAGTACAGTTTTATTAGTCTTTCACTCATAAATTTCATTTTGCTAGTTATTAATTTGACAAAAAAATGATTTTTACCCATGCAGAAAAGTGTGATATGTTAGAATCTTATTTAGTGTGCAGAAAATCCTCTAGGAGGGCAAAAGAACACTACGCTGAATTATATCCACTCCGAACACAACCAAATTAGCAATTTCTTCTGAGACTGTACCGAAAATTTAGAGGCAATGAGAGTGTTTTTGCCAAAACAAGAACAAGAAGGACTTTTATAATAAGCGATGCCACGGAAATTCCAGTTCTTGCATATTTTGAGGCCAACCGTGAGAATTCCATACTAGATATTATCAAGGAATCTGATTTGAGTCATGGTACTGTGCATAGGATTCTGAAGAAACACAAATTCATTCCTTATAAGTACAAACCAGTTCAAGTTTTCTTGCCAGGGGATCCAGAGAGAAGAGTGTTTTTTTGCCACTGGTATCTTAACTTTTGTCGCCAAAATGTAAACAACTTTCATTATATTTTATGGACCGATGAATCAAATTTCTCAAATTCTGGAATGTACAATACAAAAAATCATCATTACTGGTCAAAGGAAAATCTTCTTTTAGTACATCCAAGACGCCCGCAAGTCCGTTACAGTTTTAATGTTTGGTGCGGTTTAATTGGTTCAAGGATTGTTGGTCCTTTCTTTTATGAGGGCAGTCTAACTGGTGAAAGGTACATAGAATTTTTGACTGAAATTTTGAATAATTTCTTAGACGATATTGATCTCATAAGTAGACAGAATCTGCATTTTCAGCAGGATGGCGCACCTGCGCACAACTACAGAGGTACTCATCAAATTTTAAATACTATTTTTAACAATTCATGGATAGGAACAAATGGTCCTATTCAGTGGCCTCCCCGATCGCCAGATTTAACACCGCTTGATTTTTTTATGGGGTTATTTAAAGATAGAGATTTATAAGCAAAGGTACGAAAACGTAAACGCCCTAAAAATTGCAGTTAGTGAAAAGATAAACCAAATAGATGGTAGGACCATACTAAAAGCAGTTCGACAAGTTCAGAAACGTGTTCAAAAATGTATTGAACAACAAGGTGGTATTTTTGAACATCTTCTATGAAAAAATCAGTGATTTTTATTTTCTTTTAATGATATGTTTATGTATAAAATAAAGTTTATAAAAATTATTTAGCTGTTTTTGTTTATACATTATAACTCAAGTGTTTTTAATCCCAGTAAAAAAGTTCTTATAAGATTTTTTGTTTAAAAATTGAATTTCTAACAGAAAATGATATAATATACTGGGGTTTCCATTTGAAAAAAACATATTTTTCGGGAAAACTCGAAAACGCGCTGCTCATTTGTTTTTTTGATTCTTCCATCTTAAAGAGCGTTAAAAGTACTACTAGTTTGCTAATTTAAACAATCTTGTATCTTTAATAATAACAAAGTTACCAATGGTGAACACTTAATTTGGATTGCCCTGTATATATATATATATATATATATATATAAGTGTTTAGATAATTTCCTAGCCGTTTATTAAATATAACAATTGATAAATTATTGGAGATTTTCGGCTTTTATATGAAATACTTACAAATATCAAATTAGTATGTATGTAATTGCAAAGTAAGTGGGGATGTAAACATTGCTGTCTATAAATTACAAAGCAAATCATACGAAATTTTTAATTGAAAAATATTGTCTATGTTGGGACTTGAACCCAAGTCTACAGTTTGCCGGACTGTCGCTTTTACCACTTAAGCCACAATAGCTTGAACCAAGGTCTGTTGTGGCTTAAGTGGTAAAAAAATTTGCTTTGTAATTTTTAGACAGCAATGTTTAAATCCCCACTTACTCTGCAATTACATACATTCTAATTTGATATTTGTAAATATTTCATATAAAAGCCGAAAAACTCCAATAATTTATCAATTGTTTTTTATATATATATATATATATATATATATATAATTTAAACGAAATTATCTACCGTAATATATTGAATAAATTAAAAGCGGGCAAGCGGTCTGTCAATTAAAAAACTCATTTATTAAGTATCCCTATATTCCGCAACAAAGAAGCAACAAAGTTGTTGCGAAATATAGGGATACTTAATAAATGAGTTTTTTAATTGACAGACCGCTTGCTCGCTTTTAATTTATTTTATTCTATATATATATATATATATATATATATATATATATATATATTTATAGTAGATTTAATCAGTCGGCGATTTTAGGTCTGGTTTTACTGAAGATTGTTTTAAATATATTCATTTCTGAGTAAAACCAGACCTTAAATCACCGACTGATTAAATCTAACATAACATACAAAGGTCACGAAATAATTATCTTTATATATATACATATATATATACAAATTTCGTATGATTTGCTTTGTAATTTGTAGACTGCAATGTTTACATCCCCACTTACTCTGCAATTACATACTAATTTGATATTTGTAAATATTTCATGTAAAAGCTGAAAAACTCCAATAATTTATCAATTGATATATATATATATATTATATATATATATATATATATATATATATATATATATATATATAGTAGATTCAATTAGCTCGCGATTTAAGGTCTGGTTTTACTTAAAAATGTATATAACGAGCCATCGAAAAAATGCATAATTGGAATAGACTGTGAAATTGGGTTGGTACTTTAACAACTTCCACATAATGACATTTATTATTTGACATTGAAACTATAAGTTTGTGTCAAAAACTCTTATTAAGAAAATTGTTTGTGTTATGTAAATGGACAACATTTTCAACAACTTCTGTAACTATATGTAAATTTTGATTATGATTTCGATATTAAATAAATTATTTGTTTTCTTTTTGTTGTAGTATCATTTCAATGCCATAACCTTTTTTTACAATGAAACCAAATGAAACTATCAAGCATCAAGTAATGTGTCATTATGTGGAAGTGGTTAAAGTATCAACCCAATTTCACAGTCTATTCCAATTATGAATTTTTTCGATGGCTCGTTATTTAAAACAATCTTACATGTTTCGACATATGATGCCATTTCAAAGAATAGAATTATCTTTATATATATATATATATATATATATATATATATATATATATATATATATATATATATATATATATGTATATATAAATAATTGTTATGATTTAAGTTTTGTTTTAAAATCTCAGTATTGTCTTCGTTTTGTTTGTTATATGTTATTAATTTATTCTCTAATAAATTGTTGTTTTCTATTATAGTTTTATTTAAATATTCTTGTAATTCTATACTAGCGTTATTTATTTCTATATCTGTGGTGTTATAAATTTCGTGTGTTGTAGAATCTAATTCTTTAGCTCATTGTAGATTTTGGAAGTTAACGGTTTCGTCTAATTTTATTAAATATTTAAGTTCATGTCTTCCATAACTTTTTGGGCTTTGGATAGCTCCATGATTTTAATTTTTAAGCCTTCCTTGAAAGCTCCTAACTTATTATCCATATTTAGTGTATTAAGTTCAAATTTTTCATTCATATTCTGTGTGTTAACTTCTAATTTAGCAGTTAAGTCGTTATTCATGTTGGTTATGTCTAGTTTCATATTAGTTAGATCTTGTTTTAAATTTGTATTTAAATTTTGTATATCTGTTTCTAATTTGTTGTTCATATCTGTTAAGTCTTGTTTTAAATTTACTGTGTTCGTATCTAATTTGTTGTTCGTTTTTTTTTGTTAATTCTTCTTGGTTTTTCATTTGGACCATTATTGCATTTAGCATCTCCATTAACTTACTGTTATCCGGTGTATTCACCTCTTGTGATCCAGAATGTAAAATGGTAAAAACATCTATGAAAATAATAATAATATTGTGAGGTCATACATAATTATTATTTTTATAGTAAATTTACAAATCACTTTTTTCTTTTCGTTGTACCACTGGCCGATGTAATTTCTGTTTAAATGATTTGAGACTTGTTTGAAGTATATTGTTAAACGTCAACGAACATATCGTATAGCAAAAATAATTCAAGCGTTACCATGGTGTTTCATTCACAACTCTGTCTTCTGTTTAATCCTTGTACTTCTTTTGAAGTTCTTCAGCTTTTGCAATAATAATAATAACAAAAATATTTTTAATAATATATCTAAAAATATGATTCAAAATCGGAGAACACAATACAACTTCATATTTGTGTGAAAGTATGTTTCCAGATATGCATGCGCGTGTTTTATCTTGCTATACAATCATCAGAACTCACAAGAAATAACACCCTTACTACATTATAAAAGTCATCAAGAAGTTGTAGAAGAACATTCAGCGTCGCTCACTGACTAATGCCAGCGTCACGACCGCCAAAACAACCATCGCTGTCTTTATGACAAGTGCAAGTCTTGGTAAAGAATTTCATCGTCAGTCACTGCTGTAACTGACAGAAACTGTATTAAAGTCCTCTATTATACATCGGACCCAATAGCGTATATCGTTTAGTGAGCCATGATTTCTAAGTGACATCAAAAAGCATTTCCTAACTTTATTAATATGAATTTCTTAAATGACAGTTACATCTAAATGACAGACGGATTTAGAAAATGGCAAGGTTAAACTGGGTTAAGTGTGTTACGTGTTTTATTTGCTATTTTATATTAAAGTTGAAAAAATAGCTTCTTTTCAGAACTAAATTACTTCTGCGTGTTCGAGTTCTTAACTGCAGCGATGTCTTTTACTGACGAGCACAATTTTTTTATGGTTGAGTCTTATTTTCGAAACGATCGTAAGGTTGATGGGATTTGGTCTTACTCCATGAAAGAATGTTTAGTAGAATTTCGAACTGAATTTCCAGAAATTGCTGTAGAATATGATCAGTTCCGAAAAACTTTATATCTTTGTATAAATTTATTTCACGAGACAGGCAGTATTGGTGCAAAAGAGGGCAGTTGACGATCTAGAAAACGGACAGAGGAAGCAGTTGACAACATAAAACAAATAGTTCATTATGAACTAAAGACCTCAATTCGTTCTTTAGCACGATAAAGTCAACTTTCAGTTGTAACTTGTTATACTGTTGTGAAAAAGGATCTGCATCTGCTCATATACAATAATGTCAGTTCAAAAACTTCTGCCAATTAACCCACCGTAAACATTTCGTTATCGTGAATGGTTTGTCAATACTCTGGATATCGATGAGGTTTTATTAAGGACGTTTTTCTCAGATGAGACATGTTTCTGGTTATGTAAACTCTCAGAACATGCGGATATGGTCTGCAAAAAATCCTCATTAATTTATCAAGTCTCCATTACATTCTAAAAAAATTGGAGTGTGTTCAACTCTATCTTCTTCCACATTATCCCTGATAACTTTAGAGCGTTGTCTTGTGTCCATTATAATATTAAGTTAATGATGTTTAGTATATATATATACATATATATATATATATATTTTTGTATTCTCTTGAAAAAGGCGTATACAGCCGAAACATGTAGAGTTTTTTAAATACATATATTTTGAAGTAATATACAGACCTTTAATCGCCTACTGATTAGGTTTACCATATCATACCAAGGTCACGAAGTTATTATATATATATATATATATATATATATATATATATATATATATTGCTATATAAGGTAATATTAAGAAAAAGTATTTGTAATTGTAGTAATATATTAGTGTTAGTTTTTCTTTTTGAATTCACTTAATAGACACACGTAAGTAAAAATAAATAGTACAGGTAAATTTTGAAAGTATAAAGAACCAATTTTCCTTACAACACTCCTGTCCCTTGTGATTTCCTCAGCAACAAATATCCCCTTGCAAACCTCAATACTTACTTTCTTCGGAGAATGACAAGATAGAGTTACAAAGTTCCCTACAATAAATACTATGAGTTTTATACATATACAATTTAAGTTATCAATATATCGATTTCTTCCACGTGCGGGTGCCAATTGTTGCATAGCCTTTACTTAGGTGTGCAAATTGTAACAATAAATTATAGAATATTTATAATATAAGTGTGATCTAACAGCTAATTGTAAGCAGTATCCACAATTAATAATAGATGTCGTTTTTTTGAGCATGAATTGGATACAGAATCTTCCAATATCTTGTCTCAGGATTGTCGTAGATAAAAAAAACCCTTTAAAGCTATTTAAAATACCATTAACAATATAACTAGATTAGATTTCGCTACGTATGAATAAATAAAAACACCACTTTAATAATTCACGTATAAAATATTTATTCGAATCAAGAACACTATACAAGAATGATGTGAAACTCGGCTCAGCGGTGAAATCGTATATTATGATGTGATATTTATGATGGTAATTGTGGTTATGTTAAACCAGTTGAAAATACAAAAGCAATTATTATTATATAAAATAAGCAATATTAATAGGTAAGTACTATACGTGTACTTAACTAACAAAGATTCTTTAGTTTGAGGTATCTAAATGATTTATGTTTACTAAGTTAAATCAAGATGATATTGTTTTGTAAATTTTTAAATTAATAATATAAAAAGAATTTAATTTACTTTGAAATGTATTAAAAGACCTGTGTTTCGTAGGATGGGCAGCAAACTGGAAAATGGACTTCTACGACTAAATCTTGGTGTGCAGCCAGGTATGATAAAGGATATTGGGATGGGTCAGGTGAATTTTCTTTATATCGGATCCGTGTGTCCAACTAATGTCGATATAAAATTCAAATATAAATAAATTAAATATTTTTTTAAATTTTGCGTAATTGAATTAAATGACCAAGATGAAAGCTTAAAAATATTAAAAGTAAATTTTGAAATAAATATAATTATGTCTATAATATTAGCAGTTGTCGGGATATAAATTTATTAACACTTCGACATTAATTTTCACAAGGTATGTCCACATACCGCAGCAATCCAATATGTTATTTTCTTATACTAATTTCTACCTAGTCAGTCTTACGTCACTGGAATATCCATGCAGCTCGTATCATAACAATATATTTATATATATATATATATCTATATATATATATATATATATATATATATATGTATATATATATATATATATGCAGTGTGATCATAAAGTTTGGAACCAAGCTTATAACCGCATTATTTTACATTTTTAGGAAAAACGCTCGGACAGGTAAATTTTCTTTTTTAAAACGCCATCTTTTCACATACAATTTTTTTCTATGACGTCATTGGTTTTCGAGTGATGACGTTATCAACACTTTCTTTAAATGGCACCATATTATTTTTTTCTCGTTTTTGGTATATCTTTATATCCACCAAATAGTGATATAAAACAATTGGTATGTTGCATCACAATTTTTTTGAAAAAATTATATAAATTTAGAAAAAAATACGAAAATTTTATTTTTGTACAAAATTAAAGTTAAATTAAAAAAATATATCTGAACTTAAATTTATTGTAACAGTTAACGTAAATTTTCAAAATGGACCCCACCAACTAACTGACACTGTCCCAGCCGAGTGTAAACACTTCGTATACTCGCCCCAATTATGTCTGGGGATATATGTGTAAGTTCTACGCGAATTCGTTCTTTTAAATCTTCTAAATTGTTCGGTTTGTTAAAATACACTTTCGATTTCAAATAACCCCACAAAAAAAAAGTCGGCGCCTCTCCGTCCAATCCATTTATTGGGAAATATTTCGTCAAGACAGTGGCGAACCTCTACACCATAATGGGGAGGCGCCCCATCTTGTTGAAACCAAATATTTGGATGGGGTACATCACCATCCGCGTGATTTGGGAAAATAACAGCGATTTTGGTCACAACGTAAAATTACGTCTTCACAGAACTGCAGTCGACGATCTTCGTCATCCTCATGTAATTCCTGTTCAAGTTGAACTTTGTAAGGACGATAGTGTTCTTTTTTAAATAAGTTGACGACAAATGAGTGAGCCACCTGATTGGCTAACGCAAGTTGTCTGGTGGAAACATGATGCCTTTCTTCTGCTTCTAGAAGCACATTTAATTTCACATCTTCTCCTACTTGAGGTCTACCTTGCCGTGGTCGATCTTTTACGGATCCAGTTTCGGTAAACTTTCCAACTAGTTTTGTCACCGTAGACCTGGTAATTGGAGGTCTATCAGGGTGTTCATGGTTAAACAATTGGCATGCTTCTGCATGCGTCCTTTGTCTGTCCCCATACCCAACCATAATTAAAATTTCGATTCTTTCTCGCTCAGATAAATGTGCCATTTTTTATATTAGCGAAAATGAACAATTTTTACGCAATATCTCAAAAATTTAACGTCAAAAATAGAAGTAAATAATTCAACAATGTTGTCGCCATAGAAACAATTTCAAACTAAAATTTTTGTACATAAATTGTATAAAAAGAAGCAAGAATGTCATAAAGAAATATCTTGCAAAAAAGTGCGTGTTTTTGTTTTTGTAAATTTTTTGCATAGTAACATGAGTACATGTGCTTTTGACGATCCGGTTTGTTCAAGAAGAATATTTAAGTCCTCACACAAGACAGAAGTGTGAAAAAAACTTACTTACATATTTCAGTAAATTTTGTAAGCTTAATTAGTTTTTGAAATCTTCAATTTTTGGGTGATAATTTTAATTAAGAAATGGTCTGTCACATCATGTCAATTTTTTAAATAAATTAAACTTCTTTGGCCCTTTTTTGTGAAACTATTTAATGTTAAATAAGATTTTTTAATAAGTAATTGGCCGATTGGGAAGACGAATTTCTTTTGACCTGGAGCGAATAACGCAGATTACTATTGATCGCAAAGCATTTACACTCGGCTGGGACAGTGTCAGTTGATTGGTGGGGTCCATTTTGAAAATTTACGTTAACTGTTACAATAAATTTAAGTTCAGATGTATTTTTTTAATTTAATTTGAATTTTGTACAAAAATAAAATTTTCGTATTTTTTTCTAAATTTATATCATTTTTTCAAAAAAATTGTGATGCAACATACCAATTGTTTTATATCACTATTTGGTGGATATAAAGATCTACCAAAAACGAGAAAAAAACAATATGGTTGCATTTAAAGAAAGTGTTGATAACGTCATCACTCGAAAAGCAATGACGTCATAGAAAAAAATTGTATGTCAGAAGATGGCGTTTTAAAAAAGAAAATTTACCTGTCCGAGCGTTTTTCCTAAAAATGTAATAATGCGGTTATAAGCTTGGTTCCAAACTTTATGACCACACTGTATATATAGATAATTATTTCGTGAGCTTTGTATGTTATGGTAAATTCAATTTGTTGGCGATTTAAGGTCTGGTTTTACTTTAAATATATTTAAAACAACCCTACATGTTTCGGCAAATGATGCCTTTATCAAGGAATATAAAATATAAATGACAGTATATTAATGTCATACATTTGAGTTACTATTGATAAAATTATTCAAAGATACATTCCAATTGAATAATAATAAATCATGCCTTAGTATTCTAAAATAGATAGACAACAAAAACAGGGAAATGCAAGACATGAGTTATTATTATGTATGCGCCCGTGGAGCGTCTTAAGATATAAAGCTGTCAGCATTCGCCTTAAACGAGAAGGAAAACCACGAAAACCTACTCGGACAACCAGACAGGAATTAAAAAACGGAACTGTCAGCATGATAAGCAAATGTATTTATATTTAAATGTATATGATATTTAGATAACTTAAGATATATAATTATGTATATAACAGCAACATATATTATGATGGTAAATATTTTAGAATACTAAGGCATGATTTATTATTATTCAATTGGAATGTATCTTTGAATAATTTTATCCATAGCAACTCAAATGTATGACATTAATATACTGTCATTTATATTTTATATTCCTTGATAAAGGCCATTTCTAAAAAGGTTCTTTTTTAAGGTTATTTTCAACGTCTAAGATCTTAACGTCAACAAAATTGAAAGTATGGTACGATCAAGTGACGTTAAGATCTTAGACGTTGAAAATAACCTTAAAAATGGAACCTTTTTAGAAATGGTCCACATTAACAGAGAAACAAATAACATAAATTATAGATCTGATAATAATGGTCTTAGTATAATTTATTTTAATATACTGGGTTTGACTGTTAGTCGACCATCTTAAATCGTTTTGTTATTTGGTCCATATTTTGTTAAATTTATATTGATTTATATTTTTTATTTTTCATGTTTTAACGTTTACATATACATGTTTTTTAAAAGTTCTTAAGGCTTGTTTCTATAGTTACTGTATTTTTTAAATCTAATCATTTTTATTTTATGTACGTCAATTTTATTATTTTTCAACTCTACATTTTGTAAGTATTTTTACTACTGTTTTATACTCTTATTTATTTGTTGTTATTTTTCTCATTAATCTTGTAGTTTCCCCAGAAGAAGCAACAAATTCTGTTGCGAAATATAGGGTTATTTAATAAAGGAGTTTTTCAATTGACAGACCGCTTACCCGAATTTAAATTAATTTTTTATATTATATCACGGTCGATAATTTCGTTTCAATTATATATATATATATATATATATATATATATATTGCGACGCGAAAACATACATATAACGACATGTAAGCGGATGCAAACCTGTTGCAAAATAAAGCTATTATTGTTACTATTAAGAATTGTTTTATCCCATTATCCATTTTTCCTATTAAAAACTTTAAATCATCGTTGTGACAGATACATCTAATAAGAAGCCGCCAGTGAGGGCATTGTCCGCAAAATTTCATTAAACCAGAGGCTAACAGAAGAAAAAGTCAGGAAATAGGGTTAGGCAAGTTATTAAAACATCAGAAACGAAAAATAACTCCGCGAAAACTCAATTGTTTGTAGTACGATTATTCGTTCACTCGAGAAGTTGACTGAATTAAAACTTTTCCTGGCATCGAAGTTCCATCTGCATAATTCCTATGGACGAGCCGTGTCGCGAAAACAAAATACCTACGTGATTTTTATTTCTCGGTTTACATTTTTCCCTGTTTGTTTTTTGCATTTACTTGCAAATTTTTCCGATATCTACACGGTTCTATGAAGTTACGTCTAACAAAATTAAAAAATTCTTTGTCGCCAAGAAATATACTTTGCAGTTAAGATGGTACTTTGTCAATTTGTTTTCGAAGATTATGATTTTCAAATTTTAGTTAATAAGATTTTGATTTCAAGAGTGTGCAGAGAATCTTGTATAACACATACAGATATTATCAAAAGTAAGGACTGATATTCAGATTTCGCAATAAAATACAAAAATAAAAACCAATATCATTTGACCTTATTGCTTTTTAAAATTTTCCCCTTCACAAGCCTAATTTCCAGGGTATTTTTCCAATTCAAAATATTGTACACTCAAAATTTCATTTTTAAACACTTGAACTGCATCTTCTCGTGTTGAAAATCGTTAACTACGAAGTGATTTTTGAGTAAATAGTGGACACTTTCAGCAATTTCTATGACATCTTTATTAATTTTTTCCATGTTTTAGTAACATAGTCTTTCTGTCTACTGTTACTTGGAATTATTAAAATACAAATTTCACAAAAACCATGATAGTAATCGAGTTTTACAAACAGTACCTTTTGTGTAGTAAATGAGTTACACAATCTAAATTTTATATTTAAACCCCTCTCCTCCCATTGACGTCGAAATTTGAAATGCACAATTTAAAGAAAAAACAAGTTCTACGCCTATTGAATGATATTACTCAGATCTTTTACACACACACACACACACACACACATATATATATATATATATATATATATATATATATATATATAAATTTAATATTTTCGTGACCTTGGTATGATAAGGTAAACTTAATAAGTCGGCGGTTAAAGGTCTGGTTCATTACTTCATAGTATATATATTTAAAACAACCCTACATGTTTCGCCAATGATGCCTTTGTCAAGGGAATAAAATATATATATATATATATTTCTTATTCCCTTGAAGAATTTTCATTATATTTCGATTTCATATCTTCCATAGGTTCAATATCTTCATCTAATCTATCGGAAATAATTTCCGAAATTTGCATTGGAATTTCTAGGTTTGCTTAATTTTCAATTCCATATATTGTTTTATCTTCTAGAAAAATTATATTTCGTGATTTTACCATTGTTCCTTCATCCTTTAAATTTTTCACAGTATTTAACCATAATGCAAATTTTTTGCATCCAAATACCTTGAGATTGCTCAAATCAACTTTTCCCATCCAAATTTCCTCAGGAATTACTCTAGGGATTACGGGAGTCTAGCTCTATTTTTCAAATAAATTGCAGTCATCACTGTTTCGCCACAATAACATTTTTCAAGTCCAGAGTCTTGCAACAATTGCTCTTGTTTTCTCTGTAATTGTCCTGTTTAAACGTTCTGTAACACCATTTTGTTATGGCGAATATGGAATGGTTGTTTCATGAATAATTCCATGTTCACGTATAAATTTTTGAAACTTATTATTTACATATTCTGACCCATTGTCAGTTCTAATTCTCTTGACTTTTAAATCTGTTTAATTTTCAACCAATGTCTTGACTTCAATAAATTTATTCAGTACTTGACTTTTGTATCTTAGTAAATATCCAAAAGTCTTTCTAGAATAATCATCTGTAAATGTCAATAAATAACGAGCTCCACTCCATGTTGTTTCACATATAGGTTCACACACATCAGAATGAATTAACTAGTATGTAACTACTTTTTATGCAACTCATGGATTAACTACTGTATTGCCAACTATATTATCATGTTAGAGTTAATGAAGGTTGAGATTACAAAATCACTAGATTTGATTAAATTTTAACAAATGAGCAATCATATTTTTAGAAAATCAAAGACATTTATTGTAACCAACAGAAAGCAACATTGAAACTACAGTAATACAGTAAATGTTCAAATATTAGTCCATTCTCTTGAATACACAACTGCCAATGACGAACTAAAATTCTCCTTTATTTCTAATATGAGTTACAGACCCGTCATGCTGATAACACATATCTTGCATCAGATAAAGTGGACCATCTTCCAGAAGTTAAAAAAATGCGGTACTCAAAAAGTTATGGTACCTCTCTGCATTTAAATTCCATCAAATACATTTACAAATAGTGTTAAATAAACCACTCAAACATTTACATAACATCTCTGCTGAACATTACGCGTTCTGGTCGCATGTGGACTGACAAGAGACCAAATATGGTCATTGTGGGAATTATTAATACTGTCTCTTGAAAAATGGAATTCGTCAGACCATAGAATATTTGAAAGAAAGTTATCTCGGGCGTGCTGTTGCAAAATCCATTGACAAAAATTAAATCGTTGTTGAGCATCTCCGTGATGCGATGGTGTACACTTTGTCAATGATAGGGTGCAACACAAAACTTTATGATAGCCCTAAACTTCGTGCTGTGCGTCTGGTACTACTTTCCGGTTATTCAATCAAAACATTCATAACATTGTGAAAATCTTCAATATTTGCATTATAGAGGCGAATAGAATTTAACGAAACGGCAGTACTAGAAAAGTGCGCAGTAGTGGGTGGGGATCACTTTTAATAACCTTTCTATACTAAAACTAGCAAATACTTTCGTATGTGTAATGACCAATTTAACTGTTATCTCAAATTTTTAAACAAAAGAATAAATGAAAAATATACAAAAATGTCACTAGATTATTGCAAAAATTCGTGAACAAGTTGCCTAAGTTTTGTATTAAATTTACATATTAAATTTCAATACTCAAAAGAAAAGAAATAGAGATTTCTACTGTGATTCGTAACGTGATATAATTTTATATTTACTGTCACATTTCTGGCAGCGCCTAATGAAATTCTAAAATGAGGGATACATCCAGAGAACCCGGCAGAGCGGTGAATACTGGCGCAGCATGTGTGTATAATGCGAAGAATTTAGTGCGGCATGTGTCTATTCTACATGTTTTATTTTGAAAAGGTTACTGGGAAACCTAGAGGCTCTTGGATAGGAAAAGACGTCAGCCGGCCGTCATATTTATACTCTAAAATTTTGTAGTGAACTTTCGCGTGTAGATAATTCATTAAATAAAGTTATTCTTCATTAGCAACTCCCAGAGAGCCCTGTAATTAATTTATTATACGCCCGTATGATATTATAAACTGTTTTAATGGGCGTTTCATATGCGTTTTCCTTATTGTACCATCATCATAACATCAACATAAATTCATTAGTTGATTTCGAGTAAAATAATCTTATAATACAGAAACAATCAATACTATAAATACTCAAAGTATTATTAACTATGACCATAATTTAAACAAATTTGAAAAATATATTTGAGACATTGAAATTATTGGGATACTTTATTTCCAACGACTGTAAAAATTATCTATTGCACATGGGTTAAAATTCAATACATTAAAAATAGACGAGCTATAGCTGCACCCTGTCCATTATATTTTAGCAACTGTAAGACTCATATACCTATATGTTACGTCATGCAGTTTAAACCAATGAACCTATGAACTTATGTATGAACAACATGAACTATGAACTTAATTATGAACACAGTGTTTTTAAATAAAAAACACAAGTGTTAGGGAAATGAGAATTTTGGAGCACCAATTTTCGACTACCTTTTCTAGCATTTGAGGCCATATATCACGAATGGTGCGCTCGATGTTGGTTTCCAAGGCTGCAATAGTTGTTTGCCTTGTTCGCGTAGACCAATGACGTCAAATAGCAACAGAAAAAATAGTCCAGAGAAATAGTGACATGATCTTGGAGGTCAGTGTAATAGTTCATTTCTGGCGATAATCTTATCACCAAACACTTCTATCAATAAATCGATGCTTTTGCGGGCAGTATCGCATGTGGCACCATCCTGCTGAAATCAAATGTCTTACAGACCATATTCACGCACTTATGGGAACAAAAAATCGTTAAGCATGTCAGTTAGCTTCAATTCTTGCAGCAATTTAATTTTGTAGGCACGTAGGCCAAGATTCTTGCGCAAAATCTTCCACAAAGTCGATGAGCACAAGCCAAATTATTGCGCACGATGAATCTGAATCACCCTCAAAACTGGCCTCAACGGCGACGATATTTTGTTCAGTGCGCACTTTACGCAATCTCATTAGTGGTTGGGAGTTTAAAAGACAAAATTGAGTGGAAAATTTTTCAATTATGCTACAAATAGTGGTCTCAGTTGGCCGATGATATACACCGTAAATTGGGCGAAGCGCCCTGTGAGCATTTTATAGTGAACACTGATTTTGGAAATAAATTTCCACAATTTCTAAAGGCTGCTCGTGTGTAAGTCTTTGCTTTATAAAATGGCAAACAATACTCAATAAAATGTCGATATGACTTGTCAAATTAACTGTCATAATATCAAAGTAGCTCCTTATTGAAAAAAAGCTCTTAAACAATAAAAGTTATCCTATCTAAAGAGCAATGTGTGCAAGAGTAGCCGTTATGGGCTTTATAGAGAATACAAGATCGATATAACAAACTAACAGGAAGAAAACAGCAAACATTGAAGACGGTACAATGAGTATATTGCTCAAGGTAAAGCATCATCACAGCCAACTGTCTATAGTACTGTCTAAGTACCCATAAAACGACGGCCAATGAACTTACCAAATGTTAAAAACTATTTTGGTTTTGGATTCGCAACCATAGAATATCCTTCAAGCGTTTAATAATCAAAAACTTGTTTCACTTTGGGTTTCACACTAATTAACAGGAAAACAAAGAGTTAAACAAGTGGAAATTAGTCAACTAACTTGGCAATTACATAAGGACGGTGGTGATTATTTTTGAAACTATAGCAAGTGACGAATTACGCATTCCTGTTTACGATGTGCTAACAACACAAAAAAGTAAAGTGTGGATGTTCCAGAAGAGCCAACGCCGTGAACCAACGTGAAAGGATAACCTTCGATGACAAAAATAATGCACGCTGTTTTCTCAGAAGTACAGAATTGGTGAAATTTTATGGAAAAGATCAGTCATAGAAAACAAAACAAACAAAACAATACAAAAACAAGATTTGCGTCATCAACGGCTTACTTCAAAAGACAAATATAAACAAACTTGGCTCCATTTCAATTTCAAAGATGTATCAGTGTCTTGAACTTCGGCTTATATAGTTCAACAGTATCTCAATAATTTCTATACTTCCTAAGAAATTTCAATTACTGAAAATTAAAAATTTGGAAATGGTTTTTGTAGCACTTTTCGTCACAAAGAAGTTTTAAAAAATTATTTCTAAATTCTCATTTTCAGAGTCGTAAAATTAATAAACCCGTGTATATGAAATATCGGTACGCGTTGTTATGCCACATGAATTTAATCTTCACCATCTCTAGCGATTCATTTCATTAATTTTTTACACGCCCTTGCAGAAATGTATTCAAATAAATATAAATGATTTTAATTGATAAAAATATGTTTTTTAGAAATTATTACTTTGCAATTTTACTAATCACATCCAATATTTCATGTGCACCAACCTAATAAAATAATATAGTGTATTTTTCTGGGATTTCATCTTCTTTAACCTTCAAAACTGTGCTAATTGTTAGGCTATATATTGAGAAAAGCTTTATCATGTTTGATCCAAGGAATTTCATTCTCCACATAGCCGATTAAGATTAATTTTGTAGATATCAATCTACATAATATGAAAATTTAAAATATTTCACATTCATGGTTTATGTGCAATCTAATGTTGGAAGCGTAAAGCCGAAAATTTTCAAAGCTGCAATATAATTGTAGGACCGAACATTAAAAAATGGTTTCCATAACAGTCCTTTCTCGTAATGTTATTTCTCACAAAGCTAGAATTTTAATCTGAAATACGTGAAATAAATTTTAATTGGTTGAGTCTTCTGGGGTTATTTACTATACCTATGGATATTATTAAAATTTAAAAAATCCTATTTTTCAGAAATTCGATGTGATCAAATTCTTGAAAATATTTTTGGAAATGAATTTATATTCGGAAACGTTCAGAAACTTTCTTTGGGCTTTTGAGACGCACTAAAACTTTTATATCGGAAAATGTTCTCAACATTAATTAAGCTGAACATTTTAAAATTTTCTTTGATTTTTGATGCAATAAAATGTTTATATCTGGACTTGTTCTTCAGTATATGACTGAAAAGGAATAAATGGCAATAATTTTTATAATCGGAAACGTTTTGCTGCACAAAGCTGAGGTTTTGATTTATGTTTTACCTTTAGCATACTTGGGTTTATGTTAGGAATCATTCTCAGCATAAAACTGAACATTTTAAAATTTTCGACGCACCAAAATGTTTATAAACGGAAATCGGTTTATGAAAATCTGAAAATTTTATATTCTGAAGCCTTCTTCAGCATAAAACTGAAGTTTTTATAGAATTTTAATATATATAGGGTTACCGCTGAATAGCGCCAAAGGTATACGAATTCGAAGAATACGTATAAATGTCTGTATATAAAAAGACAGCTGATTTATTCAAGTTCATTGATCTGCAAAAAAAAATAGATCAAATTATTAGACTTATCGTTAGACAGTATAAATATGGATGTTTTTTTTTGTTTATATTTATGCAACAGGACCGGACTTGAATAAATAAGTCATTTTCTCGGTTATTACTTGAAAAATTGGACGGCGATTTTTTTTTTTATGAAGACATCACTCATTCGTATCTTTCACCCCTTTTTTTCTTTGTCACTATACAAAACTAAGAGTGTGTATATATATATATATATATATATATATATATATATAAGGTAAACTTAATAAGTCGGCGATTAAAGGTCTGGTTCATTACTACAAAGTATATATATTTAAAACAACCCTACATGTTTCGGCAATGACGCCTTTGTCAAGGGAATAAAAAATATAAATATTTTATAATCATTTATATTTTTTATTCCCTTGACAAAGGCGTCATTGCCGAAACATGTAGGGTTGTTTTAAATATATATACTTTGAAGTAATGAACCAGACCTTTAATCGCCGACTTATTAAGTTTACCTTATCATACCAAGGTCACGAAAATATTATATTTATATATATATATATATATATATATATATATATGTTAGTCAATTGTACCCGAAGGTGTAAGGTATACCATCTAATTTCTTTTCTCGTAACTCAACTTAGCTCACTGTTTTTTTTTCGTACCCCTCCTTATACGAGGTTTGTCCGGAAAATACGTATAAAAGTTGAATAATAACTTTATTTTACAATTATTCAGGTATTACAATATGGTCTCCTTCAAAGTACTCCCCCTGAGACGAGATACACTTCTGCCAACGCCGTTTCCACTGTTGATAACATTGCTGAAAGTCTTCAGTTGTGATGCTGTTCAGTTGGCGTGTCGTTTCTGCCTTGATGGCTTCCACATCTCCCAAGTGCCGCCCCCGAAGCACCATTTTGCATTTCGGGAACATGAAGAAGTCACAAGGGGCTAAATCGGGTGAATAAGGCGGGTGATCTGTCACGGTGATTGAGCTTCGGGCCAAAAACTCACGCACAACGAGCGACGTGTGAGCGGGCGCATTGTCGTGATGAAGGATCCACCTGCCCCCTTGTGCCAAATCCGGTCGAACTCGGGCCACACGAGCTCTGAGACGTGTCAAAATTTCAACGTAAACATTTCCGTTCACTGTCTGGCCAGGAGGGACAAATTCCTTGTGAACAATGCCCCTACAATCAAAGAAAACAATCAACATTGTCTTCACATTGGACCTTGATTTTCGCGACTTTTTTGTTCTCGGTTCTCCTGCTAGCTTCCATTCCTTGCTTTGAGATTTGAGCTCCACATCGAATTCGTAAAACCAGGACTCGTCTCCAGTGATGACTCGGTTGAGAAAGTCCCCTCTTTCCTCTGCTTCCAACCAATCCTCACAGCACTGAACCCTCTTTGCTTTCTGTTCAGGCGTCAAGAGCTTCGGTACGATTTTCGCACACAATTTCTTCATTTCAAGTTTTTGTGTCAGAATTTCGTGAACGATTGTTTTGCTGATTGACAGCTCGTCAGCAATCATTCTGACTGTCAATCTACGGTTTTTAAGCACACAAGCCCGAATTCGTTCAACATTTTCATCAGAACTCGATGTCGACGCGCGTCCTGGGCGAGGGTCATCTTTCACTTCTTCTCGGCCTTCCCGGAACCTTTTTAACCACTTGTTCACGGTTGGTTCCTTCAGAGAATTGTCTCCGTAAACTTGTTTCAAACACTCAAAAATCTCACGGCCATTCTTGCCTAGCTTTGCAAGAAACTTGATGTTGATGCGCTGTTCCTCAATCAGAGAGAGCTCCATGCCGACGGCAGGTGAAAAAGGGTAACTTTCAACAAGCAGCCGCACAGTCCTACTTACACGCAGAGCGCTCTGACTCGAACTGAGCGTTGATGGGATTTGTTACAGCAGTAGTTCCCCCAGGCGGTGGCTGCAAACTGTAAAATAAAGTTATTATTAAACTTTTATACGTATTTTCCGGACAAACCTCGTAGTTACTATCTCATTATTCCAAATTTTCTTAGTCTACCCCTGACTCTTCTACTGCTTATTTTCGCTTCCCATATTCACTTGTCTGTCGTCTTTCATCCTATTCATATGTCCAAACCATCTATGTTGCTTTTATTCTGTCAAATTAGTGGTTCTACATCTAGTCCTTCTATAATTGTCTCGTTTCGTATTCGGTTTCTACGTGTTACCCCTGTCACTTTTCTAAGACATTTCGTGTCAATCGCCTGTATTCTGCTCTTTATTCTATTTGATATCACCCAGATCTCGCTGCCGTATGTTAGGATTAAGTGGAGCACGGATTTGTATACTGACATTTTCGCTTTGCGACTTATCCTTTTCCCTTATCCCTTTTCCTTATGAACAACTTATTTAATTAGTGGTACGGTGCTTGCTATTCTGGTTACCCTTTCATTTTTTTTATATTCTGTTACCTTGAATTTCTATTTGGGTTCCTAAATATTTAACTATATTCACTTGTTCTATCTTATCCTGGTGAATTTCTGCTTTGGTTTGCTCATCTTCTTTGCTGACTACTAGTAAACGACCGTCCCAGAAAAAGTTTTCCTGGTGGCATCCACTTGTTGAGCAAGGCAACTCCTGCAGCTCTCGACTGATTAAAAAATTTAGATATTAGTGTATAAATTAATTTTATCACTCTTTTTTATCATAAAAGTAATTTATACACTAATATTTAAATTTGGATTTCACTTCTCATACGAAATAAATAAATTACTATAGCTCGTTTCAACCTTAGAAAAGAATACGGGCTCTTATGGACTATTTCCCTCTTTTGCTATCTTACATACTTGACAATAGATACATCCTTTTCTAGCACGTACAACGTTGTAAAATCATAATTATATTAACATTTGTTCAATCTGTCACTGCACTGTAATCTGTCATTTAGCTTTGTTTGCGTTTTATTGTATATTAGTTTGCTTTTTTATTTATTTCGTATCTTTTTCAAGTAGTTACATAACCAGTTCTATTTTAAACTATTAAAAAATATATTTTTTTTAATACACGTAAGTTATAATTATGAGATGTATGGGCACTTATTGTATCTGAGTTGTGTTGTATTTGCAGTTTACTATGGAGTTTTCAGTTAAAATAAGACGGCAAGGTGAAGTTTGTAAATATAGAGAACAGCAGATAATTCGTAATGCTTTTAACTATTTAAATAAAACAATGGCAGTTGATGAAACTTGTAAAGCTCTTGGTTATGGTAAAACCATTTTATATGCAGTACGAAGATCACAGAGATTTACAAGCCCACGTAGGCAAATGCCGAAAAAAAGTGGTTTACAGAAAAATACTCGAACAAAGACCTATGATGAAAATGTGCAACTTATTATTCGACGTAAAGTGCATAATTTCTTTTTGAATCATATTTCACCTACGTTAAACAAAATTTTTGCTGTTGTTAACAGTGATTCTGATTTACCAACATTTAGTAAACTTACATTGAACCGATTGTTGAAAGACATTGATTTTGCTTATGAAAAGTTGGTAAGAGGACAGTTCTTGATGAAAATAATGACATTATAAGATGGCGACATAAGTATCTACGACAAATAAAACAATTTCGACTAGAAGGAAGAAATATTGTATATACCGACAAATCTTGGATTAATGTTGGGCATTTTGTAAGCAAAGGTTGGACATATAAAACTATTAAATCCTATCGGCAGGGCTCACACCATCTACTGGTTGTAGGCAAAGGTTTGCTACAATTCATGATATGAATAAAAAAGGCTTTATACCTGGTGCAAAATTTACAATACTGTGTAAAAGAAATACTGCTGATTTACATGATGAAATATGTGCAGAAAACTTTGAAGAACTGTTTTTATATCAACTGCTACCTAATTTACCACCTCATACAATTATCGTCTTAGATAATGCCTCTTATCACAATAGAAAACTAGAGAGAATTCCAACAGCAAACTGGAAAAAAAAAAATATTTTAGAATGGTTAATAGGTAAAGGGGTTCGCACTGCAGAAAGAATGCTAAAACGAGATCTCCTACATATGGTCGCACAAATTAAACATAGATATAATGATTATTACCTTGATAATGAAGCAGAAAAAAGAGGGCATTATATATTAAGATTGCCGCCTTACCATTGTACGCTTAACCCAATTGATAACCCTAATGGTGTGGGCTCAATTGAAACATTTTATTAGAACCAATAATGATACATTTAAAATACGTGATAATAATAGATGAAGCATTTAATAATATTTCAGAGGAAAATCTGCGTAATTATGTTGAACTACAATTGAACTATATACAACGTGTCCACTTAAGTATGAGACAAATGGGAAATATTTTTATTTTTGATTTCACAGAAAACTTTATAGAAAAGAAAAGTTCGTGCATCCTAAGAAACTTGATATTTTGTATTCAGGGTTGCGTTGTATTACTTGGTTAGAGTAAAAATTAAAAAACATTGAAGTTGCCGTAAGAGTACGCTACACTTATTTTTAAAGATATCAAAAATATTCATATAAAAATGTTGTTTCAAATTTCAAAATATGCTCAAATACGAATTGTTATTTAAAATTTCGAAAAAATAAAAATTAAATTATCGAGCGATAATAATAGCAAATACGCAATAGTTTTTAACATCCATCTATGTGACAGTAGTTCTATGGTTGTCATTTGTATTGTTACTTTAATAATAAATTTTATGTAATTGCACGTGAAATCATTTACATTCGATATCAATTTTTTATCGCTGAAATGCAATAGAATGAAACAAAAATCATTTGCATATAACTTTATGAAAATACATTTTTATATTACAAAATAAATATGAAATTAACAAAAACAACAAATTCAGAAATACAAACAAAAAAAAAAGCTATTCAAAATTATGCCCCTCTCGTTGAATGCATATGTTTGTACGCCTGTTGAAATCCTCGCATGCATGTTGTAACACAATAGGATTATTTCTTAAGAACAGTACCGCATCTCCTATTTTGTTTTTCAATTCTTCTAAATTCTGAAACGGCCTTTCTGAATATACTTTATTCTTTAGCCATCCCCAGATAAAGTAATCCATGGGGTTTAAGTCGGGCGAGCGCGCTGGCCATGGAAAAGGTCCATTTCGTCCAATCCATCTTTCTCCAAATTTTTCATTTAAATAGTCTACAACTATTCGTGCACTATGTGCAGGTGCTCCATCATGCATAAACCAAAGGGTTCTTATAATATTTAGTGGCAATTCGTCTAATTCGTTATCGAGGTATGTTTGTAGAAATTCCAAATATCGTTGTGAATTTAATGACGATTGAAAAAAATACGGACCAAAAATTTTTCTGTTTAAAATTCCACACCAAACGTTTACCTTTGCGAATATTGATTCTTGCAGGGAATTCTAAAATGTGGGTTGTCAGACGACCACCAACGACAATTTTGTGCACACACAACACCATTAGTAGTAAAGGTTGCTTCATCAATAAACAAAATGCTTTTGAAAAACGTTTTCTGCGTTTCTAATGGACCTTGAATATCCAAAGAAAATTCAAATCTATTGTTGTAGTCCCGTTCCTGCAAAGATTGAATATATCTTGGCTTATAGGGGTGATATCTATTGTTAACCAAAATGTTGCTTACTGATGATTTTTTAATATCCAAATTGCTTGCAATTTTTCTGACAGAAATTTTGGGATTTTCAATTACACTTTGCATAACACGTAAAGAATTTTCGAAATGTCTCACTTGCTTTTCCCTACTTTTTTTGTAACGCATTTCTAAACTACCAGTTGCTTTAAACTGATTTAAAACTCTTGAGACGTTTTGGAAACTAATAAATTTGTTGGGATGTCTTTCATTAAAAATATCAGCTGCGTCTCTACATGTTTTGTAGTTATCTCCGCAAATAAGAATTAATTCAGCTCGCTCTTGCATAGTTAACCGTTCAGCCATAGTTGGTAGGTAGTAATAACTTAATGAATTGTCTTAAAATTACTTAATTATTAAAGTGACAGCGGATCTGACAATCACATAAAATTTATTACTAAAGTAACAATACAAATGACAACCATAGAACTACTGTCACATAGATGGATGTTAAAAACATTGCGTATTTGCTATTATTATTGCTCGATAATTTAATTTTTATTTTTTCGAAATTTTAAATAACAATTCGTATTTGAGCATATTTTGAAATTTGAAACAACATTTTTAAATGAATATTTTTGATATCTTTAAAAATAAGTGTAGCGTACTCTTACGGCAACTTCAATGTTTTTTAATTTTTCCTCTAACCAAGTAATACAACGCAACCCTGAATACAAAATATCAAGTTTCTTAGGATGCACGAACTTTTCTTTTCTAAAAGTTTTCTGTGAAATCAAAAATAAAAATATTTCCCATTTGTCTCATACTTAAGTGGACACGTTGTATATATAGAGAATAGATGAAATAGAAGATGATATCGAGGAGTTTATAATATCATTAACTGACTCAAGTTCTTCATAATTTTCTTCACAAACTTCTTTCTCCAATTAATAAAACTTTACTTTCTTTATTTAATAATGTAATGCTTTGTGCAACCTACATAAGCTTTTTAATCTTTGTGGTAATGGATAAAATTTATTTGAAATAGCCTAATTTTTTCAATCTGTTATAACATAAATGTAGACAAACAATTTGTTTCTTGTATTTAATTCTAATAATAAAAACTACAAAAATTTTTATTCTATACACATTATACCCATTAAATGAAAATTTTACTTAAATCCATTAAATTAAACACTAAAGTAATTTTTCAATAAGCTTCCCTCTTCTGGAGAAAAGCTAAGAACCTAAAAAACTGCAAAAATAGTTTAAAATATTCTTCATTTTGATAAAATATAATTTTATTATATAATATTAATCTTATTTACCATAGTATTAGCCTTTTATTGTAAATATTTGGTGAAAGGCAAGTTTGTCAAAAATTAAAATAAGGATATTTGGTTATCTATTTATTGACATCAATTTATTAAGGCGGCAACAAAGATGAAAGAAATTAGTTACATATGAATAGGCAACAGCTAGAGAATACAATCCCAGGATCTCGGGATCCTGGCCGGGTTTTGATCCCGTAAATCCCGGGACTGTACTTGACTAATCTCGGGATTTTCGGGATTGCCAGTTTGCATTCCGTAATCCGTTGCGCCTTAACAATGACCTTACCTAGATTATATTAAGGGCACTTGTTACATAAAGACAAAAAATCAACCTTAGGTACGCCGTACGATAAAAGAACTACACAGGTACAGCCCAAATAATATGTAACTTAGAAGGGACTTCCCCGCCCGGCATACTTCAATACAATACTGTTAAAGTAATTCGCCAACGGGCCAACAGGGGAATCACCCGATCACCTCATATGATATATCATAATATTGTTGCGAGGGATTCCCCGTCGGGGATTCGCTGTACGAAAGTCTAAATACGCTTATTAGGATTTACTTTTTACATTTATTATTCTACCAGCGACAAGGTTACGCAGGTTACGTCATTTAAATTTAAAAGTCAATTATCTGAAAAAGTTATTTTAAATGGCGGGAGACTTTGTCCAACATATAAAAGCAGTGATACGTCGTCAGCGTAGAGTTATTTTTTAGTTGCGAAAGACGGGAATAGTGTTAAATGTAAGCGATGCCCTGCCATTCTCAAGTCTTTGCGTGTATCGACTAAGGGATTACATACACATTTGTCATCAAAACATAACATTAAGATTTTAGCTGACGTTAATCGTTTAACAGCTTCAAAAAGTCAAGATTCTGAAAATCTGAACAGAGCACCGCCGCCAGCTAAACGAAAGTTAGAAGATTATTTTACTAAAAGTGCCAACGATAGCCTGGATGATGTTTTGGCAAGAATGATTGCATTAGATGGATTTCCATTCAGTGTATTCATAACTTCAGACGATTTGAGAAAATTGCTCTTAGCGAAATACACGGATTTACCAAATCACCCGTCACAATTCGAAAGCGTGTTATGAATTACAGTGAAAAAATCAGAAAGCAAGTAACAGCAGAATTAAAACATTTGAAAAGTGCAGGTGAAAGATTCAGTCTTTCGACGAGTGGACATAAACGTCCAATAAACGATACATGGCTGTCAACGTTCATTCATATAAAAAAATTTGGAGCTTAGGACTTGGAAGTATGACGGCTGAAAATTGTCTTCGTATATTGAAAGAGCGTATAAGTAAATTTGATATTGCCCTGGAAACTGATATCGTCGATACTGTAACCGATGGACCGAACGTTATGATAAAGGTGGTACAACTTGTTTGCACTGAACAACAACTGTGTCTCGCATATGGTATCAATTTGGCCGTCTGTGATGTGCTTTATAAAATAAAGAATTATTTTCAAGACAGGCAAGACAGCCCTACCTTAGACTCAGATGATACTATAAATTAACCAGCTGTGACTGCTGATTATATTAACGATAGCGACGATGATGATGACAATTTAGAAGACTTAGACTGTCCAGAATCAGGTTTAATCTTAATGTCGCAAAATCAACTTGCGCGAGAACATATACCAGAGTTAACGGAAGATGAAAACAGAAAATCCGCAAAGTTGTCGTGTAGTTCAAAAGATCACCATTGAAAAATGAAACAGTACTTCAAAAATATGTGAAGATTGAACATGAAAAAGAGCTGTCACTTCTTTTGGACTGTAAAACCAGCTGGAGTAGTCTTTTAACCATGCTGGAACGATTTTCTCTTTTAAAAACCTGCATTCAAAAGCTCTTATAGATCTCAAGCATCCAATCCGTTTAGAAGATGCTGATTTTGACTTTGTAAATAAAATTGTTGATGTGCTGACCCCAATTAAATTAGCAGTAGAAGCAATCTGTCGACGAGATGCTAATTTATGCACAGCTGATGCCGCTTTCGAATTTCTTATAAAACAATTGTCTAGCAAAAACTAAGCACTCGCCAATAAAATGAAAACATCCTTAGTGGAACGTATAAAGCAACGACGAAATGAAGATTAACTGGTGTGTTGAAGTATTTACAAAATCCGCGAAAAGACGATTAAAATCAGTTATTATCGGATTTGGAATGGCTTGACTTATTTCCAGTTCCTACACAGGCTTTAGTGATGGCGCAAATAAAGAGTATTGTTGAAAGACTAAACAGTCGAGACGACACGTAAGAGGAAGAAAGGTCAGGATCACAAACAAATGATGAGCCAAGGCAACAAACCTCCCAACCCCAACTAAAGGAAAAGTTACAGCTGGAATAAGAGCATGGAATCCCCAGATCCTGAAGTATAATCGGGGTTGGTAAATAGTATTAGACGCGAAATGAGCCTGTTCGAAAATGGATGAGTTCGTGGATATCACTTAGAATTAGCATATAAATATCCATTGTCTATTCCTCCAACCAGTGTAGAACCTGAGCGAGTGTTTTCAGTTGCTACTTATGTTGGGAATAAGCTAAGAAGCAGGGTTGGAAGTCAAACATTGGATGCTTTGATATTTCTACGATTGTATTTTCGAAATTCTGAATAGTTTTTTTTTGGTATTTTTTGTTCCTTATTTTAGTATATTGTTTATTGTATTGTGCAACAATATTAATAAATAGTTTTTAAGAAATTACTTAAGTTTTTTCTCATTTGAGCCCAATTAGAAACCACATAGTCTAATCCCGGGATTACGCTTCAAGAAGCCCGTAATCCCGGGATTGAAAAACATGCTCGGGATTATATTCTTTAGCAACAGCGCATCTGTTTCCCATATGACCCGTACTTTTTTCTAAGGTTAAAACAAGCTATAGTAGGTATTTTTGTTTCCTGTGTATTTATTTTTATATTTCCTTTAGCTACCTCCTCTGTCCACATTATGATAATTTTATTTAGATCATTTTTGCTTGGTGCAGCATTAAATCATCGGCGAAAGTGTACTCGGATAGCGTAATTTGTGTGAGTCGTTTGTATCGTACAAATGTTTTTTTTTTACTTTGCCTTTAATTACATCGTCCATTACTATTATAAAGAGCGGAAGACTAAGTACTCCACCCTATCTCAAGCCATCTCTGATTTTTAATTCTTCAGACTCCATATTGTTATGCAACATTATGTTTCTTGAACATAATGCTGAAAACCAAAAATATGTTTCATGAAGAAATTTTGAAACACTTCCCTGTATTTAATGTTCGAAAATATTCACTAGAATAAGACCTAAATTTATTAGAGCTGTTTCTTATAATTTTAATTTAGTACCTAAAATTTTTAAATTGTTTTATTAATAAATTCTACCCTTCGTAATAATATCACTGGTCAACACAGCTTGGTTTTCTTATTCACCAATACGTGTACTTTATGTCTTTTGTCATGCTGATTCTTAATCTGATTTAAAATTTGCTCCATCACGTCAGGATTTTGAGGTATTTTCTTACATAGTTTTTTTTTCTAAAAACGTATTAAATTTTACAAAATTTCAATCTTGCTTTTATATGTATAAGAAAGATACAACTAAAAATATTGTTCTGTTGAACATTGAGTGGACATGTCTGAACGTTTCCTACGTCAGAGTAGGCTCGTTTTGCTCTGAAGCCAATCAATTTCTGAATTGGTAAATATCTGGCTATGCCCAGTATACAAGGGTACGTAAATGTAAATGTTGACATTCAAGTTATCCAATGTATCAGAATGAAAGAGATTTCCCTATTTGCCTAGATAAGCAGAAAGAAATAGCAAAGTAGGCTCCTTCTCCTTACATTTAGACGCAAGTTGAAGTAGATTTAGTGTAACTGCATATCGGTTTATTCTATTTATGCACTGAATAGCGCCTCTTATCAATCGAACCAATGGCATGTGTTTAAAGAGAACAAAGAGTATATCGACTACTTCCACACATAGCAATGTCAAGTAATTGATTTACGTACCCTGGTATAAAGAGCCACACACGGCTCTCTCGAGTCAATGTAAGTCGGTTTGTGATGAACATCTTTTTATTTCATAATCTCGCGTACGTGGATAAATAATCCAAACAGTTTCTGTTATGTATGTGGATAAATCACTACTCACCAGCATAAGCAAAATAGTACACCTTTAATAGAAAACTTATATTTTCACTGTTTTGGCTTAACCATTGAACATCAAGACAAGCCATGAGCTCCCATCATTTGCTGCGTACACTGTGCTGTTAGTCTAAGGGGCTGGTTAAACGATAAGAAAAACGCTATGCCATTTGCAATACCTATGATTTGGCGTGAACAAACGGACAAATTCGACTGATTGCTACTTTTGCTGTACGAAAACTTTAAGGTTTTCCAACAAAAATAAGAAAAACACTAGTTATGCCAGTCTGTCCTCTACTACTTGTTCAGTACCTCATTTGGAAGCCTCGCCGGTACCAAGACTTATAGCCGTTCGAGTGAAGAATATGATATTATAGAACTAGAAGAAGCAAGTGACAATTTATCGACCAATGATGATGAATATTTGCCATATGAAGACCACGGACCACACCTAATAAATCAGTTAGAATTAAATGATCTTATTCGAGACCTGAATTTATAAAAAAGTAAAGCAGAAATACTAGGATCTAGATGGAAACTGTTAGCTCCAGGCACACATATTTCTGTGTATCGTAATCGTCAGAAAGAACTATCACAGTATTTTTCAACCAGCGAGGGTCTTTCATACTGCAATAAAGTCGACGATTTGATGTTGGCATTAGGTTACCAACACTATCCCGAAGAATGGCGTCTTTTCATCGATGCTTCAAAATTGAATTTGAATGCCACTCTTCTTCACATACCAAACGTTTATCCATCCATCCCCATTGGCCATGCAATCCACTTAAAACGTATGAAAATATAACTTTTCTGCCAGACAGAATTAATTACAAAATGTACAAATGGTACATCTGCGCAGAACTCAAAGTTGTAGCAATTCTACTCGGTTTACAACTAGGGTATACAAAGAATTGCTGTTTTCTTTGTGAGTGGGATAGTCGATCAAGAAATTTCCACAACATTGTTAAAGACTGGCCTCTCAGGGCTCAGTATATTCCTGGACAAGCGAATATACATAAGTCACTAATTGAACCTAATAAAATATTTCTACCGTCATTACTAGAGCTGAGGATGTTTGCGGTATAACCATGGTTATATCATGTAACCATAGTAATTTACTATGGTTACATGATATAACCATGGTTATACCGCAAACATCCTCAGCTCTAGTCATTACACATAAAATTAGGTTTGATGAAAAATTTCGTGAAATCAATGGATAAAGATTGCTGTGGATTCCAATACCTTAAACAAAAGATTCCCAAAATTTCAGCTGCAAAACTTAAAGAGGGAATTTTTGTAGGACCCCAGATTAAACTTCTATGACAAAATAAAAATTAGAAGAAACCTTAAGTGAGTTGGAACGTGTTTCTTGGAATGCTTGACCAACAATTTTCTAGGAATTAGAAAATCTGACAATAGCACTTGTTAATGAACTTCTTAGAAGTTACTATAAATTGGGCTGTAATATGAGCCTTAAAATACATTTTTTGCACTCGCATTTGGATTTCTTTCCCCCGAACCTCGGCAAACGTGGGTGATGAACACCGCGAAGGTTTCATCAAGATATTTATGTTATTGAAAAACGTTCTCAAGGCAAGTGGAACAGTGAAATCCTTGCTGATTATTGTTGGACATTGATATCAGAAAGTGCCGAAGAACAGTATAAAAAAAAACATTTTAAACAGGACGATACCATACAGCTCCATATAATTTAGATACTTAATTAATATTATTTCATTTACTTTTTCATATTTTTTTTTTCAAAATCTAACATGCCAGAATAAATTTGCTGTTATTACTATTGTTCTAACTATAAAAGAAACGAAAATTGTACATAGTTTCTAAAGAAATACAAAAAAATTAAAATGTTGACCAGTGTATATAATACTACTAGTCTGTTTCGTATTACTTTTTTAAAAGTATTTTTAAATATATTGTTTAGCAAAGAACTGATGTATGCTTACTTTCTCACCCAATACTTTAGTATTAAAGAGATACTTTAAATTTAATAGGAGAAAAATTATCAGAGTTGCTTAAATGCGAAAGACTTTTGAAAATTATTTTTATACTTGTTAAATGAATTTTTCTTCCAGAAAGTGACTAACAGCACGCTGTTAAAGAGGTTGTGTATTTCACAGTCTTTTAACATTAAATTTTGTACTTTTCTTTGTAATATTTGATTTAGAAATTGATATTCAATTTTAGACTAAATTTTTTAAGACAAAATTATTTTTGGTATTATAAGGTTTTTAAGAAGATACTTTGGAAAATTCGTAGAGAATTAGTCCCCAAAACATTACTCAATATAAAGTAGATATGAAGATATTTAACGTGTACACTGCAGTAAGCTTCAAATATTTCCAACCATATAACTCAAAATGTGAGGTCATCCAGTATATTGCATGTATTTGAACAAAACTGAACTAAAATGACAATTCGAAACGTGATTTATAAACCGCTGGCATTTGACCAAGATGTGTATATCGAATTAATATATAAAAACACAAAAATATTATATCCTTTAATATGGGAGTACCATTTCAAATTTAAAAAATATCTTCTTCGGTTATATTCTCCAGAACCAAAATCAAGAAACACCATCCATAATAACCACTTTTTCTCTATCTAAAAAAAAAAAAGAAAAATCAGTTAACTAGTTAAGAATATATTTCTCCCTCAAAAAAACTAAACAATTCCTCTACGCGTAATGTCGAATAGTATTACAAAATATTAAACGTTTGCTTAGAAATAATTCATAACAACTTAAATATTCGAATATACTTCAAAAGTTAACGAAAAAGAGAATGTCAACATTTAAACTTTAAACACAGAACGAGATCAAACAGTTAATATTTTCTGTCAACAGGTCGATTGTAATAATCAACCCGACGGTAATTTGAACCAGGATAGTAATCTTGAGGCGATGGACCATAAGGCCCTTCTTGATAACCTGGATGACGCTGCATGGACCTAGGTAGAGGTTCGTTTCTCAAAATGGGAATATTTTGGTCTTTGTAAGTGGCTACAGCAAATCCATCCCACGAGCTATGTGTTTGAACAACGTTATAATCTTTGTGTTTGTACTGATCTTTTGGAAATGGTTTCTCTTGATAAGGTTGACGAGAATCGTTTGCAACGCCATAGTTACGGTTTTCTTCAGTTTTTCTTCCGTACAGTTTAATATGGTGTTCGAATTCCTTTCTTTCGTACCATTGCCTATCTCTATCTGTTGATCTAGGACGTTCCGCGGGAGGATGATAGTTACTGGAAAGTACGGGAGGAGGAGGTGCAACACACAAATCTTGAGTATTTTTCTTGTAAACATCATGTGGTGGTGATTTAACTTCTTCATTTTTCCAGTACTCAACGCCAATTTCGGCAGAGGAATGTTTGGGAACATGTGCTTCTATGTGAGTATATTTTTTTCGATCGAAATCATCTTGATTTCTTCTTTTCTTGTTTTTATCGCGGGAAACCTCTTTCTCTTTAGTAAATAATTTCCTTTTGTATCTCATCAATTCTATTTTTTGTTTTTCCACCAGTTTCCTTTCGTATTCCAATTTTCTCCGCTCCTTCTCTAATTTCAATTCCACCTGCCGCTGTCTTTCGGTTTCCATTCTTTCCCGTCTTCGCAATTCCCTTTCTCTTTCTCTTTGACGTTCACGTTCTCTTTCTCTCTCAATTTCTCTTCTCTTTCTTTCTACTTCGCTTCTCTCTATAGATTCACGTTCTCTCAAAAATCTTTTGAGCTCTAATGTTTCAACTTTTTGCCTCTCTTCAGAATACCCTTCTTGTTTAGAATCAGAAACTTTCAAGGTCAAAGGATCTGAACTATTTCTATCTGATTTTACAGATTTTGCTTCTTTACGGCCTAATCCTAAAGAATCTTTCTTCTTCTTATTTGATTTATGACTTTCCTTTTCGTTAGTTGGATCTTTTGGCTTTTCGTGTTGTTTTCTTTCCGGCATTTTATCGCTCAGAAGAATTTCCTTATCTTCAAATAGAGAATTCTGTAGATTTTTCATACAATTAACTACGTCGTCGTGACTCTCCATGACAACATAGCCGAAGCATTCTTTACCATCAGTTACTATCTTGGCCAATTGAACTTTACCATGTGCGGCAAGGTGCATTTTTAAATCCGTCGCTTTGGTAACTTTACTGACATTTGAGACCCAAATAAAGCGACTACATTCCTTTTTATCCAAAGTAACTGGTTCAAATTTAATTGTACAAGATGAATTGTTAGATTTGAAACAATCTGTATTCTTTACTTCAGTATCTATAGATTTTACTGTTGCATTAGCTTCGTCTAGAGATACATTAGTCTCGTCGAGATTAGGTGCTTCGTTATTTTTGCAATTGTCTAGTTTTGGACGTTTCTTACTCGAGCAAATATCGTTTTCATTCTCAATTGAAGATTTTTCTTTATCTACAATGTCATCTTTATTTAAAGTATTCTTATTATTTATTTCACTGCTCGCTTTTGACAAATTCAATTTTCTAGCACGTTCTCTCTCCAAGTACACATCTAAATTATCTGTAACGTCCAATTGAAGGTAGATATCTGCCATTGCAGTTTCGTTATTTTGTAATATTTTATCTTCTTTCTTGGAATCTGCAATAAACAATAATTTTAAAATATTGGGTCGACCAATAGACTTGTTTTGTAAATAAAAGACCTTGCGAAGCTTGTACGTCGTCTACTACTAGGGTTTTCTTATCTGCAGTAGCGCCTCCATCATCCTTTCGATCTTTAACTAAGCAGTCTTCAACCATCGACGCATTTTCATTTTTAATTATACGTTTCATTTTTATATGAACAACGCCAGATTCCTCAACAATGAACGAAGTTTCTTCCAATCTTTCGACAGCAGTTATATTCTTTTTAGTACCAGCTAACAATTGACTATCTTCGAGCAGAGTCGACGATGATACATCTTTCCCATCGATCGCGACTGTTGTTTCCTTAAGGTCATTTTGAACTAATAAGCTATCGTTCTCCATCGCGCTTCCTGCACAAAATAAAATTTTAGTAAGAAAAATGTAACTGACTATGGAACAAAAAGAAGTCAAAAGCATTTTAAGGAAAGAAAGTTCAGAGGTATTGCATTTTCGTTTAAATATTGCAAAAAAAAAACGTAGATTGCACTTAAAACTAATGCGATGTAGTGGGGCAGATTTTATTTATTAAATATATGCTTGCCAAACGAAAATTCCCTTCTTCTTTATTAACTTCACAAACGTAGCTTTTTATTTTTTTAAATTTTATGGAAAAACAGCAAGCTATTACATTTCAATCATTAGATAGCTGTTTATGGGCCATGTGATTGACGTTTCAACATGAGAATAAATCGAAAAGTTTCTAGAACGATAGTCGAAATAAAATTTTGTTGTTACATATCCTATACGTACACATTTCAACTTTTTATTTCTTCAGTAAAGTAGAATATATATCTTAAATATGTGTTGAAGTCTTTTTTCCACCAGGTGTTTCTTTACTTTTGGAAATAGAAAAATATAGACATGTAATGAATATTAAATTGTAATGTAATTTGATGTATATTTTCTTTGTTAAGTAACTCCTTTTCGTTTTCATTTTCTGGTCTAAACAGTCCAATAACCATGCGTAATAGATAGATTACTTAAGGTAGCCATAAAGTCTCTTTCTGTGCGACCTTTCCAGAGCTACTATGGTTGTCCTGCCTTGTTAGAGTACTTCTTCTAGCCCTGCTGTTTTAAATAAGGTTAGCAGCTTCGAAAGCGCTTCTTTTAAATATAGTTTCGGTTTAGGGTGTTGATCGTCCATTTGTAGAAACCGCATTCTTGTGAAACATTCACATTGGCATAGAACATGAATCGCGGTTTCGACAACACGTAATACTAGTCTATTGTTTGTCAACGTCCCAATAATTGACGAAAATTTTCAATCTAAACCTCAAGTAGTAATCACTTATTCATTCAATCAAACCGCATTCACCCTTTTCGGAGATAATTTACAGATTGTTTGGCCTCTTGACCTATAATTGCCTTTAAAAAAATCATAAATATTATTGAAGTGATTATATCAGGTCAATTTTCAGAAAATATAGTAACGAAGATAGTATGCTCTAATTTCGCCAGTTTATTTCATCAGCGTTCCAACATTTTAATGTTTCCATTAGTAAAATAAAAACTGTGGTTTTTGCTGTCTCCAAAATTTGTTAGCAATATACAATTCCAATGTTACTTTTATCTTCGTTCTAGAAACTAAGCGACACACTCACATATTTTACTCCAGAAGCATCCAAAAATTGTTTTATATATATTTTATACAATGTGACTTGTGAATCTGTACTTTTTTTATATGAGAAAAGCTTAGATTGTTCTTTTTCGTTCTTTAAAAACGGAAGCAGAGATAATATGAACTTTTAATCCTCTTAAGTTAAAAAAGCAGAAATACTTAATCTTAATAAAAAGACTAATACGATTTTAAATGTCTAAAATTAAATTGTTCTGGAAAAGGATTTTAAAACATTGTCTTCGTTTTTATTAATATAATAAATCTCTCAAAGATAATAAGATAATGATGACTGCAGCGAATTTATGGCGTACAAGCGCTTTCTTTTACCGATTTATTCCCAGTCGTTCTTCATTTCTTACCAACACGAATCATGTAAATTGTAACCTCGTTGACTGCGATTCAAGAACTACAAAAAGAGATAATCGTGTCCTTTGAAAGCAGTCGAAAAAGCTTTCGTATTATTTAGAAAAAGGAAGACTTAATCGTTGCCGATAACAAGGAATGAGCTGTTGGAGAGTAGTAAGTACATTCTTTTAACGTCTTTCGCGTTCTAAAGCAGCTTTACAAATAAATGTTTCTCACTCAACTTTACGTAGTTATTTTTATCTAAAGCTAACAGTAATTTTGAGAAAGTTCTTTAAAGTGGTGCAGTGTGGACAAATTTCTAAATGTGGTAAACAAAGAAAGGGAAAAATTTAAATTGATTATCTTCAATCGTTGTACTTTCTAAAAAGTACAATAAAATAAACAACTTTACTAAACGTTATCCCTCACTTATTTATAATTTCTTTGTTACCAGTTTCAAATGTGAATGATTAGAATGGTGTTAATATTTTTAACCACAATCAAATTATAATAGGAGTTTTATCCACACTTATGAAGCATGTAAAGTGACCTATTATCCAAGGTTACTAAATGTATAAGGTTGTCTCGTAACTATCCACCAATAATATTCTTACGCGGGAAAGCGTCACTCAGCGTGCCCATTCAAATTAAAATGATTTTTAATTTAATTATTCATCATTAGTTAAATCATCATTAGTTAAATAGGTATAAATCGAGTAAAGTAAATCACTGTTTTCTATAGACAAAACGATTGGTTTATGTACGATCTAATCACATATACTTACATAAAGCATGTCGTCGTTTATTTCAAAATATTGCTTTAAGTAATGGTTAATGAATGCTAGTTATCGGTGTACTCAGGGGTGTAAAAATATTTAATGTGAATACTTTAGCCTATAAATTATAAAGGAAATGAAGGTGGTTGAGTGAGTGACACACCGTCACATATTAATTAATTTACTATTCTACTGTCACAACCCAATTCCTTTAATAAACTGTTATTACGGAGTTAATAAATGGTTTTGTATGTCTAAAAAAATGGGTTCACTAGTGCAAATACTAAGTGGATATCAAGGTATTAATTGATGCAGTTTTCTTATAAATAACTAAAATAAAATTACAATCTTTATAAACAAAGAACTTTATTGAATTAATACATTACTTTAATTCACAATTTTTTTTAAATTTTTTCAATGTCTTGCTCTCACTATAATGTAAAACATATGTAAATAGTCAAATAAAGTTTATATATAAGCACATAAAACACTATAAAATTCGAAAACAACGCTACGAACACCACAAGCATCAATCTAGACCGGTAATTTGACAACTAGTCAACTATTATGCATTCCAATTAAGAAAGGACCAAATGGCACGCAATCTGAGTATAATTTACCCAGGAATTTCAAAAAAGTAAATAATTTGTATGTGAGGTTATATACCTACTAACGTATATAAAAGATTATTTTTTTACGTTTGTTTATTAACATATTTATTATTAAGAAAGCTTAGACTTTAATAATTTTATTCAAGCAAGAATTTTATGCAAACAAATATATACCAATACAAGGTATTGGACTTATATAAAATATTTCAATCAATATCTTATAATCTGTTATTTATTGTTTGAAAGTGTTGTATCTACAATAGATTTGTGCGTAAATACAGTGAGAATGTGTTAGAATTACTACAGGAGAAATATTTACATAACGTGTGTTCAGAAACATTCGAAGTCAAAGTAGTCCTTGAAAATATGATGTCATGTCTGAGATAGATTGATACATTTACTTAATACAATTTTATAGGTTATCATACACGCAAATGTACTTAAGTAAAGATATACGATTTTTTGTTCAGAGCCCACTTGACTTCGAATGTTTCTGAACACCCGTTATTTCTTTGATTTTATTAGAGAACAAACCTTTTGTGGAAATGTAAAACTAATAAATTTAAAGGATTGATGATGACAGTGTATTATAATTAGAGTGGACCAATTCGGAGCGAAAGCAGAGGCGTGACTTTTAAACTTACTTAAAATACACTCATTTCTTGCGTCTTCTATCGAACATAACTGTGCAACATTATTAAATACACAGAATATACTTTCCTGCTGCTATTATACGTGTACACACGATGACCGTGAACAACATACTAAGTAATCGTGAACCAATTCGTTAGTCACGCCACTGCTTTCGCTCCGGATTGGTCCACCCTAATTATAATTCTCATAATATTTGTCATTTAGCTTAAGAAATATAGAATTTTACAAATTACAGTTATTTTAATAGTATCTATAATGAGAGAGCAATAAGGAAATTCATTTACCAGCACATTTATCTAAGAAAGTTATTTAAAAATATTTTCATTTTAAATACATATTAAAAAGGGTAAAACAGCAGTTTAGCGCCAAAAGACAGGTAAAACGTAAGCATTTTTCCAGTTTCAGTATTTGGTTAAACATGTGTTCGTTCCTTTATTCCAAGTTATGGCTGATTAATACTTACTTTTTTGCTTATGTATGGAATAAATTGCTACTATCGTACAATTATTTTTTTTTTGCTTTTAGCAGAAATATGGTTTGATTAAAGTTTCAGATTTCAATTATAATGTAATTTAAAAAAAAAATAAGAATAAATAAAAGGAGAAATTGCTTTGATGGGAAACTCCGTGTGTTCAGTAAAATGAATTTTTTTCGTAAATGTCTGAACACAATGATTTTAAAAGCCTCTTTTATTAGTATAATGTACATTAAGTCTTTTACCTACACTTACATAATTACATTAAAAAATGTATATAATCATTTCCTACGTAGAAATTTCATTAATATTCTGCGATTATCACAATATCTGGTAGTTACTTGGGACCCAGGATGTCGAACAATTTCTGAGGACCTGAAAAAACTTATAATCTCATGAATTTAGATGGTAAACATTATTATATAATTATATTTGATTTACATTTTATTCACAATATTCACTATATTTACCAAACTATACAATTTATAAGTATAATAAAATTATATCAAACACATCACACACACACGAATCTAAATCAAGAACATCACACACACACACACACACATAACTAATCTTAACACACCACAGTTCATTATGTTGCATATCTTATCCTCAAAATCAGAACCTGAATCTAACGAAAATTCTGAGGATGACCCAGTATTTACAGTAAAAGTCAAATTTTCTAATACATTTTCAACAATATTATCTAAATCATGCATCTTGTTTTCTTACGTTATAACGCTATAATTCTATTTTTTCCATGCGTCAGCATCAACCATGTCTAATCCTTCTAATAATAAATTTCTTACTTCGTCCAATTTAAATGTCTTATTATTGGCCGCAACATGATGCTTGATTTGAATTTGAGCCCATACAAGTTCAATGGGGTTAAGATTTCAGTCCTATGGAGGCAAACGTAAAACTGTACGGCCACTTTCTCTTGCTATTTCATCGACCACGTATGAACTGGATGACAGGATGTGTAATTTTTTACAAGCTCAAACAATTCAATCTTTATCATAGAATTATTAACTAAAATTCTTTTTGTTAAAAGCCATTTAATGAGTGCCTCCTTTTTCCATGATGAAGCAGGTGACTTTTCTGTTTTAGTAAAATGATAGAGCGTATTATCCATTAATATAACAATATTGGGCTCAAGAGAAGGTAATATATTTTGCATCCATGAAATGTACACCTCATATTCATATCTTCATGGTAATCTCCAGTTCTCTTGGATTCAAATAATAGCATTCATAACTATTCATAACACCAGTTCCACTGCAATGTGAAGCACAATTAGTCGCTTTCCTTTGCCAGATGGATCTTTTAAGCCAGTAGAAAAACCTTCAACAAATGCTTGCCTTGGATTAAGTACCATATTATCTTTCCATATTTTTGCTTTTATGTGAGCTGCATTCACCCATGTTTCATCTAAATAATAGATTTTTCTCCCTTCTGCACGAAACTTTCTTATACTTGTCGAATAACGACGTTTCCATAAGATAATATCATTTCGTTCCAAATATGTTGTTTCGTGTGCGTTTTTCCCACTTGAATCCTAGTTTCTTTAGGATCCTCCAAAGTGATGTTCGTTTTAAAGGAGGTAAACTGGCATCCCCTTTAATAGCTTCACATATATTTGTACAAGTCAGTAACTCATTTTTAAAGAAAACTGAATGCGTGTGCCTTTTTATTGTACTTTTTGATACTTCATCCAATTTATTGTAAGCATCTCGACAACTTCCGTTTTATTAAAGGAGAACACCAGACATTTCAATTTCGTTAATAATGTCAAACATAATATTCCTCTTAATCCCTACTTCCCTTGAAGTTTGAGGAACAGCCGCTGTTTTGGTCATATTAGCTTTGTTCATAAATTACACATTATAAGCCATCTGCCTCTGTCCACTTTTTATATATTTTCCTTTACGATTTTTTTATGGACCTGGTAAAGCTGCTGCGTCATCCATGCTCTAAAACGGTTGCGATTAAATAAATTAATGAGAGTGATAAAATATCTTTAGAAAATGAGTATTTCATTATATAATCTCTATAAAGAACTATTTTTTAACGAATATTAATAATAAATAGCACAATAAGCAACTAGTAAAACACGCAATTCACAAGCACTGACAGAAATACTGATCAGACTGACAGCAAAATGAAAATTTGACACAACAAAATAAACTTAATTTCGCCTGCATAAAAGCGGCCGCTATTTTAGCCAATCACAAGCTCTTATTTTAAGCCCTGTCTTTCCCAACGGTTGATTCTTATTTGATGCTACATATGTATTTTTTTAAATATGGAGTGATAAATATACAATATTTACATTCTAAATAGTTTAAGGTACAACCTAAATGGCATGTGTAAAAAAGTCTTTAACAAGCACATTGATGACGTGACTGATCTGTTATCGTAAAAATACTATATGCTTGGCATTTCGACCGCTATTTAAAAATTACCCCTGCGACGGTCTGGTAAATTGATATTTTTGGATTCAATTTAGTCTGATTTGACCATAATAAGGAATTTAAAATCTGAATACTTTTGTGATCTTGTTATGTCCTGCTTTCTGTCTTCCTGAACATTGCTTCATATGGCACATTATACTTCACAAATATTTATATTATTTACACTTCTTAAGGTGAGACGTTCTCTGGTCTGACTTAGAATTGTCGTTCTTGTTCACAAGTCGGAAATAATTTGGATAGTCTAAAAGCCACCATTATTGCCTTGCAGAAGGAGATAAAGACGGTGAAGTGCAACATCCAGCAGCCCACTATGTCCACTACTGCCTCCTTATTTGATATCGAGAACATAGTTCAGGAGGTTGCCGAGCGTGAACGTCGCAAGTGCAATGTTATTGTTTATGGTTTCAAGGAATCTCGCTGCAAAACTGAGCAATTGAGCAAATTAATTCAGACAGAGTTGTGACATAAGCTTTTTTTTAATGCTCACTGGAATTAGGGACGATAATGTTCAGTTGACGCGCATGGGCAAATTTGGTTCTACAAACCCGAACCGTTGCAGGCCACTTAGGATTGGTTTCTGTTCGGTTTCTAATGTTGCGTCGGTCCTTCAGACGGCGGATGGTTTGGGGAAGTCTGATCGTTGGAAGGGTTTCGCATTCTCCAGGGTCCGTACTTTAATGCAGCGTAAACTGTAAAGAGGTTCGTCAAAAACTTGTTGAGTGTTCATCTAAGGGCGAAACACATTTAAGAATTAAATTTAAAAATGACATTCCCAGTATTGTTTCTTCGGTAAACTGATTGAGCCCAACAGTACTCCGATTACATTAATCGAAAAACTAAACAACTCCAACAACACTCCCATTGCGTTGAGCGCCCAGAATGCTCGTGGATTACGATCAAAATCTCATGTTTTTTATCCAAATGCTTGTGAATTCAATTATGATCTAATACTTATTACTGAGACTTAGCTTCAAGATTCTTTTAATAACTCTGAATATTTTCCTGCTGGTTACAGTGTCATATAATCTGATAGAAGATATGCAATGGTCGGAGCCTCTACTGGTGGTGGCGTTTTTGCTGCGTTATCTGATAGGATTGCATTTCGGGTTTAAGACACCTCCGCATTTACTTTGCTTGCGACATTGCTTGACTGCGTAATTTGTGATTGCTCTTTTAAATCTTTTTATCTTTATTTTATTAAATATCTATATGTCTCCTGACACGCATGTCGATGTTTTTGAGTCTTTTCTTGAAGTTCTAGAGATTTATCTCGTTAATAAGAACGTCATAATTTTTGGGGACTTTAATGTATCCTCATTTATCTCCGAACACTCCTCATTTTAATCTAAGGTGTCTTACTTGAGAAATCTTTGTTATTTGATTTAATACAAATTAATACCGTAATGAATGTAAATGATCGTGCTCTTGATTTAATTTTTTCCAAAATTAACGGTACTATGACAGTTACTCATGAGGATCAACCTCTTGTACTGGAAGATCCATACGTTGATCGATTTGTTCCGAAGTATCAGACTTCAGGTCACTTTAATTATCTGCATTGGCTCAACAAAGAAATTATAGCAATTATTAATCTAAAGAGCAAATACCATGGTTTATGGAAATGTTCTCACAGTATTACAGATTATAATGAATTTAAAAGGCTTAATGCTCCAGCTAAGAATATAATATCCGATTCTTACAAAAATTATATAAAGAATGTCGAACAATACGTTAAATCTGATCCTCGTTGTATATGGTCTTTCTTGCAACCCCTGCAACTACCCCTGTAAATACATACATATCTAACGTCCCTATTATGGAGTTCTCATCTTTTTGGATACCTCCAATATCTAATTTGGAATTGAAAGAAATTATGTCCTCCTTTCCGACTAAATTCACATCAGACTTAATACTTATCTTTCTTGTAAGGTATGCTCGAAATTTTCTTGCTGTTCCTTTGCAAAAGTTTATTAATGTCTCCATTTCATCATCTGTCTTTCTGGATTGTGGAAGAGAGCTAGAATAGTTCCAGTTTTTAAAAAAGACAAGACTAATACATCGAACTAACGTCCTATTGCTATTCTTTCCAATTTTGCTCAAATATATGAACGGTATTTATACAATCACATATTCTCTAATATCCGCTCTTATATTTCTCCGCGACAACATGGCTTCTTCTCTGGAAGATCTACTGTAGCCAATCTTGGAAGCTTCACACAATATGTTAGTAATACCATTGATTGTCAGGGTCAGATTGATTGCATTTATTTTGACTATTCCCGTGCATTTGATACTATCGATCATGTAATACTTCTAAATAAACTTTCCTCTTTTGGTTTCTCCCCCTTGTCTTCTCAGACTTACGAAGTCGTATTTAAACAATAAAATTAATTACGTTTTCTATAATGGTTACTTGCCTAATGCCTTTATATCTACTTCCAGGGTTCCCCAAGGCTCCAATCTAGGGCCTTTATTATTCTTACTCTTTATAAATGATTTAGTTGTAAGTTTGCCTTCTAATGCCTTGGGGTTATACTGATGATATTAAAATTTTCAATGTAGTATCGAGTAAAGCTGATGTTGCATAGCGCAGGTTTTTTGTATAAATTGATATGCGGTCGGATTGACTGTCCGGATTTGCTTTCTGGCATTGCCCTTCGTGTTCCGCGTATAGCCTCCCGGCAATGTTCCACATTTGCCCATCGGACACCAAATACGAACATCTTCTGGAAGGACCCATTGACGTACATGGTGCAGAATGCCGAGGTAATATAATTCGACATATTTACTAGGAGCCGGCATTAGGGGCGTGCTGAGGATAAGGACCTCAGTCTTTTTTTTCCTTTTTGTCTTGAATTTATATTTTCTTTTTGTTTTAGAATTTATATTATCTTTATTGTTACTATGTTATTATTATTATTATTATTATTACTATTATTATTATTTTTTTATATGTATGTACTTGAATCGGTTTATTGTTGTCCTGTAATTGGGTTTGTACCTGTTTTTTGTAAACTTTTTTTTATTGTTTTTAGCATAAAAAATACTATCAAATGAGGCATCACAAGGAGTACTTTGCTATTTAAATTTTTAAAGTTAGAGTTGCTAGCGCTTAATAATTGAGGGGTATGGGGTAGCAAATTACATCTTTAAATGAAAATTTTAAAATAAAAATCGACATATCCGAGCATTTTTCTAAAACATTTTTTTCAACCATTTTATAGAATTTATCCATTATTTATAAGGAAATACTGAATATTTCGTCTTGCTAAAATTCTGGTACAAAAACGATTTTTTATATTCCTTTATCGATTTTGTAAGCATTCCATAATAATTTTATCAGCAACAAAAAAAGAGAGTTGTCAAATTATAAGTAAGGCTGTCGATTTTCGGTTACAAGTCAAGTGCATCGCCCCAAGGCTATTGGGTAAAGTTACAAAACATTACGCAAAACAGTCACTAATCAAATCAGAGTCTGGCGAGTGGATGTCAGTTACTGTATTATTTGAGGTGGAAGTTGACACAATTTATAAATAATGTTTCATTGTACCTTACCAATTATAAATAGACCGCGGAACCGGCACTATGCTATAGCGCGATGGTATTGATAAAAGTTGTCTGTCTGTACGTCTTTCAATGCAAACAGACGAAGTGTGAAATATATTTCGCAAGAGTCGTAATAAAGCCAATGAAATGTATATACGGAAATTTATTTTAGGAAAATAAATAAAACACTGAAGTTAAATGAATTTAAATTAACTTGAACTGAAATTAATTCAAGTTTTATATATATATATACAAAATTCATTTACTTTATACAGTGAAAAAATTCAAAATATTGAAAAAGTAAAAGCTTGAAATTCATTATATCACCGATAATTAAAGTGAATGCTTTGTCACGCCACAGTAAACATTTTTTATTCACATTAATTATTACGATATATTCTAAACTTTGTTCTGTAAAGTGCGTTCTTTTATTGGACAGTATGTCTTTAAATATAGAAAAACTTCGCTCAACATCAGAGCTAGTGAGTGACGCATAGAAATAATAATCTTTAAATTTAACATATCTACCGATTTCCGTATTTTGAACATTACTACAAAAGCTTTTCAGCACATTAAAATCAGGGCTACAAGCGAATATTGCATAAATCCTATTATTAAGCGAAACCGACTCTGTCTCTGCACCTGCATGACTCATTAGAGGATAGCGTCTGTTCCGCAGTCTAATTATAAATACTAGCTTAAACGCAGTAACGTATTTATCAATCGAATGCAATCAAAGTGAATAACCCTAGTTATAATGATTTCTACTCCCGAAGCTCGCCTCCTCCGTTCTTTTTTATTATATTTTCAAATCAATTGTAGAACAAGCAATATCCTCTGTTTAAAACCCTTTGTTAAAACCCGATATTGTAGAATTGAGATTGCCCACTTAAATAAATAAAACAATATCTTCATACTTAAGAAAAGGAATAAATAAATCCTAAACATAATTAAGGGACAAAATCTATCACAACGTAATCTTGTTGATTATTTTTTAATTAGTCTTAAGCATTACCTCTTGGAATTAGGGTGAGCGTATTACGAAAGACTTTCAGCTAATTGATTCTACTTATTATACGATCTAATTGCATCAAAATTAAGTCGCACGATAGTCGTTATCTATCTAATACACTTGCTTAAATTGCGAATAACGTTCACCTTTCACTAAAGCTAGCTAAATGTGCAATAATTTAGTTGGAAATTCGCTCCGAAATGCAACACGCCCCCTCCATGATGGTCGAGTAAAGTCGTTATCCGGGCATTAGCTCGAACGGCACACACATACAACCATACAAGAGGCAGAATTTCCAGAGGCGAACGAAATTTGATTTATCGCCTAGTCTAACTAATTATTCAGCATAAACATCGTTTGCATATTTCGTCCGGAAACGAAACTTCATTATTGTCGTACTGTGGAAAATAGTAACTGAAAAAAGCAAAGAAACAAAAGAAAATATGTAGTATATCTTCAGGCGAAATGTTTTATCACTGTAATCATGCTTTTGTATACAGATTGCCTTCGTAATTTGAAGGATTTTGGTACGACAATATTCTATTTTTATCTATTTTATAGCAAAGCAAAAAGACGATTTACGGGTTCATAAGCGCAAAAAGAAATATATAACAGTGAAGGACACTTAACTATCTTTAACATATGGCTTCGTGATTATTGAAAATCGCATGTATTGGCACGAAACATGTTATCAACCCTTTTGATTTATTATATTATATTATATTTGATAACTTGTTGAGTATTTAAGCCAGGTGATTAATCACGATTTCCAAGAGTTCTATGCATTAGATTATATAACGAATAAGATATTATTGAAAAAATAAGGAACTATTTATTTTAAAAATTAAATGTACAATTATTATAAACAACATTACAATTTTTTTCAGTTGAAATAGCCGTATTTGTCGATGAGGTACTCAATGAGTTTGATGATATGGTAACATTGCTTTTCTTTAAGGAAGAAATTATCTTAACATGATGTCCTTCGTTTAATTTCATATATGGCTCCAGAGAACTCGTAGTTGTATCGCCAGTTACTTTCATTATCTCTTGTAAATTTGCACCAACGGTTGACAAATTGCTAACAGTCCTTCCGTGGTGTCTTCATCGTAATTGAAGGAAAAGGTCTCAATTTTTCTTTTACAGTTAAAGCCAAAGCACTTACTTTCCGCTTCTCCAACAGACGTTAAAATTCTTTGCGTTTTGTGTCTCTTGCAAATAGAGTCTTCTCGAAAATGCCCCCCTTAAAGATTTATAGAACGTTTGTAGTCATTAAAATATTTTCTTTGTAACAATTTTGCACTAACATTCCATATGAGTTTCACCACACGAAGCTGAAGCTGAACATAGGAAACAGTTGTATTTGTTTTTCACAAAGTCATCAAGTAAAGTTTATTACAATTACGGTATTAACAACATCGTTATCCAACGTATGACCTCTGTCAAGGATTTGAGAATCGGTTTCGATGAGAAACTCAACTTCTTGGATTATATCTCATTAATTACTGCGTCCGTTTACCCAACTATGAGATTTATTATATGAGCTTGTAACGATTTTTAAAAAAATTCCTTCTATTAAATCACTTTTTTATGCTTTGGTAATTAGTAAGTTGGAGTATAGCGTAGTACTCTACTGCCCTATACCGGGTGTACTTAAAATAAATGAACAACGTATGAAAAATGGAAAAAATGTAATGATAGAGAATATGAATCCAAAACGAGAAAAGAAATTACAAAGATATTAAAAAAAAAATTGTCACGCCACTTTACGACGGACTATATTATAAAAACCATCAGAGACGATATCTTAAAGCTAACCCACAATAACAAAAAGAATAGTTTTATTATTGTCGGTCTTGCTTTAAGTTTCGTCTAGTTGTCGATCGTTACGTACATTTTGTACGATTTATATTTACGTCTTCGATTAAAGATAGATTATTAGCAAATAGGACGTTAAATGCCTGTAGAGCACACATCTTATAGATTCTTTTAAAATATCGTCTTTAAAAATTCACACGTAAATATAAATTTTTAACAGCTGACTTTCGTACCAGGTTATCGAACCTTTACCATACAAAACTTATACGCAATCATCTAGCGTTTTTATAAACATAAACATTGCAGCATGTAAATTCAATATCGGCATCCTGAATCCATATTAATATTTCATTTTTTCTTATTTCTCGCAACCAAAAAAAAACATTCACAAAATACACATGAAATGATGTCAGTTCTAAAAGTTCACAGATGATTTTAAGTATGATTTTTAATATCAGCTTGTAAATTAATGTAACACATCTTAATTTTTAATAATTCACTTGAATGTATAAACCTTTGGATTTTGTACGAGGTTATTGACCTTACCATACAACAATGTTAAAGTTTTTTATAACATCGACAGCTGTTACGTCTGTAAACATACGCTGTAGCATATGTGTGTGTGTATGTAACTTCAATAGAGGTATTTATTATTTATACAGATTCTGAATATTTTGAATTCATAAACGGAACATGATACAATTTTCAGGTGGTTTTTAATTTTGGGGTTCGTGTCGTTATTGACTCCCAATATTTTGTGTTTATATTCTATATAATTACATCTTTCCATTCTTCATATTTCTTATGTCAATGACATCCTGTATATGAGACATACCATGCCTTCAATTAAATTTTCATTTAGAGTAGTTTATGATTCCAATATAAATTTGGAAACACTGTGGAACAGTAAGATTTTTCGAAAGTCAAAATTTGGACAACTGTCATCATCTGACAGCAGATTACAATTTAGTTGTGTAACAACTTAATCTTATTTCTTGTGAAATGTTTTAAATAAAATACATTTATTTACAGAAATGCGTTTATTATAAAAATACTACGTTAAAGAAACTGCTCAAAATGTTGCCCTCTCGTCTCGATGCACACACGTCTGCATTTAATGTTTTCAAATTCGTTTGACAGATGAGGGAATATATTATCACAAGCTTCTCTAATACTATTGCAAAGTTCCTCAATTGTATGTTGTGGCCTTCTAAAACGCGGGTTCTTCATGTGCGGAAAAATTAAGTAATCCAGAAATGTGAGATCTGGAGACCTTGGAGAAAAATTCACTATTCAATTATCAAAGAACTCTTCCAAACGACCACGTGTTTGTTGAGTCGCGTGTGGTCGAGCATTGCCTTGTTGGAAAAATCCGTCTGTAATTTTATCGTCATTTAACTGATTAATAAAGGGTTCTAATAAGTAATTTCGGTATCGTTCAGCATTTATTGTTCGATTAAAAAATATTGGTCCAATAATTCGCCTCCTTGACGCCGCCGGCCAAACACCAATTTTATACGTATTGCTATGAATAGTGGTTCGTGATTTAATGTGCCACCATCCACAACTAGTCTTCCAAACTAGGTTACTCAGCCGGTTGATTTCCAAATATGAGACTTCTAACTTCTCGGATTTCAATAAGGAAATCCGTGTTAAAACTAAAATAAGTCTGGCGCCAGTGAATAGTTCACGATATTTATATACTTATTTAAGAGTTAATTATTTTTAATTACTTAGCAGAAAAGGTATATTAGCACAAATATTTACTTATTTTATATATTGAGCTTGAACAGCACTAAAGGTATGTAAAATAAAACAATCGCAGGATAAAATTTAAACTGAATATTTAATACAAAAAATAAAAAAGAAAAAAAAATCTATCTTTATAAAGTATAAAGATTATGTATTTACAATATACATGAGGTAAAATATATTCACTGTAATATTGACAGCTGCGTGAATGAAAAAACTTCCTCTTTATTAACTCCGATCAAACTTATCTAAAAATAATAAAGTTTATTTTTAATTTTTCCCCAGAGAACCACACTGTATAATCAAATCTGATACACGATCAAAATTACACATGCGCAAACTAACATGTACAAAAAAACCCTTTAATCCTCTCGAACAAACTCTTCAATTATAATATTAACATAGAAATGTTAATAATAATCTTTATTATTTATCTTTCAAATAATAAATCTCTTAAATAACAATCTTGAATACAATATTAATATTCTTATAATTTTAGCTTACGTTTTATGAATTCATAAAAAAAAACATACAAAATTTTACTGGAGACTTACGAGAACAGTTGCTTAATCTTTTAAAATCATCAAATTACGAGAATAAAAATCTCTAAAATATATCGGGAATGAATATCAAACTACAAACAACTAATTAACACATTCAAATCAACCCGAACTAATTTCAATATAATATATATCTTTCAATAAACATAACGTTCTCGTACAAAAGCAGATCTTCGTCTCCCACTCAATAGGCCTCAACTTTCACATCCTATCGACCTAGGTAAAACAAGTTTTTGATCTTTACACATTTAAATACATTTTAAAGCATATCGGATATACACATATCTCCAAAAATAATGCACATTTATATTAAATAATATTAAATTATTATTTTAGGAAAAATCCTTAGCAGTATGTATGTTTCCACATATTCATGAGGATTTTCTGCCGACCATAGTCTAATATTTTGTTTGTTTAAATATTCCGAAAGTAGAAACCAGGCCTCATCAGTAAAAAAACATCATCATTATTCAAGAACCATTGGCAGTACTCGGTTTTTCTATCGTAATCAACGGGACCGAGTTCATGAACAGCTTGAGTTTTATTAGGATATAATTTTAAGTCTTTTTTAAGAATAGTGTGGCATGTTCCAACTGAACTTCTGGCGACAGTTTCGCAATGGATTTCTTTGGTGAGTTTTCCATTCGATGTCGAACATCTTCAATGCAATCAGCAGTTCCTTTTTAGGTGCTCCGTTCCCAGATTTACAAAATACTATCATTGTTTCACGAAATCTGTCAACACAACCATGTTGTTCATACGTGATTGTAAGATAAGGGAACTGTTGTCTAAAATCCTGTATAGATTGATTAATTGCATAAACCCACTGTCCATTTACTGATCTACCAGTTCTAAAATAACTTTCAACAATAAAAGCTTTGTGTTGTATTTCTAACATGATAATAATCTAATTGATAAGACAATTTTTGAATAAATTGACTATGACAGTTGTCAAAATTTGACTTTCGAAAAACGTTACTGTTCCAAAGTGTTCTCAAATTTATATTCAAATCATAGGCTACTCTAAAAGAAAATTTAATTGAAGGCATGGTATATTAATGACATTGAAAGAATTCAGCGAAAATTCCTAATACTCGACCGGCGTCGATTTGAATCTCTTACCAAAAGAAGACAGATCCTTAGTTCCTTAGAATAATTTGTAACAGACGTAAAATGATAACTACTAAAATGGTTGTTGTTTTTCAAAGGTTGCTATAGTTAAATTTTTACTTTGTATATCGCCGGAAATGTCCAGAAGAAAATGAAGAAAATCAGCTGTCACCCAGCTGATTTTCTTCATTTTATCTCGATATTGAAAAATTTCTAGTTTATTAGTAGTTTATTAATAAAAAAATGTTTATTTAAGTGCCATCTATCATTTCTGAAAATTAGGAATACATAGTTATTCTGTGACACACTGTATAAGAACATAAGAATACTTAAATTTGATTTTTTTTCAGGAAGTGAAAAAAGGTTTTCTCCTAAGTTTTCCTAAATGATTAAAGAAAACTTATCCCAAATTGCTTTTGACGGTACTAAATATAATTCCTTCGATTTTGTTACAACGTAAATAAATTGCCAAGTGAAAACGCTATCCTACTCAATTTCATAAAAAGATATGAAAATGTTTCTCTGCTTGCCTTTCAACACTACTAAAATAACTTATCTGCATCAATTATGCACGAATTCCTTCAACAATACCCTTTAAAAATACCTTCGACTTATATACAATTCCGCCTAATAGCCGACCGACACGTACAGAAGCGGTCCATTGGCGCGAACAAATTCGACAAAGCAACGATAAATCTTTAATGTTACGTATACAATTTATGTGCGCGTGTTCGTATCCGCATATGTGTGTGCGTGCATCCGAACTTCCACAGGGCCGGAATATCCTAGGGAACAACGTAACGGTCGACTATTTTACCCGTTCGCCCGTTCCAATTACCGTTCGAATTTTAATGAAGTACGCCCCGGAGACCGTTTCTGCGACCGCACGCGTGTTATTAATAAAATTTGTACTGAATCCGAAATCCCATTCGAATGGTTTTCTGGGGGAATATCCCCACTGACGTAACGTAACGGCCACCGAATTGTGAACCGACCGTAAAAGAGAGAATATGATTTATTTGGATCAATAAAATGACATATACGCAAACATAAATGAACAGAAACAGAGAGAGTAGAATATACAAGCGGATTCTTGCCAATCATCAATATTCGAAAGTTTTCTTGTCATTTGGCTGATGTAGACATGAAAATCCATTTTAGTCCTAAAATAACATGTGTTTCGAAATTTCTAATATATTCTAGTGTCAGTGAAAATAGCAAAAGGTCCAATGAGGGGTCATCTTCGGTCATCTTCGGTCAAAGATACATACATATATATATATATATATATATATATATATATATATATATTTGATAAATTATTGGAGTTTTTCGGTTTTTATATGAAATATTTACAAATATCAAATTAGTATGTATGTAATTGCAAAGTAAGTGGGGATGTAAACATTCCTGTCTACAAATTACAAAGCAAATCATACGAAATTTTTAATTGAAAAATATTGTCTATGTTCAAGTCTATAGTTTGCCGGACTGTCGCTTTTACCACTCAGCCACAATAGACCTTGGTTCAAGCTATTTAGAAATGCATTATAAAATAGCAGTGTAAATGAATCAGATGTCAGTTATTGAATGTAGATGTCAAGTTGAAAGCAGAAGTCAGTTTTTGAAAGCTGACAATATTTTTCAATTAAAAATTTCGAATGATTTGCTTTGTAATTTGTACACAGCAATGTTTACATCCCCACTTACTTTGCAATTTTTCATACATACTAATTTGATATTTGTAAATATTTCATATAAAAGTCGAAAAACTCCAATAATTTATCAATTGTTATATATATATATATATATATATATATATATATATATATTATATACAGGGAATATGTTCCGGGAACGTGATTTTTTAATGAAAAGTAATTGTTGGTACAAGAATTATATTATTCATGAACATAACAAATTTAAAATGAATTCAAGACACTTTGTGTGATTTTTTATTCATATTTCCAAAAGAAAGCCTTTTTTTTACTAACATTGAATAAATTTAGTATTTCTCGAATATTCTTTTTATATTTATATGGAACATTTTAATTTAGTTATTAATTACATACATTTCTATTCTAGATGTCAAAATTATACAGGCCGCTTATTAAAATTGACATAATTTAATAGTCGCGTTTTAATGCACTTGTGATCTAAACGATATCATGTGACATATCATATTAATGTACTTTTTCAAAGAATCTTTTAATGACATTCATTTTGTTGACATCACAACCTTTTATCTCGCGCCTTTAATTAACACCTAATTTTTTAGACATCCCTATTTGCAACGTGACTGGCGTATCCCAATTATATTATAAAACGCACCTTTAGGATGGACCGCTTCTAGAAAACTGTAAAATAACGTTCTCTTGCTTACTAGCCTTCGCAGCATAAAGACCTCAAGCAGTATTCGTCGACAGACGAATATACACAAGAGACCTCGCTGTCTGGCGTGGGCTTACACGTTATCTGCCTCGGATAAATAAAGCAAGGTAAACTCTGTATTGCTCAATACGCATATTATTTCACATATACTAATCCATTAATATATTTTCTTTATGTAAATAATAAATAAAACTTTAAGGGTGTCTTTTATTTAATAAACTTACTTTCAACATACAACATACGTCTTAAGCTTTTGATACATCATCATTACATTAGCTTAAATCATTTTCATTATCATTAGAGGCTACAGCCAACTCGGAACAAATTCAACTCGATCTTTTAACAACTTAGCGCCTCCACATGGTGAAAAGTACAAATCAATCAGTGTCTACATAACAATGTTGGTGACAAAGCACAATCAACTAGGGTTCAAATAATGAACACTATACATTTACACCAGCGATATTCCAACTTCTTTATACCTTCCAAAGGCAAGGCCTTCTTGTGACTCAGCAAACTAAGTCTCTGTTTCATTACCTCCTCATTCTAATCATCATAAAATACTAGGTGTCATAATGCAATTACCTAGCACCAGCACTATGGAATATTGGCGGAACTATAACATATAAATAGTAAATTTCAAATTCAGAAAAAAAAATTCGGAAGAAAGAAGAAGGAATCAACTATTATCTGTCAAAATTATTCAAGACATCACGTCGATTTTTTGAGAGGATTGTGGTTTTGAATACTCTCGGCCCGACTGAAAAAAGTGAGTGGAGAAAATCGGTCTAAAATTTACAAAGATCGGACAAGAATCCATCAATGACAATGTGGAAGAGGACACACCAAAAATAACATGCAAACACAACGATGTTGAATATTTATAAAGTCTAGACCAAATTACGTTGCTTGAGAACGACGGTGGCCCACGTTCATTCGAAATTGACTGAGAATGGATAGTTACTGCATCATGACAAGCGTCATCCCAACCCCATTCATTGCCTATTATTCGCGAGTTTTTGGTTACGAAATGCATTTATGTGCTCGCTTTCCCCTCATACAGTCCGGACCATGTCCCTTTCAATTTCTTCCTCTTCGCCAAGATGAAAAGTTAGATCAAGAAGACCCGCCTGGAAGAAATTGAGGTCATCCAAACACCACGATGGTGTGTCTCAAGATGATAGCTTCGGAGGAATTCCAAGGCTACCTTTTGAATTGGGATGAGTGTTGGAAGCACTGCATTGAGTTTCGGAGAGACCTATTGCGAATGTAAAGGCGTGAAACCTTAATTTAGTTACTGTTAAATATACAATACAAAAAAGTCTCGTTATTTAATTGCTGCACCTCGTATATGAACTGCAAACTAATTCACGTCTGTACACATACACATCCACACCTCCATACGTGTCGAAGCAATCACGAAACTTTCGCTGACAATAATCCGGCTCTTCCGGAAGCAAAAGGGGATTTTATCTGTTCAGGACACGAAACACTAGTTCAGGAATTAACCGGGTCGAAGAAACCCATAACCCAAGACCAAAGCTTACGGTTCCGTTGCTTTCGGAACACTGCCGTATCACCGTAAATAAATAACACTAAACGTACTTCTGTAGTCGAGACCGGTGGAGACTTAAGATTCTATTAAAGGATACACGAAAGCTTGCACAAAATACGAGTCGTGAGTATCCATTTAATGTGGCTCATATCACTTGAAAAATAAAGTGTCTTCCGTTTGGAAAAGAAAAAAAATTAAGTCTCCCAAAATGTTTAAAGTTGGTTGTAATACCGCTTCGAATTAAATGAAAATGATAAATTTTTACGAAAGGCGGTTAATAAAAATATAATGTAAATATGTACTAAAGACGCACTTTCAATTAAAAATAATAGCAAAATTTAAATGACCAATGTAAACGTATAAAAAATGTATGGGAAGACAAGAACAACTTCACATAGAAATTGAAAATGCGATGAAGACCATAAAATGAAACAAATACTAGTGACAATATTGCAATCCAAAGAAAATAGTGAATGCTAAAGGCAATATCGCGCATGCAAACAAAAGAGAATCCAATATGATCTGATCCAAAAAGAAGTAACAGTAAAAAGATTTAAACAAAAAATTGATATGTAATGTAAATAACTTTTTCAGTTTTATTTAAGTATTTTTTCCTAACGTAATTACGAGTGCGATTCAAATTTGACCTGCACTTTGTTTTCTTCTGATCGATACAAACTACAAATTAATATTATTTATACATCATTTTTCTTAGTAATAACCCTCCCCTCCTTAAAATACACTTGTCCCATCGCCGCGGTAGCTTCTGGATTCCCGTCGAAAAAAATTCTTTCCTCATCGGAGGCAAATCGCTTGCCTCACAACAACTTTTTGAATGTTCCAAAGGGATGATAGTCACTGGGGGCCAAGTCCAGACTATATGGATTTCCCAAACCAATTTGGTCAACGTGTTGTTCTTTAGATGAACTGTATGCGAGCCAGCACCATAGTGTAGGACACTGTTCCAAAAGGCTCACTTTAATAAACTAAATTAATCGTTTTTCGTTTCTTTTTTGATAAAATCGAAGTAAATTTGTCTAGTAGCGTCCCAAAATATAGTTGCCATCGCTTTGCCAGCTGATGGTTGTGTTTTGAATTTTTTGGGCGGAGGTAAATTTGAGCGACGCCATTCCAAGCTAACATTCTTGCTTTCTGGGATATATGGTGTACTCAATTGTTACGATAGGTGGCAAAAAAGCGTCGCTTTCATACACGTAGCGAATCCGGGGTCTCTGTGAACATAAAGACGTTCCTGCTGTTGTTCCACGGAAAATTGTTTTGGATCCTCCTGGCTAACTTTACTAAATTTAAGCTTGTCGTAAGCAATAATGCGAACACTACCAACAATCCTAGCAAATTCCTTCACAGACATTCGCCTATTGCTCCAGATCGGCTGGTGAACTTTTTGAATGTTCTCGAGATCCACAGCAGACGCTGGACGGACGGCATGAGGCAAATCCGTCCTGGAAGGATTTACACCACTCAAAGACTGTTATAAGTGATAAACACTCTTCTCCAAACTGTTTATGAATGAGTTTCCCTCCGCTGGAACTATTTGTAAAAGCGGTGGCCCTGGCGGCAATATTGAGGTTGAAGGCCAATAACGTATGGTGTCCTAATAAGGTTGTACAGGGCCATACAGATATCACAGGAACTATACTGGAAGAACCGATATTTCAAATGCCGGCGGACAGTACAGCATCTGAGATTATTCCCGACCAGGGAACAGGCAAAAAGTCGCTCAAGCGATTGTGGTGCCCGCACTTGGTACACGGATGAATCACAATCCAATCAGAGAACAGGTGCAGGCATATGCGGAATGTGATTTGGAAGGAAGATATCGATATGTCTGGGAAAACATACGACGGTTTTCCAGGCCGAATTATTTGCAGTCGCAGCCTGTGCCGAGGAAATTGGAGGAGCTAGCTGTGAAAACAAAAAAATCAACATAATGGCTGATAGTCAGGCAGCTATTAAACCCATTATGAATCCATCTGCCTGGTCTAAGCTGGTGAAATATTGCAAACAGGTTCTCAATAAACTGGCACAAGACAATACTATGTCGCTGATATTGGTGCCAGGACATGGGGGAATTAAAGGCAATGAGATAGCCGACGAACTGGCCCAAGAAGGTACTATAGGACCAGAACCTGTATGTGGAATCGCTAAAAGGGAGATCTGGTTATGGCTAGAAAGAAAACATAAAAAGAAATGGAGGTTAACGGAAGGTCAACTCAATACTAAAACACTACTAAGGGGGCTGGACGCAAGATTTTCAACCAACCTAATTCGTAGTAACAAGAAAGAAATTAAAATAATTACCGGCTTAATAACCCGACATTGTCCTTTAAGGAAGCATCTGCACAGCAGATACTTCCTTGGTTAGCGAGCCCTGGTGTAGGAGATGTGAAAAGATGAGGAAACTAGCCTTCATGTAATATGCACGGGTGAGGAACTGAAAGGACTCAGACAGAAACATTTCGGAAGGGATCTACTGGATCCTACAACGGTAATCAAACTTTCCCTGAGGAGGTTAGTGGTTTATATTGAAGACACAAGACTAACAGAGTGGAACTGAGAGATATATTGAGGATAGCACAAAGAGAAGTGTGCTCAAGTGCCTGAACGTGCTAGCGTCCAAGCCTAAACAGAAGAAGACGAAGAAGAAGAAGAAGAAGAACGGTCCATCATTCGTAAAGAATTTTATCACGCTTCCATGTTCCAACTGAATTTCAATCATTTTTGGTTAAATAAAGTTCTGCAAAAACAGCAAAACTCTCTGGATTTCGACAATACTTGGTCAGTATGTATCCAAATGTGACAGCTATTTCACAGCAGAAGCTTGCCATTTCACTTAATTGTTAGCTTGCTATAAAATAAAAATCTCTTCTCGTATTTAGAAATGAAGACATTAAAAATTTTATTAACCCAAAGTACATGTAAAAGGAATAACTAAGACCTGATAAAGTCTAATAATCAAGTCAAGCATATTACTTCCAAGATGTTAGTTATATATTAAAAAATAAAAATGACCGAAATATTCCAGACATATACAAATAAAAAATAGCATGACTACTTCCGTTACTACTAAGCTTTTCTCAATTATTTGCCCCTAAAACAATAAACACACTTGTTATCCCCACTATCAAAAGGGAATTTTGCCAAACACGATTGAACTGTCGAAGTACTTTCTTGTCCAACAACGTGTTCACCAAGTTATAACACGACATAATTCTGTGCTCTGACGTTTATATAACACTCAGGCAGTCATGAAGCGTGTCGCCTAAATCAATATATTTAGTTATGAATTGTGCAACCGTTGTAGCTACTGCTGGTAGACGCGGTACTTCGGTTGTTTGCCAAATCGGTCCAGCATATATAAATTAACATTAAGGGCCTTTGTTATTTGTTCAAGTATACGTGTATTTACGCGTGTATACTGTATGTGCATATAAAGGCTACTATTACATGTTTGTGTTAATATAGCTTTGATTTGACAGTAATAAAACACTATATTATTGGGATGTGAGAGTTAACGCAATTTTATATATCTATATAGTTTAACGTGCATAGGTTGTTGCAAGTATTTTTAGAAACTAGTACTAGGTAACGTAACTGAAAGTTTAGGGAATGATTTTCGTACAATTTAATATTTTCAATGTTAAAAACCATTGCCAACTCAAAAATAAGTTAACTAAATTTAAAAAAAAAGTTATAAAAAGTCACTTATGAAAGAATCTATTTTTCTCGTGAACCATTTTTTCGATCGATGTCTTTGTACGATTTTTTGTGTAGGTTAACTCAACAAATAATGCATTTACCAATTTCATCTGGCTCTTAGGGGTGAAAACACGATTAAATGTCAGCCTTTACAACTGATTTGCAGAATTCAAGCGTCAACGTAGAAATCTTAGTGATAAGTTTGGTGAAGATCGTCCATCAATCTCTGTTGTTGGGCCAACATATGACATACCGTGATATTCAAGCATCCATTAGCATTGATATGAAACAAATAGACGAAATCAGGAATATTTAGCTGTAAAAAAGGTTTGGTGCTCTCTGGATTACGCGCAATATCACCAAAGCATGAAAAAGCTTATCAAGGAAAGCAAAAAGATTCTTAAGAAATTAAATTGTGGTGCTTAAATTCCGGTTACAACATCACTACTAGTAATAAAACTTAGACTTATTCGTATGAGCACAAAACTAAACGTCAATCAGTAGTTTGGGTTTTCCAAGATGAGTCTAAAACACAAAAGCTTTTCATTCGCGCAGTGTTTTTATGATCACTGTATTTTCCTCAATTAGTGGTTAGTGGTTACTGTCACTTGGGGTATCGAGCAGATACAATTTTTTTAAAAATATTAATACTGTTTTTCTGGTCGCTTGTACACGTGCAAGTTAACCAATGAAATAGCTTATTATATCATTTTAACTAATGCGATAACGTAGAAATAATACATGGAAAATCCTATCAACAGCTCGCAGTGTTTAAGTCACGCGAGATTTGCAAACGTCATTTACGCCAAGTATACCTAGATATGTCAGTCAAATTTAGAATGTTGGTTGAAGGTTATCCATTTCCAAAGTAGTAAAGCTAGTAAATTATTATGTCGTGTTCAGGAATAAAAAAAGGCTCTGATCTAATACATGTGGTGAATTTTATTTATTTATAAACATAAAGGATCTTATATCACATAATTCTTAAAATTTTGTAGAAGCAGGTAACTATAATAAGGAATTTCAAAAGATAACAAGATAAATTAACTACAACAAAGGTTTCGTACTAAATATCATAGTTGAATTCTAGAAGTAATTATTAACTAAATGTTCAAATAGACCCCCTTCTATAGCAGCACAAACTTGAAGGTCTAGCGCATTAAAATTTTCAACATAAACTTCTTTATTTTTGATATTTATCAAAGTAAATGTTTTCTCAAAACGGTGAACCGTGTTACGAATAGTACTTGTGCTAGGAATATTCCTCTCGGAAAAATTTACTGCAAAGAAAACCCTGGTCACTTCTGCAGAATTGCCGCCCTAAAACTGATTAACTATAAATAGTTTTTCTTCAGGAGTATAACAGGAGTATTTTAAACTATATCTGAAATTATTTAAATCAACACACGAATTGGAATTAACGCATGTCACGAGTGACGTATTACCAGTGTAATGACAGTTACTGAATTTCTCTTTGCTTCCAAATCCCAAAATTAAAATATATTGAGAACGACTTTTAACATTTAAAAGACAGTTGAGGAGTTCTGAGTACTTCTGAATGGAAAAATGTTTCCAGAATTGGTTGGACCACACGTAAATGCGTATGTATCACAAATGCGATTACTTTAAAACACAATACAGCCACTTATACTAACAAAATATGTTTTTTCACACTTTTTCTAAAAACTTTTGCAAAAACCTTGGTATAGTCATATTAACACCCGAACAGCATACTTCTAGGGACATATTACATTGTCTGCGGCGATCATCGATTTATTTTATATTCTTCGGAAAAATGCACAGTGTAATACTAATTATCACATTTAGTTATAAATTGTATTGTGTCTTAGCATAGAACAATGACCTTACAACTTTACAAACCTTACAAAACCCAAATCTTCAAGGAAATAATGGTAGTTTTCAAACATTTTAAAGATTTAAACAAGAATACTAAATAAATACAACACGAATAAGTATAAAACATATAAATAGACTTACAATTAATAAAATCTTTATTAGCACCAACTTAACTTATTGCAGTTCTTTGACGACTAACCATACTCACATACGACTGTTAAATAATAAGAAACTAATGTTACTTTGCTCAACCCATTATTGATCCTTACATACAAATTATGCCTTTCAATTCACATAATTGTAGTTCAACTAACAACAATAGATTATTGATTAGGTATTTCATATAGTTACTGATGAAAAACATCTACCATATGAAAATATTTAGTGGAATTATTCACTATAAATTTATCTGATATGACATATAGAGAAACTAGAACTTATCAAAAAGTAATTTTAGTTATTTTAGCATATCAGTATTATTAATAAAAGTATTAATTATTGTTTCCTCTCCTTCCTAAAAGAGCATAGGGCACCTGGCGGTGTTTCATAGAACAGTAATAAGTTACTTTAAAGCAGTGATAAAGTCACTGACAGGATATTCGGTCCTGTACAGTGTTGATAGTTTTCTAAATAGGGCTTTTGTGTGAATATTTTCACTATCTTCTGTTCTGTGCTATTGCTTTGACTTCTTTCTATGTTTTCTTTATTGTTTATGTATAAGTATGCACCAGACACTGGTGGACTGACGGCTCTGAAAAAGAAAAAGGTGTTGGAATCGGAATATATAGGCTCGAAGAAAGGAGAATGATCGAAGTGTGCCTAAGTAGAGATAGTACAGTATTTCAAGCGGAGGTGGCCGCATTGCATCATTGTGTTGTGAAAATTAACAGATATGGTGGAACAAATCGCACCGTGGCACCTTACAATGTCCCGTTATTCTCATAACGGGGCATTGTAAGCTCAACAAACATTATAATATGGGTTTGACAGAAGAAACGGTATGCCGATTGTGTCAAGAGGAAAAAGAAAGTGCGATTCATGTAGTATGCAAATGCGATGGTTTAACAAGAACGTGGTTTCTACAAATGGGAGACAAATATCTTAGATTTAAAAGAATCGCTCTCAAAACTGCTAGACTTATTAAAAAAGCAGGACTAGATGAAGTACTCTAAAAAGGTCAGGATCACAATAGATCTAGAAAGGTCGCAGTAAAAGAGGCTTTACGGCCACCTCAAATAATCTAATCTAATAGTTATGTATAGAGCTGAGGATGTTTGCGGTACGGCAGGACCGTATGTAGTGCATCCCCACATTTAACTATTTATCTAAATATTCTCTGAACTGATTTGCCGGATCTCATAAATTAATAGAGTGATATTTTAGTATGCACTGGATATTGTTATTATACAAAATCATAATAGCCATTTGTATTTATGGATCATAAATAATAATACGCATGTATTTGTATTTGGTTGTGAATTCAATTTAAACTTAAAACGAATCGTAATACTTTAACGACAAGCCGTCCTTACAATTCATGCATTCGAGACAAGGTGTGCAACTCTACGAATAACTTCCATAATTGATCGAAAATGGATATTTTGGAGCTGAAGTAAAGCCCCTATTCCTAGAAAATTTTATTACTGTCGTTAAGAACTATTATTATAAATAAAGACGGCAGACTATGTGCCCGAACACTAAGTAAACTAACTGCCTCGGTATATGTATTTATATGATCGTCTCTTTGTTATTTTCTGCGTTTTTTTTTATATTTAACAATCAATAAAAACATCCATACATATATGTGTGTTTATTTAGGTTGTCTAACGTAAACGAATTTCAAACGCATGATGTTATTGTTATATATATGTATGCATTAATAAATGCTTTATATTTTCAAAATATTGTATTTATAAAATTGTATTTATTAAAATGTTTTGAATTTTTTATTGGCGTTGGCAAAATAAAAAAAAAAACGCAGAAAAGAACAAAGAGACGATCATATAAATACGTATACCGAGGCAGTTAGTTTACTTAGTGTTCGGGCACATAGTCTGCCGTCTTTAATTATAAACAACAAAGGCCTTTTATTAGTGTTGAAGTTTTAGTTTCATTGAATTTCCATGTTGTAAATAGTCAATTGTAAAGTGTTCATTCACAATATTCTAAAGCAAGGTGTAAATTTAACTAAAATCCAGAAAAACACATTCTGATAATATATTACTAGATTAGAAGCTGTGTTTATTACTATTTATTATATTATTTTTATAACCAAATGCAATAAAAGCTACGAAAACAAAAGAAACCTCGATTTATTAAAATCTTGTCACACAGCCATTCAAAGCCTGGCAGCACATATTTTGCATATATTTTATATATACTACCTACTTGAACTAGGTGAATGAAGTTAGAAGTTATAACGTATAAGTTATAAGTTATAACTTCTAACTTCATTCACCTAGTTCAAGTAGGTAGTATATATAAAATATATGCAAAATATGTGCTGCCAGGCTTTGAAAGGCTGTGTGACAAGATTTTAATAAATCGAGGTTTCTTTTGTTTTCGTAGCTTTTATTGCATTTGGTTATAAAAATAATATAATAAATAGTAATAAACACAGCTTCTAATCTAGTAATATATTATCAGAATGTGTTTTTCTGGATTTTAGTTAAATTTACACCTTGTTTTAGAATATTGTGAATGAACACTTTACAATTGACTACTTACAACATGGAAATTCAATGAAACTAAAACTTCAACACTAATAAAACGCCTTTGTTGTTTATAATAATAGTTCTTAACGACAGTAATAAAATTTTCTAAGAATAGGGGCTTTACTTCAGCTCCAAAATGTCCATTTTCGATCAATTATGGAAGTTATTCGTAGAGTTGCACACTTTGTCTCGAATGCATGTATTGTAAGGACGGCGTGTCGTTAAAATATTACGATTCGTTTTAAGTTTAAATTGAATTCACAACCAAATACAAATACATGCGGATTATTATTTATGATCCATAAATACAAATGGCTATTATGATTTTGTATAATAACAATATCCAGTGCATATTAAAATATCACTCTATTAATTTATGAGACCCGGCAAATCATTTCAGAGAATATTTAGATAAATAGTTAAATGTGGGGATGCACTACATACGGTCCTGCCGTACCGCAAACATCCTCAGCTCTAGTTATGTACTATAGATAATATTTCTGCTTCATTATTTTTTGCTATTATTTTTTTTAATTTAATTTGTTGTAGAACAAACAAGTGCATGCATGAATGCATATGACGTAGCAAATGTACCGAGACATATTCAAACTTATCGGAAACGGCAAAATTGTACTACTCTAAAATCTTTTTCAAAAACAAATATACGATATACCGAGATATCAAAAATTATCTTGGTCAACGGTGGCTATGGAGTTAAAAACTCTGTCTTAATTTATTATCCTTTTGAGAAAACTCTGATAAAATTTTCAGGTTAAGTGTTATACTGTAATCAAGATTAATATATTGACAAATTTTAACGTTAGCATTACAACCTGATGATATAAATTAAGACGTTTTTCACTCCATAGCCATCGTTGACCAAGATAATTTTTGATATCTCAGTACATTAAATGGTAAAATTTACATCTAGCATTATTTATATACTGACCACCATAAATTAATAAACAATTTCGGCAAGCTACATTCGATTACTCAAGATAGCATTGGCAATGAACTAAACATATTTTACTTTTTCTGTACTTAAGTGTTACTATAAAGTAGTATACTTATAGCTTTATTAATTTTAATAGAATGCAAATGAAAGCATTCTATTCTATAACCTTCGAATTTTTATCAATCAGCTGAGTTTGAACGTGGAAAGCCTACGAAAATCCGGATTGGATATTCTCCATGTTGCTGATCGTGTAAGACATAGTGTCGCTACAACCGCTTTGTGTTGGCAAAGTGGGCTGAAAATAATGAGAAACGAAAGGTTTGTGTCAGGCGTATCACAAATTGATGATAGATGAAGAGATTTAATTAATCAATAAATCTCCATATAATCTACTAGCTGTGCTAGCTATGCTTTGCTATTGCTAGATTTGAGTATATACAATGTGTCCGGGAAAATGTGGGAAATCTCTCGGATTCAGATAGAACATTAAAAAATAAGATGACAAGTTACCATAATTTTTTTCCTAGCGGCCCTCCCTACGGAGATACGGCCTCCTAAAGGACGCCACTGGAAATCAATTTTTCTTGAATAACTTTTAAACTACTTATTATAATTTAATGAAAATTTAATACGATAAACAGTAGTAAGGACCTCTTAAAATACTGCCCTTAAATTTAAATTAGCTTGTTTAGTTTACCAGGGGCGGACTAGGTTGTACATTTTAATGCTTACCTTTTTAACACGCTGTATGATAAGGAGTTAAAAAAAACAAATTTGGATACCTTGAACATTAAGCTAAAGAAAAGATCCTCTTGTTCATTGTCGATAAAATGAACCGTTTTCGGGGAAAAAAAAATAAAAGAATTAATGTTTTATTTCTATTAAAAAGAACCATGTTTTTTATTTTTTTTTGTCTACAACAAAGTGTGATACAAAAGTCTGAAATAAAACTGTTTTCAGTACTAAAAAACGCATTGTTTTTACAAACGTTACTATGGTACCCACGAATTAATAAATATCTTGCATTGACGTGTAAATTTTAAATCTTGTAATCTTTCATATTGTTAACACGTTGATCCTTTACTTCGATATTAATTTATTGAATTTTGAATATCTTGGTAAATTTAATTTGATAATGGGATACACACTTAGTGAGTATGCAGATATGCATCTTATGTACGGTCTTGCATCTTGCAATGCTTTGGAAGCAAGAAGGTTGTATGTAGAAAGATATCCTAATCGCAATATTCCAAATCAGAAAACATTTCAGCGACTTGACCAACGTCTAAGAGAGACTGGCGGGCGATTCCAGTTAATAAGGTAACATTATTGACTTTCTTTAATGTTTTAGGAAGTTTTGCGAAAAAAAGTACTGATGCTGGTGTGAGAAGAACAGTACGTACGGTGCAATTGGAGGAAAATATTTTGGATACTGTAGGTGATACTCCTTCAATAAGCACTCGAAGATTAGCCGCGCAGCTTAATACGTCAAAAACGACAATTCATGAAGTACTTAAAGAACAGTTGTTTTACACTTATCATCTGCAAAAAGTGCATCTACTTCTTCCTGAAGATTTTCCTAGTAGAATCCAGTTCGCAAACTGGCTGTTAGATCAGCAACGAACAAACCCAAACTTCATTAGTACTATTCTTTTTACCGATGAAGCAGGGTTTACCAAAAATGGTATTGTAAATTTACATAACTCGCATGTATGGGATGATGAAAACCCTCATGCCACTGTCGTTCATCATTATCAACATCAATTCCAGTCAATTAATGTTTGGGCAGGAATAATTGGCAATTTTTTGATTGGACCATGCGTATTGCCGCCACGATTGAATGGTGAACTTTATTTACAGTTCCTTCAGAACGCTTTTCTGGATTCACTAGAGCATTTGCCACTTGCAACCCGCCAAAGCATGTATTTTATGCATGATCGGGCCCCACCTCATTTTAGCGTTGCTGTACGCGACCACCTGAATAACGTCTAACCAAACCGTTGGATAGGCAGAGGAGGTCCCATTGCCTGGCCTCCACGGTCTCCCGACCTAACGCCAATGGATTTTCACCTGTGGCGTCATCTCAAAACCTTGGTGTATTCCTCTCCGGTTGATACTAGGGAGGAACTTTTACAGAGAATCACATTTCATTGTGATGTGATAAGAAACAATGCTGGGTTGTTGTGGCGAGTACAGCAGTCCTCTATTCGTCGTGCCCGCGAGTGTATCAGAGTTCACGGAGCCCATGTTGAGCCCACTTATGAAGTTTTTAATTGATTATTTCTAATTAGCGTATTTAGGTTCAATCGTTGCAAGCTTTAGTGAGTACATTTCTAAACATAATTTTTGTTAAGGTGCCTTTCTGGGACAAAACTGCATTTCTAAGAATCTTTGTAATTTTGTCGTATTAAATAACCTAAACTAAATTTTTTTTGTTCCTGGAATGACTTTTGTATCACACTTTGTTGCAGACAAAAAAAATATAAAACATGGTTCTTTTTAATAGAAATAAAACATTTATTCTTTTATTTTTTTTTCCTCGAAAACGGTTCATTTTATCGACAATAAACAGGAGTACCTTTTCTTTAGCTTAATGTTCAAGGTATCCAAATTTGTTTTTTTTAACTACTTATCATACAGGGTGTCAAAAATGTAAGCTTGAAAATGTACAACCTAGTCCGCCCCTGGTAAACTAAACAAGCTAATTTAAATTTAAGAGCAGTATTTTAAGAGGCTCTTACTACTGTTTATCGTATTAAATTTTCATTAAATTATAATAAGTAGTTTAAAAGTTATTTAAGAAAAATTGATTTCCAGTGGCGTCCTTTAGGAGGGCCTATCTCCGTGGGGAAGGCCGCTAGGAAAAAAATTATGGTAACTTGTCATCTTATTTTTTAATGTTCTATCTGAATCCGAGAGATTTCCCACATTTTCCCGGACACATTGTATATACTCAAATCTAGCAATAGCAAAGCATAGCTAGCACAGCTAGTAGAATATATGGAGATTTATTGATTAATTAAATCTCTTCATCTATCATCAATTTGTGATACGCCTGACACAAACCTTTCGTTTCTCATTATTTTCAGCCCACTTTGCCAACACAAAGCGGTTGTAGCGACACTATGTCTTACACGATCAGCAACATGGAGAATATCCAATCCGGATTTTCGTAGGCTTTCCACGTTCAAACTCAGCTGATTGATAAAAATTCGAAGGTTATAGAATAGAATGCTTTCATTTGCATTCTATTAAAATTAATAAAGCTATAAGTATACTACTTTATAGTAACACTTAAGTACAGAAAAAGTAAAATATGTTTAGTTCATTGCCTATGCTATCTTGAGTAATCGAATGTAGCTTGCCGAAATTGTTTATTAATTTATGGCGGTCAGTATATAAATAATGCTAGATGTAAATTTTACCATTTAATGTACCGAGATATCAAAAATTATCTTGGTCAACGATGGCCATGGAGTGAAAAACGTCTTGATTTATATCATCAGGTTGTAATGCTGACGTTAAAATTTGTCAATATATTAATCTTGATGACAGTATAACACTTAACCTGAAAATTTTATCAGAGTTTTCTCAAAAGGATAATAAATTAAGACAGAGTTTTTAACTCCATGGCCACCGTTGACCAAGATAATTTTTGATATCTCGGTATATCGTATATTTGTTTTTTGAAAAAGATTTTAGGGTAGTACAATTTTGCTATTTTCGATAAGTTTGTATATGTCTCGGTACATTTGCTACGTCATATGCATTCAGGCATTGTTTGTTCTACAACAATCCGAGAGATTTCCCACATTTTCCCGAACACATTGTATAGATTAAATGAACACAACTGAAAGTTTGATATCAATTATTGGATTTAGTTAAAATTAGATACTAACAGATTATGGAATTTCACAAAATTTAGCCCTCACTTTATAAAGGTAAGAATGTAAATAAATCCAATTGTCAAAACAACAGCACTCGAGCTTACTTCTACACATGCGCGATAGCATTTCTTAACTCGTGAAGTTCAACGTGAGAAGTACTGTCTCATGGCGCCATCTACATTTAAATAGTAGTACTGCTACTATTGATAGTATATTATTAGGCCCCTAACTTTCTTTCTATTGGTAATATCGAGAATTTCAATAGCTTAGGACAACACGGATCATTTTGCACTAAACCACGCGTAAAGAAGACCAGTAGTTTTTAGTCGATAATGGACACAGATGCGAACATTACCTTTTATATATGCCGGGTGCGGCAATAGTGTGTCGGCTGGGCTTAGCATGAAAACTAATAAAGTTGTAGCAATGAAATTTTACGTACACATGTAGTATGCTACAGTGCATTTTCTATTTTTATTTATATATTTACAGGCTGTTGCAAATTTGCGTGCACTTTCAATTTTTTTTTAAATAGCTATACTTTGCTATACTTTCTTGTTATTATGATGATAGCCACCCAAATTATCTTTGCAATTATATATGACAATGTACCCTTACAACTGTTAGTTTTGGTTTTATTGCAAATTTTGTTAAAATCTTGACGTCTAACATTTTAAGTTTTAGCCTGAAAATGGGTACAGTGCCTCACGTAACTCTTTTGTTACCAATTTATAGACTAACACGTTATATGTTTTGAAGGTGAACAAAGTGACAACATATACAGAGTGTTAAATATGTCGTGCCAAAGTTATCCAAGCTTAAAGGCTATTTCCTCTTTTTTTTTTAATTGAACCTATAATTTTTTTTATTAGTCAGCAAATTCCTTGTAAAATTACCGTTAAAATGGTACCAATAACATAGTACTTATTTCTAGTATTTTCGAAGTTATAACCCTTTAATGGGATATACCTATGTTTATAATATTCAATATGCGGTGCTGTATCTAATAGTTGGTTGGTTGGCCATGAAATGATATTAAGCAAAAATTGCTGCGTAACCAAACCTAAAATATCTACTTAAAATTTCCGTATAAAGTGTTTTTCTGTAGTTACTCTATGCTGTAATCGCGTTTAATTGTTATAATTTAAGTTCGGCTAGTTAATTATCAATTTCCGTTTGTTCGTTACTAGTTGTTATCTCGTTGTCAGTTATATCGCTTTGTTGTCATTATTTTTAATTAACATGCCGTAATAGTTTATAGTTGTGTTTCTTTAGAATGAATTTTTCGAAAGAGGAGCTAATAGACATGATATTTGTTCTTGGCGCTAGCAATAGAAATCCACTTTTAGCATCAAGAACATATGCTATGGATTATCCTCACCGAAGAGCACCAGATATTAAGACGTTTGAAAATTTGTTGACAAGGTTTCTTCGGACGGGTTCAGTGAATTACGTCAAACATGAAAGAACTAAGACTATGATTACAGAGGATAATGAAGTGACAGTCGTTCAGTCTGTTGTGGAAAATCCGCGCGTATCTACAAGGATAATTTCAAAAGAACACGGGGCAAAAGTCACTGCTGTAAGAAGAATTTTAAAAAAACATAAATTTTACCCTTAAAAAATTCAAAATCATCAAGGCTTATTACAAACGGATTTTGAAAGGAGACTTGTTTACTATGAATGGCTGCTTTTCCAATTACGACAAGATCTAACTTTTCTAGATCATGTGCTTTTCACAGATGAAGCAACATTTGCTAATTGTGGAATAACAAACAGAAAAAATTCTCATTATTATGACACTAGAAACCCTCATTTTGTGCAACCCATTTTATACCAACAAAAATGGAGTGTTAACACCTGGAGAGGCACCATAGAAAACACTGTTATAGGTCCATTCTTTTTTAATACTACTTTAAATTGTGAAATCTACACAAATTTCCTAGAAAATAATTTACCATTGCTGTTAGAAGGCCTACCAGATAAAGTCATAAGGAGATTGTGGTACCAACATGATGGTGCACCTGCACAACTGTAAAAATATAGTTTACGAAACACCTCCTACAACGGCAGAGAACATGCAGCAACGAATCAGAAACGCTTTTCTTCAATTAAGTGAAAACAACATGGCTCAAAATGTAAGTCTATCGATGCAGAGGCGATTAAGAGTATGTGTAGAGCAGAATAGACATATATTTGAACACATTTTAAATTAATTTTGTTTTATTATGGAAAAATTACAAAATGTAATTCTAAAACTTATAATAAAGAATTAAACAGGTGTTTGTAAAAGTTACTTTGTTTGATATCATTTCATGGCCAACCAACTATTAGATGCACCGCATATTGAATATTATAAACATAGATATATCCCATTAAAGAGTTATAACTTCAAAAATACTAGAAATAAGTACTATGTTATTGGTACCATTTTAACGGCAATTTTACAAGGAATTTTCTGACTAATAAAAAAATTATAGGTTCAATTTAAAAAAAAAGAGAATAGCCTTTAAACCTCGATAACTTTGGCATGACATATTTAACACTCTGTATATGTTGTCACGTTGTTCACCCACAAAACATATAACGTGTTAGTCCATAAATTGGTAACAAAAGAGTTACGTGAAGCACTGCACCTATTTTCAACTGTCAAGATTTTAACAAAATTTGCAAAAACCAAAACTAACAGTTGTAAGTGCACATTGTCATATATCATTGCAAAGATTATTTGAGTGGCTATCATCATAATAACAAGAAAGTATAGCAATCTATTTTTAAAAAAAATTGAAAGTGGTTGCCGAAATTTGGAACACCCTGTAAATATATAAATAAAAATAGAAAATGTACTGTAGCATACTACATGTGTACGTACAATTTCAATGCTACAACTTTATTAGTTTTCATGCTAAGCTCCGCCAACACACTATTGCCGCGCCCTGTATATACATATAGATATATCGAAGTATTGATCTTCTGGGCTTAAATCATACCGACCATTTCTTTGTTTGCCTCTAACTCTAACTAAAATTCCACTACTAGAGTGGTGCAACGAAAGGTTGCCCTGAAATGAAGAATGTGATCAAGTCGTCTTCAGCGACGAATCTCGATTTTGTTTATAGGCTCCTTATAGTCGTAAAATGGTCAGAAGAGGTCCCAGAAGAAATAATAAACTTGCGGTTTTCTGTACAGTCACTAACGGTTCCTTCTCAAGGCGCAAAAGTGTGAGTGGCTATCTGCCACGGAAGCAGGTCTCCTCTGGTATTAATTCCAAGGAACAGTAAATGTGATTCGCTACGTCAATAATATTCTTGAATCAGTATTATACCATATTTTCAACAACTAGTAAATCCAATTTTTCAGAAAGATACTGCGCAGTCACATACCGTAAAGGTTATTATAGAGTGTTTGGATAATGCTACGACTACTATTGATTCTCTACGATCATATCTAACTGAAATTTAAATCGTTTTTTAATACAAATCGGATACATATTTTCTGAAAATTTCATTGAAATATACGAACGTTTACTATAGGGGCTCAGTTAATTATGGTTGCCAGTATAGTATGCTAAAAAGACAAACGAAATTTATTAATTTTTGAAGGTTTTTACAGAATTTCAGCTATCTTCAATAACATTATATTCTCCGTTATGCGAAAGTCTTTATTTCGCTTCGCATTAATTATTATTAATTGTAAAATTATTGGACTCCTCTTCCTTCTAAATCATTTGGATCAAAGTATAAGATTTACTGTAAACTTTGAACAACTACTAACAACCGTTTCAGGCATGATATTTACATAGAACAAAGCTTCTATTAATACAATACCTACATATTAAGAAAATAGTATTTTTTTTTCAGAAAGTTAATACTTTCTGAAAAAAATCAATGGGCAATGAAACACAAGTATCCTGACCTCCGAAATCATATAACCAATTAAACTTTTAATGTGATGTTTCATTAAGAAACTTATTTATTCCATATCACCAGTTGATTAGCCAACTTAAACTTATTATTCTGTTAAATTTCTTTAAAAAAGCTCTTCGAAGTTGTAATGCCTTTAATTGCCTTTAATATCAGTATTTTCGACTTAAAGTCATAGAAATAAGTCCATATTAAAACAAGTTTGCACACACCCGATATAATTTTATATAAAATTATTTATAAAAAAATGACCAAATATATTCTTCGATTTTCTAATTTCAACTTATATTAATTAATTCGATAGAGAAAAAAACAGAAAATTCACGTATATCAACTTTAATTTGAAATTGATAGCCCGACCGGTAAACCCGCATCGACACCGCATAGCCTCTTCATTGTCCTGAACGCTAATGATTTCGACTTTAGTGTTCATTCATTTTAAGCGCGCTGTTTCAGCATTTTGATTAATCGTCGACTGCTTCGCCTCCGAAACGGCATTCTTATAATGTAGCGGTTTTTAGGCCATTCTGTTAAAGTCGTCCGGTCCATTCTCGCTGTTGTTTCCGACCCCACGCCATCGTTACTCGTAACACAAACGGAAAGTTAAAATATTGTGCCATGCACTTACTGTGTAGAGGCGATATTTTAAAATAAAAGATTTTTTTATGTTTTTCCGATATGTGATTTATGATCGGCATGGGTGTACAGAGAGATCCGGTCCGGGCGCTATTAAAGTGCGAAGCGATATCGGGAACTTTATTGTCGTCGGTTGTTTACGGGGATGCCGCAGGGGGTGACGCAGAACCCCTTCAAAACGGATGAAAAATGTGATATGACCGAGTCCGAGTGCTATTGTAAATCGACAAATTTGGAACCAGTTGATGTGGATATTGATGTCACAATAATTATTCACCCCTTTTGTTTGTACTAGATATTTTATTACCACATTTTAATACCAAAATTAAATGCAAACATAAATAGGACGTAAAACCTATTCACTAGAGGAGCCAAGAAGATGACAAGCATATTTGTTTTCTGATTTGTGTAATTCTTAAATTTAGAATTAGAGTACCTTAAATAACCTCCTACTATATACGTGCTCGTATAATCCAATTTTTCACACTCTCCGTACAGTCCTGTACGGAGAGTGTGAAGACACTTCTTCACCAAAACCAATCATCATCAGCATTTCAATACATTTTTTTTCAGTTAGTTGGACCATTATTAATATTTGGGCGTCTACAAAGTTAATTCTGACAATTTAAGTCAAGTAGTAAATTTTAATTTCATGGCTTACTAAACATAAACATGATTTTAAAATATTAGTCTTAATTAAATATCTTCGTCGTTGTTGAACAAAAGGGTGCCAAACCTTATTACTGCTGAACTCCCAGAGCAGAGAAAAATTGAAATTCGAAAAAATATGCAGGATGTTTCATTTAAAACAAAAAGTTAACATCGTTTTCGGCTAAGTCGGAAGTTTAAGTCGAATATAAATATACTCATCGAATAACTGATTTACATTTAATTAATTCCGGAAAGTCTTATTCAAATCTAGGTAGCCATGTCAAAGATATTCTAAACGATCCATACATTTGCCTAACCCTTTATACTTAACCTAATAGATTAATAGTTTACTGACAGTAGTGGGGAGTTACATAGTTCAGTTTGATCGTTTAAAGCTAACGTTAATTTTGTATATCTAGAAATTTGTAATGATTCTAACAGGTCGAAGGACATTATTATCAACAATATCCTCCGGCACAAACAAAAAGTACATATGCGCTCTTTAATATATCCTAAAATATCAATAAAAGATTCGATACAGTATTCTTTCTTAACTTATATTGGTAAAACTTCAGACAAAATTAGCAATTTAATCAAAAAAGCTACTAACGGTACCATAGCTTACAAAACTAATAACACGATTCAACTATTTTTACCAAACAATAAGGACAAAACGCACAAAAAATCAAACTCGGGTGTCTATAGGTTAACCTGCGAGTGTAATCTGTCTTATATTGTAAGTTGTTTACAATGAGTTCATATTTACAAGTTACTCCCTATTTTATTTATAAAACGATATTATATATAAGGTCAGTTATTTTCACAACTAAATCATGTCTATATATAACATAGTATATATAGTAACAACATAAAGCATATTAGTAGGAGTTGTGAATATTACATGTGGGCCTTCGAATTGACAAGGAATCTGAGGAAACGTTGGTTAGGACTGATTGGAGACCTTACTATCGCTTTCAGAGGGCTAGCTTTGTAACTCGAAACAAAGAAAGACCAGAAACCGGTGATGCAGGATGAGGGTACTCTGAGAGAACCTCAGTCAGACATCAACCGCTAAAGGTCAAAATGTTGAAAATTCTCCAAATAAATCTTCATCATAAGAAAACAACAACAGCGGCACTTTGTCAAAGGACGCTGGCTGAAGATATAGATATCCTCCTCATCCAAGGGCCATGAATAAGTAGAGGTAAGATAGGAGGACTACAGATTAGGGGAAGGGAGCTCTTGGTTGGTGCCCCAAACACTAAAATTAAAACTTGTATCTGTTTCATCTGACCTGGACGTGATGCCTATCATGGAGCTATGCAGTGGGGACATGACGGCAGCCAGAATCAGACTGAGTGTCGACAGGGGGATATTGCAGACGACAATTGCATCTCTATACCTACCCATTGACTCTCCAGAGCTACCAGGGCCTAATCTTGAGTATACCGGTAAGAACAATCTGGAATTGATTATCGACGCAGATACCAATGCTCATCACAAGGCTTGTGGCAGCAAGGATAACAATTATAGGAGTAAGTCTCTCTTTAGCTATCTCTGTGGTACTGAACTTGACTGTCTGAGTCAAGGTAATAAACCGACATTTAAGACACCGAGGGGGGAATTACTCATAGATGTAACCTTATGCACGTTGGAATACGGGATATTGTAAGGGGGTGGCATGTATCCGACGAGCCGTCGCTCTCTGATCATGCGTATATCCGCTATGATTTAACGGAACCCAGACTATACAGGGATCCCAAGAGAACAGACTGGGAAGCCTACAAGGCTCTCCTCAATAAATACAATGATAAAATCAAAGAGAGCAAAAGGAAGGCCTGGAGAAAATTCTCAAAGAGAGAGAATTCTCAAAAAAATCCTTCCAACGCAATTAGATCTATACAAAAATCGGATGGGAGGTGTACCAGTACCGTGGAAGAGACTTTAGAGTATCTTCTGAGGGTACACTTTCCAGATTCAGAGCGTATGGATGACTGTGATACCAATCAAGTTGTCACCTCTTGGAGGGCGACTAGGAATGATTGGGAGATATCAAACGAGATCTTCAAGCCCCATCTAATTAGATGAGCGATAGGATCGTGTTAACCATATAAATCCGCAGGACCAGACGGAGTGTTCCCCAAGCTCCTTCAAGAGGGAATTGGAGTACTTCGGCAGTCTGACAATGTGCACTGCTGTATGTACTTCTACGCTCGGATGAAATACGTATCTGCGTCTCTGGGGAGGGATATGTTTGAACACGTTCAAAAAAAATATTAATATTGAACTTGTATTTGTGTTCTTCACACCAGATTTTTAATAATATTTTAAATTATTAAAAATACTTTTGTATGGAACATATACCGACCCTAAATCATTTAGACCAATTAGTCTTTATGTTGAAGAATATGGAAAAAATTATATATTTAAATATTAAATAAGGGGCTCTGGATAGATCTCCTCTACACCCACTGCAATGGGCATACCAGATGGGAAAATCAGGTGAGGGTGCCCCGCATGGCCTGGTGAGAGGGCTCGAAAGGAGCCCACACTACAAGGAAATTGCACTTTCAGTCTTCTTAGACATAGAGGGAGCTTTCGATAACACCTCGACGTCTTCCATTATTCGATCTTTAAGAGATCGAAAAATAAAAAGCACCACATGCAACTGGGTTCATAACATACTGCGTAGCAGAGTAGTTCATGCCCAAATGCAAAACAAAACGATGAACAGCACGGGAACCGTCTCCATGGAGGTCATCGTGAGCCTCCCTCCTCTGGAACTATTTATAAAGGCGGAGGCAATGGCTGCGATACTGAGGCTGAGGGCCAATGATGTATGGTGTCCAAATAAGGTTGTAGAGGGCCATACAGATATCACAGGAATTATACTGGAAGAGCAGATATTTCAAATGCCGGCGGACAGTATGGCACCTGGGATTATGTCTACATCTAAGCTGAACATATTTCTACCGACCAGAGAACAGGCAAAAAGTCACTCGAGCGATTGTGGTGCCGGCACCTGGTACACTGATGGATCATAATCTAGTCAGGGGGCAGGTTCAGGCATATGCAGAATGTGCCCTAGAAGGAAGATATCGATATGTCTGGGGAAACATACAACGGTTTTCCAGGCCGAATTGTTTGCAGTCGCAGCCTGCGCCGATGAAATTCGGGAATCCGGCTGCGCAAACAAAAAAATCAACATAATGACTTATAGTCAGGCAGCTATTAAATCCATTATGAATCCATCTACCAGGTCTAAGCTGGTGAAATATTGTAAACAGGTCCTCAGTAAACTGGCACAAGACAATACTGTGTCGCTGATATGGGTGCCAGAACAGGAGAGAATTAAAGGCAATAAGATAGACGACGAACTTGTCAAAGAAGGTACTAATAGGAACTTCATAGGACCAGAACCTGTATGTAATCGCAAAGGATTCCGCTAAAAGGGAGATTTGGTTATGTAGAAAAAGAACATAAAAATAAATGGAGGTTAACGGTAGGTCAACTCCATACCAAAATACTACTAAGGGAGCTGGACGGAAAGTTTATAACCAACTTAATTCGAAGTAACAAAAAAGAAATTAAAATAATTACCGGGTTAATAACCGGACATTGTCCTTTAAGGAAGCATCTGTTCAGCATGGGCTTGGTTAGCGAGCCCTGGTGTAGAAGATGTGAAAAACAGGAGGAAACTAGCCTTCATGTAATGTCCACGTGTGAGGAAACTGAAGGACCTCAAACAGAAATATTTCAGGAGAGATCTATTGGATCCTTCGAGTGTACTCTAACTTCCTCTGAGGAGGATAGTGGCTTTTATCGAGGACATAAGACTAACAGAGTGGAACCGAGAGATCTATTGGGGATAGTACAAAGAGCAGTGTGCTCAAGTGCCTGGACGTTCCGGCGTCCAACCCAAAACAGAAAAAGAAGAAGAAGAAGACCTATATATAAAAGTTAAATAATGTAAAATTTTTGTGTTTCTGGGCTCTTTTAAATAAATCTAACGGTAAAACACACACTATATTAACAACAAAACTCACAAATAACAATTTAGAAACTAATAACTAATAATAAGAAGATTTATTTCACATGTATTTATATGAGTATTTATTTACATTTATATATCACACCACGACGACTACTCGTTGAATGAGACCGTTGAGACCGTCGCCTGACGTATTGCGAATGACTCACATCACAATAAGAAGAGTTAAACGAAAATATATAAAAGTATTTAAGAAGAGGTACCGACAATTATTAAAGTGAATAAAGAAGAGATAAATTTTATAAAAGTTAATAAAGAAGATACATGAGAAACAAGCAGGGAATTTGTGTTAAATAAGACTTTGGCAGAAGTCATTTTGGCAAATAGGACTTTTACGAAGTTGTCAGGTTTTTAATTATAATTATAAGGAAGTCATGTTAGAATAATATATTAGTAACATTTAATATTTCATATTCATTTATTGACTAATGATTGAAAAAAAACGTTCAATAAATTTTATATACATACATTTAAATATAGATTTTTTTGGTTGTTTATTTCATAGTATAGAAGCCTACAATCTCAAATTGTAAGAATCTGAGATACTGAGTTTTTGAGGATATTCGTTTGCTTATTGAAATTATATTGGTTATCCAACAAAGAACCTCATTGTTTTACATTGGTAGACAACGTTGAGGTTTAGGTGTAATGTTTATACTGTTCAACGTATGTGTATCATATTAATATATACATACGACCCTACTTATGCTATATTAATATTATGTTTCTATTTGATTAAGTTTCTCTCTTCTTAAGTTTCATTCTACGTTTAAAAAATAGGTACCACTAAAATCCCTTTTAATTGACATCTAATACTTACAACAGCATATTTTTGTGTATATAATAGATCATATAACCAATTATTCAATATTTCTACCGCCATTTACGCAACATGAATAATCCAAGGAATATGTTATCTGGCAATCAATAACTCACTAGTGAGATATGATAAACGATCTAGCAGTCGATAGGGGAACGCGAGTTGCAATTTTATTCGTTAGCAGTCAAGCGAGATACGAAATTCGAGCCATCATTCAATAATAAATTTATCGAAAAATAAAGCACTCGATTTAGCTCCATCACTAATGTCAACATCAATGCTAAATACGGAGACACTTTTATCATAAGTAAAAACACAAGAGCTTTTTTTTTATCGGATAAATTTCTCTTTTGTAACGAAATTATTTTGCCAATCAGTAATTTGACGAGAAAAACTTACATGAAAAAATCGCGAGACCGAAAGGTCGAGCGATTTTTTCTAATGTAAGTTTTTCGAGCGAAATTACTGATTGGAAAAATATTGAGTTAAAAAGAAATTTATCCGATTGAAAGAAAAGCTCGAGTGTTTTTTGGCAAGATAAATTAACGACATGAATAAAACTTTTTAAATTGTCTCCATATTGACGATTTTGTATTTCTTGTGTATTGCGGTATTGATCTTTTGATATTTGTTGAAATTTCCCCAAACCGACTCGTACATTTTACGTTCAACGATACTTAATAGTTATTACCTGTCAGCTGCCAAAATAAATTAAGTGATGCAGGGCTACTAGATATGTAACAGGAAGAAGCATTTTTATCGGAGGAAGAAGCATTTTTATCGGTGATAAAAAGCTATGTAGGTTTTTATCGCTGTCAAAGTGACAAAAATGTCACCCGCAAATGGACATTTTTATATACGAGTTAATTTATCATAATAAAAAATAATAATAATAATAGTAGTCATTATTATCGAACATATATACATATCCACTTAAAGGATAATATAAAAATAAAAATACATAAACCTACTATACAGTGCTAATTCTATATACAAATTAAAGTTGATCACCTTCAATACAAAAAAGTATCTCATTCATTTATCAAAAGGATCCCCATAATACTTAATTGCGTTTTTCGCCATATGAACAATTAGAGCTTCAGCCAAAATATCAGTTCTCGCACGAGGAACCAAAAATGTAGTCGTCGATTATATGCCGTAATTTGGTACAAGGAATTGCACTTCGACAAGTAATAACGAAGAATCAATTTTGTTTTGCTATAGTTTTCATTAGAAAGTTGACACATGAGAACATTCCTTGGTTCCGACAACGACTTGTCATACTTGCTCAAAAGACTACTGTAGTCTACACCACGAGGCGGTTATACGCCAGCATTAAAAATGAACGTCCCGGATATGTCAGAAAGGTGGAGTGCTTCTGGGTGATAATTTGTCCTTGTGTAATCTGAACGCATTCGGGAATCTTAGAAGAGACACCACACAGTTCCAACATCTTCCGAGTAATTTTTTAGACCTTGCTGTTAAAATATAGTTCCATAAACTACCACGGGATTTTTACCAATAAGGAATCTACATATTAATGAACCAGTGGAACTTATTCCTTAATAGTAATGGAGATTTTCTTTAAATTTATTAAATAAAAATTGCTTTCCAGCCTCTAAACGTGTTTTTTTAACCATCCTCGTATATATGGATATTGGGTACTGAAATCATTGGAAAGTTGGAAAGATATCGATAGATAATTAGAAAACAACGAAAGATTCAGCCTGTTTTCCCTTGATAAGAAGGCGACTCCTAAATGTTGCTTTCTTAAATCCTCGTACGTGCAAACTTGGGTGAAAAAATTCTTGGGAAGGTGTAAAAAATATTGGTAGATAATTACAATACAACGGAAAGATCTTTTTTTCCTTTGACAAAAAATGAGGACCTTGAAAATCTATGAGCTTGTAACAAGAACACTTTGTTGTGACCAGAGTCTTTCGATACATTAGAATGATAATGCTTATTATGCCAAAGTTACCACCGAGTACTCATTTTACATTAACATGACTAGAACTGAAAAAACGTCATCGACATTCGGTCTGTGAAAGACTCGAACTCAAGACCTTCAGACTTGTAGTCTAATCACATATTAGAGCACCGAGATCCGACCCAAATAAATAGAAAGAGAATTTAAGGAGATATTAGGCTCGAAATAAAAGAAAGTATGAACATTTTTCGAATATTTTTCAAACATTGAAGGATTTCGTAAACTTTCTTCTGGTAGGAAAAAATCACCCAGAACATTGTTTAGTAACCATTTCCAATTTTTCCAGGCGCACAAGATATTGTACGTCATTGATAACGCAGGTCTACAACCAAAAAACTTCACAGGATTTTTATACTGTTTCTTATAGATTTTTACTCACTAAACCTAGGAAAAGTACTCGAAAAATTCCAGCTCATTAGGTTTTCTTGCAAAACTTGTGTTTGTAATTTCATTTAGAGTGAAACGCCCAATTAGTAAAAAATGGGGAATCTTATTTGTTTTGAGAATGTTTATACATGTTTATTAGGGTATTATGAATGAGTATAAACAAGCGTACTGTCAGATTTGATCACGTTTCGACATGATAAATAAGTTCGGGACCTTGGTTGCTGCATTAGCCACACTCACCGACGAACTGGCCAAAGAAGGTACTAATAGAAACTTCATAGGACCAGAACCTGTATATGGAATCGCAAAGAGTAGAGTATCTCAGCCGATTCTAACACCTCCTCATTGACCTTGATTGCATATATATTGGCGATCAAGGTCAATGAGGAGATGTTAGAATCGGCTGAGTGGTCAAGGTCATTTAAAGGTCAAACAAGGTTATTAAAAGGTCACACCAAGGTCAACGTCATTTTAAAGGTCAGTCAAGGTCATCGGATGGTAAAGGTCGCGCCAAGGTCAACCAAGGATATTGGAAGGTCATGTCAAGGTCAAAGCCATTTTAAAGGTCAATCAAGGTTAGGTGAAGGGCAAGGTCGTACAAAAGTCAAAGTCATATGAAAGCGATGACAAGGGCATTTGAAGGTCAAGGGCATTTGGAGGTCAATGGGATATGCAGGTCAAGGACATATGAAGGTTAATGTGATTTAATTCTCGAATCGTTTGAAGGTCAAGGTCACTTAGACGTCTATAAGGATCCCAAGGTCATCACTTAAAGAGTACATCGAGGTATGGGTTCAACCGTTAATATATAAATAATAACGAATGAATTTTTCTATTATAAAGTGTTAAGTTTACTTTATATTTGTTAGAGCATATAAGTGGATATGGGTGCTGCACACGAAGGAAAAAATAGAGTGGAGATTATAGTGGAATTAGAATGTAGTAGTGATGATGAGTTAAGTGAAGCTGAAGACGATATCGTGAACGATATTTAGGAGGAGCAAGGAGATGATATAGATGAGGTAGATATTGAGGAAGGAGAAATTGAGGATGACATATTTGAAATACTGTTATTTTAATCGATGATATGGACAGTAGAACGTATGACTTTGATTAATGGGATGGATTTAATTATACATATAATGCTAAGATGTTTATTGTTACTAGTATAAATAAGTAAATGTAATTTATAAGTTTGAAATGATTTCGCACATAAAATAGTATAATATTAAGCATGACCTTCGATGAGGTGTATATATGATGATGGTCGTTCCATTCCAGCAACAGTTGAGCCGGTACAGTGGAGGTGTTGGTTTTATTCAGTGAATATTTGGAAAATAATAAGTTAATATGTTTGAATGTGAATACTGTGGGAAGACGTTTACTCGAGGAGATAACAGAAGTCGCCACATGTTAACTTCTTGTAAAGGGAAGAGAATGAAATTTAGCGATAACGAAGTAGAATTAATGAAATGTGATATCTGTGATGTATATGTATAAACTTGTTATACTGCACATATCCGCAGTACTTTACACCGAACTAAAGCTTTCGTAAGAATCGATAACGGTGTAAAGAAGAGTATTGGCACGTTCGGGGATAGAATAGTAAGTTATCAAGTATGTGATTCGTCTCGCATATACGTTGATGTGGAAGACTTCGCAAATAATATTACGAAGAAAGTGATAAGCACTTATGGATAGTATTCTAAGTGTACATTCTTCTATGAAATTGAATTTGGAATTGTATGGTTTATATTATTTATTGACGAAGGAAAATGTATAAATAAAATCGTTTAATACTCGAAATAAAGTCATAACACATGGAATTAATTTATATGAGCTATACGCAGATTTTATTGATGAGATTAAGAACAAAATGAGTGATTTTAGGAACGCGATTCAGGTAAAATTATTATTTTTAATTCCTCACAGTGGTATAAATTACTATTTTTATTAGATTTCAGGGTGGACATTGAGCAACGTTTTATATTTGGAAATAAATATGAATAAGTTTGGTTCATTGAGAGGTGCCACTTATATGGACTTACCACCATCAATAAAGAAAAAGAAGGCTATAATAAATGTTCAAAATTCTGACAACAAATGTTTCGCTTAGGCCGTTACTTCTGCTTTAAGGGAACCAGTAGGACTCCCGCAAAGAGTTTCATCGTATCCACATTATAGTACAGTTGCAGATTTTACTGATATACATTTCCCTGTAAATTTAAAAGATATCCATAAGTTTGAAGACCAAATTATATATCCAGTAATGTATATGGTATAGAAGAATGTTTTCAGAATAATGTGAGAGCTCAAGAAGTAGTGGGCCCATTATATTTTACGAAGCGGAGAAGAATAGCTCATATTAATTTATTACTTGTTACCTCAGAAAATGTAAATTCACATTACTGTTGGATAAAGAATTTGTCGCGACTAGTTTCGTCACAGAAATCTTTATCAGGACATCAAAAATACATATGTGAAGGGTGTTTAATTTTCTTCACATGCGAAGATAAATTACGAAGACATGAAAATGAAGACTGTAAGTAGGTGAAGGCAGTGTTTCCCGGCACAGAATTAAAAATAAATAAGTACGGAGAGGAACTACCAGAATATGTATTAAAATTTGATAAATTTGAAGGACAATTAAGAGTTCCTTTTGTGGTTTATGCTGCTTTCGAAGTAATATTAAAACCTATTGATACGTCAGAACCGGATCCTTCCAAACCATTTACTGTGAAATGTTTCGAACATGAACCATATTCTTTTGCCTATTATGTGAAATGTAGTTTTGATGATAATCTGAGTAAATTGCGTTTATATCGTGGACAAAATGCAGCCACATCTTTTATTAGAAAGATAGAAACTGATGTTACTTTTGTATATAAAAATTATTATTAGTAAACAGGTAGAAATGAAACCTTTAACTGATGAGGAGCGTGATAAATATGAGCAAGAGACAGTGTGTCATAGTTGTGAAAAAGCAATAACAGTCCCTGAAGAAAAAGTTCGGGACCATGATCATATGACTGGATTGTATCGGGGTACAGCACATATGGTATGTAATATAAATTATAAAGAGCCCCGATATATACCTATTATCTTTCATAATTAATCAAATTATGATACACATTTGTTTGTAAAAGTGCTGGCACTGGAAAAGGAGGATGTAGATGTTATTGCACAAAATAAAGAGAAATATATTTCATTTTCCAAAAAAGTTCACGTGGGAGATATAATAGATTGTAATGGTAAGAAATGAAACGTGTTCTACAAGTTGAGATTTATAGACTCACTTCGATTTATGAATTCGTCTTTGACGAAATTATCATATTATTTAGACAATGAACAATGTGAGGAAATTAGAAGATATTATATGTGTGAAAAATTTGAATTAATCCGACAGAAGGGTGTATTCCCATATAACTATGTTACGTCTCTTTCATTCTCGGAATTACCCAACAAAGAGTGCTTTTATGATATACTATCAGATAGTGACATAAGTGATGAAGCCTATTGCAGAGCTCAAAGGGTTTGGAATTTATTCGATTGTAAAACACTAGGATAATATAGTGATATATTAATATGCGACGGTGTTTTGCAGAATGATTATAAATACAGAAATGAAATGTTTAAATTTAAACTGGTAAGATAAATTTTCAAAATGTGAATTATAAATCTCTATATTAGATATGCTATCCAATGTAACACATAGATGGGGTTGTATAACCTTATCTGTTACTTGCGTATGATGCTAAGATACATAATTGTTAATAACGAAGTATTCATAACCTAAACTGCTGTTCTGGTATATAACTTCTTATAAGTATATTAGGGTGGGCTAAAGTTTGTGTTATGTGTCCGGCTTCGAAGAACAATTTGACTCTTATGTTGGGCATAGAAACATACCCTTTAAATGGTAGGTTCGGTGACTGCAATAGAACACTTACAAAATCAGCTGATGCCAATGCAATAAATAATGGTATTTCTATATTCAAAACTACGAAATAAAACGAGTGAGATTAGGACTAAAATAAAAGACTTTAATGACGTTATAGAGAAAAAACAGGTAAGTGAATAAATTAATTAAATTATGAATGTATAAAATGTATCATGTCACGTGATAAAATAAACAACAATAAAATCTAGGTTAAACAACACAATTAAATGAATGTGACATGAATGAAGCTAAATGCATAAAAGAATTCTATTATTAAATGTAATAATTTAACAGGAAACTGTATTCTTCGTAACTTAGCTTAAAATATATTAATCTTAAAATGGCTATATTTATTAAAAAAATATTTTGATGGTGGTTTTATTTGTTGAAGTGAAATTAATTTATCATTTTCAAAAATTCGTAGGATGTTTAAAGAATACTTATGTGGACCTGGACAGGAATTAGTAATTCTGGACTTGGCTGGTGGATCCGTGAATGCAGGATACAAGTATGAACGGGCAATCGGATGGCGTCCCCCCGCTTGGTATTCGCTCTAACGGCTGGCTTTCCCGGTGAAATGTAATTTTCGTTTTCTTGGACACCGGTTATCGACTGGACTCGCAAAATGCGTTAAACAGGACCTGGATATACTGGTAAGGTTTGACTAGGTTCGATGTATAGGTATTTTAGATTTATTAATGCTTTTTCTTTTAATTTGCAGAGAGGCACTTAAAAATACGTCGAGGTGTTTTTTCGAGATTTTTCTTCTAGTGACGCCAACTCTCCTTTGTTTTCAATCCTCACTTCTGATTCGTCCAACTGTATGTATTTTTATAATCTCGACATTTTATTATAATGAAAATGACAATTTAATCACTATAAATATACATATGCTTAATATAAATATTATAGTTTATTTTAGTGAGTAAATGATTGACGTGTGGATGTTGACAATTGTATATAATGCTAATTTTATAGTGGGGATAATTCCCGCTGTAATTATTTTAAATTAGTACAGTCTCGCCTAAATAAATGGCGTCATTTATTATCGATCAATTAAGTTGATATATCTTTGGAAATACAAGCTAACGGAATGAAATGACTAATGCAAATGAAAAGATAAAAATAAACAAATATGAGAATGAATTTTAAACAATTAAAACCGCGAAATCAACTTTATTGATAGTACATAAGAAGAATTCAGTTTCAATATTTTTTAATTATTCTAAAGATTACATATATACATTAAAATTCTATCTTTTGCTAACTGAGGCATTCTTAGGTGTAGGCTTGACCTACATCAATATATATATATACATATATATATATATATATATATATATATATATACCATGAGCTTAATACAACGCTGTACATGCTTTAGATTAATTACAGCTAACTTTTTCTGAAAACCATAGTTACGTCAGTTTCATAAACATAATTTGTGTAACAAAAATATACACATAGAAACTATTAGAAATAGTTCTTTATTCTTTATGCTTCTTAAAAAAACGTTTTCGTTTTTCAGAAAAGCTTCGTTTGGTTGCTTTTCTGTCATATTCAGCTAAAGGAAGATCTGAAGGTAGTTTCTGGGGCAAGAAAATTTTTTTGTTTCAACCTAGACCCCAGTACTTCAGAAAGATCTTTTGAAAGTCCCAAATCTCTTAATAAATCATTCAGTTCGGCTTGTGAAAATAGCTGAGGTTGGTTTTGACCTGAGGTTGATGGTTCAAAATCACTATCCATCTGTACGGAGCCGGAAGTTGAAGAGGTTTCAATATCTTCTTGTAGTACTTTGGGTGGTATAGGTATAGGTACATGATCACTATGAGGAACTGGTCTGATAACTGATTTAATATTGTTTGGGTACAAAATATGTTTCAAAGTTTTTCTATTATGCCCCTTAATATCACAAAGACAAAAGTAGCAATCTCCATGATGATTTTGCGGTTCTCTCCAAACCATCGGTATTCCAAAAGGAAGGCTTTTTCTATTCCCTTTGGTCCAATGTCTTAAACCTTCTTCACATACCTTACAAACAACGTGCGGTGCCCAATCTTCATCTTGATCTCCTAATTTGATTTTGAAATAAGCATAATATGCATTTTTCACAAATTCACCAATTGGTCTCTTAAACTTTTTCAAGACGAAATATCCACAAATATAACAGAATCATCTGGTTTGTTTTTGCAACACCGGCTAGACATATTTTTAAGCAATGTTTATTTATCAAATACCACGCACAACACTAAAGACAAATTAAAAAAAAAAAAAATCTGTGGGTGGTAGAGACCAACTGTATTTTAATTAGTTATTGCTATATAAAAACTGCGCTTAACAAACAAAAATCACGTCATCACAAATTTTATGCAGGCCTGTGTAATTTACATCATTTTTAATTTTCTGAGGCCAATACATAATTAACTACTTCATTATACAAACACGTTCGGATATTACACCACTATACATTCGGTCGATTTCTACATCCACTTCTCCACCACTTTCAGCTACACATCGGGCCATATCATTATAAAATACATTATATTTCATATCTTCTAAAACAGCTAATCGACAATCCAATGTTTCCTTCAACCGCCATAACTCCGATAAACTTTCAAACGCTAAATACACATACTCGCCACCTTTTTCTATCTTCAAAATTTTACTCACTCCATCAAATGATCCAGATGATATTCGAGTATTCATACCTCTAAATCTTGGAAATATGCCGTTATTATAATCAAAATATTGCTTTAACTTTGCAGTCTCCACCATGACCCACTTACATTCCTTTGAATTAAAGCATACACATTGTTTTTTTACACCAACAATTTTTAACCTTTGTTCAAAATCTTGATGTGGTAATAAACCAATACATATCCATTCTGAATGAGTTTTATTAAAAAAAAAAAATTTTTTCTCCTACTAATGGTAAGTCCGAAATTGGTTCTCTAACACATTTTTCAACAAATCTTTCACCACTTGATGCCTCTCGGGCAAAATTCTCTGCAGCTACATCTATATGTTCCCAAAATTTATTTGATTCAGACATTTTAGTAAAAAATTCTTCAATACCCAAGTCTACCTCAATATCTCCAACCACTATCAATACTATTATCTTTTACCAATTCACTTTCTTCCACTCCCAAGGGACCACTATTATCCTTTTCCAATTCACTTTCTTCCACTATTAAAGAACATAAAGAACTCTGTGGTACTTCATTAAACTTCCGCTTCAACATATTCTCTAATACTAGCATCTATTTAACATAAGCAAACTTTATATACCCTAACATTGTCCCCACCCTAACATTCTTCTTTATTCTTTAAACTTCAAATGACCTTGATCACCCACAACCAATTCTAAAACCTCCCCATCGACCTTGATCACTAATATTATTCTGGAACCTCCTAATTAACCTTCACCTCATATACACCACGTATTCCCTGAGATACTCTGCTGCAAAGGATTCCACTAAAAGGGAGATCTGGTTATGGCTAGAAAAAGAACATAAAAATAAATGGAGGTTAACGGAAGGTCAACTCCATACCAAAACACTACTAAGGGAGCTGGACGGAAAGTTTTCGGCCAATCTAATTTATAGTAACAAAAAAGAAATTAAAATAATTACCGGGTTAATTAACCGGACATTGTCATTTAAGGAAGCATCTGTACAGCATGGGCTTGGTTAGCGAGCCCTGGTGTAGGAGATGTGAAAAACAGGAGGAAACTAGCCTTCATGTAATATGCACGTGTGAGGAACTGAAGGAACTCAGACAGAAATATTTCAGGAGAGATCTAGTGGATCCTTCGAGTGCACTCAAACTTCCACTGAGGAGGATAGTGGCTTTTATCGAGGACACAAGACTAACATAGTGGAACTGAGAGATCTATTGGGGATAGTACAAAGAGCAGTGTGCTCAAGTACCTGGACGTTCTGGCGTCCAACTCAAAACAGAAGAAGAAGAATTTTACATTTTGTATTCAAACGTGCTTTACTCGTGTTTTTGTTATATATTATGGCTCTAAGAAATTGTATTGTTTCAACTAACAACAAAGAAACATAAATGATTTCGTGAAGAAAGTGTATTTTGCTTGTGAAAAAGCAAATCTTAAACTCCTCATAAAGTGTGCAGAAGGTGCGAAGAAGATGTTCGTTTGTGGTTTAAGGGTAAAGACACTAATTTCGTTTTAGCATTCCTATGATGTGGTGTGAACAGCAAAACCGCACTACCGATTGGTATTTATATTCAGTAGACATGAACGGTTACAATACAAAAAATAAAAAGAAGATATCTTACCCAAACCTTAATTCAGCTATTCCTCCAGTGCCTCATAGCTCTGAAATACCAGTTCCACATCCATCTCCCAGTTTGGATAATATCCTGAGTGATTATGAGGATGGAAACACATTACCTCGCCAGGACCAATCTAGTTCAGATTTTTTTATTCATGAGAGACTCCAACTCAAGTCTCAAAGCGAGCTCAATGGCCTGGTTAAAGCTTTAGCCTTTTCAAAATATGCTGCCGAATGGGGGGTTAAGACTAAAAAAACAAAAACCTGCCTTCACCGAAACCTCATTTTCATAGTACAGGCAAGAGAGATAGAATTCACTAAATGTTTCTCCAAAGATGGAAATCTCGGTTTTTGCAGTGATGTTCAAGGATTAATGAAGTGTTTTGAAATCAAATATGATTCATCTGACTGGCGCCTGTTCCTTGATTCGTCAAAAACATACCTCAAAGCAGCCTTGTTGCATAATAGGAATGAATGTGTATTTGTACTTTGAAACAAAAATTGTACGTGATGGAGAACAATGGAGGTCATTTTTAGATTCAGCAAACTAGAAAACATAATATTCGCCAAAAACAACCCATGCAGGTGGAAAAAAAGATATTTTTTTAAGCCTATAATAATTTCGATATTTCTATTCAGCCTTGAAAGAGTTCATTTTTGTCCAGCGGCAGTTTTGTGTTATTATAGCACGGCGGAGATGCAAAAATAGTTATTTATGAACTAAGGGCATTATGGGTATTATATTGCTCCGAGGTCGACGTTAATTCAGCCCGAGGGATGAATGTCGACCGAGGGCTATATAATTGCCATAACGCCAGTGGTGCATACAAAATTTTATTTTTCACAAAGAAGTAATTTCTTAAGCGGAAAATTGAAATTACATTGGAAAAGTCGTTACGCATCTAAAATGACTCCTGAAATCAACGATTTAACCTGAATTTTATTTTAAATGACAGTTGTTGACACTTTGAAGTTTTCAAGTTGTCAATGTTTAGATACTCTTAATTTTAATGAAGAATGCTAAAGTTTTGCTTCTTTCTTCAGACTTTCTTAAAATTCATATTATTATTTCTGTAAAATGTACATCTTTTCTTCTCGGGCCTTACTTATACTTACACAACATTAAACACTGTTAATAAATTACCTGGCGATATAAGCCATATCGCCCGGTTATAAAGCCTACGGGCGATATGACCGTGTTTATGGTAACCGTATCCAAGGTGAAATGAACAAATAATATTACGTGAAAAATAAATAAACTTAAATAACATGCGAAGAGTTTCTCCCTCTGTGTATTCTCCCTGGTATGTATGGAAAATTCATTATGACAGATATTTGCACAACTAACCTAAAATGTCAAACGCCAAGAATATCATTAATAAAGAGAATTACATGTGTAATCTATCATTCGAGCCTAACCTAAAAATGATTTCCAAACTCTCAAAGAAATATTCTAATTAAAGGCTTGAACAAAAATAGTATATAATACACGGTAGCGAAAGCATATTAATTAGCTCGCACACATGTAAGCTCGGTTATAAAAAGAGCTTTCTCTGCCTGGTCTATTATATAATATTTTTGCAGACCTGTGTAATTTAACCATTTGTAAAGTAATCTCTAAGAATTTTAATTTTCCTTTCCTTCGATTTCTATAAGAATATGCTCATACGCTTACAGTCGATGGAAATAATCTCGGAAGAAATGTCAATATTTTCCTTTTTTGATTGAATTTTAAATGTAGCAACGAACCACTGTTGTTAAAAAGTTTAAAATGGGATTCTTTTTTATCCCTTCACATTTTTAATCAGAATTCAATAAACACGACACACACTTTATAATGCAGTTATTTTATAACATTATGCAATTGATAAATCGATTATTTCTAAAGTTAATACTGTTATCGACGTCCCGAAACATTTGTCATTTCAGACGCTTCAAAAATCAAATTTAAACTGCGCATCATACGGTATCGACTATCTTTCAAACGTTACAAGACAAAAAATTCAACTGGACTCATAAAGAAACTCAGCGATATTTTAAAATAATTTTCATTTTTTCTACTAGAAAGAACTGTTAATCACGTCCGACGTTGCGTTAAATCATTTTCGAATTGTAATAACGTAAAAACACAATATACAAAAAATGTTTAAGTATATCAATAAGTTACGCACGTATTACGTGCGTACATTTGTAAAAACACAAGTATATTTGCAATAAATGCAATAAATTTGTACACAAGTATAATTTAGAAACAGAAAGTTAGGAATAATGTTAAAGTCGAATTTAAAAGTTTTGTCTTATTAATTTAGCTTGGAATTGAAAAAGTAATATTTTCTTCTTTAAAAGCTTAAACAAAATTAAATCGTTAATTCAGTATTAGAGCTATAACACTTCTTGTAAGTTAAGCCGGCTTATATCTGATCCCCATTCCCTCCTTACAGTTAAGTCACATTACTTTGTTTGCAAAGACGACTTTGACGATATCCATCGTAAAGATTATCGCCTAGTCATACTACGTTTGAATTGAATTGAAGCCACTTAGTGGTTCCATTAATTACGCTCCATGATCGCGGTTCGCGTTCCATTAAAGCGATTACCGTTCCAGTCTAACGTCTCGAAATCGAATTATTTGCCGTCCCATCATGCAGATGCCCAGATACTACGATTGTCAATATCGAGTGTAAAGTTGCCGCAAAGCGTTTTATGTAATGCACGAGATGTCAACGTGCGATTAACGTTGGTGTCCGCGCTGACGTCGATATATCGGTCGCTATCTAAATTCATTAATTCATGCGTCTACAGTCATTAGGAAAGCGGCAATATTGTAACTTGACCAAATGATCCGGTGATAAATTGTGATATGTTTTAGGCATTCGAACGTTAATTACAAACACAAATTTCAAAATTATCAACTATATGTTGAAAAAGTTTTAATTTTGTCTCAATATTTAGAGTTAATTTGAAAATCTATTTTTTAATTAATGAATTAAAAATTTAAATTGGTATCATCTTATTTTGCTCACTTTGTTGGTTATTCTTACATATCACATCAATATTAATAACGAGACAAAATCTAGAAATCAGAGCAAGCAGCAGCAAATATCATTTGGCAATAACTTAAAAAAAGATATCTAAAAATTAATCATAATTGTGCTGCTAAAATATTCACATAACAACCATAACACGGGTCAAAAAATTTTAACTATTTTAAATCTTAAATAAATTATACTTTCTTAAACTTACCTTTTTATGTTAATTTCAAATCTGCCAATACTTTTTACAAGTACGTAATAAATTTTCAATTTCAATTACAGCTACGGCCTCTTTCTGTGGAGTATGAAACGGTGAAATCAAACAGGAAATCAAACTTTTATTCTTTTAACAAGAGGTCAACAATCTAGCTAATTTCAAAACACTGTCCTTTTAACTCTATGAATTAATTTTGACTACTTCTCCGCCTGTACCCAACTCGCAGGCGTTTTTATAGAGACCGCCGAGGAAGGTGCAATTCTTATTCAATATTATGCAATCTGTCTACGAGGGATAAACATCTTTATTTATTATTACACAACTTGGTGTAATATTTTATAATGATTTAGAAAGTTATTGACATTGAGAAATACCCTCTTTTCGGACTCTATATACTACCTCATAAGAGAAACGTCATGTACTGGTAAGAAACGAAGATCACATTCGTAAACGACATGTCAAAAATAGCCCAATTCACCTAAAATTTTGGGTTGATTTTTTTCTTGTAGACATGTGTAATCCTCTTCATAATAATTCATGTAAAACCATAACACAATACCCTGCAAAGTGAACGCATGCGTTCTTGTTTATCGATCGAGGACTATATCAAAAACCTAACAACAAATTTTCATCAGCATTCTCACTGCGATATCTGTTCACTCAACATCGCAGTTGAGAGCATCTACGACGATACGTCATACGAACCCGGAAGCAATGGCCGGACGACATATTACCAAAACGATTACCAACCTAGCGTTGAATCCGAACTTCAAAAGAAGATGTACTCCGCAGCAACGCGAGGACGCGTTAGCAATTATAAACGAAACCACGGAGGAAGAGGATATAAAAAATATCCTAGAAAAACAACCGCAAATATTTATCATTGATCCCGATGAGCCGACGGTACTAATTGAAATAACACAATCGCCCAAAGAAGCAAGCCCGGTAAACCCGCCCAACATCAACATGGAAGAGTTTGACAAATTCACCATCTCAATCTTAAACAGTTTCAAAAATCCGAAGAAAACATCAAAAAAACAAAAAACCGAGCACGAAAATACACCAATTGAAACAAAAAACTCATTCAGCGCACTCGAAAAAACAAACGCCGAGGAAAAGATGGAAGAAGAAATCGAAATTACTCCACAACCGTCAACTTCATACAACAGCACTCCCAGGGTAAGTGATAAGACATACACTACACAAAACACAAGAACTGAAACAAGAAAAAAACACACAAAATCGCACCAATTATTATAACCGAAAAAGACAAATGGACACACATACGACACTTACTTAAATCAAATAACATTAATACAGTAGAAAACAAAATGGTGAAACCAGGAATACACATCGAACCGACAACTGACGAAGACTACCGAAAACTCAAACACACACTAGACAATGAACAAATACAATATTACACTTTTCAATTGAGAAGCGAAAAGACATTAAAGGTGGTGATGCGTGGCATTCCTACCTTTATAACAGACACTGACATTACAGACGACTTGACTGACCAAGGATACCCGACTTTAAAAATTAAACGGATGAACGGCAAACACGGCATACCTGCACCACTGGCATTAATCGAACTGACGAGACAGTACAAGTCAATTTACAACTTACGCGACTGCTGCGGACTTGCAATCAAAATAGAACCCTTAAATAAACGGACAGACATTATACAATGCCACAAATGCCAGACATTCGGACATCACCAACGGAATTGCAACATAAACTACAAATGTATGAAATGCGGAGACGGACATTCGACACATCTATGTACTAAGACAAAAACAACCCCACCAAAGTGTGCAAACTGCGGTGGTCCTCATCTATCCACTTTCATAAACTGTCCCAATAACCCAAACAATCCTACAAATAAAACCACACCTCAACCTAAATACGTATCAGCACCACCCCCAACAAGTAATCCTTGGACACAAAGACAAAACAAGACAAAACTTAACACAGTTGACGAATTAGCACTTGCCTTAGGCAACATGCTAATAACACTACACTCGACTAACGCAACAAGCGAACAAATACAACACTTCGTTACACAGACACAGACAATAATAACACTATACAACAAAACACATTAAACACACACAACTGAAACGCAAAAAAAAATGTGATAATGACCAACAAACAAACACACACGACTTAAACGCAAAAACGCGACTGACGCACAGACTGCACATACAAAACACATGACCGCACAAAAACAAACACAACAACACACGATATTAATCAGACACAAACACATCGCAACCCTGGGAGATACATAACAACGGAGTGGAAATGGAGGCAATCTTCGACCACGATTCAAAATTCAAGGACTCATGGAAAAATTTTCATAGACAATTAGAACAATGTCCCAGCATGACATGTTAACATCTAGGACACAATAGTACAACGTGTTTTAAAAAGAATTACATCTAATTGCCCATGAATTTTTCCTATAAATTATGATGTTCTGGATTCTTGAAATGCGGATATAGATTAAATATATGAAGGTTATCTACCTGTCACTGTCAAAATTTATCATCGAGAGATATAGTGATGAAATTAATAAAAAGTGCAATTAAATTATTAATTTATTTAATAAGAAAACTTTAAAGATGGGATATTAATCAAACAACCAAGGTAAATAACTAATCTCTAGATCTTTTAATTATTGTAATTTATAACAAGTGTTCAAAATGGTCACCATTCTGTACGACGTTTCAGGTTTTCAAAAATATTCTGCAATACATTTGGTGATATTTTATTACATTTAATTGTACTTGTATTCATCAAGTCATTTAAGTTATTAATTCTCGTCTTATATACTTCATATACTCAAAAATCTAACGGAGTAAGATTTGGTGACCGCGCTGGCCAATCACCTCTGCTTATAACTCGATGGGTAAGTAATCTTCTAAAAGCGCTAAATTTAATCGTGTAGCCCGATACTTCTCCACGACTAGACGAATGTGATGATGTGAAGCGGTATTATCCTCAACTTTTTTAGGAAACTGCAAGTGAAACTGTCGCGGAGGGGGAAACACTGAAAAAGCGTAGTTTAAAAAAAAATTGGATGATTTTGTTTTCAAAATATTCTCCTTTAACATCAATACATTTTTGCATTCGATAAAACCAATCTTTAAAGCAATGACACCACTAACCTGATGATGTAAAAGTGATTCCACGCATTTTATCTCTAATTTTTGAAAACAAAAAAAAATCACAAGGTCCTAGGTCCGGGCTGTATGGTGGAGGATCCGTAGTGCTGACATTTAGAGGAACTCAGTTGTTAGTTTTGCTTTATGCGATGATGCGTTGTCATGTTGTAAACATGACTTTTGTGTACTAATCTTTTAATGCTATAGTACCAATATGACCCGTTTTAGAAAAAAAGGCAAGCAACTATCTTCTTATCAACACTGCGAATTCGTCGGATTTTCTTCGGATCATAACAATAAATCTATGATTTATAATCAGTAAGGATATTCCAAACCGAATTCGAAATGCCGCCTTAGAATTCTTCCAGATGTACCATTCAATGCGTTGTTCCTTTTGATTGGAAGAGAGTTGATGTGAAATCCATGAATAACAAAGTTTTCTCACGGCGAACTATTGATGTTAAATGTTTGGGATTTGACTCATACCAATGCCCAATATCGTCCGAATAAATTCATATGATGTCGATCTTTCTCAAGCATTGCTCGAACAGCGGAAATATTTCCATCAGTAAGAGCAATTCTTGGGCGTCCATCACGAAATTCACCACTAAGAAAAAAAACGATCTCTTTTAAATTCATTGCACCAATTATAAATTGTTGCATTAGATTGGGCTTCTTCGCCAAATGCATTTCTAAGCCAATCTTCACATTGTTTAGGCGTTAATGACCATTTAAAATCGTAAAAACATAGCCCGGAAATGTTCTCTAGTCAAATTCATTTTTGGATAAATACAAAATCTTTAAATTATGATAATTAGCAAACTAGTAGAACAAATAGAACAAACTACCACGGCAAACAACTCGCAAAACATTAAAAAGTAGCCGCCAAATAAAAACAAATTTCATTTTTTTTAGAAATATGGCATTCTACATTTTTCAATGTTCCCCGTGTACTTATCTTTTTGAATTTTTTGAATCAATTTTTGTATTAAAAAAAAACGATTTATTAAGACTGCACAGAACGTTGTTAACCGTTCTTTATAAAAGAATACTTCCAATTTTATTTGTTCAATTTAGTCGCAGTCGAAGGGAAATGTCGATTTGGGAATCGTACAATTTTTTTGCCGCAAAACTATTTTGTCCAGTTTCGCCATAAAACAGAATATATGAAATTCGTATAGGATGCCATTGCAAACGCACGAAGCCACAGCTAAGACTATGTCCATACTAATGTAAATCCCAGCAGTGAAGCCCGTATTCCCGCCAGTATATTAATTGCCACAGGGCCGGACTCGAATAAAAAAAAATCATTGTTGAACATTGGACCGCGATTTTTTATATAAAAGAATTACTCATGTGTATCTTTCACCACTCTTTTTCTCATAGTAACTCATCGCACGAGTTGATTCCATTTTTGACTACCGAGATGAAATTTTGAAGTCATTGTAAACAACACAAACACGAATTGCGCCGTATGGCCGTATGACAAAACTCTTATAATGCGAGGACTGTTTACTTTCTGTTAAACCTAGGGAAGTGATACACATTATTTTGACAAAGCACATTTATTTATAATATTTCAAAATATTAATTCACATTTTTATTTGCTTGCATGACTGACGAAATATTGAATGAACCCTAACTTTTGATTAACAGTGTATATAACGTTCTTGTGACGAAAATCTACAACAACTTGTAGAAACTAACGATATTCCGATATTTTTATTAGATGTATAATATAATAACTGCAAATTGAAATAAGAACTTTAAAAACTACTCCAGTTTGTATACTAACTAAGGGTATATACAGTGTGTCCCCGGATGAACGCATAAATAGGTAAAAAGTGAAAATTTTTACGTTGAAATTTCATCCTCTGTGGTTTAGTCCTGCTTAGATAGAAAATAATTTTTGCCATAATTTTAGTTTTGAAAAATCAAGCATGCCTTGAAAATGTACAAAAAAGAATTCTTTACCACTAGATACAACAAAGTGTTATTAAGAAAAGTTGTTTACATTGATAAATTATGTCGGCGTGCAAAATTTCCACAAGATCGGTTTTACCTAATCGCTTATTAGCAGAGAACGGACTCGAGCGATTGATGATTCATAGCCCATAGACGTCTGCCTTGTATTCCCAATAGGTTTGTTTCTGTAAGCGATGCGTGAGTTTCGAACAATTTTATACGTGTGGCAACTGCATAAGTGGCACATACCTAGATATGCAATTAATATGTATCTGTCAATGCACAACTGAGCGAATGTAAAAACTGCTGAAACAAAAGTAATGCCGACAAGCGAATTGCGTATCGAATTTTGAATAAAAATAATTTACAAAGAACAAAACTCGAAACGATGTATTTTCTGTGAAACATTGAAAGTGTAAAACAATACTATGAACAACTAAAATTTGTTCAAGGTGTTCGAGTGTTAAATTAGTTCTTACATGTTAAAACGTCTTTAAAAATAGAAAATGTCCGTTCCACATCACAACTGGTGATGAGTGCGTGATTAAAATGTTGAAAAAGTGCATCATATTTCGAATGTATAGATTTTTCAATCGGCTCTGTGCAGAATTGATATAATATATTCAAATCTGGATTTCTGCTAAATATGGCATCAATTTTTTGTCTTTGTCTTTGAGAAATAACTTTTTAAATGATGAAGCAAACTTATCAACATTTGGAAAATATTCACATGCTCTGTGTAGTGCATGTGCTGCACAGGTAACGTATAGCATATTGGGATAAGATTGCTTTAATAACTTTCTTGTTTTTAACATATAAGCTGCCGCATCAAAAATAATAGCATCTTGTCTTTATAGTTGTTATCCGAAGACAGAATATTATGAATACATTGATCAATTACTTCTGCAACTGTTTCACCATTTACGACTGGCAATATTTTAGTTGCAATTAAGTATAGTTGGTAAGCAATTGTTGAATGAAGAATACCAACAACTCTAAACCATCTTATCATGGTTACCCTACGAGAATTCTCCATAGTTAATGAAAATAAAGAGAAATACTAAGAACAGAAAGAAATGGACTAAAAAAAAGAAACGAAAACTACTCCAAAAATAAGGTAGTAAATTAAACTTAATATTTATAAAAAATTATAGGATAAATATACAATATAACAATATAAAACATATTTTTTAAAATACTAAACGTTGTAACCAAATATTACTGAAAGTAACGAAACCAGACACAATCCCTTATAGAAGAGAATAGAAAATATACTATCTCAAGAACAATAAATACATATATGTATATGCATGTATAACAGCATGTAAACACGAGAATATACTTTGGAAATTAGCGGATATAATTTTTAAGCGATTATTTAAACAAAATCTAACGAAAAATATATAAGTGTATTTTCCGTCTTACACGCCACTGTTGAATTGAATTTATAAGGGAATACACACAATGTGCTATTCATAACGACGGAGATAACAACATCTGCTCAACGAATGCAATCGAGCAAGCAAATAGTGCGGCTGTTATAACATGCATACTATACCTGATATCGTCACAACGATTTATCGGGGCAATTGGTCATTCAATCGCTTCAGTCCGCTCTTTGCTTATTAGATATGAAAATATCAAAACAAACAATCCACTTAGTTGAAACTAAAATAACAATATTCACTTAATCTGAAATAACCTGCCACCTTTGTTCGCACATTCCTCAATTTTGGTCCGAAATACATTGAATGCTGCTCTTATCTTCTCAAGACAAATTGAATTCACAGCATCTCTAATGCGATTCTTCAACACCTCTACGTCATTTGGAATCCTATTCGAATATACTATTTGTCTGACCCCAAAAGAATAATTGTTAGATTAGAGGATCTGGGCGGCCAGAAAATGTGACCAGCATTGGCTACCATTTTTTTTTTTGAAAACGCTCATTCAGTCGCAAACTCCCGAAGTTAAGTGGCAGTAGAACTGTCGTGTTGAAAAAATCTTGCTTCTAACGGCAGTTCGTCCACAAAGCATTCAAGATATTTAAATATGTATGCAGATTAAGTCCTCCCTCAATAAAATATGGTCCAATTACACCATAACGATAGGAAATTGCACACCAGATATTAACTTTATTAAAATATTGAAGCTTAGAATTTATTACACAATCGGGATTATGTTCAAACCAATATCGACAACCATTAGTAGTGAAAGTCGTTTCATCCGAGAAAATAATATTTTTATAGACACCTCGATACTCCAGAATTTTCTCTCCCAAAGTTAGACAGAATTTCAACTTTCGAGGTTCATTCTAGCGTGTGACGAAATCTAAATTTATATGGTTTAACTTTTCTTGCTTTATAAACGCGTTGCAAATGTGATCTGCTAATGAGAGTTTGCTCTGACCGCTTTCTTAGTGACAGTTTGGGGTGTTCGCGTACTGAATCAATTGCTAAAACAGTACTTATGTCATCCTCAACAATGTTTTTTCTTTTTTAGTATATTATGTACACCGCTGGTAGTCAGAATTTTTTTAACCAATCTGTATATTGTAGATTGGAATAATACTGTGTTTGAAAACTTCACACATTCACTTCACAAATTGTCTAATAATCGCTGAAGTAGACAATTCACCTATACCATAATACTGAATTAGGTAAATCCGTTCTGGTAGAGTTAGCACAGCATTTGTGATATTTTGCAGTGGTATTTACGAAATTGTAGATCAATTTTAGAGTACAGAAAATACTACATCAATTTAGAATTAACTATTTTTGACAAGTGCCGAAACGTTATTTTATTTTTATCTTCTTATATCCATGGCACACTATGCATTTTCGAAAAGTAACACAAACATTTCCAAAATGTACTTACTCTTGTTGAAATTTTGCACACTTGCACAATTTATGAATCTAAGCAACTTTTCTTACTAACATTAGTTCCTATCTCCTACAGAAAAAGCACTTTATTAGTGGGTAAAATTACCTTTTTGTACATTTTCAGGTCGTGCTTGATTTTTCAAAAATAAAAGTATGGCACAAATTAGTTTCTATCCAAGGAGGGCGAACCCCAGCAGATAAAGTTTCAACTCAAAAATTTTCAGACTTCTTTACCTATTCATGCGTCGATCAATCTTTATTGACTTTAGGATTACATTTTTTTTCATGATCTGACAATCACATTCATATATCTGTAACTTTTAAACAAATAAAAATGGATATACAAGTTTTGCGTCTTTGTTACTTGAAATTAAGTCTACTTTACACTCCTAAAATTTGAACATAACGATACGGGACACTTGTATAATCGTATGGCACATTACCCAGCTTAAGCATACATTTTTAATATGATATATAGATTATAATACGAAAGTGTCATAAAAAAATCTATCGGAGCAAACGTCCAATTAGTCACTTCAGCAGATGGGCGTATTTATTCAGAATTAAAATTAACACTATGTATAAGAAAAATGTGGAGACAATTCTACTGTCTGTAATATTAAACATTTATAATTAAATTGAGAAAGAATAAAGGTAGTCAGGTGGAAATAGTAAACTTCGCCTCGCTAAAATTTACGTTAAACAATACATTTACATTTCCGAAGGCGGACCAAATTTGCACGCCATAATACGTTCTAAAACCGAGTCAGTCAATTTTAACTTCAACCTAATTCTATCGTCGGTAAAGTAATCGTGCCTCTGCCCGTGTAAGTGAAATTTACTGGAATTTACCAGACTAAATCTATTTATACTGGTTGAAAATGGCGAAGTTTCATGCGTGTGAAAACATAGTAAAGCTTAACATGTATTTTGAAACGCATTATTCAGGCTTTAGCCAGTTTTAATCGTACTGTGTAGAGAAATACAGAAACTGGAAGATAAACAAAACTATGTACTAATGTATCGAAGAGAAGTCTTAAGTAAATTTTAAAGTAAACAATCCTTGTACTGTAAAATGTCGATTTTGTATTTTGATTATTAGTTTTTACGAAATGGAAAAAAGTATTAAAAAGTTCGGACAACTTTTTTTTCATATTACGACTTGTTTATATTTAAAGATATTTAAATCTTCATCCACCAAAACAGACAAAAAAATCTGCTATAAAACAGAATTTTCCAAAGCAGTACATGTACGCGGGCGGTTTAGTAATTATAATTAGTGAGCCTGACGAAAGAGGGCAGTAAAAAAAAAATCTCATTTGCTTTTCAAGTTGGTAACCCATCAAAACATAACTGCTGAAATTTGCGTTCATTTCGATCGCATGTACGCATGTTATTTGAGTAGTGAATTGTTTTTAGCTTGTCTCGTAGCATGAAAAACAGTGGAGTACCGATCAGTAATTAAGTTCGCATTTTTTTGCGGAGATCAATCCCCATCGATTGCAAACATAAAACCATGGACAGCTGAGTTTATACGACATCAGACCTGTGTATTTCATGAACAACGCGGTGGACGCCTAAAGTTCATGATATAGTTCTGCATAGCAACCGAAAAAAAAGCACGAAATAGCAGACGCTCTGCACATCTCCTCTGGATCAGTGGTGTTAATTTGTATAATGAATTAAGTATTACAAAATGATGTGCAAGATGAGTGTCGGCATTTATTTATTGTGGACCACAAACGCATTTCAGTTCTGAATTTAGCTAGACATGCTCCGAAGGACTTTTGGCGTCGAATAATTACAATTGATGAAACCTGAATACACCATTATACACTTGAAATGAAACAACAATCGAAATATGGACTTTGGCTAGTACAAGCGCTTTGAGGAAGGCAAAGGCCATATACTCGGCCGAAAAGGTTATGGCTACTGTCTTTTGAGACTGCAGTGAAATTTTTTTATCGATTATCTTCAGAAAAGTAAAGAAATAACAAGTGAATACTATACATTTATTTAGATCAATTGCCGTGACATAATACAACGAAAAAGCCTCACTTAAACAAGAAACGGGTGCTTTTTCTTCAGAATAATGCTCCTGTTCACACTTCAACAATTTCAATGACAAAAATTCTTTAACTACATTTCGAACTGCTACCTCGTCTAACTCATTCACCAGCTTTTGTCCTCTCGGACTTGATTCTTTTCCTGACCTGGAAACTTGGCACGGTCGCGAGAGATTTGGCTCGAACGACGAAACTAGTACATATTTCGAAATGTTTGAAAACTTACTTTTCTGAAGGAATCGAAAGATCGAACTCAATGTAATGGTAACAAGCAGAACATGTTGGAAAAAAAAAACATTTTTTCTCAAAAAGTTTAGGCTTTCTTGTCTAGGCTCACTAATTACTGAACCTTCTTCACATACTCTTATCTAGAATTCAATTAGTAGAATAGAATAGTAAGTTCTATCAAAATTATAGTGCTTTAACGAAGATTTAATTTAAAACATATTTTTTGCCTAAAAAGTTATTGTCATCAGAATTCTTTAGTAACACCTTAGTAGCATACCAAGTGGGAGTCACCGATAAAAAATTTACTAGAAACGAACGTTGCTATCAGCGAATGATTAGAAAATAATTGGAAACAAAGAAGAACCCCAGCAATTGCAACAAAGAGGATTACTATAGATTAAGCAGTATCTAGAGATGTAGTAGACTACTATCAACGAAGAAATCACCAAACCACAACAGTCTCAACTCAGTAAACTGTAATGGATACGGCGCAACCAACTGAAAATAAAGCACAAATATATAACGAAGAGCAGAAGACAATAGCCTCAGTCCCTAGAAAACTTCTGAAGAAATATACTTCAACACGACTAGATCCTAAAGATTTTTAAATAAATTATTAAATTCTAAATTCTAAATCTAAATATTAAAATTATGGAACAAGTGCAGAAGAGTAAAGACATTTTTAAAGATTCCAAGAAGAAACCAAACGATAAGACATATTGTAAGGAAAAAAGTTGGAAAAGTATATAATTTACACAAGTTATGTAAGATACTGCAGAAAAGAACTAAGAGAAACTTAAAAGAAAATTCGATATAATATTCGATATAAACCATTACAAATGATAAAAACACACACAATGTTGTATTAGATTTACACTTTATTTAATAATATTTAATAATATATAACAGCTGTTTCACCGTACAACGGTTTCTTCAGATATAACAAGCGGTACTGTAAAACATTTTACTTAAACGTATATATTTTTTATTTTATGACTTAAACCACTACCTCAAATCAATTCCTTGATAATGGAAATTATTAACCGAAGAAATGACAGTAGAGATTTATTTTCAGTTTTCTGAAAATTAGGTAACCACACTACTTCTAAAAAACCGTAGTTTAAATATGAAAATTTGAGTATCTATTGTATCATGAATCACGTGTAAAAAAATACCCGTTTTACAAATAAGTGTGTGTGTCATTCCCTACTATTATCTATATGAAAGGGAAACCATTAACTCCCCCAGTGCATACAAGAAATACACTTAGCGAACAACATATGTCTCTTATAGAGTAAATTAATGACAGATTTATCTACCATTAACTTAGTTTGTTGAATGCATTGTGTCGACAATAAATTAGAGCTGTTTTTCGCCTGCGTTCTAGACTGTACCGATATATTTATACTTTCTATTGTTATTTTTACAGAGATTCCATTTTTTGTCGAACACTCAAAGTCTGAAGTTGAGATATAGGGCGAAACAAATAAACTTTTACGAATTTTATGTGTCAACAGCAGATGTCCTCACTTCACGTAGTGAATGTTTAACACAGGCGACGAAAAAATACCTATGTGAATGCTAAGTGAATTTAACTAACCCTTATATTAAAATTTTATTAGTTTAGTAATGGTTTTTATATAATTTAGTGGCATTAAAACATTCATTGAAACATTCTGGCAACTAATCATAATCGACACGCTTTGTAGTGCGTACGTGCCAACCATGTTTCTATCTCTATCACAATCAAAGAACTGCATTCTTGAGTTTTCGTTATGCGCTATATATTTGACCATAATCCTTGTGGGCAAATCCCCAGCACTTTTTGTATAAAACAAAAACATTTTTGATATCATCGTAACATTGTGATGTGCGTCATGCGACGTTATGTCAGCTGGTGACCGAACCGATGACGTCACCGGCTGTGCACGTCAGCACGTCATAAAACTTTTCTGAATAGACTAGAAAGTGCACGTTCAAGAACTACCCGAGAAGTATATAAGCGTCAAAGGAGGAATGACACATTCAACCAGTAATCGCTGTCAAGTAGTCATCATCACAAGCAAGTGTCTCAGTCAGCCCCCATTTAAAGAATGAGTCACGGCAGATGCCGTGGGGCGTTCTTATCCTATTGAGTCTCTCCCATTCGTGACGAATCAGCTCCATTCTGGTAAGGGTACGGTAGGATCGGTGATACGGACCGCTTAAGCGGGTTTCAAAACATTCCAACACTCTCTCAATCCACCTATCACTTGAGTTGAAATGTTCTGCTATAAATTGTTCTGCTTGTAGTAGTGGCGGAAATATAGATTTCAGTCTCAACAGGCTAGCATCAGGCAGGTCGTTGTGTACTAGGAGGTGAGGATTTGATATTATTTTATTATATTCTCAAACCAGGCTTTCCTGTCTGCGGATAGTGCAAGGTACAATATGGCTTAGAACGAGGAGTCGGGGTAGAGATGTGCTTTTTAAACAGCCGCTAATTATTCTCATGGAGTCATTGAGTTTGATGTCGATACTCTTTTGTTATGAGTGATATTCCATCGTGTTGTGTTTTCGTACTTTAAGATGCGCTTTCTCCTAAAACACTGAATAAATACTGCAATCGAACTTCATCCAAATATTTCTTGTAAAGTGATGCTGGACACGATATTGCTGTACAATATTCGGATTTGTGTCCACTTAATGATGGTTATAATATTATGTAAATAAGCTTTAATTAACGAATAATATTTTAGGAGACACGTTGCTACGACGCTGAATGTCGAGACCATAGATAAGAGAGGAACTCAAGTTTCGGGCGACGAGGATTGTCTCACTTAAACGCCCCTGCCAACGTCTAGCGGCCCACCCGGCTTTGGAGACTGCCTCAGCCCAAGGGTGGGGAGACCCAAAGGTACTTCAGTACACGAAATAAGGTGGCAAAGGGCGCCACCGAATTTAGAACCGCTAGACGTCGCAAAATTCGAAAATATTGAACAACAAAGGTAGGCTAGACGCGCAGCGGGTAGGGGATGCCACCAGGCCGTCCGAAACGTAAAGAAAAGAAAGAAAGAAAAAGGCGGATTTCAGCCAGATGTAATTAGTCTTATTCTATAACATTAACTTAAAAACAATAAATAAAAAAAAAATTAAATATTGCTAGTCACAAAAAAAACAAATCAAATATGTAACAGACCGTTTATTTCCATGGTTTGGGAAAACCAGAATGGTTCATGCAGGACGGTGCACCACCGCACTATGGTACAAAAGTTCGTGATTGGCTAAATAAAAATTTCCCTCAGTGGATTGGTCGAGAACGAATGGAGTGGCCCACGATCTTCGGAATTAAACCCGATGGGTGCTGTGTGGGGTTATGTAAAATTCAAAATTTACACAGTCAAGATTAGAGACAAAGACCATTTGAGAGAGCGCATCTCAACTGTGTCGTTCAATTACGCCTGAATTAATGGCGAACATTCTCCGGAAGGACGGATATCGTTTTCAATTATGTTTTAACTTACATGGAAGTCTTATTGAATAAATTTTGTGAAATATATTGTAAATAAATGTGTTATTAACTTGTATTGTACTAATATTGCTTATAACCCCTGTTGTGCGGACTTTTTGGACACGTTGTATCGTGCGTTCAAAAAAAAACAGCCTCAGAGTTGGCCATTAGGTATGTCGTAACTTAACCGCACCGTTGCGAATTGTCAAATGTTAATGTCGTTAGTCTCATCTAATAAAGACGATAATACGGAATTTTTTTTGAACGAACGATTTATTAGTTGTTACAATAGATGAATATAATTCATATATACTGCAAGAAACACCAAATTATTGCTCCTGGTCGAATGATTATATGCGCATTTGCTTCCACGATATCAGCACTTTCGTCTTACAACTAGAGTATAGTTTCATAAATACCTTGTATTGTTCTAACATTTCTACCTGTGTCTTCACAAATAGAAACAATATAATATAATTTGCCTGTAAGAAATGTCTGTGTAATATGCATTTTCTTTGTTTTGTTGGTTTTCAAAGAGATAATTACAAATCCTCCAGGATTGGAGAAAACTTACTAAGATATGTAAACATAAATACATCTTATTTCAGGATCACTCTGTATATCAAAACATCATTTTATTCACCCTGAATCATAGAAATATTAAAACAATAATGAGTTTTTAATAATTGATTAAATTTTATTTTTTCTAATTGAAATGAAATCGCGAATGCCTATTTTCCTACTTGATTTAACACTTGCTTTAATTCAAATCAAATTATAACAAAATCCACTGCACAATAAACTTTTTTGGCAACACTGTGCGAACTTCGTTACCTATTGACTTTTCCGAACGTCAACATCAACAAACATTCGCCACCAATTTATATTCTAATCTGTTAATGGAATCTCCGATCGATTAATCTGTTATTTCATTATTGCACTCGATTTGTCATATCTCTCCGAATCACATCATTACGAACAAAAATGTTGTTTGACGATGAAACAATTAATACTGTTCGATTCAGTTCATTATTCATCCAATTTCGAGGGATTCATTATAATTTCGTGGATCCGCTGGTCAACATACACAAATACGCACGCATGAACACGTGCGTACACATTATTAGCGTTGAACTATGGAAAGCAATTAGATCATGTAAATTTGCTGTATATGTATATTAGTATGGTTCGGCAAATAATTTCGTATTGGAAAGTTTTGATGTTTCGTTTAAGGGAAATTGCAAGCTAGGTAATTTCAATAATTTCGCATAAGTTGTATTCCAAGAGTTCCCTATAACTTAAATTTAATGAAAAATCCTACTTTAAAATTACTACTCCAATATTATAAAGTACGAACAAATCTAAACATATTTTAGGCAAATGAAGAAACATGTTAAACGCAAATATAAATACCTTCACTCTCGCAATCAATAACCAGTTTGGACTAGCAACAACATTTTGTCTATGTTTTAATGGTAAACGTTGTGTTACACTTCACATACATATATTAAAAATGCTGTTAATTCTATTTTGAAATTATATTTATTCACAAATATATCGAATTTAAAATATTTAAAAACTACAAACCATTTTGTGCCATATTTGATTCTTCGTACTTGCAAGAGAAAACCTTTTGTTTGTATCGCTCTGATCATAACAGCCTTCCGAGAATATCTACCGAACGGTGAACCTAGGCCTTTCATATTCTCTAATATTCCTTGGAATTTTATATACATTTAAATTTAGTTATTAATTACATATGACATGTATTCTAATTATTTCTTAATTACTAACATTATTTATAATCGAGTTATTTTCTCTACCTATTGAAATTATACCGATCCCGTATTAAAATCGACATAATTATAACCACATTTAAATCACTATCGTAAACCTTATCCAAACCGCATCATGTCGGATATCAATTTAAAGTATTTTTCGCAAGGAATATTTCAATGGTGTTAATTTCATTGACATCCCAGCCCTTTAGCTCCCGTTTTTAATTAATTAATTAATTCTTAATTCTTTAGACATCCCTAGCTTCGATATGATCGGTTAACCAAAATAGATCATAAAAGCACTCTTTTTCAACCACGAGTTTTCTATTACACAAAACGTTGTTCTTCGTCTCCAACTGCCATTGTTTCTTCGTCTTCAACCTTTCCTGAGGTAACATCTCCAACTCTACACGTGCTGTTCAAGCATCCACAGCAGAGCGCCGTCCGGCATTTCTACCACATGTCCGATCGCGACATATACTACATATACCAAGGTAATCTCATTGTTCGATATATATATATATATATATATAAAAGCTAGGGAGGTCTTAGAAATGATCCACATTTTCAAAAACAGCAGAACAATAAACGACAGGAACGTAATTGATGGACTGTCTAAACTCTATTACCCACTGATTAAACAATAGATAAAATCAACCCCCCCCCCCGCACACACAAACACAAACCAAAAAAACAGTTCCCATTTGTAAATACTTTTACTACATACCCCTAAACACGGTCCTGATCAATTTGCTAAATTCCAAAAACAGAACAGAAATTAACCTCTCTTAACAAAGCCACAAACACTTACAATATTCCAACCAGTGCGATCGGTTCGTTACAAAAAAAGGTCTCGGGCCCCCGATACACATGTTACACAGAATGCGTGATTTTGAAAACCAAAAGAAACGGTGAGTTTTGTCATTCATTGTTCATGTAATGTAGTTTAACATCTCATTCATTTATACAGATTTAACCACTGTAATTTATCCTTACTCATTATTAACCTAATTTTAAATTTTAACTTTAATTGTTAATTTAATTGGTAATTCAGTCTTTAATCTAATTTTAATTCTAATTGTCAATTTAATTGTTAATTCAGTCTCACAAGCAAACACAACTCTCACGTTTTCAGTGTAGTAATTCTTGTTTCTTTTTACCTTACTGTATTGTAGTTTAATTCAAATTTTCTATTCATTTATACAGATGTAATCACTTTAATTGTCCTTACTCATTATTAATCTAATTTTAAATTTTAACTTTAATTGTTAATCTAATTGGTAATTCAGTCTTTAATCTAATTTTAATTTTAATTGTTAATTTAATTGTTAATTCAATCTCACAAAAGCAAACACAGTTCTCATGTTCTCATTGTATTAATTCTTGTTTCTAGATACTTGAAAAAGACTGAAAAATAATAAAAGTCGAAACGTCGTAGAATAAAACATCATAATTCAATAAAAGGTCGCTAAACCAATAAAAAGTATATTATTTTTAATATTAAGACACGGCCAATAAAATAAATAAGAAAAATAAAATTCTTATAAACACTAAATATATATATATATATATATATATATATATATATATATATATAAAGATAATTATTTCGTGACCTTTGTATGTTCTGCTAAATTCAATTTGTTGGCGAATGATGTCTTTTTCAAGGAATATAAAAAATTTCGCGTAATTGAAGTAAATGACCAAGATGAAAGCTTAAAAATATGAAAAGTAAATTTTGAAATAAATATAATTATGTCTAAAATATCAAAAGTTGTCGGGATATAAATGAATTAACACTTCGACATTAATTTTCACAAGTTATGTCCACATACCGCAGCAATTCAATATGTTATTTTCTTATACTAATTTCTACCTTGTCATTCTTAGCTCACTGGAATATCCATGCAGCTCGTATTATAACAATATAACGGGTGTTCATTTGAAAAGTCAATCTAGAAGCATGTGATTTACTGAGAACATGTTGAAGTATGTCGTAAATTAAAATTTACTACTTAACCTACTAAGTCGTATATTTTGACAGTTTCATACATACAAATAAATAACAAATGTGATTGACAATATCAAATGTCATTTGGATTTACGTTTACGGAACAACAAACACATACTAATATATATGCGTCTTATTCTATCAAAATTTCAAAGTAACCTAGATTGACTTTTCAAATGAACACACGTTATATATAAAGATAATTATTTCTTGACCTGTGTATGTTATAGTAGATTAAATTAGTCGGCAATTTAAGGTCTGTTTTAATTTGATATGTATATATTTAAAATACTCTTACATGTTTCGGCACATAGTGCCTTTATCAAAGAAATTTAAAATATAAATGACAGTATATGAATGTCAGATTTATATATCTGTAGTTGTCATGGCTAAAATTAAAATACTCAGATACATTCAAATTTAATAATAATAATTCATGGTTCAGAATTCAAGACAGCATGACATCTATTACGGGGGATTGGCAAGTCATAAGTTATTATTATGTCTGCGCCCGTGAAGCGACTTAATATGTTAAGCTGCCGGCATTCGCCTTGAACGAGAAGGAAAAGCACAAAAACCTACTCGAACAGCCTAGTCAGGGATCTAAACACAGAACTGCACCTACAGTATTCAATTGAGTGGTAATTCATATATCGAAAGGCAGCTGTAGGTTTGTTGTACCAATTTGTATAAATAGTACTCTATCTATCATAGGTTAAAGAAATATCAAGAAAATTAATACTGTTATTAATTTCTTGTTCAATTGTGAATTTCGATTTGTTGTGAAAGTTGCTGAATTTATCTAAAAGGTAGTCTATTTTATTTGACGGTAAACATGTTATGATCTCGTCTACATATCTTTTAAAGAAAATTGGGTTGAAATCTAATGAATTGATAACGGTTTGTTCCACATGTTCCATTGCCAGATTAGTAATAGGGGCAGCTAAAGAAGAGCCCATGGCAATACCCAATGTTTGGCTCTAAAAAGAATTTTTGTATTGAAACCATATGTTGTCAAGACAGAAATGTATACCTCTAATAAATTCAGTTTTATTTAGTGATGTGTGTGGACTAATTTCATCCCATTTGGATTCTACAGAGTGGCCAAGATAAGAGAGGCCTGGAGTCATACTATACGTGATATTTGAATCGAGTGCTCAGGCGTCACGTGTTAACTGTCATATTGTGTTTGCCAGTGTTGTGTTGTCAGTTGTTAATAGTGGTTGTGAATAGGGTTCTCCATAATGTCGTTTTCAATCGAACAACGAGTGTTTGTTGATGAAAATTATTTGAAATGTAAATCGTTTGTAACATTAAATGAAAGGTTCACGATAAAATATCCACAAACATCTGCTCCTTCTAAAAGTGTTGTGCAGAAAATAATTACTAAATTTAGTTTGTTCACAGGAAAATATTCAACGTGTGCAAGAGACTATGCTAAGAAGTCCACGGGAATCAACTACACGTCTATCCTCCCAACTAAACATCAAGCGAACGTCATGCCAGAACATGTTGAAGCAGTTGCATATGCGAGTGTACAAAATAAGAGTAATACAAACATTAAAACCTACGGACTATGCAAAACGACAACATTATTTCGAATGGTTACTCACTCATGTCGCTGATGGTTATCTGGATCCGAATCTATACTTTATCACAGATGAAACATAGTTCCATCTTAGCGGGTACGTGAACTCTCAAAACACTCGTTATTGGCCAACGAACAATCCCAAGGAACGCTTTGAGGTGCCTCTGCATGATGCGAAAATAGGTGTTTGGTGTGCAGTTTCAGCCCGACAGATTGTAGGCTCCATTTTCTTTAATATCACCGTGACCTCTGAAGTGTATGTAAGAGAATTGTTGCAACCATTCATAGCTCAGCTGACGGAAGAAGAACGAGAGTATGCGTTTTTACAGCAAGATGGTGCCATGGCACATACTTCACGGTTTTCAATGTTATACGTCCATGGAATTTTCGGAGAAGAACGTACGGTTTCCACAGGTTTATGGCTTCCCATATCGTATGATCTGTCTACCTGCGATTTTTATTTGTGGGGTCCCTTAAAGGGTAAAGTGTACAATAACAACCCGCATAGAATTCAAGAGTTGAAAACGAACATTCGCAATACAATTGCTGACATCATACCAAACGAACTGGCAAAAGTTTTACAAAACATGTTGAGACGTGCTAATTTGTGTATCGAAGTTCATGGTGAACACTTTCAACACCTCCTGTAAACTATTGAATGTTCATTATGTTGTTATTCATAATATTCTGTATTTACTACTTTTAAATAAGAATTTATAATATATTAGTAATTCACTTTTCTGTAAGTATTTGTATTCCTGTATTCATACCAGGCCTCTTTTATCTTGGCCACTCTGTATTATATTTATAGCTAGATTTGTAGGAATGTTAGCGTATAAAGATTCTACGTCAACTGATAATTTTGTGATCAGTTGGTGCTTTTTGTTACTTGATGAAATTTTGAAATTGCCATGAGTCTTTGGTATGATATTCCGTTTGTAGAGGTTAGTAGAGGTTTGTATGATTGATACCATTGGTCTTAAAGGGATATTACTTTTGTTGATTTTTGATAATCCATATATTGATGGAGGTTGGAAATTTAAAATGCGAAGTTTGTTTTTAGTGTTGAAATCTATTAGGTTTTGTTTATGCCATTTATTTATTAAGTTATTATTTTCTTTTTGAATTTTCTCTGTTGGATTATTTCTTTCTTCTGTAGGTGAATTTATTGTCTAATTGTTTTTCTATGTTTTGTTCATACTCCTCTTTAAAAATGATCACTGTTTTATTTGATTTATCTGCTGTTGTTATTATAATTTGAGGCTTGTATTTGACAAATCTTTTTGTTTCTTTAATAAACTTATTCATATATAGACTTGATATATTTTTTTATTATGTATTTTCTTATGCTTACGGTTAGTGATTATATTACAGATTTTGTTACGTATTTCGTTCTGTTTGTCTTTTGGTACATTTTGTATTCCAGTTTCAATGCTAGCAATATAGTCATTAATGGGTATTTTAATTTGTGGCATATTAAATTTTATTCCTAGACTAAGTATGTATATAACATTATCAGGAATATTTATATCGGACAAATTGATAATCCAGTTATTGTTAATTTTATAATTTATCTCTAAGTGTTGTTTCCTTATTAGTCTCTCCACTTTGCTTTTTAATTGACTATTGTTTGTCAGGAAATGATTATTGTAAATTTTAGATTCTATTTTTTCGAAGCTGTTTAAAATTTGGGGAGACAATTTCTAAATGATACATTTTTAAAGTTTGAAATAATTTTATTGAATGTATTAATGTCACAAATGGTTTGGGATATTGTGATTTGCTTTTATAATTAAGTTGATAATATTCACACTGATGGTAAATCAAATATAAAATAACTCATGTACACTGAATTTATTTAGACTAAAGGTAAATAAAAATGTTGTAAGTAAGTTTGAAAAAAATCAAGTTTAATGTTCTTATCATAAATTATGTTTCGGTTATTATAATTTTTAGGTGATCAACTATGTTTGCATAACATAGTCACGTGACCTAATATTATCTATTATGGTGGCTAATTTTATACCTATAAATATTCAATTACATGTCTAAATAGCATTGGAAATAATAATGGTAATATTTATAGAAATTTTAGAAGTTAAAGTTTATACGAGACCGTTCATTTTAGGTAAGAATGACTTTAAATGTGTAATTCTAGATTTTAACTTAAATTATTACTGTACTATAAATAGGTTATGTAAATATAAAGGTATTTGTTCGATGTGTAAAACTAAATGCAATAAATACTTGTAGTTCTTTGGATCAGAAAAAAGGTACAGGAAATGGACTGGAACGTTATAAGGCTTTCTTATCAGGAGTCTTGGTATAAGGAAAAAAGACGCCTGTGGTTCTTTGAAGGATTTAACCTTAAATATCAGGTATGCAGTTCAACTTTTTGGTTCTAAAGATGCGCTAATACTTTCTTCTTATCTTGATGTCACTTTTACGTAAGTATTCTTCAATTTTACAATTTTTATTTATATTTAAAATTTTAACTTTTATTACTGACGAGGTTTTTTAACAACCTTACCCAATCGACGCTAACTATCTATTGTTTTCCCCTCGGCCTCCGTATGATCTATATTGCATTTTTACAAGACATCTTTCCTTTAAATCTTAATTTATATCACAAACGTCTTTATATAGTTTACAAAATGAATAATATTAATTATAAATTGAAAATTGAGTTCCATTAAATGTTTATTAATTTCATATGCAACCAAGATAACACGTGATTCCCACGGAAAGTTAATTTAAATCAAAAAATTCTATGGTCGATAAAATAGATTCCCATATGAAATTAATATTAATAATAAAGTTAATTAATTTCGGATTTTCAATTAAATTAATGAATATTAAGAATGAAAAATGATCTACATAAATAATAAAAACAATTCAAAATAAATTTTACAATTAATTTCTTAAACTTAACTCAAACAAGTTAATACCGCTAACTAGTTTAAGTTAAGTTTAATTTTGTAAAAGTTTTGTTCTTTTTCTTCCTGTTTCAGATGCCATAGTGAACTACATCAATATATATATATATATATATATATATATATATATATATAATGAACTTCATGTGTATGAGAATTAATAATTATTAAATCTCATTTTACATGCGATTGTCGCTATAATTTGTTGCATTTAATTCTACAATTCGGCAAATCACTTAATAATTATTAATTCTCATACACATGAAGTTCATTACAGTTCGTATATATACACGTAGTATAGAAGTGAATAACATGTCTGTCTTCGGTAAGGTGCACTGATGATCTGTAAAAAACAGTGAAATATCGATATATGCACATTCCGCGCAGATAAGTTTTTCACAAAATTTTTCATTTGTACTGACAACTTGTACAGTTGATGTCGCGGCTTGTTGCGTCTACAATCTAGGGCAAAAGTGATTTGCCGAATTGTAGAATTAAATGCAACAAATTATAGCGACAATCGCATGTAAAATGAGATTTAATAATTATTAATTCTCATACACATGAAGTTCATTACAGTTCGTATATATACACGTAGTATAGAAGTGAATAACATGTCTGTCTTCGGTAAGGTGCACTGATGATCTGTAAAAAACAGTGAAATATCGATATATGCACATTCCGCGCAGATAAGTTTTTCACAAAATTTTTCATATATATATATATATATAGTATTTTCGTGACCTTGGTATGATAAGGTAAACTTAATTAGTCGGCGATTAAAGGTCTGGTTATTACTTCAAAGTGTATATATTTAAAATAATCCTACATGTTTCGGCAATGATGCCTTTGTCAAGGATATAAAAAATATAAATGACAGAATATAAATGTCAAGTAATTGAGTTGCTATGGTTTAAATTATTCAAAGATACATTCAAATAGTAATAATAAATCATGCCTTAGTATTCCAAAAAATAGATAGCAAGGTGAGAACAGATGTGTTGTTCGCTGCTAGCAGCTTGTGTCTTTTTCTGGGTATGAATTTGTGTGTTGGTTGCTGCTGGCAGCTTGCGTGTCTTTGGGTGTGTGATTTTGTGTTTGTGTAAGAGCGTAAGTTTAGGGTTTTGTATGATGGTGCGCTCGTGCGTGTGTTAAGTGACCGGTCACGTAAATTAGAGAGATCGGATAACCAGCCGGTGCGTAGGGCCGCCAACCCTTTCCCGACAACTTATTTACTTTTCCGTGCAGTACTTCGAAGGCCCGACCCCCGCCCCAACGCTGGTCTGCGCCTTGCCTCGTTGGGGCGGGGGTCGGGCCGTCGAAGTACTGCACGGAAAAGTAAAGAAATTGTCGGGAAAGGGTTGGCGACCCTACGCACCGGCTGGTTATCCGATCTCTCTAATTTACGTGACCGGTCACTTAACACACGCACGAGCGCACCATCATACAAAACCCTATACTTACGCTCTTACACAAACACAAAATCACACACCCAAAGCCACGCAAGCTGCCAGCAGCAACCAACACACAAATTCATACCCAGAAAAAGACACAAGCTGCTAGCAGCGAACAACACATCTGTTCTCACCTTGCTATCTATTTTTTGGAATACTAAGGCATGATTTATTATTACTATTTGAATGTATCTTTGAATAATTTAAACCATAGCAACTCAATTACTTGACATTTATATTCTGTCATTTATATTTTTTATATCCTTGACAAAGGCATCATTGCCGAAACATGTAGGATTATTTTAAATATATACACTTTGAAGTAATAACCAGACCTTTAATCGCCGACTAATTAAGTTTACCTTATATATATATATATATATTGTTATATTACGCGCTTTAATATATTGAATAAAATGTTAATTACTGTTATAACTGCCCCAAAACGTTGGGCTCTAAATGATGTGTTACGAATATGTTGATAAATAAAATTGTTTCTACGTACGGTATAATAAAATGAATGAATGTCATAAACAAAAGTCATGTAAAATTCAAATTGGGCTCATTCAATACTTATCTGTTTTGTTATCTTCGGCTAGCTTCTTTTTCTCTTCAGGGCTAAGGTAGGTTCACTTCCTTCCACTTTTACTCTCTTTACGTAATTTATTAAGTTGGGAACGGAACAATATCTCAAGTATATTACAAAAAAAACAAAGTAAAATATTGACAATTAACTTTATTAGGGATAAAAGATTTTGCAAAGTTTGAGAAATTTATATTAATAATTTCGTGACACACAAGTAATATTAAGTGAGACACACTCGACGGTTGGTATTCGTACAGTATAATAATATGGTGTAAGACAGGTGCAATAATGTGTTGTCTTAGTAAAATAGTTTATAACAGTGACCTGGCATCAAGTTTTACAAATACAAATAGTAGATGCCAATATTTAAATAAGTTGACTAAAGATTACAGTGGTAAAATATCGGTGAAAGTAATATAAATAGTTAGTTATGGAATAACAAAGTAAAGTTCTAGAAATGTACATGCGCAAGAAAAAAATGGCGCGGGAAATTTTGTTAAAATTAGCAAAAACCTGGATCTTCGTATATAACCTCCGTTGCTTCCTGCGCCTGTGTTCTGGAGACGTCTTCACAACGGGAAACGGGAGAATGTTTCTGCTACGGTCCCTCGGGATAAATTGAAATTTGTTGAAATCTCCAAGTCCGACTGCGTCTTGAGCGAATGACCGATTTCGATCGTTCAACGATGGTGGTCAAGCTACGGTGAGATTTTTATGGCGGTAAAAACTTTAAAAATTCGTAAATCTCGGACTATTTGGTCGGCTGCTGTTAAATTTTGTCCACAAGTGGTTGGTAGGTAGGTGTAACGTTTTGTAATATTAAAAATCTCTTGCACTTAATAATTTCGCTTAATTATTTTAATTATTACGGAGCACAAAAAACGTGACCTCTCACTGTGACGACTAATTACCGACGCTTGCTTTTTCATTTGTTTTTAATTGCATAACTTTCCGCTAAATCGCCCCATTCTTTACTTGCATTAAACTTGTTAATATTATTAAATTAGACAATTTTACAGTATAAAACAGTTTAAAAAATTACAATTTGATTTATAAAATGATTTTGGTTGAATAACATATGTTTTATGTGTTTACAAACACTCCGTCAATATAGGTTTATTCTCGGGTTATTGCACCGTTGAAATTGTGGGCGGGGCTTACTCGTTCAAATGCATTTGAAAATAAATACGTTACATTTGTTTGAATAAACACGCGTTAAATATGTATTTGAAAGAAAAATGAATATAAACATTATAATAAAAAAATTAGAAAAATAAGTTAATAATTTCTAGGTAAATTTGTCGTCAAAATAACGTATTTATTCTTTGAATCGATCTTTCCCCTTCTTAATATTAAAGTACAAAGTAGATATAAACATTATGGTATAAATATTAAGGTTACATATATTCTTTGTTTCTTTCAGAGAAAAAATCCTTCTTGCAATGCCTCAATTTATATATATATATATATATAAGTTAAAATAAATTAAAAACGGGCAAGCGGTCTGTCAATTAAAACTCATTTATAGTAGTAGTTATTTGTAGCTACTATAATATAGAAAGGTCAAGAAATAATTAACTTATTTTTCAGTGTGTATTTATTATGTGCTATTTTCCAAATATGTACTTATTCGTCGTACTTGTATACAAGTGCCTATTTTCTATCTCCATATATGGGTATCTCTCTTAGTATTGAAGATACCGGATCTGTTAAATTAGCAAAGTTGCTCAGAATTTTGATGAGTATTTGATATTATTTTTAGATTTGTCATATGTTGTCAACGTTTTGATATATTTAAGAAAAATTGAAATTTTACGAAATTTTCAGTTATAAATATCTTCGTAACCATTGAAGACAGAGCAAAACTAAAAATGGCATCTGATAGTATTTTTACGTAGAATTTAATAATACATATTTATTAAATATTCATAGCACACTTGAATATCAAGATATAAAATAAACTTGTTTTTTAAATGACAATCATAGTTGGCCATGATTTCAATAAAATAGCAGAAGTAATTCAAATACTATTGCTAATTGAAAAATTAATAGCCAAGTGGGCTTTTTAAAAACTACTTTAATGCAGCAAAAATTAATTTTCAAGTTGTCAAATTGACAGTTGTCAAATAAGTTGATTTCCCATTAAAATAGTTAACTGTACTAGAGTTAAGTGGTAATATCTACAAAATATTTGTGTAAAAAATGTATTGCAACGAAGAAAAAAATGATATGTTTTTTTGTTATTATACTAGTACTAGAAATAGTATTGACTCTAGCGAATTGTATTATCAACGATATAGGAAAGAAGACAGCCATATCTAAGACTATTTTCTAAATTGAAAAATAATTTGTTTACAAAACCAGATCATTTGAAAAAGAAATTCAAACCGGAACACGAAGAAAGGGTTTTAGCTTATATAAGTTACAAACTCGCGACATCAACTTATGAAATTGCAAGTGAATGGGCTGTTTCCACAGGAAAGGCTCGTTTAATTTTAAAACAGAGTAAATACGGACCATTTAAATACAGTGTGAGTAATACTTTTTATGGCCAAGATCATGAAAGAAGAATATTATTTGCTCGATGTTTTTTGGAAGAAACAAACATTAGTAGGTACGCACTTTTCTTACACAATTCTTTATACAGATGAAACAAAATTACCGACAATGGATTATTTAATAGCCATAATAATGTTTGTTGGCCTCAAGATAACCCTCATCTTACTGTGGAAAGGCGAGATCAACGTGTATTTTCTGTAAACGTGTGGTATAGAATTTTTGGAATGAAAATAGTGGGACCATATTTTTATGAGACCAATTTGAATGGAGAACGATGTTTGCACTTTTGCGTAACGAACTGGAAGAAATGCTAGATGAATTACCATTAAATTGAATTCAAAATCTCAGATACTTTCAACGTGACGGTGCACCCGCTCATAATTTTTGAAACGTTTCTGAGTATCTTTCAGAACGTTGAAGAATTAAAAATTAATATTACAGCAGCCATAAGAAGCATCCGTCCACAGACTCTGGTAAAGGTTCATTCCGATAAGGTGCGATGGTATGAAATGTACCTTCAGAATAATGGTGGTCATTTTGAGCATTTGATGAAGTAAAATTATTGACTATCTGCTTATTAATTTGTTTACTTCCATTACAAAACATTTACTTAAATTTTAGATTCGTTACTATTTGTATTAATTTAATTTCTTTCTCTTTTATTTTGTTGCATTAAAGTAGTTTTTAAAAAGCCCACTTGGCTATTATTTCTTCAATTAGTAATAGTATTTGAATTACTTTCACTGTAATAAAGATTTAAAAAAATATAACCATACCAAACCTTATATTTATATAATCAGAACAAAATAGCATTTTAATGAAGTGATGCCATTTAAAAAGGCTTAACTTTATTTTATATCTTAATAATGAATATTTCATAAAGATCATTAAATTCTACGTAAAAAATACTATCTGTTGCGAGTATTTGAGTAGATTCAAATGCGCGCTGGTGGCTTCGGATGCACTCGTGAGGGATGGGGGAAGACATTGGTAAGGGATTTTTGATATAAGTTGTTACATAAGAAACAATGTGTAGATGTTCATATTAGTATTCACAGTAAATGTACTAACAAAATCATATGAGTTTATTATTTCAAACAAATCAACATAGGAAAAGTAAACGTAAATATTTCATTCAATACATCAAACATGGTCCTTCGAGCCGGATTTAACAATTCAACGAAAATTTTTGTAAGCAGCGTTACCACAAACATAGCAGCGACGCTATCGGGCATCATCACATTGCAGTCGGTCAAAGTGCGAAGACATCGCCAACAAAAATCGTGAATAATCCTTTAATATTTCCTTCTATTCCTCAATTTTTTTGTGAGTACTTGTAAAATATGACTGAAACAGAACAACAATTTATTAGAAAACGTGGTGTGTTAAAATCAAAATTATCATTCACAACATTTTTAAAACAACAAGAATCATTAAATGGTATCATAGAAAACACAAAATATTTAGAATTACAAACAAGATTTAATAGAATCGAAAATATAATAGTGAATTCAATAAACTACAAGAGAATATCGACCTAATTACCAATAAGTATGATGAACAGCTAAAAGAAAGGGATACATTCGAGTCATGGTATTATGAATTAATTGCTAGAGCCAAGACGATATTAAATAATACAAATACAATCCAAAACAATCACTTGAAAAGTAAATCTGTCAATTAAAGCAATAACAATTTAGGCATTGTAGAACATGAAATTACTATGGGTTCCAATAGAATGAATAACAATGTAAAGTTGCCACTTATTAATTTACCTAAGTTTAGTGGAAAATACGAAAACTGGTTAGAATTTAGAGACACTTTTCAGTTATTAATTAATTGCAATGACACCTTAGATCCAATACAAAAGTTTCATTATTTAAGGGCTGCATTAGAAGATGGGGCAGCGCAAGTTATACATTCTATTGAATTTTCTGCGCAAAATTATGCAGTGGCGTGGGATGTTTTATGTGAGAGATTGAATAATATATCCTTACTGGTTCACAATCATGTGAAGGCATTATTTGACACAGGGTGTTACAAAAGATTCAGCAAATGACATACGTGATTTGATTGACAATTTAACAAAACATTTGAGATCATTAACAAATTTAGGAGAACCCACACAGCATTGGGAAACTTTAATAATTTTTATAGTCACAAAGAAATTAGACAAAATAACAGAAAGAGAATGGGAGGAAAACAAGACAAAAGGTTCAATACCAACATTAGAGGATTTAAAGACATTCTTAAAATCTAGAGCTGACGTGTTAGAATCACTGGAATCAAGAAAAACTGATTCAATAAAATTCAAACGTGAAACACAGTCAAAGTACAATTATGCATTTTTAACGGCAAAGCAAGCATGAACCTTTTGTAGTGGTGAGCATTTTGTATTCAATTGTACAGAGTTTCTCAAAATACCGATTCCAGCAAGAATTGATAAAGTCAGAAGGTCAAACTTTGCATAAGTGGTTTGAAAACTGGACATATAGGAAAAGAGTGCACATCTGGCAAATGTAAAATATGCATGGGTAAACACAATACGCTATTGCATATACCGCGTGATACAAATCCAACACACGAAAACGATCAAGGTATAGCATTATCAGTGCAAAATAGTAAACCACAACAAATACTATTGGCTACAGCGCTTGTTCAGATAACAAATAGGAAGGGTTACCCTAGCACGTGCCGAGCTATTTTAGATTCAAGGTCGCAATCAAATTTTATGACCAACAGGATGTGCATGGAATTAGGATTGGACAAAATACCAATCAAGTCATCAATTATAGGAATTAATAGAAGCATATCAAACATAACACACAAATTTACATTCACATTACAGTTATTGCATAATTCCTATGAAAAAGAGATCACATGTCTTATATTGGATTCTATCGTGGATAATTTGCCAGAACTCTCGATAGATTTAACGACATTGGGCTTTCCACCTCACTTAAGGCTGGCAGATCCAGGATTTTCCACATCTGGAAAAATAGATATCTTAATTGGATCAGAACTATTCTGGCAATTGTTATGTATTGAACAACACAATCTGGGCAGAGATAAACCAATACTTCAAAAAACAAAATTAGGTTGGATAGTAGCAGGCAATATGGGTTCAAAATCATCCCAGTCTGAAATTCATTGCACTATAGCGCATAATCTAAATTTACATGAACAACTAGAGAAATTTTGGATGCTTGAGAGTTTTGAGGATAAGGCGCCTATGTCTCAGGAAGACATAGCGAAGATAATTTTAACAAATCAGTAGAACGCAACGAGAGTGGGCGATTTATTGTAAGATTACCATTGAAAGAGGGAGTCAGTGATCTACGTGAATTAAAACAGATGACAATGACAAGACTTGCTAGTTTGGAAAATAAATTCAAGTATAACAAGGTACTCGAGAAAGATTATGTACAGTTCATGACAGAATATGAACAATTAGGACATATGTCAGAATACAACATGGAAACAGAAGAGATTAATTATTTTTTGCTTCACCATGGAGTGCATAATGTTAATAGCACAACAACAAGTTCAAGTGTAGTTTTCAATGATTCAGCGAAGACAGATACGGAATTATCGTTAAATGATATAGTGTATAGTGGTCCAAACATACAAGAAGATTTAGTCTCGATCATACTTAGATTCAGACAATGGAGATATGTGATATGTGGAGACATAAAGAAGATATACAGACAAATATTAGTAGCGAAAGATCAACGAAGATTACAGTCCATCTTATGGAGGAAAAAGGAAGACGAACCTATTACGACATTTAATCTCATCAGTGTTACCTATAGAACCAAGGCAGCACCATATTTGGCAGTTCGGTGTTTGAAACAACTTGCATATGAATATCAATAGCAGGAACCAGAAGATGATCTGACCACTGGTGGGAATACAATAGACGAAACAATCACAAAGGCAAAGTCAATTTGCAAAATTCTAACATCTGCTGGATTTGAACTTCACAAATGGGTTCAAATAATTCAACCATATTGTATCAGTTAGAAACAAAATCGCAAACCAATCACGTACATTTTGAAAGCAATGATACATAAAGAACAGTAGGTTTCTATTGGGGTTATACACAGGATACATTACAATTCAGCATACAAGAAATGACAAATCGGAGAGTAACAAAACATATAACATTATCTGATATTCCTCACATATATGATCCACTAGGATTGTTAAGCTCTAGCATTATTGTCGCAAAAATTATTTTGCAAAATGTATGGGCATCTAAATTAATATGAGATGAAACTGTTTCCGCAGACGTTTACACAAAGTGGAGAACTTTTCGAAAAGAATTACCAATGTTAAATAAATTGCAGTTACCAAAATATGTTATCGGTAATAATGCCCTTAGACTTGAATTACATGGGTTCTCAGATGCATCGCAGAGTGCATATGGCGTATGTATATATATGAGAACAGAAGTTGCAACAGGAAAATTTGTCACCAACCTATTTTGTGCTAAGACTCGTGTCACTAAGGCCTACAACAATACCAAGATTAGAGTTGTGTAGTGCATTACTACTGCAATTAGTGAAGAAGACTCAAAAAACAAGTCAAATCAAATTTGAAAAGACAGATTTAGGGTCCGATTCATCCATTACATTACATTGGATTAACACTCCGGCTAGCTTACTTCAACCCTTTGTTGGCAATTGAATAGAACAAATACAAACTTTAACAAAACAAAACGAATGGTACCATGTACGAACACATCACAATCCTGCAGATCTTTTAACCAGGGGAATCTCTCCAAATGAATTGCTGCAAAGTAAGTTGTGGTGGCAGGGGCCGTCATGGCTTGATAAACCATTTGAAGAATGGCCAGACTCAACAGTTAAATTCAGTAGCAAACCACCTGAATTAAGAAAACAACCGAGAGTATTGACTATACAATTACAACATTTAAACATATTTGATAGATTTTCAAAACTTAAACAGATTGAAACGAGTTGTTGCATATTGTTTACGATTTGCAGACAATTGCAGAAAATTACAGAGGAACCCACAATGGGATCAATGACAAGTACAGAAATTGTCAATGCAAAAAATTGTCTCATAAAAATGTGTCAAAAGGAATGCTTCGAAACAGAGTTAAAACTTTTATAAAGAAGGAATCATACGAGTTGGGGGACGATTACAGTATTCAAATTTTGAATATGAGAAGAAACACCCTATTGTTTTGCCCAAGGCGCACAAATTCACTACACTGGTGTTAGAAAACGAGCATCGAAAAATGAGTAATGCAGGGCCTCAATTACTGCTTGCTTCGGTTAGGGAACAATTTTGGCGGTAGATCTGTCGCAAGGAAAATTGTTCGACAGTGCATTACATGCTGTAAAATAAAACCAGTACAAATCAATCCCATAATGGGAGTATTTCCAAAGCAAAGAGTAATACCATCACTTCCATTTACCAGTACAGGAATCGATTACGCTGGACCTTTTCTGATAAAGGATCGAAATGGAAGAAAAGCAAGAATATCAAAATGCTATATATGCCTTTTTGTATGCTTCACAACACGAGCTATCCATCTTGAACTTGTGACTGATTTATCATATAAAGATGAGGTATCCCTTCAGATATTTTTTCGGACAATGGAAAGAATTTCGTAGCAGCACACAAAGAATTAAAAGAATTATCAACTTACCTAGAATTACATAAGGATTCCTTAGTCGATAGTTTAGCTTCACAGGGAATTACATGGCATTTTATCTCAACTTATGCACCACATTTTGGTGGATTATAGGAGGCTGGTGTTAAGTCCACCAAGTACCACTTAAAAAGATTTGTAGGCAATGAGAAATTAACTTTCGAACAATTATACACAGTACTCACATTAATGGAAGCCATTTTAAATTCACGCCCTCTCACTCCACTCCTCAGATTCTAACGACCACGCACTTACACCATCACATTTTTTAATTGGTAAACGTTTACTCATCGTTTCCAATCCAACCATTTCAAGAATGATACCTTGTAAGATGTCAAAGTGGGAACATATACAACAATTACGCATTTCTGGAGCAGATTGAACAAAGAGTATATTGCAGAACTGCAAATTCGACAGAAATGGACGACATCGCGGCAGCACCTGAAAAGGAATACATTGGTATTGATAAAGGATGACAGCTTACCTCCACTTCAGTGGAAACTAGGACGCATTATGGAACTTCATCCAGGAGGCGACGGCATTAGCCGGGTGGCGATTATCAAGACTCAAGCTGGAATGATCAAAAGAGCCTTCTCGAAAATATGTCCATTACCTGTGCAAGATAATGAGATCTAAAATTTATTCTGTAACAAATATACTTTAATATTTATTGTACTTACCTTATTGTATTCATGTTATATTGCAAATAGTGTGTTCATAACTAGGTTATAACAAATTTCAGTATAGACTTTTGAAAGGCATCCCTTTCAAGGCGGGGGGCATGTTGCGAGTATTTGAATAGATTCAAATGCGCGCTGGTGGCTTCAGATGCACTCGTAAGGGACCGGGAAAGTGCGGGTGACGCGACAGAGGTAAGGGATTTTTGATATACTCGTAAGTTGTTACATAAGAAACACAATGTGTAGATGTTCATGTTAGTATTCACAGTAAATTTACTAGCAAAATCATATTGAGTTTATTATTCAAAACAAACCAACATAAGAAAAGTAAACGTAAATATTTCATTCAATACATCAAACACTATCAGATGCCATTTTAAGTTTTTCTCTGTCTTCAATGGTTACGAAGATATGTATAAGTGAAACTTTCGTTAAATTTCAATTTTCCTTAAATATCTCAAAAAGTTGACAACATATGCCAAATCTGAAAATGCTATCAAATACTCATAAAAATTCTGAACAATTTTGCTAATTTAACCGATCCAGTATTTTCAATACTAAGAGAGTTACCCATATACGGTGATATAAAATGGGCAACCTGTATATAACTTCTATTTAATAAGTTAATAAACTGTTATTTCAGTATACTACACACGTCCTGGACCTTTGTTGATCATCATCACATTATTTGTTATTTTAAATCACTCTCCTTATTGTTAGCACGCCCATCTGATCATCGTTTCTTAACAGTTGTAACATATTTGTATAATGACCCAAGTTGGGAATCGTATTTAAATTAGAAATAAAAAAAATATATTACAGAAGACAACTTAGATTTCAATTGATACTTCTTGATACTTTTCACAAAATTTCCAATTAAAATTTTTCGCATATGCTCTGACCAATTTGATCGACAACATGTCGAATTTCATCCTTGCGATCATTACCTCTTTGTGAATTTCTGGTATAGACATTGGATTTGTTATCAAGTAACCCTACAGAAAGAAGCCGTACAATGTTAAATCACATAATCTTGCCAGCTAACTGATATCAGAATTTCGTGAAATTTTATAACCAGGAAATTGTTGGTGCAGTATATCAATTGTTGCTGAAACTCTATAATGAGGCACCGTCCTGAATGAACCTCATTTCCTGTAAGTCCATATCATCCTCTTGGTGCTAAAAAACAATGCTGAACGAAAAGATAGGCACCTTATGTGGTTCTCGCGCCAGCATAAAAAAATAAAAGGTATCATTCCTCTGTATGATAACTACAGACCCAACGCATCAGGCCGAAATTACGATGGACCATATAAATAGTCTATAGCAGGGATGGCGAACCTTTTTTGATGTCCGTGCCACAAAGTCAAAAAAATTCTTTTTTAAATTGGTAACGTGCCAAATAAAAATTTCATTCGAAATGTTAGCGTGGTGAAACTATACGTAAGTGTAATTAAATAAACAAATAAAAGCAATTCTTCTTTAAACAATTTTTTATTAATCAATGTTTTACAAAAAGCAATATGCTAGAAACAAAATTCACGTTAAAAACAATTGTTTTTAATGTGATTTTTGTTGCTGTACACAAGATGATAAAGATTTAATATCTGGTTCATATTTAGTAAATTTCAACAGTACGCATGCAGAGCTCGACTCATCCGTCATTCTATTCCTATATTTATTTTTTATAAAATTTAATTCTGAACATAGACATTCACATGCCCACGTCGATGAAAATATTGATAAAATTGCTTTTGCTAATATTTTTAAACAATTAAACGTGTCAGGAATTGAATTCCATGTAGTTAGAATTTCATCTTCTGCAATTTTATTTATTTTATCCAATAATCGATTACTTTCAATAATTTCTAAATCATTTCTTAAATCAACAAATTTTTGGTTCCATATGGTACTTGACTGAAATTCAGCTAATTCCATTTCTAATTCATTAAAATTTAACCACTCAAGGACTTTTAAATTTAATTTTTCAAATGGTATTGTATCAGGATATAAAATAAATTTTAAAGTTTCTTCAAATTCTTTAAACTGCGTAAATCTTGCAGAAAATTCCTGAATCAGGGATTGAATTACCGTTGAAAATTCTTTCGTTAATTACACAAGTATACACGGTTTTGGATCTAAGCAACCAAAAGCTGTTTCTATGGTTATTTGGGGCGCTGAATCCGAATCTGCACTCCGTTTTTTTATTTTGGTTCTAGTTTTCGAGATATTAAATAAACACAATTTTTACAATTTTTGATAATTAATCTCCATTTTATTCATTAAAAAGTGTTAAATTAGAAATGAAGAGCAGTCGAACTGAGTCGCTTGTACTGTTTGGGATCTGTTTCACGCATTAAAGTCCAACAGTAGTCGCTCATCATGCCCTCGTCCCAAAATCCTTGGTATCGTTTTTCGATTTTCGCCAAATCTTGGTGTAGTCGCTCTCCTTGCTCGTCGGTTGTATCACCCAAGTTTTCAGGAAAAAAATCGAGATGGGAATGCAGAAAATGTATTTTGAGAGATATTCGAGCTCCAATCTTGCAATAATTTTGCGACAAACTGTCGATTATCTGCTTGAAATCCGGGGATTTGCGGTTACCGAGAAAGTTGTGAACAACATCTTGAAATGATACCCATGCTGCTGCTTCATTGGGCGTTAAACATTTTGTAAAGTTTCTGTCGGCCATTAATTTTCGAATATCAGGTCCGACAAATATTTCCTCTTTGATTTTGGCGTACGACAACTTGGGAAATAACTTGGTCAAGTACTCAAAAGCCGGTCCTTCACGGTCGAGCGCTTTGACAAAGTTTTTGATAAGGCCAAGCTTTATGTGGAGAGGTGGCAAGAAAATTTTCTGTGGGTTCACAAGTAGTATAGAAGAAACGTTTTGTTTTCCTGGTTCATAATTAATACGGCTTGGCCAATCTTTTTTCACATAATGTTGGTCAGTTGCACGGCTATCCCACAGACACAAAAAACAGCATAATTTGGTAAAACCAGATTGCATCCCCATCAAGAGACCAATAACCTGTAGGAATAGTATATAAATCATTTATTCTTTAAAATTGAATTGAAATTTATTTTCAAACCTTCAAATCGCCACTAATTTTCCATTGATGCTCTTTATATTTTATCTTGGTAAAAATTTTACATATTGTATCGTAGCATTCCTTCGTTTGTACTGCATGAGCAATCGGAATTGATGGTTTTATATTTCCATTGTGTATCAGAGCAGCTTTCAGGCTGTATTTTGAACCATCTATGAAGAACAAACGCCATTCATTTACATCGTATGGTGTATTCATCGCATCAAACAAACCGTTGATGTCATAGCAGAAGCATATATTCTCCTCTTTTTGAAAAAGGTAAAAGCGCCTCATTTCTGGTTCTATATACAGTGACTTTTGTTTGAGTGTCAAGATATTTCCACTCCTGCATCCGTGATGCGAGCAATTCTGATTTTTGTTTCGATAAATTCAAATCACGAACCAAATCATCGAGTTCACTTTGCGAAACTAAATGTTTTTCCTCCATGTTAAAATCGCTTCCACTGTTCGTCGGTGATGAACTACAAGTTTCCATGTAATTTGCACTCGTACCTGGACAAATTGGCAAAGGATCATTGCTCGCACGGGGAACTGGCTTAGACACTGATGATACTTCAGGATATTTATATTTTGATAGTTTTTTGCATTTACACCGACGACATTCATCAAGCAAAAGTAACAATCATCTACATGATTTTTCGGCTCTCTCCATAACATTGGCAATGAAAATGAAAAACATACTTTTTTACCGCGTGACCACTTGTATAATATTGTGCTACACGCGTTACAAAACAATTTCGGTACCCACGGCTTGTGAGTGTTTGATACAGAGAAACCAAAATAATAAAAATATGCATTTCTGATCACATTAGTAATAACTGCCACTTTTTCTGATCATATAACATCCGCAAACATAACAAAAACACTTTGAATCAACTTTACAATTCTGTCTTTGCACTTTCACACGTTTTGGATTAAAAAAAATACAAATTAAATATTGTTTCTAGCTACGCCAACAGCTGACTGTCATTATGATAGCGCAGTGCTGCCAACATGCGCAAACTCACAAAGTAGAACCAATTTTGAAAAACGAAACCCGGATTTGAATTCAGCACCTCAAATAACGTCAAGATTTGTTCTCATCTGCTCTGATCCAAAAGTTGACCGGAATTTGTAAACTTGTGTTACTCTTTATTTGGCTTTTCGTGACATTCACTTTCAGAAAAAAAAAATTTTTTGTATTCGGAAAATATTTATATGAATTTGAAAGAATATCACGATTAAAAATCTGTAATTTGACTTCGAACGCTTTGATTAAGTCAAACATTATAATGACTATTTTATTAACACCTTTTAGTTTTGTATTTAATTCATTTAAGTGAGAACATAAATCAGTGAAAAAATATAACTTTGCTAGCCATTCTACATCCAATAATTGAGTGTATTGGTCAATCATGTTCTCATTATTTAGAAATAATCTTATTTCCTCCAAACAATCTACAAATCTTTGCAAAACATTTCCACGGCTTAACCAGCGTACATTATTGTATAAAAGTAAGCTATTGTACGACGAGTTTACTTCGTTTAACAATTCTTGAAATTTTCTTTTATTTAGTGCTCGTGCTGATATAAAATTGACTAATTTTGTTACAAAACTCTAAATATCATCAAACATTTTTAAATCTGTTTTGGCACATAACGCGTGTTGGTGAATAATGCAATGAAAATCAAGAATTGTGTGTCCAATACGTTTTGTAAATAAATGTATAAATCCATTTTCCCGTCCAGTTAAGCTGCGGGCACCGTCAGTTGTAACTGACACAATTTTAGAAAGACATATTTCTCTTTTTTCCAATGCATCTATAACTGCATTACAAATGTCTAATCCTTTTGTTGTTATTGTAAATGTTGATAAACTTATTAACTCTTCTTTAATATTGTTTTGAACAAAATAACGTACAAAAATTGCTAAGCGAGCAGAGCCTGTTACGTCGATAGACTCGTCAAGGCAAATAGATATAAAATCACAAGACTTTATATGAATTTTTTGTTGAAAATTTATATTTTCCGCCATACCCAAAATTCTCTCTTTCACTGTATTCCTAGCTATCGGCATGTCTTTAATTCTTTGGATAATTTCTTCTTTGTTTTCGAAATCATCGAATAAGTATAGTGCACATTGCAGCCAAGCATCCTTTAAAAATTCGCCTTCATAAAAAGGTTTCGCATATTGAGCAATAGTTTTTGAAACTTGATAACTAGCAGCAGTGGTGTTTGATTGAGTTCCAAAATATTTCATTAAAGAAGTAGTTTGAGCATTTTTATTTTTTAAGGCACGTGATATATACTCCTTTTGCTCTTCTACACTTCGATCGAGAAGAAATTTATGGTTGGTTTCATAATGCCGTTTTACTGAAGATGTTCTACAGACTACAGTTTTAGAACATAAAATACAAATTGCTTTACTGTCCTTTTCAATCATACCATATCTATCGGTCCACCAAGCTTGAAATTCTCTGTTACTACATGTTTCGGATAATTTCGATTTTTTTATTGAACTAGCCATAATAAGAAATTCTAAAAAAGATATATTTTAATAATATTGTTATAAAATAAATAGTTTATTCTGCATTCGTTTGCAAGAACATATTTTTTCACATATTAAAGTACTAAAAATATTACCAACACAAGAAAAAAATAAATAATATATTAATTCAAGGTAATTTTAATAATTATTTTTATATTTTACACTGATTTAATGATAAAATAATTTCTTATAATATTAAAATATTTTATTGTTCAAAAATATGCAAAATAAATTATAAGTTTAGTAACTTTTAATACCTTAAGGTTGTTACAGGTTAAAACTTCAGTCGTGACGCAATATGTTCTTGCAAACGAATGCCGAATATAAAATATGAAATAATATGTAAAAATATTTACCTAAAAATAACACTTTATCTATTTACAATAAACGGTTATATTTTTTAACAAGTCACTGAAGTTTCAAAGACGACGGTCTACTAAAAATGACTAATGCAGTCTGTCGTCTGATTCGAGCGCTGCGACGGCAACAACATGCAAAAACATTAAAAGGCGAAACTGGAAACGCAAAAAATTTTATCTAATGCGCATCTTTATATACTTCGAGAGAATTCATGCGATATTTTAATAATAAAATGTATAATTTGACGGTTCTTGTTAACATACTAAAATAGGTATTCAGTACTACAAATTTATATCATATTCATAAATTATAATATTATAAATTAAGTGTAGATTAATAATTTTTAATTCATTTCTATCAAAAAAGATAACTTATAAAAAAAATAATTTTGTTTTTGTGCGTGCCATCAAAATTTTCAAACGTGCCACTTGTGGCACGCGTGCCATTGATTCGCCATCCCTGGTCTATAGCATCTCTAAGTATAACACCCAGTTATTAAATAGCACTATTCATTCGGTTAACGACACATCTGTTTTTGTCGTTGAATTGTGACGCAATTACTTTAATATTACAGTTAAATTCCTTTCTTCATGGGCGTAGCATGAGGAGATTTTATCATTTATTTTATTTATTAGTTTATATTTCGTAAGATAAATAAAGTACGGTGAGTTAGTTTCTTTTTTTCATTGTTTTATCTGTTAATTACATACTTCGTAACTTTTGTAATACGAGGTGCATTCAAGTTCTAAGGTCTCCGATTTTTTTTCTCCAGACTGGAAAGAGATAGAAGCATGTGCATTATTTTAAAATGAGCGTGCGTTCGTTGTCAATACGTCACAGAGATGGCAGCACTGTACGGCCGATGGAATTGTAGCGGCAGCGTCGAGAATGAGAACTGTTTTAGATACTTAAAATGGCTATGTTTTCCTTACTTGAACAGCGTGCAATCATTCGTTTTCTGCATTTGCGTGGTGTGACACCAATTGAAATTCATCGACAGTTGACAGTTGACATGTGGTGATGGAGTTATGGATGTGTCGAAAGTGCGTTCGTGGGTGTGACAGTTTAATGAAGGCAGAACATCGTGTGACAATAAACCGAAACAACCTCGGGCTCGCACAAGCCGGTCTGACGACATGATCGAGAAAGTGGAGAGACTTGTTTTGGGGGATCGCCGAATGACAGTTGAACAGATCGCCTCCAATGTTAGCATTTCCGTGGGTTCTGTGCACACAATCCTGCATGACGACCTGAAAATGCGAAAAGTGTCCTCCAGGTGGGTGCCACGAATGCTGACGGACGACCACAAGGCTGCTCGTGTGGCATGTTGCCAAGCAATGTTGACGCGCAACCAAGGCATGAATGGGACTTTCTTTTCGTCGATTGTGACAATGGATGAGACGTGGATGCCATTTTTCAATCCAGAAACAAAGCGCCAGTCAGCTCAATGGAAGCACACAGATTCACCGCCACCAAAAAAATTTCGGGTAACCGCCAGTGCTGAAAAAATTATGGTGTCCATGTTCTGGGACAGTGAGGGCGTAATCCTTACCCATTGTGTTCCAAAGGGCACTACGGTGACAGGTGTATCCTACGAAAATGTTTTGAAGAACAAGTTCCTTCCTGCACTGCAACAAAAATGTCCGGGAAAGGCTGCGTGTGTGCTGTTTCACCAAGACAACGCACCTGCACATCGGGCTAACGTTACGCAACAGTTTCTTCGTGAAAACAACTTCGAAGTGATTTCTCATGCTCCCTACTCACCTGACCTGGCTCCTAGTGACTTTTGGCTGTTTCCAACAATGAAAGACACTGTCCGTGGCCGCACATTCACCAGCCGTACTGCTATTGCTTCAGTGATTTTCCAGTGGTCGAAACAGACTCCTAAAGAACGCTTCGCCGCGGCCATGGAATCATGGCGTCGACGTTGTGAATAATGTGTACGTCTGCAGGGAGACTACGTCGAGAAGTAACACCAGTTTCATAGTTTTCGGGTGAGTAGTTAGTCAGAAAATAAATCGGAGGCCTTAGAACTTGAAAACACGTCGTAGATCCTGTTTAATATCGTTTCATCGAATCTACATCTCCCAACTATTTTGACGAAGTGTCCAGTGAATTTCGTTATGTTTCAATAACTTACGCATACATTTTTAATTTTCATTTATTTAGATCTAGAACATTGTTTAAGTTACTTTTTCAGATATGATATGGAACAACTTTTCCTAGATTAGTCTGCCGAAGATTTAAATCCACTCTTCGTAATCCCTCAATTTATGAGCCAAGAACTTTACCATTACGCTACCCGTACCTTGTACCTTTATAGTTTTCATAGACACATTATTACATAGATATACATTTCTTTTTGAAACTCTAGAAATTTTCCTGAGTGATTAATCTTTTAAAGAATGTTACATCGATCATTTCTGACGATAATATCCGAATAGCACCACCACCATCGTCATCGATGGTGAGATGTAGAAGCGATACAGAAAATATTAATTTTCGTTTTCGATGAACGATGAACACGAAAAACTGTATACCGTGGAGTTGTCGCTGACAGTACACTGATTGATATCGGAACTCCCGTTGGGTCGACGAGGAAATTTGTCATAGAGAGAAAATTAATTTTCACCGATACGAATGCCGCCGCCACCGCCACCGTCATTACCGCAGCGATGGAAAGGATCCACCGTTCCTCACACCACAACGCGCCCAACCACCGTCTCCCCTTCCGAAAAACCGCTGATTAATTGAAACCTAACGGGCACTGTGCAAGCGCTGAATATGTAATTTCATATCAGGCGACGTTATTTTTTTTTGACGCGGTCACGTCGACACCCCGGAGTTCCACTTTTCAACAATATCGCCTCACCCTCGATTGGTATTATTGAATTCAAAATCTAAAGTTAAATATGAAAATATTTAATTAAAATTTTCAAATTTTAATTTTGTTTGATATTGTGAAGAACAAATCGATATCACTTTTATAAAAAAAAAACTGGTTGAAAGTTTTCAATTTATGAACAAATTTTTTTTATGTAAGTTTAGTGAGTGGCGTAATAGCTATTTATGTAACCAGTTATGAAATGGGTTATTTTGTGTAACGAAATGGAATGTTTGCGGGACGAGCGAGCGTAGCGAGCGAGATCCTGCAAAATGACATGAGTTACACAAAATAACATTTCATAACGTGTTTCATACAAGATTTTATCTAATTTTGACCAAAACATAGATTTATAATTTTCCAGTTGATCTGACATTAAACGTCATAAGTCGTATTAAATAATTAGTGACAGTTTTCATGCTATTGATAATAATTCATTTGACTTGACAGGTGTTTGTTAATTTAAGTATAACTTTTATTAGCTAAATATTTCGGTGCATTGTACGAGTAAAAATGTCGGATTCAGATTCAGGTGGACTACCAAGCGATATAGAAGAGGCTGCACAAAGTGCATTATCGACTGTGATTCCACAAAAGTCGAAAGCCCAGTACGATTTGGCTTATGAAAAATTTGGGAAGTGGCTTAAAGACAAAAAAATTAAATGTGTTAATGAGAAGGTTTTATTAGCCTATTTCGAGGGAAGAAAGAATCAAAAAGCTTCAACACTCTGGACTCTTTATTCTATGTTACGAAGTGAATTGTCTTTGAAGAAGAATATTGATATTGCAAAATATGCCAGTTTACATGCATTTCTAAAGAGGCAGTCAGAGGGATACCATGCAAAAAAGTCTAATATTTTGTCAAAGGAAAACGTCTCCCGGTTTATGACAGAAGCTGAGGATAAAACATATTTAATGACAAAGGTCGCATTGATCGTTGGAATAGCTGGTGCTTGTCGAAAAAGTGAGCTAACTTTTCTACGTGTGGGGGATATTTTAGACGAGTTTTCTCATTTTGTAATAAAAATCCCTAATCCAAAGACAAAAGTAACGCGCGAGTTTGTGATCACAGAAGGAAATATTGAAGGGCAAAATTTTCTTGATCTTATTAGAAAATATATTTCTTTGCGTCCACAAAACGTTAATCACGATAGGTTTTTCGTCAAATATAATAATAGTAAATGCGGGGCACAGCCAGTTGGCATTAATACAATCGGTAATCTACCGAAAAGAATTGCTCAGATTTTGAAACTACCAAATCCCTTCTTATTTACCGGACACTGCTTCAGAAGGTCATCGGCTACCTTTTTGGCAGATTCTGATGCGGATATTTTTAAGGTTAAACGACATGGAGGCTGGAAGTCCAATACTGTAGCTGAGGGCTATGTAGAGAATTCTATAGAAAATAAGAAAAGGATTGCCAATGATATTCTTGGTGAATCAAGCTCAAATGCACATTCCGTTTTGCATCATAACATCAGAGTACCTGCCATGAATTCTACGTGTGCAGGAATTAACCTCACCAATTGTTCACATTGTGTCATAAATGTTTATAATGCATAAAATAAAAATTTAACCAGTTTGTGTCATTTAACGTTCCCCTTTATTAACTTGAGATGAAATGATTTTTTCAAAATATTTCGTAACTAGTGATGAAAAGAACTTTTCAACACTAGTCACGAAATATTTTACTTTTCGTAACTAGTTACGAAAAGTAAACCGTTTCCTAACGTCATACAGTTTTGAAAAGTGTCACTTTATGTGTCAAAATTAGATAAAATAATTTAATAAGCTAAAATAAGTCATGTTCAAAACAATTTTCTGAATAAGAACCTTCAAAACCAGGTCATTCGAGTCGATTAAATGTCGTAAAGAGCGGAAGAAAACGCGCTAAATTAAAAAAATTATTGGCCGACGTTTTCTGGACTAAAAAGCAATACTTTCGTTTGTTATTGACAAAACTTTAAGCCAAAATTGTAAAAATACAACGTAAAGGCATTTTGATTTCAAATCGTTTTTTAGTTCGGAACAAAAAATCGATGCTATCTATTATTCACTGAATTCTTCTAACTTATGCTTAAAAAAGTGTTTATTACTTAAAAGGAAAGATTCCTAACTCCAAATTAGGAAAACATGAAACTTTGTAGAAGAGTAGTCGATCCTACGACCTCGTCAAAAATATTTTTTGTGCCGAAAAACGTTTTAAAGGAGCGCAAACTAACTGAATGGAAGGTCACTAGAATAATCATGATTCTTAAACCTGATAATTAGAGACAGGACACATCGGGCTGATATGGACGTCATTACGACGATCGATATAAATAGTCTACAACATCTGTAAGTACATCACGCAGTTGTTGAATAGCACTATTCTTTCGGTTAACTGCACATCTATTTTTTGTGTGCGGTTAACCGAATGAATAGTGCTATTCAATAACTGCGTGATGTACTTATAGATGTTGTAGACTAATTATATCGTCCGTCCTAATGACGTTATTTCAATGATCAATGATAATGCAACATATGAGACTATCATATAGATTTATTTGTTTACTACCATTATTATCATTGATATACCATAAATAGTTAAAGTATTATCCATTATTTTTAAGGTGCTGTCACGAATGTTTATTGTGTTTGCGTTTGAATATTCGCAAACACAGTAAACAAGAGTGATAGCACCCAAAAATAGTCTATAATACTTTAACTACGGATGGTGTATGGAGCACTATTCCAGAAGTTAAACCATTTTTTCAAATTAGTCCGGTGAATCAATAATAAGTTACTTAATTTTCATAAGTAGAAACGAGTAAACAAACTATTGTCTATTTGAAAAATTAGATTTAATTAGAATTTCTTACATTATCTTTGACGAAAAATAGGGAAATAAATTGCGTTCTCATATGGAAACTAGTTCAAAATGGTTTGGTGACAAATCAGAAGGTAAAAGTGATGAAGGTCTTCAGAAAAATATTCCATTAAATACGAAGAAAGCACGAGATTATGTGTGGAGGCAATTTACAGATTTCCTGATAGAAAAAAATTACAAATTGGAGGCATCCACATCTGCTGAAATTAACACTATATTGGAATGTTGGGCATGTAATATGAAAAAAAAGGATGGTACAGATTACAAGGAAGGAGTGGTAAAACATTATATTATACTTCAATAAGTCGAAAATTGCGATCAATCGGTTCAGCGATGTAGTTTTTAAATCTGCCAGAGAAGCTAGAGATGCAAAGCGAAGAAAATTACAAATGTGCACAGAGAAACGAATAAAATATGCAGAAGCTATTACCAAAAACGAGATTACTAATATTCTACTTACTTTCGATAAAGATACCCCGGAAGGACTCAAACAAAAAAGGGTTTTTAATAGTTTCCTTTGAACTGGCATGGCGAGGTGGAGAAGGGACATAATGCTTAACGAGCTTTTTCAAGGAAGAACTGAGTAATGAAGCTTTGCCCACTGATAGAATAGAATATAATAGCATACTTTCAAAAACTGCACAAGGGAGCTACACTACTTTGTTAAAGCAAATGGCTAATTGAAAATAAAGGAAATCATAATTTATGTCCGGTAAGGTACGTACATGTTACTTTCGATTGGTTAAACTGTTTTATTTCAATGTTTACTTTTATTTAGACTGTACCACAAACTAATTTCCAAAAGAGGAGAAAATATTAAAACCAACCGAATGTTTCTAACACCAAATCCTTTTTAGAATAAGTAAAGATAAAAATAAAAAAAAATAAGTAATTGGTTCTCCTGTTGGAATTAATGAAATGAATAAATGGGTCAAACATTCAGCCGAACTAGCCGGCATAAATGTTAAAAGAAGAAATATATTTAATCACGCAATAAGATCATCTACAGCGTCTACGTTAGCGAAATCTGAGTAAATATTTCATATAAAAGCCGAAAAACTCCAATAATTTATCAATTGTTATATTTAATAAACGGCTAAGAAATTATCTAAATACTTATATATATATATATATATATATATATATATATATATATACATATATAAACAATAAATGAATTTTATTTAATATCTTGTATTATTTCTTTGTGTTTACATTGGATAGTAGGCTTAGTTACATAGAACCCGAAAGCAAAACCCTGAGACTTACATAATTTCAAAGTGTCAAACAAGATATATGTGTGAGTGACAACTTAGATTCTAAATGTTATAGCCTTACATAACCGAGTTAAACTTCACAGCAATATGTCTATATTTAGCATTACATATCGTATGTTAATTAATAATTAGGGTTTGTTCACTAGTACGAGGATAGCTATTTATGTATCCGGAACTGGCAACACTAGTGTTGCTAAGCACCATCCGCAAAGATTGACATTTTTGGCAGTGAATTCACAACAAAGATATGGTTATAATTTTTCATGAATACTATAAAAATACGTCTATGTATTTTGTTCTTAATAAATTCACCGTTTTGTTTATTATTTTTAGTATACGACCCAAAGTAATCCTAAAGTTGTTATGAGAACAAAACTCGTGAGGTATGTACATCTCGGAAGGTTGCTTTGTTACTTCATCTTTTTCATCTTAATAGTTTAGAAGGCACATTTTATTTTCATATAAGTATATAGCCGAAATAACAATTTAAAAGCATTCATTATCTTGTACTTACGTTGAAACGTGAGAGTTAGTGAATCATAATAAAAAAACTTTTTAAAAACTAAAATCGTTTTATTAAGTATTTTACTGCCCTACATGAAATGCTAATCCTTCTAATGTAGTCTTTCAGATAAGATACGCTCATTCTATCTTACCGCAGCGCTACCCAGCTTTTCAATAGAATAAAATTAACTTCGATATGGTTAAGTGAAAATTATTCCTTCAAATTCAGCTGGCTGTAAAAGTATTTAAACAAAACTGGTAGAGCCTAACTTTCGCAACTAATAACCTGCGGATATAAGTACATCAAAACCTTGAATATTTAACGAAAGACAAAGACCAAAAAGGATTTAATTACGACCGCTACCAAAACACATTATATTAACTAATTTCTTTGCTGTCAGTCATTCTTGAGGAACGTAAATGAGATTATTATATCAAATTTAAATTATCATGTTTTACAGCATCTTTCACAAAGGAAAACACTTCACTTTAATGTTGGTATATCTATTCTAGTGCGTGTATAGATATCCTTGTAGGAGTCGTTTCAAAGCAATTCAACATCATCAAGGCGGGATTCTAAAATAACGGGCAATTTATCTTCTCTTCTGGCTCTTAGAGAATACTCGTCGACTTCTATGGCAGTAGTAACATGGCAAAGCAAGAACACGAAAAAAAAACACATAAATATCAGTATGCGTCGTAGATATAGTCGTTTTTTGCGGTCACGTTTTGTTCACCCTCTGTGTAATAAAAAGCGTGCCACCGGATTATGCCTTTTTTCGCGCACTTTTAAAGGCTCGCTCGCGTGAAAAAAAACGAACTTATTTTATGTTGGAGGAAGGGAGAAGTCTCCCAACTGTCACAGGGATGTAATTTATCTTCAGGCGTTTTAGAATTTTGACTGTGAAATTACGTCAGGTACAGATTTTAACGCTCAGTGGTACTTTTTGTGCGTTTTCGTATACAACCATTATATGCATACATTTGAAAGATTTTAATAAAGAATACGACGACATGAATGGAATTTGGCAATAAAAAAATGTGCTGTCCCTTCGTTTGCCTTCGTTATACGAAGTATATATAAAAAAGAATGCCATGTAGTACGTCTATTAAAAATGAGAAACTTTTTTCAAACAATATTTTATAAGGTAGAAGAACAAAGAAAAAAAGACAGAAGGCCATATAACACATCAGCGCCGACAAATCAATGTTGAAAATCAAAATGGAGTCAATGTATGTCACTAAAATCGCTATTATAAAAATTGTATATCAGCCTTTACTATTTGAATGTTAATCATAATGAAGAAATTACGAAATATGTACATCTTCAATAATTATTTATTCAAAATAAATTACAATTAGTTCACTACATCGTAAAATCATTATATTCAACAATTTCTAGCGGAACAATTGTAATTTATTTGGAATTGAGTTATCGAACATTTACTTCGTCATTTCTTCACTGGCTATTTCAAGACAGACAGAAACAAGAAAAATTCCTAACCACAATATAAATGAATAAACTCTAAATACATATTTCGGTAACTAAGTTGCCATCTTCAGTAGAACAATCTGAACACTAAAGCTAGTGTTAAGCGTAGCGTCTTTGGCTAAGGCACAAACTTTGAAGATATGCTCTTCACCAAATCGCCAATAATATAACACTAGATTCCTACGTTAAAACAAACTCCTACATACTACTTAAACCTGGAAGCGTGAAAAAATATGAAGCGTAAAAATAATTACTACAGTCACAATTTATTTATTTATTTTATTTAGCTTATGGCTAACATATATTAAAAATATACATCTAAAAGTTAAATTTTAATGTCAAGGCCATTGATCCAGTCCAACGCGGAGTCGGTAGCTTCAAAAAAGTCACTCATCTCACCTCCGTATGCTGTAAGGGGGCACTCAGCTGTAATATGGTGAATAGTCAGGCGAGGTTCTCCGCATTCGCAAATTGGTGTCTCAGTCAGTCCCTATTTATAGAATGAGTCACGACAAATTACGTAGGACGTTCTTATTCTATTGAGTGTCTTACACTCATGGCAAGGCAGTTCCATTCCCGGTGAGGGCACGATAGGATCAATGATATGGGCCGCCTAAGCGGATTTCAGGCTTCCCAATACTCTCTCCATCTATCATTTGAGTTGAAATCTTCTGCTATAAATTGTTCTGCTAGCAGTAGTTGAGGAGATCTGGACTTCAGTCTCGACAGGCCGGCATCAGGCAAATCACTGAGTACTGGAAGGTGGGGATTCGATATTATTTTATTATATTCTCTTACCAGGCTTTCCTGCCTCTGGATGATAAGAGGTGCAATATAGCTTAGAACCGAAAGTCAAGGGAGAGGTGTACTTTTTAAACAACCGCTAATTATTCTCATGGTCTCGTTGAGTTTGATGTCGATCTTCTTTGCAGAGCAGTTGTTTAACCAGACTGGGGTGGAGCATTCAGCTACTGAGTAAACAAGGCTAAGAGCTGACGTTCTAAGGGTGGATGCACGTTCGCACTCCAAGCAGTACCGTAGAGTTTGTGGATTATGTTATTTCTAGCGTTTATTTTAGCTGCGATGTTTTCTAGATATTTTTTATATGAGAATGTTCGATCCATTGTTACTCCCAGATATTATACAGTCACAATAAAACATAGGAACTGGACTGAGGAATTGGTCCATTGTCAGAATTCATTAATTTATTCTTATTTCTATGTACATAAATACTTTCGTAGCTCTCTAATTCTCTATAATTATTTACACTTCAAATTAATCTAAGATTATTTGGAAGCATAGAGTGGCCTGTGTTCCAAATATGTCTGCCAGCGCTAGATTTTCCGAGCTTATTAAATCTAAAATGGGAAATATTTCGTGTAACGAGTTGAAACTTTGACAAAATTCCTGCCGTTTCGGTCTGCCCACAGGAATTATTTCATGAGTCGCTTACAAGCGGTAGGGATGTAAATGTAGATCATGCTTAAGGATACGTCTGCAAGTGCTACAAGAAAGATATAATTCTTGGTGTAAATGTCGCACAGAAAACTGAGGACGTTTTCGTACCAATTGTCTTACCGCTTCAGCATTTTCCTCATTTCTAACTATTGGTCTATGGAAAATTGATCATATGGGATAGCAATATCTGGAAATTCTTCTAAAAGTCCTGATATGCATCCCTGATAGAATAAACCCATTCACTACCATTTCTAAAATAACTCTTAACCATGTGCCAGTTCTGTTGTCCGTTAAATACAAAAGCCATTATTAAATAGCTAATAAATTGCAAAGATATCTTCCAACTTGTCAATTTGACCTATGATTATTTACAAATGACACATCGTCAATTCTCTAAGTTCAGACGTGACTTATATGTCTATCTCAGTCGTTCATGGCCTACATAGGATACAAATTTTGTGGCTTGCTTGATATGTTTTGTTTCTTTTATTTTTTCCTAAATTTCACATTCGCATAGCAATACACTTTATGTTATTATATTGCAAGTTCTATTTTCCATAATTGAAAGTTTCAGATATTTTAAATCAGCAAAACAAACAATAAAAATTAACGTGTATTTTTATAGTTTTCCATAATTCGAGCAATAAACCTTATTATTTAATCTTCTACAAAAATCTTCTTTCCTGGCGCTTTTTCCTCGCCGACGCCTATTCCAACGGCATGTAATTAGTTGCGCCGAACGATCGCGACAGGTTGGCGAGGTGAATTATTACTCAGGATCTCTTTCCTGCGGGAGTTTCGGCAACAACATATAAGCACACAGTAGATTCGGGTGGTTTTCCGTCTACAATTGAGGGAAGCCGCCGAGCAACCCAGGCGGTACCCCTGAGAAATTGGAATTCTACATGTGGTCGGCGTCTACTAATTAAGATAATCGGGAATGTCCGTGGGATTCCCCGACTGTTACACGTTCCGTTCGCAGCCTACCAACATACACAGCTATAACCGTTAACCTTAATGAGACTCTAGGGTGCAAACATATCATCGTGTTAACTGTCGAATATAGAATCGACGGAGACTTTTATAGTATATTTTATAGGGTTCGTTATTTTTTATAATATTTTACGCAATTTATAGGCCACTTTCAAAGATATCTTTTACTTCTTCATATAAAATAATTGTGTATTCTTTGTGAGAAAAACGGAATCTAAGCGTCCATTATAAAGGTACTTATATGAAAATATGTACGGATGTTTCTAAAAAATCGTTTCAACCATAAGTGGGGAAACTTAATTCATTGATAACATTAGAGTAATGACGTCCCCACATTTCGCTTCAAAATTCCTTAACAAATAAGACCTTCAATATAAAGTGTGAACCACAAAATCTTTTTTCAGTTAGCCATAAGAAAAATCAGTATTTTCTTAGATTGATTCTACTTACTAATTTATCTGTCGTTATGTGTAAAAACAGCCGGCCCATAAAAATTATGGCCGTGGATGAGCACGCGGTTCATGACATAATAAAAAACTTAAGGGACATGAATCGTTCCGAGGCTTAAGCGTGTCTCTTGATAAAACGCCTAAGCAGATCGAGCACTATCGAAATTTGAAGATTGAAATGAATAGGGGTGAAAAAATCTTAGAATAAAATACATTCGTGGTATGCAAAAAATATTTCGGAAAACTAAATAACTTGTCCTACAGTATGGTAAATCTTACGTGCTATTACCAAAACGTCGGAGGATTTTTTTTTACATCTGTGTGCGTGGGAGCATATGATATAAGTTTGACTGAAACCTGGTTCTCTGGAGATATATCAAGTAATGAATATTTTCCTCCTACTTATAATATCGTCAGATCTGATCAAAGGTTGGATTTAACACTGTCTCTCTAAACTGTCTCGTGGAGGGGGTGTGTTATTGGCTGTTTGAGACTCCACAGTTATTGATTCGATTGGATTTAGGCAATATTTCTAGTAATTGAATTGATTCGGGTTTTACTTGTTGAAGATCCATAATTTAAAATAGAAATAAAACTACGGTTCTAATCTTCACTTTTTAATCTTTAATCGTAACACGACGATTGTTTCGCCGCACAGTGGCTTCCTCAGGTACTTACATCTAAAGATGGCATAGATTGCAAAGATTGGCATAGATATGTAGACGATATTGTACTTTGTTTCACTGGAACACAAAGACAATTAAAACTTGCTACTAGAATTCGTCAATTCATAAAAATATTGAATTTACCATGGAACAAGAAGTAAACAATAGCATTAATTTTTTGGATCTAACTATTAAAAAAATCAACAATAAATTAGAATTTGATATTTACCATAGAGAATCTTATACTGACATAACTATACATAATTCGTCAACACATCCCATACAACACAAATTACACAGATTAATTCATTATCCACTATCCAAAGAAAATTATGAAAAAGAATTAAATTTTGTCAAACAAATAACTATCAATAACGGCTACATAGATACTTTAATTGAAAATATGCTGACAAAAAACTTTTCAAAAAAGCAATCTCTATGGTATATCCTGCAATAAAGGATAAGGAAATTTCAAAATTTAAATTATAAACGTTCACTGGGATACCTAATAAACATATTTAAAGTTATTTAAAAAAAAACTTAATATTAACACAGTTTTCAAAATTAATAATAATTTAAGATTTTCAAATTCTGCATTTAAAAAATAAAGGCAACAAATTAAATTTACTGGAAAGTTTCGAAATCAATAAATTAAAACAAAAATTTTACTAAATGAACAATTAGATTTAAATAACTTGCCTTTGTTAAATTTAATTACATAAAATCTGTTTAGACGATAATAGAAATGTATATGTAGTTTATTAAACAAATTTTATGCGTAAGCATGTTTAGTACCCTATCATATAACAGTTAGGGCCGACCAGATGTGCCACATTTTCTCACTACAGACAATACTTTTGTAAATTCATAGATTTCTTTAAAAACGTTGTAAAATAATACCAACCTCCTTGATTATATATATATATATATATATATATATATATATATATATATATATATATATATATATATATATAGTAAACCTAATCAGTAGGCGATTAAAGGTCTGTACATTACTTCAAAATATATGTAATAATATATTCATATTTTGTATTCTCTTGAAAAAGGCGTATACAGCCGAAACATGTAGAGTTTTTTAAATACATATATTTTGAAGTAATGTACAGACCTTTAATCGCCTACTGATTAGGTTTACCATATCATACCAAGGTCACGAAGTTATTATATATATATATATATATATATATATATATATATATATATTTAATTTAGTTTGTACTTAGTTTTACTCTTTAAATGTAAGTACCTGAGTGTTACGATTAAAGATTAAAAAGTGAAGATTAGAACCGTAGTTTTATTTCTATTTTAATATTTCTAGTATGTGTCCTCTTATTGATGTTGCTGGGTGTAAATGCTTAATTAATGCGGAGGGTATATACGAGGGGCAAGCTACAATGATTAAGAATAGAAAGATTGATACAAGTTTTCAGAATTTTTATTTTAAATATGTTCAAAGTAATTGCCATCAACAATAATACACTTAACCATTCTTTCCTTCCATAATTCAAAAGCTTTTAGCCACCTGTCTTTAGCCTTTTCCCTCTTAAATGTTTTTTGAGCTCAAAAAATATCCAGAAGTCACACATCGCCAAATCCGGTGAGTAAGGAGGATGTTATATAACTTTGATTTTTTTTTTCAGCTTAATACTAAACAGTTATCTATGTATGGGATTACGCGTTATCATAATGTAACATAATTCACTTTCTTGGCACTTTACTGGAACACAGTAGGCAAACAATTTTCAACATACCATTTAGCGGTAACTGTCTTCTGATCTAATTTAATTGCGGCCACCAAACCCGTACTTCTAAAAAATATGGGTACATTACTTTTTACATTGCTCGCTGTTTTTTTTACCAACGTAGGGGTTTCATCTTCATGTATACAGATTCGGCTTCTTTGACGAGTGCGAACATAAAAAAACGGTATGTACGTTTCATCGCCAGTTACAATTTTAGAAATAATTTGATGGCCTCCAGCATTCAACATATCTAAATTTTGTTGACAAATTCTAACACGCTCTGCTTTTTGTAAATCTGTCAGATGATGGGGTACAAACCGAGCTACAAATTTTTTCAAATGTAAATGTTCGTGCAATATTGATCTCACTTGCGAGGATCCAATCTTCAGTTTGTACTCTATCATCATAGGTAATGCGGTTGTCCACTTCCACCATATTCTTCACTGCAGCAATATTTTTGAGATTAACAACAGTTGTAGGAGAGCCGGCTCCTTGTCTGTGTACAACCGAGTTACAACCTCGTTCAAATTCTTTATATCATCTATTAAACAGTAGCCAATGATGCGAGATCTCCAAATGCCGATTTTAAATTTTCCTAACACTCATACGCGCTCAAGCCTTTCTTGAAATCATAGTAAATCATTATCCGAAAGTTCTCTCGTGATAATTCCATTTTTTCGATAACAGAAGCGTATTCTATAGGTTATTTCTCAGACACTATTCAATCGAATTGCACAAACTAAACTGCATTTGACAGATAAAATAATGCACTATTTTTAATAAACAATTTGTTTTTCATAGGTAACTAGATTTTTCTATTCTCAATAATTGTAGCTTATCCTTCGTATAACGGCGATAAGTATTCATCCGTGCCAGTTACTCATTCAATCCACTTAAAAGAACTATGACAATCTAAAGTTGCTTTTGGAGAAAATTAAATATCAAGACCATCAATGGCAACTATATGGAGATTTAAAAGTGTTAAATATGAATGTTAGGACAACAGAGTTGGCAAACTAAAATACCGTGCTTCATTTATGAATGTGATATCAAAGCTAGAACGCTGCATTGGACAAAGAAGGAATTGGCCTCTGCGGCACAATCTTACACCGGGGTCAAAAAATATTGTGTATAAAAATTTATTAAGTCAGCCAAATAACATAATTTTGCCTCCATTACATATAAAATTAGGTTAGGTGAAATGAAGCAATTTGTAGAAGCATTGAATAAGGATGGAAACTGCTTTAAGTACCTTTGTATTAAATACATAACCTGTGTCTGACGCAAAATTTAAAGACGGTATCTTCATTGGTCCCCAAATAAGAAAATTGGTTTGGGACAGTCACTTTAAAACTACTATGACTGCCGTTGAAAGGCAAGTCTGGATTTCTTTCGAAAGTGTAACAGAAAGCTTTCTAGGAAATCACAAGATTATGAAAAAGTTGTTCAAAACATACTGCAAAAGCTTCGCGATTTAGGTTGAAATATGAGTATATAACATAATTTGAAACATACTTGAGTGGGCAAAAACCTCACCAATTTTGTATAATACAAAAGTATTTTTAATAATATAAAATATTATTAAAAATCTGGTGTGAAGAAAACAATACAAGATCATTATTAATATTTTTGTGAACGCATCCTTCTTCAGAGACGCAGATACGTATTTCACCTTTCTACAGACTCCTCAACACGCCCCTGCTCGAGAAGGATACATTCATAAAAAAGAACAAGCTATCTCACAGAAATTATTAAAACCGAGTAGAAGTACAGCGCTGCATATTAGCAAACAGCAGAAGCAACTAACTCTGTCTACATAACAACTGTAGAACTAACAAAGTGTTTCCATCAGATGGCACCGCCGTATCTCTGAAAGCTGTATTATCGTGTCTTCACTACTCTTTACGAATCAAGCGCATGTGTATATAACAGAATAATTTGAAATATTGAATCGATTCGGATTTTACTTGATGAAGATCCATAATTTAAAATAGAAATAAAACTAATGGTTAAAATCTTCACTTGTTAATAGTAATCGTAAAACGGACAATTGTTACGCCAGCACAGTGGCTTCATCAGGTACTTACAGCTAAAGAGCCCCTTACACACTCTTTGTAACGTGCTCTTTAGCTAGATTTTCAGTTACAAAGTATAGTGAATTAACGATATGTTTTAAACTGGATTTTTTAACGACATACATCACTGGAATTAAAGACTAAAGAAAAATATATCATAAATTAAAATTAAAATTAACACATCTAAATTCACAATAATCGTTACATCGAATTAGATATCCATGCAATATTCAAACTGTAATTTCTTAAGTGGATGTAATATACGAAACTTGTAAATCTAAAAAAATAAAACCGAAGAATTTATCAAGATTTTCTAATTTTGTTTATTTCATCGCGATTGTTTTTTCACTCTTGTTTCAGCGCAAACATACCCATTTACCCAATGAAATTCTATCTACTTAAAGCTAAATCTGATTCTTTTAACACAAAGGAAATATCCGCTTCTTATTGCAATAAATAGCCTCTATCTATTCGAAAAAAACCAGTCGTACAGGAAAACAAATTCTCTCCTCCATCGATTGCATGCACTAGCAAGGACGCTCTCGCGTACACTATCCGAGAATGCAAACGTTAAGATGTAAATCTACGATACGCGTACAACGGACCAAAGCGTAATCGACAAGAGAAACTCGTTGCAATTTTGTTTTACATCCTCCTTAAATTGTTTCTAAGTCTTAGGGAAGCAGAGTTCTGGATATTTGGACTTGGACCCGAGCACCCACTGCCTATTCTCTCGACTCGCTCGCAATTTTCTCGTTTCCTTACTGTACTGCACGACAATCCCCTAGATCTTGCCTCTAGATAACGGTGCTCGTGTCTTTTTTTGTGTTCAGTGGCCGTTCATCAGTCCGGAAGGCTTTCATGTCTCAAGTGGACCCGGAATTTGTTTCGGGACGCTCCGGGTCACCGATATTCGATAGCCAGAAATCGAATTTCCACGGAGTCTCGTACAACTTCGTGCGGAAATAGATTTGAGACTATGTTTCCTGCGGTAGGATACTGTCAGAGATTCGAGAAGAGAAAAATATATTACAATAGAGAGATCGAAAATACGGATTCTTCTAGGCGTCCTCTTTAATAAGGAACAATGAAATATCTGGTAATCATTGTATTACAGGTAATTATAATAAAATATACAAATAACCTAAACATCATTATCTGAAAAAAAAAACTAATTGACTTTGAAATACAGAATCAATTACTTTAAAAAATAATTTCGTTCGTATACAAGATATTCCAATTTTTATCACACCAACCTAATAGTAATATTGATACATGGGACAAGTTATTGAGAATAAAAAACACGGTTAATATTTTCTAGGATTTTATTTTAAATATGCTCAAAGTAATTCCCTTCAGCAATAATACACTTGACCATTTTTTCTTTCCACTGTTTGAAAGCTCCCAACAAATCTTATTTCGAAATACCTTCAAAATAAGGGTGAACTGCTTCTGAAGAAGAGATTGATACTCTTCTTCAGACGAAAACCTTCTACCCCGAAAATTGCGTTTAAGCCCTAAAAATAGCCAAAAGGCACACTTTGCTAAATCAGGTGAGTACGTCAAATGTTCTACTACTTTAATATTTTTTCCAACCAAAAACTGGAGAGTTAAAACTGCCGTATAGGACGATGCATTATCATGGTGAAAGATAGTTCTCTTGTCTGGAACTTTACTGAACACTTCAGACAAACATTTTTCAGTGTACCACTTAGCTGTAACTGTCTGTTGTCCATCTAACTTAATTGCATTTACTAAGCCCGTACTTCTGAAGTACCGCAGTACCGCATATATAACCTTTTTCATAGCTCGCTGCTTCTTAGTCATTGTAAGAGTTTCCTCATCTTCGTGAATCCATACGCGGCTCTCTTGGCGGGTAGGAAGGCCGATAAAGTGAATATAAGTTTCGTCACCTGTCACTATTTTGGAAAAAATTTGGTGCCCGCCATTATTTAAGAAATTTAAAGTTTCATGGCAAATTCTTACACGCTCAGCTCTTTAGAAGTCAGAAAGGTGATGCGGTACAGAACGACTTACCACTTTTTTTAAATGCAGGTCATCGTGTATAATTGTTTTAACAGCTGAGGATCCAATCTGCTCCTTCTTGATGCTGAACAGAATTCCTTTCGCGTTCAAATTCCTTACACCATCGGTAAATTGTAACAAAGGCAGGTGCTTGTTGTTTTTTCACTCATAAGCGCTTAAGCCTCTTTTAAAATCATAATAAATTATGATTGGAAAGTGGTCTCTAGTTAATTTTAGTTTCTTTTACTTTTAAAAAGTAAGTAGCTGAGTTATAATGAACATTAGTTCAACAACAAAACGTCAAATGACAGATTTGCTCTAAATAAACACTGTATCATTGTTTTTCACAGTCTACTAGATTTTCTTATTCTCAATAAATTCAGCTTATCCCTTGTAATACTCTATTTTGAAACACAAGCATGCTCCGAAAAGTATAATTAAATACTTTCATGACTACGTTTCCAAACATGAAACATTTTAATATTATTCGTATATTGTAATTGTTTCAACTTCGTTTTTGTTACTTCACTTAACTCATTAATATTTTCTTATTGTAACTAATGCTACGAAAATCTAACACGTCAGGATAAACGACTGAAATGTATTCCCACGTTTTGAATCTTTCATCTAGTTATACTCTTTGGACTATAAGAATATACATGTATTCTAACCATTTTCACCCACTACTTTCGCCAATGAAGCATCGTTGAAAGGTAAATAGGATTTAGCATTTTTAGAATCACATGTCCATTTAACAGATTATCTATTTTCTTTATAACGTTCTTTGTTTGCTATTCTTTCATATGCTCTAAATATTCCAATCAAATATCGCTGCCATAAACATTACTTTTGGAATGGATTTCTACTTTTACAGGATTTATTAAAACGTTTTCTTTGAGGAATAATAAACGGATAAAAGTAAAAACATAAAGCAAGATAAGCAAAGAGGAAATAATAACAGACTAATTGTCAAATAAACAAAACAGGAAACCCAAAGAAGAACTGGTCACAAAACAAGAATGCAGAAATATAAAACAATAATGCTACTTAAGTTATTGCAGTTTCCAAATAACAGAATAAGAAACAATACGAAAGATGAATTACACCAACAGAAAAGGAATAATTAAAGTGGTATGGATATTTAGGCGCAGGGTTGACACAAAACATCCCTCGAAAATATACCTGATAAGAGCGAAATGTAGAAAAGCAAAAGATAGACCCAAAATGCAATTAAAAGAAAATATCAAGGAGGTGAGTGGATAGAAATAGAAGCAAAGACTTTAGAAAGGAAAAGGGTTAGAGTCAGAAACATCCATAGAAGATGGACAGAGATTCTAACGTTATAAGGTGCAAATAGGAACACAAAAGGAACAAAAATACGGAACATTTTTGTTCCTTTTGTGACGATGAAAATAAAAAATAATAAACTCTCAATATTCTAGATTAGAAAAACTGTTGAAAAATCAATATTAATAGTATAAACTCACTGTACAGAAGGAATTACAAAAGTTTTTATTTTCACAATTTTTCAAAATAATTATCTGCACATTCTATTCACTTGTCCATTTTTCGAAAGCAGTCGTAAAACAAACTCTCCATGTTTTTTCTTTTTCTGAAAGCTGAACAATTTGCCACCTCACACCCTCAAAATATCATGGGAAACTTCTCCTTTTCAGCATCTTCTTGACATGCGGAAACGAAATCTGGCGGTAGGGTAGATGTTCTAATGCTTTCAGGCAAATTCTCGTTAAATACTCTGTTCACTTGTTGGAGCGATGAGAAACTAGGTCTTGAGTAAGTACGAATGTTTTTGATTACCTCAACAACTCTTGGCAGGCACTCCTCGGTGTATCACTTTGCGATGACTATCTTTTGTGTTTTCAGCACCATTTTCTTTTTAACACAGAGAGATACAGAAACAAGCGCGTCAGAGTCAGACACTGATATCTGCTTTAATGGACACGCCATAATAGTAAAGCCATGTTTCGTCATCTGGCAAGACTCGAACCCAAGTCTACAGCTTGCCGGGCTGTCGCTTTTACCACTAAGCCACAATAGGCCCAGGTTCAAGCTATTTAGAAATGCATTATAAAGTAACAGTGTTAATGAATCAGATGTCAGTTATTGAATGTAGATGTCGAGTTGAAAGCAGAAGTCAGATTTGAAAGCTCATGTCAGTTTTGATAGCAGATGTCAGTTAGTGAAAGCAATTGTCAGTTAATGAAAGCAGATGTCTGATTTAAAAGCAGGTGTCAGTTATGAAAGCAAACGTCAGATTAGAAAGCAGATGCCTATTTTGAAAGTAGTTGTGAGTTATTGAGTCCCAACGTAGACCATATTTTTCAATTAAAAAGAAAATTTCGCATGATTTGCTTTGTAATTTGTAGACAGCAATGTTTACATCCCCACTTACTCTGCAATTACATACATTCTAATTTGATATTTGTAAATATTTCATATAAAAGCCGAAAAACTCCAATAATTTATCAATTGTTATATTTAATAAACGGCTAAGAAATTATCTAAACACTCATATAGCTATGGAGTAATAATTAGCATTTCCAACATTCAAATCTGACATCTGCTCTCAAAATACTGACATCTGCTTTTAATAACTCACATCTACTTTCAAAATAGGCATCTGCTTTCTAATCTGACGTTTGCTTTCATAACTGACACCTGCTTTCAAATCAGACATCTGCTTTCATTAACTGACATTTGCTTTCACTAACTGACATCTGCTATCAAAACTGACATGAGCTTTCTAAACTGACTTCTACTTTCAACTTGACATCTACATTCAATAACTGACATCTGATTCATTAACACTGTTACTTTATAATGCATTTCTAAATAGCTTGAACCTGGGTCTATTGTGGCTTAGTGGTAAAAGCGACAGCCCGGACAGCTGTAGACTTGGGTTCGAGTCCCAACGTAGACCATATTTTTCAAATAAAAAAATTTCGTATGATTTGCTTTGTAATTTGTAGACAGCAATGTTTACATCCCCACTTACTCTGCAATTACATACATTCTAATTTTATATTTGTAAATATTTCATATAAAAGCCGAAAAACTCCAATAATTTATCAATTGTTATATTTAATAAACGGCTAAGAAATTATCTAAACACTCATATAGCTATGGAGTAATAATTAGCATTTCCAACATTCAAATCTGACATCTGCTCTCAAAATACTGACATCTGCTTTCAATAACTCACATCTACTTTCAAAATAGGCATCTGCTTTCTAATCTGACGTTTGCTTTCATAACTGACACCTGCTTTCAAATCAGACATCTGCTTTCATTAACTGACATTTGCTTTCACTAACTGACATCTGCTATCAAAACTGACATGAGCTTTCTAAACTGACTTCTGCTTTCAACTTGACATCTACATTCAATAACTGACATCTGATTCATTAACACTGTTACTTTATAATGCATTTCTAAATAGCTTGAACCTGGGTCTATTGTGGCTTAGTGGTAAAAGCGACAGCCCGGCAAGCTGTAGACTTGGGTTCGAGTCCCAACGTAGACCATATTTTTCAATTCAAAAAAAAATTTCGTATGATTTGCTTTGTAATTTGTAGACAGTAATGTTTACATCCCCACTTACTCTGCAATTACATACATTCTAATTTGATATTTGTAAATATTTCATATAAAAGCCGAAAAACTCCAATAATTTATCAATTGTTATATTTAATAAACGGCTAAGAAATTATCTAAGCACACATATATATATATATATATATATATATATATATATATATATATAATAATAAAGGCGAACTGCCGAAACATGTAGAGTTTTTTAAATACATATATTTTGAAGTAATATACAGACCTTTAATCGCCTACTGATTAGGTTTACCATATATATATATATATATATATATATATATATATATATATATATATACATATATATATATATTTAGTGTTTATAAGAATTTTATTTTTCTTATTTATTTTATTGGCCGTGTCTTTAAAAAAACACCAATTGACACTAAAACATAATTTTGATTTTGATAACACCAAAGTAATAACAGAAAAAGAATACAAAAGCTAGGGAGGTCTTAGAAATGATCCATATTTTCAAAAACAGCAGAACAATCAACGACAGAAACGAAATTTATGGACTTTCTAAACTCTATTACCCACTCATTAAACAATAGATAAAATCAAAACCCCCCGCACACACAAACACAAACCAAAAAAAATTTTTTATCTGTTCCCATTTGTAAATACTTTAACTATATACCCCTAAACACGGTCTTGACCACTTTGCTAATTCCAAAATAGAACAGAAATTTACCTCTCTGAACCAAAGACACAGACACTTACAATATTCGAACCAGTGCGGTCGGTCCTTAATAAAAAAAGGTCTCGGATGTCCCCGATAACACATGTTGCACAGAATGCGTGTTTTTGAAACCCAAAAAAAAACGGCGAGTTTATTGTCATTCAATGTTTTCTTTACTGTATTTGTAGTTTAATTCAAATTTCCAATTCATTTATACAGATGTAATCACTTTAATTTTTCCTTACTTATCATTAATCTAATTTTAATTTAATTTTAACTTTAATTGTTAATTTAATTGGTAATTCAGTTTTTAATCTAATTTTAATTTTAATTGTTAATTTAATTGTTAATTCAGTCTCACAAAAGCAAACACAGTTCTCATGTTTTCATTGTATTAATTCTTGTTTCTAGTTACTTGAAAAAGACTGAATAATAATAAAAGTCGAAACGTCGTAGAATAAAACATCAAAATTCAATAAAAGGTCGCTAAACCAATAAAAAGTCTATTATTTTTAATATATATATATATATATATATATATATATATATATATTAAAATTCAAATCTGACATCTGCTCTCAATATACTGACATCTACTTTCAGTAACTCACATCTAATTTCAAAATAGGCATCTGCTTTCTAACCTGACGTTTGCTTTCATAACTAACATCTGCTTTCAAAACAGACATCTGCTTTCAATACTGACATTTGCTTTCACTAACTGACATCTGCTATCAAAACTGACATGAGCTTTCAAAACTGACTTCTGCTTTCAGCTTGACATCTACATTCAATAACTGATATCTGATTCATTAACTCTGTTACTTTATAATGAATTTCTATATGGCTTGAACCTGGTCTATTGTGGCCTAGTGGTAAAGGCGACAGCCCGGACAGCTGTAGACTTGGGTTCGAGTCCCAACGTAGACCATATTTTTCAAATAAAAAAATTTCGTATGATTTGCTTTGTAATTTGTAGACAGCAATGTTTACATCCCCACTTACTCTGCAATTACATACATTCTAATTTAATATTTGTAAATTTTTCATATAATAAAGCCGAAAAACTCCAATAATTTATCAAATGTTATATATATATACATATATATATATATAACTAGAATGTAATTATATTTAAATTTATAAAAAAAAATGTATCTGACATAATTATATATTTATTCTAGTTTATATTTTGTAAATATATAGTTTCGATAATAAATGTTTAAAAACAAAAATATTCTTCTATTAATTATTAATTGATCATTTAATAGAAAAAATATTTTAAAGTGCTAAGGTGATTAATTGTTGCTTAATACATTTTTTAATTATAATAGGATAGTATATTTATTGTTTAAATTATTGAGAAATAAAATAAATATAAATAAAATTTAAAAAAAAATGTTTTTCTTTGTTTTCTTCAATCCCCTAAAAAACAAATAGGGTGTAGGCGAGTCTAGATTAACCCCAACTTACCAAAATTGCACTTTTTGAATTTGCCGCCAAATGTAAACAACAAAATGGCGGCATATCTAAACAAGTCGCTTACGTCAGAGCCAGACCAAGACATTTGTTTTAACAAATCTTTCGCTTACGTCGGAGCCAGACGAAAAACACACGCTACATTTACTTTGCCAACTCTTATCTGCACACGCAGCAGAAATAAACTTATCGCCGCGACAAATTTTGTTCACCTAAGGTCATTTGAGGTCACATACAGTCAAGATGACCGTCACAAAGTTTCAAACTCAAAGCTTCTACTACGTCACGTCTTGTGACGTCAGACAAATTTAGCTGACCTAAGGTTATATAAGGTCAAGGATTACTGTCACAAAATTTCAAGTTTCTACTACGTCACGTCCTGTGACGTCAGGAAGACAGAGGCGGGTCCCGGACCCGTGAAACCTATCTACTCATGGAACCCCATCTCTAATGTACTTATCCCATGTAAAAATTGAGCGTGGAGCAAAGATATGCGATTAAATTTTGTGTTCGGTTGGTAAAACTCCAATTGAAACATTTGAAATGATTTAAACTACATAGCCAGATGATCGTTTATCACGATGTAGAGTAGCATAAGAAATTCACAGACGGTTGTGAATCAGTGGAACATGAACCTAGACGAGGGCGACCACCAACTGCACGGATTGATTAAAAAATTGCAAAAATTAACGACTTAATCCAAAATTATCGTCGGATTGGCATATATCGAATTTCTGACATTGTTAATTTGTCTTATGGTGCCAGTCAAAAAATTATTCATGAAGATTTAGGGTACCGAAAGGTCGCGATAAAATGGATTCCAAAACTGATGACCGATAAACAAGAAGCTGTTCGAGTAACAATTTGTCGGCAGTGGAAAAGGCAACTGCAACATAATCCACAGTTTTTAAACAATGTGGTTACATGTGACGAGAGTTGGTTTTATCATTACGACCGTGAATTAAAGTCTCAAAGTATGCAATGGAAGCACAAAGGCAGTCCAAGATCGCACAAGGCGAAAACTGTGAAAAGTACCGGTAAAGTAATGCACTTAACTTTTTTTTTACAAATGGGACGTTATTTATGATCACATTGTACCTAAAAAGCATACAGTAACTAGAGAGTACTATTGTAATGTACTTCGAGGAACCTTAAAAGCAAAATTAAAGAAAAAGCAGCCGCTTTATCAAGACATCGGTTGGATTTTGACAATGCTCCGGTCCACGGATCAGCGATTTGTTAATGAACACTTGAAGAATTGAAGGTGGAAATTATGGTTTACTCTCCATACTCACCTGATCTTAGTCCATGTGACTTGCATTTGCTTCCTGAAGTCAAAAAAGGATTGCAAGGTCGAAAACTTGAATTGACTTTAGACAATAACAACGCGGTGGCGAGTATACTAAATAGACTCTCAAAAAATGGTTTCTCAGATGTTTATGACAAAATGATGGGACAAGTGAATTGCATATTCGTTTTATACTACAACACCAGTCTTGTTATTTTCTGATATTTCCTCGTATTGGCCACCAAAATATAAAAATTCCGAAAATAAATGCAGTCTAACCGAAAGAAAAAGTTCACAATTACGTCAATAAGTGAAATTAAAAATTTCTCGATATTATAACTGCTACATCAACTGTGTTAATGACTCGGCGAAAACTAAATATAAAACAAAGTAATGAAAAAAAAATCCTTTGAACTTTTTTTACGACATATGCAGGCGTACAGATATAGAGAAACAATAATAATGGTGAAGTGATTACGCGTTATAACTCGCCGGCAGTTTATACAGCCGAGCATTAATAAACACCGACAGCGATTTTAAAATCGACATAAAACGCACACATGCTCACCAAACAACAATTTCACGCTTAACGTATTCAAAAACGAGCGCACGCATTGTGATTGACGAACGATGGGTGAACAAATCAAACGTCTATTTTGGCAAGAACTATGCACAGCAATTATTTAACATAGTAGATGCTAAAAACGAAATACAGATCTCAGACTTTCAAATATTAAATGTACGTGTATCAGTTAATGCCAGAAGAAGATTAGCAACAAGCAATTTCGCTATGCACACTTGAATTGGTTTGGAAAAATCCGTTCTTTCCAGAAAAAGGTCTAAACATATTTACTTGCTTCTGTTGAAATTTAATCAAACATAAGGGTACTGGAAAGCAAAAAAAAACATTAAGAAAGCAATATTCTTCATCAAGTAAAAGCCGAATCAATTCAATTAATCAAAGTAACTTTCCACAAAAAACACCTTTCATATTTCTATTTCTTTGTCTACTGAAAAAAGAATTAATAGTAACAGTAATTTAGCTCTAAGTCTAGTAGGTCCATGGCTTAATTAGATATTTTTCTTTCTTTCCCTTATTTTTGTTTCCCATAAATAATATCTTGTTACCTAGACTATCCTCTATTTTCTTTTTATATCTTACTTTTCCCACCTATTGTATGTATTTATTGTAATTTTTTAAATTTTTGTTTCTTTTTGTATGGCATATCCAATGTAATCTTTAGTTTATACAATACACACTATAATTATTTCCTTATACAGGGTGCTACCCAAAATTTCCGGAATTTAAAAGAGATTGTAGTGCAGTCCCATAACGCTATATGTGTGAGATACGTCTATACTAAGTCAGTTCTCAAGCGGTACTTTGCTAGGTGGTGACAAATAGTTTTTGTGTTTATATTTGTTGAGTTGTATTTGAGATATTTTGCGACACGGCAATGTCTGATGTAAAAAAAACGTCCATCAAATTATGTTTCAAACTTGGTGAAATGGCAGCAAAAACTTTAGACCAGGTGCAAACTTATGTGTGGTACAACCTTTATAAAAATGGCCGTGTGTCAGTTGATGATTACGACCGTTCCGGTCGGAAAACACACTACAAAATACGTGACGTCCTCCTGCAAGACCGAAGAAGAACAATCCATGACATTTATAACATTGTCGGCTTGTCGTACGATGCATGTAGCGCAACAATTCTTAGATCCTACACCACGACAATGCACCCTCACACATCACTTGTTGTGCATCAGTATCTAGCCTCAACGAAAACGGCAGTACTACCCCACCCTCCCTACACCCCAAATCTTGCCCCTTGTGACTTCTTCCTGTTTCCAAACTGAAACCCAAGGGGCGCCGTTTTGAGACGATTGAGAAGATCTAGCCCAAATGGCAGGCAGTGTTAAACACCTTACCACGCAAAGACTTTCAGTCATGGAGAAGTCGCTGGGATCGCTGTATTCATGCGGAAGGAAAGTAATTTGGGGAAGAAGTTATAAGAACAATTTATTGTGATCATTTTCCACATTCTGGGAATTTCTAAATAGCACCACGTAGATTAAGATTGTTAAATAGAAACAGGTACAGCCTGAGCAGTCGCGATTTCATCATCGTGTTAACAAAATTATACTGCTTATGTTTATTATTTATATTTTTCACGACGACTGCTAGCTGATGATTAGAACAATTTGCGTTCGACCTTACGACTGCAGGATGCTACAATATACAGGTGTCCAGAAACTCTCCTGACAAACGAAGACCGGAGTTTCCTCAGATAATTTTAAGACAATTAAACCCAAATTCACCTAGTCCGAAAATGCTTCCTAAGGGAGCAAAAAATGAAAATATAAACTTCGCGAACTGACAACAATTTGACAATGAAAAACGTAGGTTTTACTTCTGTTGGCAGTTCAGAGCTAACTATTGCAAAAATAAAAAATTGAACTTTAATGAAGAAAAAACGAAAAATTTACAAATCGATTTTTCTAGAAAACGGTGTATCCTACCGACTTAAAGTAAGAGTACATTTTAGTACTGGAATACCTGAAAATTTAATAATCTAGTGTCACAAATGCTTAAAAGTTAAAGACAAAAAAGTTATGCCTTAAAATAACCATTGACCTACCCAAAACGGACGCCTATGACCGGTACTAGAAATTCGCAATTGATGGAATCGATTCATCTCTGGAGGATAAATAAGCATACCAGTTTTTGTTTTTCTAAATAGAAGCGTTCTGGAGGAATTTAAAAAAAAATAAATACAAGGCGCCATCTTCAAAGAACTCTAGCTCCCTTAGGAAGCATTTTCGGACTAGGTGAATTTGGGTTTAATTGTCTTAAAATTATCAGAGAAATCTCCGGTCTTCGTTTGTCAGGAGAGTTTCTGGACACCCTGTATATATGCTACCAATTTATTGTTATTATATATTCCTAAAAAACAACCTTGACCGTCAAAAATAAATAGTGTGTGGATGAGGTGATTAATTTGACCAAAACTAATTAAAATGTAGTAAAACAATATTTTAGAAGAAAGGGCTTTATAAAATTAGCTTCATTTAACAATCTCCAAAATTGAAAAAAAGGACGTGTTTCTACAAAAACAGACGCTAGGATTTCCTTTTTTTAGACGAAAAAGTAAGTAGTAAGCAGTTTCGGAATACCCATTGGAAAACAATATACCTACAAATTGTTAACTATAGTAACCGAAAAATCAAGTTGCTGTTATTTTCTGGTAACAGAATTTGAGTCAGTGTAAAAATTCCTCTTTCTGTAAAATTTAAGCGATACTGCAACTCAAAAAAGTTTTAAGAATTGTACAATCTGCTTGATTGAATATATGAAGGTCGGATTGTACTAATCCCAAAAACAATTTACGTATTCTGTTTTTTTTTATAAATTTTGAACATTTGTTATATTTTTATCAGCGATATCTTATGAAAAATTGAAATATTTTCATTGGAAAACTTCATCGAAATGGAAAATAAGGAATCATGGTATCGTGGCGAGGTAAAATTATGTTAGCAGTATTATACGAGAAGCTCAAGTTTTAAAAAGCGGTGGTTTTCCATGGGGAAATGTCAAATGTAAGGAAATACCTACTCGATTGTCGTTATCGAAACTTTACCGTTAACAGTTGAAGTATTAGGGAATTCTTTCAATCATCAATATCTACAGGAGGACAGCTATTTCCAGACAAAAAAAGGAATTGAAAATCTTAAAATTTAAAAATAGCAGTGCGATGTAGAGGAAAGTTATGTGTAGTTTAATAAATGCACAAAGCATACTTTGAAAACGATTGATATTGGATTTTATTGCGACATGACAACCGTATTCGAAGGCTTCATCCGCCCGAAGGCATCTGAATATACGCCGACGTAAATGCGGTGATTTGATCTGAAATGGAGGTCGAAGCACTGCATCGAATAATTTATTTTTTGCGCAAGAAAAATCGGAAACCTTAGTATATTATTACATGGAAATGAATTTGTTTACGACATAGGTACTTGAACATTCATACGAATAGTGGTGTTGGTAAAGAAAGAAAAGAATCATCCCCAAGTAAATAATTTTTGCGAATACAAATACCAGGAGAGGTTTCAATATTATTTTTCTTTTCTCCCTAATCAATTACAATCTGCCTGAATAATATTATTATTAAGGCAGATAATAAGTAATATTATTGACAGATATACAAAAATATAACCCAGTCGCAGCTAGCCCATTGGTTTCATGTAACAGTCAAAGCTGCTGTGAATGCATCTACTGCTTCTTCCAGCGAACGAAATCGGCGACCACGCATTTCATTCTTGATCTTTGGCAACGTAAAAAAATAGTTGGACTTAGGTCGGGACTATACGGAGGATGATCTAATAATTCGACATGAGGCTGCTCCAAAAACTCAATTGTCTTTCGAGCTGTGTGCGAACTCGCCATGTCATGATGCAGGATGATTCGCCGTTGTTGGTTGGTTTCTCGAAGCATGGGGTATTTCTGGCAAATAAACGGTTGTGTACCAATCCACATTAAACGTTCTTCGGTCTTGTAAAGGAATTGTAGCTACATGACCTGATTTTGAGACAAATATTGCGAACAGATAACTCTTGTCAGATTCTCTTCATCTTGAAATACCCAAACAGCAGACTGGCGTTCATTTTCGGGTTCATAGGAATAAATCCATGATTCATCGCTACTGATGAATCTATAGACATTTTTTGAGTTTCCGTTATAGAACCAGTTCAAACTTATCCCGCATCAATTAACGTGAGCCAACTTCTGCTCTTCGGTTAAAAGATACGGAATCCAACGAGAATCTAATTTTCTCATACCCAGTTCGTCATGTAGGATCGTTTGGATTGAGGTCTTTGAAATACCCATGGATGTCTCAATTTCATGATAGGTATATCACACGTCTATCTTCCTTAATCAGGCAGCGCACAGCTTCCATGATGTCCTGAAATCGCCGCTGATACTGGTGTGTCCACGTTGGAATTCACAGTACCAACGTGAAATTGTCGATTGATGTGGTGCTCCATCTTCAAAAACAGACACCAACTCAGCAAAACATTGTTGTTCAGTTAATCCTCTCCGAACGTTCTAAAAAATGATTGTGACTCAATTCCATTTTTCGGCCTACCGATTATTTCTGTAAACTAATAAAACAAAATGTAATCAAAAATTATTTTTATTGTTTTTCAAAATATTCGCCCTTAAAGTCAATGCATTTAAACATTCGATAAAACCAATTATCATAGCATAAATTCCACTCTTCTTGAGTCACTTCAGATATAAGGTTTTTGAAGCTCTCCACTGCACCTTCTGGGCTTGCAAATCGTACACTACGTATTTTATCCTTTAGTCTTGGAAATAGAAAAATCTGAAGGTGCCAGATCCGGACTATATGGAGGATGATCTAGTAATTTTAATCCGGAAGCTTTCAAAAATTCGTTCATTTGACGCGCAGTGTGACTTGAAATATTGTCGTGATGAAGGACGATCTCCGATCTAGGGCGTCGTAAACGAGTCTTTTGAGCAACATCTGGCAGACATACTGTCGTGTACAATTCTGCGGTAACCGTACGTTTATTTTCAAGCACAACTTTTGTAATAGGTCCTGATTTTGAGAAGAAACTGGCTACCATTTTCTTTCCAACATTTCGAGATTTTTTCACTTTGACCGGATTAAGTTCTGTTTGAAACACCTATTGAGCCGACTGCCGTTTTGATTCCAGTTCAAATGCATATATCCAGCTTTCATCACCAGTAATGATGCTATAAACTGCTTTAGACCTACCTCCATCATATTTCTCAAGCGTTTATTTCACCATTGCACGCGGAATTGTTTTTGTTCTTGTGTTAAATTAGGAGGTATCCAACGACAACAGACTTTCCTCACACCCAAATTATTATGTAAAATCTTATTTATTGCAGCCATGCCAATACCTAAGGTGCTTCTAATAATCCTATACGTGACTCGAATGTCGTCTTGAATCATTCCTCGTAAGGTGTCTACATTTGTTTCAGTAACGGCTGAGATTGGCCCTTCCTTCGCGAAAATCGTCACTAAGTAAAAGCCTTTGAAATTTAAATTCGTTATACCAGTTATAAACACTCCTCTGAGAAGAAGCTTGATCACCAAATGCAGCACGAAGTCTTGAAACGCTTTGTTTTGGAGTTAAAGAACTTTTAAGTTAAGCATCTAAAGAGAGAAATAGAGCTACATGAAAACATCATAAAGCAATTAGAAAATAGAATAAGCGAACAATCAAAAGTGATAAGTGTTATGTGTGAAAATATGAGAAATTCAACGGTGAACTGTCCTAAGAAAGCAAATGGTAGTTCACCGAAAGTCCCAGACACAATTAGTACAAGGTCACGTATGAATACCGACAGGAGGAGTTGCACATCATCGGATATTCATACGCAGAATACAAACACTACATGGAACGTAAAAAGTGTTAAAAATACTACGGATAAAAACAGAAATCAAATACAAAAAATGACGATACAGCGAATAAAAACAAATCGCTTAAAAATAAATCAAAGCCAATAATAGGTACAAATAGCAATTCCACACTGAAAGCAGTAGAAAAGAAGAATTGGCTTTTCGTTTCAAGATTACATATAGAAACAACTAAAGAATGTATCATAAAGATGCTAAGACAAAATTCTATAGAAATTAATGAGTGTTCTAAACTAAATATAAGATCTAAAAATATTGCAGCTTTTAAATTTGGAGTAACAAGTAGGGACACAGAGAAAGTTTTCTCTCCAGACTTGTGGCCGGAACATGCAATACTAAATTACTATAGAAGCTACAGAAGTAATGATAAAGCAAATAGTTGAAAATTGTTGAAAACAATTGCGCCATTTGGCGTTCACATGACAGGAACATGACTAAAATGAAAAATGTATTTACATTGGTACATCAAAATATACGGAGTATAAGAAATAAAATTGACGATTTACTAATATTTATTGAGACCTTAAATACGTGTGTTCATTTGAAAAGTCAATCTAGGTTACTTTGAAATTTTGATAGAATAAGACGCATATATATTAGTATGTGTTTGTTGTTCCGTAAACGTAAATCCAAATGACATTTGATAATGTCAATCACATTTGTGATTTATTTGTATGTATGAAACTGTCAAAATATACGAATTCGTAGGTTAAGTAGTAAATTTTAATTTAAGACAAACTTCAAAATGTTCTCAGTAAATCACATGCTACTAGATTGACTTTTCAAATGAACACCCGTTACAAATATAAAAGTTATTACTCTGACTGAGCACTGGTTAGAACCCAATGAAAATATCAACATTACTGGTTATGAACTTGCGTCTTGTTACCGCAGACACTTGATGGAACGCGGTGGATCATGTATACTGATCGAGAGTGGAAACGAATATGTTGAACAGATATCTCTAAAAGAGAAAAGCCTAGAACATGTATTCGAATGTAGCGCTGTTAAACTAACTACTATGAATACAATTATTATAAATATATACAGGCCCCCGACAGGAAACGTCGATGATTTCTTTGTTCTCCTGCAAACTGTATTGACAGAGGTAAATCCGAAGTATCAAATCTTGCTTTGTGGAGATTTTAATTTCGACCTCCTCGAGAAAGATAAAAAATCTGATGATGGACTAATGGATATATTAAGAAATCACAATCTTAAACAATCTATTTACAAACCTACTTGAATCACAAACACTAGTCGGACTCTTATTGATAATATATTTGCAAACGTTGCATCCTATGCAGCGAAGTACTAACGTCAGATCATCAAGCACAGACAATGTCATTAACGAATTAGAAATCATTGCAAATGTATACCAATAAAATCGAAAAAAGGTTTTTTAATCGAACTATCTTAGGTGATATTGCGGATGAATTAAACAATGTTGCTTGGAGTGAAGTTACAGTAACTGAGGAGATTGACAATTGCTATAATAAATTCCTAGAAATTCTAATGAATATTATAGAAAAATATTCAAAGAGAAAGGTTATCGAAGTTTCAGGAAATACAGGAAGATGCTGGTTGACAGAAAATATTAAAATTATGTCAAAAATTAAGAGACAACTTTACGAAGCTATGATAAGTAATAGAATACAAAGAACAGTGTACACCGACTACTGTAAGCTATTGCGGAGGGAAATTCAAGCCTCGAAGAAGAAAACATATTCAGAATACATAATAAATTCAAACAATAAAGCAAAAGCAACGTGGGATGTAGTAAAGAATATAAATGGTATAAAAAAGAAAATGAGTTTTAATATACAAAAATTCGGTAATGATAATAAAAGTACAGAAGAAGTATCGTATGATCAAAAAGTCTTTGGATCGCTATTGCCGTGGAATTTACGAGATATCTATGAAATTATTTATTTCAATTAGTTTTGACATTTACTTGACAAGTTTCAAGTCAACTGGTTATAAAATATACATAAAATGCAACTAATTACCATAACGTAATATATATTTTATTTGTAACTTATGTATACTTCAAAGTACAGAAGTAAATAATTCTATAGATGGTTTTTACACTTCGTGGCTATCGCGATCCAAAGACTTTTTAATCATATATTATTAACAGATCTAAATGAATATTTTATAAACGTTTGTGCAAATATAAACAATAATAATTGTGGACCTATGTATGAAAACATCAAACACATTTCTGAGACATGTTCGCTTCATTTTACGATCTCGACGAAATAAAACAAACAATTTACAGTTTGAATGATACAAAATCTGTAGGAGATGACAAAGTATAAACAATAATAATTGTGGACCTATGTATGAAAACATCAAACACATTTCTGAGACATGTTCGCTTCATTTTACAGATCTCGACGAAATAAAACAAGCAATTTACAGTTTGAATGATACAAAATCTGTAGAAGATGACGAAGTACCTACTACTCTTATAAAATACTGTCCAGAGAGTCTAGCAGTACCGCTGCAACATATAGCAAATCTCCCTTTTTCAAAGGGTCAATACCCAGATAAGATGAAGTCTAGCATAATAAAACCAGTGTATAAAAAGTGTAATAGGTCGGTATATGATAATTACCGTCCTATAGGGTTGATCTCATACTTATCAAAAATTCTAGAGAAGCTTATGTTTTCCAGAATGACAAATTTCATTAATAAACATGGAATATTAAATAACACACAAAATGGATTTACAAAAGGCCGATCTTACCTCAAGGTTCCAGTTACTGGAAGAGATTTCGAATGGATTGAGCAGGGGAGAGACAACTATCTGTATGTTCATGGACTTGTTAAAAGCATTTGATAGCGTAGATCATGGAGTGGTTCCTGATAAGTTGAAGATCATGGATTTTCGTGGAAGAACATTTGAGTGGATTGGTTCATATTGTAATGACTCATCCGCTGACGCGAGATGCGTCATCCCTCTGGATGTTTCCGCGAGGCCTACGTGAAGGCTCTAGAAGGAGTATTCACCGATATAAAAGCCGCGTCGAAGAAGGGATGAACATTCATTGAATCCTACAGTCTCGCGAAGTACATAAATATAGTTACATAAATATAGAATACATAAATGTACTTATTGTTGTTAATAGTTAGTTTTAGATTATTATACGTTTTAATATTAATATAGTGTGTGTGTCTAAAGTTATTGTTAGTTTTATTTAAGAACCCTAAAAGACAAACATTACAGTGGTATTCAGGTGTGGACTAATTAATAAATAATAAACTAAGTAGACAATTAAGTGTTAATTAAGTATTCGTTTAAATAAATATACAGTGCGGAAAGACGTTATTTTAAATATCGTGATGGCTAATAGAATGAAACTGACAGAATTAAAAGTGTCCGATTTGAAGCGAGAATTAGAAGAGAGGGATGAGGATACAACTGGCAAAAAGTCAATCCTCCAGCAACGGCTTCGCAATGTGTTGATCCAAGAAGGCGAGGATCCAGAGGATTATGTCTTTCAAGTTCCAGGCGGAGATGCTGACGTGAATTCGCTGTTGACGAAAATGGAACAACGATTAATAGAGAATGCGCAAATTCAAATGCAACAAATGGAGCAGAAGAACCTGGAAACTTCTGGAAACTTAGCGAAAACTCTAGAACAAATGGAACAGAAGAATCTGGATAGTGCGAAAAATATGGAACAACGAATAATAGATGCACAAACTAAAATGGAGCAGAAAAGCCTGGAAACTTCTGGAAATTTAGCAAAAACTCTAGAACAAATGGAACAGAAGAATCTGGATAGTGCGAAAAATATGGAACAGCGTCTAATAGATTCGCAAGTACAAATGCAACAAATGGAACAAAGAAACCTAGAAACCGCTAGAATCCTCGAGAAAAATCTGGAAAAGAAATTACTAGAAAATTCTAGAAACTTCGAAAAAAGTCTGGAACAAGTGGAGAAAGTTCTAGAACAGCGATTAGCGGAAAAATCAGAAGCGTTAAAAGAAGAGGTTTTCATAGCTGTAGAAGAGAAAATTGGAGAACATTCTAGACTTTTAGAGGCAATAATGATTGAGATGAAATTACCCGCCACCACGAGTCATTCTGATCCCAAGCAGGTCAACGAAGAAGTTATACCGCGGCCCATCGAAATAAAAGAAGAATTTGTGACTATTTCAAAGACCAGAATCAAGCCACCAACCTTTGATGGAAAGACGTCATGGGCAACTTACCTGACGCAATTCGAAGCGGCCGCAGAAGCAAACGCATGGTCTTCTGCCGAGAAGGCGACTGCTTTAGTCATAGCATTGAGGGGTGATGCTAGTGATATTTTGCAGACATTGCCTCCTGAGGAACGTAAAGATTATTCTCAACTCATCAAACGCTTGGAGATGAGATATGGCCATGCGCATTTGGAGCAAGTATACCATACCCAACTGAAGAATCGATCACAGAAGAAAGGCGAGAATCTTCAGGAATTTGAGGCAGATATTGCTCGTCTAGTTCGACTTGCATATCCGATGGCACCAGATAATTTCATGGAACACCTAGCGGTCCAAACATTCATAGATGGTCTCCGGGATATTGATACGCAGCAAGCATTAAGGTTGGCAAGACCGAAAACCTTTATCGATGCTTTGGCACACGCGCTTGAGTTTGAGACTGCAAAGCAAGCCTCTCGGAACCATGCTCGTGTCTGCACTGTTGACAAGCAGGAAAATGAGGAGTTCATGGAGCAGGTGGTTAGTAGCGTTCTAAACCAGATCAAATCAAATAAAAGAGTACTGCGATGCTGGAATTGTGGAGAGATTGGTCACGTTCGGAGTAAATGTGGTAAGGTGACCAAGAAAGCATCGTCTGAGCAGCAGGAAAACTAAAGCGGGTCGATGAGCGAGGGCAATCATCGATCCAGCATCAGGAAGCCCCAAAGACGCCTGGCCAAGTCGCATCCCTGCAACATCAAACCAACGGCCTGTATGTGGACGCTGTTATGGAGAGAAAGACCTATGCTTGCTTGCTAGATACGGGATCGACGAAAACCATTGTACGACCCGATTTAATATCCAGGAATAAAGAATTACTTTCTAGCAAATGGAGACTAAGGACAGCTACTGGAGAAGCAGCTTCTGTGGAAGGTGAAGTAGATGTCAATTTTGTCATAGGACCAACATCAATCCGACATCGTGTTCTCGTAGCCGACATAGAAGAACAGATGATCTTGGGATTAGACATCATGAACACCTACGGCTTCCAGTTAAACATGAAAGAAGGCACTTTAAAAATAAATAATGAGGAATTGTTTCTTCATGGGAAAAATTGTGGGAGTGTACAAGTAATTACTGCAGAGAATGTTGTTTGGATGCAAGAAGTGAGACATTTTTGACGGCGTGTATGGAAGGTGATTATTTGGACGGAAATGTTACAATGTTGGAACCAAAGGCTGATGATGACGAGGTGGGCCGAGGAATAGTAGTTGCCAAAATGCTGGTTAAGACTCAGAAGACTGTACCGATAAGGGTAATGAATGTGAACCATTACCCTGTTTCATTGAAGAAGGGTACTATTCTGGGGTGGTGTTCGCCAGTGTCGGCCGTCGTTCATCGCATAGAGGCGAAGAAGAATGGATTCGTGCAGGTTCCTGAGAAATTGTCCAAGATAATCGACTCCGCCTGTCAAGGATTGAGCAAGAAGGAACAAAGTCAAGTTAAGGACCTAATCAAACATTATGAAGACGTCTTTGAAACTGAAACAGGTACGAAGGGAAGAACCAATATTGTAATGCACAAAATAAATACCAGCGATGCAAGTCCAATTCGACAAGGACCAAGGAGGTTACCTCTGGCAAAACGTGAGGAAGCCAAGCAAATTATACAAGATATGGAAGGCCAAGGAGTAATTGAACCATCGAATAGTCCATAGGCTTCACCAGTGGTCCTTGTCAGGAAGAAGGATGGATCTACCAGATTCTGTGTGGACTATCGTCGTTTGAATAGTGTGACCAAAAAGGACAGCTATCCTCTCCCAAGAATAGACGATACGCTAGACACCTTGGCAGGAGCAAAATGGTTCTCCACTCTCGACTTAAAGAGCGGTTATTGGCAAGTGGGAATGGATCCCAATGACAAAGAGAAGACTGCCTTCAGTTTAGGTACAGGACTCTGGCAATTTACAGTCATGCCATTTGGACTGTGTAACGCCCCAGCTACTTTTGAGCGACTCATGGACACTGTACTAAGGGGACTGTCTTGGAACACCTGCCTGGTATATCTCGATGATGTGATTGTGGTAGGGAAGACCTTTGAAGATCACCTGAAAAATTTGGAAGTAGTATTCCAGAGGTTGCGAGATGCCAACCTGAGATTAAGTCCAAAGAAGTGTCACCTTTTCCGCAAGGAGGTAAATTACCTTGGACATGTGGTTTCCGGAAAAGGAATTGCTGTGGATACAGAAAAAGTAAAAGCTGTGGAAAAATGGCCGGTACCCAAAGACAAACATCCGCTAAGAAGCTTTTTGGGATTATGCACATATTATCGACGCTACGTTCCGGGATTCTCCAACATTGCAAAACCACTTACTCGCCTAACAGAAAATCGAGCATTCATTTGGAACAACGAATGCCAAGCGGCCTTTGAGTTATTAAAAGGTACGTTGATCAGTGCACCTGTTTTAAACTATCCACTGCCATCTGGGAGGTTTGTTTTGGATACGGATGCCAGTAACGTCGGGATTGGTGGCGTGCTCTCTCAAATCCAAGATGGACAAGAAAAGGTCATTGGATACTTCAGCAAGACCCTGTCCAAACCGGAGAGGAACTACTGCGTAACCAGAAGAGAACTATTGGCAGTAGTTAAGACCATTGAGCACTTTTACAAGTACCTGTATGGGCAGAAGTTCCTTATCCGCACTGATCATGCCGCCCTAAAGTGGCTCTTGCAATTTAAGAATCCAGAGGGTCAAGTAGCTAGATGGATTGAGAGGCTACAGGAGTATGACTTTGTCATTGAACACAGAGCAGGCCTCAAACATCAAAATGCAGATGCCCTTTCCAGAAGGCCCTGTCCAGAAGACTGTCGATATTGCAACAGAATCGAAGACAAATCGGCCAACGCTCTTCGGACCACCGTTGTTGATGACCAATGGCAACCTGACAATTTGCGCGCAGATCAAGAAGCTGATCCGGATCTTGCAGTCCTCGGGGCTTGGAAAAGAAATGGGCAAAGACCGACCTGGCAAGAAATTGCTCCCCATTCACGAGAATTGAAGTCATACTGGGCACAATGGGATTCTATAACCATGGATGACGATCTCCTGAGACGTGAGGTCGAAAATCACGATGGAAGTGAGCGCAAGATGCAAATGGTGGTTCCCAGGAAAAGAATACCAGAGGTATTGCGAGAACTCCATAATGGTGCTTCTGGGGGACATTTTGGAGTCCATAAAACACTGGAGAAGGTGCGCCAGAGATTTTACTGGGTGAATTGTTCACGAGATGTGAAAGAATGGTGCCGAAAGTGTGTAAATTGCGCTGGAAGCAATGGTCCCCAGAGGCGTCGACGTGCACCCATGCGGCAATACAATGTTGGAAGCCCATTTGAAAGGATCGCCATAGACGCCGCCGGTCCTTTTCCAGAAAGCGACAAAGGAAATAAATACATAATAGTGGTCATGGATTACTTTACCAAATGGGTTGAAGCATATGCTCTACCAAATCAAGAAGCTGGAACTGTAGCAGACGTGATTGTGAAGGAGTTCGTCAGCCGTTTTGGTGTACCCTTGGAACTTCATTCCGATCAAGGGCGAAATTTTGAGTCCAGTCTATTCGAAAAGATGTGTGGACTTTTGGGCATACGGAAGACGAGAACAACTCCCTTGCATCCACAATCAGATGGGATGGTAGAGCGAATGAACAAGACCATGATCAGACACTTATCCAAAGTGGTCTCCGAACACCAGAGAGATTGGGACGAACATTTACCATTATTTCTAATGGCGTATCGAGCCTCCGTTCAAGAGACAACAGGCCAATCACCAGCCAACGTGCTATTCGGGAGGGAACTCCGATTGCCCTGTGATTTAAAGTTTGGGAGCAAGCCTGGTGATGATCTTGCCGGAGAAGATTATGTCAGCACGCTCAGACGACGACTAGATAATATCCATGAACAAGTCAGACATAATATCCAAGATGCTAGTGACAGAATGAAAGAGAGCTAAGACATCAACGCCGAAAAGAGTGGTTACCATGAAGGCGATCGGGTTTGGTTGTATAATCCACAACGTCGACGGGGCCTATCTCCAAAACTTCAAAAGAATTGGGAGGGGCCATACGAGGTGTTGAAGCGGATCAACGATGTAATATACCGCATCAGGCTAACACCTCACACTAAGCCAAGAGTCGTACATTTTAATCGATTAGCCCCATACTCTGGAGACAATGACGAAACCGTTGACTTGCGTCGATTGGATAGCCAATACCATGAACTAACCTTCGAAGACTTTATGCAAGAGTATTCTGGCTCGAGAAAAGCTCGATTTGGGGTAACCATCGAGAAACAGCAGGATTTGTTCACGGTGCCGCCAGACTACGCGCTTGCTCATTGCGTAGCCCGAGATCTACGAATGGCCAAAGGAATTGCCTGGGAGTTTAAAGAGAGATTTGGCAGAATCGAAAGGCTAAGGCAGCAGGGACCAGCAATTGGGAAGAGTCTCCAAATAATAAATGAAGGACAGCCCATATTTTATTTGGTCACGAAAGAACTGTCGAGCCTAAAGCCAACCTATCGAGCCTTATGGGAGGCCCTGACCCACTTACGCGAACAAATGTTACAGCAAGACATTCTGAAATTAGCAGTTCCAAAATTGGGTTGTGGATTGGACCGCCTGGACTGGAGAATTGTAAGGAGCATGTTGGAAGTAATCTTCCGACATACTGGTATGGAAATTCTGGTATGCAGTTACCAGCTTGAATATTCCTGTCCATCCAGGCAAGATAAGACCGTGGACTGTTATTTCGATATGACGTCGCAATGTAACAAAGGCCCTACCTGTCGATTTCGTCATCGTTTGAGGAGACCAAAGCATGACATGTTTCGGGACGAAACTTCATTTTTAAGAAGGGGGCAATGTAATGACTCATCCGCTGACGCGAGATGCGTCATCCCTCTGGATGTTTTCGCGAGGCCTACGTGAAGGCTCTAGAAGGAGTATTCACCGATATAAAAGCCGCGTCGAAGAAGGGATGAACATTCATTGAATCCTACAGTCTCGCGAAGTACATAAATATAGTTACATAAATATAGAATACATAAATGTACTTATTGTTGTTAATAGTTAGTTTTAGATTATTATACGTTTTAATATTAATATAGTGTGTGTGTCTAAAGTTATTGTTAGTTTTATTTAAGAATCCTAAAAGACAAACATTACAATATCTTTCGGGTAGGAGGCAGTGTGTCGGTGCCAATAAAATTTCTGGACAAGAGGTACTATCTGAATGGGACAATGTTCATCGTGGCGTGCCACAGGGATCAATTTTAGGTCCATTATTGTTCCTTTTATATGTAAATGACCTGCCAGCAGTAGCTACATGCCCAACTATACGATTTGCCGATAACTCTTCATCAGTAGTAAAAGCAAAAACAGAAGATAACGCTACTGAATTGTTAACGACGCACTTGTCATGCTTTGAGGATTGGTTTACAAGAAACAATTTAAAAATGAATGTAAGTAAAACGAATCTAATATGATTTGGTGCCAAAAGAATAGAAATTGATATCGGATACAGGGATGTGCAACTTGCCTTTGGCGAGGAAGCCGACTTCTTGGGATGGACCTTGGATTCCCAACTATCATGGAAGGCGTACGTCGAACGGCTGGCGGGAGTGGTTTCGCGAAGTGTTAGTGCTGATGCCGCGGTGAGTGCATATGGTGTTTGCATACTTGTATGCATATATGTACTTGCAAATGGTGTTATCTTTTGGGGAAATTCAGTTAATGTGGGACGAATTTGTGTAATTCAAAAGGCATGTATTCATCATCAACCCACGGGATACTTGTAGGAACACTTTTAGGGATCAAAAAATACTTACCCTACCCGCGGTATACATTTTACAGTGGGCATTGTTTGTCAAAATGCATTATTCTGATTTTTTTGCTAAATATGAACTCAAGCATAGTTATAGTACAAGAAGAACTTCTCAGTCATATTTGTGTCCTCCACGTTCTCGTTTAACAAAAATACAAAGAATTGTACTCAACCAGTGTATCAAAATATACAACCACTTGCCAGAGACTTTAAAAACATTGTCAACAAAACAATTCAAATACCGACTCAAGGAACTATTAATAAATAAAGTGTTGTATAAAGTTTGAAGATTTTTTTTAGAAAGAATTATGTAATAGGTGATATGGACTGGAAAATAATTTTATAATATATAATAAAATAATTTATATATACAGATTTTGTATTTTATTTATGCAATTTTGACGTTTCGTATATATTTTGTGTGTCTTAACAAATAAAGGTATATTATTATTATTATTTAAAATCATAGTAAATCATGGCTCTAACATGTTCTCTCGTTAAATACATTTTTACTGCAGACCACTCAGTTTGAAATTAGCTTGCAAAGTAACTGTTGCAGTTATCAAAACTTAATTCGAACTTTCAAAATATAAAGTAATAAACATTCGTTTCATAGCATGTTTGATTCCTTTCATTCAATAGAAATATTAGTTTGCAGATAATCGGTGCTACCCTCGTAAAAATTTACTATGACTGAATCACTTGCCGTATCTGGATGAAACTTTAAATTTAGGTTAACGAAATAACGAAAGATTGAGATTAATTTTGACACCTGACGTTTTATTACTGACGCCCTCTATGAGGCTATATGCAAAACTAAAAAGACATCCCTCATATTAGTAGAGTGGACCAATCCGGAGCGAAAGCAGAGGCGTGACTAACGAATTGGTTCCCGCGTGCCCCATCGCATACGATTACTTAGTATGTTGTTCACGGTCATCATGTGTACACGTATAATAGCAGCAGGAAAGTGTATTCTGGGTATTTAATAATACTGAAGGAGCGTACAATAAAAAAACCGCTATCATCAAAGTTAGTCAATATGTTTATTGAGAACCATCCTTAGTTTATCTTACAATGGGGTAAATGTAAAATGTTTAGTGTGCAATATATATATAAACCATTTAACAAAATCAAATTTGCAACGCCACGTGCATAGCGCAAGACATAAAGATAGAGACACTGCTGCCGATACAAAATACGAAGTGTTCTTATTTGATTTGTGTACAATGATGGTTGTGTGTAATTTGCCGTTTACTTTGTTAAGCAATGATTCGTTTATTTCATTTCTTGAAAATTATGGCAATGTAGAATTACCGAGCTGCACCCACTTACGACGTTATTTAAAATCTGTTCGTGTACATTTAGAAAATAAAATTAAGGCTGATCTGAAAAATAAAAAAGTGTTGTTGAGTGTGGATGAAACAACTGATAGCAAAAAAAGATCTGTACTTAATTTTATGGTGCGTAAAATGGAACCAAATCAATCGCCATCCTCAATTTTATTAGCTAGCAGACAAATAGAAGATGTACTGCGCGGTTAATTTCAAAAGTGGTGTTAAGTACATTGGAAAAATTTGAAATTTCCAGAGATCAAATCCTAATGTTTGTGACAGATGGTGCCGCAACCATGCTTTCTGTAGATCGGTCTCTTAAGGAACAGTGTGGTAACTTTTTACATATTACATGTAAAATCCATACCCTACATCTTGTAGCAGAACGGATCCGTAAATGTTACCCAAATGTAGATGCGTTAATATCGAGTACAAAGGCAGTGTATTCCTGAAATCTCCAAAACGTATTCGGAAATTTCACGAATTGTGTCCCCATACCCCTGAGCCACCACAGCCGATTCTGACACGATGGAGAACATGGCTACGAGCGGCATTTTACTATCATAAATATTTTGAGGATGTAAAAAAAGTGTTTTTATTATTAAATCCGAAAGATAGTGCCGCTATCGAAGAAAGTCGGAAAAAATTTCAAAATAGTCAGGTTAAAAGTGATTTACAAACTATTCACAACAATTACTTCGGAATAGTGCAAGCATTAGAAAACCTACTAAATTCTTCGCTATCGTTACAGGAATCAGTGCTAGTTGTGAAAGATACACATGCACAGCTATGTTCGATAGAAGACGCAAGAAATGAGTGTATTTTAAGTAAGTTTTAAAGTGTTTTAGATAAAGATTTAGATTTTACCAGACTTAGACAAATTTGTGAAGGTTCGTCTACAGATGTGTTAAGTTGTTTCAAAGATTATTTTAATTATGCAAACATCACATCACTAGATGTGGAGCGATTGTTTTCTTTATACAAGCACATATTTTCCTCACGGCGGACGGGTTTTCGAGAAATAACTTTGGAGACGAACCTTATGTTAACAATATTTCATCGCGCTTCTCCAGATTTTCAAGTCACGGAAAACGCATAAGACGGTAAGTTTTTTTTTAATCATCTAATTACATACATTTTAGATTTTATTATTTATACGTATCATCGAGAACGTTTCATAATCTAGAAAAACCGTCTTACATTTTTTTTGTATCTAACATAATAACAGCACCGTTCGTGATAGTATATCTCTAGATATTAATAATGTTTCGCATGCGGGAATCAATTCGCTAGTCACGCCTCTCCTTTCGCTCCGAATTGGTCCACTCTACATATTAGTAAGGACTTTCACATTTACTCATTTCTAGTAACAATCTCCAATTTAATGTTATTTTTATGTCTTCTTGAATTACCTATACGTTGATAATAAAAATACTACTATATTGTTTTTTTCAAGTAAAATAATCGAAGTTGCAGTAGATGTTACTATTAAATACATAGGTAGAATGAATATTGAAAAAATATTTACAATGTGCATTTTGTGGGATCGCGAAATTAAAAGAGAGAATCTGAAAGCGACAATTCCCAGAACGATGAACAAACAACGGATATACAGTTTCTTTTTAAAAACACGGTCGGGGAACCCGTATTGCCTGTTGAATATACTCCCCGACTCGAGAACAATCAACAAACAACACAAGAGGGTGGCGGTACATAGGTACTATTCAGGTTATTGTTGTGTTTTGTGTTGTGAAATATAGCGCACTTTTAATTTGTATTCTGTCAAAAGTTACTGTGAACAAACAAAATGTATTAGGCAGTTTAGTAAACATTTATAAAGAAATAACAATGTGGCGAATTAAATTTTTTATAAATTAGGTACGAGAATGGGTATATAATGTTTCCAACTCTTACAAATTAAGAATAAGAAAAGACAAAATAATGAAACCAGTCTCAAAATGAAGTAAATTTATTGTGCTAGCAATGCACATAATTATTTTTCCACAACACATTTCTCCAAACGCTGAATCCATTTCTTCATTTCGTCCATAAAAAACTTTCTTGTTTACTGTTGATCCAACAACAAACAGCAGCCCGAACTTCAGTGTTTGACGAAAAATGTTGACCCCTTTCAATTGCCAATTATTTTTAAGATTGCAGCACCTCTATGGTCAAAATACGAAGGTGGCTTAAAGGACAATAACAAACCCGAACGTATACAAGTCGAGCCTTTTAAGGTTGATCTATTATATGGTTTCGTTTCTTTTTCTTTGGTTAAACGTAAAAATATTATAGGTACTTTGTCACTTTCAGAATATTTTCGATATTTAGAGCGTAACATTAATTCACGCCACATACATGAAGGAGAACAGGTATATAACTCAAGGCATTGAATTATGTGTGGTATGGCAAACAAATGCAAGCTAGTGTGGATGTGTACAATGTGCTTTAATTAAATTACAAATATTACAAATATTTTCAAATTTAAATATATTCACTAGCATTCAACATCTTTTAATTCTTGTTTTTTCACCTTTGCATCCATTCCATCATTCAATATGTTAGGTAATGTAACTGCTGCTTCCATTTCTTGTTCAGTATGTCTCTCTTAAAGAAATTCCACATTCTCTACTTCAGAAGTACGTACTGCTTCACTGACTGGAATCATTAGATTCTCTCATATTCTGCCTACGTTGTAATCTTTTCCTGCGGGTTAGACTAGGTTTCTCAACTGTTTTCACTGCAACTATTGGCAAATACTTGAGAGAATAGTAGTTGGCTTCAATTTCCGTTTCAAATTTTTTGGAGTAGCTGTTAATTAATACATCTAGACAATTGTTTTATTTTTACCTGGAAAAAAATCTACATCTTCAAAATGTCAGGAGCATGCACTTATAGTTTGATCAATTTTAAATTTTCTTATCTACTGTTTTCTGCTCTAAATCGTCTATAATTTGAATTGTTTGTTTGGGGTCAGGAAATACATGAAAACTAATATTCGGCGTACGCTCACGCCATAAATTACACTGAGGCACAGAACAAAACTTGTTAAACATCTTCTCAAACAAATTCCTGGATATATCCACGTAAAATAATCTATCAAACCTAACTTACAAACTATTGAAAGTAAGTTCAAATATTTTGTTATGGTCCCTTTGAAAGCTTCACATATTAGCCTTATTGCCGGCTCCTTTAACTTTGGGAACAATTGGAAATCTGAAGGTGCCAAATTATGACTGTACGGAGGGTGCACAGCAACCGAATTTCAGGTACGTCACTGTCTTCATCGTTTTGTTGCTGCAGTGCGAGAAAGAATTCGTTCTTTCCGGCCTCATTCTAAGGAAACAATTCTTCAGTGATCATTTTGTTTATTTAATTAACCGTTAATCCCTACAGCAGGTATTCGGTATAAATGACACACTTGACATCCCAGAAAATAGTAAACATGACTTTCTGCGGTGGAACTCTTTTGAATTTTCGTACACGTAGAGAATCAGGACGACGATATTCCATTGACCACTACTTGTTTTCGAAGTCATAATAATGAACCAAATATTCATCCCTGGTGGCGATGTTCATGAGAAAATCATCTGTTTAACATCGATACTGGTTAAGAAGTTCTTAATAAATAATTTTTCTTTGTTCTTTCATGGCAACCGTTAATTGTCGTGGGACCCATCTGGCGCAATTTTTTGTGTAATTTAACGCCTGAACAATGTGCTGTAAGTACTCCTTCTGAACTAATGCCTAATTGCCGAACAATTTGTTTTTGCGAAATCCGGCGATTGAATCGGTGCATTCACTTGTCTTTGATTCTTCTCATGCGTCAGTAATACTAGTTAACTTGATCGTTTTTCGGCAAAGACCTTCATTTCGCCTCTATGACAGAGTTTTGAACGTCGAATCCTTTGCCGAAGATTCTTTACATCCATGTAATCATTTCCATTAACAGCTTCCAAACACCTGTAAATTTCGGTGAATGTGCAACCTTCACAGATCGTTTCTTACAGTTCGCATCTCAGAACTCATGATAAATGACACTGCTACTCTGCGACGGTACCCAGGTAAATGAAACTTTTCAAGTTAGACCTTGTTTCCATCCCCACTACTCATACAATGGCGTTGTTGGTCAATCCGCCCTCGTATTTTCCTTGCAGTAGATTTAGTGCAAGAAGTTCAGTTCAATAATTTTATATAGCTTGTTTTAGCGTAATTAAGAGTCTGAAAGTTCTGATCATAATTTAATAGACAAAAAAGAAAATATTATTCTCAAACGGAACAACCTGTAAATTTACAGTAAACTCAATTTACTACGATAACCCATACTAACAAGTGTGTGCGGAGAGCGAGCGCCTCCAATTATTTTATCGGTCGTAGGCTTCATTTTTCATGGATATCTGGCGTTCATGTTACAAAGTGTAATTTCTACTCCACTAACACCTAAAAAATTATTTATGTTATGCTACTTATGTTGACGATATGATAACTCGTCCTAAAGAAGAGTTTTATTGAAAAACAATTAATTTGAGTTATATTTACTCATCATTACATCACAAATTTTCATACAATAGTAAACACTTGGGAATATTGCTTGGGATATAACAATTCCAAAAAATCAGTATTTTTGATTAAGTATTGCCGTAAGCACTAATATGATCATGAAATTCGAAATAAAAATATTTGTATTAATAGAAGGCTGTAGCATCTATTGGTTTGGCAACTAAATAATTCCAGACTTTTTTAATCAAATAAGAAAACAATTTGTGCATAGAAATAAATATCTTTATCCACAATCACATTATAATAAGAGCTTTATCCACACTTATGAAGCATATTAAGTGACCTATTGTCTACTAGTGAAATAATGAAAAAATATAGAACGTATCATAGCAACCAGTAAGTATGACACAGCCTGACACATTTCATTTTATGAACACGAATATTTTTTAATTAAATTTAAAATAATTCAATTCCATTAATGTGGTGATTTTGGATAAAACATTGTATTGCATGTGTGTTTTAGATGCAATTTATCCACTTAAGAAAATTAAACGCTCGAACTGGCGTTATCGTGTTTAAACATTCTTGCGTGGATAAAATACTATCTAAAACACTTACACAATAAATAACTATTATCAATTACTTTTTTGAATTGTTTCGACCTTTGCTTGATGTAAATCCATATCACAAATAAATAAAACACACATAAGATGTTTTAGATTTACACTTTATTAATAAAATAATGACAGCTGTTTCGCTAACACAGTAGCTTCTTCAAATTCAACTTAATAGTCTTAAGTTGAATTTGAAGAAGCTACTGTGTTAGCGAAACAGCTGTTATTATTTTATTAATAAAGTGTAAATCTAAAACATCTTATGTGTGTTTTATTTATTTGTAATTACTTTTTTCCCATCTTTCGGATAGCATTATAATTACGCATTCATAAAACTTTTGGTTTTTATATACAAAAAACTGAATCATGTGCGATTTGACATAATCGTTTACCATTCGCGAAGTTTTGCAAAAAAAACGAATTAAGTAGAAATCTGACTGTACGAGGTCTGGACTATATGGCAGATGTGGCAACATGTTGTACACTACTTGACACGATCCATTATTTGCAAGGCGAAGTGGTGAAATTCAATCAGATCAAAGCTTACTTACGATGGTGTTAATCATGTCCCAATCTAGTCGCATTATTTTTTTCGTTAACAACTATTTTTTACTTAGAATCTCGAAACGTGTCATTTAAAGAAAGTCCAACACATTTAAATTTATTGTGTAAAATTCTGGGTTCTCAGATCTTTTCTGGGGGGGTTGAGCTACCCACCAGACACGTCCCTAGAGATGGTCAGGTCTCTCTGGGGCGGGGCTGATTAGTGACAGTCATAAGCGGGATGGAAAGGTAACACATTAGCGAAAGCCGTGACCGCGGACTAGCTCTCCCAAGCTAAGGCGTAAGACGTGCTCTGAACTGAATAGCCACTGGGGTATATATGGTCTCGAACGTTCCCCTGGGGACACCAGGCGGCAGCCCTTTATATTTACATCTTGTGCCCGTGATGGAAGCTCTACGGGTATTGACTTAATACTTCTTCCGTGCTTGTAGAAATATAATGAACCGAGAAAGAGAAAATAAACACAAAAAGATGGATCTGAGGAGAATCCAAAACCTGAGAAACCTAGTGCGACTACATTGGTAATTGAGACTGATGGAATCCCAGAAACAAAAACAAAAACTCATACAGAACGGACTGATTCTCGGTTTCAGTCCGTTCTGTATGAGTTTTTGTTTTTGTTTCTTGGATTCCATCAGTCTCAATTACCAAGGTAGTCGCACTAGGTTTCTCAGGTTGTGATACCAAAAATAAATTAAAATTATTACCGGCTTGATAACCGGACATTGTCCTTTAAGGAAGTATCTGTACAGAATGGGCTTGGTTAGCGAGCCATGGTGTTCGAGATGTAAAGAACAGGAGGAAACTAGCCTTTATGTAATATGTACTTGTGAGAAACTGAAGGGAGTCAAATAGAAACATTTCGGAAGAGATCTATTAGATCCTACGACGGTAGTCAAATTTCCCCTGAGGAAGATAGTGGCTTGTATCGAGGACACAAAACTAACAGACTGAAACTGAGAGATCTATTGGGAGTGATACAAAGAGCACTTTGTTCAAGCGCCTGGACTGACTGGCGTCCAATTCCAAAGAATTAGAATAGAATATATTCTCAAAAATTCCTTACTGTTTAAGCTAAGTTTGATTATATTATAATTATATATCAAATGTAACTATCATTAAGTTTGTAAATAACTACATAGATTTAGATAACAAAATTTATATGGCCTGCTATACTGCCTGAGCGGAAAGAGAGCAGCCCTCGTACATGTACAGTTAAGCTCAAATAAATCTAGTATAACTTAACTAGTCAAAATTGTCAAAATTTTCTAATATTGGTTAGTGTTTATGAATCTTTTTTGAAAGAAAGCCAAATGTCAAATAATTTTTTAATACAATTTAAGACAATTTAAAAACACAAATAAACTAATTGAACCGCCATTCGCATGAATTACTGCCCATAACCTTCTAGGTACAAAATCAATGAGATTTCTTCAAAAATTAGGTTTTTCAACAGGTTTTCCCAGGTATTTTCAATAGATTCCCATAATTGTTCCTTATTAGAAAATCTTATACAAGATCAATGAATTTGCTTTGTCATTTCGGCCCATAGGTTTTCTATAGGATTTATGTCGGCACTTTTCGACACCTATTGTAAAATTTCAATATTATTCCATCGACACTACTGAATGTATTATATATAAAATAAAATTTCTTTGTGGATATATCTGTTCTACGGACGGCAACATCGTATTTTATAAAATGTTTATATAATTTACTGCATTAAATCTTTCATCAATTCTCCAACACATTCCTGTATTGTATTGTAATAACAGATCCAACCCCATTCGTTAACTGAAAATATTCCTTGCCTATCACTATTGTTTAAGTATGGCTCTTCAAACCGAATGTTTTGGGGTCTACATACACCTAAGGTATCATTACTTGATGATGGAAATTATATTTTCCCAAAATTGTGGCCCATTATATAAATGATTTAGTGCATACAATAACCGCGAGAATTTTTTTGCTGCAATACGAGAACTTAATTCACTTGTTTGAGTCTCCAAATTGCCGTTAGCTTAGAAACAGGAAAATCTGTTTCAATAATAGCTGTTCTTGCACTTGCGAGCGGATTTTCTCTGAAATATTCAAACAAATTGTGATCTTTTATATCAAATGGTATTCTTTTGAGACCAGTTCCTCATTTACGACATATACTGCCTTCGTTTTCCCAACTTTTTTTAACTTGTAGTACTGTAGAAAACAACATAAAGGAGAAATTATAACAGTAGAACTTGTAAATTTAAAGAAGATACGAAGACTGCAAGAAATGGAAACATTGGTGATAATACCAATAATAAGGAAGAGATAATATTAAACGCTCCGAAATAAACAAGAAAAATGCGTAATAATAGGATGACAGAAAAATTGTCAGAAAATGAAAATTGGCAAGCCGTGACTCACCATAGGTGAATGACAACGAATATGAAGAGAAAATACCTTAAATAAAATAATGTGTAGTTGACACGAAAGATACAAATAAGACATATGAAGTGAATATTTACGGTAGATGATTATGAATTTCTGTACGCATCAAACAAATGATGTAATTCCCAAATTGTATGTTTGATATGTTTTTCTTTCGCAATTAAGTTGATATACTCGTATCTGTAGTAATTTCTAAAAAAGAGTTATAATTATTCTCTTTTCGAGAGGATAAAGCAAACTAGTAGAATAATTTGCTGCTTCCACATGTAGACATTTAACTCCTAGTAATAGAAATCTAAAATTAATTACAACAAAGGGCCAAAAAAGAAAATGAGTTAAGTTGGAAAAATTGTGAGCATCTGCAATAAACCGAATGTTGGCGGGCAAATGTAAGAGGAAACTAAAAGAAATAAATTCAAGAAAAACAAATTTTTAATAAAAATTTTCCTCAATTAACTTAAGAAGATATAATATCCCAATTACTAATAGCTTATGTTCTTAATTAAGACACTGATACAGACCTGATAAAGGCACAATAACTTAAAGTCTATTAATCAATATCGACAATATACTGCTCAACGAAGATCTAACAAATTTTAATAGAAAAAAAGAACAATTTGGTTCTGCTTAATTTCGAATTTACATCACTTATCCTTCCCAACAACAAAAAAAAATCAAATAAACTTTTACTTCGATGTATTTTTGTAGGCTCTTGGAGAACAATTTACATTTGGAACATTTTCCTTCTTCCTTGGCCGTATCTCACTTTGCCAAAAGGAAACGTTTTTATTTGTCGAATCAGCTCTTGTGTGTAAGTTTGTTTTTATAAAGTCAGGGGATGATTCTTTAACAGGAAAGTAGACCACAAAAAGGCAGATAAGACGTGAAGAATTGACCTACTTACTTTTTATTGAATGTATTGACAATCGAGAGAGATATTTCTCCTGGGAAAATGTGAAATAGAAATAGTCCTATGCTCATATACAACACGATTCAAGAAAAAAAGACAGTGTAATAATATTTAATGTATTTTTGATACACATGAACACGATTAGTCTTCCATCTCCGAGGCCGATACGATATACATTTTATATTGCTTTCCACAATTGATTGTTTATTTGAATTTCGTTTAAAAATGATTAGTGGAAGGTGCAAGGTTTATAAAATATTAAAATTTATTTTAATATGATATAAATACTATTAATAATGATTAATAATAAATAAACACAATTTCAATAACAACAATTTTTACAATAAGCAACAACTAAAGCGCATAAATGCCCAATACAAATGGGTATCACTAATAACAAATGAAATATTCCACAAGTTCTTCATATACGAGAAATGTTCTGAAAATGTGTAGTAGTAAACTATGCATTCAAACGAAAACAAAAATATTTGTGTCAATCGACAGCCTATTCTTTTAACAGTTTTCAATTGCAATTTTCCAAAGTTAAAGCGAAAGTATACATAGTTATTGCTGAAAGTCATGTGTTTCAATATGGAAATTCCACGGAATGCTTTCCAGGTTATGATTTTTCCGATTTTAAACGAGTTTATCATACTATCAAAGTCATCAAAATCTAGCGGCAGCTTTCCAAGAGAATAGTACAATATGATCATTTATATTTACCCTCTAGCAAGCCATGAAATTATTTCTTGAAAATATCGTGTTGGTAGTGACAAATAAAATACATCTGTCATTATATGTATGTTCTGATAAATAAAACTCATCTGTCATTAATGTATTTATTAATTGACACTTAAAAATGTTTACAATAAATCATAAAGTTTTTCTGATCGAATCATACTTTAGGAATGGTGTAAAATTAGAAAATGGAGAATGGACGTACTCCTTGCAGCCTTGTATAGAAGAATTTCGGGCAGAATTTCCAAATTTTCCAACAACATATGACAGTTTGCGGCAATTAATTCAAAAGTCAGTGGTTAAATTCCGTGAAACAGGGTCTGTGTCTCGAAAACCAGGTGCTGGTAGACCACTAAAGCGGACAGTTGAAAATATAGCAGATGTTGAGGGACGAATAAATCAATCACCTAAGAAATCGATTCGTAAGCTTTCACAACAAACACAACTGTCATATGGGACCTGCCAGAGAATCCTTAAAAAAGACTTACAAAAATTTCCATACAAATGTCATTGCGTGCAAGAGCTTTTACCAATCGATCATGTAACCAGAGTTAATTACTGTCAGTGGTTCTTAGGTACGATTAATAACGATGACGTTCTTGACAAATCCTTCTGGTCCGATAAAGCATGGTTTTATTTATCAGGATATATAAATAAACAAACAATGCGCATCTGGTCTAGTGAAAATCCACATGAAATTCTTGAAACACCCTTGCATTCACAAAAAATAGGCGTTTGGCTTGCTGTTTCTCGTAGACGGATTATTGGTCCAATATTCTTTAATAATACGATAAATGCAGAACGATATCGTAATAATTTATTGCTACCATTTGTAAATCAATTACATGATAATGAGCTCCGCGAGGGATATTTCCAGCAAGATAATGCAACAGCCCATAAGACAAGAGAAACGATGGAATTATTGCATGAATTCTTCGATAATCGAATAGTAGACTTTCCACCACGATCTCCGGATTTAACAATTATGGACTATTTCATTTATCCACATCTAAAAAATAGAGTATTTACGAATCGTCCACATACAATTGAAGAACTTACTAATGCTATCCGAAATGTCTGTGAGGAAATTACACCACATAATTTAAGGAATGCCTTCAATAATATGAGACGAAGAGTTGCGCTATGCATAGAAAATGAAGGAGCTCACTTTAAACATTTATTGTAGCTGTTTTTATTATTAAACTTTTTATTTTTTCAACTGAAACGTTTGTATGTAATTATTTGTCTAAATGACAAAACCTAATCTGTCATCAGTATAAAATAACCTATATCACACACACGCTGCAAAATAAGTTAACTTAAATTATGGTACCAACTTAACTTTAAAAAAGAAAAATGTCATTGCCTTCTAGAGGGTAGAAATATATGATCATATGGTACTTCATTAACTACATTCATTACTGGTTTCGTGAATTTATACATGGAAGGTGAACCAAGACCTTAAGCTATCCGCGGTAAAAGTGCAAACAAAAAAAAATGATTACTGTTTTCTTCAAATCCAGTTGCAATTCCTCTTGATGATCGTAAAACTATAGATGTCGATTGGTATATAGGAGTTTGCCTTCTTCACGTTCGTCTTCCTCAAAAATTATGTAGTGATCGTCCAAGATCTGGTTTGGGCGGAATTTTGTTAAACATGGCAATGCACCTCTCCATATAGCCGCGGAAATAATATTTACACAAGTTCGGAGTCCACCTGGCCATTCATCTACTACACAGTTCAAATCTTGCCACCAACGATTTCCATATGTAATCATTGATTAAAGGTTTGATGCATACTAAAAGGTTACCGGGCGCCAAAAGAATAGTTGCTGAATTTCTATGATATTTTGCTACCATACCAAGAGAAAAGTTTTCTCCCTGTTTCAAGAGGTGGTTCCAAATAATAAACATGTGTATCTTAGTTAAAGTGGATTATTTAAAAAAAACAATTATAATTATATTCTGTGAAAATCCTGTAATTTTTTGTAATTTAAATTTTTCATGAGTAATGAGTTGCGTTGCCTATACCGTATGTCCCCGGATTGAGTTTACAAGAGGAAAAAAATTTTTATTTTTGATTTTACAAAAAAGTGCTAAAGGAATAAAATTTTTTGCTTAATTTCAAATGACCAAATCTGTAATTAGAATTACGAAACTGTCAAACCCCTATTTAGAATTACAAATTTTTATTTTTTATTTTCAATCACAACAATAAAAAAATAATAAGGCTAGAAACAATAATGTTTAAAACTATTCTATTAATTCGCCACCCCTTTCAGCACACAATTCGACTCTAAGCCGCAGTTCCTTGTAACTGTTGCGAATTTCTTCAAGCGTCAAGGATGCAACAGCATCTCTAATGCGATTTTTTAATACTTCCACATTGTTAGGCAAGTTGTCCATGTAGACTAGTTGCTTTAACCGTCCCCACAAATAAAAATCTAAAATAGTTAAGTCAGGGCTTCTTGGAGGCCACAAGACAGGACCATTCCAGCCAATCCAATTATTTTCGAATTTTTGATTGAGCCAGGCAGCTACGATGCGCGAACGGTGGGCCGGGCAACCATTAGGCTGGGTCAAAAAAATTTTTTCTCCATTTCTTGAGAGGCTCAGTGATAAAAAGGTGCTAAATGGTATAGCTAATCTGCATATAAAATTTTATTGCATTATTTAAAGTTTTACTGCCTCCGGATAGCGATAGAAATTTCAGAAAAAGTAGATTTTTGACATCACTTTAATAATACTTTTTAAGTTACATATCTATACAAGTTTTATGCAAAATAATTCAAAGTATCGGTATATAGAGGTAATCCCGATATAAAACTGTACTTTTACAATGTGAATTCACACTGTTAAATTTACCAGAACACGCATTTACATATCGCTATCTTAATAGAGAAAGTCCCTAACTCAATTTTTTACAAATCGAGTTTTTTTTTTGGATATTTCGATATATTAGAAGATCATCTATCAAAACATGCAAAAATCTCGATTTAAAAAAAATGAGTTAGGGCATTTCTATATTACGGTAACGATATACAGCACTGATTCAGTCTAAAGGTTCAATTAGACGTGCCACAGCCGTAACCATATAAAGCCAATCGTATGTGCTACAATGTTTTCGATTTTGGTAACATGCCGTGACGCCATAGCCGTAACTGTAGATATTACATAATAATAATTGAATTTTGGTTACGGCTATGGTTAGGCTATGGCACGTCTAATTGAACCTTAATATGGACAAATAAGTCATTAAAAGGAACAATAATATAAGATTCTGCTTTTTTATATATTACAAAAACTAAAAAACGTGCTGCTTTTGTATATGTTATCTAAACGGTTCAAGGCAAAAACAAAATAGGGAAATCCCCGTACAATCTTTATTTTTTACAACACGGAGTTAGATGAGAAGTGTGCCGCGATCGTTAAAATAATTACTGTTGCGTTGTAAAGTGATGTCATTTATTTGTTTATTTTATCATTTGAGAAATGGAGCGTACCAGAAATAGTTCGAGGTGTCCTTTGTTTGGTGTTTTATGTGATTTGAAAGATAACATATATCCAACTTATGAAGATGTGATGAAATTTTATGAGTGGACCCGTCATAGCTTAAAATATGAGAAGGAAACTAAAAAGGAGCCAACATATAAAGAAATAGAAGCCATTGTAGTTGCAAGAATAATGTAAATATGGGAGAAATCGTCTATACCTACAGTAGAGGTTAAACGAATGAAGATAATGCTACAAACATATCATTTAAAATGTAAAAATCTTTTGAAGTCTCACCCAAAAATACCTAAAAACAAGTTGGAAAAGTTTCTTTATGAAAGTAAGATTTTGTTTGATATTTCGGCATGTAAGTGCAGAGATTTTCTAAAATGTGCTTGCATTAAAAACAAAAAAATACCTGAAAGAGAGCGAAGTTTTATAATAGATCAAAGAACGGTTAGACAAGTGGCTATTAGTAGTGTAGATGTTGGAACAACAATACAGATTAGAAAGACATTAAAAATAAAGTTGTTACGAGAAAAATCTACTCTAAAGCAACAAAAAATGGCCGAAATACCTACAGATATATTGAGTAGTGCATCTGAAACCGAATGTGTTCAGTCGGATTGTGAAGAAACACGACATTTTCAATTGCGTCCTTCAAAAACTGAAACAAAAAAAGGGCAATTGATTTTAGCTTATTATCAAAAACATGCGATAGATTTGGAGTATCAGACAGGGCAGGAGCTGCTATCGCATCTGCAGCTCTGGACACTTCGAGCTCAGTAGTTATAGACAAAATTAAACTTCGCCGAGAAAGAAAAAAAAACAGAAAATATAACTTTACAACAAAGTGATTCACAAATACCCGCTTTATATTTCGATGGAAGAAAAGACCGAACTTCAATTATATCTGAAAAAATGGAAAGAAGTACAGGCAATGTATACTAGAGGAGCATATTTCATTAATTAAACATCCTAACTCGAAGTTTTTAGGATATGTTTCACCTTCTTCAGGCACTGCAAAGTGCATAGAACAAGAAATATTCAACTTTTTCTTGAATGCGCATATATCGATGGATTTTTTTATTGCAATTGGTTGTGATGGCACAAATGTTAATGTTGGCAAATCTGGGGGTATTATACGTATATTAGAAAAAAGATTGGGTAGACCCTTACAGTGGATCATTTGTATGTTGCATATGAATGAACTGCCATTCAGACACCTGTTTCAACATGTTGATGGTGGTACATCAGGACCACAGACATTTTTGGGAAAAATTGGCAAGGCACTTGAAAACTGTGAAAAAAGACCTATAGTGAAGTTTCAACCAATTCCCACGAACTTACCAGAGCTTTGTGTTGAAGGTATAAGTGCAAATCAGAAGTATTTGTACAAAATAGTTAAAACAGTTTCAACGGGTATAGTTGCAAACAATTTGCCAAATAAATCACCCGGCAAAATGTGTCATGCTCGATGGTTAACACGTGATAACAGAATTCTTCGTCTATATATTTCAGTTGAGCAAACCTTACCACTCTTGCAATATATATTGTCAAGGTTTACGCTCCAGTGTGGTTTTCTATAAAAACTCTCCCCAGCTGTAAAGACGGACCACGACACCATTTTAAACTAATTAAACTAAGCAGATATTTACCAACAACTTTGAAAGCCGTTGTTGACCCAGTAATTCAAAGAAACAGTTATTTTGCACACCGTGAAAACTTATTACCTGCAATGTTGACAGATCCCCAGCAACACATTCGTGAATTAGCTGTCCATCGAATTTTGAAAAGTAGATCAGCAACATCAAAGCAATTACGGCTTCTTCGACTGTATATTGAAGAAGAAAACAATGGAGGAATTGAGCTATTACACCTTCCCTGTCACACCCAAGCGGTAGAAAGTGCAGTCAAAGCTGTGAGTGAAGCATCATCAACTTTGTGCAACAAAACAACAAGAGAAGGTTTCATCAAAACGCAGATAGAATCAAGAAAATTAATGCCGAAATTCGATAGCAAAAAGAATTTTGTCACAAAATAAACTCATTATATTCATTATTTTTATGATTATTCTTTCTTGCACTTTTGTAAAAAAAATTTTGTCATACTTTTTTCTTTAAATAAATATAATTACAATTGATTTCTAACTTTTCCAAATAAATAAACTTAATTAGAGTAATTTTATATATCATGCTTTAAGTTCTTTTGTACGTACATTTTTGAAAGATTCAACATTAAACCGGAGGCAGAAGATTAACTCCGATTGCTGCCAAACTTCGTAACCTAATAACACTTATAATTTGGCATCTTTTTGTCACCGTGCCCATAAAAAAAATTAAATTTTTTTTTTCTCCATACATATGTGACCCAGCCTAACAACCATCCTGTTGAAAATACATCCTCTGCCGATAAGCAAGTGGGAGTTCAAACCATCCCAGAAAAAATTGCTCAACATTTCCAAATAATTATTCTGATTTACATTAGCATCAAAAAAATATGGCCCTATTATTCCATGATAAGAAACAGCACACCACACGTTTACCTTAACAAAGTATTGACGTTTTGATGCAATTCTAAAGTGAGGATTAGTATCACTCCAATAACGAACATGTTGTGACGAAACGGTACCATTGCTAGAAAAAGTTGCTTCATCAGAAAATACAATGCTCTTGTGAAAATTTTGGTTCTCCATTATTTCATCTCCCATCCACATGCAAAAATAAAGACGCTTCTCATCATCTCCCGGTTCTAACGTATGATTAAAAATCGGTTTATAGGGGTATAATTTACGTTCCTTCAAAACTCTTTGAATATGGGATTTGCTCATATTCAGTTGAAGCGTCCGTCTCCGCAATGAAAGTTTAGGATTATCTTGCACCGAATCCAAAATTAAAACTGTAGTAGCATCATCTTCATCACGTACTATTTTCTTTTTCTTTAAATTCAGAACAGAACCAGTTTCCAAAAATTTTTTCACCAACTTCCCATACGGGAAACAGTTACTTCGGGAAATTTTGTATTAAATTCTTCAGCAATACGACGATAGCTCTTTTCCCCAATACCGTAACATTGTATTAAATATATTTTTTGTCATAACGTTAACATTTTCACCAAAACTTACAGAATTACAGTTTGAAGTTATTTTTGACAAATAAATTAGTGAATGACATTTTCATGTCAAAGGCTTCTACCATTAAAAAATAATAGATGTACTGCAATGAAAAAAATTTAAAAAAAAATTTTTTAGAATATAGATAAGTGGTACTGAAATTCTAATTACAGATTTGGTCATTTGAAATTAAGAAAAAAATTTTATTCCTTTGGCACTTTTTTGTAAAATCAAAAATAAAAATTTTTTTCCTCTTGTAAACTCAATCCGGGGACATACGGTATATTTTAAAAATAGAAATTATATTTATACAATAAATACGAGAGAATAAAATAGTGTATTTTACAACAAGAGATAAAAATACTGCTTTTTTTTTTGAGGTGAGAATTTGGGGCAATATCACGAACGAAAAAAATAGTATTTCATCTCGAGTAGTAAATGCTATTTTTTCTACGATGGATATAAAGAGAAGTTCAGTATAATTATAAATGGACTGTCACAATATAAATTGGCGCACCGAGACCAGTTTCTTATGTGAAAATTTTTCCAGACTATCAGACGGAGTGAGATTAACTATCATTAGTGTCAAATATCCATCCATACATTACTAACGAGATGCATGATCTATATTAATTTGTTTCATTTTCACCTCCAGAATTGAGAATATTTTCATCTCTAAAGTAAAAAAACATCACTTTCATGTTGAGTAGTCGGTGGAAAAATGGTCATTTTCATAAACATGAGTAGAAAAAAATACTATGCACGTTTACGTAGCGGTGGGCGCGTTCGATTCTGTTGTCCGGAAAAGATTCGGAACTCTAGTAATAAGTAGTAATATAACAGATAAAGTGCATTATATTAATTTAAAAGTTAAATACATTACTAAATCAAGCTATATCGGAAGAAACTTAAATGTGTCAATGAAGGAACTGTTAATATGTATGTCCTAATTACGCCAATATATTGATTTGAAATAATAAAATTTTTACTATTTGGTAAGCAAAAACGAACAGTTTATTCCAAAACAAATGAATTACGAGATTACTCCTAATTCATTTGTTATATGTACAGTGTGGTCATAAAGTTTGGAAACAAGCTTATAACCGCATTATTTTACATTTTTAGGAAAAACGCTCGGACAGGTAAATTTTCTTTTTTAAAACGCCGTCTTTTGACATACAATTTTTTTCTATGACGTCATTGGTTTTCGAGTGATGACGTTATCAACACTTTCTTTAAATGGCAACCATATTATTTTTTCTCCTTTTTGGTAGATCTTTATATCCACCAAATAGTGATATAAAACAATTGGTATGTTGCATCACAATTATTTTGAAAAAATGATATATATTTAGAAAAAAATACGAAAATTTTATTTTTGTACAAAATTAAAATTAAATTAAAAAAAATACATCTGAACTTAAATTTATTGTAACAGTTAACGTAAATTTTCAAAATGGACCCTACCAACCAACTGACATTGTCCCAGCCGAGTGTAAATGCTTTGCGATCAATAGTAATCTGCGTTATTCGCTCCAGGTCAAAAGAAATTCGCCTTCCCAATCGGCCAATTACTTATTAAAAAATCTTATTTAACATTAAATAGTTTCACAAAAAAGGGCCAAAGAAGTTTAATTTATTTAAAAAATTGACATGATGTGACAGACCATTTCTTAATTAAAATTATCGCCCAAAAATTGAAGATTTCAAAAACTAATTAAGCTTACAAAATTTACTGAAATATGTAATAAGTTTTTTTCACACTTCTGTCTTGTGTGAGGATTTAAATATTCTTCTTGAACAAACCGGATCGTCAAAAGCACATATACTCATGTTACTATGCAAAAAATTTACAAAAACAAAAACACGCACTTTTTTGCAAGATATTTCTTTATGAGATTCTTGCTTCTTTTTATGAAAATTTTAGTTTGAAATTGTTTCTATGGCGACAACATTGTTGAATTATTTACTTCTATTTTTGACGTTAAATTTTTGAGATATTGCGTAAAAATTGTTCATTTTCGCTAATATAAAAAATGGCACATTTATCTGAGCGAGAAAGAATCGAAATTTTAATTATCGTTGGGCACACGCACTTTTTTGCAAGATATTTCTTTATGAGATTCTTGCTTCTTTTTATGAAAATTTTAGTTTGAAATTGTTTCTATGGCGACAACATTGTTGAATTATTTACTTCTATTTTTGACGTTAAATTTTTGAGATATTGCGTAAAAATTGTTCATTTTCGCTAATATAAAAAATGGCACATTTATCTGAGCGAGAAAGAATCGAAATTTTAATTATCGTTGGGTATGGGGACAGACAAAGAACGCATGCAGAAGCATGCGAATTGTTTAACCATGAACACCCTGATAGACCTCCAATTACCAGGTCTACGGTGACAAAACTAGTTGGAAAGTTTACCGAAACTGGATCCGTAAAAGATCGACCACGGCAAGGTAGACCTCAAGTAGGAGAAGATGTAAAATCAAATGTGCTTCTAGAAGCAGAAGAAAGGCATCATGTTTCCACCAGACAACTTGCGTTAGCCAATCAGGTGGCTCACTCATTTGTCGTCAACTTATTTAAAAAAGAACACTATCGTCCTTACAAAGTTCAACTTGTACAGGAATTACATGAGGATGACGAAGATCGTCGACTGCAGTTCTGTGAAGACGTAATGTTACGTTGTGACCAAAATCCAAATTTCTTGGAAAACATCGTCTTCTCAGATGAAGCTACGTTCTGCCTAAATGGATCTGTTCACCGCCATAATTGCAGATATTGGTCGCAGAACAATCCGCATTGGACTCAAGCGTGTCATACTCAGCGCAGAGGAAAAGTTAACGTATGGGTTGGAATGATTGGACGACACATTTTCGGACCATATTTTTTTGAAGGAAATTTGACTGCTGTGCAATATTTAGAATTTTTAAGATTTGAACTAGTTCCAGCGCTCGCTGTTATTTTCCCAAATCACGAGGATGGTTATGTACCCTATCCAAATATTTGGTTTCAACAAGATGGGGCGCCTCCCCATTATGGTGTAGAGGTTCGCCACTAGCTTGACGAAATATTTCCCAATAAATGGATTGGACGGAGAGGCGCCATAGAATGGCCACCTCGTTCTCCTGACCTGACTCCGTTAGACTTTTTTTGTGGGGTTATTTGAAATCGAAAGTGTATTTTAACAAACCGAACAATTTAGAAGATTTAAAAGAACGAATTCGCGTAGAACTTACACAAATATCCCCAGACATAATTGAGGCAAGTATACGAAGTGTTTACACTGGGCTGGGACAGTGTCAGTTGGTTGGTGGGGTCCATTTTGAAAATTTACGTTAACTGTTACAATAAATTTAAGTTCAGATGTATTTTTTTTAATTTTATTTTAATTTTGTACAAAAATAAAATTTTCGTATTTTTTTCTAAATTTATTAAATTTAAATTTATATCATTTTTTCAAAAAAATTGTGATGTAACATACCAATTGTTTTATATCACTATTTGGTGGATTAAAGATCTACCAAAAACGAGAAAAAAATAATATGGTTGCCATTTAAAGAAAGTGTTGATAACGTCATCACTCGAAAACCAATGACGTCATAGAAAAAAATTGTATGTCAAAAGATGACGTTTTAAAAAAAAAATTTACCTGTCCGAGCGTTTTTCCTAAAAATGTAAAATAATGCGGTAATAAGCTTGGTTCCAAACTTTATGACCATACTGTATATATCTGGCAGGCGCAGCTCGTGATGACGTATTTGGGAGTGAAAGTACAATGATGCGAGTGCTTCGTGTATTCTCGTGTACTAACTGTAATGTTTCCTTAGTAAACACTGAAAACACACGAGGCACTCGCATCATTGTACTAGCTCTCCCAAATACGTCATCACGAGCCGCACTTAACTAGTATATACTAATATATTAAAAACTTTTTGTTGAGCAAGTATAATGCGCACAATACTATTATATAACTTATATATATCTAAATATATATATATAAATATATATATATATAACTTATTTTCATCGTGAAAGATACAATTCTATTAATGCACCTAATCAAATATGTCCTCAAAATACTAAGTATCAATACCATAATCCGAGAAATATTTGCAATAAATAGAAAAGAAGTGGATAGAATGTATCAACATTCTAAGCATGGTCTGACTCGATCAACTAAAAGGCATATAAATCATTTACAATACATGAACTACATCCGAATAAAATACCCACGCTGAATTCAAAACAAAAAAAAGAAGTTCGAAACTATGCTCAGAACTTTGCCTTTTTCTTAAATCAAAAAACTTAACTCAATATGAAAAGGACAAGAATTTCATCTACATGGGCTAAACGCGTATAATATTTGAATCAAAATACCATTAAAGTTAAATAGCATAAAATATTTCATTTGAATAACAAAGTCATGATTGTACAAGAAGATTTTTATCGTAACATGTATAAAAAATGAACTACATGCGAGGAGTGTCAATTTCATTCCCAAAATGGCCACGGAATCGCGCCCGTGTCGTAATTGCATCTAAATCACATAGGTATTTGGTGCGCTTTCCCATAAAAATGAGCGAATGAAATTTAGAGTAGCGTACTAGTATTAAATTTTATGTTAAAATAGGCAAATGATATATAGAAATGTTACAACTCTTGCAAGTAACATATACATAAGTTAAGTATGTTTGAATGGCATAGAAAATTCAAACAATAACGGAAATTAATACTAACAGAATGGGGATATAGAATGACAGACGGCCAAGTGTCAAATCGATAGCTGAAAAATTACAGATTGATCGAGAAACAAGTTGATTTCTGCCAAAATTTCTGCCAGGCATAAGCCTCGGATATCTGCAGACAAATAAATCGATATAACTTTCTTCAAATACGGAATTGTTGTTTCCAAGAATAATTACGGGTAATAAAACTTGGTGCTTCCAATACGATCCAGAAACAAAATGTCAGGCTTTAAGGAAGCTCGTCCACAGTTTAAGATTCTGTTAGTGTATTTCTTCGACCACAGTGGAATAGTCCGTCAAAAATTTATTGAAGAGTGACAAACGGTTAACCAACGCTATTTAAGAGAATCTGTGCTATTACATAATTAAATCCTAGTGTTGCAGAAAAAGAATTCCAGGCTTGATTTAAGAAATGAGAACGCCGTTTAGGTTAATGTATAGATACCGTTTCACAAACATATTTTTAAAGCGGCATTCATATATTATTATACCTCATATATTAAAATTATTTATTAATTTAAATTTACGAAGTCTGTTCGATAGTACTGTGGCTTTTCGATAGAGGACGCTAAGATCAGCAAGATTAATATATTTATGACATTTGATAACTCTAACAACGTTTCTTACAAAATCACAAGTAGATTTTATTCAAATATGTGGTTATTGTTTCATACGCGCTTCGAAAGTGATTGAGTGTGAATATAGAAAGAAAAAGGAATTTTGTATGTTGATAAAACATACTTTTTGCCCTTCATGGCATGATTAATAACAAAGTCCGTGATATAGTGTTCAAAAATGGACGATTGAAGATGTGTGAAATAGCTCAGGTTGTAAATATCTCTGCTTAACGTGTATTCAATATCTTGCACGAATATTTAGGTAGGAAAAAGTTATCGGCAAGGCAGGTACCATTTTTACTAACAGACGGCCAAAAACGAAATCGCGTGTTAATTTCAACGTAATATTTGTATATTACAAACTCAATCCAAGTGAATTTTTGCGGCGTTATATAACTGTAGATGAATCCATGTATACATCACTTGACGTCAGAAACGAAAGAACAGTTGAAACAATGGAAACATTGGCAAACTAGCACCAAAGAATGCAGAAGTGGTTCCATCTGTCGGAAAAGTTATAGCTACGGTGTTATGGGATTCGCACGGCTTAATCTACATATGTGCCCATTATGCTTCAAAATAATCCGTGTACGGATACCTCGCGCTAAAATAATGGTGGTTTATCTATAACATCTTTTCTCTTAAATATTTGATGACTGAGGGTTTTAAAATTTCAAAAAATTTAAATTCAGCTATAACTCGACAGGAACTACGGCAACGTATTCTGCATGCCTTGGATCTTGTTCGCCAAAAGGTATCTGGTTTATATAAGGCAGTCTCTTATTCGTCGCGTCAACTTATCTGTAGAAGTTACCATATATTCTAAAATTAAATGATATTATGAGAAAAAATCGGTGGTGTAACATTGTTTCCAAACAAAATATTTACTTTCATTTACTATGTACGCCACTGGTCAGCTTTTTCTTTTGGAGTCACTACCAAAGGCAGGCCAGGAAAATGTTAAGATGAAGTTCGCACAAAAATGTTTTTTCAATTCTGATTTACAACTGAATTTGATTTTTTTTTTGTAAAATTTTAACACACTGTATTTCAGTTAACAAACTTTTAAGCGAATATTATTAAAAAAAAAAACATTATTTTAGGGCGAGGTACCCGCACACAGATTATTTTGATGAATAAATGGGACAACTGTATATCGACTATTTAGAATCGGAAAGAACCATCACAGGACCGCAATATACCTTTTTATTAGAAGATCATTATACCAGGTGTTCACACGAAGACTTAATATTGAGTCGAATTTTATGAAATAATGACAGATATGATTCGGCGAAACAGAAATGTTTTGCGAAGTATTTGCTTCAGTGATGAAAGTTGCTTTTACTTAAATGGTCTTGTTAATAGACACAACTGTCGATATTGGAGCGACGTAAATCACCACATTTTCCGAGAAGGGCACACACAATATCCTCAAAAAATTAATGTATGGATAATGTACAGGAATTCTTAATAACCAGGTAATTTTCCAAATTTAACTTGACCTAAGTACCTATAGTTTTTGGAAGAGCTAATACATCATCTCATCATACAGTGTATAGAAGAAAACTTGAATGAAATAGACGAGGAGCAATTATACATCCAACAAGATGGAGCTGGGCTTCAATACAGCTTAGAGGTTAGGGATTATTTGGATGATATTTTTCCAGGACATTGGATAGAACGTAGGGGCTCTATTGCATGGCCAGCTGACAGCTCGCTTCCCCGATTTAACTACCCTAGATTTCTTATTGTGGGGACATTTGAAGTCTGTTGTTTATAAGACACCCCCACAATCAAAGCTGATTTACATAATAGAATAAAAGAGGAATATCGAAATTTAACGCCACAAGTGTTCGAAAATGATAGAAATGCTTTTGAAAATAGACTTTATTTTTGTTTAAATGTAAACGGTGAATAATTTGAGCATTTAATTTAACTGAAATATTGTAAATAAATCTTATTTTAAATATTTCCATGCTAACTTATGGTGAGTTAATAATTTCTGATATATGAAACTTTTAACTTTAAATATCTCATAAATCCCATTATGTAAGTAACTAGTTTCTTTCAAATAGGAATATCAAGAAAATTGTGTTCTATCAAAATCAACCAAAAAAAATACAGTCATTTAAAATCTTGGAGTGAGGGTGGCTGAGGGCGGCGAGCGACTCGTTGGGGCGGTACAAAATACACTGTTTATTGTCCCCCTATATCCTGAACATTCACCCAAAATTTCAAGTTTTTGTCTTCATAAACACCAGAAATAATTCAATATTAAGTTTCCGTGTGGACACCCGGTATAGTTACATTAAAGAAGATGAAGAGAGTGAGAAGAAATTGTTGTTTCACCCTGATAACACACCAGCTCATTCGTCTGCAACTGTAACCGCTGAATTAATTAATTATAAAATCTTGGAATGGGGATGGCGGAGGACGGCGGGCGACTCGATGGGGCGGTACAAAATACACTGTTCATTATCCCCCTATATCCTGAACAACCACCCAAAATTTCAAGTTTTTGTCTTCATAAACACCAGAAATAATTCAATATTAAGTTTCCCGTGTGGACACCCGGTATAGTTACATTAAAGAAAATGAAGAAAGTAAGAAGAAATTGTTGTTTCACCATGATAACACACCAGCTCATTCGTCTGCAACTTTTTTTATTTATTTTCGAACCTGAAGAAATGGCTTAGTGAGGGGAGACTCGCATAGAACGAGTAGGAGTTCCAAATATCCTACATTTTGAAAAGCATAAAAAATTTGAAATATCGCTGGTGTAAGTGTATGCAGTTAAAAGGAGATTGCGTAGCAAAATTACAGATTCTTTTATACCCCAATAATTGTTTTCATTTAAAAATCGCGTTCCTGTCTTTTATTCTTTTTATTAAAATTTGATATTTTTAAGAATAATAACAACAATATGAAATTATGTTCTGTCATGTAAACATGTATCGTTTTTAATTCTTTAGACTGAAAATTAAGAAAGCACAACTGCTATTAAAAAAAATTTAATCATTCTGTATTTTACATATTTCTTTCTATGAATCTATATTTAACAAAAAAATGCCAACCAAGTACAGATACTTGTACCATTAGTAAAATTATATTTTTTTGTTCTAAAAATATTTCTTTTAAAATGTTATTGTATCGAAAATGTTTTACCCACATAGTATTTGAATTTCTTTATATTGTGTTTAAAGACCAAAACCTGTTATAAGAAAATAAAATAAATATATACAATATAAACTAATTTTGTCTAAAATATTAATAATGTTTTATTGAAAAGTCTCATTTTTTAATAAGATATAATTTTTCAAAAATTATATACCTATTGTTTGTGATAAGATAAATATACTTAATACGGTTCAATTTTCTTTCATTATCATCGTATTTATTTCTTGCGTAGGTAAAAAAATAGTTATTAAAACAATTTCCACATTATATCCAAGAGAAAAAATCAAATTTAACAAATTTAAAATATATGTATATAACAAGAAAATATGTAAAAATATCAAAACCAATTAAGGTCTCATAACAATTCTAAATTTTGCATTTAGCAAAACTAGACTGTTCGTGTATCTATTTCTAATGTTCCCTGGCATATAGGTACATAACCTTTGGCAGATAATTCGTTTCATGAAAACTCCCGTAACTATTTTAATTATTAACCTTACTCAAGGGTAATTAACAGTCAACAAATATGTAAGTCAAATAATTTCTGACTTCTTTCAAATTGAAGCGTGTAAATAATTAAATTTCATATAACCTTAAATTTGAAATATTTAAATAGATACAACAAATTCTTGCTGATGTCAAATTATATATGAAATAAAACAAGTACTTACTTTTTGGAACAACCTCTGGTGAAAGAAAACGAAAGGGGCAGTTTTGCACTAATTTATCACTTATTTCTCTAAAGAATGAAGAAATCACAATTTTACTTCACACAAGAACGCAGTTTTTTTACGTTTTGACATTCGACATTTTAAACAACGTGCTTCGAATGTTTGACGACGACGCGCGCGTAAACTCGAAAACTTGAATCAAGCTACTCTGTACATTAGAACAGTTCGACGCGAACTAACCGAAATTTTCACGGATTTTCCTCGGGAAGAGCCTGTCGCGATATAGCTGGTGCCTGGCATGTGCAAGCGCCGAATTTTCCAACGATCATGAACGCAAGCTTTCGGTCTGCTCGGCGCTTAAACGACAGATACCCTATGTAAATCTCGGACGTGCTTTTTTCAAATTCAATTAGGTTTTCATTGTGTTATACGTATTCATGAGTGGAGGATACGGTGCTGTCACACACACAAACACACGTGTTATTTCGGTTACTGCGCACTTTTTTAACGATTTTCATAGAGAAGAAAACAGCAAAAGACCAATTGTTGACGACAATTAAAGCTTGAACGGTGCTTTTACGGCTTTCATATATTTACTATGATGTAAACAATATCGTTATTTTATTTGCTTAACCTTAAAAGCGTGTATATTCAATAATAATAATTATAATAAATACTAAACAAATTTTGTCACGTCATTCAATTAATGTAAATTATTTTAAAAACTTTTGTCTTTATCTCCTATTCTGACATAAATTTTAAAACATTGAAACATTGAAATTCAAAATATATTTTTCATACCTACTCTTGGATTCAAATTTAACTGGATTGCATAATATCCATACATTTCACTTGGAAACATTTACTTTAAAATTAAACTAGTGGTAATATCATTATTGCAACCCACATTTGACAGGACCAGCAATTATATAATTAGACACTTCAATCAAATTCGGCAACGGAAGGTAAAAGAGCCCTCTACCACTGATACGCGCATCATGAACAAAAAATTAATACAAAAAAACAATATTTAAATATACATACTACTTTTTTAAATATTAACTTTGTGAATTTATTATTTGTAAATGTACAATATCTAAAAATATATTGTATATTTAGCAACATGGTAACATAATATAAAATATTGTATCATATAAATCTGGAACAACTCTTGTAACGTAATTCCTAATTCCACTTGTTCAAATAAATCTAGGACAACTTTTTTGGTGTGTTGTTTTTGTGACTATCAACATGTTAGTTGTAACTTGATTTCATTAAAGTTTTTGGTGATAGTTAACAAAAGGTAAAATTTATTCTAATTTTATAGAATCATGATTTAACGAAACATTTCAAACACTTGGTCTGATTTAACAAGAGATAATAAAGAAATAAATTAAAAATAAGGAATTTAATATTTTGTTTTTTTTAAATCATTTCTTCCAGTCTTATTGGCATGGAATTAATTAAAAAATCGTCCTAAATTTTCGTTATTTATCAGCTCTTCCCATGCTGCTTCAATCCATTGCCACAGTTCTTCCACACTTTGTGGTTGAGTATTTCGTTTGTCGATAAGCTTAACCAAAAGCCTCCAAACATTCTCGATCGGATTTAAGTCCGGACTATTGGAAGGCCATTGCAAGACCTCGATGTTATTAGTTATAAACCAGTCAATTATAATTCAACAGTATGGACCGGACAATTTTCATGCTGGAATATAAAATCGGGATTCGTATGCTGGGAAGCATGACATATTCTAGAATATCTCGGTATGCAATAGCGTTAAATCTCTCATCAATCCGCCTCCCTAAACCTTGAGCGCTAATCCAAGCCCAAACATTAACTTCGAATCTTCCAGAAGTTCTTCTGACACGAATATATTCCTCATTGAAACGAGTTCCCGGTGGTCTATAGACTCTGATTTTACAGTTGCAAGTCAACTAAAAAAAAGTATTCTCATTACTAAAAAGAATCCGGTTCCAATAGTCTAAATCATTATTAATATGATTTAAAGCAAATAACAAGCGTGTTTGTTTCAGCTCATTCGTTAAGTACGGTTTCCTTACAGCAACACGGCACTTTAAAGCAGATTTCAATATTCTTCCGCAAGCTGTAACTCTGGAGGCAGGAAAATGTGTGTATATCACAGCATTTCTTGCAGTTTCAAATGGGTGATCTCTGATATAATCTAAAAGTTCCATATCTTCTTCAACAATTGACTTTTTGTTGAACAGTCCTGTACAAATCTTCCCTTTTAAAGTCATTTCGTTTTCTCATCGTTTCTTAGTTGCAAACACTGTATTTTTGTTCGCGTTGAAATGGCGCGAAATCATTTTTATCGACCAACCGTCTTCAATTTTTGACACAATCCGCATTTTTTCAATGCTTGTAAGTTTTCGAGGCATTTTTCAATCTAAAAATGTCTTTGGAAAATACAATTAAACTTTGGCAGTTTGACGATTGTAGTAAATAAACTCTGTCATTTTTTAGTGATAGTATGTCGAGACTTCACTTTTCCACACGATAACTCTCCAATTCATACTGGCAATATAGTCCGCATTTGGTTATCAAATTAATGTTTTAAGATGGCTCTCCAGGAGTCCAGATCTAAACCTTACTGAAAGTATTTAGGGGTTATTGGTGAAGAAAATTAATAAAAATAATTTTTATCCCAGGAATTATGACGAACTTCATGATAACGTTTTACACCATTGGGAAAATCTAAATCCGAATATTATAGCAAATGCAATATATTCTATGCCACAGCGATTAGAAGCAGTGTTTGCTAAAAATGGAGCAATAACTAGTTATTAAATGCTTGTATGTGTTATATAATAAACATTTTTGTCTTCGACTAAAAATATTTATAATTTGTCTATTTTGTTTTTTCTGATCACTTCTACAGTAAAACTAATCATCAAATCTAAATGCAGAGATATTTTTTATGATCGTTGTAGTATTACCTATGTCAAGCATATGTCTTTGTCACACAAAATTTTAAAGTTTATCAACGCTTACTAACAACTATAATTACAACACAACAACTTCAGTGTGGCGCCGACTGTACATACAATTTTCATACACCTTTCTTGTAACGAATGTTCAGAAACATTCGAAGTCAAAGTAGGCCTTGAAAATATGAAGTCATGTCTGAGATGATTGATACATTTACTTAATACAATTTTATAGGTTATCAAATTAGTATATTAATACTTAAGTAAAGATATACGATTTTTTGCTCAGAGCCCACTTGACTTCGAATGTTTTTGAACACCCGTTAGATACGAGGATGTGTCGAGAAATACCTCAAAATTCGAACAGATGGCGCTGCCACTTCAAATCCAACATTATGCTTGTCAAGAAGCATCTTTCTAAAGAACGCACCCTAATTTTCAGACTGATCTGTCAAATAGTTTTGTTGTGACAGCATTTTCGTAAAAATCGAAAAAAGGGAATTTCGTATGCTCATTAAACACTATCTTTTGCGCGAAGAAACCATCATCCAAGCCAAATAAGAGCTTGGAAAGTATTATGGGGACTCTTCACCATCAATTAGAAGTATCCATCACTGGTTTACTCAATTTCGGTACGGCCGTACCAACACAAGTGACGACGAACGTTCTGGTCGTCCAATTGAGAACACCACACCAGAAATGGTCGGTAAAATGCACGGTATGATATTGGACGATCTACGAGTGCAGGTAAGCGAACTTGAACAGGCTACAGGGACATCACATGGATTAGTGATTTCAATTTTACATAAATATTTAGATGTGAAAAAGCTATCCGCAGGATGGGTGCCGCGTTTGCTTACAATTGACAACAAACGCAATCGTTTGACAACTTCAAAGGTGCACCATGGTGTTTGGCGATGTTCAATCGCAATCCAAACGAGTTTTTGTGCCGTTTCGTAACCGTGGACGAAACATGGATACATCAAAACACTCCAGCGACCAAGGAACAGTCGAGACAGTGGACTTCTCGTGGTGAATCGAAGTCAAAGAAAGCCAAGGTGGGTCTGTTTCGTCTTATAAACGAAACCAATTTGTATATTATATAGTAAATATAAATATTATTCATTTTGTATTATATATTAAAAATAAGTATTATTCATTTTAATATTACACATTAAATATAAGAAATCATAGATTATAGTATTTAAATCTAAGAGTCAGAAACAAAATTAAAACCTTTGTATAATTATATTTTCTTATTGTATTAAGATGCAAACGTTTCACTAAATTTATGATACCGCGTATTACATATTTGTCAACCTTTATTCATGTCGGTACTTATTTATTGCCGCATTCTTTAGATACGTTTCAAATTATATTATTTTATCAGTGAACGTGCCGTGCCATGTATACAGTTAGAATCAAAAACCATCTGCAACGTTTGTTAGTTTAGTAGGCACAATTTACAATCAAGGCGGTTCTTTGTAACTTTGCCGACCTTTTGTTCATCATCTGGCCGCATGTGGCCTATTTTGTTAATTGTTCCAAGGTTACTAGAGGGAAGGGTAAATTTTGCCTACAGTGCTTAAAAAAGTTTTTAAATAGCCCAGCGCGCGATAATATTAAAGAGAAAAAATAGAAAATCGCCACAGAACAACGTTCTTACAACAGTCGCAAAAACAATGTTCAAGACAACAGTCTATATTAATTAATAACAGTCGCGAGTCTTAACTTAATAACGCTCTAGACAACAGTCGTAAGAACAACGTTCAAGACAGCAATCGACATTTAATATCAAGAGACACCAGTCTCATATGTTATCAAAAGACAACCGTCTTTCATTATACAACAAATTTTATGTATGAAGTAATGTAAATATGTAAATAAAGGTGTTATATTGGATGTGCCGCATTTCATTAAAAACTGTCACCGAAGAGTAAAAAATTAGTGCGTATACGGCCTTACAACCCGTGCGCGGTGAGTCAACACAGGAGCGACGAAAAACCACGAGTTGCCCCAACAGGGTCTGTCGGCGAACAAGGTCATGGCGACAGTTTTTTGAGATGCGCGTAGTAGTTCACATCTACGAGTATTACCTTGAAAAGGCTAAAACGATCACCGTCACATATTACGCAGAGCTGTTGGATCGATTCTACGCCGATTTGAAGCAAAAACGACCACATTTGACAAGGAAAAAGTTCTCTTCCACCAGGACAATACCGGGGCACAGGTTCACAGTCATAATGGTAAAATTGCACTAATTAGGTTACGAATTGCTCCCACATCCGGCATATTCTTTAGATTTAACCACCAGCGACTATTTCCTATTGAAGAAATAGCTCGGCGGTAAGAGATTTGGGTCGAATGAAGAGGTAATCTATGAAACAAGCGCCTATTTTGGGAGCGTCGAGAAATCGTATTATTTGGAGGGGATCAAAAAATTGAAAAAACGTTGGATGAAGAGTAACGAACTGAAAGAAGATTACGTTGAAATGTAAAACGTTTTTTTAACGAATAAAGTGTTCCTTATCTCAATTTTCAGGGACTTATTGACCCACCCTCGTATGTACAGCCTTGTTCTATAAAAATGCACCGCAGTATAGTTCTCTTAATTATGATCGTATGCAAAATAATATACAATAAGTGCAATTTCGTTAAAAATTTACTAAAGAAAAAATATTCCAAATATTGTCCAGCATACTATAGAATCATTATAGAAACAGTTTAGTATATACAACAAAGCCTTTTACTTAGTCCAAAGCCCATCTACCGTTAGGTGTAGGTATTTATACTTCATTTTGTAAAATAACTTTATGCAGTAATTTCACTTTTTAAGCAAAATCAAATTTTTATTGCTAAAGTTGAACGGTATAATAAAAACACAAAATATATAGCTGTAATTTTGATTAATATTGCTCAAAATGTCTCCACGTTGGTGAATACACAACCCAATATGTTGCATTTAAGATCAAATCTGGACAAGTATCAATAATTCTCTGCCTTAAAACATTGACATTTTCTGAGATGTTAAGCACGATCTTTGACATAGCTCGAAAACCAAAAGTCGACCGGCGTAAGATCAAGTGAACATGCAGGCTAGAGAATTAGAGCATATGTTGCTATCAACTTTCGACCAAATTTGGCATTCAACCAATCCATCACCTAAAATAAAATGTTAGAATCTACGTTGGTTTCAATAATAACTCTTGGACTTTGTTGATTCCACTATCGGTGATTTTTTGTATTGAAAGTATCATTATTACTAAAAGTACATTTATCCGACCAAATAATATTTGTATTGAAAAAACAATTTTCACGCAACATATTTAAATAGAAAACACAAAATTGCTATCTTCGACTTAGATCTTCATACCACGCTTGTACCTTTTGTGGAATATAAGGCTTGAATTTTTGTGTTTTTGCATGATTTTATGAGTGGTGTCCTTTGAAGTGCCACTGTTACGTGCGACTTCCCGAGATGATATTCTTGGGTTTTCTTGAATACATCGAAGAACATCTAACTTGGCATTTTCATTAAATTGTCGTTGCTCTTTTAGATTTTTTAATAGTCCGTAATTTCTTAAATTTGTTCGAGTCTTCTAAATTTCTAACGGTCAGGAACTCGTCTATTCGGAAAACAAGCAGCATAAAGGCTTTATCAGAATTTTTGGACCACACGAAAAGTATTTTCAACATATCAGTTTTCAATTATCCATTATTAAATAAAAATATAACCAAATAATAACACAATAACAACAAATTACATAAACGGCAATAATTAAAAGCAAACCGACAGTTAAAAACTTAACAGGGTAACAATATGGAAACAAATTACATAACCTACTATAAATGAAATCAAGCTGACAGAAAATATTGCATAGCATACTAGACTGTTTCTATGGTGATTATATTGTATGATGGAAAATATTTTTTTTTAGTTTTCTATATTAAATTTTTACCATCGACTTTTAAAACATAAGATTGAATGTCATTTGACATTAAAGTCACTGTCAAGGAAAATCAAAATCAGGGCAGTTTGTAGTAGTGATGTACCGGGTCCTAAAAAATGCCGGGTACCGGGTATTGAGAAAGAAAAGAAAACGCCGGGTAACCGGGTACTCGGACGTTATGTGAAAGTGTGCATCCGCCATCTGACGGAAAGGCTGCGTATGTAAACAACCGGGAAATCCCCTGAGTTTACACTGGATCTGCCGCTGTTTTGTATATAATAAGTTTGTTTTGGTTCGCAATTCAGAACAGTAATAGAACTGCCCAGAACTGATGCGCAGAAACTTGATAATTCCAGAACCGTTCTCAATTTGTTTGAACTCAAGAAAACCAAAACACATTTAAGCTTTCCGAATGTGCCATGTAGTGGCAATTTAAAGAAGTTCACAGATATGTTCAAATTATTTTCTCTATTTGCATAATAACACGCCGTAACACGCTTAATTTTTTTTTGAAGCTCATATTTGGATGCAAGAAATTATCAAAAAAGATAAACATGAACAATAAAGGTAAAAAATTGGTATGAAATATTTCAAAATTATTTACTTAAAAAATATTTTTCTAGAAAACCAGTACTGAAAGCTGCAGTAATGATGATGATTGCACCTCGACATTTTCTTTCTCCACATCAAGTACTAGGAAGTTAATAAAATTATTTGTTAGATACAAAGCAAAGGTTGGGACAAGCCAAGTGAAGAATATGAAAAAATTGTTAAGTTAATTGCCACCGACCTTTCAAATTATTATAAAATATCAATAACTTTCGAGAAGTGTGAAAACAAGTGGAAGGTTCTTGAAAGAAATTTAAAAAAAGCAGTGGACAATAACAATAAAACGAGTAGAGGTGTGAAAGTTTTTGAATTTGAGGATGAATTTAATAACATTTATCAACGAAAGAGAAACATCAACCCTTCTTTATTGTTATCAACATGTACAACAAAATAATTACTTCATATGAAGGGAGCACTGATTTGGATATACCAGAAACAAGTCTAGCAAATCAAACAGTACAAATCAGTATCCCCGAAGAGAAATTTGATCTTTCTCAGGAAGACCAATCACGCACACCTCCTCCTATTGCAACTACAATTGCTTTAACATCAAAGCGAAAGAGATATGTTTGAGTGTCTACTAGTACATACAAGAAATGCAAAGACATTTTAAGTGAAATACGGGATGACCTGAAAAACTACTACAATGAAATAATAAATATAAATAAAGAACGGTTAGATATAAACAAAGCTAGACTAGAAGAACGTAAGAAGAAGAGAGCACTCTTAGATCCATAAATATATCTGTATTGTTCCATTTCTGATATTGCGGTTATGCCACTCCATTTTGCAATGAAACCACTCCATTTTGCAATGAAACCACTTAACAAACTTGTAATAATGTTAAACTTTCAATTAAAATATTGTCAAATAGGAATAAACCTTTTTTTCTGTTTAAAAGAAATGAGTTTTTTATTATTGTTGGTAGTTTTTGTAAATACATTAGACAAAATAAAACAATTTCAATTTACACAAATATTGTTTATTTATCTATTTTCATATAGCAAACTTGCCAAATAATTTCTATATTTATCTCCAACAACATTATTGTCAATATCTTCATGTGCATCTTCATCCATGGGGTCATCGAGATAATCCAGAATTTCATACTCATCACCATTACCCAGAGCAACATTATGTAAAACACAACATGTCCGAAGGAAATGGCATATTGTCTCAATATCCATAAGCTTGATGTGATAGAGATTGCGAAATTTTTGTTTTAAAATACCAAAGGTGTGTTCTATTCGAACACGACAGTGACTCAATTTTTGATTGAAGTATTTTTGAATTTCATTTAAATTTCCAAAATCCTTATAAGGTGTTATCATATTCCTGAGGCATGGGTACGCTGTATCGGCCAGAATGAATCTTCTGCCACATTTTGTTGCCAAAGTTTCATACAAATTCGAATTTCTAAATACTCGAGCATCGTGTACTGGTCCAGGGTATCCAATGAAAACATGTTATTCTTCGTCGAGAATCACTAACCGCTTGCATCTGTAACAAAAAAAAATATATATACAAATCTAATTTTTAAGAATATTTTAAACTGGTATCTCAACAGAACCAAATAGTAATAGTGTTTGTACATTATTTTGCTGAAATGTTCACCTGTATATAAAAAAAATTCTTTCGGTTGTAATAAGAATCAGGATAATTCTTGGGTTAGTCAATTTTAAAATGAACTCCATCCACACACCCAATTACACCTTCAACAAAACCCATTGCAACAAAATCATATTTATTTGCCCTTGTTCTTCTTCCGTTGGCCATTTTATTATTGTGGGACTCAGATTGCTGAGAAAACGGGACACATTAAATATTAATAGGTGCAAAGTGCTGATTGCAATATTGAAACGATCTGCCACATCTCTAAATCCGGCGGCTTCATGGCCAGCGTACCAACAAAATATCCATAGTGAGTGTTCCGCAGATATTCGTGCAAATCCGGTTTCTGTCTTTGGGTACCAATCACTATCAGCAAATCTAACGGCCAATTCGTTAAGAATTTCACGACCCACTTTGAAATGTTCCTTAAATTCTGCTTCGATGTAATTGGGTACAACATTTTGTAGATATAGCTCATTTGTTTGATGATGCTGGTATAATTCGGCAAATAGGTGTTTTGCACCGGGCTCGTCTTCTTCTGAGCTGCTACTGCAGGCTGTTGGAAAAAGAACTTCCTGCAAAAGAAATTAAATTTTTCTATTAAATTATCTACAAACTTGTGCATGTATAACGTTTACCTTGAATTTATTTGCCTTTGCCATGGTTAAATGTAAAAGTAAATTAAATTAATGCACTCAAATAGGTATTTACTTCTAACTCTATTTTATTAAGATTGTATTTGTCAAACTTGAAGCAACAGGTAGACCATAGATTATGTAGACCAAGTTCTTGCCAACATTCAAAATTGTCAAAAAAGAAAAACAGTAGTGCGTACGCCTAGAACTACTAATTTTGAACCGGTACTCGCTAAGGAGCAAGAACTGCTAGAACGGTTCTAGAATCGTTCCGAAGTAATTCTTACAACAACCAAGACATATAATTTAAAATTCGGAACTAGTTCCTATGTAACCAAAACACCAAATAGTTAGTACGATTGCGCAGTACTTCTGGAACTGTTCTGAATTGCGAACCAAAATAAACCTAATATACTCTCAGTTCGCATTTAATTTCAGTTGTATATGAGTCGAATTACAACATTTTTTTAATTTCTTTCGTATGTACCCCTTCAATAATGAGTTCAGTTTGGAGTTATTTTAAAATGTTTTCTGAATTGCACATTGCTTTCGTTTCGGAAAGCAATGTGCAATTTATGTAAGGCAGTTTTATCCAGAGGTGGCACAAATGCACAAATACATCAGACATATGGACCTGTTCTGAGTATAACGAAAGCTTTATAAGCCTCAGTGGACATTGGCTTAATGAAAAATTTGAAAAAAGGGCGTGGTTCTAAATGCTCGCCATTTCCTGGAAGCCATACAGGTACTGCCATTAGTGATTCATTTAGCGAAGTGCTACAATTCTGGAAATTAGACGCTGAGAACCACATACATGTATTACCCGTTTTCTAAGTATCGTTTGTTTGATATCGGTTTCAAAAGATATAAAATTAATTTATCGATTCTACCATATCTACGGTATGAAATTTGCAATATTGTGATATTTTTTTTTGGAATAATTATAGTTATATGTTTATGGTATAATATGGATATTTGTTACGCATAATATAAAATTCAACAACATCCTTTGAAATATATACTATATAATATATATAATGCTATATATACTTAAAAATTCTTTTCTTAAAAAGTGATTGCATCTTTTATGTACATTTAAAAAAATGCATAAAGGTAAGCTATCCGATACATGGCTAACAGATACATCGCTACCCGATAGATCGAATCGGTAGAATCGGTAAAGTATATATAGGTATTGATAATTTGGAATCGATACCTCGCTACCCGATACATCGCTACCCGATGCGTCGATACTTAGCGAGTACTGGAATGGGTAAAGTATCGATAGGTATCGATGCTTTGGAATCGATACTTTGGAATCGATACCTTAAATCGATACCTTGGAATCAATACTTTGGAATCGATACCATGGAATCGATACCTTGATTCGATACCTAGGAATCAGTATTCATAACCCGTTTTCTAGGTATCGTTTGTTTGATATCGGTTTCAAGAGATATAAAATTAATTTATCGATTCTACCAAATCTACGGTATGAAATTTGCAATATTGTGATATTTTTTTTGTAATAATTATGGTTATTAAGTTTATGTTATAACATGGATATTTGCTACGCATAATATAAAATTCAACAACATCCTTTGAAATATATACTATATAATATATATAATGCTATATATACTTAAAAATTCTTTACTTAGTTATTGCACCTTTTATGTACATTTAAAAAATGCATAAAGGTAAGCTACCCGATACATGGCTACCCGATACATGGCTACCCGATACATCGCTACCTGATACATCGATACTTAGCGAGTACTGGAATCGGTAAAGTATCGATAGGTATCGATGCTTTGGAATCGATGCCTCGCTACCCGATACATCGATACTTTGCGAGTACTGGAATCGGTAAAGTATCGATAGGTATCGATGCTTTGGAATCGATACCTTAGAATCGATACCTTCGTTATATATGAGGTATCGGGTATTAGACGATGTATCGATACTTCGCCCAGCCCTACTTAGGACAGCTACTGAAGAAGCAGCTTCTGTGGCAGGTGAATTATATGTCAACTTTATCATAGGACGAACATCAATCCGACATCGTGTTCTCGTAGCCGACATAGAAGAAGAAATAATCTTGGCATTAGACATCATGAACTCCTACGGCTTCCAGTTAACCATGAAAGAAGGCACTTTAAAAATAAATAATGAAGAATTGTTTCATGGGAAAGATTGTGGACATGTTCAAGTAATTACAGCAGAGAATGTTGTTTTGGATGCAAGGAGTGAGACATTTGACGGCGTGCATGGAAGGTGATTATCTGGAAGGAAATATTACAATATTGGAACGAAAGGCTGATGATGACGAGGTAGGCCGAGGATGATAGTTACCAAAATGCTGGTTAAGACTTAGAAGACTGTACCGATAAGGGTAATGAATGTTAACTATTACTCTGTTTCATTGAAGAAGGGTACTATTCTGGGGTGGTGTTTGCCAGTGTCGGCCGTCGTTCATAGTGTAGAGGCGAAGAAGAATGTATTTGTGCAGGTTCCTGAGAAATTGTGCAAGATAATCGACTCCGCCTGTCAAGGACTGAGCAAGAAAGAACAAAGCCAAGTTAAGGATCTAATCAAATATTATGAAGACGTCTTTGAAACTGAAAATGGTACGAAAGGAAGAACCAATATTGTGATGCACAAAATAAATACCGGCGATGCAAGTCCAATACGACAAGGACCAAGGAGTTTACCACTGGCAAAAGTGAGGAAGTCAAGCAGATTGTACAAGATATGGAAGGCCAAGGAGTAAGTGAACCTTCGAATAGTCCATGGGTTTCACCAGTGGTCCTTGTAAGAAAGAACGATGGATCTACCAGATTTTGCGTGGACTATCATCGTCTGAATAGTGTGACCAAGAGAGACAGTTATCCTCTCCCAAGAATAGACGGTACACTAGACACCCTGGCAGGAGCGAAATGGTTCTCCACTCTCGACCTGAAGAGCGGCTATTGGCAAGTGGGAATGGACCCCAACGACAAAGAGAAGACTACTTTCAGTTTAGGTACAGGACTAGGTGTCAGTTTACAGTCATGCCATTTGGACTATGTAACGCCCCAGCTACTTTTGAGCGACTCATGGACACTGTACTGAGGGGACAGTCTTGGAATACCTGCCTGATATATCTTGATGATGCGCTAATGGTAGGAAAGACCTTTGGAGGTCACATGGAAAATTTGGGGGCGGTATTCCAGAGGTTGAGAGATGCCAACCTGAGATTAAGTCCAAATAAGTGTCACCTTTTCCGCAAAGAGGTAAATTATCTTGGACATGTGGTTTCTGGAAGAGGCGTTGCTGTTGATCCAGAAATAGTAAGAGATGTGGGAAAATGGTCTGTACCCAAAGACACACATCACCTAAGACGCTTTTTGGGATTGTGCATGTATTATCGACGTTGCACCTGTTTTGAACTATCCACTGCCATCTGGGGAGTTTGTTCTGGATACAGATGCCAGTAACGTCGGGATTTGTGGTGTGCTCTCTCAAATCCAAGATGGACAAGAAAAGGTCATTGGATACTTCATCAAGACCCTGTCCAAACTAAAGAGGAACTATTGCATAACCAGACCAGAACTGCAGGCAGTAGTTAAAACCATTGAGCACTTTTACTAGTATCTGTCCGGGCAGAAGCTCCTGATCCACACTGATCATGCCGCTTTGAAGTAGCTCTTGCAATTTAAGAATCCCGAGGATCAAGTAGGTAGATGGATTGAGAGGCTATAGGAGTATGACTTCGACATTGAACACAGAGCAGGCCTCAAACATCGAAATGCAGATGCTCATTCCAGAAGGCCCTGTCCAGAAGACTGTCGACATTGCAACCGAATCGAAGACAATTCGGCAAACGTTCTTCGAACCACCGTGGTTGATGACAAATGGCAACCTGACAATTTGCGCGCAGTTCAACAAGCTGATCCGGATCTTGCAGTCTTCAAGGCTTGAAGGAGAAATAGGCAAAAACCGATCTGGCAAGAAATTGCTCCCCATTCGCGAAAATTCAAGTCATACTGGGCACAATGGGATTCCTTAACCATGGAAGACGATCTTCTGAGACGTGAGGTCGAAAGTCACGATGGAAGTGAGCGGAAGATGCAAATAGTGGTTCTCAAGAAAAGAACATCAGAGGTATTGCGAGAACTCAATAATGGTTCTTCTGGGGGACATTTTGGCGTCCATAAAACACTGGAGAAGGCTAGAGATTTTACTGGGTGAATTGCTCACGAGATGTGAAAGAGTGGTGCCTAAAATGTGCTAATTGCGCCCGAAGTAATGGTCCCCAGAGGCGTCGACGTGCACCCATGCACCAATACAATGTGGGAAGCCCATTTGAAAGAATCGCCATAGATGCCACTGGCCCTTTTCCAGAAAGCGACAAAGGAAATAAATACATAATAGTGGTCATGGACTATTTTACCAAATGGGTTGAAGCATATGCTCTACCAAATCAAGAGGCTGGAACTGTGGCAGACGTGATTGTGAAGGACACAATCAGATGAGGTGGTAGAGCGAATGAACAAGACCACGTTCAGATACTTATCCAAAGTAGTCTCCGAACACCAGAGAGATTGGGACAAACATTTACCATTATTCCTAATGGCGTATCGGGCCCCTGTTCAAGAGACAACTGGCCAATCACCAGCAAACGTGCTATTCTGGAGGGAACTCCGATTCCCCTGTAATTTAAAAGAAGAAAAAGAAAGAAGAAAAAGAAGAAGTTTGGGAGCACGCCTGGTGAAGTTCTCGCCGGAGAGGATTATGTCAGCACGCTCAAACGACGACTAGAAATTTTCCATAAACATATCCATGAACAAGTAAGACATAATATCCAGTGACAGAATGAAGGAGAGCTACGACATCAACGCCGAGAAGGCTGGTTACCATGAAGGGTTTGGTTATATAATCACCAACACCGACGGGGCTATCTCCAAAACTTCAAAAGAATTAGAAGGGGCCATACGTGGTTTTGAAGCGGATTAACGATGTAATATACCGCTTAAGGCGAACACCTCATACTAAACCAAGAGTCGTACATTTTAATGGATTAGCCCCATACTCTGGAGACAATAATGACGAAGCCGCTGACTTGCGCCGATTGGATAGCCAATACCAGGAACTAACCTTCAGAGACTTTATGAAAGAATATTCTGGTTCGAGAAAACCTCGATTTGGGGTGACAATCGAAAAACAGCAAGATTTGTTTACGGTGCCGTCAGACTACGCGCTTGCTCATTGCGTAGCCCAAGATCTGCGAATGGCCAAAGGAATTTCCAGGGAATTTAAAAAGAGATTTGGCAGAATCGAAAAATTAAGGCAGCAGGGACCACCAATTGGGAGGAGTCTCCAAATAACAAATGAAGAACAGCCCATATTTTATTTGGTCACGAAAGCCTGAAGCCAACCTATCGTGCCTTAAGGGAGGCCCCGGCCCACTTATATGAACAAATGTTACAACAAGACGTTTTGAAATTAGCAGTTCCAAAATTGGGCTGTGGATTGGACCGCCTGGACTGGAAAATTGTAAGGAGCATGTTAGAAGTAATACTGGTATGGAAATTCTGGTATGCAGTTACCGGCTTGAATATTCCTGTACACCCAAGCAAGATAAAATACCGTGGACTGTTATTTCGATATGACGTCATATAATGTAACAAAAGCCCTACCTGTCGATTTCGCCATCGTTTGAGGGACGAACGGGACGAAACTTTATTTTTAAGAAGGGGGCAATGTGATGACTCATCCAACGATACGTCACATATCACACTTCTAGCACCTTCGCGATAGATATAGAAAACTCGAGAGATGTTCGATGGCCGATATATAAGCCGTCGAGGAAGGGATTTATTCATTCCATACCTAATCATCGCCGAGTGAACTTACATAAATATAAATACATAAATGTGCTTATTGTTAGTAATTAGTTTTTAAATTGTTATTCGTTTTTATTATTAATATAGTGTATTTCGAAGTTACCGTTAGTTTTATTTAAGGACCCAGACAGACAAATATTACAGTATTTACAAAGAACGGAAGATTTGATTATTATTTTTTATAAAATTTCAAAATCATTATTATTAAATTCATCTATCTTTTTAATTGTAAAACAGCTAATTCTGTATTAACTATTCACAAGATAACAAAGAAAAACCTAAATGGAGAAACATTACCAAATTTCCACGCACCAATTGTCGCTTTAATCACCTTATTGATCTAATAATTACACCGAACGAAGAACAATAATAATATCCAATCCCAATTATAATGGATAAACAACGATAATCGCCCAGTTTCCTTTATTAAGGGGAAGATTTGGGGTTTGTTCATATAGGCAAAGCGGGTTATGAATATAATTATATCGAGGTAATTATCCGCCGTATTTACCTTCAAATAGAGCTCTAAAACACATTTTGCATCCTTTTAATTGCTGAAATCTAACAATCTGGATGCACTGAACAGCACTGAATACGTTTCAGATACTACGCAACAATTAGGTAGATTCGAGACAGTGTAGTAAACTTTGCTTTGTTGACTTCCCTTCCTTACCGTTCTAAAATCCCGTAAATTTGGCGCATAGTCCCCTAAATTAATTTATTTAAAAAAAGTCAAAACTAGGATATTAATTATTTTAGCAATTTATTATGTATAAAAATAATTAAAGTAATATTAATTAAAATCAATATTTCCGCGCCAAAGCAACTTATTGAAGACTTGACAAGTGGTCTTTTAATCAGTTAAGAAATATAATTGATCGATTTTTCAAACATAGTGGAAGACTGATTATCAAATTGGCGCCAACAATGACAATTGATCCGTGACCAATAACTAAATCTGTTAGTCTTGGGATTATAATAACCATGTTCATTTTATTTCATTATTCATTTGTAAAGAATTTATTAATTTATCTGTTTGTGCATGCATTTAGTTAATAATTTCAATTGTCAAAGGATTAGGTAAATATCACGTTTTACTTTATAACTGTAAGGAACTTGGAATTTTCGTAATGTTATTACAAGCAAGATTACCTGCACTTTATTGCTGTAGCTTTGTTACTATGTATAGGTATCCTATTGTCATATGTTTATAGATAGTTGCTAACCAAATCAGGCGTAGGGTTTTTCCGGTTTGACCCCGTAATGTATGTTTGGTCATTTTTATTACTTTTAATTTTATTGCCGTTCATATTTTTACTGTGAACCTTAAACCTTTTTTTTGTAAGAAAAGTAATTCTGCATTCACTTCTAACGAGAAAATACTTCTTACATATATATTGTTATATACTATTAATTTATACTATTCATTTATGTAAGTAAAATAAACGAAAAAGTACATAAGTGTTTTTAATATAATTTATTAAAATAATGGTTCTCATGAGTCATGAGAACTATTATTATATATATAAAACCTATATATATATATATATATATATATATATATAAATTGATATATATATATATATATATATATATATATATATATATATATATATATATGGTAAACCTAATCAGTAGGCGATTAAAGGTCTGTATATTACTTCAAAATATATATATTTAAAAAACTCTACATGTTTCGGCAGTTCGCCTTTATCAAGAGAATACAAAATATAAATGACAGGATATAAATGTCAAGTAATTAGAATTACTTGACATTTATATCCTGTCATTTATATTTTGTATTCTCTTGATAACGGCGAACTGCCGAAACATGTAGAGTTTTTTAAATATATATATTTTGAAGTAATATACAGACCTTTAATCGCCTACTGATTAGGTTTGCCATATCATACCAAGGTCACGAAGTTATTATATATATATATATATATATATATATATATATTAATTGATAAATTATTGGAGTTTTTCGGCTTTTATATGAAATATTTACCAATATCGCTCCGGATTGGTCCACTCTATTCATGACTTTACAACCCGTGATTCAAAAGAAAGTGAAAAAATCCAGCACACAAACTCTACAATTACTTGATCATACTCTATCTGCACTACATGAAAATAATACAGTGTAGAAGATTGTTTTTTGAGTAAGAAATAAAGATATATAACACAGGCTGGCGCAAAATGAACTTTATGGTTTGAATTTTATATATCTTTTAACTTTTTTAAATATTTTAAATAAAACTTCCAGAATTTAACATGGAAAGATACGCAACAGAATAACGAACAGAAGTCATCGAATTTTATTTTGAAAACCAACGGTTAATTCTTTTTACGCAGCATGCATATCGTCGATATTTCGACGTGCCAACAATACATCGTTTGGTTACAAATTTTCGGCAAGTTAGGTCAGTAACGAACCTCCCCAGGACAGGACGACCTCGAACGCCGCACACAAATGAAAATATCCAACGTGTGTAATGGAGAGTGTAGGTACAGGATAGTCCAGAAATATCAACAAGAAGACGCTCGGCTTAACTCGGGGTATCGTCAAGGTCCCTTCAGAGAATTTTAGTCACATTGCACATGTTCCCATATAAAGTCCAGCTTGTGCAAGAATTGAAGCCAACAGACTACGAGCAACAGATGGATTATTCCATTTCGTTTCTTGGAAATTAAGACCGGATTTCCGATTTCACCCACATGCTGATCACGAACGATGAAACCCATTTAAAAAGCAAAACTGCAAGATATTGACTACGGAGAATCCAAGAGCAGTCCATCAACGACAACTACACTCACTCAAATGTAGTGTTCGGCGCGGTATTTCGATCGAAAGGATCATTGGCCCATATTTTTTCGAAAATGGAGCCGGTGATGCAGTTACCATTAATATGCTCAATATCGGGAAATTCTGGAAAACTTGCTGAGGCCGGCTATGGAAAACCAACCGCAACTGTGGTTCCAACGAGATGGAGCTACAGTACGCACTGCAAGGGACACTATGACTTTGTTACGAAATATCTTTTACGAACGCACTATTTCGCACAATAGTGACTTCAACTAGCCACTACTCTTAACCGCTCCCAACTGTTTTCTTTGGGCGTATTTGAAATAACGAGTGTACATCAATAATCCAGCGACCAGCCAATATTCGCAATGAAATTCGTGCAATACCACCGTGAATTTTGCGAAAAGTTATGGGATATGTGTTGGAAAAAGCACGAACGTGTCAAGCAGAAAATGGCCGCCATTTGCGATGTAATCATTCACGTCTAGTTCCATAAAATTTCTCTTCTGTATACTATGTATTTATTTCACTATACAATAAAAAAAGTTATGACAAATTCAAACCATAAAAGTCATTTTGCGCCACCTCTATAATTCAATAATTATGAAGAAGAGCGACAATTTTAATTCTTCTTCTCGAGATGCTAATCTTTATAGTTTGTTTAGGTTGTCTCACTTAATAAAATCAAGTATTGTAATATACATAGTAACTGTAAATGATTGTAACAAACACTCATATTTAATTTGGCAACTCTAAGAAATTATCATGCCTAGTCATTTGTTTTATATTTATCTTTTTAGGTTAGAATATTTTATATAAATTGGGTTTAAATTAGTAGTAAATCAATATTAACTGATATCAGAAGTGTGTTTTATACAAAATGATAATTGAGATAAATTTTACGAACCTATTGTTACGATATTTCCTCAAGCGACCCTGTATGCATAATGTTCGCTCGATTATTAATTTATTTAGCGGCTATGTAGATGAGATACTGATGAGATCTCTGACATTTTTTTTTATTATCGCTTCTCGGATTAGACCAACGGTAATTACTTTTATTTATATTTTATATTGGTTTAAATAAATTGCTTTCATATTTTGTGCATGGATATACAATGTAAAAAGTATGGAACCCCCTAAGTATCTCTGCAACGGTTCATTCTTTTTAAATAAAATTGAATACACCTTTGTAAAAAGATTTAAGGATTCTAAAAATAGTATCAGATTTTCTGTCGCTTCCGGTTATACCGAAAATAGATCCCCGATTTGTTATTTTTAATGGAACGCTTTGTATATTTTTGCATTTTTGAATGCCTTATTAAATTCTGGATGCAGTAAACCTCCACATTGCTATTGAGATCAAAAACATTACTTTCTTGAAATCAGTTTTCATTAGTAACACCATAAGCTATGAATGAATTAGTAAAATAGCTAATTTCCTAAAATAAGTTCTTTAAACTCGATGTTTTAACAATTTATTTATTTTAACAAAAAAAACAATGATTTACTGATTAGATTATATGTTTAAAGTTCTACCCTTCTATTAACTGACAATATCCTAAATGGTCTTCAAATTCTTATGCGTTCTCCAACTCATTTAGATTTGCAGATCTACTTCTATATACCTTATTTTTGAGGTAACCCCACAAGAAAAAATCGTGAGATGTTAGATCAGAACTAAGAGGTAGCCATTCAATGGCACACCTTCGCCCTATCCAAAGTGACTATTCCGCTCAAACTAAATGTTACTTCATCTGAGAACACAATTTTTCTGATAAAGTTTGGACTTGCTACGCATTTGTTCTGCAACTTTTCACAAAATTCTATTCTGCGATTTATGATTAATTATTAATCATTATTAATTTTCCTCCAAGATCTCCAGATTTGACAATTTTAGACTATTTAATTTTTCCATATTTATAGAATACCATTTTCAAAACCAGACATCACACAATTGAAGAGCTTCGTAATGTTATTGTGAATTCTTGTGCTGACATAACTCAAGAAATTCTAATACACGGCTTTGAAAGCATACAGAGTCGAGTTCAACTTTGTCTTCAAAATAATGGTCAACATTTCCAACATCTGCTTTAGTATTATTTTCTTTTAATTTTGACTATTGTAATAAATATTTTTTCAAAAACAAAATTACTAATTATTACACACATTTATATGACATAACAATCTCTATTCCTTATCTCAGGATACTGTTCGGGGAGGGCTATCCAGCAATCATTCACGTTGAAGGGATGCTGAACTACCGTATCCAACCAAATCGGTCTCCTAGATTTCAGTCGGGTTCTGGGGACGCTCTCCATACAATAGTGTATGGGAAAATCGGTGTTGATGGAAATCTTAGCGTCTTTATTCTGTGCTGCAGCGAGACGTCTGATATTCGGCGATCCAATGTTAGAAAGAATCGGTAAACAGAGCCCCGGAGTGGATCTAACAGTTCCGGTGACGATCCTCATTGTATCGTGAAGTTGAATTTCTATTAGCTTGGTGTGAGACCTTCGATACCTGACTGCAGCATAGTATTCAGCAGAAGAGTACGCCACTGCAATGGCTGCTGTTTGCAAGGCGTCTCCATTCGCTCCCCATAATTTGCTGGCAAGTTTATGTAATATATTATTGCGGGTCTTTACTTTTTGACTAATTTTTTAGAGGTTCCGCTTAAATGTCAGAGACCGGTCTAACGCTACGCCCAGGTATTTAGGATGGGAGTTATGTTTGATCTCACTATCACCAAATTCAACATTCAACTCTCTGTTGGCTTCTTTGTTACACAAATGAAAGGCGAATGATTCGGATTTTTAAGGGTTTGGTTGTAAGCGCCATTTCTTATAATATTCATCTAAAGCTTGCGGATCTTTAGCCAGCTGTAATTCTCCATCCTCTAAATTCTTGGGTGCGAGAGAAACATATAAAAGTTTCTCAACCATTCACGGCCAGCCATTCCAAGATTTTTGATGAATTCAGGAACGACATTGTCAACACCAGGAGCGTTTCTTAGCTTGAGCCAGGCAATGGCCGAATTGATTTATTCAATAGAAAAAGATGACCATTACGAATTCTGAGGGAGACCAGGAAAGGTATCCTTAATTTCTTTTTTAATATCTCTAGCAAAAGCGTTGTCGACAGGCACATTATTTGAAATATTTCTGTTTATTAAGGAATAAAAACAAGTCCCACAAGCCCACGAGACAATTTTTAACTTGTTAAAAATAAAATGCAGTGGAATTGAGTCCAAGAAAATTGTATGAGTGTCAAAGAAGTATGTCTCCGTTCCATTATATAATAGGCTATCGATTCCATCTAATACAATCCTGGTAAGTATGTACAGGCTCCAATTCTACTGAGCAATAATAATACATAATATATATGTTCCAAATTAAATTGCCGATCATACTTTCATTACATTATATATTATGAACTATAGCAGTGAAGATGTTACTGACGCATTTGCAGAAGACTTCATCCGAGAAACCTGAGCACAGAAAAATCGATGAATGTGCTGACACATATACAAATGAAAATTTATTGTTTCCACCCCAAATTTGGATGTCATTTAATTCAAGTACCGTAAACTGAAGTGACTTTGGGCCACTTTGGAAATTTAGCAGTGCATAATTTCCAAAATATTATAAATATCCATATGATAATATCTGCTTCACGCAGTTTTGATGTGTACATTATATAGCACTAATAAAATATTAAATAATATATGTATATTTTTTCAGAAAAACTAATAAAACGTGGATGGCCAAAGGCACCTCATGGGTCAGGGTCATATTGGTCGGGGTCTAGTTTTGCTTGTTAACTGACGGCAGGCCAATATATAGCGGTCTACGAGGTAAGATTGGCCAATAGAAGTTTATAGGAAGGTAGATAGGTATAAGTATACTAGGTAGGTAAAAAAAAAATAGTTTATTGAAAGTATGTAGGCGTAATAACAAAATGCGAAAAGTTTGATATGTAACATACTACTCAAAATTTTTCATTTCCATTATGGTGGCGAATGTAAGGGGGTAAAAACTCTCCAAGAATATTACCGAAAAACATTATTGAAGTGGATTGTTTGGCAGAATGGATTATGCGCTCAGGATACTTACATCCTCTCTTCGTAATAACTTCTTTAGAACGAAGGATCATCCCATAGATTAGTTTCCTCTAGGTTCCATATGTTCTGAGCTGGAATGTCTCATTTATTTTTCGAGTTCATCATAGTATTTATTGTTACTGTCTTGATATAAGGTAGCTCGCTGCGATTTTACAATCGAAGCAAATCGCACTGTTAACTCTCTGTGTACCTAAAAACCCTTTTAATCCGTGTGTTATCCTCAAATTTAGTAACTTTAACACCCTTACGATCTAGATATGATTTAACTATGGATCTAAGGCCAGTTGTATCCAAAGGAAATCCGTAATGAGAGAGTCGTAAAATATAGTCCCTGAACTTTCTCTCTTCTTCTGGCTTAAGAACACATTGTCCACCTACTTTCTTCTTGTGTTCAGCTTTTAAGTTATTTTGCAAAGTTGAGCTATAAATACCATACTGTTTACTTGCTTCTTTGCGAAATTTCGCCATTTTTAACGCGAGTCACAGCTTTCTCTAGAAGATCTTCAGAATAGTTTTTGTAATACGTTTTTATAAACTCTTGGCATTTTGAAGCACTTTTTTAATTATTTTACTGAAAATAACAAAACAGACCGACTAGTAACAGCACTCGATTTAACTGAATTTCTTTTCATAGGTTTCTACATGGCCAATGTCACGGAAGTTGGTCTGCTCTAGTAATCAGTGATCTAGTGATCTAGTAATCTAGTGATCAGTGTATTCTCTTGAAAAAGGCGTATACAGCCGAAACATGTAGAGTTTTTTAAATACATATATTTTGAAGTAATATACAGACCTTTAATCGCCTACTGATTAGGTTTACTATATATATATATATATATATATATATATATATATATATATATATATAAAGGACTGTATAGGAATTTGTAACAAAGAACTTAAATATTCTTTAAATTTACTTATTTAAATAACAACAATTGTCTTAATATTTAACTTTTTTATTTAACAATTGCTTCAAATTTATATAGAAAATCTTCGCCTTTTAATTTATTTTTCAGTTACTATTACTATTATCTATGATAAAAGCACAGAATAAAATATCAAATGTAAAGAATAAGAATAAGTTTACATATGCTGCCATCTATCACCTTTAATCAGAATCAAAACAGAAAGCGGACGATAACAATATTTTATTCTTCGTATTATACTATATTCATGGATTATATCAATAAATCTTTCTAAAATGACAAAATATGTTCAGAATATGTCGCATAAAAAAGTACTGTTGGAGGTAAAGTAGCACTGAAGTACTGTTAGAGATAAAAAGGTAGGTACTGATTTCAGTACTTTAGTACTGACACTGGCAACGCTGGTGAATGAATTTAAACGTGGCCGTATGAGCACCGCAGATGAATCAACAGCAGGACATCTGAAACAGGCTGCCACTGACGAAAGGATCACCAAAGTTCATGATCTTGTTTTAAATGATAGTCGATTAAAGGTGCGTAAGATAGCAGACACTATCGGTATATCTAAAGAACGTGTTGGTCATATATTATGTAATCACTTGGATATGAAGAAGCTCTCAGCAAGGTGGGCACCGCGTCCGCTAAGTGTGAACCAGAAATGAATGCGCGTGACAACTTCTGAGTACTGTTTGACCGTTTTTAACCATAATCCCTCCGAATTTTTGCGTCGATATATATACTCCACCCCCAAAACAAAAGTTCAATCCAAATAATGGGTAGAAGCCGGTTGCAGTGCACCGAAGACAACAAAAGTTGTTCCATCAGTGGCCACCTTATTTTGGGATGCTCGTGGTGTTGTCTTTATAGATTATCTGCAAAAGGGCAAAACAATTACAGGCGAGTACTACGCGTCATTATTGTACCAGCTGAGTGAAAAATTAAAGGAAAGACAACCACATTTGGCACGAAAGAAAGCTTTGTTTAATGATGACAACGCACCGGCTCATGTATCGAACATTGTCGCGACGAAATTATTTGAATTGCGATACGAATGCACCTTGCAGTCCAGATTTAGCTCCATCTGACTTTTTCTTGTTTCCCAACTTGAAAAAATGGCTAGGTAGAAAGCGATTTTCATCTAACAAGGAGGTGTTTGCGGCGTTTGATTCGAACTGTTGTAGTAAAGGCCTTAAACGACTTGAACATCGTTGAAACAAGTGCATCGAATTAGAAGGGGACTACCTATGTCGAAAAATAAATGTAAAAATCTGGAATAAAGTATCTTCTTTTGTACTACTTAGACCAATTAATCATCTTGTTAAATTTACTCTTCCGCTTTTAGATAATTTTCATAATTATGTAAAATATTAATGCAGTAATGTTTCCGTAACATTAACTCGTATTACCTGAAATATTTAATACATTTTCGCAAAACTCTTTAAAACATTACACGAAACGTAAATAATACATAATCTACTTAAAGAAATTCCAGATATTTCAGCAAAGCAAAAGACCTCGTGAAAATTTCTAATTACATGCTTTAATTAAAATTTATCAAGAAGGTACTTAGGAGAATACTTAATTTTATCGATTTTTAGTCGTTCTTGAATGAAAAATTTAATTTAACATTTAGATAAGATAATTAAAAAACAATATTCTATTATCACCGTGTTTAAAGAGAGATTACTTATCCCAAAAAAAGCGTATGATGGGTTGCCTAAATAATGTAACCCTACCATTTACAAAAAAATATGAACCAAAGCCAAAGCATATTTGTCAGTGTGTTTGTGTTTTATATATGATAGGCATGATAGCAAATACTAAAGAAAACATTTGACATGTATTTACGTGTTAAATGTAAAAATATCCCGTTCATTTTCTTTATCAGCGCTAATGGATTAGTAATATACACTTAAGTACGTATTTGATATCATTTGTATATGAATAGTTACAAGTGAACAACAGTTTTTACATCTACTAGTAAATGTCCTTAGTGAGAAATTTTAAAATTCATCAAAATGTCCATTAGGTTCATAAAACAACTAATTGGCAATGGTAAATAATATTACATAAGTCAGAGTTGGCTACCTTTAAAGTAACGAACTAAACCCAATTTATTCCAAATAACGTCAGTTGTCATTGATTGTAATTTTCTATTTCTAGGCACACAAGTATATATAAAGAGATGCTTCAGCCACCAAAATTTACCTGAAGAACTTGTAATTTTGCAAAAAACATGTAGAGTTTTTTCTGACATTGAACTAGCACCAATAGCAGCAAAATTAGATAAAAACAGTATTTTTCCAAAAGAACAAGTAAGGTTTCCATATTATGTTGCCACAAATGGTATCTATAATGTTATCCTTCTTCATAGATTAACAAATTAGGTAAATTAGGATTAATGTCTATTTGCGTACCAAAAAAATGGGGTGGTTCAGAATATGACACGTTAGGTTTGGCAATTGCAGTAGAAGAAATATCAAGAGGTTGCGGTGGTACAGGTGCTACAGTATCCATTCATAATTGTTTGTATGTTGATTTAATAAATAGATGTGCGACTGATAAACAAAAGGAAATATTTCTAAGACCTTTCACAACAGGAGAATTAGGTTGTTTTGCTTTGAGTGAACCAGGTATGTTGCAAAAAAAATCATAAATGTTATGTTTGTAATGACTGAAAAGATGCTGGCAGTGACGTTGGAGGAATTTCAACTACAGCTCGTCTTGATGGTAATGATTACATCCTAAATGGTACAAAATCTTGGGTGACCAGTGGTCAATTTGGAAAAGCAGCAGTTATTTTTGCAACAGTTGACAAAAAATTAAAACATAAAGGTACAAAATATTATTTTGCTCATTTACAACACTAGAATATTATAATAATTTTGTATTATATATTGTGTATTTTAAAGTGGTTTATAATCACTCATCATTTTTAATATTATGTTATCTAAAGTATTTTTAATACTTATGCAATACTTACATATAAAAAAATTGTGAATATCTATATATATAGTAGATTAAATTCGTCGGCGATATATATACACTGGGTTTTTCTTTTGTCATTACACATGGGTATAATGCACTGACTTTTTTTCATTTACCCTTACACATAGGCATAAATGTATGGTGGCATATAGTAGGCAACCAGTTATACACTAGAATCTACGTACAAACAATATCTTAATTCTTAAATATAATGCCATGGAGAGAAAGTATTTTTTTTAATGTCACATATTTCTCAATTTTTATTCAATACAAAAATCTTAAATTAAACACATTTTATTGAAAAATAGATAATTTAATTCATGAATACGTATAGCAAAGAAGAAAAAGTTTCAATGGTAATCGGATACCAGAAGAATAACAGTTTAAGGACGGTCAGAGACATGTTTTCCGTTAATTATCCTAACAGGTCTATATCTTGTGCAAAGACCATTTTAAATATTTTTAACAAATTTAAAGTCTTCTAAATTCACACAAAAAAAATCAATCATATGTTAACAGAAGACACGAAGCTGAATATCCTGTGTTATGTAGAGGAACGGTCTGTAGGATCGCCTTTAGATGTAGCCAGGCATTTTGGAGTATCGTACAGTTCGGTGTTCAGAACCCTGAAGGAATTTATATATAAGCCATACAAGGTATCAAACCATCAAAAGCTTTTCGTGGAAGATAGAGTAAAACGAATTGATTTTTGTGATATAATATTTAATTGGCTAAATGAATGTCCGTCCAGTCTCTAAATTGTTGAACACATCATCCAAGAATGCTGTTACTGCGGATATAGTTGAACGTCCTTTGCGAAACCCAAACTGTCAATCTATTAGCTACTATTTTTTTCTATAATTTTGGAAAAAACGCCCAACAAAGAAATAGATCTATAGTTACTTGCAAGGTGTCTGGATCCCGATTATTTACCAACCTTTGAGCAGAGTGATCTGATATACCATTTTGTAAAACTTCACTGTGAAAGTTTAGCCATTGCCCGGTTGATGCATATAACGAGCCATCGAAAAAATTCATAATTGGAGTAGACTGTGAAATTGGGTTGGTACTTTAACCACTTCCACATAATGACACATTACTTGATGCTTGACAGTTTCATTTGGTTTCATTGTAAAAAAAGGTTATGGCATTGAAATGATACTACAACAAAAAATAAAACAAATAATTTATTTAATATCGAAATCATAATCAAAATTTACATATAGCTAGAGAAGTTGTTGAAAATGTTGTCCATTTACATCTAAACACAAACAATTTTCTTAATAAGAGTTTTGAAAATTTTGACACAAACTTATAGCTTCAATGTCAAATAATAAATATCATTATGTGGAAGTGGTTAAAGTATCAACCCAATTTCACAGTCTACTCCAATTATGAATTTTTTCGAGGGCTCGTTATTATCCAAGCAGTTGTTTTTTTCTAGTAGGTTCGTTTATAATGCTACAAAAGTTATAGGAACCTATCAAATCCTTAAAAATATTTAATTCTCTTGACTCATTTAGAGAGTTTGTATTAAAATCCCCACAAATCACTATCTTAGAAGTCTAAAAAAACAAATTTGGCAGCTATACATTCAAAGTCAAATTCCACCGCTAAATTATTTACAGTCTCTACCTCCCTTACACTTATACAATCCAATGACTCATTCAAAAACATTGCTACCACGCCATGCACTGACGATTATCTGCTGAAATGGTTCACTAAGCCAAACCCACCAAGACCAATAGATTGAATATTATTATTGGTAAACCAATGCTCTGTTATACACAAAATATCCACTTTTTCACTTTCCACAAATATTTCCACTTCCTCAAGCTTATTGGTCAAACTTTGTACATTTCGATGTACCATGACAAGACGGCCTATATAATCGTCCTGTATATTTCTTCTGAAAAATATTTTCTATGGAAATATCTCGTACAGAACGTATTATTTCGACAAATTGTAAACAAATAATGTTTTTGGTACGATTCTTAAAATGAATTCCGTTTCTTGTGTAATCACTAATCGAAACGAGGTTATTAACACATAAAATCTACACATGATTGTATTGCTGTGCCAAATTATATATCCTAAAGTTTATGTGTTCTATAATAGCATTGAATTCCGTATTGCAACACCTAAACGGGATAGTACTAATAATCACATTCGTATTTCGAGGATTTTCCATTATAATCTTGAATTGGTGTACCAGTTTTGCTACATCTTCACTTACATAGCACTCTGATACATCATTAGTGCCAGCCATTATTATTAAAAATTCCTCCTTTCCCAATATTTGCCAATCCTGTGACTTACTTGCTATTTCCGTAATTCCGACGTTTGGTTTAACTATACCAAATGCAGCGTTTGATTCCAATTTGTCATTGATAAATTTACTGTAGTCACGACCCTGACTATCACTTAAGACGAGTATCTGCTGTTGGCTGTTTTTACTGTTGATCACTATCCCCATGAAAATACTGCATATATTTGTATTTTTAACTGGTTCTTTATCATTTAAATGAACCTTATTTGAATTCTTTGCAAGTCCAATTTTTGCTCATCCCCTGTGAAGTAACATGTCTGTCTGCGTAAGCATTGATGATATGGGCTGTTGATAGCTTGTTAAGTCTTGGATAATTTTATTCTTTGCGTCTAAGGTAACATTCAAGTATTCAATTTTGTGTTCAAAGTCCCCCACTTCTTTCTTTAATTTCATGTAATTTTTTCGAGTAGCATATTTCTGCAGTTCGCGTCCGCTAACTTATTTCGTAGATCTTGTACCAAATCTGATAACTCACATTTATCATCATCTCTCTTATTTTCTTTCCCATATTTTAATATAATATAACTATTGTTTAGTTTGTCCTGAGATTTCTTTGATGTCAATACTTTTGGTTCTCTTTCCTCAGCTAATTTTCTTTTTTATGTCGGTGTAGTAATTATAGTTTATTCATTAATCAAGTTATCATAATAACGTGCCTTCAAAAACTTTCCTCGTTATAGTAGGCTGTTTTTTAAGTAATCAAAGATTAGAAAAGTTACAACATAAAATATTTATTATTCAAAGTTACTATAGAACTGGCCAAAAATTAGAAAATAGAGATTGGGTTTTGTTCCACTGATCAGTGCTTACAGGATTTCCGGCAACAGTATCCTAATCTGCCAGTTACCTACGCACAACTGCAAAAACATATTCAAGCTTGTGTTATTAAATTTGGTGAAATATTGGCAATAACTCGTAAATCTGGCGGTGGAGCACCTAGAAATCGAACAGCAAATTGCATAGAGGATATTCGACATCAAATGGACAACTCGCCAAAAAAATGAATCACAAAACTATCACAAGTTCATTTGTCAGTGTGAACATGTTATACCTTTTTAAAAAAGGTCTTAAAGTATTTTCCATATAAAATTCAACTGTTTCAGAACTCAAGCAGGTAGATTTTATTACGAGAACACAGTGTTGTCTATGGGTTTTGAATAAGATAAATAATAATGACATTCTCGACAAATGCTTCTTTTCAGATGAGGCTTAGTTCCATCTTTCAGGATATTTAAACAAGCAAAATATGAGAATTTGGTCTACAGCAAACCCTCATGAATTTGTGGAAACTACGCTACATTCACAAAAAATAGCCGTCTGGCTAGCATTTTCAAGAAGACGAATAATATTTTTTAATCAAACCATAACTGCTAAAAGATATCGAAATGAATTATTAGAGCCGTTTATGAATTAACGTCATGATAATAAACTCAAGATCTCCAGATTTGACAATTTTAGACTATTTTATTTTTCCATATTTAAAGAATACCATTTTCAAGACCAGACATCACACAATCGAAGAGCTTCGTAATGCTATTGTGAATTCTTGTGCTGACGTAACCCAAGAAATCTTAATAAATGGCTTTGCAAGCATAAAGCGTAGAGTTCAACTTTGTCTTAAAAATAATGGTCAAGATTTCCACTGCTTTAGTATTATTTTCTTTTAATTTTGATAATTGTAATAAATATTTTTTCAAGAACTAAATTACTAATTATTACACACATTTACATGACATGACCAAACTATCACAATTATATGTTTGTGACAGATTGCGTGCATTGTTACCAACCATTAAAAAAAAGCAAGTCCGTCTCTAATGAGGAAAGTTTTTGAAGGCACGTTACCTAATTCAGTGTTATGGTGCAGGAGAATAATCTATTCCAGCGGTTATTAGACTATTTAATGTGTTTAAGTTTCCAAACACAATACTGGTCCAATCTGCAGCATCCAAACTAGTTAAAAATTTGCCGGCGGTGTACATAATGTTCAGAAGAAAAAGGAAAAACTTCGATGAAGATGACATAAGTATCGTTTCAGCAATGGATTCAGTACGCGAACAACCTAAACTGTCACTAGACAAGCGGTCAGAACAGATTACGTGCACTGTCACCAACCATTAAAAAAAAAGCATGGCTGTCTCTAATGAGGAAAGTTTTTAAAGGCACGGTATATGTAACCTGGTCTTACTTCAAGTTAGTAATAGATGGAGAGAGTTATTAATTAGATACGAGGACTATAAAGAAATACCTCTATTGAAGAGAAGCATAGAATATAAATACTATAGATCAAATATTTACTTTAAGAGTAAAAAAATATAAAATATTTTCTGTAATAAGAAAACAGCGCCGCTCTTGACTAATGTCGAGTAAGTAGAATACTGGCACTTCGTCCATGCTGTCTTTTATAACTCGACTGTATACAGAAAAGGAGTTAGTGTGGTGAATTTTGTCTATAATAATAATAATGATTTATTTTGTCCAACAGATTAATCCAAATAGAACAACAAAACTTTGACTATGTGACAATACAACAACACATAAATAAATTAATGAATTCCGTAAAAACATCGTTAAATAAATCATTTCTGGTTCTCATCGAATGCACCAATGGAGCCCTGCACAATATATTAGTCCTTGGTGTTGAAAACACAAAACATGAGAAATGTCTGGCACCAGTGCGTAGTACCAGTAAATTTACTCGAACTAACAGCGATAATAAGTTATTCAGTTATTCCTGTTATTCAGGAGATTCGCCACCAGTAATGCACTCTTCCTTTGTCTTCGCGTCGCTAACAATTCCAGTCCATGCCTCACAATCAAATCTTCGTAGTCTATATTTTATTCTAGATAAACCCTGTCCAGCCTATAACTCAAGTACTTCAAAAAATTACGCTAAACGCGTTCAATTTGACTCACGTATTATAAGTCATAGATTGGGTACCAAACGGTAGACGCATATTCCAACTTACTAACGGCATATGCGAAATATAGAGACTTAATGGTACCAACATTAGTGAAATTTCGGAACATTCTGATAATAAATCTCAGAGACTTAACAGCACACCCCTGAGGTTTTTAGAGAGATGATTGTTGAAGGTGAACTTACTGTCGAATGTAACACCAAGATCCCTTGTAGAGCTTCGTTTCTCTATAGCAGTATTATCAACGTAATAAAGAGAGTTTGTGTAATTTATTGTCCTTGTGAAAGTTACAACACAGCATTTAGAAATATGTAAATTAAATTTATTCGTCCGACACCAACCGTGGACAGTATTCTCGTGGACAAGTTCTTTTGCAAAATCTCTCCATCATTTATATTTGTAATGGTGTGATATATTTTAAGGTCATCTGCATAAGCCGATACATTTCAGTGAAGTGATTCTGTTAGGTCGTGAATAAATATATCAAACATAAGCGGGCCCAAGTTAAAACCTTAAGAAACTCCGGAAGTCGAGTAAAAAAATATTGATTTATAGCCATTGTAAGTAACATAATTTGCTCTATCTATCAAATATGACCTCATAAACCTGAGTAGAGAATCGTTAAACTCAAAAGATGACAATTTATCTATCAGAGAATCATGCACTAATGAGTTTATAACAAAACGAAACACCTGCCTGCATGTCTGAATAGCAATTTTCACACAAATATGTTCTGGTTACTGGTCGCTGTTCGACTTATAGTGGAGACACGTTAACATAGATAATCTTACACTTCTCATGAGGATAGCGTTGGATGGTTCGGCGTTCGTGATGTTGACATTAATCAGTGAGCGGTTCTGAGGTTTTTCCGTGCTTTTATGACTTGACTGGGTGCAATAAAACAGTTGTGAATTTTGTCTATCCCTGCATCGTGCACTAACGACTCTATACCAGGACGAAACACACGTCTGCATGTCTAGATAGAAATTTTCACATAAATAGTAGTACTTGTATTGTGTTCTCCGCATCCGGTTTTTAATAATGTTCTTGGTATTAAAAATGTTCATGTTTTATACAAATCGTAAGTTTTTACTCATTCAAGTATGTTTCAAATAGTCTTTGGTAGTATTAACTTTTTGTTCGAATGGTCAAAGAATGCTTAGGTTGTATCAAAGTACTTTCATCCTTGGTTTATAGGTAGCAATCGAAACAAATTTGGCACTACGTTTCTGACCCAATTAAATTTATTGACCAATATAGAAAAACGTTAAAATATTAAAACCACAATCGTTTCATGTTTATTAACATACATGTAATGTATACGTTTTCTTTTGTTCTAATTCAATGTATCCAGATAACGCTCTTCTTCAATTTCCAAATTAATTTTATCATATTCGAATGACGCACATATAGAAAGCAATGTGATTTTAGGAATAACCGCCTTTCTAGTACCTCTACCAAGTCCAGGCTTAACTTTTAGTAAACCAAACGACAAACTAGGAATCAGGGCGTCTGCAACTTGTAATTTAATATTAGAAAATGTCCGCATTCCACGGGAAAATTTATTAGGTGAAATCGGCGAAGGTTTCAAAATCGCAATGGTACAACTGGATAAAGCAAGGATAGGCATAGCAGCTCAAGCTGTGGGAATCGCCCAGGCTGCATTAGAAGTTGCCGTAAAATATGCGGCAAACAGAAAAACATTTGGTAAACCGATCAATCAACAGCAAGCAGTTAAGGTTAGTGAGAATTAATTAATTTTTTTAATTTTGAACTTAACCCAACACAATTTCCAGCTGAGATTTGCCGATATGGCCTTGAAAGTAGAATCGGCTAGATTGTTAGTTTGGCGCGCTGCTACCATGTGTGACGAATCAGGAAAGACGACCAAAGAGTCATCTATGGCAAAATGGGCTGCAAGCGAAGCTGCAACTTTTGTAACGCACGGTGCAATTCAAATATTAGGTGGCATGGGATATGTTACGGATATGCCGGCCGAAAGACATTACAGAGATGCTAGAATAACGGAAATATACGGGGGAATTACTGATATACAAAAATTGGTTATTGGAGATATAATTAGTAAGGAGTATTAATAATATGGATTGTAATCTGTGATCACTATATAAGGTCTGTTAAGAAATACTGTTGCTTTTTTATGGAGACTATCAATGTAGAGAAATACTATGTTCCCACAAATCAGCTGAATCTAAGCTCATAATACTTGAATTAATATAAATGCTAATTTAGTTTAGACAATTCAGATAGGCTATTTTTAATCAATGAGATATTGAAAAGTGATAGCATTAATTAGCGGACCTTGTATCATATAATCAAGATAATCTTGGACATATTGTCAATATATTTTTGTTATTTCTATATAATTATTGGGGGTTTTAAATAAGAATAAAACAATTTATTATATTTCTTGTATATTTTATTAAATTAACGTTTGTTTGATCAACATCTACAACCATAATATGTGATTTTAAGAAACTATTACAACGAATAATGGGAATTGTACAAAATATTACATATATCACAGAGGGTTTATCAAATTAAAAAATTCCTACATAATTATTTCACTACTGAAATGTGCTTATTGCCAAGAACGTTATGAAATAGTTAAAGTTTTGGTACTTTATTTTTCAGCAAGTATAGTTTATTTTTTTATCTCGGCATGGCACTTTTACAATCATTCGTTGGAGGCATAATCTCGTTACAACTTGAGTTATTTTATTTGTTTGAAGTCTTATTTTTCTACTTTACTTGCCTTAAGCTTTGATATTCTTAAAAAGAATTTCTAAGAACTATTCTTAAAATTTACTGTACTTGCAAGACTTGTTGAATTTATAGTATTGTGAGCATATATTTAAACTGACACTAAACAATTTACGGTTAAGTGCAATACTGTCCCAACTAGTAACTTAAAAAAGAAGTACATCAAAGCCAAATGTAGAACTAAAACGGAATTGAGCCTAAATAATTTATAGAGTTAAGTGATTTACCTTTGACTAATAATGTAATAATACACACAACTTATCTAAAAATAGAGCCACAATGGTTCAAAGAAGCTCAGGCTTTCATTCTCTGGTTCTACTGGGTAATCATTGTATCAATAATCCTGGTAGATGTTTAATTGTGAAATACTATAAAAAAAAACATCTAAAGAAATTCAAACGGTGATATTATTATGAAAACTTTTAATATTCCATACTGATTCCATAATACAGGCACAACGACGAATTAAAAACTTTTATAATAAAACCATTTTTTTAAGTTTATACTAACATCGCATGTCACATGAAGCTGCAGATTGCTGCTGCACAATACATATGAAAAATATATATAATATTAGTTGTGTATAGTGACCCAGAAAAAGAGTGGTGAAAGGTATATGTGAGTAATGCTTTCATACAAAAATCGAAGTTCAATATTGACCTAGTAACGAGAAAATGATTCTTCTTTATTTGAGACCTGCCCTCTCGCAGGTAAATATACAGGCGGCAATACAGGCTTCCATCTCTAATTCATCAGTAATTCTTTTTTACTAATGATTTATATTGTTTTATCGGTATTTGTCAGTACCCCCACAAATTTAAAGACAAAAAAATTTGATGTAAATAATTTTATACAAAAAATGAAAAACCAGGTACCTATCCCATTGGACACGTTACATAAAGCTTTTTGTTTTATTATAAACATAATAATTTTACTATTAAAAGAAGTCTCACGTTCAAACTATTTACTTTCAGTCATATTTTAATTAATACGGCACATATTACGACGTAAAGATTACATCTAACGATTATTGATATCCACAAAAAACATCGTATATGTGCGGCCGAGTATGTTTTGGTAGAAAACAACATTCACTATCTATGAATAGAACTTTATTGTTAAAATTATTGTCGGGAATTTTATAGGTCTTTTTTGTAGGTCAATGAACTTCAATTTTACAGATGTATTTCGGCAAATAAAGAACAAACAAAAAAAAATTTGGAAATTTTTGATGAATTACAAATAAATTTATTTTTTTGATTTTCAGTTAGATATTCATACGTATTCATCACATTATGCTTAGCTGGGGCGCTATTCAGCGGTAACCCTGTATCACACTTAAACGATATGTCCTTGAAAACCATCATCACTAACAATTTTTTTATTTATTTTCAGTTGGGTTATAAAAACTGAAAAATTGCATAAAAACTGAAGATAATAATGACTTATAAAGCACAATTATAAATCATGCTAATAATATACTCCAATATAGGACAGAACAACGAAAATACGAAATAAAACTGGATTGATACTATTGGATGAAAATTACATGTACAGCAATTAACAAAAGAGAGTAACTCCTATAAATTCAATTTACCCACCCCTTCCTTGGAAAAGAAGGTACGTTTCCCCTCATGTTTCCATTAAATAACATTTCCAAGTCAATTTCGTTTGCCAGTTCGTAGTGATAAGACCGCATATAACATGAGTGCTCCATATGTTAAAAGATCGAGCGGCAATTCTTTGTAATGACCCAAAAGATCCAAAAATGTATGAATCAAGCATAAAGTAATTAGTACTGAGGTCTTTGTAAACGAACAAGGCTGAGTCGGCAAGATAAAATGATTATCAGTATATTTAAGAAAAACACAACATTAACATTAAAATAAGCACAATAGCTAGCTAAGAAAAATATAAAAATTAGTATCACCAGTATTTATCGTCGATTACCCGACACTAATATCAAGTGGAAATAACGCGTATTGAATTACAAATTTTGACGCAGCAAAAGGTCAAACATTTATTCTGAACGCAGGAAAATTTAGACCGCAAATGGGATAAGATGATCTTCATACATGAAGCATTATTTTATGCTTTCGTTAATCAATGAAAAACGTGGATCCTGATGAAAGAATGGTTCAAAGATCCGTCACACGTGGACGTGCAAATCGCTTTAGCGGATATGGCTTTGGAATGCTGCACATCTTCACAGCAAATTTAAACACCCAAGAGATTGTTGAAATTTATAGAAAATGGCTGTTATCGTCTATGAAATAGTGGTTTCGACACCGCAAATCATTTTGAATATATCAGGAAGACAACTATTACATTGGTACTAACAATTCCTGACACGAACACTATAGAAAAATGTATGGCTCGAATGAAGCATAAATTTCGGAAGATGCGTCTTTTCTTTGTCTTATCTAGGAAAATTAGAAAAAATGACGATCATATTTGATCACCTATGCGCAAAAATTGACCACATTGATTTCCATGCAATACTATTCTGAAGAGAAATATATTTATCCAAATCGGAAATCTACTAAAATTCTAATTAATTATTCTTATGCATTATTTCAGCTATTGTAAACCTAATTTCTCTGACTAAGCGTCTTATAAATGTTAAAAATTAAAATATTAAATATTTTTATGACGTGTTTTCAATATAATTATTTCTGACTGTAGTGTATAATTAAAGTTTTTAAACAGGCGCAGCTCCTGACAAGGTAATACAGAGTTGCTATATGGTTAAGACCAATTCACGCAATTTCGGCTTAGGTACTTGATTGGGTGTATATGTGAAAGCTTCAAGAAAGTTAAACGTGCAACAAATTCGCTCGTAGGTAATAGGTAGCCGTCATTTTTTAATACACATATTGAATAATGAATCAAAACATAATCAACAAATCAAGGAATTGCTAAATTATTGGGTTGTGGAGTAAGTCCTATGGTTTCTTTTTAAAAGAGGACATTCGTTTTTTGCGATAGCTATGTGTCGTATTTGTTAAGTAAAGTTTATGCACCTAGACTAAGATCCGCCTCGGTGCGACCGGCAAGCATGTCTCGGATATTCCATATAAAATCTCAAAACTACTGAACTGTCTTTGTTTACGTGCACACCAAACAATTTTTCAATTTGAGGAAAGGAATTTGGAACGTTATGAAGATGAAAGGAAAGCCATACATGCGCTTTCTAACCACCAGTGGATTGTAGATCTTGGCTTTTTACTGATTTGACTGTCGAAATGAATCTACTCAACACACGCCTACAGTGAAAAAAAAAACTATTTTATATGCAATAGCTTCAGATATGATGTCATTTGAGATCAAACTGAAACTGTTTATCAAGCATACTGATGAAAGAAAGCTCGACCATTTTCCGAACTGCAAGAAAGTTGGGAAGAAGCTGGGATGAATTCTAAACAGCAAAATACTTAAATTGAAAGTGTGTTAATACAACTCCAAACTGAGTTTGAAAACCGGTTCGCTGATTTAAAAAAAATGTTCCGTAAAATGGTGTTTTGCAGATAATATATAATATATATGATATATAATTTGCAAATAAATCTGATTGATCTGCAAAGTAATACCACACTTAAAACCGGTTTCAATGAAACCAAGAACTTGGTGGATTTCTACGAAGGTTTGCCTTTTGTGAATTACAGAAAATTGAAAAAGTTTGCTCAGCAAATTATAATAATTTATGGAATAATATTTGAGTGAGCAGACTATTCCAATTCTCAATTACCGTAAAAATAAGCATGGTTCGCGGTTAACTGACTTCTAATGCAGTCGTCTTGCATTTTTTACCTTTTACAGTTACATTAGCTACCTACTATGTATTTAATATACCTAAAACTACAATAAATATGACTAAAATATACTATTGTTTTATTTAAAAATTTTAAAATATTTACATACAAAGTTATGACACTGTCCGGACTAGAGAATACAATCCCCGGATCCTGGCCGGGATTTGATCCGGTAAATCTCGGGACTGTACTTGGCTAATTTCGGGATCGCCAGTTTGCATTCCGTAATCCGTTGCGCCTTGACAATGACCTTACCTAGATTATATTAAGGGCGCTTATTACATAAAGACAAAAAATCAACCTTAGGTACGCCGTACGATAAAAGAACTACACAGGTACAGCCCAAATAATATGTAACTTAGAAGGGACTTCCCCGTCCGGCATACTTCAATACAATACTCTAAAGTAATTCCCCAACGGGCGAACAGGGGAATTACCCGATCACCTCATATGATATATCATAATATTGTTGCGAGGGATTCCCTGTACGAAAGTATAAATACGCTTATTAGGATTTACTTTTTTCATTTATTATTCTACAAGGTTACGCATGTTACGTCATTTAAATTTAAAAGTCAATTATCTGATAAAGTTATTTTAAATGGCGGGAGACTTTGTTCAACATAAAAAAACAGTGTTACGTCGTCAGCGTGGAGTAATTTTTTAGTTGCGAAAGCAGGGAATAGTGCTAAATGTAAGCGATGCCCTGCCATTCTCCAGACTTTGGGTGGAAACCTAACATTAAGATTTGAGCTGACATTAATCGTTTAACAGCTGTTTTGGCGAGAATGATTGCATTAGATGGATTTCGATTCAGTGTATTCATAACTTCAGACGATTTGAGAAAATTGCTCTTGGCGAAATACACGGATTTACCAAAATCAGCCGTCACAATTCGAAAGCGTGTTATGAATTACAGTGAAAAAATCAGAAAGCAAGTAACTGCAGAATTAAAACATTTGAAAAGTGCAGGTGAAAGATTCAGTCTATCTTTCGACGAGTGGACATCAACGTCCAATAAACGATACATGGCTGTCAACGTTCATTCATATAAAAAAATTTGTAGCTTAGGACTCGTTCCTGTTCATGGAAGTATGACTGCTGAAAATTGTCTTCGTATACTGAAAGAGCGTCTAAGTAAATTTGATATTTCCCTGGAAACTGATATCGTGGCTACTGTAATCGATGGACCGAACGTTATGATAAAGGTGGGACAGCTTGTTTGCACTGAACAACTGTGTCTCGCACATGGTATCAATTTGGCGGTCTGTGATGTGCTTTATAAACTAAAGAATTATTTTCAAGACAGCCCTACCTAAGACTCAGATGATACTATAAATGAAGCAGCTGTGACTGCTGATTATATGAACGATAGCGACGATGATGACAATTTAGAAGACTTAAACTGTCCAGAATCAGGTTTAATCTTAACGTAACAAAATGAACTTGCGCGAGAACACATACCAGTGTTAACGAAAAATGAAAACATTAATGAGCTGATAAAGAAAATCCGCAAAGTTGTAGTGTATTTCAAAAGATCACCATTGAAAAATGAAACTACTTCAAAAATATGTGAAGATTGAAGATAAATAAAAAAGAGCACTTCTTTTGGACTGTAAGACCAGGTGGAATAGTCTTTTAACCATGCTGGAACGATTTTCTCTTTTAAAAACCTGCATTCAAAAAGCTCTTATGGATCTGAATTATCCAATCCGTTTAGAAGATGCTGATTTTGACTTGGTAAATAAAATTGTTGATGTGCTGACCCCAATTAAATTAACAGTAGAAGCAATCTGCCGACGAGATGCTAATTTATGCACAGCTGATGCCGCTTTGAAAAGTCTTATAAAACATTTGTCTAGCAAAAACTCAGCACTCGCCAATAAAATGAGAACATCCTTGGAATGTATAAAGCAACGACGAAATGAAGATTTAACTGGTGTGTTGAATTATTTACAAAATCCACGAAAAGACGAATTAAAATCAGTTATTATCGGATTTGCAATGGCTTGACTTATTTCCAGTTCCTACACAGGCTACACAGAGTAATGTTAAAAGACTAAACAGTCGAGATGACACGGAAGAGGAAGAAAGGTCAGGATCACAAACAGATGATGAGCCAAGGCAACAAACCTCTCAACCCCAATTGACACTAAAGGAAAAGTTACAGCTGGAAATTAATAAGAGCATGGAATCCCCAGATCCTAAAGTACAAAATGAACCGGGGTTGGTAAATAGTATTAGACGCGAAATGACCCTGTTCGAAAATGGAGGAGTTCGTGGATATCACTTAGAATTAGCATATAAATGCGATCATAACTGATGACCAAACCTTAGTTGCAATTGAGACTGGTAGCTATTTAACATCAGAGTATTCACAACGTGCATTTAATAATTGCAAATAATTTAAAAAAAATTGTTGTGTAAATAAAGGCGGATGTTCAGATGTGAATCTTATAATAATATAAAATGAAATCAGTCCTGGTATGCTTTTAATTAAGTGTATCGTACGATTTGAAAGGCTTTTTGCGAACTGCTTCCGTGTAATCAACGTATTTATTATAATAAGTACTTGGTTCCGTTAGGCAGAGTTACAGAAACGGCCGGAAATGACGGACAGGAAGACAGTGACCTCTAACCAAGATGGCATTAAACCACAGATTGTTTTGGTGACCATGCAAATATTAAAAAGCTTTGGATTGGAAGTTATACAGCATCACATTCGCTAGTGTCGTCAGATTATTAACTCCTTCGGTCGCATTAAAATCAAATAGACGGCAAAAGATTTCATACAAAAGACAACATTGAGAAATATCTGGACGCTGTATAATGATTTTGTACCACATTCGCAGAAAGAAAAACATCGAGAAAAAGGAATAGAACATATTTGCTTAAATAAAAGACTATGGTTAGTGCTCCACCAAATTAAAAAAGAAACTATTTTGCCTTTGCATTATATATTAACTTTGTTTGATTAAAAAAGAGTACTACAGGTTTTTCTATTCCATTTTCGTTTTTACTTTTCCTAAACCATGGTCAAATCGTAAGTTGTCATCTTCAGGAGCATCAGTTCTGTTTGGTGCTAGCAACTGGTGCAGCGTTACTAAAGCTATAATACCAGATAAGACATAATTCAATCGGTATATTGAAATTATGCCATAAATGGCAGAATAAATTGTCAAGATGTAAACGATCCAAGCAAGTTCTTTATACCATTTCCTAAAAAAAATACAAAACATTATTTGATCTTCTGGATTAGAAACTTACGAATTACAGAAAAGAAGCGGACAAACTAAAACCATGTAAGAATCACGTTCGTTAATTACATACCAATGACTTTTCCGTGCAAGTTCATCAACATTTGACATGGAAGTGTACATAACAATAAAAGCATATTTAATCCTGTGATCAGTGGATAATGTAACAGCCTAACAAACATTGTAAAAGCATACCATGCCTTCATTTAATATCGTAATATGACACTTATGCAATCAGTTTAACAAATCGGTAATAGCGTTGATTGAAGAAATATATAGATGCGCAAAGGTATATGCTTCAGCGTGTCTTACCCCAATGTACCTCCGCACACCTCTTGCCTACTAACTTAGCCGCTGTTTCGTGGCGCCCCAAGCGACAGTTTTTGCATCCGTTTATTTGGATAATACGAGAGAGAAACACCCTAACAGCAATAAATGCTTTGTATTATAATAGGCATTGCAATTGTACACGAAATAAAGGTGTACCTCTTTGCGGTCTTCCATTTTATTTACAAACGAAATAAATTTTTTTCGAAAATTCGTAAAAATAATGAAAATAAGCTTCCCTTCATACTATCATCCAGACTTATGACTGGCAAAGTTTATATATGATTAACTAATATAAACTTTAGTATGTTTAAATAGTATATTAAAAAATGAGTTTCATAAGGCACCATTTTGCCGCACGAGATCAGTTTAGAAAACGAGCCGCTTGCGGCGAGTTTTCTAAAGAGCGAGTGCGGCAAAAGGCCTTATGAAACGAGTTTTTTATACTATTTTTTCTATTTCGCGTTTTTTACATTAATAAATTGCTTAAATTGGAATTATTTAATTTGAAAGTTCAGAGTTTAATTTTTATATAAAGCATGCAGTTGGTCACATTGATACTTGACATTTTCAAATTTAAATCTTGCTATCCGCGAAGTATATTATATTATATATTATTTATTAATTTTCGTTAACATTACTTGATATTTCATTTAAAAATATAAACATGAGTGACATAGAAACATATATATGTCGTTATCAATTGTATACAACATACGTTGTTTGTGTAAAATATGAACATATATCATATCTGTCAAATGTACAGTATGTTTCAAATTAAATGCGAAAACTACGAAATATATATGAGCAGCCAACATCGCACTGTTGTAATGTTGGTGATCGCCCCTCTTCATACCTAGTGATACATAATCCGTAATTCTCTGTTAATATATTTAATATATTTTCCTTTATTTATTAATTATTTTGTAATTTTTGAAATTCTAAATGTATAAAATGTGTTGATAAATAATAAATTAATTTAAAAATAAAGGTAGAGTCAATGTCTATAATAACTGAACGTATTCTTTAAAAATTGTCATCGGGGAATCGATCGTGCGTGTCTGTCGAAAAGCCTTAGATAGATAGGGTATATAAGTGCATTTGTATACTGGAGTAGCTGCGGTATATATTATACATATACGTGTATTTTTGTAAGACCATGGGTAATACGTTTTATGTATTCCTTAATGAGGGCTAGCGCTCTAACGTTGATATAAATAAACATATGTTGGATTCATAACTATATACAAAACATCTGTTTCTGTGTATTTTTTTAGGAAGGTGACAACATAATATTTCAATTTTTTTTTTTATAAATACTATGCGATTTTCTGTATGATGTTTTAAAAACATTTTAAAGGCTTCTTGTAATATTAAAGTAAGTTCTTAAATGAATTAATATTTCAATAAACATGTTTGACATAATTAAGAAATTCATTTCTATTTGTCATGTTACAAAATTTACTTTTGTCCATATGGAATTAGTAATTTGGTTCTTATTTCATTTTAAAAAATCTCTATCAATCTTGATAATGTTCATTCGTATGACTAAAAATATGTATGCGGACGACAATGTATTCCGCGTATATAAGATATACCATTTTTTATAGTGATAAGGATTATAAAGAAGAGAATTAAATAAAAAAACGCAACTATTCTTATAAATACTAACATAAAAAATAAAATAAAAAAAAAATAACAAAATATTGAGGAATTAGATTGGAACAAACAATAAATTCAAAATAATATTGTAAATGCAAATATATTTCAATTAAGAACAATATGCTCTGAAATTTAAATGAGAATAAAAATTCTTTTTTCAAAAAACCAATTTCCACATACTGTTGAACAATTTTAAAATAAATGCTTAAATGGGTTTCACCCAAAAAAGAAGCAACCAAAATGTTGAAATAATCTATGTATAAAAGTACATAAACAGACTATTATTATATGATTAAATATTTTAGAACATACTATATTAGGTATGGCTCTTAAGAAAACGGCGATTAAAAGAAATAAATTTAAAATTATTAAGAAATTATTTGCGAAAAGAATACGCGTTGCCTTCCGGCTCTAAAACTATATTTTAATATTTGGTCTAACGAACATTATTATCAATAGTTGATTGCAGTCGCCTTTCCATGGAATTTACGAGGTTTTCACAAATTTACGTAAACCTGTAATGCTCCCAAATTGTGCTGGCATGCAAATAAATTTCTCATGCATTTCTTATGCGAATGTTTCCCCGGAAGTCATCCCATCGCCGCACAATGTCTGCCCAAAGATTTTCAATGTGGTTAAAGTCCAGGGATCTAGCAGGCCAATTCGTCACAATGAATTGAGGGTGGTTGTCAAACCATTCTCTAACAATTATAACAGTATGCGCCGGACAATTGTCATGCACATACATTAGAGCTGCGTCCCCATAAACTGCCTGTACGCTCGGTAGCATGCTATTTTCTAATAATTGCACATACACCTTTGCATCCATTCGTGGGTCTACGCGTACAAGTTCTCCGGGACCTGCTACAGACATCCACCCCCACATGTTAATGGATATTCGGCCGCTCCTCTTCTTTTTGAGTACATTCCGCTATTGGTATCTCGAATTCGGCAACCTGTACAAAGGTTTCCGAGACCCAATTTCGGAAGAGAACACCTTTTCGTCCGTAAAAATCGTGTTGTCCCAACATCGTCCTATGTTTGCTTGTGCGAACTGCAGTCTGCGTTCCACATGAACCGGAGTTAAATCGATTTTCTGTGCTGGACGTCTGCATTTGTATCCGCTGTCCTTGAGTCTCCTCCCAAGTGTTGGGCGGCTGCAATTGAAATTATTTATCTCGATAACCGTTTGCATGGAAGAAAACGGTTGTTGAGAAACGTAGTTTATCGCGTTATTCAAGACATTTTCATCCAGTACTCGTTTCCTTCCACATCTAAGCCGTTTATTGAAGAATTGAATTGCTTCTTCGTCTCATTTCTTTGTCCATCTATAGACCTGCGATACCCGTGAAATAAAATTAAACGAATATATAGTTCGTGAAGACGATTTTAGAACAATCTTAAGAGCAATATTTACATTAACATTATAATGTTAAAGAATCTAATTTAAAACGTATTTTGAACATAATTATTAAATACATTTTTTAATAACTTTATAAACATAATTAAAATATTTTTATTGTAGTAATTCCCCTTAAGAAACATTTTTTTTATATATACGGAGTCAAATACAGCTTCCTTATCCTAATAAAATCCCTAAGTAGCTCTTCCTAAGCTGTTTATGGAACACATTGAGTTAAGGAATAAATCAAATGAAGATACCTTTTTTCAAATCTATGATTTTTGTAATATGGGTTTCTTCGAATTATATATACATAAATTAATAATTTTCATAAAACAAAATCAAAATCGATTTATTCGCTTATAATTATTTTATTGTTGAATCGAATAAAACTATTTAACAATAAGCATGCTAGACTGATGTTTTTAAACGTTAAAAAAACAAACTTTATTGATTACTTTATTCAAGTTTTTTTTTTAATTTGAAAATTATTAAATATTGTTTGAGAGTGATTAATGGCTCATAAAAAATTGTTTCAATATATTATATTGCAACGAAATATTTATTTTTTACTGTTACACCTTTCAATCCGTATAATAATAAAACTGATAAATGTCTTTAAGTTAGCCAATATACTAACTAAAAGACCACATTCATACTGTAGGAAAATATTGTGAATTATAATGTTCGCCTCAAAGTGTAAAATGCTATGTGAAAGTGTGTATGTGTATACATTTTTAATGGTTTTGTTTTCCCCATTTCAAGAGATGTGTTAGTAATATAAACAAAACCAGATGTAAAGGGACGAGTAGAATTACGCGCCTGAATGAGGTGAAAATTAGAATTCACATGGAAAGGGGGCTGCAATCTACTATTGATAATTATGGTCGTTGAAGCTATTATTAAAGTTAAGTTTTAGAGCCGAGAAAGCTACGTTTTTTTTTTCGGCAAAAAATTGTTTATAATTTTGAATTTTTTTTGGTCGATTATTATAAATACTTATATTAGCAATATTAATGTCTCACTATAAGTCAAATTTATTTTTAGAGCCATACCTAACATAGTACTAAAATATTTATTAATAAAATAATTAGGGTTTGCTAGATTTTCTGTGACCACGCGCGAATCACGTGCACATGTATTAATAACCCATTGAAAGCAATATTATAAATAGAGTGGACCAATTCGGAGCGAAAGTAGAGGCGTGACCAACGAATTGGTTCCCGTATGCTTAACATTTTTAATATCTAGAGATATACTATCGCGAACGGAGCTGTTATTATGTTAGATACTAAACAAATGTAAGACGGTTTTTCTATATTATGAAACGTTCTCGATGATACGTATAAAAAATAAAATTTAAAATGTTTGTTATTCGTAGAATAAAAAAAAAATTACCGTCTTATGCGTTTTCCGTGTCTTGAAAATCTGGAGAAGCGCGATGAAATATTGTTGACATAAGGTGCGTCTCCAAAGTTATTTTTCGAAAACGCGTCCGCCATTAGGAAAATATGTGCTTGTATAAAGAAAACGATCGCTACACATCTAGTGATGTGATGTTTGCATAATTAAATTAATCTTTGAAACAACTTACTACATCTGTAGACGAACCTTTATAAATTTGTCTAAGTCTGGCAAAATAATAAAATTTATCTAAAACACTTTCAAACTTACTTAAAATACACTCATTTCTTGCGTCTTCTTTCGAACATAGCTGTGCGTGTGTATCTCTCACAACTAGCACTGATTCCTGTAACGATAGCGAGGAATTTTGTAGGTTTTCTAATGCTTGCACTATTCCGAACTAATTGTTGTGAATAGTTTGTAAATCACATTTAACCTGACTATTTTGAATTTTTTGTCCGACTTAAAAGGTCACAAATACGCAAACAATCAGACAGCTTTGCAAAACACACCAGATGACACAAAAACATAACTTTGATTTTGAAAATATTAAAATAATAACAAAGCACAAAAATAGAAAGGATAGGGAGGTCTTAGAAATGATCCATATTTTAAAAAACAGCAGAACAATCTACGACCATAACGAGATTGATGGACTTTCTAAACTCTATTATCCACTAATTAAACAATAGAAGACAACAAATCCCACCCACACGCCCCAAAATAAAACTTTTTTTTTGGTTCCCGTTGTAAATACATATACTATGATTCCCTAATACATGGCTTGACCATGCTAATTTGAAAAACCAAAAAAAAAAAAATTCATTTCTCCAACAAAGACATTTAGTCACACAAAATATTCTGAATCACGCGATCGACCCTGGAAAGGTCTCGGGCAGGTCCGACCATACACGTACACAAGTATGTGTTTTGATACGTAATAAATCGGTGAGTTTTATATCATTTAATTTTTCTTACTTTTTTTTTTTAATTTAATTTTTTATTCATTCATACAAATGTATAAAGATTTTCTTACCTTTCGTTGTATTAATTTTTTGTTACTAGTCACTTTAAAAACACTTAATAATAAAAAGAATCGAAACGTCGTAGAGAAAAACCTTGAAATTCATTAAAGGTCGCTAAACAAATATAAACGTCTATTATTTTAATATTAAGACCCGTCCAATAAAATAAATAAGATATTTAATTCTCATTAACATTAAATAAAAAAATACATATGCATTTATTTATTTAATGTTAATGAGAATTAAATATCGTATATATATATATATATATATATATATATATATATATATATATATATATATATATATAAATATATATATATATTTATGTGAGTCTACTTTCTTCTTTAATTAATTCTTTTAATAATAAGATTTCGGTTTCAAGAATGTTATACCTAGAATATTCAGATTTGTGAAATATCACTTTAAAGTTAAAATTTTGTAATACATTCATATTTGGTATTTCAAATCATGATACCGTTGAATATTGTATGTAATATTTAATCTATTTGCCAATTATCAAAATTAACTAACTTATTTTCAAGAGGACTTGAGATTTCAAAAAAAACAACTATGTTTTATCTTACTTTGGAACATATATCTGCAAATTATGTTATTTGTTTGGCTTCTGTGAACTTCATTTTCATAATTTTTAATCGAGGTTACGTGGGTGAATTTGAATATTATACTATATTTAATATTATTTTAGAAACCTTTGCATTAATTAATAATTACTTAGAATATCAGATTTATACTTTTACTAAATTTCTGATGGGAGTCTTGACGACGAAAAACATTAGCATTGAATAAAATGTGTTTGGATAGATTGGAAACATTTTTACCTTCATTAATATTCCATTGATATTCCTCATATAATTTGTTTATGGGAATATATTTATGAAGCAGAAGCAGTGTAATAAAAAACAGTGGACACATTAACCATATAAGGAGAATTTTAATATACATGCGATTGCGGAAGAATGGATTTATGTTAATGCAACGCTCATAAAGAAGAATTCATATTTCTTTTCAATTATTTTGTAGAAGAACACCACTTCAGGATTCTATATTGAACATAACCAGGTGGTATACCCTGCAAGATTGGATCATAAATTTATCAGCGCCTGGGATAATATCCAGCAATTTAAATCAAGAAACTGACAACCAACTTTGATGTTCCAGTTGGAAATATTCCTGTGAATTTCGTCCAAAGAACCTGTTGAAATTGTGTATCCATCAGGTATTTAAGTGACAATTGTAAAATATGTGTTTGTAATAGATATAACATTTCTTGCAATCACTTTTCTATATATGAGTTAATCACGTCATCTCAAGTGTCATATAATTTAGCTTTTAAATGTCAGATTTGGTAGTTTTGTTTTGAAATCTTGTAACTTGTTTAATTTAGAAATTGACATAGGATTAGGTTTTTCTATTATTTGAATAGGCAATACAACTCTTTATAAATTTTTTTATTATCTTGTGATAATCCAAATAATATCATTAAATATAGTCATATACATAAATTTGACTTTTTCGTTTTATTTTATGTATGTTTAAGTGTTTGTCAGTGTATCGAGAACTTACTTCCAGACCCTTGAGTTTAAGTAGTTTTCTGTAATTCTGTTTCATTTATAACCTAACTATCGTTTTTTTCTTGAGCTAGCCATTCTGTTATTACATTTAATTTTTAATTCATTATTATAGTAACGCATTCCGCGGTACTATAATATATATATATATATATATATATATATATATATATATATATATATATATATATAATTTGATACATTATTATAGTTTTTCGCCTTTTATATGAAATAATTACAAATATCGCTCCGGCTTGGTCCACTCTATTTATAATATAGCTTTGAATGGGTTATTTATACATGTGCATGTGATTGCCGCGTGGTCACCGAAAAGATCGCAACCCTAATAATAATAGTCCGTTTACGTACTTTTATTCTTAGATTATTTCATCTTTTTTGTAGCTTATTTTTAATGTGAAACCCTATTTAAATTTTTTTTTAAAAAATTATTCCACAGTACGTGGAAATATAATTGATTCGTTTGATAGAAAATAAACTTTTTGATTTCTATTTCACAGCATCTTGTTTTTAATCAAATAAACTAGCCTGTACAATATTGTCTTTTCTGTATAATATTTATTGTCCGTTAAAATAAAGTTCCACAATATTTTTTTATTATTATGTTAGTATTAATAAGAATTGTTGCGTTTTATTATTCAATTATTTTCTTTATAAACCTTATCACCATAAAAAATGGTATATTTTATATATACGCAGAATACATTGTCGTCCGCATACATCTTTTTAGTCGTACGAATGAAAATTATCTAGATTGATAGAGATTTTTTATAATGAAATTAGAACCAAATTGATAATTCCATATGTACAAAAGTTAAATTTGTAAAATGACAAATAGAAATGAATTTGTTTATTATGTCAAACATGTTTATTGAAACATAAACTTATTCACAAACTTACTTTAATATTACAAGAAGCCTTTAAAATGTTTGTAAAATATAAAAAATACATCGCATAGTATTTAGTCAAAAAATTAATTGAAATATAATGTTGCCACCTTCCTAAAAAATACACACAAAAAGATGTTTTGTATATAGTTATGAATCCACCATATGTTTATCTCTATCAACGTTAGAGTGCCGGTCGTCATTACGTAATACATAATACGTACTACCAATGATGCATATATATATACCGCAACTACTCAAGTACACTTTGTCCGTTTTCAGTTTGCAGTCACATGACTAACTATGTCATACTATCTCAGACACAGAATCTATATACTTTGTTTTTCAGATATATTGAGCTACAAATATTCAGAATTGAAACGTATGTCATTTGATACAAGACATACGTCTTTGAAATTTCTTCCTAGCAAAGACAAAGAAAAATAATATTAGCATGTCTTGTATAATATGAGATACCGACAACTGTTTTAGTCAAAAGAGAAAATACGTACAATATTTATCGACATATACAGGTTATGTTTAGTGCGGTCTACTTCTTGTTTGTATTTTTCCGTTGATATTTTAAGATTTCTTATTTATCTGTTCTTCTTGCAACAATAATAGTCAGTTTCGAGTAATTAATCGTAAGTATTTAACGTAATATTTCTTAATTAAATTATTTTACTTTGACACTGACAAATTACATTTTTTGATAAATTGATATGCATATTGCAAAATGTAATTTTCATAATATGAAGTGATATAAAATTTCATGTTTGTGTTCTTTTTGTTGTAGAATATGCCAGGTAAACGTCTACTCACAGGCACAAAATCTAGTTGCCAACCTTCTTCATTATTTGAAGAACAGAAATATAATAGAGGTCCATTATTGTCTGTTGATTCAGTTTATGAGGTAAGATAACACCAAATTAATATCTTTAGATTAATGAGGAAAAATATTTTTAGAGAGTAGCAAGTGCTCTTAAGATCTCTGTCCGAACCGTTCACAATATCAAGAAACGTGGGACATCATCACCTGGAAAACAAATACCCCGACGTAAACCAAAAACCAAAGATTTGCCAGAAAGCTTGAAAATGGAAGTCCGAAATACTTTATACGACATGTTTCATCAAAGTATTCTAAGCAATTTTATTTTCATAAATGATTTATTTTTTAACGATATACTTTTTTAGAAAAACAGGTTACATTGAAAACATTGAAGACTGAACTGGAAACTAAACAAATGGTGCAAATAGGAAAAACATCTCTTTCCATTTTACTCAAACATATCGGTTTCAAATATAAAAAAGATGATAATAGAAGAGCATTAATGGAAAAACTTGATGTTAGTGTAATGCGAAGTGTATTTTTAAGGAAGTACATTGAGAATACAAATTCTAGTTTGCGTCAAGTTGTCTTTTTAGATGAAACATGGATATTTTCCAAAGGATCGAAACCGTAAAGAGAAAGTTTATGAAATTGATGAACTGTTAAGAAATGCAGGACATGAAATTCTTAGACTGCCACCATACCACTGTAACTTCAATGCTATTGAGCTAATTTGGGCAAAAGCAAAAACATATTACAATGTGCACATCGGTAGGGCTGGTTACACCGACGAAAAGGTGAAAGAAATGTGGAAGGAGGCATTACATACATGTGATAGTAATACATGGAGTAACTGCATAAGGCATACTGATAATTTAATAAAACAATGGTATGAAAGAGAAAACTGCTTGGTAGACTTGGATATAGATCCAGTAATAATCAATGTTACAGAATCAAGTACAGAATCAGACTCTGATTCAGATTAATATATGTAATTGCAACTAAAGGTGTCATATTTTATGTTAGTACAAGACAACATTATTTTCTGTCTATGATAGTGTTTTTATGATTGTATTAGAAAGATTATATATTTAAGCTTCCATGTAAATATGTTTTATTCAAATAAATATTTCTTATTAGACCGATTATGAATTAGATGAATTATTTGCTATTTCTACATACTTCTATTTTCTAATATGCTCAGTTGATATATGAACAACTCAAGAGTTTGCAGATACAACCAACATAAATTGCGAAGATAAAGAAAATAGCTCTTGTCACATACTGCACTACTGTTGTTCATTGAGTTTAGTATGCTGTATGGCATTTTAAAATCAAGTTTTAATAGTCTTATGCAGAATAACATTAAAAAATATTAGCGCTCACTTGTGCAGTCACATCCATATCTGTTAACACTAGAATAGAATAATACATAATACAATTTCGCTATTTTGTATTTATTGTATTGATTAAAGTATCTGCATTTTATTAAGTTGAATAGTTTTTATATGAGCAAGTTTAACAAACAGTTATGATAATTTTTTAACATACTGATTCCAAATGAAGTTATATCTTCAATGGTTTTACTTAGCGTAGCAATGTAATAATTGATCTGTATAATTAATTTATACATAATACTAATAGTTCTCTATAGTTTTTGTAAACAAATGAATTATTCGTGTAATTATTATTAACCATTTTCTTGGAAATAATAATACCAATATAATCAAGGTGAGCTTTTATTTATTTAATTTCTAATGCAAAAAATTTGATTATACATATGAAACAATCAAAATTTAGCTTCCTATTTTCTTATTTCCCAACCTTTCTGTTCTACTTTTTGGTTATATTGAATTGCTTTGTAATTCATTTATGTTAGTGAATTTCTTCTCGTATGATTTCTGCAATTTCCAGATTATTTCTTATTCCAAATTTATTTAGTGCGATTAAAGCTAGAAGTGAAGCATCTGTTTACAATACATGAAAAGCTGCATTTTCTACATGTACCTTTGTCTTCTTTAAAGAATATTATTTTATATGCGTATTTGAGATTTAAAACTTCCAAAGTTACTGTGTTTATACTTCAAAAATTTTAGGTTATGTCATACGGCATCGTTCCGATTTCATTACCATTACATTGGTCAATAACATCGATTGATTAAACAGGAAAAACATTTAGAAAATAAATAGAAAACATTATGTATTGAAATAACAATTTTATATTTATAAAATACTTAAACCTCTTTTGACTCAAAAGTACCGACTAGATTCATACTACTAAAAATAAATGAAAATTGATCATGTGACTGCAAACTGAAAACGAACAGAGACAATTTTTAAAGAAAACGTTCAGTTAATATAGACATTGACTCTACCTTTTTTTTTTAATTAATTTATTATTTATCGACACATTTTATACATTTAGAACTTTAAAAATTTCAAAATAATTAAAAAATAAATGAAAATGTAGTCACGTTCAATATATTAACAGAGAATTACGTATTATGTATCACTAGGTATGAAGAGGGGCGATTACCAACATTACAACAGTGCGATGTTGGCTGCTCATATATATTTCGTAGTTTTCGCATTTAATTTGAAACATACTGTACATAAATTCTTAAAATCATATGACAGCAATGATATTTATTTCTGTATTCGAACGTCAACATTGAAAACTGAAAAAAAGTGTATCGAAATAGAGCTCATTTCGATACTGTTTTAGGTTTCATAATGAGTTCATTTCGAACGCAAAATAGAAAAAGATATTTTTCTGTTTTCTAATACATATTTGTTGTATATAAAACCCCAATTTTTTATGTGTCTTCTACATTTCGTACTTGATAGTAAGGACTGGAATTTTATTTATCTCATCTCATCATCTTGTAAGACAGAAAATTTAAAAAAAAACGATCTTTTGGTTACATTATTATATAAATTATATTCATATCTCATATGATAAAATTCTGACTTTTCTATGATGTTTGCCAGTTTTATTTGATGGTAATAACGTGCAAAAGTCATTTTTGTCCCTTACACCAGTGGCGTACCGAACATGGTTCCGCGGAACCAGGGCCCGGACCTCGATAGGGCCCGGTCCTCTCTGCGCTTTTTTTTATACCTCTCGTTTTTTTACAAGAATCAAGGCGCCAAACAGTTTTGTACATAATGTATGTTTATATTTCACTAAATGGGTGCATTATTTCTCCAACGTTGAGTAATCAGAAAATAAGTCCCAAAGTTATTTTATACGCTTATATTTCGACCCCGTAGGTCTTTTTCGGTGCCCACTAATCCTATCAATAAACTATTATACAAATTATAAACCATACTCAGTTTACACTTTAAAAATTTTGTGTACAATCTGAAAACAATTTCATTTTTGTACACGTCTTGCATCAGAGATATCACTCTTATTTTCTATAATTAGTAAACGTCCGAGAAAAACTGCACTTTAGTGTAATTTAAAAATATATGAATGAGTCCAAACATATTTGTGATTCAATAATAAAAATATTGTGCATTAAAAAAATGTGTTAAAGTTAAAGCGATAAACAAAACTGCTGTAACGGCAGTGCCAGAGTAGCTAATAGTACTATTAAACAATGCGATGTTATCAATGGTTTTCATAACCTTTGCATTGTAAAAAGGGTGCTAATTTTATTACTTCTATCCGGCTTATGCTGGCTGCTAATTCACGAGGCAATAGCGGAAAACCCCAAAACCTATTAGTTCCCACTTCTTTGTTTTTGCAGTTTGCACCCGCAACGATCATTTTTCATCTTATTTAAGTTAAAAAGCCGTGCCGTGATAGAACGGTATTGTCTCGTACCAATATTTGTTTTTATTTAGTGTTTTGTATAAAATGAACCAGTACAAACATAAGTCTGGAAGTGCTAAACGCAAGCAAAAAGTTGAAACAGATGAAAGAAAAAATAAGCTACCAAAATTGATAAATTTTTTAATCAAAAATGTGATCAAACTGATGAATCATCAACTTCTCGTACTGCTACTACTAGTTATAGTAGCCAAGTTGAACCGAGTAAACCCTCAACTTCTAGTTGTACCCCTGCAATGACCGAAATAATCAGTGAAATCGCTGGTAAGTTTATTTATTTATTTTATTTAGCTATCTTATAAATCTTATTCCCAAACTTCAAATTTGTCATTTGTCTTTACACTAATAAGTATATAATTTTCATGTTTGATTTTAATAATTTAGACTTGGAATTCCCGAATTCGCCAGCAACCGTTGAGCATGAATTAGACTTTATCAATTTCCAAAGAATGTAAGATATTATTTTTAATTATTGCTTAATGCATTAACTGTGTTAATTTCTAGTGAACATTGAAAATGTAACTGACCGTGGACATTTTCTTGGGGAATTAACAAATGACCAAAAACAATTTATTATTTCCAATGGTCCTTGTAAACCTAGTGGCCCTTTTCCCAAAGACAAAAATAACAGGTGTTTTTCTGATTATTACTACAAAACAACTTCGAAAGTCGGCTTTACAACGGAACGAATATGGTTGTGTTATTCTACAATTTTAAATAAATGTTATTGTCAACCCTGTTGGTTGTTCTCGAAAAAGCAGACTTGTCTTAGTTTAGGTTTTGATGACTGGATACATTTAAATCGGGCTATAAACAGCCATGAAGTGACTAATGAGCACAATCAATGTTGTGCAATTTACGACAAATGGCGATTACATAAAACTATTGATTTTGAAAACGAATCTATAATTCGGGAAGAAATTTCATTTTGGCGCAAAGTTTTAGGACGGATTATTGATGTTTCACTCTTGCTAGCTTCTACAAATATGCCGTTCCGGAGCGCACGATGAAACAATAAATTCACAAAACCCTGGAATGTTTTTGGCTGTTATAAAGCTATTGTCGAAATATGACACTGTTTTGGAAAATTTACTTAAAAATAAAAAAAAAAGAACGATTACTTATCTTAGCCCGAAAATTCAAAATTAGGTGCTAGATTTACTCGGAAATGCAATTAAAAATAAATTAATTCACAAAATTAGTTCATGTCCGTTTTTTTCGATAATTATTGATACAACTCAAGACATTTCAAAAAAAGATAAGCTTAGTTTAGTTTTTCGATATGTAGAAATCGTACGCGCCGAAGAAAACGTTGTGTCAGATGTCGTAATTAACGAATCGTTTTTAGGATTTGTCTCCGTGACTGATCAAACTGCAACTACACTTAGCAATAAAATAATTGCCGAAATAAATAAATTAAACATTTGTATAGATAAACTGCGTGGCCAAGGATATGATGGCGCGGCAAATATGAGTGGCGTTTATAATGGCGTTAAAGCCATAATTTCAAAAAAAGTTAAAAACGCTCCTTATGTTCACTGCGCTGCGCATAATCTAAACTTAATTTTAAATGATTCCGTAAAAAATATTGAAACTGTAAGAAACTTTTTTGATTTTGTTGAAAGAATTTTTTTGTTTTTTGGTAATAGTATTGTAAGGTGGGGATTGCTATACCCAACTGACAAAGACAGCGATACAATAAAATTAAAGAGATTAGTGCCTACAAGATGTTCCTCTAGGCACGATACCTTACATGCACTACGATTTAATTTTTTAAACATATTGAAAACACTTTCAAAAATTATTTTAACAAGTAAAATAAAAAATGAAATTGTTGAAGCAAAATCACTTAAAAACTTTTTAGAAAAATTTGAAACTGTTTTTTTAGTGGTGTTTGAAACAAAGATTTTGCAATCCACGGATCTTCTGTCAAAACTACTTCAAAAAAAATCGCAAAGTATTAGTGAAGCTGCAAAATTATTCGAGAATGCCTTACGAAATATGAAGGAACTGCGGGAGCAGTTTCATTGCGTTAAAAGTGAAGCCTGGCAGTTAGCGATAAAATGGGGAATAAGTCCAGTGTTTTCAGAAAAACGGAGGTCTCGCCCAAAATAATTTTTCGACGAAACCAAAAATCATTATTGCATTGAAACTAATGAAGAAAATTTCAGAATAACTGTTTTTTTGAAAACACTGGATATTTTAATTTTGCAATTAGAAAACCGATCTAAAGGTCTCTGTCACATAAATCAAACATTCAAAATATTAAATAAAGATATATTAATTAACAGTACAGGTACAGACGATGATTTATTTAAAATGGCACAAAAATTACACACATTATACAAAAATGACATTACAGAAGCAATTTCTGCTCAAATTTTATCTTTTCGACAATGCTTCCGCGAGGAACTAACCCAAATTAATTCGGTAAAGGATCTCTTAAAATTTATATTCATTGATAATTGTTCATCAAGTAGTAGCTTTTCTGAAATTGTAACAGCCTGTACGATATTTCTTACCGTTCCCGTAACGGTAGCAACAGCAGAGCGAACGTTTTCAAAATTAAAATTAATAAAAAATTACTTACGAAATACAATGAGTCAAGACCGGCTATCTAATCTGGCTATCATTTCTATTGAAAATGAGATAGCAAAAAATTTGAATGTATCCAGTCTGATAACATCTTTTGCCACATCAAAAGCAAGAAAAAAATTATAATATAAATACATTGATTTACTCTATTTTTTTTTTTTTTAATTTATTTTTGCATTAATGTTTGTTTTGCAGCTGTATAATCCCTCTATATTGTTTGTTTTTTGTTTTTAATGTTTTTTATGTATTCAATAAATACTAAAAAAAAATTATATAAGTATTTTTTTTTATTTGTGGGGAAGGGAGTTGGGTTAGGGCCCGCACCACAACTGGAACCAGGGCCCGTTCATATGTCGGTACACTGCTGCCTTACACCTACCTGTATATCAACGTATATGTTATTTGACACTTATAGGTTATTTGAATATTTAAATTTTACGCCTACATTTAATTCACGCAGCCTAATTTAAACCGATTAAAATATGACTGTACCACTTTTTTGCATTCAATGGTACGTTGATTTTCTTGGAAATAATGCGTATTATCTAATAATGTTGTACTAATAATGTTGTAAGGTTGCTTTCAATATTTCTTGTGACATTAATGCCACATTTACATTTTCAAAAGATTTATGGAACTGTTGTATTTACATCACTTTCTCAGGAATAGTCCTTATAAAACAAAAAAAGTTCATTTTCATTTAATAGTTCACTGTCCGCATACCTTCTTCTTATTCACTACAAATTGCAATTTGGGATAAATAACATAACGGTATTTTCCAATGATGTAGCTGCGTTTGCTAGTTTATTTTCTCTGCCCAAAAATGCCAGATCCTGATAGCCTTCGATTATGTCTTGGCGCTGATTAAATTCCACCCGTGTCTTCAATCTTATTTCATCAAACATTACAACGCACATTTTCTCTCTTTCAGTCACGCACTTTGCTTTCAATGAAATTTTCTTTATTAAATTATTGTTTAAGCCTGTTCTTAAATTCAACACTTTTTACCAACTTTGATTCACACAAATGGTAATGTTAATTTCAGATTACGTAACATAAATTTATAAGCTCCTTTTTCTGATTTTAGCCACTTTGCTCTTGTTTTATGAAATAGCTGATTATTTATAAAATTTTTTAGTGGTTTACTTTTATATATTAATAGATTGTGGAGTAGTGCACAAACAGAAAATTATTTCTTTTTTAATCTATAGATTCGAGATTATTTTGCATTTATTTTTTTTTAATCTTTCAATCTAAATGAAAATATTTTACATTTTTTCTTTAATTTTCTGTTTGATGGCGATGGCATTTCCAGAATACGTTCACTTAAGGCAGAGTAACAACTTATTCGACTAGAGAAACCGGAAATTTTTTAAGATTCACATTGAATAATATTCAATATTGCAAGCTCATCTTCATCGCTTGAACTTGCAGTGATATTTGCCGTTTATATGTATTACTGTGTTCTTTGTGCTTTTTTCTTAATTTGAAGTATTTTCAACCTTACAGTGAAATTGAGTGAAAAAATATTCGCGGTTCTGTGGTGATTCACGTGACATTATGTATAATTTTTTTAAGTTTATTATGCATAATAATAGATGACTACCTTTTTCAATAAACTTTATAGGAATTGCATCTTTCGTTAAGAGTTTTCGTTGTTTATTTTCAATAATGTATACACTCGTAGGTAAAAAATGTTCTTCACAAATTAATTTATAACGTAAACTATTCACATCCGCAAGAGCAATGTCGATATTTCCACAATTTTTCTTCCATTCCTCTATTCTCTTAGTGTCTTTTACAGGAAACATAAAAAAAACTTATTTTACCCTTCCTGTCATTTTCCATACAATTCTTATACACACACATAAATGGCTGATCATACTGCTCATTTTTACTAGCGTCCGGATTATATGCAAAATACGCTTTTTTTAATTGCTTTATTTCATTCAAAAAACATTAAATAAACCCAGAAAACTCATAATTTTGTTGATATGCCTTTTAACAACAAAATTATGAGTTTCCTGGGTTTATTTAGTGTTTTTTGAATGAAATAAGGAAATTAAAAAAAGCATATTTTGCACTCTGGTAATTTGTTATCAATAAATTCAAGCGCGCACGTGCGGTTGAAATATAAGATTTCGCAAACGATATTAACTACCCGACAGTGTGCGGTAAACAGAAATAATTTGAAATAATCTCGAAACCAACAGTACGATGCGACATCTAGATGTCGAAGCCAATTTTGGCTACGCTAAAGTGTCATAATCATTGCGCACTTTATAATATATTCCTTCAATCAACGGTAATAGTCAGAATAAAAGACCCTAACTTGAAATAAATGTTTGAAATGTCATGAGAAGACTTAAATTAGCGTAACTTTCTTTTGTAAATAAAACCAGACATTTTATTAATAATAAAAGAGGTAGAATTATATTATGATTTTTATTGTACAGATTGTATTTATTATTTATCGTACTAAATTTAATATTTAGAAAAAAAGCATTGAAAATTGGGTTGCATAAGCGTCATGTTATGATATTAAATGAAAACACAGTATATACATTTAAATATAAACAGCATTATGTGAGATTTGATAAATCCGAGTACAGCTCAGATAACGCTCCTAAAATTCAACGTCAAAATCATTTTTAGTTTATAATATCTCAAGTGCACGAAAGAGAATTTTGTATAACGATCAAACACATTTTTGAAATGCACAACCGTACAGGTAACTAAAGCTAAATTGGATAGTCTTCGACGAGGCACAAAAAACTGTCTGTTATGGACAGCATGTTGAAGCCACAACTACAAAGACTTAAAAAAGTGCATAGTAGGTTAGAAGACTAAAAATACATGATATTACTAAGGTATGACGCAATTCGAAGCAGCCACAGAAGCAAATGCAATGTCTTCTTTCGAGAAGGCTACTGCTTTAATCATAGCATTGAGGGGTGATGCTAGTGATATTTTGCAGACATTACCTCCTGAAGAACGTAAAGATTATTCTCAACTCATTAAACGATTGGAAATTAGATATGGCCACGCGCATTTGGAGCAGGTATACCACACCCAGCTGAAGAATCGATCCCAGAAAAAGGTGAGCATCTTTAGGAATTAGAAGCAGATATTGCTCGTCTGGTTCAGCTTGCATATTCAATGGCGCCAGATAATTTCATGGAACACTTAGCTGTCCAGACGTTCATAGACGGTCTAGAGGATATTGATACACAGCAAGCATTAAGATTGGCACGACCGAAAATCTTGATCGATGCTTTGGCGCACGCGAGTTTGAGACTGCAAAACAAGCCTCTTGAAACCATGCTCGTGTCTGCACTGTTGACAAACAAGAAAATGAGGAGTTCATGGAGCAGGTGGTTAGTAGAGTTCTTAACCAGATCAAACCAAATAAAAGAGTACTGCGATGCTGGAATTCTGGAGAGATTGGTCACATTCGAAGTACATGTGGTAAGGTGGTCAAGAAAGCATCGTCTGAGCAGCAGGAAAACTAAAGCGGGTCGATGAGCGGGGGCAATCATCGATCCAGCATCAGGAAGCCCCAAGAACGCCTGGCCAAGTCGCATCCCTGCAACATCAAACCAACGGCCTGTATGTGGACGCTGTTATGGAAAGAAAGACCTATGCTTGCTTGCTAGATAATGGATCGACGAAAACTATCGTGCGACCCGATTTAATTCCCAGAAATAAAAAGTTATTTTCTAGCAAATGGAGACTTAGGACAGCAACAGGAGAAGCAGCTTCTGTGGAAGGTGAAGTAGATGTCAACTTTATCATAGGACCAACATCAATCCGACATCGTGTTCCTGTAGCCGACATCGAAGAAGAAATAATCTTGGGATTAGACATCATGAACACCTACGGCTTCCAGTGAAACATGAAAGAAGGCACTTTAAAAATAAATAATGAGGAATTGTTTCTTCATGGGAAAAATTGTGAGAATGTACAAGTAATTACTGCAGAGAAAGTTGTTCTGGATGCAAGAAGTGAGACATTTTTGACGGCGTGTATGGAAGGTGATTATTTGGACGGAAATGTTACAATGTTGGAACCAAAGGCTGATGATGACAAGGTGGGCCGAGGAATAGTAGTTGCCAAAATGCTGGTTAAGACTCAGAAGATACCGATCAGGGTAATTGTGAACTATTACCCTGTTTCATTGAAGAAGGGTACTATTTTATGGAGGTGTTCGCCAGTATCGGCCGTCGTTCATCGTGTAGAGGTGAAGAAGAATGGATTCGTGCAGGTTCCTGAGAAATTGTCCAAGATATTCGACTCAGCCTGTCAAGGATTGAGCAAGAAAGAACAAAGCGAAGTTAAGGATTTAATCAAACATTATGAATACGTCTTTGAAACTGAAAATGGTACGAAATGAAGAACCAATATCGTAATGCACAAAATAAATACCGGCGATGCAAGTCCAATACGACAAGGACCAAGAAGGTTACCACTGGCAAAGCGTGAGGAAGCCAAGCAGATTATACAAGATATGGAAAGCCAAGGAGTAATTGAAACATCGAATAGTCCATGAGCTTCACCAGTGGTCCTTGTCAGGAAGAAGGATGGATCGACCAGATTCTGTGTGGACTATCGTCGTTTGAATAGTGTGACCAAAAATGACAGCTATCCTCTCCCAAGAATAGACGATACGTTAGACACATTGGCAGGAGCAAAAATGGTTCTCCACTCTCGACTTGAAGAGCCATTATTGGCAAGTGGGAATGGACCCCAATGACAAAGAGAAGACTGCCTTCAGTTTAGGTACAGAACTCTGGCAGTTTACATTCATGCCATTTGGACTGTGTAACGCCTCAGCTACTTTTGAGCGACTCATGGACACTGTACTGAGGGGACTGTCTTGTAATAACTGCCTGGTATATCTCGATGATGTGATTGTGGTAGGGAAAACCTTTGAAGATAACATGAAAAATTTGGAAGTAGTATTTCAGAGGTTGCGAGATGCCAACCTGAGATTAAGTCCAAAGAAGTGTCACATTTTCCGCAAAGAGGTAAATTACCTTAATTCTTTAATTGTTTCGACCTTTGCTTGATGTAAATCCATATCACTAATAAATAAAACACACATAAGATGTTTTAGATTTACACTTTATTAATAAAATAACGACAGCTGTTTCGCTAACACAGTAGCTTCTTCAAATTCAACTTAAGACTAAAGATACATACAAGATACAGCGTTAATCAGGTAGTTGACCCAAGTTAAAATTCTAGGACTATTACATTTATATTTTGCTTTTTTAAAAACTATACAATGTGCTACTTGTGTGAGGTTTAAGTATAAAAATATAGTATAAGCAACTAAGAAATAATATATCAATGGGTGAACAGATTTAACAGTGGGGATGAATTCAAGTCTAACGATAACGTTTAGTAACATTTCTGAGTTTTTAAGTTTATTAATTTCTAAAGATTCTAAACAGTTTAGTTTTCTACCTTTACTTTCTACATGTATGGTGTCGAATTGTAAATTAAATTCGTGCTCATTCTCTATTAAATGATTAGAGTAGGTAGAGTCAGTTTTCTTATTGATATAAGAATGATAGTGGTCTTGGATTCGTTTTTTAAACGTTCTACCTGTCTGTCCAATATATGTTTTGGTACATGATCCGCATGATAACTTATAGACTCCTGATTTATTGTCTTTGGTATTATATATATTATAATATATTAAAAATAATAAAGAAAAAACTACCAAAGACAATAAATCAGGAGTCTATAAGTTATCATGCGGATCATGTACCAAAACATATATTGGACAGACAGGTAGAACGTTTAAAAAACGAATCCAAGACCACTATCATTCTTATATCAATAAGAAAACTGACTCTACCTACTCTAATCATTTAATAGAGAATGAGCACGAATTTAATTTACAATTCGACACCATACATGTAGAAAGTAAAGGTAGAAAACTAAACTGTTTAGAATCTTTAGAAATTAATAAACTTAAAAACTCAGAAATGTTACTAAACGATAAATTAGACTTGAATTCATCCCCACTATTAAATCTGTTCACCCATTGATATATTATTTCTTAGTTGCTTATACTATATTTTTATACTTAAACCTCACACAAGTAGCACATTGTATAGTTTTTAAAAAAGCAAAATATAAATGTAATAGTTCCTAGAATTTTAACTTGGGTCAACTACCTGATTAACGCTGTATCTTGTATGTATCTTTAGTCTTAAGTTGAATTTGAAGAAGCTACTGTGTTAGCGAAACAGCTGTCGTTATTTTATTAATAAAGTGTAAATCTAAAACATCTTATGTGTGTTTTATTTATTAGTAAATTACCTTAGACATGTGGTTTCCGGAAAAGGAATTGCTGTGGGTCCACAAAAAGTAAAAGCTGTGGAAAAATGGCCTGTACCCAAAGACAAGCATCAGTTAAGAAGCTTTTTAGGATTATGCACGTATCATCGACGCTACGTTCCTGGATTCTCTAACATTGCAAAACCACTTACCCGCCTAACAGAAATTCGAGCATTCATTTGGAATAACGAATGCCAAGCGTCCTTTGAGTTGCTAAAGGGAGCTTTAATCAGTACACCTGTTTTAAACTATCCACTGCCATCTGGGAGGTTTGTTCTGGATACAGATGCCAGTAACATCGGGATTGGTGGTGTGCTCTCTCAAATCCAAGATAGACAAGAAAAGGTCATTGGATACTTCACCAAGACCCTGTCCAAACCCGAGAGAAACTACTGCGTAACCAGGAGAGAACTATTGGCAGTAGTTAAGACAATTGAGCATTTTTACAAGTACCTGTATGGACAGAAGTTCCTGATCCGCACTGATCATGGCGCCTTGAAGTGCTGCAGGAGTATGACTTCGACATTGAACACAGAGCAGGCCTCAAACATCGAAGTGCAGATGCTCTTTCCAGAATGCTTTGTCCAGAAGACTGTCGACATTGCAACCGAATCGAAGACAAATCGGCCAACGCTCTTCGAACCACCGTGGTTGATGGCCAATGGCAACCTGACAATTTGCGCGCAGATCACGAAGCTGATCCGGATCTTGCAGTCTTCAGAGCTTGGAAGAGAAATGGGCAAAGACCGACCTGGCAATAAATTGCTCCCCATTCATGAGAATTGAAGTCATACTTGGAACAATGGGATTCCTTAACCATGAAAGACGATCTCCTGAGACGTGGGTCGACAATCACGATGGAAGCGAGCGGAAGGTGCAAATGGTGATTCCCAAGAAAATAATATCAGAGGTATTGCGAGAACTCCATAATGGTGCTTCTGGAGGATATTTTGGCGTCCATAAAACACTGGAGAAGGTGCGCCAGAGATTTTACTGGGTGAATTGCTCACGAGATATGAAAGAGTGGTGCCGAAAGTGTGCTAATTGCACCGGAAGTAATGGTCCCCAGAGGCGTCAACGTGCACCCATGCGCAAATACAATGCGGGAAGCCCATTTGAAAGAATCGCCATAGATACCGCCGTCCTTTTCCAGAAAGCGAGAGGAAATAAATACATAATAATGGTCATGGACTATTTTACCAAATATGTTGAAGCATATGCTCTACCAAATCAAGAGGCTGGAACTGTAGCAGACGTGATTGTGAAGGAGTTCGTCAGCCATTTTGGTGTACCTCTGGAATTTCATTCCGATCAAGGGCGAAATTTCGAGTCCAGTCTATTCGAAGAGATGTGTGGACTTTTGAGCATACGAAAGACGAGAACAACTCCCTTGCATCCACAATCAGATGGGATGGTAGAGCGAATGAACAAGACCCTGATCAGACACTTATCCAAAGTGGTCTCCTAACACCAGAGAGATTGGGACGAACATTTACCATTATTCCTAATGGCGTATCGGGCCTCTGTTCAAAAGACAACTGGCCAGTCACCAGCAAGTGTGCTATTCGGGAGGGAACTCCGATTGCTCTGTGATTTAAAGTTTGGAAGCAAGCCTGATGAAGATCTTGCCGGAGAAGATTATGTCAGCACGCTCAGACGACGAATAGATAATATTCAACAAGTCAGCATAATATCCAAGATGCTAGTGACAGAATGAAGGAGAGCTACGACATCAACGCCGAGATGGGCCTAACTTCAAAAGAATTGGGAGGCCCCATACGAGGTGTTGAAGCGGATCAACGATGTAATATACCGCATCAGGCGAACACCTTATAGTAAGCCAAGAGTCGTATATTTTAATCGATTAGTCCCATACTCTGGAGACAATAATGACGAAGCCGCTGACTTGCGCCGATTGGATAGCCAATACCAGGAACTAACCTTCGAAGACTTTATAGAAGAGTATTCCGGTTCGAGAAAAGCTAGATTTGGGGTGACCATCGAGAAACAGCAAGATTTGTTTACGGTGCCGCCAGTCTACGCGCTTGCTCATTGCGTAGCCCGAGATCTGCGAATGGCCAAAGGAATTGCCAGGGAATTTAAAAAGAGATTTGGCAGAATCGAAAAATTAAGGCAGCAGGGGCCAGCAATTGGGAAGCGTCTCCAAATAACAAATGAAGAACAGCCCATATTTTATTTGGTCACGAAAGAACTGTCAAGCCTGAAGCCAACCTATCGTGCCTTATCGGAGGCCCTGGTCCACTTACGTCAACAAATGTTACAAGACATTTTGAAATTAGCAGTTCCAAAATTGGGTTGTGGATTGGACCGCCTAGACTGGAGAATTGTTAAGAGCAAGTTAGAAGTGATATTCCAACATACTGGTATGGAAATTCTGGTATGCAGTTACCGGTTTGAATATTCCTGTACACCCAGGCAAGATAAGATCGTCTGTTATTTCGATATGACGTCATAATAACAAAGGCCCTAGCTGTCTATTTCGCCATCGTTTGAGGGAACCAAAGCATGACATATTTCGGGACGAAAATTCATTTTTAAGAAGGGAGCAATGTGATGACTCATTCAACGATACGTCACGTACCTCCAGCGCCTTCTCGATGGATATAGAACGCTCGAGAAGAGATTCAGCAGCGATATATAAGCCGTCGAGGAAGGGATTGAGGGCATTCCATACCGAATCATCGCCGAGTGAACTTACATAAATATACATACATAAATGTGCTTATTGTTAGTAATTAGTTTTTAAATTGTTATTCGTTTTTATTATTAATATAGTGTGTGTCTAAGTTACCGTTAGTTTTATTTAAGAACTCGAAAAGACAAATACATCACAGTACTATATGTAGTGCACTTCTAACAAGTTCTTTTTAACACACTAATATAACGTACTTTTGTAGAACTATACACACTGCGTCTGTTGGTATGCACTATCAGATGTATACTAACATAGCATGTCGTATTATACAATGATAGTCCGTTGCCTGTTTGCATGTTAAAACATTAGAAGTGTACTACATATAGTACATTAGGCATATCTGGGTTAAGAGGAGTCTAACACTTCACAAGTAATATATCAAGTATTTACTTCTGCGCTTAATTGTAATTATATTAAAGTCTGCTCATCATTACTGTGACAAATATAAGATCTCTTTATTTCATAAAATGAACTACGAAAAAAATTCAATATGGAAATGTCTTAAAACAAATGATTTTAATCTATTTTTCAGTATATCTTGGTTCAGAAGAAAATCGTAAGGTAGGGTACTATTCCAATATATAAAAACAATTATTGAAAAACACAAAGGTAGGGTACTATTCCAATATATAAAAACAATTATTGAAAAACACCGAATACCCATGCTCTCGAAGTAAGCAAATTCACCCAGCTTAAATCGTATAGAAAATGTCAGATGTTGATAAAAAAAAGTTTTTGTTCATTCCTTAATTCCAAATAATGTTTTAAAAGGGGACAGAACAAAAGTCGTATAATGAAAAGAACTCCAGGAAGTGATTTAATGAAATCTGTATAAAGTTGATTGTAAAATGATTAATTAATAATTGAAATAACATGATAACCGGACACTGTCTTTTAAGGAACAACCTGTAAAGCATGGGCATGGTTAGCGAGTGGTGGTGTAAGAGATGTGAAAAACAGGAGAAAACTAGCCTTCATGTAATACCCACGTGTGAGAAATTGAAGGGACACGTGGGAGAAATTGAAGGGGAAACTGAGGGTACTCAAATTTCCCCTGAGAGTAGTGGCTTTTATCGAGGACACAAGACTAACAAAATGGAACTTGAGAGATCTATGGGGGGTGGTATAAAGAGCACTGTGCTCAATTGCCTAGACTTACTGGCGTCCAACCCAAAGAATTAGATAGTTAAATAGAGAGAACATGATTACTATTTTTAAGTATAAATTTTAAATGGCGGAGAACTTTATGATCAGATACTGCAGAGTAAGATTCAACGTGAAAAGTATAAACACCAACCTTGAAAAATATACGGATTTTTTTTAATAATTTCTTTTGAACCAATTTAATTAAACTTGTATTATTAATCTTGAACATATAGTAAATTCTTATACTTACTTTTGAACTTTTGGATATTCAAACTGCCACAAAAATAACGCAGAAATGCATAGTGTAACTGCTGGGATCAATGAAGGATCTGTATGTAGTCCAGTGCTATATCTTTGAAATAATACAATGTTTAACAAACGTTCTTTTTCAAATTTATATACTTACTTAAAATTATGGGCCCACATCAATACGGTGGGAATATTTAGTAACGTAACAAGGAACCACAAACAAAAAATCGTAAAATGAAAGTACAATGCGCTATTATCAGAAATCTCACTCAAAATTTGCAATAGCGACGTATTGTTATCAGATTCCTCATTTTCTCGTACAACTGATCCACCTTCTGGTGTATCTAAATGATTTTCAGAAGTATTCTGCTCTGATGTAATATTATTTGAATTATCATTTTCTGCAGTAGTATTCGTTTCATCTTGACTTGTGCGAACTCCATCCGTATAAGACTCGTTAACATCATCTACAATGTGCGTTGTTTGTTGTTCATTCTCGTCCGGATTTCTGTCATGATTACCAGTTTCTGTTCGAGTATTTCTTAATATGAAACGAGTAATTCTTTCTTGAATTTGTGGTCGAATTTTAATTCTGCTAGCGATAAGTTTAATCAACTTCATTAAAATGTTCTCGACGACATCTTGTGCCAGTTGTGTCAGCTGAAATTAACATTCAAATATTGAACATAACTTATATTTAAATCTGTATTTAATAGTTCATCCCATAAGTCGTGGCTACATATTGTACACATTCTGAGTTTACGCATTTAAAGTTTTCTTTCTAACATTTAGCAGTAGTATATCATTTTGTGTTATCAATAGAGAGGTTTATTCGAGTAACATTCCACCGGCGGCTAGTCGTAAAGCGTATATATAATATATACATATATATATATATATATATATATATATATATATATATATATATATATATATATATATATAATATTTTCGTGACCTTGGTATGATAAGGTAAACTTAATAAGTCGGCGATTAAAGGTCTGGTTCATTACTTCAAAGTATATATATTTAAAACAACCCTACATGTTTCGGCAATGATGCCTTTGTCAAGGGAATAATCGCCGACTTATTAAGTTTACCTTATATATATATATATATAAGTAAAAATTCATTAACGGGTGAGCGGTCTGTCAAGTAAAAATAAAACTCCTTTATTCCACTCTATATTTCATAATGGATTAGTTACTTCATCAGGAGTGTAATTCAGAGTTAAAATTTAGCAAACAACGGCACTAAACATGTTAAAATTCGTCAAATTTAAAACATCAAATCAATATGTTGCTAGTTTGGCGTCACTTGTCGTAGTACTTAATAGTCTATATATATATATATATATATATGTATGTATATATATATATATATATATATATATATATATATATATATATATATTGTCGGTCACCGTTCAGGGCACTTCACAGGTTTACAGTAATAAATAATAATGTTGTCACACATAGCTAGAAAGAGATAGAGATAAAAAGAGACCGTTTTATGATGTAGCTCATAAATTGATATAGGGATTTCCGAATTTAATGTACAATGGCACTATGATAAAGTGTAAAGTGTGATATACCGCTAATGTGTTCAAAGAAATTTCACTGTGAAAGACACGTAAATAGTGTAATGCATAATCGCAAAAAATGTGTCGAGACATTTTTGTTTCATTTATGTGTAACTTTCATATTGTGTAATATATCATTTAAGTTAGTAGACAACGAATTATTTTGTTTATTTTGGAAGCACTACGGTAAAGAAACATTACCTACCATCCCTCCGTGAACATATGAGTAAATCCGAATTGAAAAATACGAAAATACGCTGAAATTATCTGTGGACGAAACAACAGATTGTAAAAAAAATTGGTTGTTAATGTTATGGTACGTACAATGGAACAACATCAATCGTCACCTCCAATTTTACTAGCTTACAGAAGAGTACAACAATGTACTGCCAAAATAATTTCGAAGTTAGTGTTAAATACATTGGAAAAGTTTGAACTTTTAACAAACCAAGTGTTAATGTTTGAGTGATGGTGCCGCTGTAGGCCAGATTGTGCAACTTGTTACATATTACATCTAGAATCCATGCTTCACATCTGGTAGCAGAAACTATTCGTAGATGTTATCCAGATGTAAATGCATTAATTGCAAGTACAAAGGCTGTGCTTCTCAAATCTCCGAAACGTGTTCGTCACTTTCACATACTGTTACCTGTTCCTGTTCCTGAACCACTACAGCCGATTCTTACACGTTGGGGAACATAGTTATAGGCATCATTTTACATTAATATTTTGATAATATTAAAAACGTAGTTCTTAAATTCTATCCCAAATAAGCTACAGCTATCAAGGAAAGTCAGTCAAAATTTCAAGATAGGTTAAAACAGATTTAAAAACTATTCAGAATTATTTCGGGTTATGTCGGGTTCATGCAGGCAATATAAAAATTAGAAAATCCTTCGGTGTCGTTAGTGAAATCTCTGCAAATTATGCAAATAATCACGCACAGCTATACGCGGTAAAAGACGCTAAAAATGTTTGTCTTCTAGAAAAATTTGAAAGTGTTTTAGAGAAAGATTCAGATTTTGCCACATTAAGACAAACTTGTAAAGGTGCGTCAGCAGAACTGTTAATTTGTTTTAAAGATTATTTTAATTATGCAAATATAACATCAGTAGATGTATCACGTTCGTTTTCTGCATATACGCACGTTTTATCCCGCAACGCACTCAGTTTGCAGAAATTACTGTAGAAACACATCTGATATTGCAAATATTTAACTGATTTTATCCAGTTTGTGACCTCACAGAAAAACGTGTTAAACCGTAAGTACTCCACCAGTTTTTATAAATTTATAGCTTATTGTCTATTTATATAGGTTCCGGTGCGCTTCGGCTTTTAACAATAATAATTTATTACACGAGCGAAGTGCGCTCAACGTTGTCCGGTGGCGACTGATAAAATATATAAACGCGCGAGGACGAGCCGCCGATGCGATGTTACTCGAATGAACCTTCCTTGTTATCAATATCATTAAAGTCAAAGAAATTAATGAATTTATTCATGAAGAAGTTCATGAGTTTATTGAAAATGCATCCTTGTATAACACGATAAAATATTTTATTGAAGTTATTCAGTTAATGCCAACTATAAAATAGTGACTTTTTCTTACTATCAAACTGTTTGTATTTGTAGTCATAAGTTGAGTAGATTATATCAAACGTATGTTGATTTTTGTACAGTGAAAATGATGACTTATTATTATAAGCCTTTACTATCTTCACTTGATCTATTTTATAACAATAACCACTAATACCTGTATAACCTTTAGGCCCAAATTCATAATCATTACTTAAGTAGTACTTATCTGCCACTCAGTTGTTACTCACTGGAGGCACACTCATTCTCATCGCAATTTTGGTATTGGTGAACCTAAGTTAGCGAGTTACTAAGATGAGGAAGATGTGAGAAAACGTCAAGTGACTACGTCACCGTTCGAATGACGTGCGTATGACATATCGTTCCTTAAACCAACCATAGGAAGTTGTCTGAAACACCGACGGCGGGAAATAGTAAATTTTATAACCTGAAATTATCCCAATTGTGGATTATTGGTGAGTAGCAACTTATCTTCAGTTTGATTCAAATATGGATTCAAAAAGAACTTATTTCACGGGCGATGAAAAAAATCTATTTAAAGGATCTCGTCGGTAACTATGGACACATAATTGAGTGTTAAAAAAAACAGACTGCATCAGTGTAGTGGAAAAGAAAAAGCTTGGTGTTGTTTAACTAAAGAATTTAGTTTGCAAGATTTTCGGAGACTTCTTTAACTAGTGGTTGTACAGTACTTTGACTTATATTACCGGTATCACCAATAACTCTCTAAAATTAACAACCATAAATATAGAAAAAATATATATCCTTCTGAATTGACTGGCAGGCTACGCTGAGTTAGAGCAGGTGTCGCAGGATATACTAAACTTAATACAATGTTTTGAATGGTTTCTCTAGAAAACCGGTATCGTTGTAACAGTTCATTGTTATTATATTTTTCAAGAAGGTTTTCCATATCTCTTTTCATATTTCTGTCACAAAACAACATTCATAAGTACTCTATAATATAATATATTCGCATATACACTTGATCCATACCACAAAAACGTTTAAAAACAACAGAAAAAACAAAGAATGTTCTGAGGAATAGATAAAAGGGAGCTAATCCATACACCTTTACGTTTACTCATTTGTCACACAAATGTGAGTTGTAGATAAGGCTCAGATGAGTTGCTAACTGTTTATGAATTACGAAAAGTGGGTAAGTTACGCAATGAGTGCGAGGTGAGAATAAGGGACCCTCGAGTGACGTCTATTTTGTGTATTACACGTTTCAATTGCAAATTCAAGGTCACAAAATTCATTAATTTATTTGACCGCGTAGTCTTTACAATTTTTTTTTTAATGTTAAAGATAAGCACACAACAAGTTCACTTCTGCTGAATTGATAAATTTGCTCAATTTTTCCCATTAATAATATTACGATTGCACTGAAATAATTAAAAAAAGTAATCTAGAAAGTAAATGAATATTTTAAGCATATACATATTTCTTTGAACTTGTATTTAAATAAAGTTAGCATCGACCAGTTCTTGTTAAAATCTTTCTTGTTGTTAAAAGAATAAAACAAGCAATTACATCCAAATATATTTAATAAGTATTCTTTGTCGATTTCGTTTTGTTTTCTTTTTTAGACTTACGGAATGATCTAATAATAGCAATACCAACTTTAAGAAAATAAAAAACTAATCCTAGACATAGTGCTATCCCGCCACAGGTAGAAACACCAATCATCAACAAAATAAAAGCAACGAACATGGGAAATTGTTTTAAACCTTTTAGTAACCAATCATAGGTACCCGCCGTTCCCATTACAGAACTCGAAATTATTCTGAAATAAATAAATTTAAGACTTATTTTGAAAGTTATTATCTGCGACATAAACTTACCTCAAAGCAATATTATGTATCGTCGATTCGAAACAGAAAATAAATATAACTAAGAACATAGTTAAAGTCCAAACAATTCCAATGCTGGCCAGATAGAAGAATATTGTTATAGCAAATCCAATACCTTCTCCGTCTAAAATTTGAATATCCGTAGTTGGTAGTACATTTAATACAGTAGAGAAACTACAATTAGAATAAATTATAGCTAACAGATGAAGATACTTAAAGTGTGAAGATTTGGCAACTATATTTACCTTAAAATCGCCAATAGCATTCTCGCCACAGGAAATACATAAAAAGGTTTCGTATCGCTCATTAAAGCAGTAAAAAATAGAGAGCACCTCCTTTTCGTATCCATGTTTTGTAATTGCGATTTAAACGAAAGTAATACGACCAGTACTACATTTGCAAATATTAAAGGTGAATAGAATCTTACCAACTGAGCAAACATATTTGAAACGTCCCACTTTATGCTGTAAAAGAAAATGAATATTATTAATGGCTTGTTATTTATTGACGAGTCAAAAAAGTCATACACAGTGTTTCTTTATTTATATAACACATCAGCACGTTTTAGTATCAACAATGGTAGCCTCTCCTCTCGAATGTAAGAGGGGACGTTTCTATCTTCCCGGACTAGGCATGACAACAAAAGACTTATCAATATACTATATCATATATTTTTTTAATATAACGTCCTTACTTTTGACTACAGGCACCGTTTCAATAACATCTTTAATCCATCGTAAAATATTGTTTTTGTTTCTCTGTCACTGCTACGAGGGATGGCATTTATGTTTTGCATATGAGACATAGAGGGCGCCACTAATCAAATGTCAGTACTGAAAATTAACCTCCATCTTTAGTTAGCCTAAATCCACAGTTTCAGTGTGATACGTGTACTGTTGTAGCTACAACGAACTGTCAAAGTTGACAAGTTAGTCGAAAAATGGAATTGAACCGTGAAAATTATCTCAATAAGAATGTCTCGCCGAGTTAGTTTCTATTTTCGATAATGAAGCATCACATCGGTCAACAATTTCTCGTTGGTATGGAGAATTCGACTGTGGACGGATTAGTCTTAGCGATGATCCAAAAGCAGGTGCACCCAAAATGGCACTCACTCAGGAAAACGTTGATGCTGTGCGCAAGCTCATTAACAAAGACATATCGCGAAATTGAGGCATTATTGGAGGTTTCATAGACCTCAATTCAAAAAACTTTGCATGAAGAATTGTGTGTAAAAAAATAGTTTCCCATTGGATACCGCATCTGTTCACCGATTAACAGAAAAAAGCTAAGGTGAATTGGTGTCAAAAAACTCTATACCGCTTCAACACAGGAAACTCTAAAAACATGTACATCATGAGTGGTGATGAATCTTGGATTTACTCATTCGAGCCCGAAAATAAACGCTAGTCATCTGTTTAGGTGTTCCAGGGTGAAGAAATGCCGACAAAAGTCATCCGTTCGCGAAGTATCTCCGAAAAGATGGTTGCGACATTTGTCTCGAAAGCAGGTCATGTAGCAACAATTTCTCTACAAGATCAAAGAACTGTTACTGCCGATTGGTATACAACCATTTGTTTGCCGCAAATCATCGCTAAGCTCCGAAAAACCAACCCACAACGACGAATCATCCTCCATCAAGATAATGCAAGTTCGACAATTGAATTTTTAACGTAACAAAACATCGAATTGTTAGAACATCCTCCGTACAGTCCCGATGTAAGTCCCGACGATTTCTTTACCTTTCCGAAAATCAAGGGCGGACTGCGTGGTCTAAGGTTATCAAAAACGCAGAGTTGGTTCGAGCGCATGCAAAAGTGCATAAATTTTTGTGGAGAATACTTCGAAAAACAATAAAGCCTTTAAAAGCTATTTGCTGTTTTATTCCAGTTCTATATGCAAAATATAAAACACACTCCTCTATAAGCTAGTCATCGTCCTTAAATTTTGTTCTTCTGAGAGTTTTTTGGGAATTCGGAAAACAAAAGGTAGTCACTAGGTGTTAAATCTGGACTATAAGGTGGGTGTTCAATTTCTTCAAAGCCACAACCAGCACGACCAGCATTTGAAGGCCTTGACTTGTACACTGTCAAGCACTGTGGAATAACAAGACACCTTGCGTGAATTTTCCGCATCTTTTCACTCTAACAGAATCTTTGAGACTACGCACTAAGCTTACATAATATTCTTCATTTACCGTACTACCTTTATTCAGATAATTAATCGCAAAATTCCTTGACAATCCCTAAAAACAGTTTCCATTATTTTTCCTACAGAAAGGGTGATTTTTAAACTTCTTGCCCTTAACATGCTACTGTATCGACTCTTGGTCCGACTCTAGATTATCATGATGTACCCCAGTTTCATCTCCAGTGACAAGTTGGTCGATAATTATATCTGGTTCGTTCCTACAAGGTGTTGAAAATCGTCGTTTTGTAATATTCTACCCAGATTTGTACAAACACTGGAACTAGTCTAGATACTAGACAGCCGTAAAGGATAACACAAAAATACAACTTCAGTAATTTAACGTAAACACTATTAATATTCGCACACGGTGTTCATTCATATCATAACTGACACCAGTGGCGGTTTTTGTATGAGAGCTGCGGAACACATTAATTAAATATTGTAAAGCAATAAAATTATTAAATTAATTATATTGGCTGCTTGTTAGAATATTTTAAAAATATTATTTGAAATAGAAATAAAACTAATGTAAAAACGAGTAAAAACCAAATCAATTCAAATATTATTTGAACATAGTAGAAATTATAATGCGTATTCTGGACTAGATATAGGTATATCTAGTGACTTTAGAAATTTAGCCATGTGTATGTTACGCGCCTTAATTTCAAATTTTGTTGGTCGTGTTATTAACCTGTCCTGTATTGCAATTGTTTTTGTGTATTGTAATGTGTCAGATATAGCATTTTGTATGAAAAACATTTCATTTATATATATAGTGTGTTTTATATTTAGAGTAGTTTATTTAGCAGACTTTTGTTTATATACGTATACCGTAATCGACAAATTTTAATTTCTGGTACGAAAGTAGAAGAGGAAAAGAGCGCGACGCAGAAAAGTAAAGAAAAACATATAGCGAGGTTGCCAATGAATGTATGCAAGTAGATTAAGTGGGATACGATAAGGTTCAGTCAGATTATAGCTAGTCAGTAAGTCTATTGCTTCAGAGGGTTGTAGAACGCATCTTAGAAATACGTATAAAATTCGCCACGAATATTTACAGAAAAATATTTAGTTCATAGTGTACTACTTTTATGAGGATGTACAACAAAGCTTATATTTCCCGCGTATAAATAAATTGAAATAAAATATTAATTCTAAATTATGTAAAAAAAAAAAATAAATGTAACTCTTATGAAGAAAATAAATTAACTCTTCTCCGATAATAATAAAAAATAAATATTCTAAATTAAAGGTTCAAATAATCCACCACATTCTTCTTGGCAGTATGCCAATCTATAATAAAATTCTTGACGGACATTACAGAGCATGTCAGGTATTAAATTTACGAATGCTCTCAATATTTTTCTCGCAATTCATTTATATTATGCATTCTTTCATGGGGATTGCTGCAAACTTTTTGTTTGATATGTCCCTACAGAAAAAACCGACATTTAATTATTTAAAATCCCAGCCCATACATTTATTTTTGTGGATATCGGGTATGTACAGGTTTATTGAGGTGTCTACCGGCATAATACCATTTTATGATTTGTGTCTTTTCTTGAGTTGTAAAAACATGCATGTTGAAATCGACTATTAATATACGCACGCAGAGAAATAAGTGTTGTACACCCGGTAAGTGTTTGTTAGGGAATAGGCCATGTTAAATGTGTATGTGTGTCCACCACTCTGCTTCTCCCTCTACTGTTTGAAAGCAGGCGTCGTTGGATATAACAAGGTCATCTTTTGCATACACTATATACGCAACAGATACGCAAATAGAAATTAAAATTTATCGACTACGGTATAAACAGGAAAAGTGCATATAGGTTAAAGCATTGTTACCGGACAATTTTAAGAACATTATGTACATTATTCTACACCGGTGTACTATGTGTACCGTCAAACTTGTGCTATACATTTTACAACGGTGTAGACTGTAGAACAAGCCTTTAAAATACTATAATTAATATATTACTAAATTTAAAAACCGCGCTTTTTTTTCAATCGACTGTGGCTCTACCACAGTTTTAGCAAGAACTATAGATAAACAGGGTCCCACTTTATATGTTAAGTTTCCCTTCACCTCCTTATCACTGTTTCATTTAGCGTTTGTGTTCTGCGAGAGTTGCAGCCAATTTTCACGTCGAACGGATTTCATCTGCCGATCTGTACCGATCTACCAATTCATACCGAAATTAAGCAAATTTAACAATCTTTAAAGTAGTTTACTTATGTAAAACAATATAACGGGTGTTCAGTAACATTCGAAGTCAAGTGGGCTCTGAACAAAAAATCGTATATCTTTACTTAAGTATCTGATTTGTAATAATTATTAAATGTCAACTGTTGTCTGTCAAAAATCAATCTATCTCAGACATGACTTCATATTTTCAAGGACTACTTTGACTTCGAATGTGTCTGAACACCCGTTAGAAAACTAGCGCCATCTGTTGATATAAAAAAAAAACAAGCTCGATATATATCGCCATCTACTGAGTAAGCGACCTTCTCATTTTCGAATTATAATAGATACCTATATGGATATATGTAATAACGGGTGTTCAGAAACATTCGAAGTCAAGTGGGCTCTGAACAAAAAATTGTATATCTTTACTTAAGTATCTGATTTGTAATAATTATTAAATGTCAACTGTTGTCTGTCAAAAATCATTCTATCTCAGGCATGACTTCATATTTTCAAGGACTACTTTGACTTCGAATGTTTCTGAACACCCGTTATAATATTTGATTTGAATTTGGTATTAGAATTGTTTAAAATTCATTTACTGTTATATTTTATAAATAAAGTTTATATCAAGTTACCCTAAAAGTTTTAATTTGTGAAAAGTAAACTAAATTACCTAATTACAAGAAATCTGCCGAAATTTGGAACCGTCTACCGAAATTTCATTGCTAAAATACTAATTTTTAGAGTCGGTCGCCTGGCAGCGAGATAGAAAACACTATAAAATCAGTTAACCCTCTAATTCCAAAATTTTGTTTCTTTGCCAATAAATTTCAATCAGCTATTTTAAAGACAATAAAATACCAAACTATATCTTGTAGGCAATTTCAGCGTAAATGTATATACAGATATAAATCTGTTTTTAAAAAGATTTGTATCATTTGTATTACATTGCTTCACTAGCTTGACTGATGACGCCTATAGATGGCAGAAACACGTGTCTTAAGCAGAAGTAAATGCTGAAAATACGAGGTGTATTGTCCATGTCTACAGTTACAGATATGCATATTGCATGTCTGTTTCATTTGTAACAAACTATCATTAAAATTTTACATAATGTTGTGACAGGCGACTTGTAGACCCAGTTTTGGTATGCCTGCCTTGAAGCGGGTCTGGGCAGTTAGTGGTAAAGAGATAGATGAGCGAAATAATAATTACAATAAATTTGTTACATTTCTTATGTATTTATTATTCAGTAATTACAATTGTTTAGTTTTTGTGGAATGTTGTGAAACAATTTTTTGATGCAGTGCAGCATAAATTGACTTTACACTTAGAGCAAGTGCATTGAGTCTCAGATTTGCAGCCAGATAATTTGCACTGTCGTTTTTCTTACGTCTGTAGCAGGTAAGTAAGTTTTCTTTGGTCGTTTAGAGGGCTGATCTGGTTCCACACCTGTCGATCGTGGCCTTCCAACAGATCTCTTTTTAGGTTCCCCAGATTGCGATTTATACAGACGACAAAGCAGCCACTTCTTTCCGAAATTGGGGTAACTCTATGACCTCAGCTGAATGCCTGTTTATTCTTTTGTGCAACAAATAGGCATTTACCAAGAACACGTCCAACAGATGGTTTTGTTGTTCCACTTGATTGTCTTCATTCTTATATGATAACGACCCAAAAGACCATCCATCAGGTCGACACCACCCATATGTGCATTGTATTCATGGATTACAGTTGGACAGTCCACTTCAATCTTGTTTTTTTGGGCACGATCGTAACGCGATGCCTTTTTTGGTGAGTTATGGTTAAAGACGGCAGACTATGTGCCCACACTGTCAAATTTAATAATAATATGTTTATATACTGAGAAGGATTGTTCGACGTTGAGAGATGTTATATTTGCATAGTTAAAGTGCTCTTTGTATCTGTACAATGGATCTTCAGTATTGGTAAAAAGTTGCCCTAATTTTGTAAAATCTACATTTTTATCTAATACACCTTATGTGTATTATTAAATTTAACAGTGTGGGGCACATAGTCTGCCGTCTTTAGTTATGTTCTTCACTCCTGAATGGCAGTATTCCAACATATGTTAATGTCAGATGAACACATTTATTATCTTTCCACAGAGTGGCCGACAGATTCACACCATAACATGAACCCACATATTCTACGGAATATCCGCGAGGCTTCTTTGCAACGTCTTTGTCCAATGGAAGCGTGCAATTTGTTATACGATTTGCTCGTAATGTTCCCAACGAATATATTCCTCTGTTATAGAGATGCACCATGAGTGGCAAGTTGTGCAATAATTTTCAAAGTAAAGAATCCGGTTCTGATGATTTGGTATTCCTTGCGACAATCTAGAAACAACATTCGCAGCTGCACCTAAATTTGGTGGTCCATTTGGACTTACATTGTCGCCTGCGCCAAAATACAACTCAAAACCATAAGAAAACACGTATAAATCGCAAAAGATAAATAACTTCATATCCCATTTATGTGGTTTTGCAGGCATATATTGCCGAAGATGAATCACCAGTTTCGGGGAATACATTTGTTCGCCCACACAAAGGCGTTGGCACATTAGCACAGAACTAAATCGTTAATTGAAGTGATCTATAATTTGACGAATTTTCAAAATCCGATCATATTGTGGATCATCTCGTGGTACCACTTTCCTTTTGTCGTTGAAGTGCAAGTAACGACGTATTTCTTAGAAACGATTTCTCGACATTGCTGTTCATATAGGTTCGAAAGAATTTTCAACCCAAAATTCCCTAGTATTCGGATACTTGTAAATTGACATGTAAAAGAGGAGACCTACATATTTTTGTATTTCTCCAGCCGTAGTGACAAATTTCGAGGAAATATTTATTTGGCGAGCATACAGATTGGTTTAATCAGCAATTTGCTGATATAAATCTTAGCCGAAAAAATTACTTGAAATGGCGTTTCCTGTCCATAAAAATGCTCTGACAATTCTTTCAGTAACTTTGAACTCTATTTGCTTTTCACAAAATTGAAGATTTTTCTTGGGCCATAAAATGTTTTTGAATGAGTGACCTTTTGCATCTATCTCGCTAGAGGATCCAATAAATGTGTGTTGTGGGGTACCAGGTTCAACTTCAACAAGCTGTTGATTTTCGGATGGAGAGGGACCGGGTTGAACTTCTTGCTGAATTACGAGAATCGAGGTACCATGTTTAATCAAAGTTTTGTCCATCGCGACAGCTTCTATCGCTGTAATCGAACATAGCTTCCGACCGACTGGATCGTAATCGAGATCTTTTTCATTATCATCGTCAGAAAAGTTTCTACGTCTGTTTCTAGCTCTTCTGCTTCTATTGTTTCTAATAAATTATAAATTTCGTCTTGCGACATCAAGGATGGTATGTAATATTTACGATGTTCCATATCTGATATAATACAGAATAGAATATTATTGTGATGACTAGGGCTGGGCGATACCGGCGTTTTCGGTATCGGGTACCGATACCAACCGAGGTATCGATACTTAGCGATGTATCGGGTCTGTGCACGGTATCGATTCTGAGTACTGGAATCGGTAAAGTATCGATACCTTGGAATCGATACCTTGGAATCGATACCTTGGAATCGATACCTTGGAATCGATACCTTGGAATCGATACCTTGGAATCGATACCTTGGAATCGATACCTTGGAATCGATACCTTGAATCGATACCTTGGAATCGATACCTTGATTCGATACCTAGGAATCAGTATTCATAACCCGTTTTCTAGGTGTCGATTGTTTGATATCGGTTTCAAGAGATGTAAAATTAATTTACCGATTCTACCATAACTACGGTATGAAATTTGCAATATTGTGATATTTTGTTTTTTTTGTTAGTAATAATTAAAGTTATGTCATAATATGGAATTTGCTACGCATAATAACCAACGTCTTTAAAATATATATTATGCATACATACTTAAAAATTCTTTACTTAAAAAGTTATTTTTATATACATTTAAAAAACGCAGAAAGATAAAATAATATAGGCAAATATGCGTGCTATTACAAAATTATACAAAAAGCCTAAAATATTCATTTCAAAATTGAAACAAACCAAGCACGTTTTATACCTACAATAGCTTGATAAGAATTCTTGACCCAACTTTTTTTACCTTATTATATTAATTAATACTACATATTTATATTATATTTTGTTTATTTTAGTTCCAATTTACAGTCGTGTATTGTGTATTGTGCATTCTATAGAACAGGAAAGTGTTTTATATTTATATGAATATGAATATCACCTATATTTCTCTCAACACTGCTTTATACAAATTATGTGTCAACAAATTTTTGCTGTTCCCTAGTTTTGATTTATTATAATTCCTACCTTTATTCGTCGTCTAAAGTTTAATATAAGCACTTATATTTCATATCATTTTAAGCTTCATCACTTTGTTCTTATATCTTGGTGTAATAAGTGGATACGTACGTACCAAAATGTCGAAAAAAAATAGTGTAGTTTGGAAATACTTTGATAAAATTAACGACCAGGGCGTGAGTTGTAATGTATGTAAAAAATAATATAAGTATACTGGCAATACTACAAATATGCTAAAGCATATAAAATGTGTTCATCCTTTTACATATTTTAATATTATTGAAAAGAAAGACAAAAGAGACGGTGATAGTGAAGTTACTGACGTTGAAATATTGGCCTCCGAAAGGTAAAATTATAATTATACTAGCTGCAGACTTATGTATGTAGTTCTTTTTTAAACCTTGCATGAAAAATAAGAAAATTCTAAATTGTCATTTTGCATAAAACAACAACTTATATACCTATGATGTACGCATACTCATTTAAAAAAATGCAGAAAGGTAAGCTACCCGATACATGGCTACCCGATACATCGCTACCCGATGCATCGATACTTAGCGAGTACTGGAATCGCTAAAGTATCGATAGGTATCGATGCTTTGGAATCGATACCTCGCTACCCGATACCTCGCTACCCGATACCTCGCTACCCGATACATCGATACTTAGCGAGTACCGGAATCGGAATAGGTATCGATGCTTTGGAATCGACACCTCGCTACCCGATACATCGATACTTAGCGAGTACTGGAATCGGTAAAGTATCGATGCTTTGGAATCGATACCTTGGAATCGATACCTTGGAATCGATACCCTGGAATCGATACCCTGGAATCGATACCTTGGAATCGATGCTTTGGAATCGATACCTAAGAATCGATACCTTCGTTATATGAGGTATCGGGTACCCGATACCAGTTATGGTATCGGGTATTGGACGATGTATCGATACTTCGCCCAGCCCTAGTGATGACTCATCCTACGACACGTAGCGCGTCATACTGATCCGGAATTCTCTGGAGTGTTCGCCATGCATCGAGAACATATTCACCACAATATAAAACCCGCGTCGAAGAAGGGATGGACATTCATTCAATACCCGAGATTCGCAGCGAGTACACATAAATATAGTTACATAAATAGAAATACATAAATGTGCTTATTGTTAATAGTTAGTTTTATATTGTTATACGTTTTAATATTAATATAGTGTGTGTCTAAAGTTATTGTTAGTTTTATTTACGAACCCGAAAAGACAAACTTTACATTATTTATCATAAAATACAGAACAGTTATTCAATTTATCACAGATAATAAGTTACAACTGCCTGCCCAGGTCCGCCTGTAGACGGCGATCGCGAATGAGTCAGGAATGATTCATCTGAGCAGTTATTTATTCAAACATATATTCTTGTTATAAATAAAGTACAAACACACTTGCAGCTTTTTATTCAATTCAAATCACAACTATTTATTTTTTAATTTTGAACTTGCAACACACACTGTAAATTAAATTGTTTTCATAAAGCCACGTGTTTCTTAGCCTGTGTTCTGTATAAAATTGTCTATAGACTAAGGTAGGTATAGCGCTGAAACTAGCATATATACTCCGTTCACACTATATTCCGAAATTCACTAAATTAAGGGGAAGGCATCATAATATCGAATATCAACATCTACATTATGGAATAATGCCATAATTAAAAATCAAATGTATTCGCATATTACCCCCTCCAAAATGCCCATTTGCAACATAAAAATCGCTGTTAACAATTCACATTTGAATTAATTGCTACCCGTTTTCTCTTTATTACTGTGTACTTATTCCCTCTTGTAAAACTGCGCGTTTTTATATCAATCTTAACTGTATTTTTTTCAAAACAACACTCTCATCACGATTATAATCGGTAATCTTCCGCTTATCTAGTGAAAAGTTCTAGATCTAACCTCAGAATGCCGAAATGTTTGAATTCTCAACCGATGAAGCTTGTTGCTTCTTTGATTTGCTATTTTGAGAAAAAAACATGATAATGGATAATGCTGGTCCAAGGAATATACGAAAGGTAAAATATATTCATTAAAAAGAACATTTGTTTTGAAAAAATGAATATATTCACAGCTACTTGCTGATGCTCTGTTACTTCATTCTAGTACTGTTTCGAGCTATATCGAAAGATATTAAGGAAGTTAGACTCTTGAACAGTCCCAAAAAATTACGGGATCGTAAAAAAATAGTCACTAATAGTGATGACTTTGATCAAATTGCTATTCGGGATACAAATATAATAATACCAAAGTATTTTTAATAATATAAAAAATATTATTAAAAATGGGGTGTGAAGAACACAATACAAGTTCATTTATGTATTTTTGAATGTATCTTCTCCAAAGACGTAGATACGTATTTCACATTTCTACATGATTCTCAATACGCCCCTGTTGGAGAAGACACATTTAAACAAACATAACTACGTTACTATCTAGCCGAAATTATTCAGACAGAGCGTGAAGGAATATTCAGCGCTGTCTACATAATAAAAGCCGAAGCAGACGTGTTTTCTATAGTCGGTAACCACCGTATCTATACAAAACTGTATTCTCGTGTCTTCATTATTTATCGGCGTGAGCCGAATATGTATATGACAACATAATTTGAAACATACTTGAGTGGGTAAAACCTCACTACATTTGTATAATACCAAAGTATTTTTAATAATATAAAAAATATTATTAAAAATGGGTGTGAAGAACACAATACAAGTTCATTTATGTATTTTTGATAACGCCGATAAATAGTGAAGACACGAGAATACAGTTTTGTATAGATACGGTGGTTACCGACTATAGAAAACACGTCTGCTTCGGCTTTTATTATGTAGACAGCGCTGAATATTCCTTCACGCTCTGTCTGAATAATTTCGGCTAGATAGTAACGTATGTTTGTTTGAATGTGTCTTCTCCAACAGGGGCGTATTGAGAATCATGCAGAAATGTGAAATACGTATCTACGTCTTTGGAGAAGATACATTCAAAAATACATAAATGAACTTGTATTGTGTTCTTCACACCCCATTTTTAATAATATTTTTTATATTATTAAAAATACTTTGGTATTATACAAATGTAGTGAGGTTTTACCCACTCAAGTATGTTTCAAATTATGTTGACAAATATAATATGTATTAAAATAGTAAGTTCCATTTGTTGTATCTCATTATAACGAGTGATCATTAAAATTTTCGCTCAAGTAAGCCATGTACACAAAAAGTATGTCCTAACTTAAGTTATTAAAATTTTCGCTCAAGTAAGCCATGTACACAAAAAGTATGTCCTAACTTAAGTTATTAGAGGAGATCTGTCATTATAATTTCAAACGTCATAATTGTTAAAAAATAATTTGAAATGCTGACTTTTATATTAAATATATTTATAATTTTTATACAAAGTAATAGAATATTATAAAAAATGTGTAAAATGATGACCATTCTCCACCAAGCATAATCGCACTCTATTTCGTAGAGCATTGAAAACATTGATCAGTATTTGCGGTGAGTTATTGATGTGTTCACATTTTTCAATGATTTTATGTCTTAACTCTTGTAGATTATTAATTGGTGTTTCATAAATAATATTCTTTATATATGGCCACACAAAAAAATCCATGACTGTTAAATCACACGATCGTGGTAGATATGGAATCGCTGTATTTCTACTTATTATCCTATCGCCATAAAATTGTTGCAAAAACTGAATATTTTCAAGTGTAACGTGAGATGTAGCCCCATCCTGTTGAAAATATCCGACCTGGAGTTCATCATTAGTCAACTGATTAGTAAAAACACTGAGAATTTCGTTACGATATTTCTCCGATGTTATCGTGCCCTCAAAGAATATTGGTCCTATTAATCGGTGACGACTCATACCTACCCATACGCCTAGTTTTTCTGGATGTAGAGGAACTTCTCTGTAGTTAGGATTTCCACTGGACCACATACGCATATTTTGCGAATTAACATAACCTTTCAAATAAAACCAAGCTTCATCGGTGAAAAAAGTATTATTTAAAATATTGTCTGTCATTGTTTGAATAAACCATTGGCAAAATTGTGTTCTTTTTTCATAATCCGTAGGTAATAGATTTTGTACAGAAGTTAATTTATATGGATACATGTGCAAGTCCTTTTTTAAAATTTTTTGACATGTTCCATACGAAAGCCCAACTTGTTGCGAAACTCTGCGAATAGATGTTTGAGGAGATTTGTTAATAATTTGTATGACATTTTCAATTACGCCGCGACTTCTCTTGAGAGGAGGACCGCTTCCTTTTTTCCTTAAAATACTGCGTTTGACGAAAAAGATTTACACAATGCATTAGCGTATCACGGAAAGTTTTATAGCTAGGAACAGTATTTGGATATCTCTCTTCAAACTCCGCAAGGCAATTTTCTATTGAATGCTGCCAAATACCATCAATTTTTTGAGATGTCAGGAAGTAACATTCTACCATAAACGCTTTATGCATATCATTAAAGGCCATTACTTTTTCTTTTGATGAAACTTTAAAATATATATTTGACACTGACAGATGTTTGAAATAACATCTTAACGACTAAAGCTACGACATAATTTTTATATACACGGCCAGCTACGAGTGAAAATTTTAATGATCGCTCGTTATCTTATATCATAATAATCACATCATAACTATGTATCGTATGATCAAAAAGTCTTTGGATCGCTATTGCCGTGGAATTTACGAGATATCTATGAAATTATTTATTTCAATTAGTTTTGACATTTACTTGACAACTTTCAAGTCAGCTGGTTATAATTCAAAATACAGTAAATATCGTTTATAACGACGTTGAAGGGACCAACTAAATTCGGTCGTTATAAGAGTAGGTCGCTATATCCAAATACCAAATTATTATATAAACACATTTTATTTATCCTAGAAAATACACTTAAACAACGAAAACAATATTCTAGTTTTATAAAATACAAATAAAAAAAAACATTTCCTTCTCAACTTATTTTACTAACAATTTAACTCATATGTATATAATAATACATAGGCACGGACTGCATTGTACATACATACATACATATTTAAATTTTAATAAAAAAATCTGTCATTTTGGTTTGTTGTAATTTTTTGTTTTCTAAGAAGTGTTTTTCAATAATTTTTTCCAAATGGAGCAATGCAGAATCTGTTTTAGCGTCTTTCAAATTTTGATTAAATGTGAAAAAATGCTGAATCATTTCAACCGCTGAAAATGCATCCTTTATAGTAGGTGGTTGAAATTCCGTAGTTTCGTCCATTTCCACTTCATCGTTGTTTATTTCTAACTCCAAGTTTGCACTGGACCCAGCTAAAATTTCATCTTCTGTCATATCTTCCTCCGTTTCGAGTTCTTCATCAACATTTGAAAAATTATCCCAACCCTCTTGTGTTGCCAGGTTAACTACAGGTAAAGTGCGGACCCATTCAGTTAAAGGTAAGTTATCTTCTTCCGTATAATTTTGTAGTCGAAGCCACTCAGCTAAGGGTAAATTATCGTCATCAAAAGAGTTTTCTGCTGTGTGTAAATTAAACCCAGCATGTGCAAAGGAATTTGCTATTGTCTGTTGAGAAACGCGATCCCAAGCTTTGGAAAGTAGAAAAATAGCCTGCAGGATATCTAGTTTTTGAGGAACACTATTCTCGTCAATGTCTTTTAAAAGCTTTATAATTTGAAGTTTTTAGTGTGTCTTTAGGGACTTTATTACACTCTGGTCCATCAGTTGAAGAACTGACGTGGTATTTGGTGGAAGGAAGGCAAGTTTTATAGCTTTTAAGTTTTGAATATTTGGATGAGCTGGACAGTTGTCTAAAAGCAATAGGTTTTTCATTTTTTGCCGAATGAGTTTATTGTCCCATCGTACAATTATTTTTTCAAATAATGCTGGTGTCATCCATGCTCTTTGGTTATTTTCATATTCAACAGGTAAAGATTTTATTTTTTTAAAGCATCGAGGATGCTTAGCTTTGCCAATAACCACAAGTTTAATTTTTTCCGATCCAGTCATATTTGCTGCTACATGAACAGTCAATCTATCCTTACTCAGTTTACCACCAATACATTTTTCCCCTTTAAATTTCATCGTTTTGTCTGGCATCATTCTGAAAAATAAACCAGTCTCATCTGCGTTGTATATTTCTTCGTCTGTATATTCCTTTCTTAAATTTGGCCACACTGTATCTAACCAGTCGTCACAAATCCCTTTAGGTACATCTATTGCTTCGCCACATATTTTACCAAAAACAATATTGTGTCTTTTTCGGAATCGTTGAATCCATCCAACTGTGCATTTAAAATCTTCTAACCCTAATCGTCGAGCAAAATCATTTGCTTTCTCTTGCAATATCGGACCGCTAATAGGAATGTTGTGGCTCCTCTGAATGTTGAACCATTCATATAGGGCCTCGTCTACTCTATACGCGTTACAAGATCTGATCTTTTTCGTTTGTAATGATGAAGATCTATTAATTAAATCCTCTATTTTATTCCGATTTTTCCAAATCGTGGAGATTGTTGAATGCGCCACCTAAATAAACAAGAATAATATTAGTATGCATGTTATTCTCATAGAAATCAAACAAAACTTACCTTATATTCTTTAGCAATATTAATATTAGAATTTCCAGCTTCCAAGCGCCTAATAATTGATGCTTTTTCTTCAATTGTAAACGCCTTTCGTTTCACCATATCGACGTCGACAACGTACCTTCAATTCCTAGATAACTACTGAATAAATACGTTTATCTGTCGCATTTCGCATTGCCTTTTCATAACGCTGTAATTCCCCCTAGCTAATTCAAAACATCCCCACCGTTTTCTTACTATGCGACGTGTCCGTCGTTATAAAAGATAATTTGATCCAAATTTCAAGCTATTTTTCGTCGTTATATTAGTTTCGTCGTAATATCCGATGTCGTTATAACCGATTGGTTTCGCGTTTAGAAAGCATTGTTTCTGGCCAGGATCTTGAAATTTCGTCGCAAAAACCGATATGTCGTTATATCAGATGTCGTTATAAACGATATTTACTGTATTTCAATTAGAACATAAAATTTTTATTATCAAATCATACTATAGTAATGTAAATATAGGTGAAAATGGTAATTGGGTTTATTCCCCTCGTTTATGTTTGAATGAGTTCCGTGAGAGATTTCCCAACTTCGCAATAATCGAACGAGATTTTTTTCGGCAACTTCAACGAACTGTGGACAAATTTGAAGGAACTGGTAATATCAGCGATAGTGTTTGATCTGGAAGAAGACGGGCTAGAAATGATGATGTTATTCATCTGGTTAGGCAACGCATGCAGGAAGAACCTACCTTATCCTTGCGTAGATTGAAACGAGAAATCAATTTAAGTCATGGGACGTGTCAAACCATTGTTAAACAGGACTTGAACATGTTTCCTTATAAACTGCAGATGTGTCAGAAGTTACTGCCACCAGATTATCAGAAGAGAGTATCGTACTGTACCTGGTTTAATGAGCATATGAATAACGATATCCTTGATTTAACATTTTTTACAGACGAATCTTATTTTTACCTATCTGGATACGTTAATCAACAAGTTATGTGTATGTGGAGCGAGAATAATCCTAATTTTCATAGTGAGGCTCCTTTACATAGTCCTAAGATGGGTTTTTGGGTTGCAATGTCCCGTAGACGGGTAATAGGGCCATTATTTTTTCAAGATACCATAAACGCTGAAAGATATATAAATCAAATACTTGATCCTTTTATCAATCAATTGCACGATGATGAACTTCATAATGGATACTTTCTGCAAAATATCGCGAGACCGCATGTTGCTCAAGTAACCATGGAATATTTACGTCAATTTTATAATGAAAGGTTAATATCAGACGGACGTTACCCACCTAGGTCTTGTGATTTGAGTCTTTTAGACTACTTCTTATTCCCATTGCTTAAGAATAACATTTTTAAAACTCCAGTTCACACTTTAGATAAATTACAAGAACGTTTTGTGGAAAACTGTCTCACAGTAACACCTGATCTTTTAATTAAAGTTTTTAATAACATGGGTCGACGTGTTAACCGGTGTATTCAAGAACAGGGAAGACATTTTCATCATCTTTTATAATTTTTTATTGTAAAAGTGTCCCTACCTGAATGTTATTGTTTCATTGTGGGCGTTCTTTTCTTATCTGTAATGAGCCTTATTTTTTCTTTATTAGTTATTAAAACTTCGTTTATTTAAAAATGCATTCTGTAATCTCTATAAATGTTATTAAATATAACATACATAAAATGTAAATAAATACCATAACCTAAAATCTATTTTATTTGTGACTTATGCGTACTTCAAAGTAATGAATCACAGAAGTAAATAATTTTATAGATAGTTTTACGTTTCATGGCTATCACGATCCAAAGACTTTTTGATCATACGTTATATCCTTCAGAACAACATGCATATATATAGTGACAGAACATTTTTATCAACAATTTCATGTAACATTGATTTACGTTGGAAAAAGATGATCCCCGCAGAACACTAATCGAACAATCTCATATTTTTCTTGGTCGGGTAGATTTTCTTGTGGGTCACATTAAAAATAAAAATGTGAATTATTTGTGAGAGCCTGTTCTTTTAAATGAAAGATGTATTTTCCAAAATGGCACTATAGGTAGATCAAGGCAAGATCAAAATGTTTAAAGAATCAAAGGACTAAAGTTGATGGGTTAAGGTTAGTGAATGATTAGTATCACAAATGTATAGCAGTTGATATATTATGCTTTCTATATATATTATTGTTCATGCAGGTAATTGAAACTGTAAAAAAGATTTATACCTGGAGCATCACTTACATTTTCATCAAAAGGAAATGATCTAGACTATCATGGCTAAATAAACTCAAGTAACTTTCTGCTATGGTTTGAAGAACAGCATAGTACTACTGAAAAATGTTCCAACTTCTATGTGGAAAAATATTGAAATATACAATTTAATAATAGTTTATAAATTAAAATTAGGTGTGCGGATGTGATATAGAAAATTCAGTTATTTGTTTTCCGTGTTTGTTATTTAATGGTGATCAATTCTGGATAGTGTACGGTGTAAAAGACTTAGTCGTTTAAGTCAAAGCGTTAAGAGAGACGAAATAACAAAAAATCATCTATCGAATGAGGTGAGTTTAACCCTGTTAGATCAAATAAATATCACAAGTCAATTAGATTCTTCTTATTGGATTAATTAACAGAAGCACAAAGAATACACAAAAACGATTGGCAGAACACATATGATAAATGCTCACGCGCCACCACTGACTGATACAATACTGAATTCTAATTTACATCGTGTATTAATGCTACAATTCCTCTACTTATTTTATTCCTGCCCGCGTATCTTTATTAGTTTTAATAGATCGTCCTCTTTTAGTTACTGTAAAGACTGTAAATCATTGAGATTAAATTAAACTGAATTGGTTGTCTTCAAACAAGATAAAACAAAAAGCAAAAGCAATCGTTCTCAATATCAAATATACCTACTGGATTTTCGTTTCCGTTGTGTATATATAAATAGATTTACATAAATTACCTAACAGTATATCGGCAATTTGGATCCAAAATTAATCTAACGAATGCAGTGGCATTCGTCATATTCGGTGGTTTATTAGAAAACAGTCGTAAATTCATCGGTTTCTTTCGAGATTCCCTAAAAAAAATATAAAAAAATCCCAATTATCACAAATCCCAATTATACGCAACCACTTACGTAAATATAACGTGTTGATCCAAATTAGACCAAGGCACCGATAGAGACGCTGTTGTGTGATGGCTGTGTGTTTTACATTGCTTGGGTTCGACGAATAATTGATAGGATTGCGTGACATGATTCAAATCAGGAAAGTGCAGTTCGTAATATAAATAATTTTCGAGAGTTTCCTCAATGATTATTTTATTCGCCAGTGACCAGGATGATAAATTAACGATTAATTTTCGATCAGCTTCACTGTGTAAGTCCACATGAAAAGTTACCTAAATTTAAAAAAAGTTATACTCAACAAAGAATTACAGGTTCAAAAGTAAAAAAAAAATAAATCTTTTTTCAACAATAAAACTTCAGGAAAATCTTTTTAAATATGTATACATACCGTCCATCGTTCCAAAGCGCCTACAATTAACGATTAAGATAAACAAATTAAACCGCATTTACTCTATTATTCGCATATAATATTTACTAATATTTATTAGATTGACCTACAGAAAATCCAAAAATGACAATAAATAAAACATTATAATGATAATACATGAAAAAAAACTAAGCAATAATAAAATTAAACTGCAAGTTTTGTTAAACAATCACTCAGAAAAACACACCCACGCCCGACAAGTTAAAATTCCTAGCTGAATACACTAAAGGAGTCTTCAGGAGTAAATTCGTCCTTGGGATAGCCGTAATGACTGGTTCAGTTAACCTTGACGTCAAGCGTGGTACAAGTTAGTTAACCCGAGATAGCAACGAGGGTGACTCAATTTGATTAATGATATTCATCATAAAACTGGAACTAAGTTTCTGTCTCCTTTTAACAAGATTCAAATCCATGTCGGTCAATGAGCAAGGTATAATCTAAACCTCGTTCAGGATAAACACCATCGATTTTGAAAGATAAATAAATTAGGAATTTTTGTTGAATTCTCTCAATCTCGTTAATATACGGGATGGCGCGGAGCTAACCGTGAATAATGTGCCGCCGCGATGGCTTGTCGTGGTTGGCGGGAAGGGAGGACGCCATTTGATATTGTCGGTCGCAATGGAGAGTTGAAAAGTGCAACACCGTGTTACCTGCATTCAAGTTACTACAAAATAAATTCTCTGACGGAAGTGCAGCGTGTACCATCTTGCAATGTCATAACAAGTGCTCATTATCTAGTAGCATGTGATTTACTGAGAACATTTTGAAGTATGTCGTAAATTAAAATTTACTACTTAACCTACGAAGTCGTATATTTTGACAGTTTCATACATACAAATAAATAACAAATGTGATTGACATTATCAAATGTAATTTGGATTTACGTTTACGGAACAACAAACACATACTAATATATATGCGTCTTATTCTATCAAAATTTCAAAGTAACCTAGATTGACTTTTCAAATGAACACACGTTATTTGCGTCTTATTCTATCAAAATTTCAAAGTAACCTAGATTGACTTTTCAAATGAACACACGTTATCTACTTGGGTGAAGAAACTGGTAGTGTGTTGGACGTGAAGCATGGAGCTCCACGAACAATACAGATGCCAGAGAACCTGCAGTGAGTGACGGAAACTTTTAAACGCAGTCCTAGCCGTTCGGCGCGTCAGCAATCTCGCATTTTAGGCATCAGTAGAATAAGTTTATTTCGAATGCTAAAAGAGATAAAATTTCACACCTACAAACTGCAAATTGTGCAACAAATTAACGAAAGAAACAAGGAAGCAAGACTTGCATTCTGCATCACCATGATTGGGTTGTTACGGGAAAATCCAGACATTCTAAATAATTTGCTAATGACATACGAAGCACATTTTTATGTTTCTGGCAGCTTAAACAAACAAAATATGCGATACTGGTTACTGTGTTACGCCTATATTTCCCTTTTCAAATTTTCTATGACATCAACGCCGAGAAGAGTGGTTACCATGAAAGCGATCGGGTTCCCATTCATATATAAGCCGTCGAAGAAGAGATGGGAAATTCAATCCTAGAGCCTCGCGCAGTACACATAAATATAGATACATAAATATAAATACATAAATGTGCTTATTGTTAATAGTTAGTTTTATATTGTTATACGTTTTATTATTAATATAGTGTGTGTCTAAATATTGTTAGTTTTATTTAAGAACCCGAAAAGACAAACACTTTTACAATAGTTTGCATTACTATTTATTGACGAGTTCCGGTATCTGATTTTGCTTGCGTATCATTTAATACGTATGAGTGCTGACATCGCTATTTGCGGTTGAATTGGTAACTATCATCCCCTTCTGCGAGCGTCTGCAGGTACGCGGAAGAGAAAGACTGACCGACAGCCTTTTGTGTAAGGTCGTTTAAAAAGTTACAAACAGTACATCTTCGTAACGGCAGTTAAGTCACGCTTCTTCGACTTATAAAAATTCAACGTTTAACCACGGATCAGGTCAAAAGTTAATGAATATTTTAGAAGAGCCACTTTTGCCCCTTACGACTCAAGAAGGTTGGAGAAAATTATTAACCGACTTTGGTTTATTTTTCTGCTTGGCGTTTTACTTCGACTTCGTTTTCGGAAAAAAAAAATTAACTTTCCGCGGAAAACACCACGCACACTACCGCCTCTCCATCCAGGGCACTTCATGGTCATCTAATCCACCGAATAGCGATACACTGGAAGAAATTAATTACCTTCTCAGACGAATAGGGAAAGGATACAAGTAACTCGTATTGTTAAATTTCCTCGAATAATATATATGTATATATACCGGGTGTATTATGAAAAACCTTTGGGGCTGTAGCTTCCTTATATTTTATCTAATTTTAATGAATGATATGTCAAACTAAATCGTTTTTAAAGCATTGTACTACATATTTTTTTTTTACTTATTCTAATAAACATTTATTTCCTGAAGACACCTCCATTAAATTGAGTGACAAATTTGTTATTATTAAAAAAAAACTACGAAATTTACAGAAATCAAGCTATCATATATTTTAATGAATCAAATGTTCGAAATTGGCCCCATTTTGTTCCAGACACATTTGACACCTTCTATTAACTCCAACTGCTGCGTTTAATATAAGATTTGGTGGTATTTCATGACATACTTGTACTATCCTTCTTACTAAATCATCTCTGGTATCAGGTGGAGTCAAATAGACATGATCTTGAATGTAAGACCACAGAAAGAAATCCAGTGGATTCAGATCTGGCGATCTAGCAGGCCATCGAATAGGTCCGTAAGTGCCCATCCATCTGACGCCAAAATAATTATTTAGAAAATCAGTATTCATTCGTGCATTATGGGGTGTGGCACCGTCCTGTTGGAACACCACCCTGTTTAACTCAGCAAGTGGCAACTCATCTAAATAATCGCCTAATTCATTGCGTAACAAATTATTATACTTTTCTTGGTTTAGATTACCCTCCACAAAAAAGGCCCTACTACTCTATCGCCTAAAATGCCATACCATACATTTCCACTCAACCGATTTTGAAAATTGTGTTGTATCACAACATGGTTATTTTCAGTGCTCCAATGGCGATGATTATTTCTGTTGAATACACCATTTTTCCCAAAAGTGCATTCATCTGACCACAACACACGACGATAAAAAATTGGATCTTTCCTTAGTTTATTCATGAAAACCGTGCAGGGTTGAGGGTCGTTTTCACCGAGAGCATGCACCTTCCGTGGTTTATAAGGAAAGAACTTGTGCTTCTTCAGAATGTACTGAACTGTAGAATGTGATACCTGCATGTAGTGAGCAATTTCTCGCGTAGACGTATTAGGGTTTTCTTCCACATAGAGCAAGACACTTAATTCTAAATTTTGATCTTGAATTACACGTGCGTTTATTTTCGGTTTTTTGAATGATCCAAAATTTCGTAAATTTCGCACGAGCCTTCCAAACTTCTCGGCACTTGGACGCAGTCTGTCAGGAAAACGATTTCCATAAAGTCGCAAAGCAGCTGCAGAATTTGTTCCGCGTTCAAAAGATGCTTGAATCGCATCCACACATTCGCCATTATCCATTTCTATAACAAAATTTAGAAATAAATCGTTCAAAATGTTATAATGAATGTGTGACTGACAGATGTCACAGCTCTCTTCGTAAATTTGGAATGCACTTTTATCGTTCAATATGACTGCTTGATTTTTAAATTTTTAAAATAAACACTGTAAATGTTGTTGACCCACCGCTCACTGATAACATTGGTTTGTAATCCTTTATGGGCTATATAGTATTGAATGTAAGTGATTTTAAAAGGTACACACATTTGCTGGTAATAAAATGAAATAGAGTATTTAAAATGCATTTAAGAAATCTCTGTGTTCGGAAACACCAGAATAAATCGAACTAAAAAAAAACCTTCAATTTCTCGATTTTTTTTCATACAAGGATATCGTTGTTTACAGTTTCATATTCAGAAAAAAGTAATATATTTTCTGTCAATTCTGTCAAAAACAAAGTGTAAAAAAAATTCAAAGCGGATCACGTTACAGTGTTTTCAAAACGATTTAGTTCGACGTATAATTTATTACATTCGGATAAAAAATAAAAAAGTTACAGCACCAAAGGTTTTTCATAATACACCCGGTATATATATATATATATATATATATATATATATATATATATATAAAGATAATTATTTCGTGACCTTTGTATGTTACGGTAAATTCAATTTGTTGGCGATTTAAGGTCTGGTTTTACTTCAAAATATATATATTTAAAACAATCCTACATATTTCGGTAAATGATGCCTTTTTAACCAGACCTTAAATCGCCGTCAAATTGAATTTACCATATATATACGAGGCGTGTTTTTTAAGTAAGGTCCGTTTGAATATAAGTATACAACAAAAGGTTATTTCAAAAAAGTAAATTTATTTTCAGAAAGTACATACTTCACTCTATTTTTCGACATAGTTGCCAAGTTTGTTCAAACACTTATCATACCTATTAACCAATTTTAAAATACCCTCTTCATAAAAACTTGCCGCCTGCTCCGATAACCAAGAGTTCACTGCCGTTTTCACGTCGTCGTCATCATTGTAATGGTTGCCACTGAAGTGACGTTTGAGGTGGAGGAACAGATGGTAATCGCTCGGCGCAAGATCAGGACTGTAGGGTGGGTGGTCTAAAACTTCCCAGCCAAAACTGTCCAATAAATCGCAGGTCTGACCTGCAGTGTGAGGTCTTGCATTGTCATGGAGAAGGACAATTCCCTTTGTCAGCATGCCGCGTCTTTTGTTTTGAATCGCTCTGCGTAGCTTTCTCAGGGTTTGGCAGTATGCTTCTGCATTGATAGTGGTTCCCCGTTGCATGAAGTCGACCAACAAAACACCATGCCTATCCCAAAACACCGACGCCATGATTTTGCGCTGGGACAGAGTCTGTTTGGCCTTCACCCTTACAGGCGATTGTGTGTCTCCATTCCTTGCTCTGTTGCTTCGATTCGGGCGTGATATGCGAAACCCATGTTTCGTCTCCAGTTATGATCTGCCTCAAGAAGCCGTCACCTTCTTCGTTATAACGAGTCAAGAACTTCGTCGCACACTCAAATCGTTGGTTTTTATGGTCCTCTGTTAGGAGTTTCGGGACCACAGTTTCCTAAACTTTATGTGTTCAGAAACAATGTTGTAAAGCACTGATCTCGACACGTCAGGAAATTCGTTTGAGAGACCTGTTATTGTGAAGCGCCTGTTCTCACGAATCTTCGCTTCAACTGAAGCCACCAAATCGTCTCTAATCAAAGAAGGGCGACCGGAGCGGTACTCATCATGAACGTTGTCACGACCATCTTTGAATTGTCGTACCCACTTACGCACTTTGCTTTCACTCATAACATACATCACCGTACACTTCGCAAATATGTCGATGAATTTCTGCAGCAGACAGGTTCCTTGCTGACAAAAACTGTATCACTGACCGAACCTCACACGCGGCGAGTTGATAGTCGTAAACATTTTGAAAGCATAGAACAAAACCGTACAGGTTAGCTACAGAGCTGAAACTAAGCACAGTTGTTCCTGAGGCATGCCGGTACACGACGCATGCGCTCGTTGCGACATGCGCGCCAACTACTAGTGTCTACAACAAAACGGACCTTAATTAAAAAACACGCCTCGTATATATATATATATAACGAGCCATCGAAAAAATTCATAATTGGAGTAGACTGTGAAATTTAGTTGGTACTTTAACCACTTCCACATAATGACATATTACTTGATGCTTGACAGTTTCATTGTAAAAAAAGGTTATGGCATTGAAATGATACTACAACAAAAAAGAAAACAAACAATTTATTTAATATCGAAATCATAATCAAAATTTACATATAGCTACAGAAGTTGTTGAAAATATTGTCCATTTACATCTAAACACAAACAATTTTCTTAATAAGAGTTGTGAAATTTGACACAAACTAATAGTTTCAATGTCAAATAATAAATGTCATTATGTGGAAGTGGTTAAAGCACCAACCCAATTTCACAGTCTACTCCAATTATGAATTTTTTCGATGGCTCGTTATATGTATATATATAACGAGCGTTCAACTAAATTTTACCTCGCAGTTGCCCATGGAAATTATACGTATATCTTAGCTTTTTACTTAAGTTCTTAATATGAATTTTGTTGGTTATGAACTATTTGAATGACATGATAAATGTCAAAATAAAATTAAAATATTTAACTAAATGAGATACGTTTATTTGCAACAAACAAGTAACATTTTATAAAAATTGTTGAAAGTGGCCACCACCTTGTTCGGGACATTTCTAGCATCTTCTTCTAATGAAGGAGAAAACGTTTTGTAGTAGCATATCGTCGATTTCGTTAATTATTTCAGCAATTCTGATCTGAAGGTCTGCAAGATCAGGTATCTGTACCCAAAAAATTGAGTTCTTTAAAATGGCCACAGAAAAAAATCACAGGGGTTAACACCACAAGATCTTGTTGGAAATTCATGTTCGATGTTTAAACTTATCAACCGATTTTGATAAATTTCCGTATCATATTAATTGTTTCACAAGCTGTGTGCACTCTAGCTCCGTATTGTTGAAAGTAACCCTGATTTATTTCTTCTTCATTAAGCTGTTCAATAAATGTCATAATAATTTCTTGTCGATACCTTTCTCCTTTAAAGAAAATACGGCCAATGATTTTCCTTCGACTAATCGCACACCATACACCAATTTTCTGTGGATGAACAACATAACAGTCATGCGGTTTCTTAGTATTCCACATCCTTATATTTTGTGAGTTAACATATCCATTCAGATAAAACCATGATTCATCTGAGAAAAATTTTGTCAAGAATGTCATTATCAAAATTATTTAAGAACCACTGACAAAATGTTGTTCTTCTAGGATAGTCAATTTCTTTGATTTCTTGATAATAGGCCATGCGATATGGAAATAAATGTAAGTCTTTTTTCAAAATTGTATGACAAGTGCCAATTGAAACACCCACTCGTGGAGAGAATACTCGTATGGATGTTCCTGGTGTATCATTCATAATTTGCGTTACATCGTCAACTAGCTCTTCCGTACATTTTTTCGGACGGCCACTGTCTTCTTTCCGTATAACACTCTCTGTTTCTCTGAAAACCTTAGTGCAATATTTAACTGTGTACCAAAAAACTATCAAAATCAAAGACGAAGTTTGGAAACATATTTCTAAATTCCTCTAAGCATTCTTCAAGAAAATAGTGCCATTGTCCGTTAATATTACGTCCGTTCCAAAAATAAGATTCAACCATGAATGATTTGTGTTGAACAGTGAAAACCATTTTAAATCAATTTTAAATTACAAAGCAATTTCAAAAAGCTCCAACTAGGTATACATCAGAATAAATAGTCTGTCAAATTGACAACTGATGCAAATATAAATAGTACAAGTTACGACAAACATTTTTATTGTCATGGACTACTAGAGGTAAAATTTATTTGAACGCTTTTTATATGTAATTATTTCGTGACCTTTGTATGTTCTGGTAAAGTCAATTTGTTGGCGATTTAAGGTCTGGTTTTACTTCAAAATATATATATTTAAAACAACCCTACAAGTTTCGGCAAATGATGCCTTTATCAAGGAATATAAAATATAAATTTATATTTTATATTCCTTGATAAAGGCATCATTTGCCGAAACATGTAGGGTTGTTTTAAATATATATATTTTGAAGTAAAATCAGACCTTAAATCGCCAACAAATTGAATTTACTGTATATATATATATATATATATATATATATATATATATATATATATATATATATATATATATATTGCTATCATATTTTGGCCGTAATCAATTTAATTTCTTGAGCATAACTTAAATATTAATTTTGTACTCATTCAATCTTTGACTATCATAACCTATATATCATTTTTGGATATCTAATTAGTCTGGTTAATGCCAAATTATTAATTCATCTACTTGAAATTAAAATCTAAATTTTTTAAAACATATATAGTTATCGATAAATTTTATAGATATATCGTCTGCAGTCACGATTTTTTTGTGCCACCAGATGTACTGGTTTTTCGCAAGTACACATGCAGGTGTTCGATAGACGCCTTTTTGTAAAATAATAATTTTTGATTTTAAGATTTAAGTCATTAGCATTTTTGTATAAAATTTTTTTACTACCACTTTTTCGTTATAAAATGTTTGTAAGTTTGAATCTATGGTACCGTAGAAAAAAATCGACGGGATTTAATCTGTAATTGAAATTAATTTTCTATTTATCTTCATCAGTGTTTTTTTACTTTCAAAATATATTTACCGTACTGTTACACTCTATTTTCACGATACTTAGTTGTGGTTTTTGTATAGATATTTTTATAAGTTTGATGCCAGATTATACAATCGGTACTTATATAGTGCGAAGATTTAATTTTTAGAATATATTTTTATTAAATTCATTTTTGCATATATTAATATTTTCATTTAGTTTAATTTTTTTATAATATTCAAAATATTTCTTGGTTATCTTAAAAAAAGGTATATAACACCTACCACAATTATTAATCGTATCCTAAATACGTATTTAGACAACTAAGTTGTCATCATCAGTAGGTAAAACCACTAACCAATGTGTCGCACATGGGGCACAGTAAAGCTAGTACACCGCTTACGCAAAAACTACTTTACACGGCGTCCACGTATAGACTAATTTAAACATGCAAATAAATCCAACGAAAAGATCAACAAACTTACCTCTCTTAAGGAAACGGCATTCACATATGTTTATACTCCAATTTGAAATATATCGAACGAGAAGATCGACAAAAATTACCGCATTTAAGGAAACGGCACTCAACATGTGTTAATACTTCAATTTAAAACGTCGACGACCCTTTTATGGTTCTAAGAATGAAAAGGGACAAGTGAAGGGGATCGGTGCTTTATCACCGTTCATAGAGTGTTGTTTGTTTTTAGCGATATGAATACTTTCGTAGGCGTCAAGATCGCGGGGGTTATTAATGGCCTTGACAAGCTTTAACCCTTTAATCGACACATTGTGTAGTGTACTTAAAGCATGGTTGGCAACGTTAGATTTATTCGGTCTATTGTATTTAATATGTGATATGTGTTCTTTAAACCGGGTTATTATTGGTCGTTTTGTTTGGCCTATATATTTCAAATTACAATCATCGCAACTAATTTCGTATATACCTGATTTCGAATTAAAATGAACTCTACCTTTAGTATTCCCTAGGAGACTTTTGATAGTATTTTCTATCCGAAAGGCAACTTGGAGACCTCTTTCTTTCACAACTTTATTAATGTTTTTCGTGATGGGGTGGTATGGTAAACACATGTACTTTTTCTCCTGGTTACTTTGAGATATCAAACTTGTGGATTCGCGGATTGTATTTTTTATTTTTGTTTTTCTAATTAATTTATTGATTATTTCTATGTCAAAGCCATTATATGTCGCGATATTTTTAATGAAATCCAGTTCTATTTCATATCTCTTTTGTTAACGGAAAATTTAGTAACTGATTGACTAAGAAATTAAAGGAAGCTGTCTTATGTTGATAACTATGATTTGAATCCGCGATGATGAATCTATTAACATTGGTTTCTTTCCGGAAAATATCGATTTCTATTTTATGTTTATTCCTAATCAGTAAAGTATCTAAAAATGGTATCCGGTCATTGTGTTCCTTTCCACCGTAAATTTAATCGTCGGAAATTTCAAATTTAATTGATTAACGAACATGTCTAATTCGCATTTCCGTGTATCAAAAATCGCGAGAATGTCATCTACGTACCTAATCCAGACTCTCAGGAAATATTTAGCGTTATTTTTAAATTCTACTTCAAATTGACTTCATGAATAAATTGGCTATGAAAGGAGATAGGCAGTTACCCATTGTTGTGCCTTGTTTCTGTTCATAAAATTTTTCTCCTACTTGGAAACAATTTTGCGTCATGCACAGAGTTGTCAATCTCATGTATTCTTTTATTTTTGAAGGTTCAATGTTATTCTTGTGGAGCAAGCTTTCTAAATATTTCATAGTCTCTGGAATAGGTACCGAGGGGAATAAAGACGTTACATCGAATGAAACTAAAATTTCCCCGGCTTCCAGTTCACAATCTTTAATTAATTTAACACATTCTAAGGAATTACTAACTGACAAATTTTCTGGTTTTACGGGTAAATTTTTAAATTCATTCACTAACCATTTGGAAATCAAGTAAGTCGGTGAGTTGATACCTGAAACGATAGGTCTCATCGAGTTGCCTGGTTTATGTATCTTCGGCAAACAATACATTCTTGGTACTAAAGGATTACAAACATTTAATTTATACTTTTGGGTAGAAGTTATTAAAATTGGACATTTCTTTAACGCGTCTTTTGTCTCACTAATCATTTTAGGTAACGGGTTTCTCTTAATTTCTACATACGGACCTTCGGCAATTAAATTTTTGACTCTTTGAAAATAGTCGATTTTGTCCATAATTACTAACTTGTTCCCTTTATCTGCTTTTAGGTAAAAACAGTCCTTCGATCTAAGAGTTTTAATGATATTCCATTCTTTATTGACCAACTTCTGTTTATGCTGTTGCAAATTCTTATCGATTTGGGTTTTACAAGCTTCTCGAATACAGTTTTTTGGCCCTTGTTCAAAATACTTAATCGAAGTGACTCCTACATATATACCCATGTAAGATGTGGACTTCCGTTAGATTTGTTATAATCAGGAAATACGACATAAGATCAAATACTTTCTTCCTGATAAAAGATAGGTAAAAATACAAAGTAATTCCTTTGTTTACTATATAAGCATTTTATTATACTAGATAGCTACTATTGTAGTGCGATAACACTATCTTCATCCTAAACGCCACTATTGCCTCTCTAATTCTGAAGGAACGCAATCCACTCAAAAATTCGCCATAAACCGCTTATCTGGGAAATAAAAAGAGCTACCCTCGTCCGCAGAAAGCGATTTTGCTACGAAAATTAATTAAGGTTCCAAGCATCAATCAGTATGTCGCTTGCGATTAGTAGAGATCCTAAACTGTACTTTTTTAACCGGACTGCTTGCCTTTCGAATACGACGCCATCAATCTCGGGTTAGATCGATATCGGCTCGGACGCAAGTGAGTGCAACAAGAGTAATTTTTCTTCTACCAAGTTTCTTTACTATTTTTTATTAAGAAAATTAATACTGGTAGCCGTAACTTTGTGATAATTCATTTTGAAAATAATAAAATAAAATAAAACAATAACTTTGTTATATACATATACCACTTTATTCACATATAATCGTGACCGCGGTTTCGACATACAAAGCAGTTTGATAATGACATTGTATGTCGAAACCGCGGTCACGATTATATGTGAATAAAGTGGTATATATAACAAAGTTATTGTTTTAATTTATTTTTTATTAGCTTCTAGCCTTTATCAATAATACAATAACAAAACTTTTCTTATGGATATACCTTAGTAATCAGTACAATTGGTACCCAAACTGATGAAGTTTAAAGAAACAAGTTTTCTAAACTGTTGCGAACCAGTTCAATACCATCACTTGGATAAGAGAGCTAACAAAAAAATCAAAAGAGATAAGGGTGAAAAAAGAAGACATGTGACCTTTAAATTGCAACTACTCAAAAGACTAAATATATTCTAAATAATGCAAATATCAATGATATACTAATTCTAATTTAAATGGAAGAAATATTACTAAATATAATATGCTACCATAAATAGGTTTATTATGATACTTCAATTATTTGCTCCATACTCAAAACTATCACAATATTACTAGATATTATTTACTTACGGGCTCTGATGTAGGTGATACCTTAACCACCACATGAGTAAAATTATCAGCATATTTTTGTAAATTTATATTAAAAAATCTCCTTTTATATTTAATAGAAGGTACGATTTCTGATAAATATGATAAATGCATTGCATTAACACTAAAAACAATATTGTATTATTACATTTATTCTAGCTAAATTTCCTATAGATAATATATGTTTTTGGTCATTTCTTTTCATAACTTACCACACTCTACTTTGTCCTCTAATAGTATAAGCTGAACAAAAATATATCCAATTCATTACTTCTAGATTTATAGTGATTATAGATACCATTTCATGCATAGGTTCATCTACAACACGTATCATATACCAATTAGTTTCTTTAGTACCATTCTTCAATTCAACTGGATATTGTCGAGGCAAATACTCGATCCAATTCCCTCTGTTATCTATTGGTACTAATTCATTTGGAGAATTACCTAAGCCAATATTTGTACCACTATTCTAAAAGAAAAAAATCACAAATAATGAGCACATTCTAATCCTAAGGGCAGAAAAATTATAAGTTGGTAATATTAAACATGAAAATGCAACAAATGACCAATAAATAATATTGGTAGGAATTAGCAAATAAAAAAATAATGATTCCTTTGCTTAGATAATATCTGATTTTAAAAATGCCAAAAAATAAATTTCAAATTAACAATGCCCGACTTACATGTAATAAATAATGTTTGAAAATCGAGACAATATATTCCTTATCTAACGATATCTGTTTTGTTTCTAGATCAATTGAATCAAAAAGTGCTCTGTTTAATACTAATACCAATTGTTTACACCACAAAATACAGAGATGATCCATTGGTAACCATGTTTTTGGGATATGAGTTGACTAAAAAGTAATAATCTAATGATATTCTTTTTTCTTTAAAAAATACTGACCGCAACGTTCAAATGTTTGTTTGCTGCCAAATGTGGTGGCACTAAAAAGTCATTATATCCTCCAAATATTGTAATAAAAGTTGTATTCATTTTATTATCCCAGTCTTTTATGCTTTTGTAAAAATTATGTAAATACTCATCAAAAAAGAGTGTTGGCCTTTTATGTGGCGTAGCCAATGTTACAACTAAGGATATTACATTATTATTTGGTGCTAATAAAGATAACAATCCTTCCGCAACAATTCCACCCTAAAAAGTTATGAATATATACATATTTAGTAATGTAGTAAGTTTTTTACCATTGAATGTCCAATAAGGATAACAGAATTTGGCTTAACAGTATTTGCAGTATACAAATCTAATATTCTATAAATAGATTGGTTTGCATACATTACTTGATCATATAATAAAACTCCATTTACACCCGATAATTCATCATTAAAATCAATAGTAAAATAGTCAAAATGAAATCCTGAACGTGATTTTAATGCTTTCCTCAAAGCAACAGATGCAAGTGACCTAACTAAAAAAAACAGTAAATTATTTTGTTTATAATTAGACTTTAGAATAATACTTAAGTACCTTGTTTGTAAGAGCCGGCATTACCTGGTATAAATAAAACAGGTATACCGTTAAAACGCATATTCCTTGCTTTTTCAGTTCGGTGACCCTCACTGTAAGAATATAATCTATACCTTTTAAAATTGGTATCTACTTCCATAGATATCCGCTGTTGAAAAAATAAATAAGATTTAATGTTTTTATAATCTAAAATTGCTATTAAGTACTTACAACGAATTGAGGATATTGAAACATATATGTCATTTCACATTTATTTTCTTCATAATCCGAAAGAAATAAGAGCAAACCATATGAAAATGCAAATACCGCTAACAATGATATTAAAATAAAACGATTTATAAAAACCATATTTTAAGAAATATATTAAACAAACTGGACCGGCATATACTAATACTAAATACTGAAAAATGTTTAGAACTAGAAATAAAGTACCGAAAACACTGGAAGTTACAAAATTTAATTGAGGTTATCTAGGATTGGACAACAGTTTTCTTAATAATATGATTTAAGTAATAATTTTCCTTTATTCCTTAAACAAAAAATTTGCACATCACTTTCTCAAGTTCTTACGACATGTAATTAGTAGATGATAAGTAGTTATCTTCAAGAGTAATAGTTAATTATCTTATCGCCCCTCAGTTTTACAATTAAAATAGTATTAAATGATTGTTTCTTATATAGAAACAAAAAATAAAAGAATTGACTTATTTTATTGCATTTGATATAGTTATTTATTAAATACATACAGTTAGTTTGTATTATCTGATAAAAAGTAACTAATTATTAATGTAAATATGTATGAACATATTTACATACTTTGTTTGAATATAATTATAATAATAGAAGAATATTGTCTATTTTAAACATAAATTAACCTTCTGTTTAAATAAAAAAATTGTCTCACTATTAATTTTTGAAAACAAATATTTTAAATTGCTGGGGAATTTCAATATTCAATTAAAAAAATTGTCTTTTAAAAGAAAATTGTTTATAATTAGTTTGAATTTATGTTGTTTAGAGAAGTGACCACCTGAAAATGTGACAGTTAGCGCTACTAGTACATATTCAAAATGTCCGCTATGCTTGTATTCTTGTGTTATGGACAGTATGTGATTAGATTCAAACCGAATGAAAATAAAATATTGTGTCGTGTTTGATTGAAATAGTGTTGGAATTGTAAAATAACGCAAAATGTAAGCATGGGTATGAGGGAAAATGTCAACGCCAGCATTAGGTACTGTTTCCATAAAAACCCAGTGTGTTCCATTACTGAAGGAGAATCTGAGCCGAATCAAAGTGATATTTTCCGCACAGTTAACAGAAAAGACCGCCCAAGAACAAGACGGGATCACCAAGTACGACATAGCTGCACCGATAGCAGAAGAGAAAATTGTAAGCACGGATTTTATTAATCGAGTTCAGGTAGGTGCGAATTTAGTAAATGTGGGACGGATGTTATTATGTGTGTGGAAGTTTTTGAAATTGTACTATACACGAAACGGATCTGACCTAACTATTAAACGGGGACACTCTCAAATATATTTTTTTCTCTTCTAATGTGCTTTTATTGCTTTCATACCAGTAGCCTGCAAAAATTTCGTAATCCAAATAGTTCTTGTGTACATACCTAATGGGAGTTAATACAACGAGTAACAAAATGTTGAAATGTTAATTTGCTTACTAATTTATGATTGTTTGCATATCGTGAAAAGTGGTATGTGGATCCGGTATGAAAATAAAATTAGTTGGGAAAATATTTACACCTAATGTTCATAATTTTGTTGGAAGAAAGAAATCACTATTTGTCTTATAGCTCAATTTATTTATGTATTTATTCCTAATTATATTAAATTATGAAAGAATTCCTTTTCAATTTCTTTTCTGGAGAACATTGCTTTTATTTTAATTTAACAAATGTCTACGAAAGTTAATATATTCTTAAATATTCATGCCCACATAATCTACACTTCACGGGAAAGTTATTTTAAGTATAAAATGCTTCGTAGGCTATCGCGCTTGTTGTTATATGCCTGGATTGTTCTGCTATTTTCTCCAATTCTTATTGGATGTTTACATAATGCAATTGGAATCTTGTATTTTTAAAAATAGGTTTACTATATCTGGAATTGGTGACAGTATTTCCTAGAACCATTTCTTTGATAAATAAAATTAATTTAACCCTTTTAGTTACTTTTCGTACTAATAGTACCTATTTATTTGAATAATAATAATTAATTTATAATAATAATGTTTCCAGTATTATTTTTCATAAAGTAATTTGCCTGGCAAATAAAATAATTCAACAATTTCGACAAATACTTACCTATTTGATGAGTAGTTCATAGTTTAAATAATCTAGACATTTTAATTTTAAAATTGTAATAGGTATGATACAGTGTGCACAGAATATCTATTTTTAACTTTCAGAAATGATACGAGGGCACTTAAATATACATTTTTTATTAATAAACTAGTGCCCGGAAATTTTTCAGAATCGAGATAAAATGAAAAAAAATCGGACACCCCAGGACTTTCCCGGCGATATACAAAGTAAAAATTGAATCATAGCAACCTTTGAAAAACAACAACCATTTTAGTAGTTGTCATTTTACGTCTGTCACAAATTATTCCTTATTAGGGAAGTGTTTAATTGTCATTTTACGTGTCACAAATTAATCTATATTAGATAAATTAGTGTGATAAATTAGTAATTGAAAATGCATCATTTTACAAATATTGAATAGCAGAATGCATCTTGCCCACGGAGCAGATTGCGGAAATGCGAACGTAGCAAGGTAAATTTATGCGGAGCAACATTCTCAGCGTCATACATCATTTTCAAGATTGGATCAGCGTATTCGAAATACTGGCGAATTCCAAGTGAAGAAGATAGATTCGGGAGCCAATTGTACTGTCCGAAATGTTGACTTTGAGGACCAAGTTCTGCAACAATTTGAAAATAACCCGAAAACAAGCACTCGTGCCATTGCCTATGCGATGCATCCAAGTCACACATGTGTATGGAGGGTGTTGAAGGAATACCAGAAGCAGCCGTTTCACATTCAAAAAGTGCAAATGTTAATTCCAACTGATTATCCCAACAGAGTTCAATTTGCCGAATGGTACTTGAATAAAAGTAACGACGAACCAAGATTTCCTAGGAGTGTATTATGGACAGACGAGGCATGTTTTACAAGAGATGGTTATTTTAATACACACAATAGTCTCATTTGGAGGGACGAATCCTCACGCCGTTCAAGGTTACGTCATAAATGGAAGTTTTCTGTTAATATTTGGGGTGAGATTGTTGACTATTATGTAGTGGGACCATATTTACTGCCTGCACGGTTAGATGGTCATGTATATAAGATTTTTCTGGAACATACTTTACCAGAATTGCTTGAAAATGTCCCACTTAATACTCGAAGAAATATTGTTTTCCAGCATGATGGTACACCAGCACACTTTGGATTAAATTGCCGAAATGATCTAAATGGCACAATTTTCAAATGGATGGATCGGAATAGAAGGGCCGATTTCTTGGTCTGCACGTTCACCAGATATGACTCCTGTTGATTTTTGCATTTGGGGTCATATTAAATCACTGGTTTATGAGACACCTGCTAATACAGAAGAAGAATTAGTGGCTCGAATTATGTTTGATGATATTCGTCAACGTCCCCAGCTATTTCGAAGGATTCGGCAGTCGATTGCACATAATTACAACTTGTGTATGGCAAACTTCGTCGTAACTTCGAACAATTTTTATAAAGTTTGATGGAGTATTATTTCTAATAAAATGTTCCTTAACTGAACTCTCTCCTGTTGTAATTGAGATTGTTTTTTGAAATTTCTAGTTTATCTTGACATCGAGAAATTTCCAGACACTAGTTTGTTAATAAAAAAATGTTTATTATATCTATCATTTATTAAAATTAGGAATAGTTATTCTGTGATACCCTGTATTCAGAGCCTATCTAATTTAGCGTAAAATAATTTACTTAATAAGTTGCATAATTTTACATTTTATCTTTACAAAATACAATCAAAAAATCTCAAAAGCTTTTTATATATTTTTTTAAATCAGTAATAAAATTTAATTTTGGTACCAGTTATGAATTAATAAATATGGCTTCCTGTGAATTATTGTGTTTTAACCATTTATATAATATTGCTATTTCAAAAGTGTTAATCCATTATGTTAATTTATTAAATAGATTTTTTCAAAGTACCTTCTTTATCTAAGAATTTTGTCTAAGAATTTTTTCATCTTTATAATTTCTTAAAGCTTCATGTTTCTAAAGAACATTAATTTCTTCATCATTATATAATCTGCAGTGTTTCTTTTGTCTAGATACAAGACACAATATATATTCTCAGCAATTAATATACCTATATAATTTCAGGAATTTTACGAATGTCTCTGTACACCTTCTCTCGGTTTGAGTACCAAGTTCTGTGTTAATTAAGACGCTACCATGTTGGGGCGTGACAAGCTTTGTAAGTTTTGCTGACATTTCCAGGCCAGCCGTAAATCTATCATCGTGTTTTGATAGTGATTACAAAGAACAAGAATATGCATATACACATATAGCTCCTGTTATTTTTCAACTAGTAAGGATTAATTGCATAAATTCCTATTTATAATTCTGGAGTGCAATAACGTTAATAACTAACATTTGACGTTCAAGCTCTGCCTTCAAATGATCATTGTAAAACAATACAAGTTTATAAAGTATTTCTTTACATTAACATGACCAAATTTAAGGCATAAGAATCCCTTAAAATGACTAACGGATGTGGTATTACAGCGCGTATTTATGTGTGTTAGAAATAGATAAAGTACAATTTGCGGTTCACACTTGGGCAGTACGAACTGCAAAGAAACACTATGGACCGTATATTCTTTATTCCATTAAATATACAGGCTGTCCTTGAACTAAAAGATAACGTATTAAAAATGAAAAGATGTAATTTTATAGAATATGAATCCAAAATATTGTGATTCAATTACGACGCTAAACCCATAATTAAAAACCCCCTGCTCCCCTGTGAATGTTCCGCTGAATTTAAAATATTCCGAATTAGTAAGTAATTAATACGCGCCTCTACTGAAGTTACACATCGCTGCCGATGTTATTGAATTGTGAATTTAATTATTAAAAATTAAGATGTGTTACATTCATTTACAAATCCATTTTAAAAACCTTACCAATAATAATTTGTGGACTTTTAGAACTGACATCATTTCAAGTGTATTACGAGAATTTTTTTTTTGATTATTAGGAGAAGTAAGAAATAGAATGCCGTTATTGAATTTAAAGGCGGCAATGTTTATATATTATGTCTATAAATATGACAACATTGTGTCTGTTTTATTACGGTAAGAGTTCAATAACCTGGTACGAAAGTCAAGTTTAAAGAAGATGTATTAAAAGAACATGTATGATTTGTGCTTTACGGTCATTTAAAGATCTTATTTCTAACAGTCTATTTTGAATCGAAAAATTGTATCGAACGTATGTAACGATCTATAACTGAACGAAAATTAAAGCGGATGATCGTTGCTACAAATATTCTGGAGAATGGTATACAGTTTGCTTACGCGAAGTTATTGAGGAGTGGCGAAAAAGCAACCCTAAACGTGCAATCATCCGTCACCATGATAATGCTGCTCCTCATACGGCTCACGAACAGTCGATTATTTGCGAAGTAAAAGCATCGAATTAATGACTCATCCAACCAATAGTCCTGACTTGGCACCAAGTGATTATTTTACGTTTCCAATAATAAAAAAATGCCGGGCCGTTCCTGCCCAGAAGAGGCCATTACTGCATTCAAGTCACACATTTTTAGTACGTCAACTTCAGAATGGCATAAATATTTCAATGATTGGTTTGAATGAATTAGAAAGTGCATAGAATTTAATGGTGAATATTTCGATAAACAATAAAGCCGTTTATTTGAGTATTATGTGTTTTCTTCATAGCTTTTCCCGAAATTTTCCAAGTGGCCCTCGTATGTTGTTGCCAAACTTTTTTTTCTAAAATGGCCATGTGTTCAGTAGAGGTAAGGTTGGAGACTATCGCGAAGTGAGTATGTGGAATGTGGAGTATTATTAATTATTAGTAGGGATTCCCATCTGAGACCAAACGCAGTGTCCCAATGAATGGGTATTCGGTTGCACGCGCACATATTATATTTTATATGTACAGCTGCGAGCAATAGGTACATTTTGGTAGTCAATGTCATAAAATTTGAGAAAACTGTCACAGTGTAGGTTTTTGCCCTGATCGATTATATTCATTGTCAATATAAATTTGCAGTTTGTCAAAGTTTTGTTGCTGAAAATATCGATGCTGTGAACCAAAGTGTGAATGAAAATCGAGAACAATCAATTAGACGTCGTTCTCAATAACTTGGATTTTCTTATGGCACCACATGGAATATCCTTCATAAGGATTTTGCATTTCAAGGCGTATAAATTTCAGTTGACACAAGAGCTTAAGAATGGTGAAAAAAACAAGTCAATCAACGGGAAACGTACAGACGCGTTTCGTTCTGGTTGGAACTTTTCAATGCACGGCATTCCTCGAAGACGGACATTGCTTTTCATTTCTATACTTCGACATTTACATGAAAGAATGAGATTTAATATTCATTAATTCTCACTTGCAGTAAGTTCCAAATGTTAACAAGAGCTTAAACCAAATGACCAAGTATTGCGTAGAAATTTCGCAGATTAGGGTTTATAGCAACTCGAAATAGATCCATTATTTTATGGAAAGATCATATTCAGCAATGAAGCTCATTTCTGCTTCGTGAATAAGCACAATTATCACATTTGGAGTGAAGAGAACCCGCATGCTGTTCATGAAACACCTTTACATCCACAAAAATTGTGGTTTATGCCTGGAGGTGTAATTGGACCATATTTTTTTTTAAATGAAAATTGCATTGCAGTTACCGTCAATGGAGAACGCTACATACACAAGATTACAGATTTTTGGTGGTATGAAGTAGATGATTTTGACTTAAACAATATGTGGTTCCAACAGGATGGCACAACATGCCATACATCTCATGACACAATTTATTGAGAGAAAAGTAACAACCGGTCTGATGGGATATCCCATGAGACCACCAGTAACATAAGAAACAACTGGTCTGATGGGATATCTCATCAGACCAATTATTTCTTATGTTACTGCACCTCTTGTTAAAATATCTAAAATACTTATTTATATCATTATTAAATATACTAACTTCAAGCCACAGCACAGCATAAAAAATTCATACGAATTAATTAATAAAATCAAAAAAATATTTCAATACCTCATAATGCAAAATTGGTATCTTTTGACGTTAAAAACTTATTTCCGAGTGTCCCTCTAACCCAGAGGCTCCCAAACTTTTTTTTCTCATAGACCACTTTGAAAGTTTTGCTGGTTCCGGTGGACCCCCTGCAGCTACATTTCTACCATATTCCCAAAACTCGACAAAAATTGTGAAGATTAGATCTAACTATGGAAATTTGCGTTGCGGCTGAGTTATTGGTTAATTAATTAATTAATTGATTGTGCTGTGAGTGGATGTCAAAAAAGTAAAGTTAGCCAATCAAAAAAGTGATTCCATCCAACTTTACTCCTTTGACATCTACTCACAGCACAAGAAACCAATCAATTCTCACATATTTTATTTAGAAAACTCCCCATTCGGAGTGGTAAAAATAAAAAGAAAAATAGTATATTTCCTTGTGTTGTATTTATTCAAATATGTAATTATTACACTATTAATTATTATTGTTATCATATTACATTGTAATATGATAAAAGTCGTAATATAATTAAAATTAAATATTAATAACGTAACGTAACTTCTACAATGACAATCACAAAATAGTCATAATGTTAGTGGGCGGGATGTACTTGATGGATTGACAGCAAATTATCAATATTTGGCTTCAGTTTTGTTAGGAATAACCGCAAATCTCCCCGTTCTGTGATATTCAATCTGCTCCTTTTTTTTTGTTAAAAGGTTTGTAACGACACTAAAACTTTTCTCGACAAGATATGACGAGGGAAACGCTATCAAAAGCTTTCTCGCAATTCTCCACAGTACAGGATATTTTTCGGGTATTTCTGCCTGCAGCCAAAATGTTTGATACCCTCTTTTAAATTTCACCTTCAGTTCCTCATTAGTGCTAAGCTCGAGTAGCTCCTCTTGTAATATCACATTCTCCACTTCCGTTTCATCAAGTGGATTTATGATCCATGGTGGTATTTCCATCGTCAGAATATCTTCAAATCTGATTTTAAAGTCATCATGCAGGGCAATTAAATGTTGAACGTATGTGTGAATATCCTTATCAAGGCATTGTACCTGTGACAAGTTTGAAAACTGGGAAAATTCGCGCCGACTAATATTTTGCTTCATAAATTTCAATTTTCCAAGAAAAGCTGAAATTACACCCTTTGTTTTTATTAAATTGAGGCTGTCCCCTTGTAATTGTAAGTTAATGTCATTAAATTTTTTGAACAAATCTGTCAAATACGCGATGTCTGCTTTCAAATTGATCAGGTTTTCTTTTAAATCTGGATCTTTACTTTCCAGAAACTCTAAAACTGATTCAAAAAGTGAGAAAAATCTTGTTAAACATGCACCTTTCGACAACCAGCGTACTTCAGTATGTAAGAGCAATCGTTGGAAGTCTTCATCATCATTTTCATCGCACAATTGTGCAAATAAACGCGTATTCAATGCATTGCTTCTTATTTTGTTAACTGCATTAATCACAAATTGAAGCGATTGGTGCAATTTAGCACTCAAATTTTTCGCTACTAGGTGTTGTCGGTGGATGACACAGTGAATTGCAGTTACCTCTGGTATAATTCTTTTAAGATGGCTTATAAACCTACGACATCGCCTGGCCATGGCAGGACCTCCATCTGTTGCCACCGAAATAACGTTTGTGAATGGAATCGATTTTTCCTTAAAAAAATCACTCAGGACATTAAATATTGATTCACCTTTAGTGTCCGTCTCCAAAGTTTTCGCGAATAGTAGCTCTTCATGAATTTCTTGGTCCATAACAAATCGAACATATGCCAATAATAATGCTATTACCAGGTAAAGTTGACTCGTCCAGTTGAATAGAAAAATGAGTTGTTTGCAGATAATTACACAAGAAACTTTCAATATCAGAGCTCATTTCGTCAATACGTCTTTGTACAGTATTGTTACTCAAAGGAATTCTTTTGAGTATGTCAAATGGAGATTTGTGCAGAACAGTTTTTAAAACCTCTTCAACAGCGGGTAAAATTAACTGTTCTCCAATGATGTGCGATTTTCCAGATTTCGCTATAAGTAATGAGATATTGTAAGTTGCCCGCAAGCCATCATCGGTACTTTCCGAACATACTGTGCGAACATACTGTGCACGGTGGGTCTCTTTTCATATTTTTCCTTTAATGTTTGAAAATATTTCAAATCTTTACCTATTTTATCAGGATGACACCTTCTTAGATGATCTTCGAGCTTCGACGGTTTCATAGAGTCATTGCTCAAACTTTGTTGCATAAAAGGCATATGGGCAATCGCATGTCTGCCTTTGATGGAAGAAAACCAAACTTGAAATAATCAACACTGTACTGTCGACATTTCTTCTTAGATTCAGCCATGTTTCGTATCAGTTACCTACCTGTAAATAAAAACAAACTTTGTTGTAGTAATCTTAAGGCGGTCTTACTTAATAGGATATGGCTATTTTAACAGGATTAATTGATTATTGCAATGAAATAAACAAAGTACCGGCGGCAAACTGATTCTAATTATTAAAAGCAATAAATCGCTAAGATCAATAATTGAGTTTTATGAAAACGGCTGAACCGATTTTAATGTAATGTAAAACATTTTTTCATTAATTATATTTTGATATATATCTGTAAATTCGATAGAAAATACTTGTAAATAATATTTTGATATCAAAACTTCGCGATTTTAATTATTTATTTATTACTTTTATGCACGTTACGAGTATGTAGTATATAAAGACACGTACAATTTATGAAAATATATTTAATTATTAGTGAACCACCACACACTCGGGTAATAAAAAAATTACGAATAAAGTAGGGACAAGAAGTTCAACCTTTCTCGGCTTTCTGTTCTTTTATGGAAGAATCTAATAATGGCTCTGTTCAGTATTTAATTTTTAATACGTACCTACTACACGCAAACATTACAAATATACTTATTACAACATAAATATATCTCCTATCGCAGGTGGGTTGGTAGAGATTTCTTTTAGGAATAAGCCTCTCCTTTTGTACCTACGTATTTTTTTGTAATTTGTCCATTTTTTGTTTACTTACGTGTACAATAAATTGTAAAATAAATAGATAAATAATAAATAAAATAAAAGTATGTATAACAAATAGGCAGGTAAGTATGTACTTACTTTTCCGACAGTGGCAAACACTAACATCGATTCACTTTACTTTACTTTTCTTTTCGAAATTCGGGAAACAAATGAGTAACATTTATCCGTGGCATTCGTATGTATATTGGTGAAGAATCAAACAAGTTCATGCAAGATTGCAAGCACACACACCACAAGTCGTACTTCGTCCCTTTGCACGTCTGAACAAGCATTGCGGCAGCGCTTTGCAAGTCTCGACACGTTGTACTGAATATGGAATATGCAAGTTTTTACAAGTAACAGTCGCTGAGCTTCTTAAAATATTATCTGCCTACATTGATAGGTGAACTCAAGCCAACATTTTAGTTCTTCACTATCGAAACCAGATAAATTTTCGTGGACCCCCGCTTACGAATTGTGAACCCCCATTTTTTCGTCACGCCAACGTAGACCCCCGTCGAGTCTCCCGTGGAACCCTGGTGGTCCACCTGGACCACTTTGGGAATCAATGCTCTAACCGAAACCGTTAATTTAATTGAAAGTTTATTTATACCTAAGAACACTAACTCGGTAATTAAAGCTTAAATCTTAGATTTGTTAAATGTAGTTTTGAAACAAAATTACTTCCAGTTGATCATTCAAAATACACTTGTAGTGAAGGACTCATAATGGGTAACCCCTTATTAAAAAAGTGAAGATTTAGCCATTATTTTTATTTCTATTTTAAGGCATTCTTATGCCTTAAATTTTACCTTGGGCTGAAAAGAAATACTTTTTGAACTTACATGCATCATTCATCATACTAAAGAGCGTTGCCAGATTCCCGAAATTTCTAGACTATCCCTCGTATTACCAGCATAATACAATTAAAAACAGATTCTTTTATACTGAGGAAATAACATTAATCCCGATATTACGCGAAATTACATGGACAAATGATAAATAATAAACAAGTAATTCATGTTAAGAATTTATTTTTCATTAAAATGTTTTTTGTTAATTTTTTTGGATATAATTCAATACAATTTAATATAACCACGTTACATAAATGTGTGTAACATATTATTAACCTTTGAAGAATTAAAAGTTGTTTATTTAATAAAGTGGTCATTGTGCTAAAACTTTATTGCAGTATAGTAGATTCTATCATTCATCTTCTCTTTATAATTTTTTCAATAATGTTGAATTCTTTTAAAACTATAAGTATAAGCCGTTGAATAAATAAACAGCTACGAACGATAGAAGAATTCCAATATTTTACTACAACAGAAACGTAACTTTGTACCAAACAACATGATTAGATGTAACTATTTATATATACATTATAATGTGGATTGGTAGAGGTAAAATAGCAACATTGAAATTTATAGACGACAGTCTCTGTTCTGGTCTGACATGACGTCACGTCAAAGATCCGGGTCGGGCGGTCGCTGAACCACCTCTTGACCCACTGCCGCGCCGCGAAGACCTCTTCGATTTTACCTCCTCTAGAAAAACGTGTTTCAGCCAATATAACTTATACATACACATATAACGAGATATCGAAATCGTGACGCGATTGATGATATGGTTCTTCCGGGATTAACACTTACATTTATATCGTGTCAATATAAATGCGTTGCAATATCAACTGTTTTGACAAGGTTAATAAAAATGAAAAATAACAAGAGATAATGCAACTGTAAAAATAACTTTTGCATATTGTATTTTTATCAAATGGAGTCGTGAGAATACATATTATAGACTTGAAAATCGAATGTAATTTCAATATTACTTTTCTATAATTGCATATCAAAATAATAAAATAAATACATAGATTTAAATGCAGTACTCCATTAAGAATTCTGATGATTTTAAAGAAAATTCTAGGTAATTACGGTATAATATTTATATAATGAGAAACAGGTTTTAAAATAAAACATACAGGTGTATATTTAATATTTCGTGCTTCCGCGTTTGAGTTTATTATAGAGCACTTCTAGTGCTTTTAATGCAATTAACCTTAAAATATATTAGCCTATACAATGCATATATTTCTATTAAATATATACAAGAATGTACTAAATAAACATACTTGACATCATTATATAAATTATTATTTAATAGTTATGTTTCTAGTACGACACGATTAAAGAAATTTCTACATTAGTACAAAGCTTGAAAACTGTTAATTCAATATACGTATTTTTTTAGTATTAAAAGTATTTGTAAGGCCATTTTACTTCTTCTTTTAATGTTATATGGACATATTGGACATCTCTTCCGTTTGGTTTCTTCTAGTGGTTCTGCCAATTCAAAAATAATCTTCGTATAATACTGTGTGAGCGAATGTCCTATGGTCACTCAAAGATATACGAAATAACAAATCAGCTCTTTCAAGAGTGGTCCGATATATCCCATACCATATAGAGAAGCGATGGACGTCATTAATATAAAGCAATACTTATCGATAAGGAAACGTATCAAATTTTCGCTAGTCGCAAGTAAATATTAAATATTGTAATAATAGAACGTAATAATAATTGTTACCAACCAATTATCAATCTGGTATCAAATACTAGGGATAAGCCGAAATTATTGAGAATAAAATAAAAAACACGGTTCATATTTTCTAGGATTTTATTTTAAATATGCTGAAAGTAATTCCCTTCACCAATGATACACTTGACCATTCTTTCTTTCCCCTGTTTAAAAGCAATCTTCTTTCAAAATACCTTCAAAATAAGCGTGAACTTCAGACGAAAACCTTCTACTTCGCAAATTGCGTTTAAGCCAAAAGTCACACATTGTTAAATTAGGTGGTCTATTACTTTTATATTTTTTCCAGACAAAAATTGAAGAGTTAAAACTGCCGTATGGGACGAGGCATTATCATGGTGGACCATAATTCCCTAGTCTGGAACTTTACTGAACACTTCAGGCAAACATTTTTCAGTGTACCACTTAGCTGTAACTGCCTTTTGTCCATCTAGCTTAATTGCATTTACTAAGCCTGTACTTCTGAAGAATACCGCATACATAACCTTTTTCATAGCTTGCTGCTTAGCCATTGTAAGAGTTTCCTCATCTTCGTGAATCCATACACGACTCTCTTGGCGGGTAGGAAGGTCGAAAAAGGAATATAAGTTTCGTCACCTGTCACTATTTTGGGAAAAAATGATGCCTGACATTATTTAAGAAATTTAAAGTTTCATGGCAAATTCTTACACGCTTAGCTTTTTGGAAGTTAGAAAGGTGATGCGGCACAAGATGTCTCACCACTTTTTTAAATACACGTGATCGTATATAATTGTTTAAAAGCTGAGGATCCAATCTTGAGTTGATGCTCTATTACCGTATAAGTGGCTTTATTGTCCTCTTCTTCTTTCGCGTTCAAATTCCTTATACCATCGGTAAATTGTAGCCAAGGAAGGTGCTTGTTCACTAAAAACTGAATCTAAACTCTCTTTGCATTCATAAACGCTCAAACCTCTTTTAAAATCATAATAAATTATGATTCGAAAGTGATCTCTGGTTAATTCCATTTTCTTTTACTTTTAAAAAATAAGTACCTGAGTGATAACGAACGTAATTTAAACAACAAAACATCAAACGACAGATAAAGAGTTGCTCTAAATAAACACTGTATGATTGTTTTTCACAGTCTACAATATTTTCTTATTCTCAATAAATTCAGCTTATCTCTCGTACAACTCACACACCACTCTAATTTATTTGGAAAGCAATTAGATTGCCTGGGTAAATTGAACTTGGTTCAAAGTTATGAAACCAAAAAAATCGGCGGTGGTAATTTGGGCGCTAAGCTTACCTGGTCCATAACATGAACAAGTAAACTGGGCGCAAGTATTTTAGGGGTCCTTTAATCCTATAGGTAAACTGGTCGCAAATGGAAATTGTTTGTTTAATAGACCCTGACTGTAAAAAAAAACACATTTAAAAATATGCATAAACATACTATTACAGTGACATATAATATAAATATGAAGTACATTTTACGTAATGTAATCTGCTTATTTCTCCTAACTTATATCTATTCACAAGATTACCAAGCGATATTAATTTAGCGGTTACCTTTTTATCTTTAAGTCTCGCAGTAACATGCAAACTCTGTATTTTAATATATGTATCAATTTGGCACTCTTTTATCTTTTCCATAAAGACAGATAGAGGGTTGCTTTGCATAAAATGAGGATTGAATTTTGCATGAAATAACACAACAATTAGTTGTTCTTGTTACCGAAGCACTTTCTTCTGCCCACATAGAAGGGGGAAATACTACATTCTCGATAATATATGTATGTAACAAATAATCACAATATTTATCCAACAAATTATTACGTGGCTTGTACGACATCATATCGAACACAAAACAATCCTCTACTTCATTTGGGTTTAAATAGATTAATTGTGTAATATGTTTTTTAGCTAGTTGCCAATTTCACTTTTTGATTCATATTCTGAGCCTAATCCAATCGACTTTATCTTTCTGTACCATGCTTGGTGTAAGTGAAACCGGCAACCATTAATTGTAATGCTACATGTATGGTATTTTCAAAATCTACAAAAACTTTATTTGGATTAAACATGCGACGATATTTTTCATATATATTGAACTTTAATTAAGAAAAACAAGTTTTGTAACATTCAGTAGTCTTATTCGGTAACAAACAAAAAACTAAGGGAATATAGTGGCCATTTTGCAGTCCATGTATTGTGAAAAATTGAAAGAAATACCCAGGACAAAAGGAAATGTGCCGTCCATGTAGAGTTCATTCATTTGTATTACGAGGTGCATTCAAGTTCTAAGGCCTCCGATTTTTTTTCTCCAGACTGGAAAGAGATAGAAGCATGTGCATTGTTTTAAAATGAGCGTGCGTTCGTTGTCAATACGTCACAGAGATGGCAGCACTGTACGGCAGATGGAATTGTAGCGGCAGCGTCGAGAATGAGAACTGTTTTAGATACTTAAAATGGCTACGTTTTCCTTACTTGAACAGCGTGCAATCATTCGTTTTCTGAATTTGCGTGGTGTGACACCAATTGAAATTCATCTACAGTTGAAGGAGACATGTGGTGATGGAGTTATGGATGTGTCGAAAGTGCGTTCGTGGGTGCGACAGTTTAATGAAGGCAGAACATCGTGTGACAACAAACCGAAACAACCTCGGGCTCGCACAAGCCGGTCTGACGACATGATCGAGAAAGTGGAGAAACTTGTTTTGGGGGATCGCCGAATGACAGTTGAACAGATCGCCTCCAGTGTTAGCATTTCCGTGGGTTCTGTGCACACAATCCTGCATGACGACCTGAAAATGCGAAAAGTGTCCTCCAGGTGGGCGCCACGAATGCTGACGGACGACCACAAGGCTGCTCGTGTGGCATGTTGCCAAGCAATGTCGACGTGCAACCAAGGCATGAATGGGACTTTCTTTTCGTCGATTGTGACAATGGATGAGACGTGGATGCCATTTTTCAATCCAGAAACAAAGCGCCAGTCAGCTCAACGGAAGCACACAGATTCACCGCCACCAAAAAAATTTCAGGTAACCGCCAGTGCTGAAAATATGATGGTGTCCATGTTCTGGGACAGTGAGGGCGTAATCCTTACCCATTGTGTTCCAAAGGGCACTACGGTGACAGGTGCATCCTACGAAAATGTTTTGAAGAACAAGTTCCTCCTGCACTGCAACAAAAAAGTCCGGGAAAGGCTGCGCGTGTGCTGTTTCACCAAGATAACGCACCCGCACATCGGGCTAACGTTACGCAACAGTTTCTTCGTGAAAACAACTTTGAAGTGATTTCTGACCTGGCTCCTAGTGACTTTTGGCTGTTTCCAACAATGAAAGACACTGTCCGTGGCTGCACATTCACCAGCCGTGCTGCTATTGCTTCATCGATTTTCCAGTGGTCGAAACAGACTCCTAAAGAAGCCTTCGCCGCGGCCATGGAATCATGGCGTCGACGTTGTGAAAAATGTGTACACGTCTGCAGGGAGATTACGTCGAGAAGTAACACCAGTTTCATAGTTTTCGGGTGAGTAGTTAGTTAGAAAAAAAATCGGAGGCCTTAGAACTTGAATACACCTCGTAAAATATTAATGTTAGTTTCACATGTAAACACAACAATATTATTTTCTATGTCGTTAATAAACAAAAAATGTTCGTTTTTATTGGTTAATAGCATTTCACTATATGCACTGAGAGCTCCATGCACTTCTTCTCTGTTTTTAGGCACTGGACCTGGTAGTATCTTTCGGCGACAGTTATAAATAAATGTTACGTCTAATGTAACCGACATCAATAGTTATGAGAGATGGTGGTAAATGGGATGCTAGTGCTTTGCCAATAATTTTTGTAGGCCTTTTGGATATGTCTTCAGCTTTTCTCTTGCAAGTATTTGAAGCTACTTTTCTTGTTACCTTTTGTTCGTCTGCTTCATGGCTGTGAGCATCGTGCTCTCTTGTGACTAGGTTATTAACTGTATAAATTTTGGCTTTACAATGCAGTCATTTTGGACAACATCTCCACGACATTTCACCACTTTTTAACACTTTGTCATTTGAAAATGTGAAATTTTCGGATAATAGCAAATCCTTTCCACGTTCAGTTTTTATCACTGACATACATTTCCGTAGTGTATTCCGATATTTCCACTATCAACTAGAGAACTAAACTAAGAAAATGCATTAGTGTATCCCTATCTTTTCGCTATCAAGAAAAGAAAAGAAATAAAATTTGTTAGAATTTCTTCCTCAATAGATCTAATAACATAGCAAACAACATGAAGCACAAAAAAATTATTTACAATTTAAATCCATGAATAATCCGACAGGTTTTGTAATACCTGTTATTTGCCTATTGTATTGCTACAAAATTATTTAGTCACAAAACTATTTTCAACAATAAAATAAACCTCTTATTCCAAACCGATTATAGTAATTCCTTTTGATGCCATGTACATAAAGTTTATAATTATATTTTCTGTTATTTACTTGTTTAAAGCTATCTACTTGTAAACAAAAAAAAGATAAGCCTATTTAAAAAAAACATTGAACATTTAACGAATTTTAAGGACGTCGTTACAATGACAAAATTTTGTTATGTTAAATACCTCAAATTATATATTGACCAAGAGACTTGCTAACAATCGATTTTTAATCCAGGGACTGCGGAAATGAATTACGTTTTGCATAATGCCAAACGTGAAAGATATAAATTGAAAAAAAAATAATCGTAAACAAGCCAAAGCTATACAGTCAACTAACTAATCAATTAATCTTATTATATTGGCACCTAACAGTACATCATGTACACATATTTGCATATCTGTATATAACAAATCGGTGACTTATTGTATTTTATAGGTGTATGTAATAATGACTTTATTAAAAGCCTTAATTGTAAAATATATTTTACATAAAATCCCCATGTTATTTAGTTTTCCATAGATTTTCATAACCAGTGGCCGTTCTCGGCTAATCTGATACAGAAAAAATCCAGACTAAGAAAAATCGAGACGGTCGGCGGCCCATATATATAAGCCGTCGAAGAAGGGATTTGAATACCAATCCATACCGAATCATCGCGGATTAAAGTTACATAAATATAAATACATAAATGTGCTTATTGTTAGTAGTTAGTTTTTATATTGATATACGTTTTATTATTAATATAGTATGTGTCTAAAGTTATGGATAGTTTTATTTAAGAACCCGAAAAGACAAACTTTACAATATATATAATTTGATATTGATTTTATTTTTATTGTTTGAAAAATCGTCATTCGCGGTTTATTGCGTCAATCGATTACATTAAGATCTCTGTTTTTTTTTATTAATTAATGAATTACATTGTATCCTTTAACAGAAGCAAATACTTTTCAGTAGATACAAATAAAAAGTTAAGCTAAATCAAATACTAACTTATTTTTTCGAATAGACACTCATAATTTTCAAAATATGATTGCTTTCAACGGATTTATTTACATCCACTTACTATTACGTAATTAAATAGGCAGGCTTATTTATATATAAGTGTTTTCTTCCGTAATGTACATTTATTATTTACTATCGATTACTATGTTAGGAAATGTAATCATTGTCTAACCATTTTTATTTAATAACGCATACATAATGTACATAATACGTATATTTTCATTCACATTTATGCATAATAATATCTACGCAGTTAATGATTTTTTTTGTCTAATGCCACCAACATCGTGTCAAATTCAAAAGGAAAAGAAACAAACACCAAGCTCATTTATGAACGTTTGTATTTACTGATAGTAATCAACTGGCACTTTTTGTTAACCTTTTCTTTTCGTATATATACACTGCCGCTCAAAGAATTTCAGTTAAAATTCGATAAAATAAAACACCTATGTGTACCTACACAAAGCTAAATTTTTATTGTCACATATAATTTTGTGATTTCTCTATAATTATTTACATTAAGAAAAATTACGATTATCCAAAAGCATAAAATAATAAAAAGCATACTTTTTCTTTGTAGACAGTGCTTCAAAATCAGATATTGTTTTCTAATTTAGATTATTGCACCAGTCATGCCTGATTTCTAAATTTGTACAGAATTTGGCAAAGTAAAAATCAAACAAACAAATAAAGACTGTCGACTTTACTGCCGAATAAAAAATGTTTATTGTAATGGGCAGTTTTGAAGGCGACTTGCAATTGAAAGTGAAGATGAAATTTAATTGAATATTGTTTCTTTTCACAACACAGTACATATTAGAATTAATGGAGCGGTTTTTAAATACTGATAATGTGGCTAAAGATAAATCCACTGATCGCCCCACTGTTGTTACAGTCGGTATTTTAGTGAATCAAATTGTTGAAAAAAGTCCTTATATTTCTATACGTCGTCTGTTCCAACAATAGGTAAGCTCCACTTAACAATTAATTTTTCCTACATCCAGTCGAAAACTTTGCTATGAATCCTCTCGCAAGAACGTGAAAAAAACACATTTAAACCCATTTAAATTTTTAATGATTTATCAAATTATTATCATGATAAAATAAAACAAATTTTAATGAATTTCACTATTTAATTGACACTGCAACGATCGTTTCGCTCCAACCTGAGCTTCATCAGACATATAACTAACTTATTTACAAATTTTTTAACACAAGTATACGGTAACAAACACGTTTTATTTTAAATTTTAAATAGTTGAAGGAATGGGTACTTTTTATTACTAAAATGTCTATTCACAAAACTTTCACTACGGTTTATACAATACTGTTTTTAAGTAATGAAACTAGGGGTTTACATTATATTACAGGGAGGTAAAGAAATTCTATGGAAAAATACAATATGTGACTGTCTGAATATCAAATAAATAAATTAAGTAAGGGTGAATTATTTGTTTCTAATTGATCGTTTATGATCTTGTCGGTTTTCTTTAATTTATTAATTTCAAGTGACTCTAATAAATTATTAATGAAATTCTTGATTTACTAAACATATGCATAGAACAAAATTACTTTCAATTTAATGCAAAGAAGGTTTAATCATGGGTAATCTCCTAAGTCCGCTATTAGCTGAGATTTTTATGGATCATCTTGAAAATTCTATTTAAAAAAATCCTCCTTTTCAAAATGTATTATTTTGGTACAGATACGTAGATGATATATTACTAGGTTTCATAGGAACAAAGAGACAATTAAATTTATTATTTGATTATATTAATACATGGCATCACAATATTAAGTTTACAATGGAACAGGAAACAAATAATAGTATTAACTTTCTCGATTTAACGATTACTAGAACCAACAACAAATGTAACTTTGCAATTTACCACAAACCGTCAACTACAGATATAACTATTCATAACACTTCTTGCCATCCGATACAACACAAATTAGCGGCTTATCACAGTCTCATACATAGATTAATCAATACTCCGTTGAACCAAACAAATTTCGAGAAAGAGTTAAATTTAATTAAACAAATAGCTATCAACAATGGATATAAAAGTAATATAATAGATAACATTTTAAATAAAAAACTCCTTACAAAAGCCATATCACAAGTTTACCCAATATTAAATAATAACACCCAAAAATTGCATTCTGTTAAACTTGGTGTTTGTGTGGGAATGTCAAGTCAACGAATTATTGAACAAATACTCTTTCAAGAAACAATTAACGCCCAAAAATGCGAAACTATTACTTTAGAGTAATTTATAAGTAAGTTGGATAACGTAGAATTAGCTAATTATTTCGAACAGAATTCTGCCACACTACACATTCATACAACTATGAATAAATTACTGCAATTTTTTCCAGACTGTTTTGTAAGTGTAGATTTATGGGCAAATAGATCGTCTGATTCATCTTCTGGATTTCTTTTTATTCCCTTATTTAAAAAACGTAACATTCCGGAATCCCTAAACAATCTGCAATAACTATTTGCATTATTTATATGTATTATTTGTAATATAAGTCCGTAAAATTTATTTCAACTATAATTTTTTACAAATATCACTTCTGATCAGTTAATAGTGATTTACTAATAATTCAAACCATATGTCAACCATATTTATATAAAATATTCTATTATCGGGATAAAATAAAACAAATTTTAATGAATTTCACTTTTTACTTTACACCGTAACGATCGTTTCGCTCCTACCTGAGCTTCATCAGACATATAACTACTTATGGATAATTTTTTACACAAATGTACCGTAACGAACACATGTTTTGTTTTGAATAGTTGAAAGAATGGGTACTTTTTATTACTTAAATGTCTATGTACAAAACTTTCACTACGGTTTATACAATACTGTTCTTAAAGTGATAAAACTGAGGGTCTACATTATGTTAAAGGAAGGTAAAGAAGCTCTATGGAAAAATAAAATATATGATGACTGTCTGAATATCAAATAAATAAATTGAGTAAGGGTGAATTATTAATTTCTAATTGATCATTGAGGATCTTGTCAGTTTTCTTTAATTTATTAATTTCAAGTCACTCTAATAAATTAAGTTTTTTTCCCTTATTTTCTACGTGTAATATTTTAAACGTAAAAGGGCAAAAACTTAATTTATTAGAGTCACTTGAAATTAGTAAATTAAAGAAAACTGACAAGATCCTCAATGATCAATTAGAAATTAATAATTCACCCTTACTCAATTTATTTATTTGATATTCAGACTGTCATATATGTATTTTATTTTTCCATAGAACTTCTTTACCTAATGTAGACCCTCAGTTTTATCACTTTAAGAATAGTATTGTACAAACCGTAGTGAAAGTTTTGTGCATAGACATTTAAGTAATAAAAAGTACCCACTCCTTCAACTATTCAAAACAAAACATGTGTTTGTTACGGTACATTTGTGTAAAAATTTATCCATAAGCTAGTTATATGTCTGATGAAGCTCAGGTTGGAGCGAAACGATCGTTACGGTGTAAAGTAAAAAGTGAAATTCATTAAAATTTGTTTTATTTTATCCCGATAATAGTTATAATGGAATTTCATCAAGTAAAGGGTAAAATAATCCTTTATTTTAAAATATTCTAACCCAAAAAGATAAATTGTTATTTATAGTCACTAGGTATATGTAACAAGTGTTCATTTGAAAAGTCAATCTAGTAGCATGTGATTTACTGAGAACATTTTGAAGTATGTCGTAAATTAAAATTTACTACTTAACCTACGAAGCCGTATATTTTGACAGTTTCATACATACAAATAAATAACAAATGTGATTGACATTATCAAATGTCATTTGGATTTACGTTTACGGAACAACAAACACATACTAATATATATGCGTCTTATTCTATCAAAATTTAAAAGTAACCTAGATTGACTTTTCAAATGAACACACGTTATATTTTATTATAAAAAATGGGTTAATCCATAAAGCCATTACTTAGTATTAGCATTCGGCTGATATGAGACATTTTTAAACACTCTCTTAATTAGTATTATAAAGTGGAATTAGTTAGTGGTAACAGTTGTAAACATTCGAACACTATTTTTTTTTAAGTTTCTAACTTTTATAGGGTTTTACAAAATGACTATAGAGTGGCTTATTGTTAAAAATAAATTTTATTGAATATTTTCGTTTTTTTTTAAATTTTAAATAAAAGTAACATTTTATACAATTAAACGTGAAAGATTATATCGTCCACCATGGCTATGTTGGCATGCATCAATGCAAGAATTGAAATTGTCTCTCTTGCTTGGACGAATCATAATTCGCACAAGCATGGGAGCTTCAATATCCCTTATAAGGATCGAAACCATATAAATAGTCTATAACATCGCTAATTACAACACGCAGTTATTGAATAGCACTATTCATTCGGTTAACAGCACACCTGTTTTTTGTCGTTGAATTGTGACGCAATTACTTCAATATAACAGCTAAATCCCTTTCTTCATGGGCGTAGATAGCGTAAGTTTTTAAAAATGATTTTATTTATTAGTTTATATTTCGTAAAATAAATAATGTACGGTGAGTTAATTTCTTTTTTGCATTGTTTTAACTGTTAATTACATAGGTACTTCGTAATTTTTGTAATAGATCCTTTTCAATATCGAATCTACTTCTCCCAGTTATTTTGAGGTGTGTCTGGTAAATTTCGGTAAGTTTCAATAACTTACACATATCTAATTTTCATTTATTTAGATCTAGAACATTGTTTAAGTTACTTTTTCAGATATGATATGGAACAACCTCTAGCATGGCATCGTGAAACAATGGCGAGTTGGATTAAGGTTCATACTGATTGTATATCCATTACCAGTGATTCCAAAATTTATTGCAAAGTCTGTAAAATATCGTTAAAAAATTCTAAGAAATCGCACGTAAAACGTCACTTAGCATCGCAAACACATACACAGAAATTAGGCCCATTGGAAACTGTCAATTTTAACGAAGAACTCTGTGAAACTTTAATGGCGGCAAATATTCCATTAAATAAACTTAACAATTCCACCTTCAAAACATTTCTCAAAAAAATATACTGGTCGAAATGTTCCTGATGAATGAAATGTTCCTGATGCAGTAGAAGGCATTAGAAGCCATCTTTCAAATCAGTACCTATGGATGAGTGCCCACGAAACTGTCGATATATTAAGACGTTGTGTGCTAAATGTTTGTAGCTGGTGAACTACATGCACCTATTCCATATAACCCAGATGTAATAGCAAAAAAAGTTATAAATACAGATGATGCGTAAACAGTAACCAAAACGATTTACGAGAATATGCACCAAATCCTTCATTCGGACGACACGTAGGTACAAAGAAAAAATACTTTTATTTGTCAGTGACAGTGCTACATATGTGTTAGAAATAGGCAAACTATTAAAGGAAACATATCCTAATATGCTGCATATATATATATGTGAATATATCAGAGACACCTTTCCGGAAATTACTAGACTTGTATCCGCTATTAAAAAAGTTTTCGGAAAAGCACTATTGAAAATAGCTCTTTACAGGGAAAAACATCCATCTTTATCACTGCCTCCCTCTTCAGTAATAACTAGATAGAGAACATGGTTAGAAGCTACTAGTTTTTATGAAGAGAATTTCGATAGTTTACAAAGTTTCGTTACATGTTTATATGACGATGCTCGAAGTTGTATTTCTGAGTGCAAGGAACTACAAATTCCAAATTTAAAAAAATCAGTTGTACTTTCTTCAGAAGCACTTTGCAAATTTAACAAAACTAATCACTTATTTTGAAAATCAAAATCTGAAATTAAATTATGAATTAACCACATTAGCTGTGGCTATTAATAAATAATTTGAAAAATATTCCTTTGGGATGTAGCCTTTGGCAAGAGTTAGACGCAGTTTTTAATAGAAATCCAGATTTAATAACATTGCGGCAATTGTGTAAATTTCTAACGCCTAAAATAATTTCTCCGCATATACCTATGTTATTGATTTTTATATATTTCAAAATAGAATTTGTACATATACATTGTAATATTAATACGAACATTATTTTCTTATATTTTAACATCACTTTTCGACATTTAAAGCTAAATAACAAATTATCATTAAACAACCAAACATGTTTTCTATTCAAACGAAAGTCATGTTATTTCAATTTAGATCCGGATATTCGCGGTGTCGAAATAGTTGCATCCGGTTCTCAACATGCGGTCGCCGGCTCTATCGTGTCGACAGGTAAGATATCTCGAATGGAACACATACACTTTACAAAGTTCGCACCGATATAATATACGAACCAGGTCCGTCACCGCATCACGAAACGATCTGCCCGGTAAGCCATTTATACAGTTTGGAGAAATTTTAATTCAAAATGTTTTGAAACAATTTGTATTTTGATTAGTGTTCAAATAAATTTAAAACTTTATTTGTAAACTCGATAAATTAAAGATTTTTTTTAGATTAAAATTCAAAATTTTCTATATAAAAATGTTTGAAGTGTCTAAAATCAAATACAAAATCCTTTCAAACACTTTGAATAAGTACGAAAATTTCATTCCTTAACGACTTCGTCTCTAATTCTATATGTTAAGTACTATCACCAGAGTTAATCCTACCAAAAAAATTGAATACGTCAATACGTTAAGCATGTATTACGCATTTGTTACAAATGAAACAGACATGCATTACACACATCTGTATCTGTTACATGGACATACACCTCGTATTTTCCAACATTTACTTCAGCCAAAGACACGTATTTCTGTCTGAACTAGACTCCGTCAGTTTGGCTAGTGAAGTAAAGTTTGATGGAACGCCTCATAGGTATAGCAATTTGCCCTAGCAGGTGGCACCAGTGACATCTGTGGCATCTGATGGACAAAAACGACACGCCGAAAATAGTGATTTTCTCTCGTCCAGCTATGCCGATACAGAAGGGAAAAAAATACGTATATAGGTGTAAGTCCATTAACACGATGCCAGATGGCGCAAATATACCAAAGAAATTTGAGTACATCAATACGTTAAGCACGTATTATGCATTTGTTACAAATGCAACAGAAATTCATTACACACATCTGTATCTGTACATATGGACATACACCTCGCATTTTCCAACGTTTACTTCAGCCAAAGACACGTGTTTCTGTCTCAACTAGACTTGGTCAGTTTGGCTAGTGAAGTAATGTTTGATGGAACGCCTATATACCCCTAAATACATATTTTTTTCCCTTCTGAGATACAATTCTTTGTAAATAAATTAAATTGATCATGAACTAAAGAAACTTGAAGGCACTGCAGTAAATACGATCAAAAGCCAAGAAATGACAAATTAAAAAAACGTTTTCCAGTTTATTTCTCACGAAGACGAAATTCAATTACTTTAACGCTAAAATCTTTAAAGTATTTTAAGGTGTATTCAATTAATTATTCGTCAAAATCAAATGTATGTCAGATAATTTATAAACATAAATATGACCTATGAACTACCAATCTGAGGATCCTTTTAATGCAAACATCTGATTGTTGATTTGGTGAATTCTGCAATAAGTTCTTCATGTTCGAAAACTCAAAATTACTGGATTTAATACGCAGCCGGCCCTGATAACGGATATACAAGAATTCACTAATCATACAGAGAAAGATGGCGAATGTTATGAGGTGAGACGAGTGGTCGCCTTTTTCCACAGGTTCACCGCACGGCCAGAATCGTCCAGGGTGTGCACACGTATGGGGGCCATCCCCGCCCCCCTTCGTCTCTTCATACTGGCACACGTGAACTCTATGATCGTTTCTTACGGCTCGACGACTCTTTTGCGTTCGATTATTCGGCACTAAGCGGCGAATGTTCGGTGAAAGGCTTAACGTCGATTGCTATCCGTTCGTCGTTGAACAATTCGAAGGTTGAAATTTATAAAAAGACGCATCCTGGTCCAACTGTGTCTGTGTACTTGTGTGAGTGTAAAGGCGTGAGAATACAAGATTACGATTAGAGCGAGATGAAACTATATAGTTATCATCCGATACTTATTTCTGTCGACACGGTTAGGGAATCAATTACCTCATAGATTTACACACGAACGTAAATATAATTTTGCTTGGCTTGGACTTGTTTGAAAGTAGGTTCTCCAATGATTGGCCTATTTCTCTTTTTATTTGAATAAGTAAACGGTATCTTTTCTGTACATGAGGCAAATACCTAAAATCTAATGAAATTCCGTAGACTTTCACGGCCGGTTTCACAAATGATACATGTGCTTCTTCCGGGTTTTGCCGTGTGGCCGTTGTAACAATCAATGTTTCGCCGTTCGTACTGCCAGTTTCTTAAAAAAAATTATATTATATGAATCTGTGTGAAAAATATTTCGGAATTGTCTTAGTGCTTTGCTGTGCTAGTACCTATTAAAGCTCCAATAACAATTTGTTTTTACTACAACAGTATTTAGTTACTCCCAGTCCCAAATCTGTACTCACCAGTGTAAATCTCAGTATAAAGAACTTGATTAATTATTATAAGTTAGAGAATTTCAAATACAATTAATAATTATAATTAGGGAGGTTCATTCGAGTAACATTTCATCGACGCAACATCTCACGAGCGTTCAACGTTGTCTGGCGGCGACTGACAAAATTACGAGCGATCAAATAAATACATATTTGTCAATGTTAACGTTTGATATTTAGTTGTGAAAGCTGACATTTCACATAACTTTAAACGTATTTCAGCGATTGTAAAATTGAATTAATTTTTTAATATAGTTATTTAATTTTGAAATGGTTTTCACAAAAAATCATAACATATTTATGGTTGAATCGTATTTGCGTAACGAACGGAAAATTAATGGCCAATGGCAGTACTCCGTTAACGATTGTTTGATGGAATTTCAACTTAAGTTTCCAGTTCTGCTTTTCAATTACAACGAATTTCAACACACTTTTTGGCGTTGCATTAATCTCTTAGAGAGACAGGTAGTGTAGAGCGTAAACAAGGAAGTAGCCGACCAAAAAAAAACACACTAGAAGTAAGTTGATAACGTAAGAGAACTAATAGATGAAACCCCAGGAACTTAAATCGAGGTACTATCACAACAAGCTATCCTTTCATTTGGCACTTGTCAGAAAATATTAAAGAAGGACCTACACTTGTTTCCTTATCGCCTCACTTAATTAAATCCAGTTGACTATCCCCGAATATTAGCATTTTGTCAATGGTTTTTAAGTAATTTCGACGATGACCTAGAAAAAACTTTCTTTTCAGATGAAGGATGGTTTCATTTTAATAGGTATGTTAATTCACAGAATATGAGAATATGTAGTGCTGAAAAACCCAACAATTTTTATGTTGATATTGCTGCTTATCCTCAGAAAGCTGATGTTTAATGTGCCATAGGTAAAAGTTTTGGTCCAATTTTTTTTTAATGGAGCCATAAATGCACAAGAATATCAGCATGAAATTTTGATGCCGTAGACTATTTTCAGCAATACGGAGCAAGAGGACACACAGCACAGAATACAATTAACATGTTACATCGATTTTTATGACAATCACTTGATAGCCTAAATAACGATCACGGATTTCCTCCCAAGATCTTGCGATATCACTCCATGCGATTTATTTTTATCGTCTAGTTTAAAAAATTCTACTTTCAACGTACAAATTCCAGATCTGGCACACCTTCAAGTCAAAATTACACAAAACATTAATGAAATTAATGAACATCATAATATATTAACCAGTATTTTTGAAAGCGTAAAAAGGAGATATGCAAAATGAATTGAGTAAGGCGGTGGACAATTTCAGCATGCTTTGTAAAATGTGTTTATTAAATACAATATCTAATTCCATATCTAATTTTATAGTTTATAAATAAATACTTATTGTGTTACAATATAAACGTTTTACTTAGTTAGATGACATTTGATTTTTGAATAAACAAAATGTATAAATTGACAATTATGTAGATTGATATCACAAATACTTAAGTTAGAAAGAAAACGTTTTTTCGTGCAAAACCTACTTCGATTCCGGATATATTTGATCGCTCGTTATATACAGGGTTAGTCAAAAGTATGGAATGGACGGTTTATTCCGTAATTATGAACTTTATAACAAAATGTTTTTCATAAAAGTTTTTTTTACTAATTATTCTCCAATTCTTAGCCTACTCGTTGTTTTCTGTATGTCAACGCATTTTCATGTGTTTTTTTTTTGCTGATTTCTATTCCTCTTTTTTTCATGAAATTACTTGATATTTTTTTCATATGCTTTCATAACAAAATTTCTGTGTGATATCATAATTTCCAATAAACGGCAAAATGTTATATAAAATCAAAAAAAAATCTCTCAAAAAAATGATAGTGGCCTTTGTTTTCTTTTTTTTAATGTCATTTTTCATGTCATCGTGAAGTACCTTTCAATAAGTTGATATAATAAGAATAGTTTCATTTTAATTTGTAAACATGGTGAAACTCACTGAAACTGAAAGAATTGAAATCTTAATAATGGTTGGTTATGGAGATCGACAACGTTCACATCAAGATGTTTGTCATTTATTTAATAACGTTCATTCGGAAAGAAATCGTATTGTACAATCCACAGTGTCTAAATTGGTTAGAAAATTTAGAGAAACTGGAAATGTAAATGATATGCCAAGGTCTGGACGTCCAAAATCAGCCACAAATCAAGCTCAAGCTCTAGATGTATTACTTAATGTTACGGATAATCCAATTACGTCAAGCACGCTTTGGATAATGATATTAGTCAATCGTCGGTTGTTCGAATATTAAAACAGAACAAACACAAGAACTACAAGATACATCTTCTCAATGAGCTAAACGAAGATGACCCTGACAGAAGAATGCAGTTTTGTGCAACAATAGTGGAAATGATCAATAATAATCCATATTTTCTAAACCACATTTTATTTTCGAATGAAACCACTTTTTGTCTAAATGGGTTTGTAAATAGACACAACTCTCGTTACTGGTTCAGTGAAAATCCTCATTGGATGATGGAACACCATACACAGCATCCACAAAAACTTAATGTCTGGGCTGGTCTTATTGGGCACCACATAATAGGTCCATACTTTATAGATGGAAATTTGACAGCAGATAGATATCTAAACCTCTTGTGTGATCACATTATGCCTGACATTGCACATTTATTTTCGGATGAAGATCGATAAGGAATGCCAAACCGCAATGTTTGGTTTCAGCAAGACGACGCTCCACCTCACTATGGAGTTGATATTCGCCTGTTTTTGAATAACGTCTTTCCAGGTCGTTGGATAGGACGTCGAAGCCCTATTGAATGGCCTACCAGGTCGCCTGATTTGAGTCCCCTAGATTTTTTCCTCTGAGGTCATTTAAAAAATAAAATTTACAAGGGAAAACCACAAAATTTGCAAGACCTGGGAGCCAGAATCAGACATGAAATTGAAGAAATACCATCTATCTGGCTACAAAGTTCGTTGCGTAATTTTTGTGGTAGATTAGGTTATTGTCAAGCTGCAAGGGGTCTTCAGTTTGAACATTTAATTTGAGTTAAATATTATTTGAGTGAATAATATATTATGAGTATTTTTGAACATGATGAGAGCAACGGAGATGAGGACCTTAAGGAATATCAGAGGAGTAAGCTCGAGAGATCATGTAAGAAGCAGGGATATACGAACAGACCTTAAAATTCAAGACGGTGCAATTTACGCGAAATAGACGAAGATACTGGCGAGACCACGTCGACCGAATGACGGGGGATCGTTGGGCAAAATGGGCAAAGAACGAAAAACCGAACTCAAGGAGACCTCCAGGCCGACCTCCCAAGAGATGGTGCGAGAGCTGGACATCTGCTTCCCAAGAGGCTGAACAAAATTGAAATAGAAGAAACAAGACTAAGTCTTAAGGAAAGAGAAAGAAGAAGAAGAAGAGTATTTTTTCTAAAATTTTGTTATGAAAGCTTATGAAAAAAATATCAAATCATTTCAAGAAAAAAAAAGAGGAATAGAAATCGGAAAAGAAACATGGTTGCCGTAAAAAAAAAATAACGTTTCCATGGAAATGCGTTGACATTCAGAAAACAACGAGTAGGCCAATAAATGGAGAATAATTAGTAAAAAAGCTTTTATTAAAGACATTTTGTTATAAAGTTCATAATTACGGAAATAAACCGTCCATTCCATACTTTTGACTAACCCGGTATACGCACGCCCGTGCGATGTTACTCGAACAAACCTCCCTAATTATAATGTCACGTTTATAGTGTTATAGTGTTATACATTTGACATAAGTTAATTCGAGGATTCTTGGAAAAATTTCTAGACTAGTATTTTAAGAGATGTGCAAAAATGGAATTTTCGGGTACAAGTTTTCCGGCTAAATGTGGTTTAACGCCGAAATAATCCATCGATTGGCTTTATTTTACAATTGGTTTGCCAAATTTCAGTGTGGACGCACCTATCTCAGATATAATTTCGCGAATGACATCTGTTGTTTCTACTAATATTAATACTGTGCATGAAATAAATGAGATTGACATGCCACATCAGTAAAATTAAAGCATCGTTAGGCATTGACGTGAAAGCAGTAAACGCGATTTTACAAGAACATTCGCAATTACGAAAGTTTTGCAGCCGTTGGATCCCACACAATTTGAGAAAAAGATCATTAGTGATGACAAAATATTGTATTCATACGATCCTAACAGTAAACAACAATCCACTGTTTGGGTATTTCAAGAGGAGCCCCGAATGGAAGATACCCAATAAAATAAGAACGTCTCACGACATCTGTCGTGATTCATTCTATAAATGGGGACTGACGGAAACACCAAGTTATACATATTAATATAATGTATACAGTCGTTTCTACAAGAGCGTGTACACTCAAGTCGACGACAGTTGGTGTGTATGTGTTTAGGTTGTCTATGTGTATGTCAAAATAAAAATTTCGTCAGTCTAACATGATCTGTGAAACTGCAAAATGAGTGCAGTACATATGAGCTCTACGTTGCGTGCCTGCAGTTAATGTGGCGACCAAGTAAATTAAAGTGTTAAGGCGATAATAACTAAATGGTTCCAGAAACAATCATTTCTATTTTAAAAGAAAAAGAAAATTACTTTGCATCAAGCATAGTTAATTCTCACAAAGAAGAATATAAACGGGTGTATAAACACAACTCGAAGAAAATTAGAAGACACAACATTAAACATTAAGCTACTATTATTATGAAACCTTTGCACAAATATAGACCGAGATTGGGACAACATAATATTTACTGACGAAAGCTCTTGTGCCATTACTGCTTACAAAAAGCGAGTATTGATGAAAAAAGACGAAGACGTGGCAATTTGAAGAATAATCAAACATCCTTTAAAACTGCATATCTACAGTTGCTTCTCTGCTCGTGATTTCTAAAAATTCGCCCCAAGATAATTAAGCTTTATAAAAAAGTTTCACTAAAATTTGCCGAATTATTTTATAATCTAAACAACGACGACTGGGTATTAGGAGGATAACGATCCGAAGCTGCGTATGTACCCAATGGAAGGAGGAACACAATATTACCACCAATTTTGGGAGACTTTTCTCTAGATCAATGGTTCCCAACAGGTGGTCCGCGGACCCCTGGGGGTCCGCAAGCCATGGCAGAGGGGTCCGCAAGATATAATTAGAAATTGGAATAAAAATATATATTGGTACACAGTAACAGATTTTCAGTTTTTTCAGCTTTCTGAGCGCTTTAACGAATGCTAACTTTTGCATCTGGCTTTATCCAACAACAAACGCTAGCACACTCTAGCGCCGTCAATGGAACTAGATGGCCGAATAGTTTTGCTGTATGCCTGCCTCTAGAACGCGCGCGCAGCCTGCTTGCAGCCGACAAGTGACAGCCAACTCGCATTTCAGACAGTCGGCCATTTTAAATGTATTGCTAGTGCCGTCACAGACTGTGTTGTTTACATATGTGTTTTTATAAAACAGTTAGTGTTTGTAAAGCTTTGTTTTTCGTGGAAAGTTAAGTACGCACACGGTAATTAAAAATGGATCGTTGGTTGAAAAATGGATCCTTAAAACGAGATAGGCCTACAGATGAAGAAGAAAAGAATGCATTTGACATTAGAGTTAATAAGTCAGTGACTCTCGAACCGAATTTTTCAGTGTCACTTGAACCCAACGCGTCGTCGTCCAACGTCAGTGTTAAGCATACTGCAAAAACTGCCATTTTAAATGTATTGCTAGTGCCGTCACAGACTGTGTTGTTTACATATTGCAGTGGAATTTGCTTTGAAATTGCTTATTTAATTTTAATTCACACTACAGCTTATATCGCCGGCTATTCAGTCTAGTAGAATCCACGAACTGCCATCTCATGAATCGTTCCACACGGGAATGGGTGTAATTTTGTTTTCCAGAATAAAAATTAATCTTTGTGCGATTTTATAAAATACACGAGAGGCATCTTTTTTCACAAAATTTCAAATAAACATTAAACCTTCGCAAAAATCGAATTAAGATTTACTTGCACCTTACACTAAATGCAAAACAAAATACAGCCCGAATTTATAACAACAAAGAATAAAATTGATTATTTTATTCTTTAATGAACCAAACACTTTAACAGTCAAGATACCTCTAAATCAAGAATGAAAAATTCACATCCGCCTGGCCATCCCTACCATCTATAAAATCAAAATATATACAGACAATACATTTTATCAAATACAATATCCGAAACAGCGGCAAATTCAATCCTTTGGTCCACCTAATTATATACAAGGGCTAATCATAATTTCATACATCAGAAAATTTATTTTATTTATAAAATAATATATATATCGATCCCCGTCTGAAATAAATAAATATACAACTGAAATAGCTAATTTTCATTAGAATGTCCCTATTACTGAGCTCACAAATTATTCAATCTTTTTCTTTACTTGTCCAAGGAAAGTCCATGACAATATGTGTTTTTATAAAACAGTTAGTGTTTGTAAAGCTTTGTTTTTCGTGGAAAGTTAAGTACGCACACGGTAATTAAAAATGGATCGTTGGTTGAAAAGTGGATCCTTAAAACGAGATAGGCCTACAGATGAAGAAGAAAAGAATGCATTTGACATTAGAGTTAATAAGTCAGTGACTCTCGAACCGAATTTTTCAGTGTCACTTGAACCCAACGCGTCGTCGTCCAACGTCAGTGTTAAGCATACTGCAAAAATTAGAAAATACAACTCTGATTACTTGGAAATCGCTTTCACGTTCACTGGATCTGAGCAGCAGCCTAAACCTCAATGTGTAATTTGCTACGGAAGTCTTTCGAATGAGTATATGAAGCCAGCAAAACTCCGTCGGCATCTTGAAACAAAGCATCCAGAGCACAAAAGTAAATCATTGGATTTTTTCAAAAATAAATTAGGAGAGCTTAATAGATGAGGTATCTCAGCTTGTCGCTAAATGTGGAAAAAACCATACAATTGCTGAAGAACTTTTACTACCATCAGCAATAATTCTATGCAAGAGAATGTTAGGCGATGCAGCTGCTAAGCTAATAGGTACTGTTCTGCTCTCTAACAATACTGTCCAAAGACGAATTACTGATATGGCCGATAACATTGAAGAGACATTGCTGGTCAGACTTCGCATGAGTGTCATGTATGCTCTACAATTGGATGAGAGCACAGACATATCAAAAAAAACAATAATTTTGGTTTTCACAAGATTTTTGATGAATGACCAGATATTTGAAGATTTTCTTTTTTCGTGCGAATTACTTCACACAACAGCAGACGATATTTTTACTGCATTAAATGATTTTTTCAATGAACATGACATCACCTGGACAAAATGTGTGGGTTTGTCTACGGATGGAGCAAAATCAATGGCTGGTAACAAAACAGGACTTCAAGCTCGTATCAAAGCAGTAAACCCTGAGGTGAAATGGACACACTGTTGTATTCATCGTGAAGCCTTAGTAGCCAAGAGATTGCCTGAACTTTTGCAGAAGATACTTAATGAAGTAGTTCAAATCGTTAACTATATTAAAGCTTGACCTCTGCAATCCAGATTATTTTCTTTGTTGTGCAAAGAGATTGGCAGTGAGCATGAACAGCTTATTCATACGGAAGTAAGATGGCTCTCTCGAGGTAGGATCTTAACAATCTTATTTTTTGAACTGAGAGATGAGGTTCGTATTTTCCTTATTGACACCAAGTATGCAGATTTCCTCACTGACTTTTCTTGGCTTTGCTCAATTGCCTATTTAGCTGATGTGTTTGAACACTTGAATGTGTTAAACTTAAGTTTGCAAGGGAACAATGTGGGAACATCTCTCTAGAAAACTGCAGTTTTGTTTGTGTCTTCACTCATACTCATAGTATGAGTGAAGACACAAACAAAAATGCAGTTTTCTAGAGAGATTGGCTGTGCCAACCTTTGGAAGGACGTCGTTATTTCACATTAATTATGTGGACGGTATGCGAGGAACTTCGGCTGTCTGACAACAGGCAGCGCCGAATTTACTTCTGCGCTCGGTCTGGATAATTACAGTGATAGGGCGATGTGGTTCTTTTCTGTGAATGTGTCTGGGAATATCCTTTCTCCAGCAGGGGCGTACCGATGAGCCTGTAGAAAGGTGAACTACGTATCTACGTCTCTGGGGATAGGATATATTCGGACACGTTCACAGAAAATATTAATAGTGAACCTGCATTTGTGTTCTTCACACCAGATTTTTAATAGTATTTTATATTATTAAAAATACCTTTGTTGAATAATTGTTTGAAATTGATTTATAAATTTTTAGTTTTACATTGTTAAGATTTTATTACTACATATTATTTATGTTCTCTATAATACGGTTTTTAGTAGTCGCCTTAAGTATAATAAAGACTCTCGTGAGTAACTATAGGTACGGTACTATTATTTACATTTTCCTGTACTCTGCCTAAAGACTTGCAAGGAAAAATTAGAACCAGCACTTTAATAGTAACTCTAATTACGTTTTAATATCATTCCAAACACGATTTTAATTACACGGTCAGCGATTGTATTTTCTCTCTTTCCTTGTCATGATTTTTTTTATTCCTGTAACTAGCTGGAATATGATATCGTAATAACAATTAATTATGTTTCGATTAAATCTCCTCACATTTTTTACACCTGTCTCAATGAAAAGGCAAATAGTTTTAAATATGCATGACGCATTGCATAAATAGGTACCTTGTCGTCGATTGCAAAGTTGACATGTATATGTTTATTTACAATATCCAGGCGACTTAGTATACACAATTACGCATAACATACACTGCACTTCGCAATAGTTGGACGCTCGGGATATGACAAGCGAATTAAAAATAATTGTTTACTTATAATATGTTAATAGTAACGGGAGTTCAATTAGTCTTTACGTCCGGGGTAGCTGTATTGTATAACGTATGTCGTTACTAATTTATAAATGTCGTGAATTAGTACTTACTTGACACAAGTTTGATTTAAGTCAAAACATACATTACCTATTTTCTGTGTGTCACTTAATAGGTTACATTAATAATTTAAGCACAGACATGCGTTTACAAATCTATGACTGCCCAGGACGTAAAAACTAATTGAACACTGTTTACAATACAATGTAATCGTTATTTAACCAAATTTAGTTTTGCCCGTAAATATCTTTATTGCCTAATCAGTTCCAGTGAGTTCCATTTGTGGGTTTACACATATATAAATTAGCGTTACTGTGCCAACGAAGACTTGAAGGATATTCACGAAATTCTACATCTATCTGCAGCTGCTAATTTTTTATTTCTTTTGTTAATTAATTTTATACGTTTATTGTCTTTCTTGAAATTCGGGTTACTTTAAATCCAATCCTCTTCACTTTAAGCTGTCACGACATTTTTAACTTTACAGAAAGATTTTTGTCATATCTCCGCTGATGCAAAGTAATTGTGCCGACTGTTTTGTAAGATTTAAAAATATACCAAATGGTATTTTAGGGCAACTAGCACAGTACTTTATCTCAATTATTCAGGAATTCAGGACTTCTCTTCGATATATTCAAATTCAAACCGAATGAAATTTTACATTATTTTTTAATCATATTGCATAAATCCAAATCTAAATAAAACTTATAATAGTTTAATCTTCGTTTTATTAATACCCTGCTCCAAGAAATGAACGCATCACTAGAGAATCCTTAATAAACCTATAGTATATGACTAGATAGAGAAGTATATTCGATTCTTTGATAATTAACAACCTTTTCCTGCTGCCGATCGTGTAAATCAGTGATACAACCCTAGTAGTCGACTATAGGTTTGTTTTTGTGGGCGTTTGAAATCATTTGAAGTATCAGGAGTGTGCGCATTGAAGAAAAAGCGTTCGGACAGAGAAATAAAATCAAAGACTGATACACAACATTTGTCGTTTTTGCAGTTTTTAAATCGTTGTGAAATGATTTTCAATCGGTTGGAACGGTTTGAGTATTTTCGTAAAACCGAATATCAGACACATGCGCGTTTCATTTTTATGCAAGGAAAGTGGAGATCGTTGTGATTCTCACTGAATGTTAAATCTCCATCGCGCTCGTTGTTTGACTATTTTGTGTAGATCGTAGTGATTTTATGAAAAGAATGTCAGATTTACTTAGTTTATACTCTTGTGATAATAGTAGTACTGAGTGCGAGTTTACCAGTGAAGAATAAATACAATTTCAAGATAAAATTAAAATAAGGAATGAAAATTATTTTGAAATAATTATTCCTCAATACACAGATAATGAATTCATAGAACATTTTCGCGTAAGCAGACATGTTGCTCAAGAAGTATGTGATAGATTTGAAAATTCTGAAATTCTACTATTTGTATGGTAGATGTCACTAGCTGCCACGAATTTGAAATTCGTTTTAGCAACGATAAAATTAGGGATAGTTTGGAAACGATTGTAATTGACGCATGCGTATAAAAGTGATTTTAAAATGATTTTCAAACCGTTTCAAAACGCCTGCAAAAACAAACCTTATATCTTGCTTATGTTATTTATTTACTATATCTTGACACTTTGGTTTTATTAATTTACTAAATAACACACTTGGTATATTTGTTTCACAAAATGTATTTAAAATATGTCTGACATATGTTTCGACTTATACAGTCATTCTCAAAGAGTCATGTAAACTAAGTGAAAAGAATACTCCTACCAATATTTATGGCTTATTTTTTAAAAGTTTTATTACAGCATCGATTGTGGGAGTATTTGAAAAATCCAATTGCGTGTTTGTGACCTGTCTGTTGAGATTTATGGCTTTTTTTATTTTTAAAATTTCTAAGAAGTCAAGCCTTTTACCCTTATTACAAGAGTGTAAAAGTTTGAAATTATTAGCATTAATTATTACACTCTTGTAATAAGGGTAAAAGGCTTGACTTCTTAGAAATTTTAGAAATGAAAAAAGCCATAAATCTCAACAGACAGGTCACAAACACGCAATTGGATTTTTCAAATACCCCCACAATCGATGCTGAAATAAAACTTTAAAAAAATAAGCCATAAATATTGGTAGGAGTATTCTTTTCACTTAGTTTACATGACTCTTTGAGAATGACTGTATAAGTCGAAACATATGTCAGATATATTTTAAATACATTTTGTGAAACAAATATACCAAGTGTTTTATTTAGTAAATTATTAATCATGTTTCACCAAGAGCCAACCGTGAATTCTATACATTATACTTTGGTTTTAACATTCGTTTGTAGTTTCGCCTTGACAACGGAACTTAATATTATTATGAAAATTCCTAGGATAATAATAAACAACTCATGATTCTGGTTCAAAAGTTTATTTGGAGTAAAAATTAGGAATATCAAAACTGAACATTTTTATTATGAAATATTTACAAAATTACGATTTTTTACGGCTTTTTCTATTTCGTCAATCTCCATTTCGAATAGATTGCTAACGTTTCATGCCATTTTCAATCATCTTCTCGCGTTATTTATAATGTCAACTATTTGTATGACATGGTAACACAGGTAACACGATTCACAAAGAGGGTTTCAAATCAAAATTAATTTTGACAGGTGACAAACCAAAACGATTTCTTAAAAAATTATACGGCAGCAGCAAAACTAGTCAAGACAAGTCAAACGAAATATATCAACTATTAATATTCTTGGCAGGCAACAAGCGTCGGCTTCGCCTCAGCTTGTATTTGCCTACCTCGAATGTTAATACGTCCATACATTCCTTGTGACTTTAAATAGCTATTAATAAATAAACTCTGTTTAATTTTTTAATAAATTAACCTTTACAAATTAATAAACAGTGAAAAGCAATAAAAAGGGAAAATTTTGATAAAATATTAATTAACATTTTTAATAAAATGGCCTCTCAGTATCTAGTATTTCCATCTCTGCTTCTAATGATGGCTTGACATTGACAACTTATACTCAAAATAAGTGAGCTTATGTCATTCTGCTCCAATCCGTTCCATATTTCCACAAGGCAGCGCCCTATCTCCTACAGGTTGTTGGCTGGGTTCGGATAACATTGCAGGCGTTTGCCAAGCATGTTCCAGACATGCTCTATCGGATTGAGGTCTGGACTTCTTACTGGCCAATCCATGGTGTCGATTCCAACCTCCTCAAGATAATTTTGAACAATGCGAGGACTGTGGGGTCGTGCATTACCCTGCATTAATAAAAAATTGAATACATTTAACGATTACTTAAAAGTACCAAATATCGACATCTCTATTCTAGAATTGTCAAATGTGACAATTTCAATATTTCTTCAACTGCTACTGATGTTGAATATTGGTCATTATACTCTATCAATTTTTGAAGGTTGGCAGGAACAAGATTCGTCATTAAAATAGAATTCATATTCCTTGTATGAATTAATTAAGCGAATCATCTTTGAAGGCTATGTACGTTCCTTTCATTCCAACACCACAAATTTATAAAATAAATAGTGTCTGTAATGAATTTTAACCTTTACTTAATACAGAGAGATCAAAAAAGTTGACCGTGCCGCGATGATTTTACGTATAAATCACTTCGGAGATTATTAATTAATATTTACTTAATTCGTGTTTTAATAACTTACGAAATACATTGAACAATTGAAAATATCTTTATTAGAAATAATTTAATATAGAGATATTACATCACATATTTAGAAATATTATAACATATTGCTGTGAACTGTGTGTTTGCTTATAAGGTCAGTCCACTGTATTTCCCTGCTAATTCAGTCGAAGAGTCCGCTTGCTTGAGATAGCTTGCTCCCAGGCTTTCCCTCTTTTTCTCGAGTGAAAATGTGGACAAATTAAAGAGTCAAATACAAGTCACACTTATACTTAACTATTTTATTAAAAAAATAAACAAAAAAACTCTTTTCAAAGTGTAAAGAGGGCTAATGCAATATTGAACAAAAGCTTGGAAGGAAAAGTTTGTGTGATAAAGACACGCACACAAAGGAAAAACCTGTGAAACGCGAGCAAAATATAAATCTAATAGATTGTTAAGAAAATTCTAAAATTCAAACGTAAATTGACTAAACGTCAAACTCGTAATTTACTTTACTCGTGCGAACTTAACACAAGTACAAAAATCTCCCCTCCAACCTTACTTTCAAAATCTTCTAGAATATCTTGACAAAAAACTCCCTCATAAAAATATGGTAATTTTCTCATCTATCTTATAAGCTAATATAAATAATTCAAAATTACAAATAAGCACAAATATCTTCAAATTATAAAGAATAGAATTTATATAAAACAATTGTAAAAAGTACTTACGTACGCAACACTTTTTATACAGAAAAAACTAAAGCGAGAGATATCATTAAGAATTAAGAAATACTGAAAAAACAAGTCTATCAACGGGAGGAAACGCACAGACGACGTTTCGTTCTAGTTGGAACTTTTCAATATACGGTATTCCCTCGATGACGGACATTGCTTTTTCATTTCTATACTTTCTGTATATATAGTTAACATTTGGAATTTACTGCAAGTGAGAATTAATGAATATTAAATCACATTCTTACATGTAAATGTCGACTTATTTAATGCGTTCGAAACTACAATCCGACAAACTAAGTTTGTACTAGTATGCAGAACACACCCTTTCGCGACAACGAACTTCCTGGTGATTAGGTTAATTAAGAATTAAGAAATACTGCAAAAACAAGTCTATCAACGGGAGGAAACGCACAGACGACGTTTCGTTCTAGTTGGAACTTTTCAATGTACGGTATTCCCTCGATGACGGACATTGCTTTTTCATTTCTATACTTTCTGTATATATAGTTAGCATTTGGAATTTACTGCAAGTGAGAATTAATGAATATTAAATCACATTCTTACATGTAAATGTCGACTTATTTAATGCGTTCGAAACTACAATCCGACAAACTAAGTTTGTACTAGTATGCAGAACACACCCTTTCGCGACAACGAACTTCCTGGTGATTAGGTTAATTAAGAATTAAGAAATACTGAAAAAACAAGTCTATCAACGGGAGGAAACGCACAGACGACGTTTCGTTCTAGTTGGAACTTTTCAATGTACGGTATTCCCTCGATGACGGACATTGCTTTTTCATTTCTATACTTTCTGTATATATAGTTAGCATTTGGAATTTACTGCAAGTGAGAATTAATGAATATTAAATCACATTCTTACATGTAAATGTCGACTTATTTAATGCGTTCGAAACTACAATCCGACAAACTAAGTTTGTACTAGTATGCAGAACACACCCTTTCGCGACAACGAACTTCCTGGTGATTAGGTTAATTAAGAATTAAGAAATACTGAAAAAACAAGTCTATCAACGGGAGGAAACGCACAGACGACGTTTCGTTCTAGTTGGAACTTTTCAATGTACGGTATTCCCTCGATGACGGACATTGCTTTTTCATTTCTATACTTTCTGTATATATAGTTAACATTTGGAATTTACTGCAAGTGAGAATTAATGAATATTAAATCACATTCTTACATGTAAATGTCGACTTATTTAATGCGTTCGAAACTACAATCCGACAAACTAAGTTTGTACTAGTATGCAGAACACACCCTTTCGCGACAACGAACTTCCTGGTGATTAGGTTAATTAAGAATTAAGAAATACTGAAAAAACAAGTCTATCAACGGGAGGAAACGCACAGACGACGTTTCGTTCTAGTTGGAACTTTTCAATGTACAGAATATACACAATATACAGAAAGTATAGAAATGAAAAAGCAATGTCCGTCATCGAGGGAATACAGTACATTGAAAAGTTCCAACTAGAACGAAACGTCGTCTGTGCGTTTCCTCCCGTTGATAGACTTGTTTTTTCAGTATTTCTTAATTCTTAATTAACCTAATCACCAGGAAGTTCGTTGTCGCGAAAGGGTGTGTTCTGCATACTAGTACAAACTTAGTTTGTCGGATTGTAGTTTCGAACGCATTAAATAAGTCGACATTTACATGTAAGAATGTGATTTAATATTCATTAATTCTCACTTGCAGTAAATTCCAAATGCTAACTATATATACAGAAAGTATAGAAATGAAAAAGCAATGTCCGTCATCGAGGGAATACCGTACATTGAAAAGTTCCAACTAGAACGAAACGTCGTCTGTGCGTTTCCTCCCGTTGATAGACTTGTTTTTGCAGTATTTCTTAATTCTTAATTAACCTAATCACCAGGAAGTTCGTTGTCGCGAAAGGGTGTGTTCTGCATACTAGTACAAACTTAGTTTGTCGGATTGTAGTTTCGAACGCATTAAATAAGTCGACATTTACATGTAAGAATGTGATTTAATATTCATTAATTCTCACTTGCAGTAAATTCCAAATGTTAACTATATATACAGAAAGTATAGAAATGAAAAAGCAATGTCCGTCATCGAGGGAATACCGTACATTGAAAAGTTCCAACTAGAACGAAACGTCGTCTGTGCGTTTCCTCCCGTTGATAGACTTGTTTTTTCAGTATTTCTTAATTCTTAATTAACCTAATCACCAGGAAGTTCGTTGTCGCGAAAGGGTGTGTTCTGCATACTAGTACAAACTTAGTTTGTCGGATTGTAGTTTCGAACGCAATAAATAAGTCGACATTTACATGTAAGAATGTGATTTAATATTCATTAATTCTGACTTGCAGTAAATTCCAAATGTTAACGAGAGATATCAAATATAATTTAAATTAAATCAAAAATACGAGATCACTACCACTCGTAATGCGTAAATGAAATATTAATTACACATCAAAAACACACAAGACAAAAACCGAAGTTAAATCAAATATCTCTAGAAGTAAAAAATGATGTTTTTTACCCCCAACTGTACAAAGCAACGAACCTGATATCTCTGTCTCCCAAACCGACAAAATATGCGGACATCGGGCATATCTAGTTCAAAACGATACCGCAAGTCGGACAACTTCCGATACAATAATAACGATACAGTCCCGTTCATTACAATAAATCCAATAAACCTGTAAAAATAGTTTGATATAAAACAAATGTACATGTTTAATAAATGTAATAAAATCTCTAATTGTTCATAATAATTCTTCGGGGAAAAATCCACAATAATATGTTCTTCTGTTACACTGTTAACAGCATTTGTAATAGTATCTTATAGTTCTGGTAACGTACGTAGTGAAGTCTCAAACACTGTGTTCTTCAAATACCCAAAAAGAAAGAAATCTAAAGGAGTCAAATCTGGTGATCGAGCGGGCTATCTATTTCTGCTAATCAGTCAGTTATTATTAAAATATCTTAGAAGAAGTTGAATTGTATTATGTGCAGTGTGACCAGTGGCACCATCCTGTTGAAAGTAGCCTAATTGTCTTTCATTATTGTTAAGTTGTCTAATAAGTGGTTCCAAAATAAGCATTATATATCATTATGCATTTATTGTAACATGAATAGAATAGATACGAGACAAGAAGAAAATTGGACCTATTATTCTTCTTCGTGATTTTGCATACCAAACACTTATTTTAATAGGATGCATGTTAGTTTCTATAAAAACATGTGGGTTTACACATGACCAGTGTTGATAATTTTGGGAATTGACATATCTACTTAGATGAAACCAGGCCTTGTCTGAGAAAAACGTTATGTCCAACAAGATCACCCACAAGATTATTATTAAACCACATACAAAATTCCCTGCGTTTCTCAAAGTCTGTTGGTAACATTTCTGTACAACAGATACTTTATATGGATGTAAATGTTTTTTAGTGTCATTATGGCATGTTCCGTAAGGTAGTCCTATATGAACATAAAATCAGATTTAATAAATTTTCTGTACATTAAATAAAGTAATTTACCTGTCTGTGCCAATAATCGCCTTAAAGATTTATTACGACTTATGTCCAGCCGTTCTTGAATATCTTCTTTACTAAACTAGGTCTACCAGAAGAGCGTTTCTTAGATACACTGCCAGTTTCTCGAAAACCACTAATAAAACGATTGACATAAGTGTGAAATTGATGCTTATGCAAATCGGCAGAATATTTCCATTTTGCACTCGGTAACTTCTCCGCTACGAAAATAAGCTTCTAAAATAAACTTATCTTGTTCTTCCGTAAATGGCATTGTTGACATCAGCGCAACTCTAAAATAAGCAAAAATGATAATGATACTCGTACAAACACCCAAAAAAATTAACTTACAGTAACAACGAATTGTGACTTTTATTGTCTTGAGAAAGATATTTCTAATATTCAATTAAACCCAGTAAACCAAGGGAAAGACAAACTACAAAAGGCTTATGTGATTGACAAATTTATATAATGCAAATGACAGAAAATTGGATTGACAGCCACTTTAACGAAGTTACAAACCAAATAATTCATACTACAATAATTAACGTGTGACAAACTCGTGATATATCTATGCGGCACGGTCAACCTTTTTTGAACTCTCTGTAGCTTTTCTTACCAACAAAAATTAAGAACAGAGGCTACTTAATTTTTGTGTTGAAACTTTTGGGTATGCCTATAGTTGCTATTAGCATTTCATTACATGAGATATCATGACTATATGATGAAAACATCAACCGCAAGATAACATTTAACAAATATATTTTTGAATGTTAATTTTCCGTTTAATTGATCAAATAACTATCTAAACATATATTATAAACGAAGAAATAAGGTTATTGTATTTGCTGAAGAATACGCTAGACCAATAAATAATTCACAAAAGTGTTAAACGATTAACTAGTACTATTAAAACGTTAGATAAAAACAGCCTGCTCATGCTACTGATTTGTCATAGACCAAAATTTGTAACGAATATTTGGGTATTGTAACTTGCCGTGGTTGAATTGGTCTAAAAAGCTAGAATCAATAGAAAATATCGGAACAATATTATATCATGAATTGAAAGCATATTAATATTAAAAAAGTCTGGTAAAACCACAAGAAATCCAAAGCAATTAAAGGTTAATCAAGCAAAAAATAGTTGCTACCGCTAAAGCTAAGTAGAATTATACTTAATATTCATTAAAACGACCCTGCTTTTCTATAATTTCTTTTCCTTGAATAATAAGTTCAAAAATTACTGTTTGTTCGGGTTTTATACTAACGTACAAACTTTCTTAATAATCACAACTTTAATGGTCAACGTCAATAGAAGCCTTGTCCTCTATATACAATGACGATGTAGAAATACGTAAGCTATTCTGATTAGTAATTAACAGACAATACTTTTCTTTTTCTTTTTTTTTTTTGCTAAAAGAAGCGAAATAGAAATTTTGTTTCATTCTATTAATTCGTTTGTATAATAACCTTGTAATTAAAAATTGGGTAATAAGGAAATATATTTGTCATATTTTCTAAATATATTATTAATTTTTTCACATATTATTGTAATAGACGAACGGACGTCAATGGATACCTGTCGGGGTCCAAGCACTTTGTCCGAACTATGTATCTTGACGTCAGACTACAAAATAAACGGATGAACGTAGAATTTTTTGCTTTCAGTCGCATTAATTCGTTAACAAAATCGGTAATTACGTACTTGCTGTCGTTCTATTTATAACATTCGTGTTGTTGTTTTGAATATTTTAGTGTTTACGTTCTGTTGAAATTAATCTTTCAACAATTTACATTCTACTAAAAATACACAGAACGAACCAAATATGGTAAAATACGTGTTAAAAATTTTATTACTAGATCTGTCTGTATGCAGTTACTTAAAATGTTAGTAGATCTTTCGAAATCAAGTGGACGATTGAATTGTTTATATTAGATTTAGGAATTATACGTGGATGATTTAATTCGAAATCAAACTAATGAGTTATAGGGCATTAAGTTTTTTGGTTATTTTTAAACGTACTCGTAGTCATTTTCAACGAACCTAAGCAACTGCGCTGAAATGCCAATGCTATTTTTGTAATGATCCCTCTGAAGATCGTCAAAATACTGTTCCGTTCGTCATCTGATCTAAATTTCTTTCCAGCAAGGAAAATTTTGAGAAATAAGTGGAAGTTATTTGGAGTTAGATCTGGTGGAGTTAGGATGTGTGAATCCTACTTGAAATCTAAGTTCTTCCCGAACCACTTGCCAGTTATGAGAAGACGCGTTGCTGTGATAATAGGGAATTTTTTATGGGCCATGTGTCTAATAGAGCAACATAATAATCGTTTGGACCTTCACAAGATAGTTTATGAAGATTATCCCTTTCAAATTCCAAAAAAACGTAGTTCTTACCTTATCCGCCGATAAAAGCGCCTTGGCCTTTGGGGGGAAAGGCTACGATGACGTTGCATGTTGTTGAATCACTGTTGAGATTACCGCTTGGACTTAGAAAGATAATGTGAGGAAACTAGGTTTCATAAACCGTAACAAATCTTCTTGGTTCTTGAAATTATCGCTTTCACCTTTTTGACCCCAAGTCAAGATTTGTAGCATCTACTTTGCTGACAGTTTGGGCATACCAAAATCTACGTATAAAATGTGATGTACGGGTTCAGTTGATGTACTCATAATTCTTCGATCGTTCAAAAGAATTTTATTAATGTAATTTCCGTAGTTGTGGATTTTTTTCGCCTTTATCGCCACGTTCAATTTGCACAGTTCAGCGATAAATCATAGCTTTTGAATGAGCATGGTTATCCAAAATTTGTTGCATATCAGCGAAAATCTCAGGTGTGTTTAGTCTTTTAAAAAATGGATATTGGGATGCAGTACGAATGGCAAGTTTACGGACGGATTTTCCATTTAGACCCTTTATTTACATTGCTGTAACTTTTAAATCGAATGCCAGAAATTAACCAAGCTTCACCTACCACCATAAAAGGATGATACTAGTAGATACTTCCCACCAAATCATACTACGAAGATAATATCATAATACCTATGCTAGAAGTTTAATTATGTAAAATTTTCTTTACATATTTATTATGTATAATTTAGTAAAGGTATAGTAACAAAGTGTCTAAATTTATTTCTATTCTAAATTATGGTGCTTACGTAGAAGACTATCCAAACTGATAGTGTCTTCCATTTACCATATTTCGTCGTGTTTTACAAATCCGGCTTTTCTGAAGCAATTGCTAATTGTAGTTTGGTTAACTTTTTGAGTCCACGCGAAATTTACTTCTTTAATGCAATCTCTCAAATTTATGAAATTGTTTTGCATTATCCGCTTCTTCATGTTGCTAATGAGAATGTTCATCAGTCGTTGACGATAATAAACTTCGAATGTTTTTTCCCTGGTCCATTGGCTGAAGCCGAGAAGTTAAATTAGTAGAGAAACACCAATTCCACATTTTTCGATTTTTCTTTTAAATAATGAGAATGAGCAGGGCAGTTATTTAACCTTTCGTTTTTGTCTTCCCATCCCTTCATCAATTTTCTTTATACATTTAAAAAAAATTTCGCTTGTCATCCATGACTTTTGTTACCTTCGTAATCTACTCCTAATGATTTAAGACCCTTCTTCAGACATCGAGGAGATTTACTTTTGCCAATTAACAAAATTTTCAGCTATTCCGATCCATTCATATTAGCAGCTAACATAATTGTTACCCGTTCATTACTAGTTTTTACTCCAAAACAGTTGTCATTTTTATAGAAGGAACTTAAAAAACAAGCCAGTTTCATCGGCATTAAAAATGTCTTTCGGTTCGTATTTCTCCATTAATTTTTTTAGATGGTTTCTTGCCCCTTCTAAACGCTTTCTTCATTGACATTGGCGCTATTACCACACAGTTTTTTGTAAAACACCACAACGTTTTTGCCAAGATACAACAATCCTTCACTTGCTTCGAAATCAGCATTACCAAATTATTTTGCGAATTCAAGAACTTTTTCTTTTAATAATGTCCCCGATGTTGGAAGATTACGCTCACGGCTCATTCTAAACCATGGAGAAGCACTCACTGCTTTATTCACATTTTCCTTAATGCAAGTTCTGCGTCTTTTTCTGGCGGCGCGAGTGGCTAAATCTTCGTAATTTTTTATAATAGAATCACGATTTTGTTTTATTGAAGTAACAGTACTAGGAGCGATTCCAAATTGTTCCGCTATAACCAGTCGCTTACTTCCTTTTTCAATTTCTTCAACAACTTTTAAGTTTTTCTTTCATGAACAGACGCTTTACCTTAGCTGTATTGCAACTTTTTATTCGACGACAATAGTGAGAATGTCGACCTATTTACTACTCCATCAGGTATCGTGGACGCTTTTCAATGTTATTTCCAATCAGTTTATACACGTTCTTCAACTTCAAATTATCAACCATCTATTAATTGTACTTATGCTAAGCCAATTAATAGTCCCTTGCTTGAGGAATCCGACGTGATACGAGCCTTAAAATCCTTGAAAAATAAATACACGATGGGTCATGACAACTTGCCCAGCTTTTTAATTAAAGATTACGCTAGTGTCTTTTCTAAATCATTCACGATTTTGTTTAATCTCTGTCTTTGAACGTGTAGTTTTCCGGACTGTTGGAAAGTATCTGAAATTATTCCTATACATAAAAAAGGTGGTAATAGTTTAATCAATAATTATCGCTATAGCAATAATAAATAACTTCGCTAAAGTATTCGAAAGATGTCTTTATCATTATATATTTCCGCAATTTCGGCAAACCTATCTAATGGTCAGCATGGCTTCATAAACAAGCGATCTACCGTCACGAACTTGTCTATTCTTACAATACTTGTCAGAGTGTCTGGATGATAATGAGCAAGTTGAAATCTATACTAACTTTTCTAAAGCCTTCGATTATATAGATCACGAGATACTTTTAATTAAACTCGACTTAATTGGTTTTACCCCGGCTTTATCCTCATTGTTTCGGACTTACTTATGTGACAGAATTCAATATGTTTACTATAAGGGTCATCGATCAAAATGCTCTTCGCCGACTTCAGGGGTGCCTCAAGCAAGCATCCTTGGTGCGTTACTTTTTCTAATTTATATTAATGATTTGTGCGATATACTCGAGTACCACAAATTACTCTTTGCTGACGACCTGAAGCTGTACCAAAGGATTAATAGTGAAGGAGATTGCATCTTTCTTCGGAAACAGATGTGCTTAATTCTTGGTGTATTGCCAATAAGTTAGTCTATTACTCGCAAAAACAATCCGTATATATTTAATTATCGTTATAACGACTCTCATTTAATCCGTTTCTCTTCTATTAAAGTCGTAGGTATCACATTTGATACCAGACTTTCGTTTTCTCAGTATATCTTACAAACATTATTTTCTTCACTCAAGAACCTGGGTTTTATTATACGGAACTCGAAAAATTTCTCTTCCCTGGACGCTATTTTCGTTGTTGGAATGTGCATCTTGAATATGGTCACCTATCTATACAACAATTGATTTGTTAAAATATTTATATTTTAAACATACTGAATCTTACCTACCTCAGGGTACTAACCATGTCGCATTACTAGACACCTATCGGTTTGATTCCTTGGAGAACAGTAGGCGTGAAAATTATGTTTTTTTTTATAATCTGCACCGTAATAGCTAGATGGACCATCATTGCTAGACAATATTAAATTTCTACTTCCACAGTATAATAGCCGACTATGCAGCACATTCTATTATTCCATGGCAAGGACTAATATTTTAATGAAGTCACCGATATATCGTGTATGTCATCTATTTAATTGTTTAGCCGTCGCACATAGTGAATGTGATATAAATCATTCAAATCTCTCTCTGTTTTATTGTATACGGCTGGTAACATCGAATAGTTATTAGTTGAGCTGAGGATGTTTGCGGTATAACCATGGTTATATCATGTAACCATAGTAAATTACATGATATAACCATGGTTATACCGCAAACATCCTCAGCTCTAGTTAACTAATAACTTATTACTAATAACTATTCGATGTTACCAGCCGTATACAATAGGGAACGGACATTCTTACCACATGACTCGGCGTAGTTCAATGAAGTATTTGTTAGACTTACCCGGCCATCTGGTCCGCAGCGTTAACAATGCACAAGCCCGCAATTGTATTTTGAGAATATATTCCATTAGACGCAATTGGCAGTTGGAAATATTTATAAACTTCTTGAAAATGTTTATAAACTTCGCTTAGAACATCCCGGCGTAATACAATGAAGATTTTGTGTTTGACTTACTCGGACACCTGCTCTCGCCGCGAAAACAATAACAATATAGTCATGTGGTAAGAATGTCCGTTCTCTAGTTATTACTTATTACAATTATTTTGTGTATTTTGTTTTTCTTTCAGAATCTTTCACAATATTATTGTTTATTTTGTGTAAGTTTATTGTATAGATGATTCAACATATTTTCTTCACATTTTTTTGTCCTATAATTGGATATATGTGTTAGGCAATAAATAAATAATTATTAAATTATGTGTCAGCGCTGATGTAACTATAAATAAAAATTATTACAATAAAAGAAAACCGTATTATTTTTCAATATAATCTACTTTCCGATACACTTGTGCCATATCGGTCTGAAGTTTTTTGGGATCTCGCTGAAAGAAGTCTTGGTTGGCTGCGTATCTACTCCTATACAGCTTCTAAAATTTCATAATTTAAATGGAATCTTTTCTCGCCTAAAATACTTTTAATGAACCAGACAAATAAGAATCGGGCAAGATCGGAACTGAATGCAGAATAGGATCCTGACTTTTTGTTTGCTTATGGTTTTAATTACTATTTTTATTGTTTAAAGTTTTCTTTAAAAAAGAGCTACAATTTCATTAAATCACACTGTGTATAGTAGTATTAATATACGCTATTATATAATTCATTTCATTAGTAAACGTTCGATGAATCCTGAAGATACGTATGTTTTAACATTTAACGATCGCACATACAGTAACCAGTAATGGGATAGCCTAATAATATTCATATTAATATGGAGTAAATTGAATAGAGTTAACCACAAAGCGCCTATATTTGTGCGTCATTAACAATAAACCACTGGTGGTATGCATGAATTTTAATGTTCAGTGAAATTTATTGTTCAGTAATTATAAGTAATTTCTTTTATAGTATCAATAACAGATTAAAAAATTCCATTTAAAAATCCCACTATGTTTCCTGAACGATGGAAACATAGCTTGTATATTATTGTATATATAATACAATAATATACAAGCAATAAGGCAAAATTAAGAGAATACCGTGGACTAAAAGCAAACACTTCGTGTATTCTCTCTTTAGACACATTCAGGAAAATATTCGACAAAAATGAATTCCGGAAAGCATAAATTACTAACTACAATGTGTTGTTTTTAGCATAATGCTGCCTATATTGTTATATAGACTGATCCGAATTAAGTGTTCACCATTGCTATTTTCGTTATTGTAGAAGCTAGGTAGTCGATTAAATTAGGAAAGTTGTATTGTTTTTTTCGCTGATTACGATAGTGAAAACAGAAAAACAATTGAACGTGTAGGTTCCCAGTTATTTTTAAAAATGTATATTTTTCTAATGGAACACTCAGTATAATATTATACCAATCGATGCAAAATCAATCGCTTAACAAAAGTGTTTATGTGACTTTTTTCACAAATGTTGAAAATAACCGAGGTAATTTAAAAACAAAGTGTCTATCCTTTAATAAAGGTACGGCGCTAAATATCTAGGAAGCCATGGAGATTAACAAAATAAAATGCTTAAGTACCCTATTAATGGCAGTTTTTCTGTACAAGGAACAGTCATAGAGTTTCTCAAAATACTTCCTATTGTGTGTGACAAAATAAACTGTGCGCTTAATAGCTACAATTTATTATTATGTAATTGTTTTGAAAATCCCTTTCTCACATATTGAAAAATGTGGCATGCTTTTTATATTTGGCATAGAGCACTAATAGCAAAAGTTTATACTTTCAATGTTGGAAAATTTCATTAATTCATTCGAAAACAGGTATAGTATATCTGGAAAGTTTCCAAGAGTTTTACCTGGAAATGCAAATGGGGCCATTCATCGACCAGCAGCATAAATAACACTGGTCAACAAATTTTAATTTTTTTAATTTTTCTTTAGAAGCTATGTACAATTTTCGTTTCTTTTAATAGTTCTAACAATAGTAACAAATTTATTCTGGCACGTCAGTAGTAAAGTAGATGAAGTAATATTAATTAGGTATATATTTCTTCTTTTGTTTTTGACAAATTTAAGTGTCGAATAAGATCATTCAATTCTAACTGATTTATTAGGCGTGGTTCGTCCTCCTCAGATGGCAAATATTCATCATCGCTGGTCGATAACTTGACACTTGTTTTTTCTGGTTCTGTAACATCATAGTCTGCACTCGTAACACGTATTGGCAAGGCTTCCGAATGAGGTACTGGACGAGTAGCAGAGGGCAGACTAGCATAACTAATATTTTTCTTATTTTTGTTGGAAAACCCGAAAGTTTCTTGCAGCAAATGCTGGGAGCCCATGGCTTGTCTTGATGTTCAATGGGTAAGCCAAAATAGTGAAAATATAACTTTTCTATTAAAGGTGCAACATTCCGCTTATGTTGATGGGTAGTGAATTCTCCACATATAACAGAAACTGTTTGGATTATTTATACACGTTCGCGACATTATGAAATAAAAAGACTTGCAACTGTCACAAATCGACTTACATTGAATAGAAAGAGCCATGTGTAGCTCTTTATATGCCCGCATAGCCAGATATCTACCAATTCTTAATTTGAGTGGTGTCAGAGCAGTGCTCTGACTTAGGCAACTTGTAAGGAGGTGTTCAGACAGTCCACTCAACGTTCGACACGACAATATTTTTAGTAGTATCTTTCTTATATAAAAGCAACTTTGAAATTGTAGTAATAATAATATTTATTGCCCAACAGGCGAATCCCTTAAAAGGACAATACAAGTAAATTGATTGTGCTTATACAGAATGAAAATTAAACATAACTTAAATTTAAAGCTAAGTACACATAATATAGTATATATGAACACCAACCACAAATTAATGATATATTCGGAAATGTATGCAAAAGTATGTATGTATATTGCAAGCAATAAAATGTGTGCCAAAGGAATGAAAGGAATAAGAGGAGGCAACGTAAAGGTAAGGTTGACTATATATGGAAGAGATCAGGAAAGTGAATATTAGCATTTTTTTACACATGAGTCAGTGGCGCCTTGGTCAATATATTCGTTCTAGCTCTGGTTACTGAGAAAGTATCTGTGGAACGTGTAACGTACGTCGGTACTAGAAAGTGTAGTAGGTATTCATAATCTATTCCACGCGGTGAATAAGTACCACTGACTCTGTATGATATGAATTTTAAGAATCTCTTCTGCACTCTTTCCAAATTCAGCTGCTGATAGGTATATCATGGATACCAAATAATAGATGCGTACTTCAGTTTTGGGGCACAAATGCATAAAACAGTGTCTTAAAAGGTTGACACATTATAAAAGCCTCTACAAGACCTTATGAGAAAGCTTAACGAACGTGATGCAGAGGCACAAACAGCATTAATATGGTTGGTGAGGATCAAATAAAACATCCAGATCCCTAAAACCATCATGTCTTGGTATAGACACCACATCCAAAAAGTAGTGATACATTATCGGACTACTAATTTTTGAGTAAGTCACCACTGCACACTTGGCTATACTCAGCTCGATCATGTTGGCATTGCACCAACTGTTGATAGTGTTAAGGTTCTTCTGTAAGGCACGGCAATCCGACACATCACCAATTCTCGAGAACATTTTCAGGTCATCCGCGTAGGCAAGTACTCTGCAATCCAGTCGAAGCAGCAGATCATTGATGTAGACATTGAACAACAAGGGGCTCAGGTTTGAGCCTTGAGAAACTCCCAAAGTAGCTGTGAAGGTGTTGGAACAGAATCTGTTATAATGCACATAACTGGATCGATTCTCCTCATAAGAAGCTATCAAGTTGGTAGTTGGGCAGAAAAACCGAATGCTTTGGCGAAGTCTGTATACAAGACATCCACTCGCTGCCTTTTGTCTAGGGATGTGCTAAGGTACTGAGTTATTTTGGCCAGTTTGTTAGGGTCGACCTTCCCTTCATAAATCCATTTAGATTTGCGGAAATGAAAGACCTGACACTGTTATATAGCCTCCTGTAAAGTAGTTGCTCATATACTTTGGAACACGAGGACAAAATATTAATAAGTCGGTAGTTAGAGGTGTCGTTCCTATCGCCCTTCTTGAATACAGGGTTTATCTCCTACTGATCTTCCAAATCTCTGCAAACGCAGATGTACGAAGTGATAAATTGAATATAGCACGTAGCGGTTCACATAGTAATGATGAATATCTTCGTATACAGGAATTTGGAAGTCCGTTATATTCAGCAACCTAGTCCATCTTGAGTTCAACAGAAATTGGATCAATATTCATACAGGTAAGAATCCCAGGAAGCGTTGAGACAGGCAACACAGAATGAGGCTGATAAATTTCGGAAAAGAGCTTTTCCGAAATTCCAAATGCCTCAACTATTTCTTTTGGTTGCCCAATATCCTCATCCACCTGCTTGAAACAGCCAGGCAGTCTAAACCTGCCAGTTTTCCCACCGATATATCGCATTCCGCATTCAAGAGAAGATAAATATGATTGATATGCGTTTCTACTTTCGGTTTTTGTTAGCATGCATAAATTCTGAAACTCACGATGATCAGCCGCAGAGCCCGAAGTCCTCCATCTTCTGAAGCAGTATTCTTTAAATTTCACCAATTTAATTAAATCTTTTGTATACCAGATAGGAAATGTACAGGAAGGAGTTTTAAATGTAGGTACAAATTTATCTACAATGTTGTAAATTATTGAATAAAAGTAAGATGATGCAACATTAACATTCACATAAGTTTGCAGGTGAGTCCAATCCGTTTGTGCTAGTATCTATCTTCAGGCACCAATGGTACGGCATCATGCGCGACAATAATCACGCAATTGGTGTTTGTAGAAACTAAATCTAATACCCCATTATCACAATTTAGAATATGATTATGTCGCGTTAATTTAATGTATTCGCAAAGTTTGTCAAATTTAATGCGTTTTTTTTTTAAACTGTTTAAGAACGTATCTCAAAATCCTGACGCTATGGAGCAAATTTTAAATCATATTGAGAATCAACATGACAGAAGACACGTGCAAGTTTTGTTAGTATCGGTTGAACATTTTGGTTTGCGTGTTTCGATAATGACATTCCAATTTCACAATAGAACAACGAGCGTGCATTAAATTTAGCAAAAGTACAACGATACAACGGAAATGTACGAAATGGTGAAAGCGACATAAGGAGATGATGCATCATGGTTTAAGTGTTTCATGTACAGTCAGCAACCGTTGGAATAAGAGACTAGAAATGGTTGTCCCGTCTACGATTCCAAAAAGCAAAACAGTATAAGCAATGCGCTTCTTAGTCGCCAACTCGACTAACTCTTCACTCGATAGTTGAACCATTAAATATCAGTAAAGAAGCTATTTCTACCATTTTTCATGAAAACTTTGAAACGTAGAAAATTTTTGTTCACGCTTTGTAAATTTTTGTAGTGACATGTACGATCCACCAATGAAAAGGCATTCGTGAAACATTACCAACGAAAGTTCGTCAAGAAAAATCAAAAGTGAAGACTGCTCATACCATCTTTCGATTCATCAACATTCAGCGTTTTATTTGGAGATTTTTAAACGATTTCTAAAACGAATGGCACACACCAGAAAAGATTTGATCACTTCTAGTAATTAGTTGCACCTTCAAGACATTCCTATGTCGCTAAAATTATCTCTTGACCAAGCGTCATATCTCAGTGATCTATCACCCACCATATTCCCCAGATCTAGTTCGGGCTGATTATTTTCTTAAAATGAAAATATTTTCATTAAGTAACCATTTTTTTGAAGACGATTCAAGTGATAAAGTGATTCAAGCAAACGCAACGTGTGAACTGAAGATGGTTCATTTATTTCCTGTTAGGAATTTATTAAAATTGCTCACTTTCAATCAATACCACTGCAAATATTTTGTTACAGTTTCAGGCGAGGTACGTCATAATTAGTAAAATACGGACTCTATTATTACTGCATTTGTGAATGTTGCCTACCGTTCACAACGTTGTCAGACTCTTACATATTACAACTGCCATTATCAGTGTTGCTTTTTTGATTTTGTTTTCTGTCATTAAATTTATCAATAAATTTCTATAGCTTATCTCAAATAAGAAAGGAGCAGATGGTGCTGCAATCTGAGTGCAATTTACAAAAGATAAATTTTGTAATTTCAAACAAGTCCAACACATGTTTGCTGTCATATGTTTAGGTTATATACATATCTATATAAACAATTATTTTTTGACTTTTACGTTTGTTTATTAACATATTTATTATTAAGAAAGCTTAGAGACTCTAATAATTTTATTCAAGCAAGAAGCGGCAAATATACAGGGTGTGTCACCACGAGCTCAAACTATCTGTATATTGGGAACTGCTAGCGTGATATTTATGAAAATTTGTAGACAGGATTACAAATTATGGCGAATTTAAACAAAATATTTTGACAGACATGCTATTTCCGATTATACAGGAAGTGTGCAGCAACTGTGTTATTTTAAATACAACACCTTATATATTATTACATTTTCTAATTCTAGGTAAAATTTTAGAGACTAATTACCTTTGACCTTTCTACTGCCCACCACTGCAAGATATTTCTTATTTGTTCTAGGGGATGTTCACATATAATTTTTAATATAAAGGTCTACATTCTAGATATAGAGTATCCTACACAAAGTGTCTCTAAAATTTTACGTAGAATTCGAAAATGCAATAATATACAGGATGTTGCATTTAAAATAACAGTTGCTATACACTTCCGGTATAATCGTAAATAGCATGCCTGTCAAAATATTTTGTTTAAATTCGCCATAATTTATAATCTATGTCTACGAATTTTCATAAATATCATGTTAGTAATTCCCAATATACAGATAGTTTACAACTAGTCGTGACATGCCCTGTATACCAATGTTAATTATAATGCAATTGTATTAGACAGATATAAAATATTTCAATCAATATCTTATAAATTTGTTATTTATTGTTTGAAGGTGTTGCATCTACAATAAATACAGTGACAATGTGAAGAATATGTTAAAATTATCTAAGGAGAAATATTTACATCTTTAATTTTACTAGTGAACAAAACTATTGTAGAAAATCACAGAAAAAAAATATACTATACTGACATTTTTTTACGATAAGCATCCTAATATATTTTTATCTGATAGAACAATCATGTGTAGAATGGACCAATTCGGAGCGAAAACACAGGCGTGACTAACGAATTGGTTCCCGCATGCGAAACATTATTAATATCTAGAGATATACTATCACGAACGGTGCTGTTATTATGTTAGATACAAAAAAAAATGTAAGACGGTTTTTCTAGATTATGAAACGTTCTCGATGATACGTATAAAAAATAAAATCTAAAATGTATGTAATTAGATGATTACAAAAAAACTTACCGTCTTATGCGTTTTCCGTGACTTGAAAATCTGGAGAAGCGCGATGAAATATTGTTAACATAAGGTGCTTCTCCAAAGTTATTTCTCGAAAACGCGCCCGCCGTGAGGAAAATATGTGCTTGTATAAAGAAAACGATCGCTCCACATCTAGTGATGTGATGTTTGCATAGGGTAAACAAGGGTGAGATGGTGAAAGAAATTTTATATGCCAATATATTTTTTAAATTTCTGGATTTGTAAAAAATACATTTGTAGGTACATTGGAAACGAACAACAGAATCAATATTCTATTCATAAAACTCAAAAAATATTCAACACAAAAAGTTATAAAAAAAAAATACTATTAATTCATCATCTCACCCATACCACCATGGGAGAGTTGGTGAACGACACTTGGGTGAAATGGTGAAATTTAAGAAGATGAAATGTTACTCGTCAACACTTAATAATTAAACTGAAATAACTTTATCTTACGGAAAGCTATACTATCTCTACAACTTCTTGCTTTTAAATCTTAGTTTCCCACATGAGTCACAAAAGTCACCATATTTGGTGCAATCTTCGTGCAGCCACCGTTTGCAGTTTACGCATTTTATCCAATCCTCTGTTTTTTTTTGTGGATTGGTATTCTTCACCACAACCAGCACAGCAACACTCGTTTTCTTCATCGCTGTCTTCGTCCTGCAGTTGTGGAGATTGTTCCGATTCGGTGTCAGAGTCAGAAAACTTCTTAATTTTCTTTTTGGTCTGCGTTTGTTTCCCCTTCTTTTGACGTAATTTAGTTTTCAAGTTTTTAATATTATTCTGTGTGTTGAGGATGGTGGCTATAGTCCTGTCATTCTTTCTAGCTTGTTCTATTTTAGTCACAGTCTTTATCGGAGAAATACTATCCAACATTTTGCCAGGAGTAACATCATTGTTAATAACTACATTTTCATTTAGGGTTTTGACTGGTGCTTCATGAACGTCCTCAGGATCTCTTGAGCATCCCGGTTGCGGAGAAGCTTCTCTTGAGGAAGATGAGTTGCGATTTTCATTTATTGGCTGGGGAGAACTCTCACTTAAATATGCATACTCAGGAATAGCACCTTGATTCCATGGAAAAAATCCAGTTGCCCTAAAACCAGATATGCCATTTTCCGACGATGTAGCTCTTCCCCAAGCATCACTCAATATGCCCCCAAAAGATAGTCTGGTAATTTTTCTGGTGGGATTCTGTTTCATGAACAGATTGCAACTATTGTAAAAAATAAGTCTTGAGTGCTTTAAAGAAGGCTCGATCCAGAGGTTGTAAGTAGTGCGTCGTATGGCTTGGTAGGCATAACAATATTATATTGTTTGCATCTGTAAATTCTAAAATTTCTACGGAGCTACAATGTGAACTGTGCCCGTCCAATATTAGTACGACAGTCCCTTCTTGCTTTCTTGGCACAAAATGATCCTTCAGCCATAAATAAAAAATGTCAGATGTAATATATGCCGATTTCTGGGACATGTAAATAACAGAGCCAGGTGGCATTCCATCCTTCCATTCAGCCTTCTCGTTTTTTCCCTTAAAGACACAAGCAGGAGGAAGAAATGTGCCTTCTGCGTTACAGCATGCTATGATGGTAATTGTCTCGCCTTTTTCCCCTGCTACTATATTCGCAACACTTTTGGATCCTTTAGCTGCTACAACATATCCTGGTTTGTTATTGAGTTGAAGCCCCGATTCATCGACATTATAAATGTTTCTCGGTTTGTCAGTCAAACCGTTGGTGGTTAAAACATTACCTAACAATTCGAAATAGTTTGTCACACTTTCTTTATTCATTGCTCTAGCTCGAGCCAAAGAAATGCCCTCTGCTTTTCGTATGGTAAGATCCGAATGTCTGCGTAAAAATGAATGCAACCAGTCGAGACCAGCCATTTCCTTATCTTTGTTGAATTTGTGTTGTAGGCCAAGTTGCTGTGCAAATTTGTACGCTATTGATCGAACTTCGCTTCGTGTCGGGGAAAAACCAAACTCTGCATTTTCTTGATATGCATAACTAATTTTTGTTCATTATGCTCTTCTAAAAATGATGTCGGCCCCATTTTTTTTTTTAATAAGACACCCACTTGTCATTCTACGTTTAAGCGTGGACCAAGGAACACTAAACATATTTGCTGCTTCATTTAAGCTGTGTCCTTCCTTCACTGCTTTCACGGCATTTTTTAGTTGCTTTTCCGTCCACTCACCTCTTGTTGATCCTCTTTTTCTCTTATAAAAAGTTGGCATATTGAACTAAAAAGAAAAATTTCCATGTTTTCATTGTTTTCAAATTGTTTTTTTAGAACTGTTTTCTGTTAAGTTTACTTTTTAGGTACAAAATGTGCAACAAGTAGCCATTCGCAAAGATACAATTACCAATTTACTACACAAATTTCTTGTAAAATATTCACCGTCTCTCCCAATATGTCTCGCCACCATCTCACCCAATTCGCATGAGTGAGATGGTGAACGGCAAAAAAACATAAACATGAAGCATTCGGCGGTATTTTTAGGTTAGGTGATCTAAATATATCCCAGAATACAAAAATATAATAAAATAATTGCAATATCGGCACCTATTTTTATTTAGACCCGGATTAAAGCTGGCTTACCGAAAATTTTTAGGTCGATGTTAAAAGCATTTCATGATTTATTCACCACGTTTTTGCAAAACAACAAATTCGACGATTTTAAAGCACGCTGGTATCTACAACTGTCACTTTACAACTAACTACAGGAGCCGACATCTAGTGGTACATCTTTGAAATATTTCAGTTCACCATCTCACCCGATTCACCATCTCACCCTCGTTTACCCTAATTAAAATAATCTTTGAAACAACTTAACACATCTGTAGACGAACCTTCACAAATTTGTGTAAGTCTGGCAAAATCTAAATCTTTATCTAAAACACTTTCAAACTTACTTAAAATACACTCATTTCTTCTTCGAACTACCACTAATTCCTGTAACGATAGCGAAGAATTTTGTAGGTTTTCTAATGCTTGCACTATTCCCAAGTAATTGTTGTGAATAGTTTGTAAATCACTTTTAACCTGACTATTTTAAAAATTTTTCCGACTTTCTTCGATAGCGGCACTATCTTTCGGATTTAATAATAAAACCACTTTTTTTACATCCTCAAAATATTTATGATAGTAAAATGCCGCTCGTAGCCATGTTCCCCATCGTGTCAGAATCGGCCGTTGTGGCTCAGGGGTATGGGGACACAATTCGTGAAATTTCCGAATACGTTTTGGAGATTTCAGGAATACTGCCTTTGTACTCGATATTAACGCATCTACATTTGGGTAACATTTACGGATCCGTTCTGCTACAAGATGTAGGGCATGGATTTTACATGTAATATGTAAAAAGTTACCACACTGTTCCTTAAGAGACCGACCTACAGAAAGCATGGTTGCGGCACCATCTGGCACAAACATTAGGATTTGATCTCTGGAAATTTCAAATTTTTCCAATGTACTTAACACCACTTTTGAAATTACCCGCGCAGTACATTCTTCTATTTGTCTGCTAGCTAATAAAATTGAGGATGGCGATTGATTTGGTTCCATTTTACGCACCATAACATTAAGTACAGATCTTTTTTTTCTATCAGTTGTTTAATCCACACTCAACCACACTTTTTTATTTTTCAGATGAGCCTTAATTTTATTTTCTAAATGTACACGAACAGATTTTAAATAACGTCGTAAGTGGGTGCAGCTCGGTAATTCTACATTGCCATATTTTTCAAGAAATAAATAAACGAATCATTGCTTAACAAAGTAAACGGCAAATTACACACAACCATCATTGTACACAAATCAAATAAGAACACTTCGTATTTTGTATCGGCACCAGTGTCTCTATCTTTATGTCTTGCGCCATGCACGTGGCGTTGCAAATTTGATTTTGTTAAATGGTTTATATATATATTGCACACTAAACATTTTACATTTACCCCATTGTAAGATAAACTAGGATGGTTCTCAATAAACCTATTGACTAACTTTGATGATAGCGGTTTTTTTTACTGTACTCTCCTTCAACATTATTAAATACACAGAATACACTTTCCTGCTGCTATTATACGTGTACACACGATGACCGTGAACAACATACTAAGTAATCGTATGTGCGATGGGGCACGCGGGAACCAATTCGTTAGTCACGCCTCTGCTTTCGCTCCGGATTGGTCCACTCTAATCATGTGTTATAGCAAATATGTTGGTATTCAGGTGATAATTGTGCATCCAGAAGATGTAAAACTAATACATTTAAAGGATTAATAGTGACAGTGATGTATATTTGATTGATGTGGCTTTTACTTGATGAATTTATTTTAAGTGATGTATATTACAATTATTATAATATTTGTGTACCTCTTAACATTAGTGCTCAATTAACAAATACATATATCACATTACAAAATACAGTTATTTTAATAATACCTATACTTACAGGGCGGTAAAGAAATTCTTGTTCAACATGTTTTGGATAAAAAAATTCTAAACCTATAAAATGTATTTATTTAAAAAAATTTTATTTTACAAAACAAACAGTAAGTACATATTAAAAAACATAATCGAATTTAAACTTTATTTTGAAGTATTATTATTATTACAGCAATTCATTAATTAAAAAAGAACACTGAAACTTAATTTTTTATCACAATATGAAGTAAATGCAATAAAACTCTTATGATTTCCATTCATTTATTTCATTATTTTTATTTATATAAATATGTACACATTATAATGAGTGTCGAACATATTAAAATTACCAAATATTCATGATAAGAACCTGAATGTAATGAAGATTCTGAGGACGATCCAGTATTTACAGTAAAAGTAAAATTTTCTAACATTTTGTCAACAATATTATGTAAATCATAAATTTTGTTTTCTTCTGTGCCCCATCTTTCTCAACGTCCCTTTCTTATTTGGAATGAGCTATAGTATGTTATCAATTAGTCAGTAATTTATGCGAAACCACAGGAATTATGTTAAATGTTCAATTGTAATTATATTTCTTAAAATATTTTACAAATTTTTCGATATAATTTTAATCGAATTAGTCTTAATGTGTAACCTTTTCGTCAATAAAATTGCAACTATTTCATGTTAAGTATTCAGATAGAAATAAAAATGTCATATCGACTAACAACGATTCGATCACCTAAAAATAAAAAAGTAAAGTTCAAATCCGGTTTTTTATGCATAGACTTTTCTATACATACATAGACGTATGTAATATAAAGCATTCCTCTATCTCGCTTGTAATTGAACAACTCATGGGGGATCACCGAAAATATACTATGGCCTCGACAATAGTTAAAAAGAGATAGAAAGAGAGAAAAATATCGCATTGCATTTTAGAATGCGAAAAAGAGAGAGTTTCTATGAGATTTCTAACTGGCCAAATAACAGTTGCCACTAATTTTTTTTTAATATCTAGTTCGGTCAAGTCCTTTAACTTTTTGTATATCCTTTTTGATTTGGTGTCAACGTTGATTCATGCGCTTTTCAATTGTATATACAACGTCCTTCCTGCAAATTTGTACAAACCTAAAAAAATAATATTTTAAAATATACTAGAATTTTACAATATCTTCTTTCAATATCTCTAGTATATCTATGAATAGCTTCTTTTAAACGTCAAACTTTGGCAGTTCTTAATTTATTATTTAATAGTAAAATAATAATTTTTGTTGTCCAATAGAGACTTCCAATTACAGGACAAATATAAACTAAATAAACAATTATGTTTCTCTAAGACCACTATGTAACTACAAGCCAATAACTATAACTAATTCATATAAAATCCCTAAAAAAGATATATAATAAATTAAAAATTCTATAATATGTGTATACAACGTGTCCAGGAAAGTATGCAACAAAGGGAAAACTTTTTTATTGTCTATTTCTCAGGAAATTTTATTCTTTATAAAAGTTTTTGCTTTGCTTTAAACCTATTTACCCGTTAAAACAAATGAGTTATCATTAGAGCTGGGGATGTTTGCGGTGTGCCAGGATAGTATTCAGTTAAGCGCACGAATATAATGACCTTGTTTCGATCGGTGATGCATGCGTGATTTTATTGCTTTACATGCATTCGCTATTTATATCACTTAGGTATGTCAGTTATGTGTACTGTATATAAATAACACACTTACCTTATTTACGATTATTATAGCATAGCGCCAAGTGGATAAGACTTGCAGTAAGTTTGTAGCATTAGATACGTTTCCATATTTGTAGCGGTGAGCGATGTACGCCGTGATGAATAAATTTTTTTATATTTTGAGAAAGACCGCTCGACATCTACGGATGTAACACACGCACAATTAAAATAATCTTTATAGATAGAAACCGAATCTACACTTGCACCATTACTAATTTGTTTTAATCTGGTAAAATCAAAATCATTGTTTATCACACTCTCGAACTTTTCTATTACATTAACATTTTTGTTGTCATTTACTGCGCATAGCTGGGCGTGCACATCGTCCAGTATTTGCAGTGACTCCGCTAACAATAATGCAGTATTTTGAAATTTCTCGATTGCGTTAAACAATCCTATATGATTGTTATAAATAGTTTGTAAATCTGCATCAAGGGAAGGGTTTTGAAAGAGTCTCTGGCTTTCCTTAATGGCTACAGCTTCGGCAGGATTGAATTGTAGAACCACAGATTTTATTTGTTGGAAATACTTGGCATAATAAAATGCCGCCTTTAACCAACTTCCCCAACGTGTAAGGATTGGCTCTGGTGGTTCGGGAATACCAGGGCACCGACTGTGAAACTCTCGAATTCGTTTGGGAGATTTTAGAAACACTTTTTTTGTGGTTGCTATTAATGCATCCACCTCTGGATAACATTGCCGAATAGTTTGTGCCACAAGGTGTAAAGCATGAACTTTACATGTCACATGCAAAAGTCTCTCACAATCTGCTTTAAGAGAACGGCCTACAGAACGCATTGTCGCAGCACCATCGCTCATAAACATCAGGAGTTGATTAGTTGAAACTTGAAATTTTTGTAGCGTATCGAGCACTACCTTCGTAATTACTTCGCTAGTGCACTTTTCCAATCTTTTGCTGGCTAATAAAATGGGAAATGTTGATTTGAAAGGATCTAGTACACGCACTATAATATTCACAATAGAATGTTTTTTTCGATCTGTCGTTTCGTCGACACATACCCATAACTGTTTATCATTTACTACTGCTTTCATTCTGTTTTCAATGTCCTCACGCACAATTGGTAAATAGGTGAGTAACGTTCTCCGTGACGGTAGCTTTATGTTGGAATTGTATTTATTCCAAAAGTCGTGAAAGGCTTTTTTATCTAGCAGGTGAACTGGCACATCGCAGACGAGTAGCATTGTCAATAAATCGAAAGTGAATTGCGTTTTAGACAGCACATTATTTTTTTTGTCTTTGTGGTGTACACTTTCAACATGTCTTTTACAGTCGTATTTGTCCCAGCAAAGTAACTGTTTATCGCATAATTTACAAACCACTTTTGCTCCATTATAATACAAATCGGGAAAGTCTCGGATAAATTTCTTCACGTCGTTATACAATGGGCGCTTTCTTGGCTTGGGCACGTCCGTCATACTTATTAAATAGAGCTCAAGACAACACACGATCACGTTGCCAGTTCACGACTAACTAAAGTGTTTCGCTGCATCGTGTTTATACGCTGGTGGGGATGCACTACATACGGTCCTGCCGTACCGCAAACATCCTCAGCTCTAGTTATCATATTAGATAGTAAAAATACAATGATTTTATTAATTGTTCAAAATTTCCGTACCTACTTAATATCGCGTGTGCAGTCATTACTTTTTACTTTTAATCATGTATGCATGGTATTTGACAGTAACTTTGATATCCTACAAAATACATTACTATGGCAGAACGTTTAACTTTGCAAGAAAGAGTAGAGTTAATACAAATATGTGGCGATAATGTAGAGATATAGCTGCGACTTTTAACGAAAGGCATCCCAATAAAAACGTTAGTTGGTCTACGGTATCCCGAATTTTGGGACAATTTAAAGAAATAGGCTCTTTGGAATTTAATTTTAAAAAGGAACATGATAGACCAGCGAGAAATTTAGATAATTCTTTAAATGTTTTACAAAGTGTAATTGAGAATCCTAAATTATCTGTGAGAAAATGTGCAAACTAATTTAGGATTACGTAAATAATCAGTACATCAAATATTGAAAACATACAAGTTTACTCCATTTAAACCAAGGTATGTCCAAACGTTGCAAGAACGAGATTATGACCAGCGTTTAGAGTTTTCCTTCATGATACAAGGTGAAACAGAAACAGACATAACATTTCCCAGAAAATTATTATTTACCGATGAAGCGACATTCACCACAAATGGTGTAGTATGTTCGCAAAACTATCGTTGGTGGTCTCAAAAGAATCCACATTTCCAAATGGAGTGTAAAAACCAATATTCACGAAAGATAAATGTTTGGTGCGGAATTTTGAAGAGAAGAGTGGTCGGGCCGTATTTTTTTCAACAAACTCTAAATGCTGAAAGTTATTTAGCATTTCTGACTACTGAATTAGAAGATGAATTTGACAACTTAACTTTACAAACAAGACGTTCTTTGTGGTTTATACAGGATGGTGCACCTGCACCTCGAGTCGTGCAGTATTTAAACCAAGAATTTCAAGAAAAATGGATAGGAAGATATTCAACATTTCCATGGCCTCCACGCTCGCCGAATTTAAATCGTTTGGATTACTTTTTAATGGGGCTGGTTGAAAAATCGGGTGTATTCAGAAAGGCCATTTGATATCCAAGAAGATTTGTAGAACAGGATTAAGGAAGCGGCAACGCATTTAAATAATAATCCCAATTTCCTGAAAAATGCCGTCAGGTCAGTAGACGTACAAATTTATGTATTGAGCGAGAGGGGCAACATATCGAGTGACGTGTGTTTAAAACGTAAAAATAACATTTTTTGTATTTTCAAGTTATTAAAGAATATTTTCATTATTTAAAGCGATATTTTATTTGTTTTAACGGGTAAATGGGTTTCAAGTAAAGCAAAAACTTTTATAAAGAATAAAATTTCCTGAGAAATAGACAATAAAAAAGTTTTCCCTTTGTTGCATACTTTCCTTGACACGTTGTATATGTCGAAAAGAATTGATTGCGGAAAAAGGTTCAGCATAAACTCTATTTATGTTATTGAGGTTACTTTGTTAAAATTTAGCTCTCCGCAGAAGTATTAGCTGAGCCAATAACACAAGTAGAAACGGAAAAATCCCCTTGTGAAATCAATGGCACAAAATCAGTATTATTTAGATTTGTTAAAAATTTGCACTCGCAATATTCCGCCTATTGCTAAAAATCTCACAAACAGTAAATGTTATAAATATGCTTAGTGAAATACAGAGATGAATGATATAGAACTCTAAAATCTTGTATTTGGTCGATCTTGGTATTGCCATGTCATTTATAGAGTATGTAATTTCATTTCGACACCATTTATGGCTAGAATATTTCTGTGAGGTTGATTGACAGAGATTGCCGATAGAAGAGGACCCAGAATTTAAGCTTGCTGGACCTCTGATAAAAGAGTAAATTACTGTGAGCATTGAAAGAGAAAACTCGACGAGAAAAGAAGAAAAATCAAAGGCATCCAGTTTAGCTAATAATATAGAGTGATCAATGATCAAAGACCTTTGTGAATCGGTATAAATCATGTCGACATGACAATGAGTGATCACTAATAAATTGCGAGATTTCAGTGAAATTTGTCATTGTCAAATGTAGAAAAACGGTAGAAAGTAATACAACACAATAATATGTAAATACATATATAAAGCATTCGATTTTGTTGAATATACATTTAATATCCTTTCATAATATTTTAGTTTCAAGCATTTTTTATTGTTAGATATAAGTAAACTTAGGAGATGGAATTCAAACATAAATATGTCCAATTTAAAAAATATTTAACGTTCATCTTCGATTGTAAACCATTATATAACATGCTTTTGTTATCATTGAAATGGTAAGTCTTTCTCTAAATTCTAAGAAAGCGATATCCTTTACATTTGCAAATCTATTACCTGGGATTACTAATAATGAGCATCTTTTAAGGACCAGCCGGAAATGCATACTTAGGTTTATGACACCTAGTAGTACTTAATTATTAATGACAATTTATTATTTATTAGTTAAGATTATATTTTTAAGACATTATCGTAAACCTTGGGAATTGTTGCTTATAGGCACAATTTCCTCAAAGTAATAACCCAAAATTTCCCCGTTATGACGTCAAACAATATACTGTTCAACCAATACGCTTTTAATCTGTAATAGTTAGGGGTAGTGGTATATTTTTACCTACTTGTGACAGACTCTCATAACGGCAACAAGAGACTCAATAGTACAAACTCAACATTAGTATAAGACACACAGGCTTAAGTATAAAACACACAGTCTTACACTCCTTACACTATCACTCAAGAGTCTCATACCAGCAACAAAAGACTCAATAGTAGGAACTCAAAAAACAATATCAGCATCAGTATAAGACTTCTTCATAACATTCTAGTCTTCTTCATAACATTCATATCAAACAATCATATTTTAACAAGAGACACCAGTCTCAACATCGGGGTCGTGAGTCTAGTACCTGACGAAGCATTACCACCACAAACCGAATACAACCATAACATTGGTTCACCATCAGCCCCAACAATACAAATTTAACCAATTTTACTTTTGGAGTTTCAAGTTGTACTAGATGGGTGATTAATTCCGATCACCTGCAAAAAGTACTAGTTTTGCCCTCTTTGTCAAAAACAAGAAAATTCCCTATCCACATTATAAATAGTAAAACTCTAAATACGTCTTTCGGAAACTAATTTGTCATCTTCAGTAGAACAATCTGAAAAAGAAAAATAGAATACAACCTTTGAAGATATGCTCTTCACCATTTTCTTTTTCAGATTGTTCTACTGAAGATAGTTGCCGAAATATGAATTTAGAGTTTTATTATTTATATTGTGGTTATGGATCTTTGTTGTTTCTGTCTCTTTCAAATTTCAAACCACAGTCTCCACCAATACGAATCGCCATGACTCTGTCAAGACCAAATGTTCCACATTTCGCGCTACTCGAATTTTTAAGCTCTATTAAACAATCTGGTCTCACATATATTTATTATTTCATATATAAAATATACAAAATAACACGAAAACAATCCCTTGAATAATCTAGTGAGGGATACCTTTATCAAACTTATCTTATAATTAATAACAATTCAAAAATGGAATAAGAAAATATGCAGCTCTATTAACGACAAAATTCTGAAGAAAAGCGAATCTTAAAGATTCTGAATCACAGTAAATGAATTTATTTGGAAATCCCTTCGACATAAAAACATACATAAATTATATGCTTTACAAGCTTTATCAGCTTTGATTTTTCTAAAGCCAATTTGATTTTTTTTAATGGTAATATTCTCCGCAAATGTTAACTAATTTCAAATTTGAATTTAAAATTAAATTCAAATAAATAAAGAAAAAGATCAATATAAAGAAAGATTTCCCTAACTTATCCACTTATCTCAACTTACTATCCTCCAGGGTCGCCAACAGTTTCAATGAAGACGGATTCGCGTTAAAAATAGAGTGAAAAGGAGAAAAATTAAAAAAGGCGCCACTCGTTTAAAATAACTCTGTCAAGGCAACCAAGTAAACAAGAATGCTAGATTGATGAGGGCTAAAGGAACAAAATATACCCTGTTTGCGTAGACTAATTCATTAAAAAGATAAAGGAACAAATTGATAATAATACAATAATTTATATTATCAGTAGGCTTAGGATAATTATGCACTAAAAAACTTTAAAATATGCACCAAAAACATCCAAAATATGCACTAAAATATATTAAGACATTTTTATTATTCCGTTAAAACACACGAAACATTTTTTTTAATTCAAAATTATTGAAATTATAGAAGCAAATTATAATTACATTTAACTACAACGTGATGTAAAAAATTTTCAAAAATACGTTTACCCCTATTGTCGGCTAGAATATTTTTGTACTGTGAAAAAACATCACACGGCATTATTGGTACAAATTCATATTTTACAATGTCACTGGCATTTAAGTGTTTATTTTTTTAATTAAGGGTTGCTTTATTTCGCAACACCTCACTGATATTCTTCGGTGTTGATAGCCCGTATTTTTAATCTATAGATGAAACAATTTTTCTAGAATTTTGCTAAATGTTTAACTACTATATTTGCTACTATTTCAATGCTGTCTCGTAATGATAATCCTTTATTTTCTAACATAAAGATTGTAGTCGAAATGCACGCCAGATTAGCTCTAATAAAAATTAAATCTCGAACATTTGTTTTTCTCAGAACACTATGTGCTTCTCCAAAGCACTGCGTTTCTTTAAAGTCGAATTCATCAACAATTTTCTTCATGATTTCATAATGTTCAGCGTAATACACAGCAGCGTCGATCCGAGTTCCCCATCTTGTAATAATTGGCACAGGTGGAAGTTAACGTCCCCTGCAATTTCCCGAAACCTCCTAGATACGAGTTGGTGCTTTAAAAAAAATCTTTTATACAGACGATATTAACATATTAACGTCTGGATGAAAAATATGAACTAAATCAGCTACTCGGTGTAAAGTATGCGCTACACAGGTCACATGTATCAAGTTTAGGAACAAAAACTGTAATCCTAATCATGTAATCATATCATTGCTTTGCACATATATGGTGCAGCATCGTGTTGGCTGTTTATAGTAAATCCAGCTTTAACATGCTATTCACTTCACCTATCTATTCAATGGTTTAGAACATTATTTAATAGTCAGCTATAAAGTGTATGTTTGCGTTAGGTATTCAGTTAATGAGTGTTATTTTACAAGTATGCGCAATGTCTTAGTCCTAAAAAGTTTTAAGAAATACTAACCAGCAGACGTACAAGCAACAGAAGTCGCAAAAGTGTAATTATACTATCAAGAACATTAAATATTTATGTGAAGGCATAGACTGTTGCATTTACATATGCACTTAAGCAAATATATAATTATCCAGAGCCTAATTATCAGGTATAAGTTTGTTTTTTCGTTTACATTATTCATAGATTCATTCCGCAGAAGCGTATAGCAAAATTAAAAAAAAAAACATTAATCTGACTTTGTTCTATAGAAATTAATTTCAAATAAAAGTACAATTCTAAAAATGTGCAATAATACAAAAATGTTAAAAACATCTATGTATGTACACATGGATATACACGTCTTCCGCGGATACTTGGAAACCGCGGATAGTAGCGAATGGGCATGTATATGAAATATAAAACAAAATTAAAGCAGGAAAGAACGTGCTATAAATTTATTTAAAATTCTCATGAAATAATTATTTTTATGCTGTTCCACAAATAAAATTTAAAATAAATAATAATTATACAATAGTGTATACACAAGAAAATGTGTTATAAATAAAAATAGATCATTACAAATACTTATTATCTTACTGTGTATGTACTTATTATACCGGATGAAGCCAGGAACAAAACTTTTGATCATCAGAAGCTACATATTTAATCATCTTCTGAGTCTTTGACAGACGATTCTTTGCATGTTTATGAAGAAAACAATGTGGACGGCTGGGCATAAATAGTTTTGTTGACTTTTTGGAAGAACAATGTTATTAGAAGTTGTCGTTTTTGGCTTTTCATTTCTAAATAGATTTTCCAATGGTTTCACGGGTTCTGTTATAGTGCAAGTAATTTTTATGCTGTAATCCATTATTGGGTCATAATCTGTTACCTGTTCTTTTAATATTTGGGCAATTCGAAATATTGCAGAAAAGTTTTCAAGCGTCCATGATGGCGGTTCTTGTTGACCTTTATCCTCATCGTCATTCTCTTCTGTCGAAGACTTGACAAGCTCTTCCAATTCATAGTTGGTGACCACCTGATACTGTTCGTCTATATAATCATTCACTTCTTCTACGGTCATATTGTTCCTTCTCCACTTATTTGCGGCACTATATTAATTGTCGTATCATTTCAAAATATTTTACAATTTACTTGCTTGTATTTTTATTTGTATTAAGTGAGCACTATCTTCTCCGGTAATTCTAATAGAAATAAATAAAATTAAAAAAGGCATTTATTCAAATATGTAAATGCGCATGACAACTTAAGTATATTCCAACATGTTTAACGTGTGCGTTTGATGTTTCGCATGCTATTGAACTACAAATATGTGGAACCGCGGACACGAGAGTACTTACTGTATACTTATTTCGCATTGGTGACTTCTAGCTACGAACAAATGGTTCGAACTTTTCATACGAAGAAGTGCATATGCGGTTAGTGCATCGCTGTTGTATACTCATATAATATGAGTATACATCTCATGACATTTGTCGTACAATATGAGTTATATTGTACGACAAATGTCATGAGAAAACGTCTCAAGACATCTGACGGCCAAGAGAGGCACGACGGTAACAGTTTCCGTGAGTAGCTAAGCTACTAGAAGGAAATTATACGTATGTGTAATCCACTACTCGTAGCCTAGATGGCTCCAATGTACCATGTAAAAGATAACATATCAACGTTTAACTAACATTAAGTGTAAAATACAATAATACAAAAATAGTGCCGGCGTGCCTGTCTTGGCCGTCAGATGCCTTGAGACGCTTTCTCATGACATGTTTCATACAATATTGTGTATACATTAGCAGCGATGCACAGCATTTGGTACTGCTCCTTCGTACGCTGATGAGAACTAGGAAAAGAAACACACTTCTTTTTTAACATTTTTGTATTACTGTATTTTACACTTGATGTTAAACATCGATATGTTATTTTTTACATGCTAAAATTTTAACAAAAAAAATTTGCAAGTGGTGCAGTGGACAATTTAAAGGACATATGTCAAAAGGGGAAACTACTCCAAGACAAAATACGCTAATTGGAAAATATTTGTTTTTTGTCGAAAAATTAAATGGGACTGCTTTCGGCATGGTTTAGGAAACTTGGTGAATGCGACGACCCTTATAAAAATGTGAAAAAGTCTAATCGGAAAAGGTTTTTGTTCAGACAGGACAATGAACCCAAGTACACTCCTGGGATAAGTAATACATTTTTCACAAAAAATAACACCATAGCCATCTCAATCGCCTGACTTAAACCTGATTGAGAATTTGTGCACATTTTTGGAGTAAAAAGTTCGAATGAAAGATAGAACAGACAAGAAACTGTTTTCTAAAGCTTTAGAAGATTGCTGGAGACAGATTTATCCCAAACTATTAAACAATTTCGTAAAGAGCATACCGTTTCCAGACTGTGATAACAGCAAAAGAAGCCATGCGAAATATTAGAATGCCCTAATTTTTCTCGTTCTTTTTTACAGTAGTCGCGTTTTATTTTTAGATTTGATTAATAGTTAAATAATATGGTTATTTATAAATATTTTTTAGTACGCTTTTGGTTTAAGTTTTATTTATGTTTTCATCTTATTGAAAATAGCATATAATTTGGTAAATTGTTAAATACAATTAAAATTCATTCATCTATTCATAAATTTTTGAGTGTCACTGTGAATATTGATGCCAGAGATTTAATCGTGTTGAAAACTTAGTAGGAATTAAACTTTATGAAAATTCAGTAGTACAAAAAAATACATTTCAATGAAAACCTATTCAATATGATTATACATACCATTTATTGCAACATCTAATAATAAATTTCCGTTAATAGACACTCAAAAAGTACATTCATTAAATTCTTGCTTAATTAATCTTTTTTGTTCGTAAAAGGTTTGAAATAAAATTTTAATTTTACTTATGTGCTGTGGGCGCTTTTCATCTTCGGGGTCTTCCTGTTTTTCTTTTTTTTTTTTAGTTCGTCGGTAAGGATATATCGTTAAACTTAAATTTAAATAAAAATAGATTAGATTATTTCTAAGATTAAATTACTTAAAAGATAGAAAAATCAAAACTTGTCTAGGAAAGGCGTGTTCATCCTACTACATATAGTAAGACCGGCAAAATTAGTATTTTTTTGCAGGATAGATTTCAACAAATAAAAAATGTAAGTATCCCAAAAAACATGGACCAACTGAGCTTTATTACATCAATATCCAGCTCAATTAATAAACTATGCCCCCTAAATCCCCCGGAGCACAAAACTGAATAACAGGCCGTCGAATTTGCATTAAAAATGTTTGAAACGATAATAACGTCAGACCGAAAGACTACCAGAAAACCTTCAAGAGCGACTAGAAAAAATATAAGGTTAAATTGTAAAAAAACATGTTATCTTGTAATTAGAACAAGCAGAACTAATATTTCAATTCGGAGGTTTCAATAAACGGAACAGATATAATTGCTTCCGGCTTCGAACCGCGTCCTTAGCACTGCTTCCTTCCTGACCGACGTTTCGTTCACTGCTTCAAGGAAAATCTTCAGGGCTGTTACTACTGTTGCTGCACTGGAACAGGTATACTTTATAAAAACAATACACGAAATTATTCTCTTTTAAAGGAAACAATTTATGTTTTGTGGCAAGTATAAAATAAAGTACAAGGAACACTAATTGATAGCGCAAAAACGAAAACTTAAAGTTACATGCATTGGGTTTACGGCAACGACAAACCGCATTAGAAGAGAAGAACATCTCGAATTTGCGGGGAAAAATTTTAGTCGCCAGGTGGAGAAATATATTCCTGCAGATGGAGCATATTTTAATTACTTTTCTGTAAGCTTCTCACCTACTTTCACCAATAAATTCTTTTCAGAGCTATTAATTAAATTAAAAATGGGAGAACTTGATTTAATTAGTACCCTCGTGGACAAAAAATTCCCGACACTGAAGTAAATGTCTGTTATCACAATTAAAATTCCTTTTTTTCACAAGACATGAAATAGTATATATGAAATAAGAATTGGTAATTAAAGAAGATATAAAACCTTTAATTTATCCAAGCAGCCAAAACAGAAATAATGACGAACCCAAAGAATCTTGGTGTGTTCTTTATTCAGCTTTTATCTGTTGTATTGAAAGGTCATTTGAACTGTCAGTACTGACACTTATTGGTTGACAGTGCAAGTGAAAAATGTAGCCCGAGCAGTAGCTTTGAACAAAGATGGTATTCGTTACATCGCTGCTGTCGTCGTATGCGATACATCACTGCTGTCGTGGTATTCGATTCATGGCTGCTGTCTTGAATATTCCCAGGAGTACCATGCAAGACGCAATGCAGCGACATCGTCAAACTGGGGAATACACAAGAAGGCCAGGTTCAGACAGACCTCGCCCCGTAAACCGACGAGAGATCTGTTTTATGGTGTTATCTACACTTCGCGATCGTGGTTTACCATCAACAATTGTGTCTCGCCAAGTCGAAGACGTTCACGGTACTGCAGTTTCTGCACTAACCGTTCGCCAAGATCAAAGGAATACGGATTGATGTCAAGGAAACCTTCTGCTTGTCCACTTTTGCTCCCAGCTCATCGTGTTCAGCGACTACGATTTGCCCGTGAATGAACATAGACATCAATGAAGCTCCGTATTATTCACGGATGAACTCGTTTTTGTCTGCATTCACCAGATGGACGAGGACGTGTGTGGAGAAGGTCTGGTGAACGATTTTCAGCGTGTTGTACATTTCCAAGAATGGAATTTGCAAAAACTGAGCTTGTTATCACTGTAAATGGTACCATGGCGGCTGTTAGGTACATGAACGAGTATTTAGCTGATCACGTCGTATCATTTGTTCCCTTCGTAGGTGATGACTTTACTCTAATGCACGATAACGCGCGACCTCACAATGGGTGGTTGAGCAATATGCGGTAAACTTTTGCCGTTTGCGATGGTCAGCTCGAAACCCGAACTTGGAACTGGGATTCATTAGGGCGACATATTCGACTCCGACAACCCATACCGGTAACCATTCAGGATCTTAGAATAGCTCTTCGTGAGGAATGGGAAAACATTACACAAGAGGTCGCCAACTGCATTCAAAGTTTACTACGCCGTATGGCAGAAGTCATTAGAGTCCGTAGAGGTAGTACGCACTATTAATCGCTTAAATTGTGTTAAAACGTAATGTAAAACCTAGCGGACAAGACCATTTGATAATTGTGCACAATTTACTGTTTCGTGACTTTTTCGTATTGAATAAAATGTTAAGTACTTTTTTTTATTTCTCATTTTTACTTTGTAGATATGTTTCGTGTCTTATTAAAAAAGAATGTACTAACAGACATTTACTTCGTTGTCCGGAATTTTTTGTCCACGAGTGTATATAATTTATACAACAAAACAAAACAAAATTTTTTATTTTTTATTCTTCAAAGATCAAAAATTTAGCAAGCATCAGTACCTCGCAGAAAAATCTTATTCGCAACATTTTCTTTTTTATATTTACTTACAAAATGTACCTAAAACCCAATTTTTTAAAAATAATTTGTAAAGAAATATTTAAACTATTAAAATAATCTCGCTATTCTGATATGGAAACAATTTAAGTGTAATTAATTAAAAATTATAATTCTTTTACGAAAACAGCAAACTCGTTGTTTTCGCTACAGACGGACAAAAAAAATATGTGTGCTCCAGATGTTTCCAGACAGACGCTGTAACACGAAAATCCAAATTAATATCGGCACGCGCTGATATATGGTGGGAGGTATATATCTACGAAGTATGTGTGACAAGTTTCAACCTGATCGGCACAGTTTTCGCTAGGCTATGTGGAATTGCTTTACATAGTAATTGTATCCTGCCACGATCATTATAGTGGATGAAAATCATGAGCAACGCGTGTAAATTAAATTTTGTACTAAGTTCGGAAAAACTGCTATTGAAACATATACAATCATTCAGCAGGCATTCGGTGAACAAACAATAACCCGAACACAAACTTTTGAATGGTTTGCGTATTTAAAAACTGATAGAACCTCCATTAATGCCGACGAATTAACAGGTAGTTTTATTCTATAGTACACAGAGAATTCGTTGCAGCTGGTCAGACTGTCAATTCCGAGTTCTATTGCAATGTTTTGAGGCGACTCCATGAGAATATCAGACGCAAACGGCCCGTCCTTTGGTGAGCAGGAAATTGGCTGCTGCATCACAACTAAGCGTTCGTGTTTTATACAAGCCTTTTCGACGAAAACATCAACGACTACCACTCCCCTCCTATTTGCCAGATCTGGCTCCCAGCGACTTTGGTCTCATCCCGAAAATGAAACAGCCGCTAAAATGGCCGACATTCTGATACCATTGAAAAAAATTCAATAGGAATCGCAAGCAGTACTCTACTTGTTCTCAGAAAACGACTTCCTGAATATCTTCCAGAATTTGGAAAAACGCTAGCACCGGTGCATAGCTGCAGAAGGAGACTAGTTCGAGGGTGACTGCAATAGCCAAGAATAAAATTTAAGTTTCGAATTTTATAGCATCAGTCCGGTAATATCTGGATCGTACCTCCTATAGCTTGCATACTTATTTCTTCTGTGCTTTGGTGAATTATGAGTTGGCCTCTATTTCTCTACAACATTTTTCTGGAATTTAAAATTCTAGAAACAGGATCGCGGTAGAATTCGTTTTCAGATGGATAGTTCCAATGTTCTTTTTTTCTTAAGTCTGTTGTAAGTCCTGACTGCCCGCGTTATTTTCTTCCTCTTCTCATTCTTGCATTGTGACCTTCAGTCTATCACTTCCAACGTTCTTGCATCCTCTTGAAGAACATATCAGCATATTTTCATCGATCTTCCTCTGTTCTCAGGCCATATTGAAATCCATTTTGTGACCTTTCTGACCATTTCAGTCGTTTTTCCCCCATCCCTAACCTACCCCTAGTAAGATGTGTAGTAAGAGGCTTCAGCGTATCTATATTTTCTAATCCAAGCTCATCTATTCCTTTACTTCTATTCGTCTGAACTCCTCTGTTATATTTGATCCAATTATTGTTTACATTACTTTTCTATTTATTGTCTTATATTCATCGCACTAATAATGACTGGTTAAATCAAAGCTTTATATATTTTTGTTTTCGTATTCGTGCTTAATATTTTACTCTTTAATAATGATTTGCTTATACCATAATCCCTTAAAATTATTTATCACTCTCTCCCACTTAAACTCCCAAGTAATTGAAAGAAGTGACTTTCAAAATTGTATCTTTGTTTCTAAATGGTTTTGAGTATGTACATTATTTCTTCTCATTCTCAAATGGTTTGTCTTTTCTTAGTTTATGTCCATGCAAATTTTCGTTCTCTCTGTCTAGATCTTCTATAGCTTTAACTAGATCTTGTCTTGTATTGCCTATGATTGATATATCATCTACGTATTTGTGTTTGATTGACCATGATATTTTTCTTGTTTAATTTTGGCCTTCTTATAACTCGTTCCCAATATCAAGTTAAATACTAAATAGTATTGGAGGTATCTTCTAGTTTCTTCACCCTCTTATTTACCTCAAATCAATTCCTTTCTAATATATTTCTTGCTTTATTTTTTTCAGATATAATTATAGAGCTATTTTAGAGATTGAAGATGTGTTTTGTTTGATGTTTTTTAGGGCTGCACTATTGCTTGAAAATTTGTGTCCATTTAAACGTTCTTGCTAATCATTATCTCCTGGGATTTCACTTTGGCTCTTGTTTTAAATTTCTAAAGGAAAAGATTTAAAAGAAAAATAAACAACTTTTTCAACAATTTTTTATTTGTTTAAGTTGTAAATAAGAAAAAGTATACTGGGGTAAAATAAACTCCATGGAATCTAAATGTATATAAACTCCGAAACTACTAAGCTGATTGAGCTCAAATTTTGACACAAAGTTTGTTTTGAAGAGGAGAAGGTTGTGTACATAGTACGCTAGGTGACGCTGAACAACAGTTCAAAAAATTGACAAATAAAACATTTTACAACAAATATCACAACAATTTCGCAATTATAACATGAAAACCATTTTAATTAAAATGGAAACTAAATATAAATTAACATTCTACGAATAATATTGTTTTTACTGTGTTTTTGTGTAGTCAAAACATAGTATTCAGAGACGACAAAAATCCAGAAAGAATTGTCTGCTTCGAAATATCGATCCGCCACGTCTTTGCAACGGCACTAGGCTTGCAGTCAAACAGTTGCTGAACTACATCATGGAAGCCATTAAGTATAAATGACAAGATGTGCTACTGCCACGTTACCTATGACATCGATAGATATGCCATTTGAAAAGACTGCAGGTTGCTTGGACTTACCTTCGCAGTGACAATCAATAAAGGAGAGAGACAACCGCTTCAAGCGTGTGGATTAAATTTACAAAATCCATGCTCCTCGCATGGACAGCTATACGTGGTTCACATGTTGGCAAACCGACAAATTTATTTGCGTATGCACCTAGTAGCCGCACAAAAAATAGTGTCTACCCGAAGACAGTACAATTAGTAGAATTACTTTAAATTTAGGACAAAAAAATCATAATTCAATAAAAATATACATATTGCTGTGTATAGTGGATTTAAACGAATGATAGTCCACTATCCACCACAATCTGTCCGAACTTGAACTCGGTCAGCTTTTTCTTTTTATATGAGACTCCTCTTCTTCCAGGGTTTCCCGTAAAGGAACGTGGAAATTTATATCAATTAGTAATCATACACACAAGTCTATTTTATATTTTATTTAAAAAAACAAAAAAAAAATCTTTACAAATGTAAAGAGAGCTAATATATCATTTAACAAAAGCACAGAGGAAAAAGATTGTGTGGTAAAAAACACGCATACAATGAAAACCTCAAATGAAACGCGAGCAAAATTAATCCTAATAGATTGTTTAGAAAACTTTCAATTTCAAAATTTAATTAACCCCAACTTCAAACGTACACAGATCCAACTGTCAAACGCGCAAATAACATTCACTCATGCGCACTAACACGAGTATAAATTTCCCTCCAAACCTGAATTTCAAAATGTTCTAGAACAACGTGACAATAAAAAACTCACATTAAAAAAAATGATAGTTTTCTTCACCATCTATCTATTAAACTAAAATAGATATAAATTCATAAATCTAAATCATCAAAATTACAATTAAATTACAATGAAATGCAATAAAATCAAATAGTAAGAAAAATTACTTACGCTAGCGTATAATTTTCACACACAAAAAAATACTAATTAGAGAGATTGCAAGTGAGGTATAAATATTTCAAAATACGAGAAAAAGAAAACTCGTATAACTACGATAATGACATACTAATGCACAAAACACTAAACAAAAGAAATCCGAAGTTACTTTTAAATAAAAGATAAAAAAGAAGTTTTTATCTCCCCACAACTCTCTCACTTGAAACGAAATCAATCTCTGGCGGAAATATTGACCGCACATGAAAAGTACAAATAAATCAAAAATGCAGTGCAGATCGAACACCTTCCCGGAAACTGCCCAAATCAAACCTAAATATAAAATATACAGTACTCAACAACAAAAGTGTACCAAAATTAAATTTAAATAATTTTCAAAATATATCTATATATCTGGTGACCTACAAAATAAAAGTACATAAATAAATTATAAATTTTAAAATTGTCTTCGGGGAAAAATCATAACAATATGTATTGTTAAAAGAATTAAAAGAATGCAAGTTGGGTTGCGTGTTTTAGCACGTGGGATCGCGAAATCGTTAAAAAATGGACGCTTATAATTACGGTGAGCATCAAAGGTCCAGGTCGGTATGCTGAAATAAAGTTTTATTAAATAAATGAAAACACAACAACGTTGTCCTTAAAGTTTTATTTAATATTTACATAAGAAATTTGAAATATATTAATTATTAGTAATTAAATGGAAGCTATATGTGAGGCCGATTCGTAAAATAAGTTCCGTTTCCGCCTAGTGAGCAGAGAAGTGAGGATATTGGCGCGATCGCAGCGCTGCGGTGTAGTCTGGTTCAGTGTGAGTCTGGCAGTGCTAGTGAGAGAATCGTTTGGACATTCTTTCTTGCTATTTTGAAAATGAAAATTGCGTGCCGATCGCCGATTTCTGTGTGCAAAGAACAGAAAGCTGCTAAGATTAATCGTGAACTTTGTTCTGTTTGTGGTGAAAATGTCATGAGTGATAGTATGGTTAGAAGATGGTGCCGTATCTTTCTAGTAGGACGAACTAATATGCACGATGAAGAACGGAGTGGAAGACCAAATGTTGTGACGAACGAACTTGCATGTAATGTCGAAGAAAAAGTTCGTGAAAATATGTGATTCACAATCACAGAACTGAGTGCCTTTTTCCCTCGAATTTCACGTACAATTTTGTACGAGGTTGTTACTGAACATTTAGATTTCCATTTGTTACTAATTTTGTTCACGATGAGTGCCAAAACTTTTTTACCGAAGACCATAAAACAAAGAGAGTGGGATCGGCACTAACTTTTCTGACACCTTACGATGTTGAAAGCAAAGATTTCCTTAGGCATCACCTACAGGTGATGAGACTTGGGTTGCCTATGTCAACGTTGAGATAACAGGACAGGCAATGCAGTGGAGTCGCTCTAACTAGCCGACGAGGAAACCCCTAAAGTGCCATCAAACTTTTTCTGCGAAAAAACTCACGATCACTTTTTTTTTGGACAAGAAAAGCGTCCCTCTTGTAGACTTTATGGACAAGGAACCCACGTTTGAAAAGGGTCGTTTCATGATCAGGTTTAAGGATAACCAATCGTATTGAAAATAGTGATGTCTAAGAATTAAGAATTATATAAAGACGCGAGCTAAAGGGTTGTGATGTGAATGAAGTTAGTATCATTAAAACATTCCTTATGAACAATACTTTAAAATGATACCTCACATGATATGGTTTAGATAAAGTTTACAATAGTGATTTAAATGTGACTATAATTATATCAATTTGAATACGAAATCGGTATAATATTGACATGTAGAAAAAATAGCTCAATATTAATTAAAATTTTTAATTAAGAAATAATTAGAATAAGAATCGTAAGTAATATTAATTAATAACTAAATTAATCAATGATAATTGAAAACCTAAACGAACGTTCCAAATTATTGAATACTTAAATTAACTGTTCGGTCGCAAGTACAAAAGAGAGAGAGGCTTTCTCTTGAAAATGCGAAATATTTATGACACAAAATGGCTAAGTAGTTTTTAATATTTTAAATTTGATATTTTGAGAATAATATATGTAATTTACAAATGGAACTAAAAACATTCTTAATACAGTCTTAATACATATATGCGAAGTGTAACAGTATACACATAAAAAGAAACATTTTATTTCAATAAATAGCGTTGCAACGCACTCAGGTATCCGTTAGTTAAACAATAAATTTGCAAAACTATTAAGAATAAACTAGACTACTACAAGAACGAATACTAATAAAGACTAAGTATAGCTGAAAGCTGAAGGGTAAAAATACGGGTAGTAGCATTGTGCACACACAAATACGGTAATACTTAATTCTATTCAAAACTAATAACAACCTACATGAAAACGTATTAGTACGTGTCTGCAAAATAGATATTTTAAATGGTTACAAGGAGTTTGGTATAGAAATTGCACCATAATAATATTCTTAGATTAATGGATTTTCAATTCTACTAGTTGTCTCTGTTAAGGCAGCCTTACCGTTTCCAATTTTTACGTGCAAGTTCGTGAAATTGTTTTTGTCAATCAAGTTGACCAACACAAATATTAATCACATACAACATAATGTACCTAATCTGTACATATAAGGTTAACCTACAAAAGCAGAAAACGGCAGTAATAAACATTCGCGAGGGTTACGTTTCAGAAAAACTTCGCGAATGTCGAATTCGCGAATGCTGAATCCATCTTTCTGTGTAAATGGGAGGATTACGTTCCATAATAATAGATAAAGGTAAAACATATGTGATTTATTTTATATATATGTATATATATATATATATATATATATATATATATATAATCTAACCCTATTTACCCGAAGGTGTAGGGTGTGAAATTGCATCCTATGAATCATGAATAAATTTACTCCACTCCTTTTTATTTCTCGCCATATTTCTTGCCTGTGACAAATTCATCCCTCTTTCTGTCAATATTTTTCCTACACTGTCGTCCCATGTTTTCCTAGGTCTTCCTTGGAGTCTCTTCTCATGTCTTCTTGCTTCCCATGTTTGTTTAACTGGTCTTTCATTTCCCATCCTAGTTAAATGCCCAAACCATTTGAGTTGACGATCTTCGATTATTTTCAATACAGGTTCCACATTCAGTTGTTTTCTTATTTCTGTATTTCTTATTTTATCAATTCTGGTAACACCAGCTACTTTGCGGAGATATTTCATCTCCATGGCCTGTATTTTGCTCTTCATGGTCGGCGTTAGGACCCAGGTTTCACAGCCAAAAGTTAGTATTGGTACAAACACAGTTTTATATACTGTTAGTTTGGTCTTCTCTGAGATCTCTCTTTTTCCTATGAATGATTTTCTTAGGTTGTGGTACAGTTTGGAAGTATTTTCCAATCTTACATTTATTTCTATATCGTGGTAGCCTTTGTTGTTGATATTTACCCCTAAGTATTTAAACGTCTCAACTTGCTCTAATTTCTTCCCATTTAACGTGATATCTGCTTGCGAACTGCCTCTGCCTATTACCATTATTTTTGTTTTTTCCTCGTTAATTTTCATGTTGCTAGATTTCAATGATGTGTTCCAGGCTTCTAGGTTTCTCTGTAGGTCTCTTTCGCTCTTGCCAAATATACTGGCTTCATATGTCGGTGTCCGATGTACATCTTTACTGTTTTTCCCTTGTTTCTTTCATCGTGTCGTCTAGGACTAGATTGAAAAGCATCGGGCTTAGTACTCCTCCTTGTCTTAAACCACTATTTACTAGGAATTCTTGAGATTGCCTGTTATCCGTTCTTTCATAATTCCTGTTCTCTTTATGTAAGCTCATTATTGCCACTACTAGATTCTTCTCCACATTTCTCTTTTCCAGGGTTGTTCGCACTTTAGATCTCGAAATTCGATCGAAGGCTATAAAAGCCTGATACATTTCAATATTTCTTTCTATGGACTTTTCTGCGATTTGTTTGATTGTAAAAATATGGTCGTTTATGCTATGCCCCTTTCTAAACCTACTCTGCGACTGCTCTAGTTGTTGATCTGTTTGAATTACTAGTTTCTTTGTGAGAATTCGTTCGTAGACCTTGGACGGTATACTCAGTAATGTTATTCCTCTGTAATTTTTGCACTCCTTCTTATCCCCTTTCTTAAAAATTGGTACTATGATGCCAGTTTTCCAGTCTAATGGTACTTTCCCTTCCTTCCAAACTTGGTTATATATTGCTGTTAGCATCTCGATTCCTTTAGGGCCCACATTTTTTAGCATTTCACCGGTTATTCGGTCGTGTCCTGCCGATTTCCCTTTTTTGAGAGCTCTTATGGCTTCTACAACATCCATCTCTATTTCTTCTGCTATTAGGTATCCTGTATGGTCATCTCCTTCTTCCCCCCCTGTCAATGTCCTCAACCTCGTCCGTGAATAAAAGTTCTTCGAAATACTGTTTCCATCTATCCATTATTTGATTCCCTTCGTTAAGTACATTACCACCTTTATCTTTGATTTGTTTGATCCCAACTTATTGGTTTCCCACTCTTGCATTCTTGAGAATTCTGTAGAATAGCTTTTGGTTTATATGAAAGTCTTTTTCTTTTTGATTTATTTTACGGTATAATAATAATATGTATGTATATATGTTTTTTTTTCATTACACAACGTTTTTAAACTTATATTTTAATCTACATGTGTATGTAATTATAGTTTAGTTAATAGGGCAGAAAATAACGAGTAATCTGGGATTGCTTCGCCGATTGCATCTGCAACTTTTCAAGTTCGACGTAAGAGGCCATCGCAGCCTCGATTTCTCTCTTAAACATCAAACAAGGAACGGATGAAATTCAAGAGCTTTTTCAACAAGTTGTTGTAAGATTAAAGTTTCTTTTATGTATTTCGACGAGAACTTCTTGCCTGGTGTAAAAAACTCATATTAAAAAAAGGATAAAGAAATGAAATGCCGTAACGCTTGCCTGAGATTTCATCCACCTTTTCGTCTTTACCTTCTTCAAAGTCCTATTGTTTGTCTTCCATCATCTCCAATAGCTCTTCTTCGGTTAGCTCGTTTCCGTGAGATTCTATTAGATCATGAATTTCATCTTGCCTGATATCCTCAAATCCATCACCCCCCGATTTGATGGGCAAGTTCCATGATCTCTTCTTCTTGATTTGTTATAGGCGGAAGGTGATTCTCTTGAACAACCACTTTCGGCCAAATATTCTTCCATCATTCATTTGATAGAGCTTGTCTTCAACTCAATGTTAAAATTTTTCCAACTGAAAATCACTGTTTCTTCTGAATTAAGCTCAATCGAATCCTAAATTTGCTGGAAAAATCGCCTGGTTTAATAGGCTTTAAAAGCTGCAATTATTCCGTGATCTAGGGTTTGAATTAAACACATCGTATTTGGGAGCAAAAATATCACATTAGCATTAGGATGAGCTCCTACCAGAATAGAGGGATGCCCAGGTGCGTTATCGATTAGTAGAAGGACTTCGAAGTCAAGGTTTTGCGGCGCAAGATAGTTCTTTACTTCAGGGATAAAACTATCATTAAACCCCTACTGGAATAAAACACCGGTGACCCATGATTTTTTATTAGCTCGCCAAAAAACGGGTAACTGATTTTTTTTATTTTTTCCCTTCATGCTCGCGGATGTAGGGACCGATATATCATCATCGGCTTTATCTGAATATAATCTGAGGCATTTGCACACAAGAGAAGAGAAACTCGATCTTTTGCCACCTTGAAGCCTGACGTTCTGTTTTGGAAAGTCCTCGGCATTCACTTCCAGAAGGGTCCCGCCTCATCCCCATTAAACACCTTGGAATAAAATTGCTTACCCCTGCAGTCCGCAAAAACAATACTAAGCGGATGGAATGAATATACACATTATTTTTAGAAGGTTTTTTACCGGGTAGGCTTGTCATTTACTTAACACTTTACATATGTACTAAAATATAACGTACCTATTTTTAACAAATTTATTATATTTATTACATACTTCATTTTTACGTTTTTTACAGTTTGTTCGCGAATAATAAAATCCAAAGGTCGCGAATGTGGAATTCGTCCGCATTTTAATTATCGAGAATGATCAAAGCTCGCGGATGTCAAAACCGCGAATGTTGAGGAATTATTATATTACGTCTGTATTCTATAGGCAGAAAACGCAAACATTCAAAATCGAAGATGATGGGTCAAATTGAAAAAAAAAAAATTAACAATAATTTTTGGATATCAACGATCTAAAATCATTCAAAAATTTCCTAAGAATGGACGAAACCCCATTTAATAAATTACTGGACAAAATTATTCATATTTTGTTAACCAACACCCGGGTTCATCATTTAATAATTACTCTTTTCAACATGTTTTCTTCAAATATTTCAAGGGGGACAATTCAAATACAATTTTTTTTGTTTACAACACAGCCGGACAATACACCAAATGTAGGATATATTTGTTAAAAGACGGGAATTTTCATTATATGTTGGCTATGGTAAAATCCCTAAAAAAACACTAGAATTGCAGCTAGCTTGCAATAAAAATAGAACATGTTCTATTATTTGCAATGCAAGAAAAATTGCAATCAGCTGATAAAAATGGTTGAATTGTCCGCAATTGAAATTACATACTCTAAACCGGCCTTTAGTATTTTGAAAACATGTAGCAGTTGAGAACAATATTTGAACCGCATTTTTCATTGATTGGTTTTCGTTCACATTATAATGAATAGGAGTGTATATCTTTTCATCGAAATAAGCGAAAAAATGCTAGACTTATAGACAGAGAAAATTCTGTCTCTCTCATCTCGTTAACATCAATAACACAACGGAATATCATCAAGAGCAGCGACGGACGGGTTGCGATAACGACATCGACGAGTCCAACACGACTTTCATTCAAGAACAATTCCTCTTTAGCTCCCACCAAGACTCCAAGTGAATTGGTCTCTTGAAGCGCTTCTAGAGTAGTTGTTGTATGCTTCGGTCGTCGAACGGTTCTGTCGTTTTTTCCATTAGGAAAAGAAAAAGGAAAGAGAAAATAGAGAGAGATAACGAGAAATTTCTTAGATTGTCTTTTATTTTAAACAATTAATTTTACCATATGAATGAAAATATTTTTGTAATGTGTATATCTAATACATATCAACATTAATTATTCTAATATTAAAAAATTATTCTGGGTTATTATGGTGTATTATAATTGTGTTCAGTGTCCGTTCATCAAATGTGTTATTCGACTTAGTTGGACGTAATATCGCTCTCCTGTGTATATATGTGTATTCATTGATTTTTCTCTGCGTATGTGTGATTGTGTATGTCACCGATCTGTGAAAAGAACCAGGATATAATAATAAAATGGTGTTGTACCCATCTACTGTAGCGGTCACCCGCTGGTAGGACGTACAGAAATGGATACTAAATCCGGGTTCGTTCCATAAGATATGATCGTAGAGAGAGAGGTGAGCTTGTTTTCAGCGTGCATTTGCTCGAGCCGAGATTGTTTTCTAAAATATCACGCGTACAATTTTTTACTATTTAATTTGTATTGATTTTTGAAAAAGGTTCCTAGACGGTTTAAATGACATTTACAATTATTTACGTATGCGTTTGACATTGTAATTTTTTTTTAGTGTAAAAAATATCTTATTTTGTGTATTTTTTAAAGATTATTCTATGTATTATGTATGAAATAAGCCAATAAAAAATCAAATCAAGTCACCAAATAACGTCGGTTAAAAATCTATATTTTATTACATTAATGGCTTATTAACATTTATGTTAATCGTTACCCAAACGAAAAAAAAATTTGAAATTAATCTGATTTTGTTTTTGGTGTAATTCCGTGTTTCACACACAGATTTGACTAAAAGAAAATAAAAATTAAGAAAAAAATAGTATCAACCTTGCCATAAATTACACATAATCGGTTAGGGAAACTATACGAAGTGTCTGGTAAAGGTATTTACAAAAGCCTACCACAAATGCCGTAGACCGAAATGAGTCGTTTTAAGACAACTTACCTTATATGTATAAAGTTGCTTAGCTTTAGTATACGGCACGAAAGTTACAGTTGCGAAATAGTTTTTTTATTATAAATACAAAACGACTTACGCGATTTTACTGAAATTTGGTACGTTGACATAGTTTTATGCGACCAAAAAAACTCATATCAAAATTTTGAGTAACATCATTCCATAGGCGTGGGGTTTTAATAATTGCCTGTTTAAGCTTTCTATGCCAATGGAAGAAGAGGAGCTTAAGTATAAAATTTAGATTGTGTAACTTATTTACTACAGAAAAGGTACTCTTTGTAAGCCTCGATTACTGTCATGGTTTTTAAAATTTGTATTTTAATAATTCAAAGTAACAGTTAACATATATAATTGTTTCAGCCTTTACTTGATGAAATTTCATTATAACTATTATCGCGATAAAATAAAACAAATTTTGATGAATTTCACTACTTTCTACTTTACACAGTAACGATCGTTTCGCTCCAACCTGGGCTTCGTCAGCGATATAACTGTTAAGTATGTGTATTGTTATTGTGTAAGTTATATGTCTGACGAAGCTCAGGTTGGAGCGAAACGATCGTTACTGTGTAAAGTACAAAGTAGTGAAATTCATTAAAATTTGTTTTATTTTATCTCGATAATAGCAACTGTTAACAGAAAAAATATGTTAAATAGTTGACTGACCGGGCTGATACTTGTTGAAACTCCATTTTAAAGTAATAAAATAAACCAGAGTAGGTTCAAAGTTTTTTTATTGTTCACTACAATACTAGCAGATAATGATAAACTGCAAAAGTTTACATATATTTCTTTTACAGAAGTGTATGGGTATATTCGAAGTGGTGGTGTGTTACATATTTTATATAAGTAGTAGAGGAAAGTTATTAAATTCTGTTTGTTCATTTAGAGTTAAATCTAATTTCCTATATACATATTTATTTCTATATTTTCTAACAGATTAAGTTTTTTGCCTTGGTCTTGTACATAAAGAATCTTACTAAATCTCTATTTGATTTTAATCTAAACAATGGTTTGCGAAAGTTTGAGTCCATCTTTTTGTCTTTGTGGCTTCTTTCATGCTCCTTGGTTCTCTGTTCAAAGGCACGTCCTGTCTGACCAATATAGAGATTATTTCACTCGCACGTTAACATATAAACTCCTGAGCTTGCCTTCTTCTCTGTTTTGTCTATATCATTTTTAATATATTTCTGGACTGAAAAAAGCAAATTTATTATTTGCTTTTTTAATTAGTTTACCTATTTTTACAGATGTTGGTCCCATGTATGTGATTGAATTACATTTGTTTTCCGTCTTGTTCGATATTCTAGGGTAAATTAAAGTTTGAATTCTTAGTTTACGTTGCAGAATTTTATTAACTAAATTTACTGAATATCCATTATTGACAGCTATGGTGTATATTCTATTGAGTTCCATATCAAAGTTGTTCTTATTTAAAGGTACATTTATTAGTTTGTGTATCATGGATTCGTATGCTGATAATTTGTATAAAATAGGGTGAAAGGAGCTCGTGTGTATTGTTGTGTGTGTTGGTTTGCGGTATATTGCAAATTCGTATTTCCCTGCTACGTTTGAATAGATCTAACAATTTCAAACGTAACACTTTGTATCCAAAAGTACACGAAATGTAGCGATAAATAAAATTGCAGGAAACTAGATATTATTAATCTCCGTCACTTTCAAAGTAGCTCCCTTTAGAGTACAAACACCGATGCAGGCGCCTCTGCCACGAAAGAATACATTCTGGAAGTCTTATTTTGTTCATGTATTTAGCACCATCTGTGATTCAGCTTCAATCATTATCGTACCAAATCTTCATTCCTTTGATATCATTTTCATGTTTGGAAAGAAGAAAAAGCCTCACAGCCTTACAAAGAAAATCGGCTTCAGTTCGAAACTGTTCCCTCAATCTCCTACAGACGTCCATGCGGCGTTGTTCCTGTTCGCCGCTTTGCTTCTTATATTCAACTTTTGCAAATCCTCTGATATGTGCCACAATATCACAGATATAGGTGTCTTCGATGGTCTGCCTATGATCATTCACTACTATATTCCGAAGACCAACATGTTCTAGTGCATAGTATCGGTTGATAGTTGTCCCGAACGTTCATCGTTCTCTACTGATGTTCGACCATTTTTGAAACGTTTAAACCAGTTGTGATTTTATGTTGAACCCAAAGCGTTGTTCCCGAATACTTTCTTTAATAATTTGTGTTACCGGGTTTATATCAGAACATGATACAAATATAATGTTCCCTCAAATGGGTCATTGAAAAATCGGAAATACAACAAGCATACATACACATCATTGAAAAATTGTGAAAAATTTGAGTTTGGGAAATAAGTGGGAGTCAGCCATGGGGCTAGATTTGACGAATAGAATGAGAGAAACTAAAACCAAAATCTCGATTGATCCAATTTTTTACGAATAATGTAACTAGTTGAGAAGTCGTGATGAGAGAACTATTTTACCGGCCACTCCAGGTCGTTTTTCAAAAATTGCTTTCTCGAATTTGTCTAGTAAAGCGATGTACGATCCGTTAATGGTTTGGCCCTTTGCTGGATAGTCTATGGGAATTTATCCCTTGTAATCTTCATAAATTTAATAATTTTAAACCAATTAACTACATGAAGAATAAATTACAATAACCGAAATTACATTTAAGTAATGCTATTGCAAGGTCTATAGTCTAACAGACAAAAACGAGTGGTCATTATTCTTAGTAGATATGTACTGCAATAATTTATTTTTATATCACTTAAAAGTGCATACCTACATATTGTGTGAAATAAAGCCTCCTCATTTTCATTATCAATTATGGATTAACACCTTTTCCACCAACTTTTCAGGATATTGCCGGTTTCGGGAACGTCAAGCTGTTCCAATTTGAAAAGATAATTGCTTTATGTTATATCCCCACTCTCTTTTAAACTTTCTTTTCATATACTTCCAAATATTGTCAATCCGGTTAGAATTTGTGCTATTTTGTCACACTAATGTTATTTTCCGCTTTCCAGGTGGTGCAGAAGCGGCTTTGTGTTTGGGATGGTTCTCCTCTCAAAGTATCCATTCTCTTGTATTATCGTAGGTATACAAATTTTCTGTAAATTTCTATCATATTTTGCGTATTTAGTTAACAAACAATAATCACACCCCCAATATTAAAACTATCCCCAGTGTAGTTTTTGGTGTCTGAGAGTTCTTCAAAACATCACACATCAATGAGACGTTTATGCTTTTCTTTTGGAAACTTAAGCACAAAATAAGCATTCATCTGTATAGAACACGTTACACCAATCTGTTTTGAAGTTTTTGTATGCCTATACTAATCACAATTGACGAGGCTTTCTAAGATTGAAACTTTCAATTTTGTGTTCCTCCATTTTGCTTGTAATTCTTGCAAGCTTGTATTCCTTTTGTAACCAATTTTCATTTGTGATGGATGCGTTATAAAGTTCGAATTTTGAGAAAATATCTTCACAACGATATTATCCAATTTTATCGAAAGCGTTCATAAAATTTCATACAGGTAAATATATACGAGGTATGTTTCCAAAGTTCTGGGAATTTAGCTATAATTTTTTTATTTTGTCAATTTTCATTAATATTATAATTAGTTTTTCAACATAATCGCCATTTAATTGAATACATTTATCCCAATGATAAATTAATGAGTTAAGATTTTTTCAAATCTGGGAACAAATGAAAATTACTCGGTGCGAGATCCGGTGAATAAGGTTGATGCGGAAGCAATTCTCATCGTAAATCGTTCAAAACATCCTTCGTTGTTCTTGCGGTGTGCGGTCTTGCATTATTGTTACAATTACGGACGCTTATGCAACTTCTCATGCCGTTTTCTGATAAGTGCCTGCCGCAGTGGTCCGGATAATAAGTTCCAATAATATTCTGCGTTAATTGTAGTAGTTTTCGCCAGATAATCCATAAAAATAATCCTTTCGCAATGCCAGAATACAGTAAGTTACCTTTCCAACAGACGCAACTGCACGCGCCTTATCACATTTAAAACCATCGATCCACCGATATAAAGTACTTTTAAATTCTCCAGACTCACCAAACACTCCTTGCACTCTTTCCACAAAAAGAAAATTATTGCTCTTTGAGATTTAACCACGTCTTCCATGGTTACACAAACTATACTACGAAAATGCGTCTATATTGGTCGAACACCTGAATCAGACTGAACGATATCGCATTGGATAGCTACATAAACATATCAATACTTGTCTATCATCAATAGCATTGCCTATAAGTTCTGCGTAATTTAATTAGAACACAATTCCCAGAACTTTGGAAACATCCCTCGTATTATATTGTATATATTACTTAACCAATTATTGCAACTACTGTACTAATCTTGTAGTAGTTGCTATACTGAGTGTATGCTTTTTCGAATGTGTGCACAGAAAAACTATTTTCAATCATATGCACTCATATTTAAAATGTTCGGACTTTTTGTAATTTGAAATGATACTAATAATAATTGAAATTGATTCGGTTTCTACTTGATCCATAATTTAAAATAGAAATAAAACTAATAGTTAAAATCTTCACTTTATTATAAGTTTAGAAATTAATAAATGAAAACAATCACAAATTTTACTTAACAATCAATTGGATTTAAATAACACCTTTGTTAAATTTATTCATTTTAAAGCAACCGTTTAGACGATAATAGAACACATAGAGCACATTTAATTTGTTTAAAAGAAATTATTTGTGAAAATGTTTAGTACCCTATAGTAGTAACAAGTGTTCATTTGAAAAATCAATCTAGGTTACTTTGAAATTTTGATAGAAGAAGACGCAAATATATTAGTATTTGTTTGTTGTTCCGTAAACGTAAATCCAAATGACATTTGATCATGTCAATCACAATATCAATCAAAATATCAGTTATCCATAAAATAATCGTGCGTCGATTCTGGTTTAAATAAATTGCTTCTCAGTTTTAAAATGGCTTTCACTTTAGAACATAAAATTTTTTTAGTCCAGGCTTATTTTCGAAGTGGTAATAAAATTGATGGTTTATGGGTTTATTCAGTTCAAGATTGCATGGTAGAATTTCAAGTTGAGTTTCCACATTTTGTAATAGATTATATACAATTTAAGAATACTTTGGATAGAACTTTAAAACTTTTTTCTGAAACTCGGAGTCTCTTAAGAAAATCAGGCAGCGGAGTAGTTAAGAAACGTACACCTCAAGTTGTCAATCGTGTTGAAGAAATAATGGAAAATGAACCACAAACATCTGTTCGACATTTGAGTCAACAAATAAACCTTTCTATTGGTACAACTCACAAGTTATTAAAAAAAGATGTGCAACTTTATCCATACCGTGTCACAGCAGTACAAGAATTGTTAGAAATTGATTATCCACGTAGACTACAGTTTTGTAATTGGTTTGTAAATATGAACAATAATAGAGAACTTTCGCAAAGTGTCATCTTTACTGATGAAGCATGGTTTTATAAAACGAGACACCTAAATTCACAAAATACAAGAATTTGGAGTAGTGAAAATCCACATGTAAATAATGAAGAATCGCTACATCCAGAGAAAATTGGTGTTTGGGCAGCGATAAGCCAAAGGCGAATCATTGGACCAATATTTTTTCAGGGAGCGTTAACTGCTCAAAGATACCGTACGGAAATTTTACAACCATTTGTCAATCAGTTGCATGATGATGAACTTCAAAATGCATATTTACAACAAGACGGAGCACCTTGTCACTGTACTGCAGAGTCTTTGGATTATTTAAGAGAATTTTTTGATGAGCGTATAATTAGTCGAGATACTGAAATTACCTGGCCTGCACGTTCATGCGATTTAACACCTTGCGACTTCTTTTTGTGGCTTTATCTAAAAAATAACATATTTCGAACACCTATATTGAATTTGAATGATATGCTACAGAGAATCGAACAGAAATGCATGGAAATTAATAACAATCCAGTAATATTGCAGAATATCATCAGAAATTTTGAACGGAGGATTTTAAAGTGCATTGATCTTGAAGGACAACATTTTCAACATTTGTTACAGTTTTCAATAAATACCTATTATTTGTTATTTATTTGTATGTATGAAACTGTCAAAATATACGACTTCGTAGGTTAAGTAAGTAAATTTTAATTTACGACATTCTTCAAAATGTTCTCAGTAAATCACATGCTACTAGATTGACTTTTCAAATGAACACTTGTTATAACAGTAAAGGCTGACCAGATGGGCCACATATTTTCACAATATTTGTGTAAATTCTTAGATTTAATATTAACCCTTAAATCCATGATTTCAGCATTAAAAAATTAGTTTTAGCTCGGGGATGATGCAAAGATGGAAGAAAAAAATACAAACAAAAATTGTTTTTTTAAATCCAGTGTATATTGAACAATAGGGAATATTCACAATTTAGAAAGTATTTTTTGTCTGGCAAATAATAGCATCCAGTATTACCAGCAATTATCTTTTTCTTCTTTAAGTTTATAATAACAACAATAATAAATAATTAAATTCGAAATGTAAATATTCCCGGGAAAACGCAACTTTTAAAATGGCTGTTGAGTGTGACGTAGAAACATAGTAAACACGTTAACTGTCACTGTTGCACGGTTGATTAGCGTTAGGTTATACGTGGATTATACATTTAAGAGATCATTATAATATAAAATAAAGAATGGCAGAAAAAAGTACTTATTATTGGTGTATTGTTCCGTGTTGCACAAGTTCATCGATTAGTACACCAAACAAAATATTTATACACGTTCCTAAGGATGCTAAAATGCGTAAGTTGTGGCTGCAGGCCGCCCGAAGGGACCCTAAAAAGATATCTAAAAATACAGGAATTTATTGTTGTGAAGACCATTTTGATGTAAGTAAAAATATGAATGTATGTTGGAGATAATACTCGCAAAACTCATTCCATAAAAATTAGCTTAACATAAAGAAAGTCACATTATTTACATGTGTTTAATGAAATATGTATCTTATTCATTTTAAAATTGTTGTATAATTACCTACATTTCTTATTTTAGTTACCCAATGATATGGAAAATTGGCAAAGATTTAAATTAATGAAGGGCAATGTAAAAAAGAATATGAAAAAAGGTATAGTACCACACCGATTTGTCTGTCAAGCAGATCGCAAGAGAGCAGCATCACCACTAGTACAACGCCAGGCATTTATGAAACGTCAAAGAATTGATGTTTTAGGAGAATTACATCAAAATGTTTTATCGTCCAATGATAAACCATGTAGTGGTAATGATCCTAACCTTGCCCGTGAATTAATTGAAACAGTCCAAGATACAGCAATCGAACAGAGTATAGTAGATCCCAGATATCAACATGTTTCAACACAAATAAATATAAAACCACATGTCCGAAGCAAATATGTCCAAGTAAAACCATCTACTACAAATTCTGCTTCGTCACCGTTTAAAACTACCATAAATGTTTCAACATCACCAATAACACATAAAAATATTCATAAAGGGAGATTTTCAAATGTAAAACTATTAAAACAAATTTCTATTTCTAGTACTTCTAGCAGTGATAGTACTGAAACATATAAAGCATCTACGGATAGTGAAAGTGATGCCCTCTCAACGAAATATCAAACCGAATTGTTGAAATCTACATCAACATCCAGGACTATTGAAGTAATAGGAAGAAACCCTCGTCATTACATTGGTGTTCCTGAAAACTGTTATTTTATTGTGAAGCTGATAAGTGAAACAACTAGTATATCCATAAACAATATATTACTGGTTTTGATGAAAATTCGATTGAATAAAACTTTTGTTGAACTTGCTGATGATTTTGGGATAAGTTCTTCCCATGCAAGTAAAATATTTTCAAAGTATGTGTCAGTTATAGCAAAATATCTGAAATGTTTTATATGTTGGCCTAAACCAGAAACTATTATTCAAAATTTGCCGCTTGCGTTTAGAGCTCGATATAGTAAGGTACAATCTATAATTGATGCACTGGAAATTTAAATCCAGAAACCAAGTGATCCGATAAAACAAGCTTTAACATGGTCAGAATATAAAAAATGCAACACAATAAAGTATTTGATATCTTCTACTCCTGACGGAATAATTAATTTTATATCGCAAGGTTTCTCTGGAAGAATAACTGATACACTGTTAACAGAAGAATGCAGTTACTTAAACATACTTCCACCTGGTGCATCGGTTATGGCTGAGAGGGGTTTTAAACATGTGGAGCATTTATTAACAGCGCTTGGATGTAAATTGATTAGACCTCCAAGTGCTGTAAACAAACAAAAACTTTCTAAGCAAGAAGTTATCGAAACAAAAAAATTGCCAGTTTACGTATCCACATCGAACGAACTTTAAAAAGAATTAGGGAATTTAAATTTTTGAAACCTCCCTCTTGCATACACAATAAGCATATTCCCTTAACTGATGATGTCATCAATATCGCTGCTGCGTTGGTAAACTTACAAGGACCACTTGTAAGAAAATAAATTTTTGCATTTCTTTAAATTTGTGATAGAGCAACGATGCGCATACTGCAGCCCACTGTCTATATCTACGAGTATATAAGTCTGTGCATCCCTGTGATAGAGCTTTGTACAATTCAACGATAAATAAAAGACAATATATCAACATATTTATTTATTTTACCTGACCTCTATTTGAATTAAGTTTGTACAGATGAATATAGTTTAGGAAAAATATTAACTTTCCAAAATGTTTCTGCTATTTTCAAAGTATCATTAACATAATCCTTATCGTAATCTATTTTTAAAATAGTAATTTTATGATTTCTTTCAAATTCAGGAGAGGCAACACAAAACAAACATTTCCTTTTGTTGGCGATATACATTTGAATTTGGCTTCTACATTTAGCACTTATACTATTATCACTTAAAATATATTTTTTAAAAGTCTGTTCAGATGTAGGACACTTAACTTCTACCACACATTCTTCGGTTACGCCATCTGGTGTTGCGCTTAGATATGGGTAATCTATACACAATAAAATGCCACATTTTAAAATTTTTGTTTTTATTTGTTTCTCTGCTTCTTCCAAAACTCTAGATTCTAATGTTCGTCCTCTTTGCAATACAGGAGTATCAGGTACTTTATAAGCACCTAGAATACTTTCCACTAGAGTACCTTCTGATTTCTTGCAGTGTATAACATCATAGATTTTTGATGCTGTTATACGTCCATAACGTAGTTCGTGCCACATTTCACTTCTATATTGTGATTGCGTTAATTTTTCAATTGTTTTGCAGATACTTTCATCCATTTTCAATTTTGAAAATATGTAATACAAAATCATCACAATCAATGCCACCACTCCCATTAAATTTAACTATCAGTTGATGAAGTGACAATGACAAAGGGGGTAGCACTTTGTAATACTGTGAGTGCTTCAATAATTGTGAATTCACATTTTGTTTTGCCATCTCTTGCAGCGTCTTCTCTAGAAGTATTGTTTTGACAGTTCCCGGATCAAGCTTGTTGGAACCAAATTCACTGACTTTTATATATTTAAGAGATGTCCCAATTTTAGAAAGAGTTGATTTTTTCCAGTAGCTTTCTGTAGATGTGGTAGCTGGTTCTTCACTTCTACGGTGGACCCACATTAATACTGCTGTCGCATGTTTACATCCACCTACAATAATAGCAACAAATATGATACAATAATTTTTGGCAATTTTAAATCTACAAACCTTCCGATGCAGGACAATTGTGGCATTGCACAGATTCAACTACTTCTGTGACCTCATTAACAATTAACGTTACATTATATTGTGTTGAATGCATTTTATGTTCAGGGCATACTTTGCATTTTACAATGCACCTGCTTTGTTCTCTTCTCACTTGAACATAACCTATCGCAGCATCTCCGTACTCTTCCCTTGATGCCCTGTAACAAACCAAAATGTGCATAAAACTTACATATAAGTAATGGCGAAATGATTATAAATAGGTAATATGTATGTATTTGCATTTACCTCTGTGTTTTTACTCCTCTCATTACACAGGAAATAAATCAGATATTTTCTTGAAAGAAAGCAGCAACCATTAATGAGTTCACTTTTGGAAGGTTATCAGATTGGGCCTTAGTAAATCCTTCTTCCATTTTCAATATTTTTAAAAGCATTAAATTTATAGTCAGTGACACAAGAATATATATACTTTAGGAAAAAAAAAACTCTTTTTGAAGTGCAAATGCCGTTCGTTTACCTCCACTTTAACATTGTATTTACCGTTTACGTGCAGTGATGTTTACTATGTTTGTACGTCACAATGGCGTTGGCCAATAGCGTAGCGTTCTCAAGTTGACGAAATATTTTAAATATTTTGCTATTTTTAATTGCGAATATTTATTTGAAATAATTTATTTTCATTAAAGTAAGAGTTTTGTTACTAATTACTAACAGTATATTGTTCGAAAATTGTAGACAATCAAAATTATAAAATGTATGCATATTCCCTATTAGTAGTTGTTGCAAAAGAAACAATTATTTTTCTTGTTCCTACACAAAGTGACACCACATTTTTCACACATATCTGTAACGCTCTTACAGTTTGAATATTTACATCGAGGCCTCTTCGCAGCGAAGATTGGCCAATGTTCAATTTGATCTACTAGGATATCTCTATAAAGGCATTGCTGCGCATTGCCTTTACGTTGCTTCCCCTGAACTTCTTGTTCTAGACTGGAACTAGGTTTACCTCTCTTGGTGGTATTGTGACTTCCAGCATTACACAAACAATTAGCAACCTCACTTCGTAACTGTGACTGTGGCTATCTTTTTAAATTTGTTCACAGATATTACATTTCTAATTAGATTGTACCCTAAATCTACACTCCAATATGCCCTCACATTTGGAAAATGGACAATCGATATGTAGAAGCATATATCTATAAATTGCTTTAAATCGCTGGCTGTGAAATAAGCACTATTGCTAGGGTTCAGTTGTGTTGCATATACGTTAATTTCTTCTGCAATTCTGTGCATGAGTTCATCCGGGAAAAAATATTTGAAAAAACTAAATGGTGTCTCTAGAGACATCACTTCGGGTGGTAGTTGGTTATTGCCATTGTAGGTCATTTAGATACAAACCTCGATGTCTCCATAGCACGTTCCGATCAGACAAATTCTTATTTTTCCTTGAGTTGTTACTGACAACTTCATTATTTTCTGAAACAGGATAATCATTTTCTGCATCGTTTCCTTCACATTCATCTTCAGAAGATGTACTTTCTATCACGTCATCAGAGCGAGAAATATCAATAGAGTTAGATTCGGCTGGTGTATATGTTGAGTCAGCAATACTATCTGTATCTGAAAAAATCTAATCCATCTTCGCTCACGGACCACTTGTCAAAGTTTTCCGCAATCTCTGCTAGTTAGTTGTCGGTTAACGGCCGTATCTTGCCAAAGTTTCTGTTCATATTGATTGCAATATTCAGTTCTGTAAACGCGCAATATTGCAAATCTGCAACACAAACGAAAAACAAAATATATAAAAGGGCATGACGCTGCATATTTGCAACAACAGTAATATAACGAAGAATCATGAACAATAAAAAAATTATTACTTATCCGCTTTATACATATGACAACTACATACCTTAGTACATATGGAAACAATTTTTGACTTCAATTTGTTACAAAAATCCGCAAGATACAACGATTTTTATTTCAGCAACAACCACACATAGGAATTTTCATGACAGCTAACAAATATGTGAGAGGTATGATTCACATGCTGCCATCTATTTAAGAAATGTAGTAACCTAACGTGCCTTCAAAAACTTTTCTTAGTAGAGACGGCTATGCTTTGTGATAATAGTTGGTGACAGTGCACGTAATCTATCACAAACGTATAATTTTGAATGAGCATGGCCGTCTCTAATGAGGAAAGTTTTTGAATGCACGTTATATGTCAAGCAATCTATAGCGAATATGCAACAGTGTGCACAGTTGCTTAATGTGTGAATTATGTAAATAAAAAGTAGTCGTTGCAAATTTACAACTATATTTTTTTACAAAAGTATTTTTAATAATATAAAATATTATTAAAAATGGGGTGTGAAGAACACAATACAAGTTATATATTTGTGAATGTATCTCCTCTCCAGAGACGCAGATACGAATTTCACCTTTCTACAGGATCGTCGGTACGTCCCTGCTGGAGAAGAGATACATTCAACCAAATATAACTACCTTGCTATCAACCAGAAATTATTAAGACAGAGCGTGAAAGAATATTCAGCGCTATCTAGGTAACAACTAAAACAATACAGTTTTCTATAGATATGGTATGTTACCGTCTAGAGAAACACGTTGCTTAGTTCGGCAGTTGTTATCTAGACAGCGCTGAATATTCTTTCACGCTCTGTCTTAATAATTTCTGGTTGATAGCAAGGTAGTTATATTTGGTTGAATGTATCTCTTCTCCAGCAGGGGCGTACCGACGATCCTGTAGAAAGGTGAAATACGTATCTGCGTCTCTGGAGAGGAGATACATTCACAAATATATAACTTGTATTGTGTTCTTCACACCCCATTTTTAATAATATTTTATATTATTAAAAATACTTTTGTATTATACAAATTGGTGTGGTTTTTACCCACTCATGTATGTTTCAAATTATTTTGTTATATACGCATTCGGTTCGCCCGACAAGTAGTGAAGACACGATAATACAGTTTTCTATAGATATGGTATGTTACCGTCTAGAGAAACACGTTGCTTAGTTCGGCAGTTGTTATCTAGACAGCGCTGAATATTCTTTCACGCTCTGTCTTAATAATTTCTGGTTGATAGCAAGGTAGTTATATTTTGTTGAATGTATCTCTTCTCCAGCAGGGACGTACCGACGATCCTGTAGAAAGGTGAAATACGTATCTGCGTCTCTGGAGAGGAGATACATTCACAAATATATAACTTGTATTGTGTTCTTCACACCCCATTTTTAATAATACTTTATATTATTAAAAATACTTTTGTATTATACAAATTGGTGTGGTTTTTACCCACTCATGTATGTTTCAAATTATTTTGTTATATACGCATTCGGTTCGCCCGACAAGTAGTGAAGACACGGTAATACAGTTTTCTATAGATATGGTATGTTACCGTCTAGAGAAACACGTTGCTTAGTTCGGCAGTTGTTATCTAGACAGCGCTGAATATTCTTTCACGCTCTGTCTTAATAATTTCTGGTTGATAGCAAGGTAGTTATATTTGGTTGAATGTATCTCTTCTCCAGCAGGGGCGTACCGACGATCCTGTAGAAAGGTGAAATACGTATCTGCGTCTCTGGAGAGGAGATACATTCACAAATATATAACTTGTATTGTGTTCTTCACACCCCATTTTTAATAATATTTTATATTATTAAAAATACTTTTGTATTATACAAATTGGTGTGGTTTTTACCCACTCATGTATGTTTCAAATTATTTTGTTATATTTTTTTATGTTTACCGATTTTAGTTTGTAACGTGCTCCAATAAGTACCTGATGAAGCCACTGTGCTGGCGAAACAATTGTCGTTTTACGAAATTAATATTAATAAAGTAAAGATTTTAATTATTAGTTTTATTTCTATTTTAGATAATAATCTCTTCATAAGACATAACGGGTTCCCAACTCCCTGCTATGCGCCGACGAGCATTTGTTTTTATTACATTTTTCTTAGAAATTATCTGCCACACACACTTTTATATTACAGATAGTAACTGGTATACCTCTATCTAACTATACAAAAACTTCTGAAACTTTAACGGCAATTAATAATAGTAAGTTTATTATTCTAGAATTTTTCATCAATTCTTGGAAAACTTCGACCTACTACTGAATTCTACAACTTACTGAAACAAAAAAAATGGAAAAAACATTAATCAATTATAACTTGAACGTGCATCTTAATGTTTGTTAATTAATGTGTAATATGCATAGAAAAGGAGAAAAGCCCATAATTTTAAATAAAAAACGTAAACGTAAATTCCAGAACATTATTCATCAAATAAGAGAATTAATTAAAACTTTTATAAGCAAATTTTACACATAATATTTCCAAATTAAAAGATATTAGTATTTGAAATTAACAGTTACATAATAAAAATATTCTACGAATTACTTATTTCATTATAGGCATCATAAATAAAAGAAATTGATGATTTAACCGACAAATTTGTACAGGCCTGAGTAGTTTAAATGTAAAAATGGAACCGGACGAAACATTGGCATTGACTCTGTTGTGCAGTAATTCATAGAAATACTAAAAAACAATATTTTTACGCCTCAATTTCTCAATCAAGATAATATTTACTTCAATTTGAACACCGATGTAAATACCACTGATGATATAGTTATTATGTACCCTTAAAATTTTGGGGTTTATGAAATCTGAACGATGGAAAATTAAAAGAAAAGTGATATATGAAAATGTTTACTGATTATCGAATAAATGTTAATATTTGGTTAGATCTCTTGAATGCTTTTATAATGGCTGCGTTACGTTTAGGCAAATTTGAGACATGCTTTCTTTGAAATATTTTGTCATCTACCTAAAATTGCTGCTTTGATTTACATTTGTCCGTCTTCTTCTTGTTTTAACAATAGCTCATAGATGCTTAATGGGGTTAAAGTCTGACCTCAGTGGTGGCCATTCAAAAGAGCTGAAAGGAACTTGATGTTGTAGTATAGCATTATGCATTGTCCTGCTGGAACCAGACGCCTGTGTTAATTCCAAATAATTACTCTATCGATCTATCATAGTAGCGTAGGTGGTAGAGCTCATTTTGCCAGAGCAAATGGATAATTTTGATGCCTAAATTGTTCGTAGCCTGTTGTCCCACATGATAAATATAATTTCAAAGCATTTTTTATTGCATCTGTCTGCCATTGACGACCTGTCATACGTCCTCGTTTTAAGAACTCTATTAGGTCTGGATTAAAAACATTCTTAATTTGTTGTTCAAGCACATTAATTTCCTTTTGTAATTTTCTAATTGTATTTTGTTTCGTTTCTTGTTTCCTTTTATATTCTAATATACGAGGATGTATTTCTTCTTCTTCGACCATGTCAAGTGGGTTATTTGTTAAATTTAATTCAGTAATTCAGTACGTCCATTACTTCAACATAGCCTATAAAAGTTGTGATTATTAATTTATTGTAGCTTTAAAATTATTAATATAATACTTCTAGATTTTGCATCTGTATTGCACCTAACTGTTGGTAACTTTCTTTCCTTAACTACTTTAATATGGTTAAATATAGTAGGAACAGCATTCCAGCGTAGTAGTATTTTATTGTCAGCTCTATTATTTTCAAACTGGTCCTCTGTTAAATGTTTCTGAAACACCCATAAAGTATTACATTAGTTTCGTAAAATTGTGTAAATAATATCAAAATCAGTTAAACTTACCTCACAAACATAGGCTCTCTTAGGCAGAGTTGTTCTTTTCAGATTCACTATCCACTGCTGAGTTCTTTTTTTATTATTATTACCCTGTGGCAATAAGAATAATCTAATACCTTTCTCAGATCTCTCACTACAATTTACGGCACAGCAACAAGGCATTTTGGTAGGAAAATATTAATATATAACAATATTTCCCATGCAAACAACAGTGAAACTGGAGTAAAAATGGCCGCTATGCCGGTATTTTGACACTTCAAAAGAATGCGGTACTCTATATATCTACTGGCTCTGTAGGTAACTATAACAGCTCATACGGTATATGTACACATACATATATTATATAACAATAATACATTGTCTCCAAACGAAAGGTTTTCTTTTATCGATTTCAATATGTATCTTGATATGGATAAACAAAAGACGGTTTAATGGAGTAAATGGATAAAAGGGCGCGTGTCCAATCTTCTTTAGCTCTCCAACATACATGCCATTAATGAATAATTAATATCTTGCTTTGTATGCTTTTTCTTATTTAAATTTAGACATATCTAATTAAAACACTACCAATGTGAGTCAAAATTTATCTTCCAGAACACATCAGCTTATAATTAGCAGTACTTATTATATACGTTACCATATATATATATATATATATATATATATATATATATATATATATATATATATATATATATATATAATAAAACCTTTCCGCCAAGGATGATCGTTATCAGTGTTGTTATTTATTGTTATAGCTTTATAATAATTGTATGAATAGAAACCTGAGAGAAATGGATTCTATTCAGTATATTTTTTTATTGTTTGATATCACATTTGACCAGAAGAGTCTTCCTTAAGAAAAAAGCCATATTATAATTCTTTAATCTTTTTTACGACAAATATATGTCAATATATGTATATCGGTGTCCTGGAAATAAAAAGACAACGTATAAAAATGGAAAGATTAAATTATATAGAACATATACCCAAAATATTTACCAAAATTCCTTCTCATAAGCGAGGAAAAATAAATATTTTTAAAAAATTATGTGACATAAAAATCCTAGTAGTAATTCAGGGAGCACTAAATGAAAGAAACACTTGTCTACATATCTAAAAACATTTCTTCATTCAATTTGCTATTTTTCTTTCGAAATATGTATGTATGTGCGTCTGTACATATTGCTATGGATTTTTTTTCTAAAATAATATTAAAAATTATTTAAAATAAATGTACTATTATTTTGGATTAATGTGTCTATCCGATATGTTTTAAAATTTCATGTGTGAGATAAAAACTAGTTTTATATTCGAGGCCAATGTGTTCTTAAGGCCTAATACAATTCTGGGAGACCAAGATTTGCTGTATTACGAGGAAGTTGTGTTTTTTGAGATATATATTTTATATATCGTTAATTTAGTTCGGGTTGTTTTTGATAGTGTTCATTTGTTGTTGGTATTTTTATTTAATTCCCGATATTTCTACGAGATTGTTATTCTCGTAATTTTTGATATATACCGTATGAACGCCGGGGAGTGATTGATCTACCACAATGTAGTAAGACGAAGACGAATAATTTATGTGGTTAGGGTTGAGAGAGTATATTCAATCTGTTCTACTGTCTAACTGTACGGGCGTTCCATTTCTTTATCCAACACATTCTACATACGATCTAAGTACGAATTAAATAATCTCTCTCTAACACATTGAATATTCCTATCAGTCGCTCATTGTGTTCAAGCAAGGCGAATATACTTGCAGTTGGCCAGGCATTACTTATATATCCATCGATCGCACGACGTTGTGCACACGGTATAGTACTTGATTAAACAACTTTTTCTCATAAACGTGTCTCCAGTAATTTTTTTATGTAAGTAAAATTATATTCATAAGACGTCTTAGTTCAAAAAGCTTTTTAAAGTGTTTTTCAATTGTATTAAAATAATTAGTTAAGAGTCTCAATTATTAGAAATAAATAATAAAGATTATTATTAACATTTCTATATTAATATTATAATAATAATAATAATAATATAATAATATTATAATTATAATTATAGAGGATTAAAGGGTTTTTTTGTACATGTTAGTTGCGTATGTGTAAATTTTGAACGTGTTTCAGATTTTGATTATACAGTGTGGTTCTCTGGGGAGAAATTAAAAATAAACTTTATTTTTAGATAAGTTTGATCGGAGTCATTAAGAGGAAGTTTTTTCATTCACTCAGCTCTCAATATTACAGTGAATATATTTTACCTCATGTATTTTGTATGATAAATAATCTTTATATTTTATAAAGATAGATTTTTTTTTCTTTTTTGATTTTTTTGTATTAAATATTCAGTTTAAATTTTATCCTGTGTTTCATTTTGGCTATAACACCAATATTGCTGTTCAAGCTTAATATATATAAAATAAGTAAAAAAATTGTGAACTTTTTACTGGCGCTTAAATAACTTTGTAGAAACAGTCACGACTTTCCGATTGGAACCCGAGAAGTTAGAAGTCTCATATTTTGAAAATTCACCTGCTGAGTAACCTAGTTGGGTAAACTAGTTGTGGATGGTGGCGCATTAAATCTACAAACCACTATTCATAGCAATATGTATGTGTGTACATCTACAGATATTTAAGGTTGGTTCAATGACAATTCAATGTAGTGTCTATTCGTGTGATTTTAAACGTTAAAAAAAACTAACGTTAACTTATGCGTGCAACTATGTGAAATAGAAACGAAAGTAATAATTTTTGTGGAGCATTTGTATCCTCAAATATTTCGTTCAAACAACCCAATCATCCAGGCTTGAAAATTGTTTGGAAAAGTATTGTCGTAGATCAATTCCCGACGAAAGCACTGTAGAAAGAAAAAAAACTAGATTCCATCTATCTGACACAGACACAGGAAATGAAAAAAGACATAGAAGGCAAAAATATCTGATGTGTTTTGAAAACGTTCGTACGTATATATTAATTTTTACTGAGTAGGATTCTGGAATGTGGGAAAAATCTGACAACTCTACTTATAATGTTTTTATAAAGACATAAACATTGCAGTGTGTATGCAATTGCGGTCTTTTTTTATCCATATTTTTATTTTATATTTGCTACTTCTCGTTCACAATACACACTTCTTTAAATTTTGAGTAATTTACTTGATTCTATAAACAGCCGATTTTAATTGAAGTCATTGACCTTACCCTACAACAATGTAATAGTTTTTATAATATCGACACCTGTTACGTATGTAAACATACGCTGTGGCATGTGTGTGTTTATATAACTTCAATAGAGGTATTTACATTCTGAATCTTTTGGATACATGGACGTCATGTAATACAATTTTCTAGGGTTTTTACTTTTGGGGTTCGCGTCGTAATTGACTCACAATATTTTGGATTTGTATTCTATATGATTACATCTTTTCGGTTTTCATACGTTGTCCTTTTATTTTAATAAGAATTATCTAATCTTTTTAAAATTTTTACAAATAAAGTTATTAACATTGATTAATTTGATTTAATAAACCAAGGAGAGCCTGTAGATGAAGTGTAAATTTAATAAGTACTATAAATATGTAGATGTGGAGCATGAAATAACCCTGATATTACTCCTCATTTAAAGACTGAAAGATTACAACCCACTTGATGTATTGTTCCTGTTGTCCGAAAATGAGTTTCATATATACATTAATTATTTATTAAAACGCTGAGACTATTAATTGTACACGTATTTAATTACTTCCTAGAATTATCTTTTGTGGACTTATGTGCAAATACGATTTCTGGTTTATTCAATAAACAAAATGTTAAAACCGTGTAAGTTCGGTTTTTCCCCAATATGAAAAAGTATAAAGTAAATACTTGTTTGTTGTTACTGTTTTCTTAGAACTCTCCAATAGCTTCTTGTGTAGGAATATTTATTAGAAAAATTTCATACTTAATCAGAATGGAAAACACAAAAAACGGATTTTCCACTAAAATATCATTAAGATCAACAATTGTAAATTAAAATTCATAACTTTTTTATGCATAAAATCTAGAAACATCGCTCATATAGGTCAAATTTGATTTTTTTTTGCCGTTGTTTTGTTTCACATGATCATTTATTTATTTCAAGGACATCCTGTAATGTACTAAAAGCCGTTTCAATTGAACAACTATATTTTAACGTCCTCGTACTTGCTCTATTTTTCTTGCTAACATTTTCATATCTCATTTACTCACAAAAGTGAATTGTACGCCAATATATAATATCATTGATGATACTAGTCTAATTCGTTCGGATAACTTAGAGATTGACAAAGAATGATTGTTATCTGTTATCAGCAGTCATTTTAATAGTGTCAGAATAATAATCTATCCTTAAATAAAAAGAAAACCGGCTGTTTGGCTTAACAATAGAAAAGATCAGAGGTCGGGGCCTAATGTCAGTAACGTAAATTATTTAGATTTTAAATTACAATCGAATCACCGCATTAACGCAAATCACACAATTAATAAAATTAACAGCTATTATTGCACATCATAAATATTGAATATTAATATCTTCCTATTAAACCTTCTACTTTGCTTATAAATATACAGTTTAAATTGATATTCTGAGCAATGTTTAGGGGGTCGAGCCCGGAGTTTGTCCAGATGATTCGCTACATCATCAGAACACCACATACTTCTCGCAACTCCTGTTTCAGCTATTATAAATATTACCTCATCTTACATCTATGTATTTATATATTGAAGTTGGTGTTATTCCTTTTCGCGAATTGAAAAGGCATCGCAATTAATAGCACCTGTTCCAGTAAATAAAAACAACTTTCATCAAAGCCTTCAACGCAATCCCTAATTATTTATAATCAGTTGGGAGATTACAAAGCATTTAGAGTATTGCTAAAAAATATTTATTGCAATATTTAATCCGTAGAAATAGAATTACTATTTAATAATTTTTAAATAACTTTTTTAAGTTGTCTATCTAAAATATCTAACATTTACTTTTTTTAACAAAACTAAGTTTAGAGGTGCGACCCACAAATTCCCGGAATCTGATTTTGGCGCGCGAAGGGATGGTACTACAGCTCTTTAGCGCTAGATTGTGTAAGCTACGTCTATTAGTAAGTCAGTCTGTCAACTAGGTGGCGGCAAACACTTTTTGTGTTTATATTTGTTGAGTTGTGTTTGACTGATTCAGCGACACTACAATGTCTGATGTGAAAGAGAAAAGAACGTGCATCAAATTCTGCTTCAAACTTGGTAAAACTCAGAAAATGCTTAAGCAAGCATTTAATGAGAATGCTTTAGGCCAGAAGCAAAGTTATGAATGGTACAACAAATGAACGTGTGTCGGTTGATGATGAGCGTTCCGGTCGTCCATCGACTTAAAATGCCACAAAATGTGGCAAAAGTGCATGATGCTATCCTACAAGACCGAAGGAGAACAATCCATGAAATTTGTAACATTGTCGGCTTGTCGTACGGCGTTTGTCAGCGTATTCTGTGCGGCGAATTCAATATGTGACGTATTGCTATGAAGTTTGTGCCAAGGTTACTCAGGTTTGAAAAAAACGACACCGTGTGTACAGAGTTGAAAGAAACTGCCGAAAGGGATGCTATATTCTGTACCAGAATCGTTAATAGCGTGTACGGGTATGATCCCGAAATAAAGCAGCAGTCCTCACAGTGGAAAACGCCATCGTCACCACGACCGAAGAAAGCATAACAAATTTGAAGCAGCGTCAAGTCGATGTTGACTTGATTCTTTGACACTGATGGCATCGTGCAGAAAGAATTTCTCCCATCATTTCTCCCAACAGTTAATGGACGATTTTATTGTGATGTGCTTCGACGACTAAGAGAAAACATTCGAGCCTGGCAAGTGGCGCAACAATTCGTATATTCTACACCACGACAATACACCATCCCACACGTCACTTGTTTGTGTGTCAGTGTCTAGCCTCAACGAAGTACCATCCCTACTCCCCAGATCTTGACCCTTTTGACTTCTTCCTGTTTCTGAAGTTAAAACTGAAGCTCAAGGGGTGCCGCTTAGAGACGATTATGCGTCGAAAAAACGTCGGTTCTAGTACAAGTCATGCAAAAATCTCTTTTTAAACAACTTTTGTTTTATTGTCATAACTACCACAGGAAGCTAGTGATAATTATTATATTTTTGTAAAATTTTGCTATAAATCCAAATAATATAAATAAAGTAATTTTATCCACCTTAATAAATTATTTTTCTGAATATTCCTGTGTGCTTTTTGTTCGTATGTCAATAGTGGTTATTTCTATAAGAACTTATTTTTATCCTACTATAATACCCTCACGTGATCAAAGTTGCATACTTTTTACAGGGGTTAGTAAAAAGTTAAATAACAATGATGTTCAAAATTATTTGTACAAAAATATTTTAATCATAATTACCTTTAAAATTCTTGATTTCACGCGATATTAAGTTATGATAAATTAATAAATGACCAAATAAAATAAATAAGCAAATAAAAATATTCAATTAAGTTCGGTATCATGATTAAAAAGCTAATTTTGATCTTACAACGTTTTTACATATTATTTACTTAGTTATTAACGTTTTAATTACTATTATTTCATAGATATTACTTTCTTCGGACAATTTAAATTAATTAAATTGTTTATAAACCGTAGGTATGAGCTGTACTATAACAATATATATATATATATATAACAATAATGTATCGAATGAAACGATTATACAAGGTGTTTATTAAACATACAGCAAAATTCAAGGGATTATTTCCCGGGCTATTCTAAGAATCTTTTGTCCTTTGATTATTTTTGAAAAACTGCTTTGTTTCGAAGATATAGAGCAAAAAAGAATTTGGACGAAAACAATATGTTATTTCCAAAAATTACATACAAAGAGCTTCGTAATCCACAAAAACTGTTGAAAATTACTACCTCCAGCTAGGATGTAAGAATCCAATCTTCTCATTGACTGCTGAACTCTTTCAAAAACGCCTGGGTCACTTCTTATTGAGTTACATCCAGCAATTATAGGATTTCTCAAATCTTCCACGTTTTCCATTGGAGTAGTACCAACAATTCCGAACCAAGCGTTCAACAAAAATTGATTTTGGAAACGATTTTCAAATACCTCATGTGGATTTCCTTCAGCCCATACGTGATTAATGTGAAAATTCCTTATTGCATTTCTCGAGAAATTCGCTTCATCGGTAAAAAGAATAAGCGCAATTAGTTGGGGGATTTGAACCATTGTATGCAACAACCATTGACAAAATGCAATACGTCCAGGAAAATCAGCAGGAAAAAGTGACTGAACGTGTTGTATGTAGTATGGGTATGTATGTACAACAAATAGTCAACAATTTTCCAAACAGTCCCATTACTTACATTAAAAATATTTGAAATTTTTCGGCTAGAAGTACTTGGATCTTCCTCTATCATGTTCAGCACATTCTCTTCCACATCTACGATTGGCCTTCCTGATCGTTCGTATAGCGATTCAAGATATAGGAATTCACTAACAAAAGTTTAACTTTTAATAACAGGAAACACAAGTCAAATAGCCAAACGTCAATCAGCCGCAACATTCGACAGATGCAGAATGGTCAATCACGAGATGTATTCAAATGAAATTCCTGTTTAAACTGATGTTCTTTTCGATATCTTCGAAACAAAGCGGCTATTCAAAAATCAAACGACAAAATATTGTTAAAATAGTCAAAAATCATCAAAGGACAAAATATTCTTAGAATAGTCCAGAGAATAACCCCTTTTTGCTGTAAATTTAATAAACATTAGGTCTCCTGTGAATGAATAATTTTACTAGAACCCATAAATATTAATAAACACTGATTAACACCGATTTCAACGATCTGATAATGCCAGATCAATGAAAAATGAAAACACTTACCTAACCTTAACCTAGGAACATGCGCGCGCAACGAAATATCTAAAGGATTATATTTATCAAGAATTTTTACTTCCTATTTTTTAGACAAATTTGACTTGTAGATAAAGTCTATCTAGAAGTGAAGAAACCCATTTATTTGTTCTCTTAAGATATCTAGAAGATAACTTATGTACTAGATATCTAAAGATGAAGAAAGCGGACATATTTGTTTTAAATTCCTCTAACTTTTAATGTTACAATCATTCATATTCTTTCTAATTTAGTTAACTTGAGATTTACATCCGTGAGTGTAGATTTTTGGGGTCACTACTTATAACAAGATTTCAGAAATTTTCCCAGTAAGCCTCCCGTATCGTTGTGATTGTTATTTATTCCTGAAAGCTTTACAACCATGATTATTTACCTCATTTTTAATATATGTATATATTCATATATTATATCAGAATAATTGAAACATACATGAGTAGGTAAACCCCACTAGTTTTGTATAATACAAAGGTATTTTTAATAATATAAAATATTATTAAAAATCTGGTGTGAAGAACACAAATACAGGTTCACTATTAATATTTTTGTGAACGTGTCCGAACATATCCCTCCCCAGAGACGTAGATACGTATTTCGCCTTTCTACAGGCTCATCGGTACGCCCCTGCTGGAGAAAGGATATTCTCAGACACATTCACAAAAAAGAACCACATCGCCACATCACAGAAATTATCCAGACCGGGCGTAGAAGTAAATTCAGCGCTGCCTGTTGTCAGACAGCCGAAGTACCTCGCCCCGTCCACATAACCAATGTGAAGTAACGACGCCCTTCCAAAGATGGCACAGCCAATCTCTCTAGAAACTGCATTTTGTTTGTGTCTTCACTCATATTACGGACTAACCGCATGTGTAATGTATCAGAATAATTGAAATATACATGAGTAGGTAAACCCCACCAGTTTTGTATAATACAAAGGTATTTTTAATAATATAAAATATTATTAAAAATCTGGTGTGAAGAACACAAATACAGGTTCACTATTAATATTTTTGTGAACGTGTCCGAACATATCCCTCCCCAAAGACGTAAATTGTGTTTTTCACACCAGATTTTTAATAATATTTTATATTATTAAAAATACCTTTGTATTATTCATATATTGTTTATATTTGACGTCTATATTTTTTACGATTTATTGACAGTAAATTATTTGCGAACCAACTATGCATTATGTAATATATGTTAATATCGCCGGCTTCAAAGACACTAACACAAATTTTCAGTCGTAGCTAATTAATTATTTTCCTCCTGACACTCGCACAACAAACTGATGTTTATTGTTTTACAAAATAGACTAATAATCATATGAATAGCTAATTATTTCAGAGAATTTCTTAAAAAAAAAACGATTATATATATTCTCGGAAACAAAAGCACGACAGATTTTACGACAATCCTAATATGAAAATAGTTTTTTTAAATTGCTACATTTGATTTTGAAGGTTATATCGTAAGTGATGTTTAGATTGAATATCAGTTACATCAATCTAATATTAACAATGGATTTATTGATTTGCTGCCATGAAATTTCATCTTGCTTTTGATTAGATTGGGGTTTTTCAATTTTTTCTTCTTTCTTTCTAATTACAATTTTCAAATATCAGATACATATTTGTAGTAATACAATTATAAGAAAATTCTAGTAAAATTAAAACATCCGCATATTTACAAATCCTTGAACGAGTGGAAAAAAAATTAAAACATCATTGCAGAATAAACGAAATAAATTCTAGGGATTTGCTGACGCACATATCACCGGCTGGAGGTGCATTATCTTTATCTTTCGAATCGGAGCCAATAAACACTAAAACCGCTCCCTTTCCATAACTTTCACTTCTGAATCGAAATCCAGTTCCATCGATAGCGCAGTCAGCCTAAGACTGACGATTTCATAACACGCGTATCGCCCGCTACTCAAACGAGCAACAGAATTGATTAGATTTGATTGTTTTTATTTTGTTTTTTCCCTGGTTTCCGCGTCTATCGCCAGAACAATTCATTAAATACTAAAAACAAACGAAAAACGAGATGAAATTAATTTTATTTACCCTGATTTCATAGCAGAGGGTCATTTACAGTTTTGGATTTAGGAAAATATACCTTTCTGTAATTGTGTTTTATATACAGTCTGTATAATAAAAAACGCAGGCTAATATACTACGAAAGGGAAGTTAATGGCTAAGTGGGACTGAGAGAGTAGGTAGAAATATTTTACCGCTAATTGGGCTATTTGGGCTAGTTTTAGTTCATTTACCGTTGTATGTGACGCAGGTAACAATTTTTGTTGAAGAAGCAGTGTTTCTGTGCGAGTACCATAAACGTCCTAAAATGACAATTCCAGCGGCAGCTAGTTACTTACACAAGTTGGAAGACGTCGTCAGACGATGGGCAAGGCATTATCAACAAACGCAGGACGTTGGAAAAGTCACACCACAACAACGCGGCAAGATAAGGCTATTACTAATTTATTTACGAAAAACACCAATTAATACTTCGTCAAAAACAATCAAGGCAAGAAGGGCATAGATATTAGTTTACTGACAACTAGAAGCAGATTACGCAAACACTATATCACTTATTGAAGGTATAAGAAAATTCCAGCAAAGGTTGGTCTCACGTTGTGTTCACAGATGAATCATCTGTCTGGGTTTGGTCACCTGGAAGAAAAGCATGGTAAACGAACAAAAAACGTATTATGCAGCCTACTGTAAAATACCCTGTTACGATTCATGTCTGGAGTTAACACGCGGGGTTTTAGAACTGTATGCATATGTACCGATACTTTAAAGGCGAAACTAATAGTAAAAATATACCAAAAAGGACAGCTAAGATCGGTAAAAGAAAAGTGTAATGTAAACTGAACAGTTTAGATTGGATTCTACAAGATAACGATCCAAAACATCGAAGCAAATTGTAAGAAGTGAAAGGCTGCAAACGGTATTGCATCAACGGATTGGCCTTCGCAGTCCCCAGATGCCAAGCCAATTGAAAATGTTCGGTCTCTTATGAAGCAGAAACTTCACGGGAAACGTGTATGTAAAATTTCCCAAATTATCTTGCAATATAAAGAAGACCTCATTAGTAATGAGGTCTTCTAAAAAATTTTCCGCATAATTTGTAGGTAATGAGTCATTAGCAACAAATTATGCGGAAAATTTTTCGCAAGTATAGGAAATCGCTGTGAGGCTGTTCTTGAAAATAATGGAAACTGAACGCCATATTTAATTACACTGTTCAACAATTTTAAATTTTGTTTATTTTTCTTTAGAAACTATATACAATTTTCGTTTCATTTATAGTTCTAACAATAACGATGGTTAAGCCAAAATAGTGAAAATATAACTTTTCTATTAAAGGTGTAATATTCCGCTTATACTGGTGGGTAGTTAATTCTCCACATAGATAACAGAAATTGTTTGGATTATTTAAACACGTACGCGGCATTATGAAATAAAAAGACGTTCAGATATCACAAACCGACTTACATTGAATCGAAAGAGCCATTTATATACCCACATAGCCAGATATTAACCAATATTTGATGGTTCTAGTGCAAAAAAAAATGGGCGTGGTTTAAGTGCTCTGACGTAGGAAAGTTACAAAGACAAGTTCAGACATGTCCACTCAATGTTCTACAGAACAATAATATCTTTCTTATATAAAAGTAGATAGCGTGGGAAGATTTTGGAAAGAAAATGGAGATGGATAGTAAAGGAAATCAAAAGCTATTTTATAAAGCAATAAAAAACTTAAGAACAGATAAAAAGTACAGAATGAAGCAAGTAAAGGACAAAAGTAATAAAATATTGACAGAAGAAGAAAATGTTATGAGGAGGTGGCGAGAACACTTCCAGGAATTATTAAATCCAGGAAATGAGAGCAAAATATCAGAACTGGAACCCACAGAAGACGAAGAATGTAAAGAATACGAGGAGTCGGAAATAGGAAAGGAGAAAGTAGATGAAATGTTAAAGAAACTAAAAAGAGGAAAAGCAGCCGGATATGACCAAATCACGAATGAAATGGTTATAGGGCTTGGAGAAAAAGGGATAGAGATATTAACTAGAATAATTAATATGGCATGGAATACTGGGGAAGTACCGGAGGATTAGAAGGTGGGGGTTATTGTGCCAATATTTAAGAAAGGAGACTCTATGAATTGTGCCAATTATAGAGGTATAACTCTAGTCAGTGTCGTAGCAAAATTATATGAAAGAATTTTAGATGAAAAGTTAAGGGACAAAATCAAACAACAACTAGAAGAACCTCAGAGTGGATTTCGCAAAGGCAGAAGCACACAAGACCACATATTTGCGATTAAGCAATTAATGGAGAAGATCAACAGAAGGAGAGATGTTTGCTTGGCGTTTCTGGACTTGGATAAAGCATTTGATAGAATACCGAGAAAAATGGTATGGGAAAGTCTTAGGAAAAGAGGAGTGAGCAAAAAATTGCGAGTAGCAATTGAAAGCCTGTATAGAGGAAATAGAAATTATGTTAGAACAGATAATATGGAGTCAGAGTAATTTAGGGTAGAAGAAGGGTTAAAACAAGGAGGTGTCCTCAGTCCCACATTATTTATAGTAATAATGGATGACATACTAAAAGAAATAAGCACTAAAACCAAGAAAGTGAATATTGGATATAGAAATCTAAGACCTGTAAAGCTGGGAGAATGCGCCTTTGCAGACGACATTATGATCTGTGCAGAAGGAGAAAAGCAGTTACAAGATAATTTGAAAATGTGGGAAGAAGAATTAAATAAGAGAAAAATGAAAATTAACACACAAAAGTCCAAAATAATGAGCATAGGAAAGCAACAAAGAATAAATGTAAGGATAGGAACAAAGAAATTGGAACAAGTGGAACGTTACAAGTATTTAGGAATAATGATACAAAGTGATGGAAAAATGGATGAGGAAATAACAGAAAGGATAAATAATGCATCAAAAGTGTATCACACCCTGAGTAAAACCTTCATAGGAAAGAAAGAAATTAGTCGGAAAACAAAAATTACAGTGTACCAAACTATATATAGACCAATACTCACCTATGGCAGCGAAAGTTGGGTCCTAAGCAAAAGGATGACAAGCAGAGTCCAATCCATGGAAATGAAGTATCTAAGACGAATTAAGGGAGTAACAAGAAAGGATAAAATAAGAAATGAGTTAATACGACAGGAATTAAATGTAAAATCAATCATTGAAACAATTGAACAAAATCAACTGAGATGGTTCGGACACCTAGTAAGAATGAACGAGAAAAGACCAACAAAAAACATTTGGCAAGCTAGAACAAGCGGGAAAAGAGACAGAGGCAGGCCAAGGAAAACGTGGAATATGGCGATAGCAGAAATACTGAAGGGGAGAAACAAAGAATTTGGAGAAGCTATGAAGGAAGCCAGGGACCGGGAAAAGTGGAAGAAATTCATATATTAGAGAAAGGAAACCTTTACACCGTATGGTAGAAAAGGTCTTGATTATATACAACTATACAACTTCTTCAAGGTATGGGTGTTGTATTTAGCAATTTTAATGTTATTAAATTGTTTAAAATGTGATACAATTGTATGAGTAAGACCGCCAATGTATGGGATTTTTTTGTAAATCACACTGTCTGCAGGAATGTCCTCAGTAGGGCCGCCATCAAAAAAGTTGTAAGATAGTATAGTAAGATAAAAGACATAACACCTTTCTTTCTAAATAGTCACGTTGTCTACAGGATAGCATGTTCTGATTGTTGTGGCGTTTATATAGGTCAGACATCACAGTGGCTAAAACAGCGCATTACTCAACATAAAAGTGATGTCCGTATTGGTAAGAGATCTTGTGCATTGGTGGACCATGCACTTGATCGTGACCATACTTTCAATTTTGTTGACGTTAAAATCTTAAACGTTGAAAATAACCATAAAAAAAGAACCTTTTTAGAAATGGTCCACATCAACAGGGAGACAAATAACATAAATTATAGATCTGATACTAATGGTCTTAGTATAATTTATTTTAATATACTGGGTTTGACTGTTAGTTGACGATCTTAAATCGTTTTGTTATTTGGTCCATATACTGTTTTAATTTATATTGCATTATATTTTTTATTTTTCATGTTTTAACTTTTCATATATATGTTTTTTAAAAGTTCTTAGGGCTTGTTTCTATAGTTACTTTATTTTTTATATCTAATCATTTTTATTTTGTACGTCAATTTTATTATTTTTTAACTCTACATTTTGTAAGTATTTTTAGTACTGTTTTATACTCTTATTTATTTTTTGTTATTTTTCTCATTAATCTTGTAGTTACCCCAGAAGAAGCGACAAAGTGTTGCGAAATATAGGGTAATTTAATAAAGGAGTTTTTTAATTGACCGCTTACCCGAATTTAAAGAATTTTTGATAATATATCACGGTCGATCATTTCTTTTCAATTATATATATATATATATATATATATATATATATATATATATATATATATATATATATATATATATATATATAAAAGTAACTTTAAAATTTAGTGCATTTTTTTTTAACTATTTAAGAAAATATCTCAAAATCCTGACATGGTGAGCAAATTTAGACTCAGAATCAGTGTGACAAAAGACATAAACTACACGTATTGGTGTATAAGAAAACCAAGATGTTTGATCAGTGTTATTAGCGTATTAGCATATTAGGTGTACTTTATAACATATCTATTTTTTCTACGAGGACTAGAGAGCTGTTCTCATTCCGCCGAGTCTGGTAAAGTAAAAGACAATTTACTTACAAAAAACATTTATTTATAATTTCTCAAAGTATTCTCCAAAGTCAATGCATTTTTGCATCCGTGAAAACCAATCCTGAAAACATTTTCTCCAATCTTCTGGCCGTAGTTTATTTAATTTTTAAAGGCATCGACCGCTTCTTCGGCCGATGCAAAACGTAAACCCCGTAATTTATCCTTTACTCGCGGAAATAAGAAGTCATTAGGTGCTAGGTCTGGACTATACGGTGAATAACCCATTATTTATATGTTTTGGGAAATACTCAGTTGTTCGAGCGGCGGTATGGGCCCGAGCGTTATCTTGATGCAAGATGATCCTTCCTCTTGAACGTTTCTCGCGCACATTTTCAAAAACCTGAGGCAAACAAACTGTAGTGTACCATTCTGAATTAACAGTACGCCTATCCTCCAGTGCTACAGTGGAAACGTACCCTGTAATTCCAAACAATGTGGCGGCCATCTTCTTGTTTCGACTTTTTTCACGAACAACTTTTGTTAGAGCCGACTCATTCTCAAAGACCCAAACTGACGATTGTTACTTTTCTTCGGGATCATAGCAGTATACCCATGTTTCATCACCTGTGATGATGTTGTACACCAAATGAGACGATCCACAGTCAAAGCCATCTAGTGTAGCTCTGCACCATCTCACACGGTCTTCTTTTTCAATTGAAGTCAAACTGTGGAGAATCCACCGAGAATAAAGCTTACGGACCTTTAAATGTGTGTGTAAAATAATGTTAATTGCTTTCACAACAATCTTTAAAGTTGCCTGAATGCTTCTGGCAGTAGTGTACCGGTCCTCTTCAATCATATCCCGAATAAGATCAATATTTTTTTCTGAAGCTGCCATTTTTGGCTTAGGTGCTTGAAAACTGTCATTTAAGTCAACTATATTGAAATTGTCAAACAAAATTTGTCGAAAAATATCATCGCCTACTAGATAGGCTCAGCGGAAAGAGAACAGCCCTCGTACATCTAATCAAACTTTTTAAGAGAAGAAGGTACTAAAACAAGAATTATAATGACAATAAAAATAGAATTAATACTTGTATACATACATATTGAATTTCAATTATCCTTAATTTTTTTTTTTGCTGAGAGGAATGAGAAGAATAAATGTTTAATAAAATAGTAGTACTTCCTATTATCAAATTATACAATTTTTTGAATATTTTTAAATAATACAAAAGAATTTTTAATATCAGCTATTATTAAAAATCTGGTGTGAATATTTTTAAAGTTGGAATTTTTACAATTTTTTTTCTTTTGCCTCCATATTGAAAATATAATCGTGATTTTTTTTCTCATTTCAGAAATATGTAGATAACATATGTTTAGAGGGTTGTGCCGGTGCTGTAGCTGGAGAAGACTCAAGTTATGACTCAGATTATGAGGCCGAGACCTCATCAAATCATCAAGATGTCTCCAGGACCACAAGTGACACCCTTGCAGCCGAATACGCTGAATACGTTCAAACAAATCCTGATCCTTCACCGGGATATACCGCTAGGTAAATTTTAATTATTTGCATTCTGTCAAACAAATACCGGGAATTGTCCAATAAAATACAAAATATTGGGTTAACTTAATATTGTGATGTATTTAGCTGTTTTCGGGATTTTTAAATAAAACTAACGGTAATTTAAACACACACTATATTAACAACAAAAACGGTATACACTAAATAAACAACTTAAAACTACAACTTACTATAACAATATTTATTTACAAAGAATTTATATCAATGTTTATTTATTACAATATCAACTCGATCCGGCGACTACCTGTTGAATGGCTTAAGTCCCTCTTGAGTGTTATTTATACTCCCGGGAAAACTTCTCGAATATTCGGGAACTTCTGTCTAGATTTTTCCCGATGCATCGACATCTTTCGAGATGATGCCAGGCCGGACGCATCGTCAGATGATTCATCTCAATATAATAATACATTTATCCCAACGAATAACTCGTCAAAATATTTCTTGTAGATACTATCCGGTATGGGCTTCAGCTTCTTCTGTGAATTTTTGTTTTATGACTTTAACAGATACAATACGCCTTCCTTACGAAGTGATAATTTGAGTTTGGGGAACAAGAAGTATCTGGCGACGAAGATGCTTGGTCTATGACATTTCTTGAATTTTAGATAAAAGATTTGCGTAAAATCCAAGTATTGTTCGTCTAATAGTCTGTCCTCTTCCAGCATAGGCTCTCTCAAACACTTCACAATGCCCAGATGATATTGCTCCGGAACGTAAGCGACTTCGATTTTTGGACGGTTTTGAGCACAATTCTAAATTTTTTTGATTTGCATTTCAAACATATAAACCCACATCTCGTCACGCGTTATGATGCGTTTCATGCATGCTCAAGCATGCCTTCAGCAATCTATTCGCTGTGTTCTTTTTGAAGAAAAAATTCAGCTTCGAACAAGGCATGCCGAGACGCGTCCCAAAACATCAACTGAAATGGTGCACCATTTTAAAGAGATATCCAAATTCGAAGCCGTACCTCCTAAGCTTAAGAGTTTGATGAAATGAGGTCACCATTTCCTTCACTTTGAAGGACGACCAGAACAAGGGACGTCTTCAACCACTTCCGGGTCCTCTTTTATTGCTTTGCAGAACTTATGCGATCGTGTTTTGATCAATCTGGCTCACCTTAGGCCTTCTACAACATTTTCAACGATTCATATTTTGGTTGGCAACCCAAATTTAGAGAGAAAATCTTTATTCGACATTTTTATTAATTTTAAAAGTTACAGGACACACTTGTTCTAACTAACAAAACCAACAACTGTAAACAAACTCATCAGTATATCACACCAAAACTCTATATTACGATTTGGTGCACTGGCACCAAGTTAGAGCAAAAAAAATTTTTCTTCACATCTTATACGTGGAAACATTGCTCTGTATTTATTTGATCAAATGTACTTATTATGTCGAGATTATCCCATTCTTAAGATATTTCTAGAATTAATTGAACTTTTGTAAAAATATTGAAAAAAATACTCCTGGACAAAATTAACATACCACAATGTTTTTTGTTTTAATTCTAAAATAACAATAACTTCTGGTTCATTAATTCACAAAAATATTTTGTTCTAAAACCACAATTTAAGGGTTTTTTTTTTTTTACAAAAACAATCTTAGTACCAAAATGCCAGTTTTGAGGTTTACACAGTCTCGTGTAACTCCAAGGAGACCCGAACAGCTGATTAAAAACAGCTATAGTATGGAGATAAAATATTGTAAAATAAATGGGTCTCTACAAAAACGACCATAGTCCAATGGTATTTCCGGCAAAAACGGCTTTTGTCCCAGACAAAGGTTACTTTTGCCAAAAATTACATTCAATATTTGACAAGTGCGGTTATGTTCGACAGCAGTGGCGGTACAAATAACGGATAACCGGGACAGCATGTTTTGTTATGGAAACAATAAGACACAGTGGAAACGTGAGAAGGATAAACGTGTAAAGAAAGAACTGCAGATAAACAATAAAAAAATTAAGGGCGACAAACATATAAACCATGTCAGAACACAGGTAGCCGCTCGGAAGACCGATCCAGGCTGCAAGGAAGAATTAACCAATTTGTGTAATGAATAATCACTAAATAGTGTGAACAGATGTTGTCGTTTTCAATGTTTCACAAATTATCAGAAAATGATCGTGCTAATTCACTAAATCAGTTCAATTCAATGACTTTGAAGAGCGAAAAGACGCGTACCTGGCTGGTTTACTTTTGTTTAGTGCTCCTGTTCGTCGAAGGGCCAAGCGAAAAATAAATGAAGAGGAAGATTCAGCAACTCGAAAGTTTTTGAGTATAAAGTAGGAGTAGATGCAACAGAATATATAGTGTGTGCGAGGGCTTTCTTAAGCATGTTTGGTATTACGCGATCCAGACTGAGAAGAATTCAGAACCATTTACTAACTAGAGGATCAGCACCTTGTGACAGGAGAAGCAAACACTCAAATAGGTTTAATAAAACTCCAGATCCAATGCTTGATTTAGTAATCTGTCACATTCAATCATTTAAAGCACTGCAGTCACAATACTCGCGCAGGCATAATCCTCATCGTTTATATCTGCCAGAAAGTCTATCTGTGAGCGCCATGCACCAGCTGTTTTAGGAAAAATTCCGGATTAACATTCCGTATAAACTGTACTGGAAAGTCTTCAATGAAAAGTTTGATATTCGTTTCGGGTTACCATGGTCAGATACGTACACAATTTGTAATCGGCTTAGTTCAGCTCTAAATGCCTGCTCTAACATGGATGAACAAAAAAAAATCAAGGAACTGGACGATCACTTCATTAAGCTATAGTTGAGAAATTTTAGGAGATTAGAAAACAGTCCAAACAGAAAGCGCAACAGGGACGTATCCCATGCATTAGTTTCGATTATATGCTGAACCTTACATTGCCCCAGATTAGGATAAACGAAGCCTAGTATTACTTTTTTGAGGTGCTACAAGTCTACAACCATATTTCTTACCCCAGTCAAAATCACCTATGAAGATTAAAAGCGTCAAGAGTTTTACGTATCTACAGTGAATTAACAGATCAAGTGAAAATGACAAAACAATCCTAGTCCACCATTTTTAAGGCCTAACATATTTTTATATAAGATGGGGAAATTACGAAAGCTGTAGTTATTACTATATTACCAAAGTAACATAAACGGAAACGATTATCCATAAAAAAAAAAGAACTTTGCAACAAGGCATCGATGAAGGGATGTTTTTTTTTAATTTACCAAAAAAAAAATTAGTATTGGACTAAGAGTGTTTCTTTGAAAAACCCTTCAATTGTAAATAAAGTGCTCTTTTGCCAAAAATTAATATATAATCTGTTTAAAAATGGGTTATTAAAACAACTATCTTTAACCAAAAAGGTGTTTTTTTGTTATTGAGTTTATCGGTGACAAGTGTTTTGAACTTGAAAAATAAATCGCGAAATTTGTAGAGGGAGGAGGCAATGCGAATATGAACATTGAAAAATTTAACGAAACACGATCTCACTTTCGAAGACCACATGGACGAGAACGCTGTACCAATCCAAGGGAAACGTTTTCTTACACCATCCGCTCTAAGAACCAGAAGAGTCACTAGCAATATGCTAAAAAATGAGCTTACAACTGCTGGAAATCTTGCAATATCATCCCCAGCGATCAGAAGACGTTTAAAGAATGCTGGAGGAAGCAACGAAATATGGACAAAAAAACCATTGCTTATCGGACAGCATAAAATTTATAGACTGCATTTTGCCAGAAATCATCAACATTGGACAGTTAATGATTGGAAGGCTTTATTCTCATGATGTGGGCTGGCTTAAAATTTTCTGATGGACATGTCTGACGAGGGCAGGAAATCGATTTGCAAATCGCAATATCTGTCCAAGGGTTTCGTTTGCTTGTGGTTCTGTAATGTTTTGGGGAACATTCTGTTTAAACGGTCGCGGAAAATATCGTAGTTGAACATGTAATGCACTCTGCTACTTTTGTGGAACCCAATTTTTTATTTATGCATTTATGGACGTCCCCACGTGGCTAGACAAGTTATCGACTACACGAATCCTGTTGATATTCTATTTATGAAGTAGCGACCAAACAGTTCCGATTGAATTCCCATAGAGCATCTATGAACGTTCTAAAAAAAAGATCCGAAGTCGTTACCCTCATCTGCCAACCACAATCAATTCCTGAAAAAGTTTTTAGACATTTAATCTCCAGTATCCCAAGATAAGATGAATGAATACGGTATTTAAGACTAGAACAAGTCATACACAGTCATAACAGTCTAAATTCGTTTACAAACAATTAGATAAACCATTTGGTTTGACCATTTGGTTGGTTGACACGTTACATTTGTAACGTGTGTCTGTAAATGATCGTACGTCAATTATGTTGGTACGAGGGATTTTATTTTTCTGCAGTTGGTAGCAATATTAATAATAAAGACTAAGGTTTTGTTTAGATGAATTTGTTAACTGAGTATGCAACAAATGCTTTATTTAATGAAAAGAACACTGATGAGTATAAAAATACTTTATTTTTACAAAAACTGTTGAAAATGTCCATGCACCAATATTTTGTAAACACAAGTTTACTCGTCGTTTCATACTTTCAAATACACGACGATGTTCTTCCTGAGTGATGTTTTCAATTCCATGTCTAATTGCGTGTTTAAGTTCCTCTAATGTGTGTAAGCGGTTTTTAAAAACACTATTCTTTACATGTCCGATGAAAAGGAAATAATCTGGTAGTGTCAAGTCACGACTTCTCGGTGGCCACAAGCTTTGGCTGATAATACGATCAGCATAAAACTCTGGCAAATATGCTATGCTGGCACCTGTAGTGTGAGCAGTGGCTCCGTTCTGTTGGAAATCACCCAATTTTATTTAATTATCATGCAGCTGATTAATAAATTCTGTCAAAATGACAGTTTGATATCTCTGCGTTAATTGTTTCGTTAAAGAAAACTGGCCCTATTACCCTTCGTCTTGGTATTGCAACCCAGATTCCAACTTTTATGGGATGCAGATCTTTTTCGACAAGTATGTGTGGATTTTCCGTAGTCCATGTTCGGTAATTCTGACTATTTACATATCCTGATAGATGAAACCATGCTTCATCAGTGAAAAAAGTTAAATCGAGTAAATCATCATTATTTAGTTGCTGGTTGAGCCACTGGCAATATACTACTCGTTGCTGATAGTCACGAGGGTACAACTTTTAAACAACAGAAACTTGGTAGGGATACATGCGCAAATTTTTATGTAGCACTTTTGTGCAAGTAACTCTAGTAATACCTGCAAAAAGCACGTAATTGCTTTAAATATTGAACCTATATATCTGACTGTACTGATAACTTCCGTAATGATTTTTGTGGACTTTGATTTATTCGTTCTCGAAGATCATTAACAGCAGTTTACGTTAATACTGTTGGTTGCCCAGGTGATTTATCTTTGCAAATACAGTTTTTTGTCTCAAATCGCTTTTTACAATTTCACGTTCGTGGTGACCAAAAACTTTATAATTTACATTTTCTTGAGGAAATGCTTCCACAAATTGTCAAAGCAAGACTGCAAATTATATGACCACGTCCCATCCTGGTTTCCAGATACACTCCGAAAGTAAGCCATAAGAATATATGCATCATGTTCAGTCGTAAACATTTTAATAGATATAAAAAAAATCGACGCCAAATAATACACAAAATCAACGTCAATGGGCTCTGTTATTAAAATGGACATAAGCGACAATGTAGACATTACAAGTTAAGAAATTTGCGGGCGTGCCAACCCAATTGGCGTACGATCATTTACAGACACAATGTATAAGCTTTTATATAATTTTGATTATCATATTAATTTGAATATTGTAGGTATGTAAATTAGTAGAGTGGCGCATTAATTTTGTCGAGGAGTTTATATTTTAAAAAATTCTACTGAGTGAAGATCATAATAAGATATATAATCTCAATAATAGATATTTCTTTGCAAATATTAATGTATTTTACTGACTTTTAGGGTAGAATTTGCACTGAAATTAGGCTATACGGAAAAACTGGTTCAAGCCGCTTTGCAAAAGCTAGGTCCGTCACCAGCTCAAAATGAACTTCTCGCCGAGCTCATCAAACTTGGCGCTCAAAAAGGAAGTTCCTGTGACAATAGTCCGACAGAAGCTCCCGCTGATTTCGGCGAGGGCGCTTTAGAAACTTCCACTATTCAAAACTTACGACCGATAGTTATAGATGGCTCTAACGTAGCCATGAGGTACGTAATATAAGTCTACAATACAAACAGCTTGTCGAATATCTTGCAATGAAAACCATAGTTAAATTTTCTTGTCTTTTTTATATTTAAATATCAACAATCACATGAAATTATTTTTCTCCCCACAGCCATGGTAATAAAGAAATTTTCTCTTGTCGGGGAATCAAAATATGCGTGGATTGGTTCAAGGCAAGAGGACATATGGATATTACAGTTTTCGTTCCCAAATGGCGCAAGGAAGCTCCTAGGATAGATAATCCGATATGCGATCAGGATATTCTAGCCGAATTGGAACGTGAAAGATTATTGGTCTTTACCCCATCAAGACTTGTCGGTGGTAAAAGAATGGTGTGTTACGACGATAGGTATATATTAAAGTTAGCTTCAGAAGTTGACGGAATTGTTGTAAGTAACGATAACTACAGAGACCTCTGCCAGGAAAGTACGGAATTTAGAAAAGTCGTGGAAGAACGTATTTTAATGTATTCCTTCGTTAATGACCGATTCATGCCCCCTGATGATCCATTGGGTAGGTCTGGACCTACTCTGGATAATTTTTTAAGGACACAACCAAAGAAAGGTGATCCTCCACCTCCATGTCCGTATGGTAAAAAATGTACTTATGGAAATAAATGCAAATATCACCATCCGGAACGTGGTCCATTACCTCATAAAAGTGTCACAGAAAGACTGTCCGAGCATGCCCAGCGACACTTAATGGCGCGTGAAGGTGAAATTAGAAAAACACCTTTGGGGCGAACGAGATCTAACGTGCCACCAACGAAAGAGCCTCAGCACGCCGTCGTGTCAAAGAGTAGAAGTGTCGATAATGTTGGCACAACTTACCAAAACCATTTACCACCGGAAAATCTACATACGAAACTTCACAGGCAGCTTACTCTAAATCCAGGATCCGATCCCAGATTGGTAAGAAGGTATCCTCCACCACAAAACCCCCAAGTTTCCATCGGACAGATGCAAAGTCCTTACTTGACACCGCCGAATTGGGAGATGCACCAACACGTGACCAGAATCGCGTCGGCTCCGGATTCATATAGACCTTGGCCGCCTCAGACCACTACGCATCCGCAACACCGGCACATGCATAGGATGTCGAGCTGTTCGGATCCTCAATTAAATGTTTGGCCACCACAATGGGCCCCCGGTGGTCCACAACTGGGTCCTCCGGCACCGCAAAATCTACAAGAGGACACCAGAAGGAAACTTCATTATCATTTAGCAGCGATATTCCCAGAAGAACAAGTGACGCAAGTAATGCAACTATATCCGGATGAAACAAATCCACAAAAGATTTGCGCCGCCATCTTGGCCATGTTTCCCAAACCTTGAAATCGGATAAAACTTTTGTAAGACTTTTAGGTAATTAGAAAGTAAATTTAGGCTAAGTTGCTCTTGAATGGTAGATAACAATAACGACAATGTAAATATTTTATGTCCTCAGATTAAGAAGAAGAAAGTGATTGCATTTAATTAAAGGAAATCTATCTGCTATGATCCTTTAACAAATGGATCTTTAGTGAAATATTTTCATTTTAAAATAAGAATAGGATTTCTATCTTGTTTTCCGAATTAGTCAGTTCGATATTTTTTATATAAGATAGGTCCTTTTAACAACTTATACAGGATGTGACATAAATTATAGAACAAATTTTCAAAAAATCATCTCTTGGCAAGTTAAACTCGTGTATTTTCAAGAAAACACATTCTTTTAAATGCTGGAAATACAGTAAATATCTTCTATTTCTCTGGATTAAAAAAAAAAAACAGTCTCTAGTTACATTTAGATGCCATTTGCAATTTTGAGGATAGATTAAAATATATCCAGTGTTAATTTAGATTTAAAATTTGAAAGTGTAGGGATGGCCACCTAAATTTAAAAACTCTTCTATTTGTCAGGAATTTATTAAACACAAAAATACATTTCATAAATGCTTCATAATACTAATACGTCTAATACTTTCGATTACATAATGCATAGTGTTTCCCCAGTTCTCCCAACCTTCCGTTTACACCAACTTAACACAAGTTAAGCGGCGCAAAATTTGAATTACTATTTCTGAGTCTTACAAAAGAAACATACATTTAGCAACATTTGTGCACCTTACGTTACAAATTGTGCACATGAAGCAAAAGAAATAAAATTACAATAAAATTAAAACAACAGAAACACCAAAACTAATCGAAACTATACAAATAAACACGAAAAAAACAGATTACAGAAAAATAAGCACGTCGAATGAAGTAGGTAGGTATAGTAAACGCCAATTAAGTTGGCGCGGGGTGCGCAGAAAACGTTTTTAAAAACGTCTACCCCACTACTCAAGTAATTGTCTGAATACATTTGTCATTGACGTTTGACGGAACATAATGTCTTTGCTAGGGGATCATAAAAGTGATACACGCTCAAACGATGCTTTTAAAAATATTCTTAAAAACCTGTTTATAATTATTTATATCAAATGTTTTTTTAATCTGTTCAATTATGGTTTTTTTTCGTAGTGGTTAGAATTATCTGAAATTGCCGCCTATGGTATCTGGCGATTTGATGTAAAACTAAATACAAATCTCCCCACTACTTCTAATCCTGCGTCCTCACGCCAACTTAATTGGCGCTGTCTATACTCTTGTATTCAAAAAAATCGCGTACACCATTTTTTTATTTGTTTGTTTGTTGAGACAATGTTATTATAAAGGTTATGTGTTTTTTTTTTAGATAATTTTATTTGAATATTACATTAATATTTAGTCATGGCACCGTTTGCATTTAAAACCGCATTGAGTCTACGTGGCATAGACTGCACAGTTCGTTGTGATTTTCACATAAATCTTCCAAAGCCTGATTAATAATTCCCCATAACTCATTTGCGTTTTGGGCTCTGAAATTTCTTTTATAAATGCCTTTTACTAATAAACCCCAAAGATTTTCTATATGATTAACATCTGGACTATGAGATGGCCAAGGTAATACTTCTATGTTATGATCTTGTAACCATTGACTCGCATCATTCGCAACGTGAACAGGACAATTATCCTGTTGATAAATAAAATTTCATCAGGATAAATTTGAGACACAGAAGAAAGCATTACGTTTCCTAATATATTAATGTAATTGTATCTATTAAAACACCCTTCAACACGCCATGGAGCATGAACACACATCTAAGTCCACACGTTCACCGAGAAGCGACCAGAACAATTTAATGGATTTACATATCGCTCCTTAAATCTACAATTTCTTGGTCTGTAAACCCGGATTCTTCCATCATTAGACGGAATGAAAATACCCCAGAACTCCGTATTCAAAAGGATTTTGTCTTAAACGATATAATAGTTCGTCAGCTTGATTAGGAGTAGAAATTTGTTTTCGACTAGAGCCTATTTTCCTTCGGGTAGAATGGTCGTGTTTAATCGCTATTCTCCATATCTTTTGAGCGTCCTGATGTCCGCTCCACCTTCAGCAAGAAAAGTAGTTGACGTTCGACGTAGACAGTGTCCAGTGTAACCGTCTGAGTCGGGTAGTTTCAAATAATGGGCAATTTTCTGATCCCACAGGTTGCACTGTACGTTTATTGTTCTTATAAAATATGAAGAATCTTGAGTGATTGATATGTTTTGAACGCAAGCTTACATATCTTCTGTACAACTCAATCTCATTTATTCCTCATTTCTGTCATAATGGTGAATATGCGCTTCTTCCTTGTCCTAGTATCATGCAGGGTGACCACTAAAATACAACCGGTATCCACGATATCCACCATTTTTAACTTTCTTAGCTCCTCACTACGACATGCACCATACAGACCGAAAATTAACACCACTCTAATCAGCAAAAAGGTATCGTCAGACGCCTCTGTCAAAAATTTTGGCACATCCTGCGATAGAATTTTTTATTTTTTTTTGCTTCCAATAAATATAACTGTAACTTCCTATAATTCGATATATTAACGTTTTCTCTCACTCTCAACGTACTTGACCATTGAGTGGAAGATTTCAGTCTTTCAGCCTGTAATCAAATATGAAGATAAAGCTTGAAAATACATATATAAATGAATTCAGGAAAACTAACCTTTTCATGAAAAAAAGCAAGCATAACTTCCTTATCGATATCCCTTACATTCTTTGAAGCCCTTCAGGAATTGAAAATATTGTAGGTCTTCTCATATTTATCTCGTGATTTCGAGGGTAATAAACTAGCAACAGCTTCAAGCGCTAATGCCGATATTTCAGAATGATTTTCACTATTTATTTCCATTTTCACAAATTTTTCACGCGACCACTCTTGACAGTATTTTTGTCTACTTTTTTTGTTTAGCTGCTGCAGTGATGGAAACGGTACTTTAATCTTTGCGCTTGTCATGTATTTCTCAAATAATTTATAAAATGTATATAGTCCATTGAGTGTCCGACAAAAATTTATATGTTAATCTTAAAGAAAAGATAATAATACTTATAATACAAATAACTATTGTTCTACGATTGATATAGAGAAAAGTTTAGTGTAATTGTAAATGAACTGACACAATATAGATTGACGCACACCGATACCAACTTCCTGTGGGAAAGTTTTTCTGGACTGTCAGACGGAGTGAAGTTCGTTTGCCGCTTTAACTAAGCTCGGTGGTGAGACTGCCATTAGTGTCAAAAATCCATCAAATTTAGATCATCACTAACGAGATGCATGATTATTCATTCGTTTCATTTTCACCTCTAGAAGTAAAAATATTTTCATCTCTAGATTAAAAAATATCACTTTCATGTAGAGTAGCTGGTGGAAAACTGACCATTTTCATAAACATTAGTAGAAAAATAATATTTTTTTTATTTGTAAATCATTTTGTTTGTTTAAAACACGCCAGGCGTGTATAAATCACTCATTAAAAAACGCGTTTTATAGTTATTAGGGACAACGTCAAAAAATCGGGATAAGTCAAGTATAAATGTTAACTTTTTATTAATTGTTCTGACAGAACAACCTTTTGACAATAAATAAAATGCTACTAATAAATGTGTCAAAAGCTATCATGAAATATTTCATAATAATTTTATAGAAATATCTCTTACTTTAAATGAATATGAAATGTACGATTGGTATTGTTTGAAATATTAAACCTTCGATTTTTTAAATCAGAGGAATACTTCTATCACTATTTTCGGAAGTCGTTGGGATCGGGCTTCCACTAAAGGCACCCCCAATAATGTTTGAAACATTCTTCTTATTGCTGATACTCTCTTCAACGTAACCACTCGCCACAGCTACCGATTTCCAACCTACTTGCCGTTGGATTTGATCGATTGTCATACCACTATTCGCCATAATGGTAGCGGATGTACGGTCGCGGTTACATAAAAGCGACCACTAATTTGACATTTTGTGTTATTTTCATAAATTTTGGTAAATCAGGTTTTTAAAATGTTATATATGTTGTCAGCAATGACAGCAAAAATTAAATATGATAATAAAACGTCAAAGTGACAAATATTATTACAACAACTTTAATGTAAAATCAATAATGTTACTACGAAAATAATTACAAATCTTTATTAAAATTAATATTTTGAAACTCCGCCGTTGTTCTCGATAACGTAGTTTAATCTTCTAGGTAAGGAAGCTACCAAATTACGGGCATACTCTGGAGTAAAACTGTTCCATACCTCTTGAATTGTATTCCATAAATGCTCAGCATTTCGTGGATAAAAATTATTTCCTTTATTAATTGTCTTCAACATCAAACCCCAAACATTCTCTATAGGATTAAGGTCAGCACTACGCGCTGGCCAGGGCAGCACTGTTACGTTGTGTCGTTGCAGCCATTCTGTTACTGTTTGGGCGGTATGAACTCGATAATTATCCTGCTGGAACACAAAGTTATTTTCAGGAAACATGCCGTTGACTGATGGTAGCATGATGTTCCCTAGAATGTCTATATATGTTAATGCATTGAACCTGTTTTGAACATGTGTGCAGACACCAAGACCGTTGGCACTCATCCACCCCCAAACATTAACAGAAAAACGGCCACTTTTTCTAACATTATGGATGTATAGTTCCTCAAAACGAGTGTTTGGTGGTCTATATACTCTAACGTGACCGTTGTAATATGATTGAAAGACTTTCTCATCCGTGAAAACTACGTTCTGCCAAAAATTTGCGGCGTGCATATAATATTGTATCGCAAACCCGATTCTCTCTTCTCTATTACCTTGCGTTAAAAAAGGCTTTTGCACTGCAACACGACTTCTAATGTTAGATGTAGTTTTTATACGACGCCGTGCCGTTCTGATAGACCCTGGAAAATTTGTCGCACGTCGTGCTTCCACAGCAGTTTCAAAAGGATTATTTATCAAAAAGTTTATCAGATCATTGTCCTCTTCCTCTGTTGAAACTTTTTGCTGACCTTTCTTTCTAATGAACGTCTCTGATTCCATCGGGCATTTATATAATGAACAGTGCTTTTTGTGCAATATTTAAGTGAGGCATTATGACTTTGTAAGTAATGACACTATTGACAAATTAAATAATATTTGACTTTTTTCATTATTAAGTGACATGATGTATACAATAGGAAAAAGTGCCGGTCGCTTTTATGTGACCGCGACAGTACGTCGAAACACATATCCCATGTATTTCTCAAGATCGTTCAATTTTCAATGAATATGATCCATACGTATAATATGCTCACAACTTGATTAATAAACTTCCCCTTGTCATACTGTAAGAAAACTCGGTCCGTATTTACATTTTGAGGGCGCAATGATAAGTACTGCTTCACCAAACTTATATAACGAATTCAATCACTGTCAGGAACGGTAAATCATCGAGCCTTCACTGTTTTAGATGGTCAGATAGTAATAAGTAGAGACCGGACACATCGGGCTGAAATGGACGTCATTACAACGGACGATATAAATAATCAACAATATCTGTAAGTACATCACGCAGTTGTAGAATAGCACTATTCATTCGGTTAACTGCACATCTATTTTTTGTGTGCGGTTAACCGAATGAATAGTGCTATTCAATAACTACGTGATGTACTTACAGATGTTGTTGATTATTTATATCGTCCGTCGCAATGACGTCATTTCAGCCCGATCCGGTCTCTAGTAATAAGTGATACGCTTTCCTCTTCCTTGATATCCTTGGTGTAAATCGCACAATTCGCATCTTCTGAAGATCCAAGGATACCGCAAATTCTTACCATCTTCAAAAATAAATATGTAATGTTCGGTGCATCTTCAAAAAGATTCCGCGAATCATCTTCCTTGAATACATAGGCTTCCTTTGCTACGTCATTCTTGCTAATTGCCTTAATGAATGCTTGCACTTTCACAAATGATTTTACATCAATCCCTTTGCTTATCCACAACATACTTTGCAATTTCGAATGGATAGCCCACATCGTCGAGGCCTTGCACTGCTCCGATATTTCCTGAAGTAAGCTACTGGTTCATCTATAACTGTAGCCTGTTGCTCTTCCATCCATTTAATAAATTTGTTATATTAATTTTTACACTACTACACTCGGCTTTATTACTTAAATAATCAATCTTAAAACTCATTGTTACACACCAATATCCCAATAACTGTTATGTGACAGATTGTTTACAAATAAATTTTTAGTTTACTCATTTCCATGGCAGACAAAGGTATACTGATGTCACACCAACAGTTTTACATTATTAGTTGGTATTTCTATTTGTAGTATTGACACCAATAAAACATGATTTTAAAATGCACCAAGAAAAAGAATAGTGTAAAGTATACCTGGATATTTGATCATTAAAACACTTGCTATATTTCGCGCGTAATTTAATGAGGTTAATATCCAATCATACTTTAATATAACAAAATAGTTTGAAACATACTTGAGTAGGTAAAACCTCACCAATTTTGTATAATACAAATAAATAAAGTAAATACAAGAATGAAGAACACAGTACCGATGATCCTGTAGAAAGGTGAAATACATATCTACGCCTCTGCATACATTCACAAATATATGAACTTGTATTGTGTTCTTCAAACCCGATTTTTAATAATATTTTATATTACATATTAAAAATACTTTTGTATCATACTTTGAATCTCATGATAATAATGGATGATTCATTTAGCGATACTTTTTCCAAAAGCAAAGAACAAATGAAAAAGGCCAATTTATTTAAAAAACTTGATTATCATACAAAAGAACCATTCTTTACAATTATTTTTTAAAGATTATTTCTCTCAAACGTTGGCCGCGACTGCGGTTAACGTAGTCTATTCTGCTGTTCCAATTTTCAATGACGCTTTCTAGCATTTCGAGTGGTATTTGTCCAATGACCCGAGTAATATTGGCCTCCAATGCCTCAATTGTAGCCGGTTTATCCATGTAGACTGTAGACTTCACGTAGCCCCACAGAAAAAAGTCTAATGGTGTGATGTCACAAGATCTAGGCGGCCAATTTACTGGTCTGAAGCGTGAAATTAAATGTTCACCGAATCGTTCTCGCAGTAAAGCCATAGTTTCACGAGCTGTAAGGCTAGTGGCGCCATCTTGTTGGAAGTAAATGTCTTGTAGACCACGGGTGTCAAGTTCAGGCAGCAAATAGTCCCTTATCAAGGCGCGATAACGGTCGCCATTCACAGTCACATTCCGGCCGGCTTCTGTTTTGAAGAAATATGGACCAATTATTCCACCGGCCCATAATCCGCACCAAACAGTTGTTTTGTCTGATGTAATGGTAGCACTTCAATCTCTTCAGGTTGCTCATCACCCCAAATACGGGCATTTTGCTTATTCACGTACCCATTAAACCAGAAATGGGCCTCATCGGAGAACAAAATATTTGTCGAAAACAGTGGATCTTCTGCAAGTTTATCAAGAGTCCAACGGCTGAAACGGAAACGATTCGGAAGGTCGGTCGCCTTTAGTTCTTGCACTAGTTGAATTTTGTATGCTTTTAAACCAAGATCCTTTCGTAAAATACGCCAAGTTGTTGCATACGACAAACCAAGCTGTTGAGAACGGCGACGAATTGATTCTTCCCGGTCTTCGCGTACACTCGCTGCTACCGCCGCTATATTTCCTTCACTACGTGCTGGATGAGGTGTATGTGGTCGCGTATTATCCATTATTGTAAATTGAGTTACAAACTTATTGATGGTATAGCGAATTGTGCGTTCGGTAGGCCGATTATGTGGCCCATATGTTGCTCTAAGCGCACGATACATATTCCTTGTAGAACGCCCATTTTCGTAATAAAGCTGTACTATTTGTAGACGCTGTGCCGGGCTAAGTCTTTCCATTACGTAATGTCAAATAGTACTGAACCAGAATGCGCAGTCCGCTGACGCGTCGCATGCGCGCTCAGCCATTAAATCCCCACCTAAAAAAGTACCTCCAAATGAATCACCCATTTGTTCCCGTCTATTTTTTTTGCACGATACATGTACGTTTGGTGGTATAATATTGAAATTTACTTTTATACCAAGAAAGACTTACTACGTATTGAACGTTCTAAACAAAATTTGAAACTTATATAGAGGCTTAAACATTATTGAAAACGTAAATTTTTGTGTTTGAAATTATTGCATTTAGTAAATCAAATCCTTAGTTTTTTTTTTCCTTGAACACAAACATTTCTGGATTGCAACATAGTGAAATAATTGAGAATGTTTTGTTTTTGATTTATGTGTATGAGTTTTGATATTGTAGATTTTCACAGTATATATTATACAGATTGGCGTAGTTAAAAGTAGATATTTAGCTTCAAATTCACACATATATAACAAGTGTTCATTTGAAAAGTCAATCTAGTAGCATGTGATTTACTGAGAACATTTTGAAGTATGTCGTAAATTAAAATTTACCACTTAACCTACGAAGTCGTATATTTTGACAGTTTCATACATAGAAATAAATAACAAATAATAGGTATTTATTGAAAACTATAACAAATGCTGTCCTTCAAGATCAATGCACTTTAAAATCCTCCGTTCAAAATTTCTGATGATATTCTGCAACATTACTGGATTGTTATAATAACCTCAAATGTCATTGGATTTACGTTTACAGAACAACAAACACATACTAATATAGCGATCAAGATAATTTGTAATCGAATCAACCTTGAATCCGAAATCGTATGTACTTACTTGAACTGCACTTACATTACAAACGTCAAGTAAAATGTCAGTTGACAGCTAAAATAACAACAGTTAATGTAAACTATGCAACTGAGGACGAATGTATTTACGACATACAATTTCGGTTTCAAGGTTGACTCGATTACAAATTATCTTGATCGCTCTTTATAACAATTTTCAACAATACTGGTAGAGATGGCTTTCACTCATGTATCATGTATATGTGGAGATCGGGGATGACATTCGTTGTTCGCATCTCGATGCGTGCGTCTGAGCAAACTATCGCGAAAAACTAAAATAAATTTTGTACATTTCATTTAGAATTTTGTTTCGTTTTATTTATAAGAATTTTATTTAGTTTTCATTAATAATTTTATTTTGGTTACAATTTTTAAAGAGTTTTGTTTCAGTTCAATGTTAACGTATACATACGTCAATTATTATAACAGCGGCTGCAATTCCTTAAAGCAAATCTGTATATCCACACTTTAATTCGGCCGTACTAAACACATATTAAATACTGACGAATGTATCCCAACTAATGTAACTAAACTGCGCCTACAGGCATTAGAGTCACATGTATGTGTAAATATGCGGGTGCTAGTGTGTGTAATGCGCTTCGTAATTTCCACCGTTACTTCAGTCAATTCGTATAACTAAAAGGCTCAGAAATTAAAAAAAGAGCAGCATTTGATATAGTTCGATCTTTCGTTGCAAAGATATTTACAATGTTAATGCAGTCTCCAAAAAATCATATCACTCAATCTTTACAATAAAATAGTAGGAGAAATTTAGTATCAGTAAAATATATACAATTGATAAAATACTTCTTGGCAGTTCGCACTGCTCAAAGTGCGAACGGTAAATTGTAGTTTATCTCTTTCTAACACACAAATACGCGTTGTATTACTAGATACATTAGTCATTTTAAGGTATTCTTATGCCTTAAATTTGACCTTGGACTGAAAAGAAATACTTTATGATCTGTAGAAATATTTTTTTAAATATATTTTGACTCAAATAATTAAATAAAAACTACTGCTTTTAATAGTATTTGAAATGTATTGGTTAAATAATCTTGTCAAATGTAATTAAGTATGTTAAATTAAACATGTTAATGTTGGTTTTCTTATCATTCGGACATATGTTAAACATACATATACTTCACATTTGCCTGTAAATATACGTGGTTTGTTTGAAAAACTACTACATATTTAATATGACATATCAAATATATAACAGTAAGATATATTAGTCCAAATGTGAAAATCAAAACCCAAAAAAATAATCTCATTAAAATTGCTGATTTTTTTGTTATCGTTCCTTTAAATTATGAAGCATCCTGTATATAGAAAGCAACAATTACCACAAAAAAGATTAATCGTATTGTAATTCTTAGGAATTAGATTAAATATTTCTAAAATTAATACGGAATTTCTACATTTGATAATAATTCTCCACAGTAAGATTCCTTTAATGATGATATTTGATATCTGTCAGACTGTCAAAATTTCTATTTACATACAAACACTATATACGTCCATATTCGTAGTTTTATAATTTTTTATGTATTTATTATTCGTTAATTGATATGTATATGTACGTTATTGTCGTAAATTTTAAAAAGAACGATTTTATATTTTCTCATAAACAAAAAAAATGTTGACTCCCAAAGGAAGAAACATTTCACATACCATTCTGCGTAAATTAAATAGTTACTTAAACCAGCATATATGTATCGTAAGTCTTTTGGTTTGGTATGTCCCAATTTTAACATTTAAACAGCTGTAAAGTTATATATTTATCGCAAGCGGAACCTTGAATAGGAACATGTGCTTGATACGAAGTTCGCCGAACGCGCGTCTCTCGCGACCCTATATGCACCGAATGTGGTTTTAATTCAGATCAGTATCAATCAACATTCAGTATCTAGATGAAGCCTGTGTAAAGAAAATATCGACTCGTCAGTAAATATAATGTTTTTATTAAGATTTTCAATTCGATGGCATTTTTCTCTCATCAGTGACAAAATTCCATATATTTATTGCGTCTGTGTGTCTAATGGTCTTCAGGAAATATTTCCAGCGTGTTTTTAAATTTAGTGTAAACGGTACGTACTTGTTTCAAAACCTTACTTGCACTTTTGTCTGAAATATCAAATCGATACGCAATTTGATATTTCTTCTACAGAAGTACAAATGAGTAAATTACGTTGTTCATTTAAATTATATTTCTAGGCCTTTTATGCTGTTAATGTGAAACGCAAATTCTCAAAATTGTTAATAACGTGTATTTATTTATTTAGCGTATGGCTAACATGGATTATACATCTAAAAGTTAATTTTAAAATCGAGGCCATTGGTCCAGTCTAACGCGGAGTCAGTTGCTTCAAAGAAGTCACTCATCTCACCTCCATATGCTGTAAGGGAGCACTCAGCTGTAGTATGGTGAATTAGTCTGGCGAGGTTCTACGCATTCGCAAGTTGGTGTATCAGTCAGTCCCCATTTATAGAATGAGTCACGACAAATTCCATGGGACGTTCTTATTCTATTTGAGTGTCTTCACTCATGGCGAGACAGCTCCATTCTGGTAAGGATAAGGCAGGATCAATGATATGGGCCGCTTGAGCGGGTTTCAATGTTGTCGAATACTGTCTCCATCTATCATTTGGATTGAAATCTTCTGCTATAAGTCGTTCTGCTAGCAGTAGTTGAAGAGATCTCGACTTCAGTCTCGACAGCCCAGCAGCAGGCAAATCATTGTGTACTGGAAGATGGGGATTCGATTTGATTTTATTATATTCTCTTACCAGGCTTTCCTGTCTCCGGATGGTGGGAGGTGTAGAGTGATGAATAGACTGCGGAACAGACGCTATCCTCTAATGAGTCATGCAGGCGCAGAGACAGAGTCAGTTTCGCTGAAATAATAAGATTGATGCAATATTGGATCATAGCGCTGATTTTAATGTCCTGAAAAGCTTTTGTAGTAATGTTCAAAATACGAAAAACGTTAGATATACCTGGTTACTACAAAAGAATCATCGGGTTTGAGAAAGGTATATTTCGGAAAGTATTACAGATAGATTAGTAAATGACATCTATATAGTCAGCGACAACCTTCAAGTTTAGAACGTGCGCCTACGTACATCGCTTGACATGCGCACATCGAAGCCAGCACGCAGTATGCAAAATGGCGACGATACAACAAAAAGCGTTTTACGTGTTAGAGTACGCGCGATGTTTCTCGCTTGTTACGATGCAACGTGCGTTCCGACGGCAATACGAAAGTGATCCTCCAGGTCATCAGAGCATTCTACGATGGTATCGAGAATTGCAGACAACAGGTTCACTTACTAACCGTAAAAGCACCGGACGCCCACGAGTGCCTAAAGTAACGGTGGATATATGGACTGAACTGTAGTATCGTTTGGACGTTTGTCGTGTGACTCGAGGAGCCCACATTGAACATTTGCAATGATATGCTCACAAACTTGATTATTTTCTCTGCATATAGACAATGTCATTTACTATTCTATCTATAATACTTTCTGAAATATAGCTTTCTGAAACCTGATGATTCTTTTGTAGTAACCCTATATTAAATATTAAGATTATTATCTCACTAGCTCTGATGTTGAGCGAAGTTTTTCTATATTTAAAGACATACTCTCTAATAAAAGAACGCACTTTACAGAACAAAGTTTAGAATATATTGTAGTAATTAATGTGACTAAAAAAATGTTACTGTGGCGTGACTAAGCATTCACTTTAATTATAGGTGATATAATTAATTTCAATTTTATACTTTTTCAATATTTTGATTTTTTTCACTCTCTAAAGTAAATGCATTTTGTGTATATATATATCTGGAATTAATTTCAATTCAAGCTAATTTAAATTCATTTAACTTTAGTGTTTTATTTATTTTCGTAAAAATAAATTTCCGTTTATACATTTCATTGCCTTTATTACAACTCTGGCGAAATATATTTCACAACTCCGTCTGTTTGCATTAAAAGACGTACAAACAGACAACTTTTATCAATACCATCGCGCTATAACATTCATATTTATATATACATGTTAAGTTGATCGATTGTACATTGTCGGCACCGTTGAATCACCCCCGATACGGGATAGCGCCGTTTCCGCAGTCTAGTGATGAGGGAAGGAAATTGTTTTCGAACACATTGTAAATACCATGCAGAGACCGTTCCTGACAGCATAATTTTATTATTGCTTTTTGCCTCAAGCCATTATAATATAAGCATGACAGCAATCTCCTTACACAACTGCAATTTAACTGCGAATCGAATACAAGGGTCCGCCTACTCTGTATCACTTTAATAAGAAATAACCCGGAATTGTTCAATAAGACACTAAATATAAATATAAGTTTCGGTTACATATGAACTAGTTCTGAATTTTTGATTATATGTTTTGGTTGTTGCAAGAACTAATTCGGAATGATTCTAGAACCGTTCTAGCAGCTCCTTAGCGAGTACCGGTTCAGAATTAATAGTTCGAGCTTGCGCACTGTCTTTATCTGTTTGGACATCTTTCAATGCTGGTGAACAGTTGGTCTCAAAGTGTCTGATGAACATATTCTAAATAAGATATATAGAGAATTTGAAGTAAAATATTTGAGTGCATTAATTTAATTTACTTTTGTAAAGGTAAACGTTATACTCAAATTTGTAGATGATTTAATAGAAAAAAAGGTAATTGATGTTGAGAAAAAAAAAAGTCGAGGTACAATCATCATCCTGACTGCAGCTTTGATAGTGATTTTCTAAACATAATATTTTAAAGTAAATAATTTTAAAATATTTCAAATCATATTTTTACCTTTATTATTCATGTTTTTTTAATCATTCTTGCCAAGCAATTATGAGCTTCCACAAAAATACTGTTATGTGTGCAATTATGCAGAGACCAAAAAATTGGAACATTTTTGTACTTCTTTAAATTGACACTAGATGGCGCACCAGTTAGTTTCGATGTATTTAGTTTTTTTTGTGTTCACTCAAATTCAGAACAATTCAGGAATGAATAAAGTTGTGCGCATCACTTCTGCGCAGTTCTATTACTGTTCTGAATTACGAACCAAAACAAATCTCATGTAGTTTATCTTCTTTAAAGTATTCCGCATCTAATACAATGTACTTGGCGTTTCAAATCCAATTTCGAAAAACGCTTTTCGTTTTTCAATTTTCTCGTTATGAACTCGATACTATCAAAATGCGTTTTCCGTTGTTCCGTTATTTTTTTTAATCCGCCAAATAAAGTAAACCACATGATTCGGCGTCCGTTAGCGATAATTTCTAACGCCTTTTGGCCAAGGGAAATACAAAATTGTCTTGAAAAAAATCAGAATTTCATAATAGATTGGTACAATTTATATAATTCGTCTTGGGACATTTATTTGAAAAGATTGAGGGCAAATTAACAAATAAATATATACATTTTATTGAAGATTTGTTTTTCCTTTTCAATTTTTTGTTTACAATAAAAAAGGGAAATATCTGCGTATTATTCAACAGTATATAAAATAAGTCGCAACCTAATAAAAATCTTATTACTATATCTATGTTGAGAATACCAAGGTATTTATTAAACAAACATATCGACACGCAATATTTAATGCGAAAAATAATAAAAATACTTCATTGTATGGTTGTATATGCTTGGAGAGTTACAAAGCAGAATTTAACGTTCTTTTTAAATTATCATTGAATTTATGTAATTATTTCGTTATTTCTTTTTTTGTAAAAAAAAAATATTTATGTATATACAATGTGCGTCAAAAATAATGTTCTTTCTTTTAGATTTTAAATATAAATACATTTATTAAAAAAAAAATAAAAGACTCATGTGAGGTTACAGAAATAACGTCTTATTCTCTTGAAACAATTTTATTTTTAAGAATTTTTTCGGTAATCAGGACATTTATATTTTATCGTTGTCAAAAAGAATTAAAAGACATATGATGTATTTTGCATTACGTACAGTGGTGGACAAAAAAAATAAGTGCTTGATAAATGTTTACTAAAAACTCATATAATACAATAAACTAATACAAATAAATCACGACTTTAAAAAAGAAAAAACCCTTCATTTTATAATATGTACAGTCGCGAGCATGGAAAGCGGGACACTTATTTTATTTATATAGTGTCTATCTTTAAATGACAGGCAATGACAGTTCTAAAGTGATATCTCTGAGTTTAGGTTATTGTATTCTAATCAAAACTTCCTACAAACTTCTTATAACTTTACTAAATATTTTATAAAATGGCTAATACATCACTACAACGGAAATATTTATAATTAGATGCATCAACTTTCATTTTATATTAATATTTCATTATAGCTCTATGTTGAACAATAACTAACTCCAGTCTATGTGGTATAGATTCATACAGCCTGTCAATATAATCGTTTCTTCCCCTGCTGTGTTTACGATTTCCAATAGTTCGCTTTTATTTCGAGGTCGAACGTACAGTTTTTGAATGTTCTTCATGAGCAAATCCCAAACGTTCTCTATAATATTTAAATCCAGGCTATTACTCGGCCAGTTGAGAACATAAATGTTATTTTCAACGAACCAGTCAGGCACTATAGTCAATATATATAGTCATTACTACAACTATAGTCATTATATATCCTAATAGTCACTATACGAGAACTATGCACAGGGCAATTGTCCTGTTGGTATATATAGTTGTTTCTGGGAATAATTGTGAAATAGAGGGAAGCATAAAATCTTGCAGTATATTCGTATATTCAGCACTATTTAAATCTCTTCTATATGCCATAAAACACCAAGTCCTCCTCTCCATCTCCAAATATTAACCGAAAAACGTCCACTCTTGCTTTGTTTATTTACGTATTTTTCCTCATATCGAGTAGTTCTTGACGTATAAACTCTAATCCTGCCAGTATGAGTTGATTGAAATACTTTTTTGTCCGTGAAAACTAATTAAATATTTTTTTTTGAGCAGCCGCCAAATTTCTCAAGCAACTTTTCAATCGACGCCTTCCACTGTGAATAGAACCGGAAAAGTTTGTTACCTCAACTGCCGACATAAAAGGATATTCGATTACTTTGTAAACTAATATCGCATCTCGTTCTACAGTAGATGATATCCTTTTTGGACCAGTACTCTGTTTCTTTCAATTGTACCGTCCCGATTTCATTTTATTACTATTCTTGAAACAGTACTTTTATCAATTCCAAACTCTTCTGCAACTTACCTTCTCGACCATGCCTTTGTAATTCTTTCTAAAATTTTAATTCTGTCCGACAAAATGATATGTGGCATTTTGAATGTAACGAGCCATCGAAAAAATTCATAATTGGAGTAGACTGTGAAATTGGGTTGATACTTTAACCACTTCCACATAATGACATTTATTATTTGACATTGAAACTATAAGTTTGTGTCAAATTTTTCAAAACTCTTATTAAGAAAATTGTTTGTGTTTAGATGTAAATGGACAACATTTTCAACAACTTCTGTAGCTATATGTAAATTTTGATTACGATTTCGATATTAAATAAATTATTTGTTTTCTTTTTTGTTGTAGTACCATTTCAATGCCATAACCTTTTTTTACAATGAAACCAAATGAAACTGTCAAGCATCAAGTAATATGTCATTATGTGGAAGTGGTTAAAGTACCAACCCAATTTCACAGTCTACTCCAATTATGAATTTTTTCGGTGGCTCGTTATGACAGTATGATGACAGTTCACCCAATAATGATATTTCGCCGGTGACTGTATATAGCTAAAATTCCAGCATTTTGGTATATTAAGATATAGCTCGTTTTCCATACTCGTGACTGTACATAAAATAAATACAGATTTCTAATACAAAAGCTTTAAATGAAATTAAAAAATATTGGCTTTATACGTGGACAAAATAATAGGCTCAAAAGTCATAAAGACTAATGTAAGCGTAAAAGGAAATGTAAGGGTGTGCAAATTTGTTAAATATTGTGTACACACTTGTCATTTCATTTTATATTCTTTGTAGTACATAATTTCATGTCATTAGGTAACGATTTAACCGTGACTTAATATCTCTGTTGGTATGATTACAAATTTTCTTTAACTGCTTTACATAATTCGTTTTCAATTTTTCGAGATCACAGCAAATCCTTAATCTACTTGAACAGGTTTTTTTTTTGAGTTGATACTCAATCATTGCAACCAATCAGCCCAAAACTGGTATATTCTTTTCACTAAGTCGATCTTACACACACTTAGAAATGTGTGTACGATCGCTATCATGTTGATGAAATTAACATGTTATCTTCCGCATGTGACAGCATAACATTATGCAAAATATCCTTATAAATCCCTTTAGTCATGATTTCTCTAATCCAATAAATTAGACCAATACTATACCATGAGAAACATCCCCATATATACTACTTGAAACTTTATGGTTTTTATTGTATATCCGTCACTATATTCTTTGTATATAAAATGATGAACTTAAGTTCTACCATCAAATCCTAATTATTTTACTTCTATAATCAAACATGTTTCTTGAATCTCATGAACCGGGTTCAAACCCTGGATTAGTCAATAATATCAATGGCATTTTTTCGATCCCAGCTCGACTCAGGCTTACAAAAAAATAAGTATCTCTGGAGGTAACTCTGGGGTAAATATAGGCGGTCAGTGCATAGCGTTAGCCACGTTATCATCCTAGTGTACCGAACGGCTCAAGTCGTAACAAGCTACCATGTTAGTCCCTCAAGGGCCTGCAAAGCTAGTTACGGGGACTATTCTTATTATAATCAATCTAATTGCATTATACTTTATAACTGTTGTATTTTCTCACTCATTCTCGTATCTGTAAACACTTCTTATATTAAGATGTTCGCAATCATGCTTGACGAACAGTTTAATAACACGGCAATTTTTCATAATGTTTTTCCCTCGTACGAAGTTTTTTACTTATGTTTTTTTCAATCTTAAGATAATGTTTATTTCGATTCATTTTATCCTAAGTATATAGTTATTACCACAATCATTCTCTGAATCTTAATCATAGTACCTTTCAAATTGTCTAATAACTTTTTTCTACTCCCGTACTTTAATTGTATTACTATATATACGGGACCTGTACTTTAATGATATCCATTAAGATACAAATTTTTCATAAAGATACAAGTTTACATCCAATAGTAATGCGACGTCCCAATATTCGGTCAATATTCAATATGGCCATGACTACCTATCTGACAGATCTAAAAATTAATTAAATTTGACAGTTCTCTGCAGTTTACTTGTAAGTTGTTAAATTTGTGTTTTTTTTTATATATAAACGGTAAAAATGAGCCATAGTGACAGTAAAATGGAAAATTTGACTACACCAGAAATTATGGAACAAGCCTCAATAGTCACAAACAATTTATTACCAGCGAAATCGGCAAAAACCATATTGAACATAAATTTTGCAGCTGGTCGTAGAAAAAATAATGTATGCAATTCGCATTTAATGGCTATTACGACACTCGCTTTCAGCTCGTGTAGTAACTCTCATTCTAAGTGTCTTAATAGCCATGGTTAAATGCTCATTGCATAATATACTATTACTTTACTTTACTGAACATATCTTCATGTTGCTTTCCAAAAATAATCGCCATAGCATATAATTAATATATTATCAAACTTATGTTTTTAAAACATATTGCGAGCATGTTAAAGGACGTGAATTATCCGATCGGCAAATATATTAAAAGTCTGACATTATTGTTATTTATTCTGTATTATTTTTTTTTGTCTAGCACTGTATACAAGACTTTCATTTTAATATTTACTTAATATAAATTTTAATAACTGTCGTTAGATTGTCAGATTAATTAAATAGATACTTTTTGTTTCGGAATGAATTCTAATCATTTTCCTAAATAATGTAATCTACACCAAATTTTATTTTAAAAACATAATTGAGAAAGAAAGTTAATCTGTTTTTCGAACTTGCACTATAATCATGTGAAACATGGTGATAGCATTAAGTAAAAATTAATACGAATCTAACTCCGGCTTTATAATTTGAGACAAAGTTATAATGTTAGAGTGCAAGTATTTCATCATTTTGACGCTCACTGTATATGCAAAATATGTATTATAAATTTCGTACTTTTTAGTCGAAACTATGTTAAATTAGCTATACATATATATATAGAGAGAGAGAGATAGTTTTTGTATACATATAATAATGGCTGTTCAATTTTTAAGGCTTAATATGACAATATGTATGTACATTTAGCTCTCAATTAGTTCAATTATTTACTTTATTTTTATTGTTATTATAAATATCTTGCTTGAATTAGTATTAAGCCTTAAATTTTCTACACGTGCTTAAAGAAAGAAATCGAATAAGGTTTTCTTTACGTCTTTTGATTTTATTATAAAAATTTGATCGTAACTAACATGTTTAGTATATTTCTATTGATATTACTATTATCAGAGAGTTTTTTTTTCTCAAACAACTTTCCAAACTTCGAATAACTGATTTATTTTCTTCGAGGTGAAAGAAAGAAAGAAAGAAGCTTCACATTATACAGGTTATAATTTATTTTTTGTTGTTTGGATATAATTAGTAAAACGATGAAATTGTTTATGGAAGAGATCATCCTTTGCTTGTATCACTATAAGCATTAACACATTTTTGTTGACTGTTAAACATAAAGTCATTTTCATTTATTTAATAAACAATCTAATATTCTTCGTCGTTGTAATACTCGACGTTTCGCTCTCAGTTCTTACTACTTCAGGATATGTCGTTAGACTGATAATCGATAGTTTATACAACTAAACGTTGATATCACGAAAAAATCCAGAAGAACGTTCTATTATTAGTGACACCATACATAAAAGTCTATGAAAACAACTAAATAAATAAAAATTTGAGAATTTAAACTTTTAAAATTCTTTACATAGTTCCAATATAATTCAAATTAATAGTATGCTATAATAATAGCATAATAAATTTTTCTGACGTCCGCAATATACCGGGTGTCCTTGAAAGAAGAAGGCAACGTATGAAAAATGAAAAGATGCAATTAGAATATGATTTCAAATAAATTGTGAGTCAATTACGACACAAACCTCAAAATTAAAAGCGCGCTAAAAATTGTATTGTAATATCTTTTCTGAATTTACACGTACTGGACAAAAACAGCTGTTGATATTATAAAAAAACACAAGATAACATTGTTTTAACAGCTTTGTACGCTAAGAGTTCAACCCCAATACGATGACGCACGAAAATGTCAGCTGCGAAAATGTATAAAGTTTTATTTTAAATGTAAAAATTGTTGAATCTGAAATTAACCTGTTTATAAAAAGATGAAACAGGTGGAAAGCTCAGATGAAACGTTCGAAGTGTCCGCCTTCAGCTTGGAGATACGCCTCCATGCAACGTGAGTTATTGTCACGAACTCGCACCGCTTCCCCTTACTCTTGATGTTATAGTCGTAAGGCACTTCTTTAAATGCAGTGACAAAGATTTTATAAATACTTGGAATTTTGGGAAAATATTTTGGATTCATATTCTATATATGTAATTACATCTTTCCATTTTTTAACTAAGTGAAGACAGGATCGTCCTATGAAAACCACTTACTAGCCTTACAGTTTTCTTCCATGCTGTCTTTAATGATTTGATCATACGTTGTCTTTCTCTTTCAAGGACACCCGGTATACGTAAAGCTTCTGAATTTCCATGTTTAACACACACCATAATCCCTTCTCTTGCCTCAACAAAATAAAACTGTTACGCTATATGCTGCAACACCCAATGTACCTCCGCACACCTCTTACCAACTAACATGTTTCGTGGCTCCGCCAAGCGATAGTTTTTGCAACAATTGCGTTTATTTGGATAACAGCGATACTACGAGAGAGAAACGATATTTTACAATGCGACCTAACAGCAATAAATGCTTTGTATTGTAATGTAATAGGCATTGCAATTGTACACGAAAAAAAGGTGAACCTATGGTCTTACCTGCGATCGACCTCTTTGCGTTCTTCCGTTTTATTTACAAAATAAATATTAAAATTGTATTCGAAAATACTTATAATAAAAACAATCTTCCTTTCACACTTTCATCCAGACTTAGGACTAGGAAAGTTTATATATGATTAACTAGTATAAATTTTGGTATGTTTAAAAGATGTTTTTCTATTTTCTAATATTTATTGTCTATAATATCCAGAGGATCCTGATTTAATAATCCGGTTAGTAGATATTTTATCCTCATTTTCTTTAAATGTTACCATAATAAAAGAATTGATGATATTGCATGTATGCAATAGATATTATTTCGTCTGCTACTACCTTCAAAAACTTCAATATTATTGAAATTTGTACCGCTTTCTGCAATACATCTGTAATGCGAGTAATAGATCTGTAATGCGTGCATTACAACACGCATTTTCTCTCTTTCAGTCATGTACTTTGCCTTCAATCAAATTTTCTTTATTAGATTATTATTTAAGCCTGTTCTTAAATTAACACTTTTAACAAACTTCGAATTGTTCTTACAAATAGTAACGTGAATTTCAGATTACGTAACATGAATTTATAAGCTCTGGGTGATTTATAATATAAAGAAAGAGCTAATTCTTTTTCTGATTTTAGCCACTTTATTCTTGTCTTATGAAATAGCTGCATATTTATAAAAGTTTGTAGTGGTTTACTTTTTTATATTAATAAATTTTGGAGTAGTGCACTAACAAAAAATGATTTGTTCTTTTTAATCTATATGTGTGCGATTGTTTTGCTTTGACCCGACAGGGCGCGGTGAACGAAACAAACAACAGTACAATGCGACGCCTAGATGTCGGAACCAATTTTGGCTACGCTAAAGTGCAAATCATTGCGCATCTCTATATATTCCTTCAATCAACGCTTCTAGTTTTCCCCGTTCTAGTATGTAATAGCCGAATAAAACAAATTATAGTATGTTTATTTCGTAATGATACAACTCGAGTTATTAACATATCTGTCATTTACATGATGAAGTAAACAAAACGATTGCACTTGTTTATCCCTGGTAGATAGATGTTTATGGCTTGTTTTTTAAACAGATTACGAGGGTTTCGTGTACATTTTTTTATGAAAATTGGTAATGTGATTAAGCCGGTTTTTATTATTACGAAAAATACTATGTGATTATTTTATTTTACGTATTACACTTTTATTTTTAAGCTTGCACCATTTTTGTATGTATATATATATTTGACAACGACAGAGGCAATAGAGTAGCTTACTAAATTATCAAAATTTAGATTTATCAAATGGTCATGGCCATAGTTGATATTGACCGAATATTGTTGTTACTTTTTCTACGCTCCAATGACAAGCCCAGATCAGAACAAAACGACGACATTTTAGTAAATTTTCAAAATTTAAGATGTTATTCTCATGTTATGTGTTATATGTTAGTATGTTATTCTTTTGCGATCTATGACATTTATATTGTGGATCACGTATGTATGCTGGTGGATGCATTAGCATGAAATGATGCAATAGTAGAACAATATAGCGACAAAGTCGTGATCTGTATCGTAATGAATCTCATTAAAGTACAGGTGGTAAATGTCTAATAAATCAATTAGAACACGGGGAGTTGAAAAAGTAGTTAATTATATCAAATTATACATTAAGATATATTTGAAGTTTTTTCTTATGTCACGTTATGATTGAAAAGCACAATTACTCTAAAGAAAATTTGACATTTTTTCCGAGCATAACTGTACATTTTTACAAATGAAACGAACATGTAATATGTTGGCCATTGATCGCAGGGCAACTTACCATAGCTGCTGACTTGATGTCTTACACTTAAACGTAATTTTTGTATCGCTTGTATTAAAGATATTTCTTCCATAACGTAATCAAATATATAAAGTAGATGATTCTTTACTAATCATTTCTAAAAACAAATGTTTTCATCAAAATACCTGTATAAGATAAAATTAAGAAGGAACTTATTTCTTTCCTAAATATTATCCTTGTATGTCGTACAATGTTTCTTTTATGAGAAAAGAAATCTTCTACGTACTTATGTGACATGAAGTATAACTAGAGGATGTATTTGTTCTTCAATTTGAGTGAAATTTTTATATAATTATATGTACACTTGAGCTTGTCAGAGCATGTTATAGCTTCATATTGAAGTGTCATGCTTTTTTAAAGTACGTAAAAATAAAACAACGCAATTAAAAAAAATAGATAAAAAAACAACTGTGCTTACATAAGAACAAATAAATGTAATTGTTTAATGTGTATATGTTGATACTGTGTATCTCTAGTAAAAATTGTTGCAATTTTTGTATTATATATATATAGAATATACATTATATAAAAATATAAATGACGTGAATCTGTAGTTTTGTAATTTGGTTGTGTATATTCAGAACTTTTTTCTCCGTACTAATGTTCTTTAATTTTTGAAGTACAGATGTGATAATCTGTACTTTACCTTTCTTATTATTTTCGCTAAACGATTATAGTACTTATAGTTACGGCAAAGCGAAAAATTTACTTAGCCTTGAAAGAAATTTTTTAAATGCAAAACTTCAGAACTGCAATACATACGTTTGTTGAATAGAAAGGGTAAGGATGTTTTTTACTGCTTCAATAATCTCAATTTGAATTTACATCTTTTCAAACATTTCTTTCATAGCTATCTAAGTATTTTTTCTATTTCGCTCTTATAATTACTAATCTTGTTTCAAAACTTGAAGTACACCGACGTTTTTCATAATAAAATAACACAAGGTGTTTGTTCTTTTTCTTTATTAATTAACCATTTTTGTATGAGAGTGTGTTATTAGATGATGTTTGTAGAATAGTTGTGAATAACAATTTTTGTTGCTTAATTTTTTTGTTAACGTCATTTAATTTTCTATTTATTTTCGCGTTTATTTTAATTTTAATAAAAATATATTTCCTAGATTTTGTGTTTTACTTCCTTTAATCCTTTTTAAAAAAATTGCATAAAATATCGAATTTTACTGTAATACAAAAATTTTTAAAAAATATATCTATATGTACTCTAGTACTATCATAAATACCGTTACATGAATTTTTAGTAGTAAAATAGAAATGAGAAAAGATTTCATAAAACTTGGAAGATCATTACGTATAGCAAGCGCCAACTAAGTTGGCGCGAGGAGGGGGTGCGCAGAAGCCGTTTTTAAAAACGTCCACCCCCACTACTCAAGTAATTGTCAGAATACATTTGTCATTGATGTTTGACGGAACATAATGTCTTTGCTAGGGGATCATAAAGTGATACACGCTCAGAGGTTAGAATTATCTGACATTTGAAGTAAAACCAAATACAAATCTCCCCACTACTTTTAATCCTGCGCGAACTTACTCCTCCTCGCGCCAACTTAATTGGCGTTTACTATACTTCTCTAATAATTGGGCAGTCAATTAAAGATGGCAATGTCCAATGAGGACGCATTCACGCGTCAAAATTTAAATTTGCTTTCTAGCTTATTGTCGTATTTATTTTGTATGTTCATATGAAATGTTTATCTGAAAATGTATAAAAATATCGTACAAACATTTGTATTCTTCTTTAGTGTTACACTTTACTAATAATTGGAATACTTCACATCATAAAGTTCATAAAGTATAACTTTTCAGTTCGTACTGCCCAAGTGTGAACCGCAAATTGTACTTTATCTCTTTCAAACACACATGAATACGCGCTGTAATACTACACACGTTTGTCATTTTAAGTTAAGAAGTACGTCTTTGAAATATGATATTAAATAGAAAGGATAAGTTGTCCAGGAGATAGTCTTATGATATTCCGCTTGCTATCAAATTATTTAAATACTGTTGTTTATTGACTTTGTTTCCGGTATTCTGACTTCTAGGTTAAGCATTCTTCTAATTTTAATAATTAGTTTGTCATCAAAAACTACAAAATCTGTTCTATTGAGAACAATACATATGTACCAATAAAAGCCCCTAGAGAGAATCCAGAGGCATATATTAATCGAAAATGTTTCTATGGAATTACCTTACAAGCCATTTGCCAACCAAATTTAATGTTCATTGACTGTTTCACGGGCTATCCCAGCTCAGTCTCAGACATTCGAATTTTTAGAAATTCTGATATTTATAACGCTATTCGTAGTAATTTGAATACTTACTTTAACGAAGATGAATATATTATTGGAGACAAAGCTTATCCTACACTTAATTGGTGTATACCCCCATTTATAGACAGAGGACGATTAACTCCTGAACAGATAAGGTTTAATACTGTTCATGCTAAAACACGACAGGTAATAGAACGTGCTTTTGCTCTTCTTTTTGGACGATTTAGAAGACAGGTATGTAGATATGAATCGAGTAGACCTAATACCTTCTACTATAATTGCTGCATGTACACTGCACAACTTATGCTTGATGCAGCCAGATGCTCTATTAGCAGAATATGTAGAAGAAGGTTTAGTAGTGGGTAACAATCATGATGATATAGACAATGAAGATGGGCTTCAAGATCGTGATGCAAGAAGAAATAATTTATTAAATATCATAAATAATTTATAATGATTTTGTTTAATTTATAATCATTGAATGAATTTAATTAGATGTAACGTGAAAAGTGATGTACCTATTTGACGTTCAAAATATACATGTAGTATGCACATATTGTTTTATTAATAATAAATTCAATTTGTATTCTATCTTGAAGATAAAAGTTAATATCAAAGAAATTATACATTACCATTCTGGAAAAGCATACATTTGTCACAATCTTTATAGTACTACATAAGAAAACATGTACAACAATTAAACTCGATAAATAAAATATTTATTAAAGAATAAAATGTACATACATATTTACAATAAAAATAAACATTCTTTAGATTTAAATAAACAAAATATTCGTTTTAACAATAATCATTGAATAAAATCAGTTCACTTATTTATTTTTTAGTAATGCATTAGCAATGTCTTTTAAGATTGCTATAAATTCTTTCTGCACAGCTATTTTCTCTGCATGCCGCCTATTCTTACCATCCTCTCGCTCACGTAAGATTTTTTTTCGTTCAGATTCTCCTGATTGCTGTTTAGGCATATTTGCTTTTCTCTCACGATTTTCTAATTTTCTTTTATTTGTATTTACATTAGAAGTAGTTATAGGTGTAGTTGTTTCATAAACATCCTTTAGCGAGGATCCACTACTAATTGAATTATCATCAACTTGTGTAATATGCTGCATATTTTCTTTACCTCTAGAGGATGATGCAACTGCTACGGGTGTAATATTTGGATCTTTACCAAACAGATCCTCCATTTCATCGAAAAATTCAAATTTAAAATTTTTGGCACCTGATGCTTTGCCACCTTTGTTTTCTTTCTTCTCAATATATTTAGATTTTAAATATTTCATTTTATTTTTACATTGTTCTGCAGTATGTGATTGCACTGAATTACTTATGAATTGCCAAACCTTCTCATTTCTAATAGTGCTCGATTTGAACTGTGGTTCATACTGTTTATATACATTTATTAATGGTAAAATTTCACTGCGGGACCACGCTGTACGACTCACTGCTTCTGAATCAACTAATTCTGTATCCAATAGTACAACAAACTCATTTTGTAAGTCATTTTCTACTATGTACTGCATTTTTTCCGTCATACTTAATTTCACAAAACTGAACCCAACCAAACATAAACAAATACGCCAAACTTTGGATTCACTGCGCAGGACGGGCAATATTTAACTTATTTGTGAGGCGAATGAAAAGTTGTTCACCGAGCGTTAGATTTTCACGAATTGGAACGATTCGGTTGTTTTATCTGGGCAATACACCCAACCAGTGTGGCCAGATTGGGCGATTTATCACAATTTGGGCTACTATTAAAAGATAAATACGACTGAATTTTTGAAAAAATCGCAAGTCGCAAATTGGGCGATTTTATATAATTGTAATTTTCGAATTCATTTATTTCAGTTTCAACAGCGAAAATAGGTAAAATTGAGGAGTAAAATCAATATATTTTTCTCGCTTTTGTACATGTTATTTTAATTACTCCTACTCGCTTTAATTTATCAATGTTTTAGTTTTTAGACTTGTTCACAAGTTCACACAATTCACACTATAAACTTGAAGTGTGACCACTTACACCAGTTTGTATGTAACTGTTTCAGGATTCTGATTATTTTTTATCAATGAGATATTTTAAGGTTTATTTGTAGTTTATAGGCACTGAATCCTTCCTTGATTACTGGCATTACTGGCTAAATAAACGAATTGTGACCGATTGTCACTGCGAACTGAAGCTGTTTCTAGTTACTATTGTTGAGTTACAAGTGACATTCCGCTAAAATCTCTTAAATAGGTATAAATATCGAAGTGAGAACGAATATAACCTATATTCGCTCTCTCGTTATAATAGTTGTCAGAACTTCAGTTTCAGTTTTTCTTATATTGTTATTAGTTTATTTTATTTACGGTTTGCTATTATAAAATCGAAAATAAAAATGGGCAAATGGGCCAAATATAAAAAAAAATACAGAAGGGAATGGGAACTCGAACCTTTATTTAAATTTAAAATTAAATTATTTTGGCGGGAAATTTAAATTTTAAAATTTAAGTTTGCTGCGATTTTGGGCGATATTTGATGCTAGAGTCTGCGCCAAGAATTTTTGAAATATGGCCACACTGCACCCAACAAATATGAACGACATTAGACAAAAAGTAGTTCATCCGACGACGTCCGACGTTAAATCTGAACGCACCCCTGGTGACGTTGGTGCGAGTGTCTGGTTTGTTATGGTTGTGACTGAATAACCATTTTGTCTGATAAGATCGAAGTGATTATTGTAGAGGTTCATACTGTGTCCATACCTGTTTTATACTGTGCTATAACGCTATGGCTATAACATTACTTGATTTAGCTAAGCTTTGTGATGGTGATTCGAAGGCTCTCGCAAGGCAGTTGATAACATGGGGTTTGATTCCTGATGAGGGTACATATATGTGCCCTGATTGCGTATCAAACCCCATGAAATTGATTGCGAATGTACATGGGTAACTATTTATTATATTTGTTTTATTAACTGTTTCTGCTGTAGGCTCTTGGTGAAACATGATGAATATTCGAATAAATGAAATCACTTGAAACAGGTAATGTCAAGTGATTTAATTTATTTGAATATTATTTTTGTTGTATTTCTTGTGTGTATCATTTTTTTCTATCAGAGCTGACGGGCTACGGTGGCACTGTGGAAAGAGACGAAACAGATCAAAAAAGAAACCGACAAGATGCAACAAGTATGTTAATCTTCGAACTGGGACTATTTTTGCCCGTTCCAAACTTTCTATCTTACAGATTTTGGGTTTTGTCAACCTATGGGTTTACAATTCTCCTTTGACTTACAGTTCTGTACAATTAAACATCTCCAAATCATCCGCGATAGATTGGGCTCGCTTCTGTCGTGAGATGATTTTTGATGCGTTTATTGAACATAAAGAAAAGTTGGGGGGCTTTGGCAAAGTCGTAGAGATTGACGAATCTAAATTCGGTAAGGGACAGTACTATTATGGGCACCCTGTTGAGGGTCAATGGGTTTTTGGAGGTTACGAGCGAGGTACAGGCAAAGTTTTTATGATTCCAGTTGAAGATTGGTAAGTGTTATGTAATATTATAATTGTAGTTGAACACTTTTTGTCTTTGCGCAATAATAAATACACATCACCTTATACACGTTATTGGTGTATATTTGTCGCATATAATAGTTCCCAGCTGCGTTGGTGGTAGCATTTATAGAATTGACAAAAATTTAGCTTTCAGGTAATTAGAACAAATTTTACAATAGATTTCATTATATTAATAATTTATTTAATTTTTTCATTATTCGCACTATAGTAAAACCATTTGTGATTGGTCGGTCAAGCAACACTGTCGTTTTGAATGGTACATTCCAACCAAAAAATTTAAGCTGTCAAATATAAACATCGCAGCATGGAAATAATGAGGTTGTGTAATGTTTGTATTTTAAAAGAATTCTATTTATTATTTATGACATAACTTGTAAATAAATGATTAAATGAGGTGTTTTATATTTATAAAAGATTATTTATTTAACGTTGTTTTTGATAATGCAAAGAAAATCAACTTGAATGCCTTATATTTGTACTAAATTATAATTTTTTTAATTTGTAGGTTTTGGTCCATATTTTTGCTTATGTGGTTTATTATCTATGAAAAATGTTTTCTCTCTCTTTTAAACATTGTGGTTATAGATAATTTTCAATGTGCATAAAGAAATAACAAAAAGGATGTAATAAAGTTTATTTAAAGCATACAGAATTTGAAAAGGTTTTTCTTAAAATTACATTTCAAGTTAATGTTTGCCAAAGAAAATTTAAACAATGAATAAAAAGAAAATACTCGTGTAAACTCATCTTCTTCGAGTCTGAATCATTCAGTCTTAGTAATATAGTTTCTAGATCATCGTCGAGAAGCTGAGCTTTCCTTATGTACATTTCTTCAATATTTTTTAATATGAATACATTCTGCATAACTGGTGTTATTTCATTTACTGCTTCTCGAATCAAATTTTCCATATTGACCTGCCCTAAATTGTGCTAAGCAATTTTTTTCTTTTCCCATACCAACGCAGTGGGATTTAAAACACAATGATATGCTGTGAGTCTTAGCACTGTACGGCCTTTGGATTTTGCATATTTATCAATAGCTTATTGTGACAGAGGCTTATGTGTTTTTACTATTTGTAGTAATTCACACTTTAACATCCCAAGATGATATGGTATGTTTATCGATGAAGCCAGCAGATTATGTAATGCTTTTTTGATAGAATGTTAGATGCTTTTTTAATTTGTTCTGAATGGTACAGTATATTATCCATAACAATTATTGAATTATTTGGTAAATTTGATATTACCTGCATTTTAAACCACGTAAAAAAAATTATCATAATTAATCTTGTTAATCTTGTTCTAATTAAAATTGTTGACACGAGTGTACATCAGAGTCAGGGAGTCAATCTTAACTGGTTTTACTATAGTTAGTTCATATGTTCAATATTTTAAATTATTGAAATAAAATTATCGACTTTATCTTTATTCCTAGAACCCTTAAAAATTTGAAGTGCAGAAACTTTTGATAACTGTCCAACTCTCAGTTTATAATAATGTATGTATTTTTTACAATGTTCTTCTGTCACAAACTTCTTCTGTCATATGCTAGTTATTTTACTGTGCAATTCCTGTTGTCGCATCGACATCATGTGAAAGGAAAATGAAAAAAAGTGTTTTATCGTAATATTCTTTTCGTAGGAACATGTGATTTTTTATTTTATTTTGTTTCAGTTCTGCTGATAGGTTGCTTCCTATCATCCGTGATTGGATTGAAGAGGGAACAACTATCATCAGCGATTACTGGAGATCATACGACTGCCTGTCGTTGCAAGGGTATGAGCACCTGCGGGTTAATCATTCCCTAAATTTTAAGGATCCTGATGCAGGGGCCCATACCAATGCAACTGAGACTTCGTGGCGAGCTCCCAAAAGTACAATTAATTCTTGCGGACAAAAAAAAGTTCATATTCCGTGTAATTTGGCTCAGGATTTCTTTCACAAAAGATGTACTGAGCTTAAATTAGATCGGACTGTGGAATTTCTACGTCTAGCGGGATTGTTGTACAATCCATTGACTCCTAGAGAGTTCCCACGATACGAGCACTTTACTGACGAATCTGAAAATGACTGAACTAGACATGAGGACAAGACTTTACTAGACTTACTTATTATAACTGAAGACTAATACGTCACCGGAGCCCCAAATTACTGACGTTTTGACTTTTTATACAGAATATTAGTATTTGTTGGCAATAGAATCAAATACTATATATGTATTTGAACAGTCAAGACCAAAATGCCATACATTACTAAATAGTTTATGGTGGAATATGGAGATTATAAGCAAAATCAAAGGAAAAATTTATTGCCCAGAACTTTATGGAAATGATGTATGTGAGTGTTAGATAAGGTGGCAGAAAATGAAAACTTTTTTGATAATGTGTTTTAGTGATGAATCTAATTTTCATAACAATGGTGTCGTGAATAGACACAACTTCCATTATTATTCTGATTCGAATCCGCATGTATACAGTCATGAGAAATCAAAATAGGTGGTCCATTAATGTGTGAGGTGGAATACTGGACCCATGTTTAATTGGGCCCTATTTTTTGAAGGACCTTTGAATGGTATGATGTTTCTCGATTTTCTTATACACCAACTTCCAGTATTACGAGTATTAGATGAAGTCCCTTTAAACATTACAACAAACATATGGCTTCAATTGGATGGAGCTCCGCCTCATTATCATCGCGAGGTCCGGCAATTTTTAAATGCCAACTTTCAAAACAAGTGGATTGAAAAAAATGGATTTCAAAATTGACCCCCCAAATCCCCAGACTTAACTCCACCAGATTTCTTTGTATGGGGATACATAAAAGGAATTGTCTACAATACTCCTCCGACAACACCACACGATATTAAAATTAAAAGACACGCTTTCGAAACTGTAACCCCGCAAATGTTGTCCTGAGTTAGCAGTGGTTTTCAAAAAAGTGTCTGGAAATGACCGGTCGACATTTCGAACATCTGTACTAAATATCTCGCTTCTGTTTTATGTTAATAATAATAATTGCAAATTATCTGAAATTTCTAAATACAATAGGCAAATAGATACATTAGAAGTTTTATTTAAAAACACCAAATGGTGCGAAAAACGGATTATTTAGGTGTATTCTGTAAAAACGTGAAGACATAAAGCTTGAGCTATAAATACCATTCGATAGGTAATTAAAAGTTGTATTTGCTGGTAAATGAAAAATATGGCGTTCTATTTAAATTAATCAAGTTATAGCTTTAAGTTCTTATTTGATTAGTTTTAATTTTTGTACATTCTATATAAGATAGATGGCAGGTTTATTATAATTTGGATATAAAATATGATCTATTGTTACACTTCCCTGTAAATTTCGCTTACATAACTTAAATACTTTTTAATTATTTGAAGCATGAAAATTAGGTTAGATTATGACAAAATTCAAATTATTTAAAAAACCTTAAGGTTTAGGTATTATAAACCTCATTAAAACAGACACTTATTTTGATCGGACAATTTAAAAATAAAATAATATACAGGAAATTCCATTTAAATAAACACAACTTTGATACTTTTAGGGCTTTTGAAACACCCTGAATAATATAAAAATAATTTAAAAAAGTAACCATAATACACCCCCATATATCCCAAGAGTGAAACTTTTTTAAAGTCAAGTATTTGGGCCACAATATTCCGTGCCGTATAGCGTGAACAACCCTATATATGGCAATTTCATTTTACTTTTAATTTTGAATAGCCACTGGATAGTCAAATATATTTGTGTATTTATATAAATACCTTAGGTATTGGAGCGACAAAAATCCTAGATTTCTTGTTAAAAATAATATCCACAGATTTACTTTAAATGTTTGGTGTGTAATTTTAGACAGTAGAGTAATTGGACCATATTATGGTAACCTAAATTAACAAAAATATATACGTTACTTGAAGATATAGTGGAGAATTTAGAAGAATAACCTTATAATTAATATGCACCACTACACTTCCAGCAAGATTGAGCTGCTCCACGTAATGCTGTAATTAACACAGAATTCCTAAATAGACGTTTGATCGAAGATGGATAGGCCCTAACTGACCTATTAGATGGCTCGCCCGTTCACCAGATCTTTCTTCTTTAGACTTCTTTCTATGCAACTAAATTAGTGAAATTATTTTTATAACACAAACTGAAAACCTAGATGATCTACGAAATAGAATTATTATTGCTTGTCGATAAATACAGCCCAACAGCATATTAAGTGCAATTGTTTCTGTAGAAAAGAGGTGCAGACTGCATTGATCGAAATGGTGCCCAGTTCAAGCAATATCAAGCAGTGTTTCTATTTTTTTTTGCTTTTTTTTAAATAACACAATAAAGAATGTTTATTTTATTGTATTTGTTTTTACAAAGGTATTTTTAATAATATAAAATATTATTAAAAATCTGGTGTGAAGAACACAAATGCAGGTTCACTATTAATATTTTCTGTGAACGTGTCCGAATATATCCTATCCCCGTCTCTGGGGATAGGATAGATTCGCACACGTTCACAGAAAATATTAATAGTGAACCTGCATTTGTGTTCTTCACACCAGATTTTTAATAATATTTTATATTATTAAAAATACCTTTATATTATACAAAACTGGTGGGATTTACCTACTCATGTATGTTTCAAGTATTTGTTTTTCATATTTAGTAAATTTTTCTTTCTTTCTTCCTTTTTAAAGTTTTTTTTTATTGCTGAGAATTATAGCAAATAAATATGTACAGCTACGAGCAATAAATTTTGGTAAAGGTAAAGAATTCACAATAGTAGAACTAAGTATTTGCTATTAATTATACGTGTTTCAAAAAGAATTACATCAAGTTGTCCATGAATTTCTATAAATTATAATGTTCTGCATTCCTGAAATGCGGATATAGATTGGATGGTACGAAGGTTATCTACGTGTCATTGTCAAAATTTATCATCGAGAGATATGGTGATAAAATTAATAACAAGTACAATTAGATTATTAATTTATTTAATAAGAATAATTTAAAGATGGAATATTAATCAAACAACCAAGGTAACTAATTTGTAAAAATTTTCATTATGATTTATAACATGTGTTCAAAATGATCGCCATTATGTTGAAATCCATCAATTCGACGTTTCATATCATGTCAAAATATTCTGCAATACATTTGGTGTTATTTCATTACATTTAATTTTAATTGTATTCATCAAGTCATTTAAGTTATTCATTTTTGTCTTATATACTTCATTTTTTAGCAATTCGAAAATAGAAAAATATAACGGAGTAAGATCTGGTGACCTCGCTGACCAAACACCTCTGCGTATCGATTAGGGAAGTAATATTCGAAAAGCGCTAAATTTTCACGAGCTGTATGTGCAGTAGCCCATCATGCTAGAAGAAGCCCCCATTGAATTCGTCTCGTTCCACTTGAGTTAAAAATGGTGTTAATAACTGTTCTTAGTATAGCCAACGATACCGAGAACAGTTAATATTATTGTGAAAAAATATTGGTCCTATTTTTCTACGACGAGATGCAGCTAACCATACTTCAACTTTAACAGGACGTAAAGGAACTTCGATGTGATTGTTTGGATTGTTTATAGACCATGTTCTGCAATTTTGTTTATTTACAAACCCGCTAAATGAAACCATGCTTCATCAGTAAAAAAAACTTAGATCAAGAATTTTGTCATCATTTAAATTTTCTTGAAAGAAGTTGCAATAATTAAGCCTACTACCGTGATCTTTAGGTAAGATCTGTTGAACAATCGACGCTTCAAAATTCTATGGACGGTACTAGAAGATACGTTTGTTTGAATTGATAAACGACGAACTGATGTATGTGGGTTTTCTCCAACAAGGTTTTCTACGTGTTCAACAATATTTTGCTGTGTGCGTGGTCTACCAGAACGTTTGCTTTTTTACACAGATGCTGTAGCCTGAAACTTCTCCACGACTAGACGAATGTGATGATGTAAAGCGGTATTATCCACAGCTCTATTAGGAATCTGCCAAGTGAAACTGTCGCTTACATTCCGCGTTCCATTCTCCTTTAAGAAATCATGCACTACGGCAGTGGCGGCTCGTGCTAAAAATTTTAAGGTGTTCTGCAAGTTTTACAAAAAAATTTACCTTGCACGGGCAGTAAGAGGTTGTCTTATTTCTTATAAATTAAATCTATTCTACGTTCTTTTCGATTTGCAAATTTTGTTATCACTTTGTCATTAAAATTGTCTATTTCGGAGACAAACTTTTTTTCGATAGATAGCATGAAACGAGATGTTAAACGATCTTCGGTCATTGAATTTCTGAGAAACGTCTTATTTCGATTTAGTGTTGAAAAGCATCGTTCGGCCTCTGATGTTGTCATGGGAGTTGTTATTACAATTTCTAATAATTTTCTAGTCTCCTTCAACGTATCTCCCAGATTGTTTTTTATTAAAAATTTTAGAAGAGGTAGTGCGCCTTTTAAAGATCTACAATCAGTTCTTGAGTAAATAACAGACAATTCAGTTCGTAATCTTTCTTTATCAAGGGTGGGATAATAGGAGCATGCGGAAGTGAGTTTGTCCTCAGGAAATTTACTGCAATACTCTCCAAAGCATTCCGAAAAAAAAAGTGATGCCACTACTAGATGCTCTTTAAAATGAAATCGATCTTTTGCACAATTTAGAATAACATCACACACCTCTAAAGCCGAAATTCGATGATTAAATCTGCTGCTATTTGGACGTTTGCGTTTTTCTGGTGGTGGCTCATCGCTTATTAAATCTGTTTAGTCCATTTACTAATTTAACATAACTTATAAACAATGTAACCCGCTATTTTAATAATGTTCCTGTCACTTGGCTTTTGACACATTGTCGAAATTACTTCAAAAACGTCATCTTTCAAATATCTCAGTGTTATTTAAATTCTTTTAATAAAATTTGTATCGTATATGTTGTCTTTTCTTCGATCCTACCTTGAATAAATACAATAGTGAGTGTATTCTCTTAAATATTTAATCTTCCTTTCTTGTGATCCTTAATTTTTGGATTTTATATCACTTTATGTTTAACTTCTTTCTATAACAGCTTCTCTGTGCCTGTTTCCTATTACTTTTCATTCTCATTGAACTTGTTATTAAATTCCTTCTGCCAATACTATTCTTATTCCAGTTATAATTTTTCGATTGTCAATTTATTACAAACAAAATGAATATGGCCATTGCTATACTACTACATTATATTATAACATTATTTTCTTTAGATTGACATTTTTAAATTCGTTATATCTTTTGAATGGAATGTCCAATTTTAATAATTTAAAAAGTATTTTACTGGTATTGAAATGGTCTTTAATAAAATATAATTTAATAGGATAAGAAATAATACAGAGGTATGGATAATATGGTTTGATTATTGTCGGCACTTTTATTAACTTTTAAAATGTAAAAAAGTAGTTATAGTGGCATAACTACAGTAGTTAAACATATGGTTTCGCGGACTTTTTTGTAGATATTAATACGTTCTATAATACTGTAGAACATTTTTTTGTTCTATCAACAATAGTTTCCGCAGCGTACGCGATGGCAGATTTTTTGTGACTAATTTTTTCACACCTTGGGTTACATTAATGCACTTTTATTGGGGATATCTTTTTTTTTGAAAATGTAATATAGCCTATGTCACTCAGTGAAAATGCAGCTTTCTAATGGTGAAAGAATTTTTGAAATCGGTCCAGTAGTTTTTGTGTGAAAGCATTACAAACATGCATACAAAAACACAAATGTTTCCTCTTTATAATATTAGTTTACATACCTTCGCGCTGGTTTAAATGCAGCGACGATGCCTGGTAAAATCACGCATTGGTTTAAGACAGCCACGGGGGTAGCGGGGTGCGCGCGGGTGTTTGAAAGAGCTCTGAGCGCACGTACGTGTGGACCAGATAAGGAACAAGTGATCGATCGCGCGAATTAGGTTGGTTATTCCACTGGTCGCCTATTGTATATTATTTGATAATATACTATAGGTATATAATCGGCGTTAAGTGTTGGAATTTCGGAAGCGAAAATCTCGGCTTCTACTGATCGGATTTTGATGATTGAGGTGTCAAATTGTAGGGTTTGATGTCCTCTACAGGATGATGTAGAAAAATATGCAAATTTTTTGATATACAGGGGGAGAATTTACACAACAATATGTTACGCTTTTATAAACATCAGAAATGTCGGAAAAATTATGTAAAAGAAAACTAGTTATAACTAATACAGGTTCGCCCGCCCAATTTTTTGGGAGCTCTGCAGCACTGCAGCGCTTATGCGCCAGCCGCCACTGCACTACGGAAATATGCTTCAACAATAAAAATATTTTCTTGCAATGTGTACATTATTTAGTAGTACATATTGTGTATTAAGCAAAAAAAAAAAAATTGTATGAAAAAATTATATAGCTAGTCACAAAATGACATTAGATAAATAGTTAGTTATGAGACCGGACGCATCAGGCCGAAATTACGATGGACCATATAAATAGTCTATAACATCCCTAACTACAACACGCAGTTATTGAATAGCACTATTCATTCGGTTAACCGTACATTGTTTTTGTCGTTGAATTGTGACGCAATTACTTCAATATTATAGTTAAATTCGTTTCTTCATGGGCGTACTTTTTCAGATATGATGTGGAACAACGTCGAGAATGGCATCGTGAAACAATGGCAAGTTGGATTAAGGGTCATGCTGGTTGCCAGTGATTCCGAAATTTATTGCAAAGCCTGTAAAATATCGTTAAAAAATTTCCAAGAAATCGTCACTTAGCATCGCAAAGACATACACAGAAATTAGACCCGTTGGAATCTGACAATTTTAACGAAGAACTCTGTGAAACTTTAATGGCAGCAAATATTCCATTAAATAAACGTAACAATCCCACCTTCAAAGCATTTCTCCAAAAATATACTAGTCGAAATGTTCCTGATGAATCCACCTTACGCAAATATTATGTTTCTAAGTGCGACACGAAAGCAGTAGAACGCATTAGACGCCATATTTCAAATCAATACCTATGGATAAGTGCCAACGAAACTGTCGATATATTAAGACGCTGTGTGGTAAATGTTGTAGCTGGTGTACTACATCCAACTATTCCATATAACGCATGTGTAATAGCAACAAAAGTTGTAAATACAATTGATGCGGAAACAGTAAACCATTTACGAGAATATGCACCAAATGCTTCATTCGGACGACAGGCATATATGTTAAAAACAGGCAGACTATTAAAGGAAACATATCCTAATATGCTGCATTTACTTGTGTAGTACATGCTCTCCATAGAATTTGTGAATATATCAGAAACATCTTTCCGGAAGTTGATAGACTTGTATCTGCTTTTAAAAGGTTTTTAGAAAAGCACCATTGAGAGTAGCCCTTTACAAGGAAAAACTTCCAACTTTGTCACTGCCTGCCTTTCCAGTAATAACTAGATGGCGAGGGGAAGATGGTTGGAAGCTACTAGTTTTTATGCAGAGAATTTCGATAGTTTAAAAAAATTTTGTTACATGTTTAAATGACGTTGCTCGAAGTATTTCTGAGTGCAAGAAACTAATACAAACTCCAAATTTAAAAAATCAGTTGTAATTTCTTCAGGAACACTTTGGAAATTTGCCAAAACTAATCACTTTTTTGAAAATCAAAATCTCAAATTAAATGATGGATTAACCACATTAGATGTGGCTATTAATAATTTGAAAAATATTCCAAGTGACTTGGATGTGGCCTTCGGCAAAGATTAGACGCAGTTTTTAATATAAATCCAGATTTAATAACATTGCGGCAATTTTGTATGAGGACAATGCCTCAAAATCTAACTGCTAAATGCGTTGAAATAAAAGAATATTTCCAGTATGCACCTATAACCAGTTGCGATGTAAAAAGGACGTTTTATATCTACAAGGATGTATTTAATTCAAAGAGAACAAATTTTACAGAAGAGAACCTTTAGAAAGTATTGCTAGTTAATATTAATACTCCTTTACTCAACTTGAACTACAAAATGAACAAATAAAAATGTATTTCGTATTTTATAGGTCACCACTTGTTTGTTTTTCAATTATACAAATAAAACAAAAAACTCTTTAAAAATACAAATTTTCAATAGTACGCCCGTGGGCGATGAGTCATGGGCTTGTCGTGTCCAGTCTCTAGAGATGAGTTTGAATAAATTGCTTCGCTACATCCTGTTCATTTAATTCTTCTGGATAAATACATTTTTTTTTGTAATAGAGCACTTTTCCTTTCGTATTTATTCTCTGATCATTTAAAATGAAGTGTCGTCGACTTAGATATAACTTTTAATCTAGTTACTCTGGAACCTTGTAGCGAATCTAAGGAACAAAGTTTATTTTGTAAAAACATATTTATCAAAGGTATGTAATATAGCCAGAGTGTGGGCCAGCGTTCTGCATATCAAGACTGAATTCAGTGCGCAACGTAGAAAATGAAGCAGTCATATTTTGTGTTAATTCGTCTTGGGTCTCGACAGGAGATAGTCGAACGTTTCAGCGTTACTTTTTACGCGTTGTAAATGGAAACGCAAAGAGCGACCACGCTTGATAATGTAAAAAAGTATATCGGTTAATTTCCGGATTTATATTATGATGGTGCAAAATTAGTGTGTAAAGTTTGCAGTAAAACTTTATTTCAGCAATCTTTTCTAAATTGTGCTACGTAAATAAGGCAAGTGAGTTATATACAAAGACCGGCATTCTCTGTCGGGTGCAGGGAGTATAATGCTAAATGGGAAGTATTGAGATAGTGTTTTAATTTTTTTAGGATATGACTTCAAGATGGCACTAGATACAGAAACTTGCCGGTAAATTACCTGTTTTGGCCATAACTGGGCGACTGGGCGTTTCTTTTAGTTTTATTTTATAACGAAGCAGTTAACTTAACCTAGTTAGAAAAGTAAACTTCGTAGATAAAGTGAAAAAGTGGTTGAATTTGGCAAAAGTTGAAGATTTGATCCAATTTTAAGGTAACCAAACGATTATTATTTTTTTTTATATTAATGCGCAGTCTATGTAAATATTATTAAATAGTTATGTACACGTATATAATATATAAATTTTATATTTTTAGAATTATTCAACGTGACATGGTGCTGTATACAAGAAGCGTCTATACTTCATGAATTTCCAGAAGCAACATCATGCAGGTTTCAACAATTGATTAATGCCACAAGAATATGTTCATTTAGAATAGACGATATTCACTTACTATTTGTAGAAAGTATTTTGAGGCACAATATTTAACAAGGAAGAACTAATATCAAAGGCCATGCCAACACTTTATTTACTAGGTAGGTAATCCTTTGCAACATATTTAACTGATGTATTAATATTATGCTGTTTTCTGTAATTTAGAATCAGTTGACGTGTCTGCTGCCTATAAACCAACAAATCTGATATTAGATGACATGCATAATGTTTCAATTTCATCAAATTATGCCACAGAAGATATTTCAAGGGAAGCAGTTATTTGTTCTACTAATATAGTTGGAACAGTAGTATGAGAAACCCCTTGCTCCAATATTAAGAAGGAAAGTATGATGACAGGTAAAGATATTTTTTACAACTAGGTATTTTCTTCTTTATCATTTTACTATTATAAGTTTAATGTATGAATTTTTTTGTCGTATCCTAGACTTTTGAAATACAACCAATGTGTAAAAAATATAGCTGTTTGTTTTTTCGCCCATCTATACATAAAACAGAAGAAATTAATTATTTATTACTTTATAATCTACATATATTTAACACTAATTTATATTCTTCATATTATAGGTATAAAAATAAAATGCAATATTTAATCTAACCAGATTTATTTATCATTTCATTTTTATACCTATAATAAGAAGAACAAAAACTTAGTAAATTCTTATACAAAAAATTAAAAATATAAGTTAAGGTAGGTCAGTTCTATTTTATTTCGAGGACATGGATTCTAGATGGGGCTAAACGCTGTCTCAATTATTAACGTGAAGTTATACTATCTTTGGATTTGTGATGGTCGGGTCCATAGATAATTATAACAAGTACTTGTTATAGTTATCTATGGACCCCCGACGATTATCTATGGACCCAACAAGTACTTGTTATAATTATCAATGGTCGGGTCACAGAGGCGTAGACAAGCGAGACGATCGGCAGGCTCACTTTACAAGCGTTTTGCAAGCTATACGTATGTAGTATATGAATTCGTGAACAGCTATCATAGTGTGACGTTGTTTATAGGCGTATTTACGAATACGTATAAGTGTAATTCGAACGGAAAGCATTTTTCTAAATAACGCGCAATTTTATTTCGGTAAACCCCTGGCAGTGACGCCTATACTGGCCGACTCTGCCTGTCTCTAGTTATATATGATATTTATAATTAAATAAATAAAGTAACATTACTCTTGCCCGATATTAACTTCCGTTAAACCCTAAAGAGTAATATAATATGTGTTAAATTTTGGGCTTGAAAACGGTGAAAATAAATGTAATAAACTTAGAGTAAATGATACACATTGGTCTTTCGTTATATGACTGACTTTATTTCTTACCGTGAACATACAGTAGTACTGTTTACATATAGATGGCGTCATAGGTATATACTTTGTAAATATTTTTAGATACCTTATTTCAACACCACTGTAGCGAACAAATATTTAATCATTACAATAACTTATACCTAAAGTTAACAAATGTTTATAATGCTTAGTTGCCCCTAAACTTTTCGTAAAAATGTCAGCTGGCATATCACTAGTTTGTAAATAAAACAGTTCTATCATATTATTACAAATAGCTTCCCTAATAAAATGAAATTTTATATCTATATGTTTTGATCTTCTATGAAACATATGATTTACAGCTAATTTTTGAGCACTTTGGTTATCATTATACATAACAACTTCTTTAACTATACCCGTTAATTCGCACAATAAACTTCTTAAATATATAGCCTCTTTAGCCGCTTCAGATATTGCCATATATTCGGCTTCCGTACTCGACAAAGCTACTGTATTCTGTTTCCTGCTTTCCCATTAAATAACTGCGTTAGACATCTTAAAACAGAAACCAGTATATGATTTTCTATCAGTTATATTACCACCCCAGTCAGCATCCACAAAACATTCTAATTTGGAACTCTTTTCAAATTTTAGACAATAGTTTTTAGTTGCTTTTAAATATTTTAAAATTCTTTTAGCTTGTTTCCAATGAGTTTCATTATATGCGTTATTGAACTGACTCAAATAACTAACACTATAAGCAATATCGGGGCGTGTTTTTACTGCCAAATACATTAAGCCACCAATAAGATTTTGATAAGGTAAATCAACATTAATGTTTTCAGATTTATCTAAGTTAATATTACTTTCTAAAGGAGTTTTATATGTATTACAATCTAACATTTCAAATTTTACTAATAATTGATCTATATACTCCCTTTGATCAAGCTCTATAATACCTAATTCCTTATCCATATTAATTCTCATTCCTAAGCATTGTTTTACTTGTCCTAAATCTTTAATTTCAAATTTAGCACCTAACTCTAATTTCAATTTGCTTATTTCTTCTTTGTCATTTGAAAAAATAAAAAAGTCATCCACATACAGTGCTACTACAGTTAGTAAATTTTCCCTTTTCATAATAAATAAACAAGGTTCAAAGTTTGATTTCTTATAACCTAATTCTGTCATAACTATATCTACACGTTTATACCAAGCACGAGAAGACTGCTTTAGCCCATAAATAGCTTTTTTCAATTTAAGTACTTTACTTTCTTGTCCTTTAACAACAAGACTTTCTGGTTGATACATGTATACAGTATTCTCTAAAAAACCATTAAGGAAAGCGGTCTTAACGTCCAAATGAGTTATGTCTAAGTTTAAATTTACAGATAGCGCAATTAAAAATCTAAGCGTTGAATGTCTTACTACCGGCGAGTAAATTTCATCGTAATCTATACCTTCTTTCTGTGAAAAACCTTTAGCCACTAATCGCGCACGATGTCGTATCTTCCCATCAGCTTCTCGCTTCCGTTTAAATACCCATTTACACTGCACAATAGTTCCATTTTCAGGTTTGTCCACTAA